>CM040755.1:25077350-26497350 GCA_022829145.1 Albula goreensis
CACACACACACACACACACACACACACACACACACACACACACGCGCACACAAACAAACACAGCCATCTTTTTCACTCCCATCCTTTCGGCACATTTGTTTCAATGACACTTTTCCACCATATCGCTCTGCAGTACAGGCATTTAACGCCAATGCACTCTCACCCCCTCATCAACTGGCCTCTCCGCAGTAATTAAATCTGATCAAGTTAAAGTTAGTGATGAAGCAATAAACTACAAACAAAATGTATTTCCTTCCACTTAATTGGCAGGGTTGTATTTGTTTCCAGGAACCAAGAAATTAATATGAAAGAGCACATGTGCTGAAGGATGTTGAGTGGGCCTGTATCATTCGAACCGGCACATCTCAGGGTACCAATGCGGTCCATTCTTATCCTCAGTCAAATTAAGTTGTCAAGACACTGTAATTAGGTAATCGTTATCGAAATGGTTCCTTTGTATGAGAATGATGCTCGATCAGAGGGGTAGGTGAAAAATGAACAATTTGAAGATGCTCACGGCGCCCTGCATTCTCTCAGCCTGAATGCAATTTAAATAAATATACATATATATGTATATAACATTGTGTTGCATCTCTGATGACAGAGTAAGGGGCTCGTTATGCTAATTCTTGTAATAAAAATGGAAATATTTCTGCCCACTGGCAATGCCAAGTGTTAAACATTAATCAATGAGAGCGCACGTAAATTTTTAAGAACTGGGAATGTTAGTAATCGCTCGCTGCACTCTCCCTGGCAGCTTGATTTATTTTCAAAGTCGTTGCATCAACTATCTGACAGATTATCTGTAAATTGATCTAATAAAACAGCAATTGACCACTCACCAATTCCACTCCGACAGCAGTGTTCACGCCTCCGGCTTTCTCGAAAGCCCATGGAAAGTTTAGTAGCCCCGCGCCCAGCGCAGATTTCAGCATAATGAATACCGCACCGAAGGAACCTAGCCTGGGGCCGTCTTCATCCAACGCTGGCTTGGCCAGCAAGCTGATGCTTTCCCTCGCTAATTCTTCCATGCTTGGTCGGGCCGCACGCTCTGCTCTCGACTGTCTAAATTAAATCTCCGCGACTCGGTAAGACGCTCTCCTTTCAAGGAGCACTTACAAACTTTGGGTAAAAGGCGGAGGGATGCAGTGGTGGGTGTTGATGGAGGTGTCGCCAAAGTTTCCAAACCAATCAAAGCTATTTTCCTTCGTTCTCGTCCCCCTCTCTCTCCAGGGACCACCTTTGATAAATCCTAATTTCTTTTGAATGGACAGGTTGTCAGTTCGGCTTCCAATCAGCGTTCCCTGTTTAATTAAGCTGTGCAAGGTTGAAATGCCCTCTTAAATGGATCAACACATTTAACGCCTTGATGCAAAATCTGTTAAGGGGTTGACAACATTTTTGCAATAGGGTTGCCTTTCTATCACCAGGAGTACTCGGAGGATGTCCTAGACACGTGGATCAGTGATTCGGCGGTTTTCATCTCGTAAAGATGTACTTTATGTTGACACCGCATTAATGGTGGATGCTTATATGCCAAATGAAAACATTCCCACATTTTATGAAATCAAACTTAAAAATAGACGGTGGAGGAGGCTAATCAACGGTGCTTGGTATTTTCAGGAGGGGGCTGAAACTGTATTTTACTGCAAAATAAACAGTCGGCTGCCTCTCAAAAAATTTCCGCTCCGTTGTTTCTAAAGGTACTTGAGATAACTTACACCAGACGTCTTAAAGAAGCTTCTCTGCCCACACTAACGCTAACACATAGTTGTCCATTACTGGAATCCAACGTGACCCCGTGACCCGAGCGACATCCCACGCCTCATGCACATACTCATAAAGTAAATAGATATTAAGAGAGCCTCGCGCAACCGGTGCGTGAGTGGCGCGTGACCTACTGCAAACAGTATCACCTCCGTGCCTGATGGCGCGCGGTGTGATGTGTGTGCTCCCACTCCATATTTGTGGACTCTCGTGAAGTGACCACATGCCTCCTACTTGTCTAAAAAGAAAAGGCATCAAAAATGAAGAGGAGGTGGGGTCTGAGAGTACACAGCAGCTGGGCATGGTGGGCAGGCTTACTGTACGTTTTTTGGGAGGTCGCAGGGAAATTGTTGGCTCCCAGTCTAGACCCAACGGCTGGAGGAGGAAGTCAGGAACAAAGCTGGGAACCCTCCAGGAAAGGAGGGCATGTGACCTCGTTTAGGACGAGATTTTAAATCCATTTAGCCACAGATACTGGTCACAGGGTCAGTTCCCATGTACCGTAGATAATTAACGTCCATCGAGGCTGTCATCCGAGAGGGCTCGGTGACATTTTCACAGGCGGTTCTCTCCCATTAAAAGTGGATCAGCCGGGTTTAGAGGGACTGCCTTCACCACCTTTAATGGAATTAGTCTACTTCACAGTCCTGGGGGGGTTTGGGGAGAGGTGGACTGATCTACAGAGAACCCCGATTGGATGCTGGGGGCCGGGGGGTGTTTATTGATTGGTTGTTTGTGATTCTAAGCTCAGTGCCAATGGGCTTGATGATGTTCAGAGACAGGGCCAGTAATTACATGATTTAAAAATTTAAAGCTCCAATGCCTCATCTTTTCCACCCACCACCACTTCACACACAAGACAGGCAAAAGCACCACCCCTCCAATCCTCTATATTGTTCAGGTGTGGCCAGGCGCAGGGGTTTGTAATAATTCAGTCATAAAGATTATTTATTATTCAATGTTTACCGTATGTGCACAGAGGATTTCTGAGAACCCAAAACCACTAATCACAAGAGCACAAGGGAAAAGGATAAAAATACTGAGGGAGAAAATGCCCATGCTGAAATGATGAAACTGCTTGTGAGCACACACACACACGTATGTTACACTCATTCAGGACTACATTTACAGTACCACTGAGGTACACACATTAGGACACACTCATACAGATTTAATGGCTAGATGTTAGGGTCCAGATGCACACACATACACACACAGAGTTGATGGTTAAGTGTTAGCAAAGAGACATGCACACTGATGCAGAATTTATGGTTTAATGCTATAGCACTGATACATGTGCACACAATTGATATTCAGGCCTGGAGGAAGAACAAAATACAGGGTTAATAATCCGTTACCAGGATGTTAACCACAGACAGCTATATTTACACAGTCACCAATATCTTCTTCATTAACATTTCGGTTTGTTGAAGTAATCAAAGGAATTACTTCTCCTAATAAGGCCCACAGTAGTAAAGGTAAAAAAGCAGTAGACTTGTGTTGTTACTCAAGGGATGGCACCACCACCAGCACGATGAAACCCATTAATCGTTCCCAGTTCACTCATTGGTACACTGACAGTTCTGTATTTTTGGATGCAATAAGGTCAATGTCTGTGGCTGTCAATTACACTTAAATCCAAAATTCCAGGGTTGTTACTAATTTTTTCAGATGTACCTGTAGGCAGGACGAGGTCATATGTGAGATTCCCCCCAGATCAATTGCTCCATGCTTCAATAGCTGGAATGTGGACTTATGCTTGTGTCTTGTAAAGGTTAAAGGTCCAATTGGACCAAAAGGAGCAGGATGACATTCACTGAGATGACTCACACTTAAAAGCCCTTCGATGATTTGCCACTGGCATTGAAGTGCTATGCTCTAGAATTGTTGTAAATGTAAAATGCACTTTAAATGATGACATTAGAATAAAATATTTAATTTCAAATGAATAAAAAGGCTTTCATTAAGACTCACAATGTATATATTTCTTTGGTACCACTTGGATGGGTGCCAGGAAGCTTAAATACATACTGATATCAACTCTAGCACACCAAAACTTGATGGATTGAGAATAAGAAAAATAGGTCAATATTTCATATTCTCACCCGCACAAAAATGGCTATTTTTTTTCCTAGCTAAATTCCATCATTCAGTCAAAGGCCAACAGACGATATTTAACAGCAACCAGGGTAAGTGACAATGATTACAATTATTACTTATTATTTATAGCTGTTACCTATTATTTATTCTGTTTAAAGGAAGATTTTTTTGCACAGACAATTAATCAAGTACTAGTGCAGGTTGCCCTCCAAAAGTACAGTTTGAAAAGGTGGCCATTTAGGTTCATGTTTGCTAAGATAGGTGTGAAAATTCTTCTGGTCGCTTCAATAAGGCCCTGTACTCCTGTGAGCACATCTGAGTCACTCACATGGTTGTGACCCAGTAATACTAAACTTCGAGATCCTACGTCATGTTGTCCTGTTACTCATCCAACAGCTCAACTGGATGTAGAACGTTATTGCTCTGACGGCAGGCCAGCGTCTGAGCTAAATGCGTTAAGAAAAATTAGTTTTTATTCGAAGTGATATGACTTATTGGTAAGTGCTTCACGGATTTCGAGAGCCCTCTGCTGGCCACAAAAAGAAAAGCAGCTACAGTGTGACAGCATTTGAAAGCGTTCCACTTTACAGCTATGTCCACAGTAGTAACGCCAGAAAAATGGTAGTATTTTCGGGACATCGTATTTGTTTTTGCGGCACTGGTTTGGTTTGGACGAGAAAAATGTTTTACATTTGCATTTCATTCCTTGTAAATTAAGTCATTTCTGACAACTTGGAAATGACAGCTCTCAACGTGGGAAATGAGGCACGTGACACGACTAGCTACCACTGTGAATCCACCCCCTCCTTCGGTGCAATGGAAATCTCAGTCTGAATCTGTACTCTAATCATAAAGCCGTTTCATTTTATCCATTCAGACCGAAGGCATCATTACACAAGCGATATGATAATTTTAACTTTACATCATTGTTAAACACAAGTTTAATTCTTAGTCTTCACCTTGTTACATTTTTATTTACACATTATTTTTACACAGCTATTTATGAACACATTACAAAAGGTAACCATTCGTCCGGCAGCTCATTGTCAGAATATTCTGCTCGTAGAAAACCAATACATCCTAACATAATTTATTGCCAACAATGAATCTCACAAAATAATTTATAATAATGTGTTCATATACTAACCCTTTGTGATGAGATAATATTAGGACTTCACGCTTCGTTTGCATATTTGAATGGTATCTTAATACTGGATGAACTTGTTACGTTACAAAGTAATGGAATTTACTTACCTCTGGATTTTTTTTTTTTTTTTTGGTCAGAATGATTCTACAATTAATGTAGGATTTTCACAAGATACATATTTCAGTGTACAAGAATCCTCTTTAACCACTAGTGAGATTTAGAGTTAAAGCCAGTGTGGCAAAATGAAAGAAAAAGGCTGGTGTCTCCAAAAAGTATTTTTTTAAACAGTCTTGCAACGGTTGTAAAATGGTTTATAAATACAGATTTGTTTTGAGTTCAGTTTTTCAACACCATTGCAACTTTTTACAAACAAAATCTCATGTTATCATTTACAATTTATACAATTAATACTTTAAAAGAAGAAAATATAAATATAATCTAATCCATAACTATTTTCACCCTGTAGCTTGGAGGAAGGCAGAATAGAGTCAAGTAGAGAAAATATATACAGGACATACAAATAAGTTAGACACTCTTAATTGACATTTAAAGAGTCCATCCCCCACTCTCACAATGTCTTGGCTGAGACCGTTTTCCTCAATAGCGAGGTGACCACGCCCAGCGGACCGCCCTGCAGGAACCTGACAAATCCGTCACCAGCCAGTGGCCCCAATGCGTACAGGCCTGGCTGCTTGGTGACCTCATAAGTGAACGGGTCAACGTCCAGTGGGTTGCGCTTGGCACTGACGGGCTGGCCCGAGTCCAACGCTAGGTCACGTCCCTCATTTGGCAGGAAGGAAAGGTTGGGATTTGAGCCAATCAGGACAAGCGCCATGGAGACGTGGAAGACCTGGCTTTTCCCATTCCCGTGCCCGCCCCCTCCGATCTCCTGTAGTGTGCACTTCCCCCCAGGGGCGAAGCTGAGCATGCGGTGCTTGGGGAGGCTGGTGTAGCCGCAGTAGGGCCCACCGGTCACCAGGGGCTGCGTCCTCATCATGGCGTGGACCTTGTGGTACTCAGGATACATGAGCGTGGGCAACTGGTTGAAGATGAGGGCAGAGTCTTGCACATCGCGGCGGAAGGCATGGAGGAGTGGCACACCCCTGCCGTGCGCCAGCAGGACGGCGTCGGCCGCCGACAGCCCCGCCCCCACCACCAGCAGCGGGTCGGACCCGGGGCCGATGCTCCGTGCCTGTAACGCCTGTTCCAGGTCCCCAATGGTGTGGAAGATGTAGGGCAGGTCCTCTCCCTCCACACCCAGATGGGTCGGGCGGTCATAGGTCCCAGTGGCCAGCACCACATTTCGGGCGTAGAGGCAGAATGGTTTCCTTGTGCCCCCCATCTCCTCTTGAGTCCCTTGAATTTCGAAAAGAGTGGAGACAGCGTCCCCTGACTCCCCACTGTACCCCTCCTGAGAACAATCTTCCACATCCAGCATTCCCAGGGACGTGTCCGATGGGAGCAACCTCACAGAGGTCACTAAAGTCCCGCAGCGGAAGTGCTCCTGTAGGCCCTTAGCTTCCACATAGTGCTGGTAGTACTGAGCAATGTCCCTGGTGGTCGATCTGTTGTTCCTCAGTTGCCTGTGACCAGAAAAGCACAAAGATGAGGGTTTTCTTTCAATGTATGACTTTTGCTTTTGACAACATGGCTGTCCTTTTTTGTTGCATTATATTGTTGTTTTATACAATAAAAATTATGTGTTCATGCACTTCACAACAGAAGTTATAGAACATTTAGCCCTGTGTTAAAACAAGTGTTTTAATATGTCCCGTGTCCAACTTGCATGACCAGATACTCATTATTGCACTTCTCCAATTTCTTGATTATGTGACAGCAAATTTATGTCTATATAACTGTTCATGCAGCCTTACTTTATGCACTAAGCACTAATTTTCACTGAAGAGGAGCAACTGCTAAATGAATGAAAGTAAGTTAAAAAAATCCAGAGCCATTTAAATCCAAAGTGGCTTCTAATATGGCTCAGAATGTTGATGTTCTATTTTTTCCCATGAGTCTCTCAAGTATAAAAGATTGACATTTCAAAATGCAAGGCATGCACTCAGGCTGGATTAGCAACGTACTAATGTTAATTAACGTCTCCAACCTGCCATTTGTTACCTTGGAGTAAAGTGGTTAGAAAGGAATTCCAAAGTTAAAAGTATTCATAAGTTTCCCCCCAGATGACCCCTTTAGTGTTCTGGCACTAAATGGCATTCATGTAGGTGAAGCCAGGTGAAGCTGTACATTATTGAAGGTTGAGCTGTTTCACAGTGTTTCAAGACCATTATAAGTAGAGGCTATTATACGGTGCTGACTCTCATATTGTCATTGTGAGGATCTATCAATGGTGTAGCACAGTTTCTACCCAATGCAACAGCGCTAAAATGGTGTCATGATGTCATGTGAAAGTTGCTTTCATTCAGGAGCTGGTTATAAATGAGGCAGAGAGAATGATCCAGAATGACCCATGACCCTTCCTCACCTTCCTCTCCTCTTCATCCAGTCTCTGAATGACAGGTCTGGCATCTCCATCCAGTCTCCCAGACTCAGGGTTACCATTGATCCCTCCATTGCCTGAAAGACAAGGTGGGGGGGGGGTAAAAGAGATATTTTTACTGAATAGGGGCTTTCCTGTTGTCTGTGCAACACTCCACATATGGCTGACTTGCTATGAGTTCCAGCCTAGTCATAATGTTAATTATGTGTGAGCGGTGACCAATCACACAGGATGGCTCCAGTGAATCTTACAGCATCCATAAAATGCTATAATATCATTGGTAGCACTGTACACATAATAATAATAATAAGTATTATTATTATTATTATTATCATCATCATAATAATAGAACCCTGAAAAGACAATCCATCACAGCAGATTTAGTGTTGATAAAATATTCTCTTAGTTAGCATAGCCTGACACAGCTTAAACATGGCGCCACTACAAAAAGAAGAAAGACTGCAGCCCACACGAGATTGAAACATCGCTCCACTTCACCATGACAAATATCAGGCACAGAGAAGTAAGAGGCACTTACTTCCCCCAAAATAACACAAATAAATCTAACGTCTCTAGTCCTACAGGACATTGAAAAATTGCCCATCTGCCCTGGAGGAGACCGAAGCTGCACAGGTCCTAGCAGCACAGTTTGTCGTTGTTGCCACAGCCTGACTGTAAGCAAAACAAACTAACAAACAATATATGCCCTTTAAACATGCTATGTCTCAAAACTAACATTGCCTTTTAATGTTGATTATATTTCCTTATTGTATATTCATTTTACCCTTCTATTCCAAATTTCCTTCAAATTCATTATTTTTTAGTATTATCTTACCCCTTTGTAAAATTGACACTTAAAATTGACAATGGATCCTTAGAGTTCCAAAAAAACTGGTCAGCCGAATACGGTATGACTCCAGAAGTAGCATTCCAATAATAAGCTTTCCAAATTTAGCATCAGATGGCAACCAAGATGTATGATATTGAAATGCTATTGCATTCTCCATTGACAAAAACACAGAATTAAAAAGAAGAAAATGTCTTGGCATTATTGCTAAAGAATAACATTATAAGAAAATGAACATGCTAGTGAGAGCATGTGATGAGCTAACATACAGATTATAACTAATGTTGTATAAATCTGTTTGATTAGGCCAAGAAATGGCCAGCCAGCTAGACATCAGCAGAATCTGCTGCTCCGTGATCTGTTTGGTTCATTAAAATGAGAGTTTATGGCTGGCATGTGAGAGAAACCTTCTTTAAAAAATAATTATTCTGTACTGTGTCAGCAAAACTTGTATGTAGTCGTAAATAAGTGATTGAAATGATTTCAATCAATGACGAATGAAAATTTTTTAAATTGGTGTATCTTGACAATTTTCGAGGAATTAAGTTATGGTATGCCTATAATTGTCCCATTACAATAATATCTGTACATAACTTCGCGAAAGGAATATGCACTTGTCATCCTTTTCAGCTGTACCATTTATATTTGAGAAAAAAATTACGGTATGTTTTCCACTCTAACACCTCTTCCTCAGTTATCTCCCTTTACAGCTGTCCATTACTGATCAGGGCGAGCGGAATGCTGAGTCAGTGTTATTTTAATTGTTTTTTTTTTACTGTACATCAACATCATTTAATGAGGGTCTGCACAGATTAGTTAAGGTATCAATACTTCATGCATTGTTGCCTTAATGCTGTGGACATAAGAAATCATGTATAAAATGCTATGGAAATAATTGAAGCTGTTCATAAAATTAAATGCAATTTTGTAAAAACAAAAAATAATTTCTTTCTCACTCATCAAGAATTTTGTGTGTACCATGAGGTCAACCTTATCTGAAGAGAACTGTGGATAACCAAGACATAATTCAAATTCATCAATTTAATGTGTTTTGAAAAGCAAGTTAAACACAATATAGATAGCCTACATCAGGTAATGTAGCAGGTTTTTGCCTGCACATTTGTTCCAAACACAGGAATCATTATATCATGGCTTTCAGGAGAGAAGATGTAGTCAAATGACCTCCACACTGTTTGTATGGAATCAAGGGCACTGATCAGAGATGAGATCCTACCTGCCATGCTCCTCCAGGTGGGCCCTTACCCAGGACCAGGTGAGGCACACTGTGCTGTAGCTCCCTGCACCAGGTGAGCTGGGACTCGGCTGTCCCACCCTGGTCCCCCTCAGGTCGGACCAGAGCATCAAACAAGAGTCCCAGAGGGCTGGAGGTCCGGCCATCCAGACCCTCAGACAGGTACTCCAGGTCCTGTTGATTTGACAGAGGGGTACAGTAGTATAATACTTTGGTTGTGCATTTGCTTTGGGCACATTTTAGCTTAGGCCTAGAGGTAATAGAGAATGACTAATGAGAATGAAAATATTGCAGGAAAAATAACTGACACAACAAAACAGCAGAAAAAGGCAAGACTGTTGAATATTGACTGCGATGACTGCATGAGCATCATAAAAAGATTTTCTTGACCCAGTTCACACACAGAATCCCATACACGTGCACACAAGCAAACGTGAGCACACATGAGCATACAGACTGGGTTGCTGCATCTTTGTAATCCCTGTTTAATAATTACACCAGTGAAATCCTATGTGGCATACATGACTGATTCACTGACGTCAGTGAACTCTCTGATCAATGAAGCAGAGCAGCTCTGGACGTGGATCCACAGAATGGAGTAATGTGTTTGCAGCTTCCCTATTGGTGTGTGTGTGCAGGTCACAGTACCAGGGCATGGGCTAAAGCATGAGCCAAAATGGCAGATAGGACAACCATCCCCTGTTTGGCAAAGTGTCTTACAGACAGACTAAACAACATAATACAAGTGAGGAATTGTCCATCATGTTCAGAAGGCTTGATAACTCCCATTTTGCTTTATATTTCTACTTATGGTTTTCATGACATTTGGCTGAATGGCAGCTCAGTGTTGTGAAGTGTAAGGATTGTCTCACTCATCTTGTCCTCCTAAACGCAATTAAAATTTTAAAAAAAAAAAAAAGCATCTCTAGATAAACATTTACATGCACATACACATTTTTGGGCTAGCGAATTCACACAGACAAGGCCGGCAGACAGAGAGAGAGGAAGAGAGGGCTGTACCTGATCCAGAAGCAACTGGCCAGAAATCTGCTGAAGTTTCCGATGCAGAATGGGGTTGGGGTGGGCTGCCCCCTCCCTCACGTATGGCCTGTAACCAGACAGGAAGTAGGACAAGCAGATTCCAGATGGACCATTACCTATGATACCAAACACAACAGGAAGTAGGGCAGAGTCAATAACCTGCAGCGCTGGATAGAAGTCTATTAATTCCTCATGTCAAAGATGTGAGGCTACTTTATTCCACCAAATCAATGGAAAATGTAAATACAGTCTTGAATTACAGTATAAATGTATGTTACACTTTAAAGCATTTTCTTCTTGCAGGTAGTAATTAAATCCTTTTGTTTTGCAATTTGTGAGTCAAAGTTTACTCCTTGTATTGAGATGTTTATTATATTTCATCAAGTATATTTCTGCAAAACTTTCTGTTGAGGTGCACACTACCACTGCAAAGGGTGCTATATAATGCAAACATTTTTCTTATCCAGGTTCCATCTAGCAAACCTGACATTTAGTTTCATTTGTTCAATAAGAATTGGCCACATCACTCTTTGAGGCTCAAAAGTTAGGCCTCTGCCTTGATGTTTAGTGGCTGGCTTTATCCATGCGTATTTTATTGACCATTTAACCTCAAACGCGTATTCATTAATTTTACACCTTGTCAATCATTGACCAGGGCCAGCTGGAGTCTGAGCCATTTTAAGAGCATGACTCCACTGGCGGGACTTCAGCGCCTGACCCAATTATTCTGCCACTGGGGGAAGGGTGGTGGGGGGTGCAAATTGAATTACATGGATAGAGAGGCACTGGTTAATTTGGCATTCAGGAGGATTTCTTAACTTTAAAAACCTTTGTCTCAATTTACAGAACTGAATAAGGACTGCTCCTAATGGATGCTGTAGTTTGGGTTCTAGTACCTGTAGATCTGTCCATGACTTACACTCACCTATAATGACAACCGGGAGAGGCTCGTGAGGCAAGAGTCCCAATGATCCCTTGTGCCTTGGGATCATAGCGGTGTGTGTGTGTGTGTGTGTGTGTGTGTGTGTGTGTGTGTGTGTGTGTGTGTGTGTGTGTGTGTGTGTGTGTGTGTGTGTGTGTGTACAAGTGTATGGAACAGAGACAGGATATGTGGTAATATTATTATTGTACTAATAAAATCTGTGTGTGTATTTGGCGTATGGCTCCAAGAATTGAAATTATCAGTACTGAAGCAGTGAAGTTTGTAGGTGACTGAAACTCCCACCTTCGATTCTGTGGAGAAATTCACACATATCTGAGTATTAGATTTCCATGTATTTGCTGAGTGCACACTCCTATCCACCAATAGTGAATTCAGTAAGTTTAGATTCACACCAGTATAAATGCAGAAAGTCTTTTAAGATGATCTGAATGATTTTTATATAAAACAATGGCATGTGTACTGTAGACATATGAGTTGAATGAACATTCAACTCAGATAATAAAATACTAACAAACTTATCTCCTCTGTTATTTGCCTGGTCACTTGTGCTCAAACAGGTGGTTGTCTGGTGATGACATGACCACATCCAGCTATATGATCATTATGGGAACTGTAGTTAGTACAGCATTTGATTTTGCCAGATCTGCCAGCCTCCCACAGATCATATGCTGTGTAACACAAACATTCATTTTCCCTTTGCAAAACACTGATCACCCTTCCTTCAAAACCACTTGTTCCCCCAACCAAATATAAACATTCATATCTGCAATCAACACACTCATTTCATCATTTCCTCTGAGAAACGCTGCCACCTATTTCCTCACGAAACCACCGTGAACTTTGCTTTCAGTCACTGCACCACACAAGGTAATGTGTGCAGTACAGATAGCAGTTTGAATGGTTGAAAAATCACAAAGCAAATGAATACAAATAGGCCAGGTAACAAAGCCTGGTCTCAGATGGGAAGAAGTAGGTCAGGTGAACAGGCTAATTTAAACCTAGTTTAAGAACAGGTGTAAAGAAGGCAGGTGTGCCTACCTGAGAGACGCAGCAAGCAGACAGATGAAGAAACACGTCAAAGTGGCGAAGAAGTCTGTGATACCTGGAAACTGGGTAAGCGTGTGGCTTTGTGATCACTGCGTGCTGTTTAAATACACAATATCACCCAGCCCGCGTGATGTCTTCACTAGGCTCCCGTAGGGGAGGGAGAAGGGGCGGAGCTGGAAAAATACTGCTGCAAAACCGTGATTCAGCAGACTGAGGCCCATTGATGATTGACAGCCATCAGGAGGAGCTGAGGAACAGGGGACGGACTCAAGGCCCTCTGGCTAAGAGTTATTGTACCTTTTTTTAACCCCACAATCAATGATATATAATTTGATAGCAGCCAAAGTGAATGACTCAACTAACATGTTTACATTGCAAAACAACATCAATGTGCTATGGGTTGAAAGGAAACCAATTTGTCACTGCTGCGGTTTTACTATTAGCGATTTTAATTGAGAAAATATTAATACAAAATAAACTGCTAACTTGGCCTTGCAAATTGATGTGTACGGGATTTCAGATAAATGAACGTAACTATATCTGGCTGACTGTATCTGTTGAAACATATGCAAACTTAAAATAGCCCAGACACAAGCAGACAAAAGCCCTTTGAACAATTTGACATTTTCTTCTGCTTTGAGTTTTCTACCAGGGTCAGTTCAAAGCCCCAAAGCTACAAGTCCAAAGAACAAAAGGCACAAATTAAAAGTTGTGAGCAGAGGAATAAACTGTCAAAGTAACCCTGGAAAAGGCAGGAAAGTAAGGTTAAGACCTTCCCTCATGTGTGTGTGTGTGTGTGTGTGTGTGTGTGTGTGTGTGTGTGTGTGTGTGTGTGTGTGTGTGTGTGCACACGCACCTCTGGCTGGTGGACACTTCCCAATCATTCCTCTCTGACTTTAAATTGAGCAACCTCACAGATAAAATATGCGACTTTAAGAGGTCTTATCA
This sequence comes from Albula goreensis, assembly GCA_022829145.1. Lineage (NCBI taxonomy): Eukaryota > Metazoa > Chordata > Actinopteri > Albuliformes > Albulidae > Albula > Albula goreensis. The sequence continues at coordinate 25,090,943 of CM040755.1, forward strand.
CAGTACGGGTTTGTATTCCTTTAATTAGTAATGAAAACACTTCACACGTCACCAGCATTATCAAACTAGCTGCATTCCACTGTGTGTGTGTGTGCTATTCTGGGGGGGTGATTTCAATTCTGGAGCACCTTCCCCGGCTATGAAAACAACCACCATGGAGCCCATTTAACTCAAAGGACAAAAGCATAGTGGACCACAGGCCCTAGAATCAATCACCACACAGCTGTGTTGACTTCCACTTCAGTATCACCCACAGAAAGAAGCTTGAATGCACCCTTTGGCAGTGTCTCTGAGGCAGATCTCATTGAATAATTTGTTCTTAGTGCAGCGATGCAACCACAATCCAGTGCCAGACCCAACTGTGGGTGGTAATACTGTGGACTGAAATATAATGGGCCATAACATTCCCCTCACCAGGGTAACCATGCTCCTTAGGATAAACGGTATTTCCCAAAATATGCACCTCAAAACATCACTGTAATTTGCAGTCTGTAAGTTGCTGTTAGGAAGAGATTCAAGCATCATTTCCACAAACTGTTCTGGTAATTATAGACAATAGAGCACAATGCCATTAAACAACTTCCAATGACATACATGTTGGAGAAAAGGTATCAAGGCATCTACAAAACTGCCTTCCCCTGGTAAAAGAAACCAAATCATAATGTCCATACTGATGAATGGAACCAACGAGCGAGTTTCAGGAAAAGTTTCAGACTGGAGTGAACCATTCTACCCTGAACTCTAAATTTTTTCTGCACATGCTCTACATCAGCTTCAGTTTCAGGAGTTCCAAACCAAAACCAAGAAAGACCATTTTATCTACAATAACAAATCACAGATCAGCACAGCATGTCCAGCACTTATCAGATATATGAAACTATTTTTCTGTGTGTACTGCCCTACTTTGTCACATTTTCTGCAATCTTGATATCTTTGAAGATACTTGTTCCTTGCAATAATGCTGCAGACATGCCCTTCGAGTTATTTTCAGACCGTACATTTCTGCATGTGTTCATTGCATTTCTCAAATATTGGAGTCTCACAGTATACAAGAATATATAAGTACAATATAGAGGCTGTGCATGTAGTATCCACCTAAGTTTTCTAGTGTTCATGCCATACAAGGCTAACAGTTGCAGTGATCTTGTGACTTTGTTTTATTCACTTATTGATTAGTCAGAAAAATGTGACTATGATATTGGAAACTGGATATAGGGATTTTATGGATAAAGCTGTGTCTGTGTGCAGTGCGTGACAGTACTCCTCCACTCTGTAAAATGCTTTGAAATTGAAAACACAGTTCATTTATTAGCACTTAACAGGAACATACTGAATAAAGCAGGACACAGAACAGGTTTCAGCTTCATAATGGATGAGATATATTTGAAAAGGTTCCAACCTGGCTTCATCAACAATGATAAAATCCAGGTGCATATTTACACTGTCATGGTGGAGCCCACTAAATAAAAACATACTGACTGCACGGTGAAATGAACAGGAGATAACGTTGCCGGGACATACAAAATTAAAATGGAGGGGGAAAGGGGAAAAAAATAAAAAATAAAATCACAAATAGAAAAATTATCCAATAAGGATTTGATAAAATCAGAACGTTCTGTCCAATTTGATTGGTCGAACCCTTCGCCTAAATAGAGTCCAAGGGAATGGGTCGTCTGGTAAACGTGTGAAAATAATAAATACAAATAAAGAGGACAAACAGGAATTAACCCCCTGGGGACGCCTCCGTTTGGTCTGTGGAATGAGAGATGCTCTCTGTGGGAGGAAGCAAATCAAGATGAGACGTCAACTTACAGCGAATAAAACTCATTGGGTGGGGGCTCCTGGCTTTTAGAAAGTCCATCTCCTGTAGGTATTCCACCATCACTTCAACCCGACCCCCAACCGGCCAGTAAATTCTAGAGCGCTAGTGGCTGCCATTTTCCTTGGTTTAGTCCAACAGAACAAAACAACACAGAGTCGTCCATACAGGCCACCAAGCGCCCTGAGGGATCGCCCTCACTGGGGGCGGGTCACACTGAGGGGGTCTTGCCCGTGTGAGTCTGCTGAGGCTGCTGCAGGAAGACCGGGCGCTTGACCCGCGGTTTCCTCCTCTTCGGCTTACTCCTCACTTTGGTCAGTTGAACCACGAAGAAGGCCAGCACCACCATGGCACCAAGGAAAGCGAACACAGGGATGGTCTGGCCTACGTCTTGGTTGTAGCGCCCTGGCATGATACCTGAGAACACCAGAGAAGGTCAGAGGTCAGAGGTCACTTGTCATGTGTGGATGGGTGGGGAGGGGGCATACATAGAAAACACTTCTGGTTTTCTTGGCATCTGGTTTTAACTACCCACCCAAAAAAAACGAAACAAAAAACTCCACAAGGATAAATACTTAACACTATGCTCCTTTCTACAAGTTTACTGCCGTTTTATGTGAAATGAAAAGCGATGAACCAGCTCGATGGTGGAGGAAAAACTGCATCCTCATCAATAAGAGCATCAGACTCTCACTTCTACATGAGAAACTCACCTCTCTGTAATACATGATTGATTAAGGGACGATCGATTTCTAACTCCTTGCACCAAGCTGTATTGTTCCAAATCTCTAAATAAGCTTTCATTGCATATTAATCATAATCAGTGCTATTTGTTTGTGCCTTTCTCCAGCATTCAAGGTCACTTTCCATATATTGTATGCAGCTGACTGTACTTCGACTTTGATACCAGCTTGCTCTCCAGTGAAATAATGACATTTGACGATTTGAAACCCAGTGTAGACCCTTTAACTATTTTCCAGTCAGTTTCCAGCCAGGTTGTATTAGCACTAGCTAAACTAAATAAAGGCTAATGCACCGATTAAACAGAATGAGATACAAATTCCATCTCCAATAACCGACTTTTACATATACACTACATCTACAACTTTGCTGCCCATCCAAGACCTCTGGAGTCAGTTCAACGGATACATTTATACAGCAAAAGCTGGTAATAAGTAACCACCACCAGACTTTCGGATGAATGGGCGATACATTCTGAGGTTTATCATATCAGTGTTTCTTTTGTTACAGTCAGATCTATGAGTCCAGTCAAAATAGGTACCAGCCAACCATGACCTTTACCAGCTTCATTCAGTCTAGGGTCTTAGGGGGCTAGAGCCTATTGGGCGAAAAGGTCAACCCTGGACAGATAGCAGAGTCAGGCAGTCAAGTACTTGCTCACACACAGACACACAGGCAGTCCAACCTGCCAAACCTGAGGAACCAGACAACTCCTAAAGCCCTTGCAAACACTGGGAAAACCACAACTGCAAACTCCACACAGAGGGGGAGTGAGAGAGGTCTGCGAGTCCCTCTGGGAGTCGTATGCTGTGCACTCGTCCAAAGCACTTGCCCTTGAGCCAGTGACACTTTCTCACACTAACTTCCATACTACACAGTAGCACAGTGGCGCTTCCATCAGTTTCCCACTCATGGCTACTGCTAGTACATGAATGCCTGGAGGGACTCAGGGCAGGACTCGGCAGTGACCATAGAGGTCGTGGCTGACACAGAGAAGGTCAGAACACTTAAGGGTGTGCATCGGTGCTCACACCTAACGAGCCAATCAGATAACATTTCGATTCCTTGAGTTCTTGATCAGGTCCAATTCCCAAGTGCGGTCTGAGGTCATGAGACCTGCAAGCTATCCTATTTTTTGTGCAAATGGAGGGTCCCATGTTTGACTGCCACACTCACCTCCAGGGATGTCCCATGCCCCACTCTCCCCAGGGGACAGGGGTCGCACCTGGGGCCGGTACACCCGAACGTTGGGCAGCGTCACCTTGTCCGTGTCCACGGACAGCAGCTTTTGGTGCTTCCACAGGTTGCTGCAAATGAGAAGGATGGAAAATCAAGGGTCAGGTCATTTCATTACAGAGGAGGGGTGCATAGGATTTTAGGGGTTTAACCGACGACTTGCCCAGAGCTGTTTACAGCTCTCATTTTTAACTATACATCCATTTATACAGCTGGATATTTTATTTTAAAGGAAGTCCATTCCTCATGGTTACAGCAGCAGTGGAGGAGAGGGGTAGGAAGAGTTTGACCATTTGTTTTAAATCTACTCATTCAATTTAGGGACACAGCAATTTCACAGATTCAATTATGCGGTGCACTGAATCCAAATCAGCCAGCCAGATAATTTCAATGACAGTGCAATATTAGTCGGTTTGTACAGAACATTGGACGGGTTCGTTAAAAAAAAAGCATTATCCACCGGAAATCTTGTTTTTTTGCAGATTTTCGTCTGATAAACTGCCTGTTCTTTCGGTGAACTTTCGGTTTTAGAACTCTCTGCAAGTCTTTACTGGATTAGATCTTCGTTTGAACACAAAAACAGAGCATCAGGGGGTGCTCCTCTGTCTGACGGCTCTGGTTTTGAACATTAACCAAACTAACCCATCTACTTTGAGAAAACTGAGTAAATCAGAGGTGAACATGAGGTTCTGCTCATAGAGCACATCCCACAGCGAGCGAGAGGAGCTCTGCAGTTTCAAGCTCACGGCCGACTGGTATCAGCACACCCACCTGGGAGCGGTCTCATTCAGCGGCTGCGGCTTGGCCCAGGACAGGTGAGGGCAGGCGGGAGGGGGCGGGGCTTGGGGTCTCCCAGATATGCCTCCAGCACTTTGGAATACCGGTACAGGTGATTGCCTGAGAAAAGAGGAGAGAACAGTGTTCTGAGGCAGTGTTTTTTTTATTCAGTCCAGAAGGGAGTCATTTTATTGTCACAGAAAAGTTAAACATTATCAGTGAGACGGGGTAAAATAAGCTAGCCTGTGAGCCTTTCTGCATTATGTGACTTAGTGCAGAACAGTGTTCTGAGGCAGTGTTTTTTATATTCAGTCCAGATGGGAGATCAATTAAACCAATTCTGATGGGGTCTAACCAACAGACAAAAAAATCCTCCTATTTTAGCGAACCCTCTGTCAAAAATAAAATATATAGCGTGGGGAAAAAAACAATGGAAACAGAAAATGAAAAGGCAAGTACCTATAGTACATTTTAAAAACAGTTTACAGAACATATATGTTCAATATATAAAAGGGAGTATGAATTAACAATATGTTTCTGTTATAAAATAAGCAAAACATTAAATTCAAAGTATTATGTTCAGAATGTGATATTAGATATATTACAGATTGTGGAACGGATTTGTAACTCTCACCTCAATGCTTTTCTTCTTGATGAATGCTCCAACACTTATTCAACACGAATTCAAAACTTATGATAGTATATAACGGCAACAGGGCTGAAGACGTTGTGTATGTAAAGGGCAACTGGTTGATGAATATTTATATATTGCTTTGTGTTTCCACTAGTTATTCTACTCTGAATGTCTGTAAATATTAGGATGTGCATTTCCTTATAAATGTATACGGACACATTTTTGTACTGCTGCCAACAAACTCTTTTGGTCATGCAGTTTTTTTTTTTTAGGTTTGATGATGAAAGGTGTGCAGTTGCACCCATGGCCTTACCCTCCAGTCGCTCAGGCAGGGGGCGCTCTGTCCCCGTTGGGGGGGCCGTCCTGCTCTTGGAGTGGCTGAGGCTGGGTGGAGTCATGCCGTAGGCAGTGAACTGTAGTAGAGCATCTAGCAGCCAGAAGCAGTCTGGAAGAGAAAGGGTCACATCACTCGTAGGGCAAAACAATCAGCCTGTGTACTCTGAGAGGCCTCTATCTACCCTGTAATCAGACCCCAATGTGTTTGATTACAGACTGCACACAAACACAACAAAATTATTGTAGTATACATACAGACACGATATAATTATTCAATATGGACATGTGAACTGATTGACCCAATCATTTCATCTCAGTCTATAGAAAACGTGCAGCGACTACTCAATTTCTGAGCCTAATCAGACCATGAGGAAAGGGAAGGGAGGTGTTGGTTATGGTTGTGAGAAGGGGGGGGGAACCTCACCTTTCTGTCTGTGACTGTCGTCTATGCAGTTGGAGTCTCCATAGAGAGCTATTCGGCCTCCCCCTTCAGAAGGCGTTTGGTACAGTCCCAGGATGGGAACATTGTCAACCACTGCTGTCTCCTGTTTCAAAACTTCCAGACCTGGGAGATGAGAATGACAAAGGGAATGGGGGTAGTGAGGGAGGTACAGATCAGACAAGAGAGAAGAAAAGCAAAAGGAAACAGAGCAGGAAAAAAAGCAGAAAACGAGGACAAAAAGAGATACCGAGAGAGAAAGAGAAAGGTAGAAAGGCAAAACGTGAGGCATATGGCATCAAGTCACCATAGTAACAGTGGCCAGGTGTTTGTGCTAACAGCGAGAGGCCCAGATTAGCAGTTGTGCTATTGTGTCAGATGACTTACAGTGCAATTTCCAGGTGGTTGTGTCGCTGACGACTGTGATTTCAGTGGGGATGAGAAATTAATTTTCTTTATGAAGTGGAACTATTTCTATTTTTTTTTTTTTTTTTTTTTATTAAACCAACACAGATGTGCTACATTTAAAGATATTTCTGAATTTCCACATGGGGATAGTATCATAATGCCATGCTGTTCTTTTCACTGTGTAAACAGTATGGTTCTTTAATCACACTGTACTCAGGCTGTTGTAGTTATTGCTGTTGTTATATCAGGGCCTCTAGCAAGAACAATGCAGTTTTAAACCAGCGACTATAGAGCAAGTTAAAAGGTGCTATGCAGGAGTATCACCAGGATGGCTTCCCCTGACCTTGGCTATCTGTTGCTGCCATTTATAAGCCAAGATTTGAGGAGTGACAATGCATCTGGCACTTAACAAGCCTTGAATTACTAAGCAACATCCATGAATGCCAACTCATGCTAAGGTTGCATGTGGATGGTAATTAACTCTGCCGACAATAAAAGACTTCCATTTGGATGTTTTTCAAAACAAGATTATCTGCAATTAAAAATTTTATTGTCACAGAATATGACGAATGTTTATCCTGCACTCAGAAATTACAGAAAGCCATAGCATGTAAATACTGTACTCCAAAAGTCACCTGTTTAAATTACTCTCTTCTGGAAAAGTTAAACATTATCAATGAGAGGGGGTAAAATAAGCTAGCCTGTGAGCCTTTCTGCATTATGTGACTTTGTGCAGAACATTAGTCATCTCCATCCTGCAGTCCAAGCATACATAATTCATAAAACACTGGTTGAGTAAAGATTGATTTTCTAACTATGCATTAGAAGGCTTACAACACAACGGTCGGCAAGAGTGAAAAAAAAATGCATATATCCTTCTTACAGCCTGCCACAACTTTAATATACTGTACAGTCAGTGACCTCTACAATCGCTAATGCCACCTGCTGTCATGGCATTGTGTCGGATCATTAAATTTGCCCATTAAACTCAACTTTAACGATATCTTGTTTAATCTCACAAATCCATCACCTAAAATACCCCCTGAGACCTTGCCCTGCGGGCCCAAGGGTACACATACCTCCAACTGAGATCAACTCAATGAGTGTTAACTTAAGCTAGAGTGTCAATTACAATTTGAGGCTGTTCCCTTTGCCTCATCCTATATTCAAAACAAAGCATTTCATGTACACAGCTTCTCCTCTGTTGCTTGCCTATAGTGCTCACAGTATCACAAATGGGTCAAGTATCTTTTAAGAGGGACATGTATCTATTCTAAGACATGTCCCCTTGAGCAAGTTAGATCTAAAATTTGAGCTCCTGTACAGGTGTGCTGGATGTGCTGTAGGTGTGTAAAGGGGGCCGCTGGAGTCACCTTGATCCTTCAGGGTCTGGGAGATGACGATGCCATCTTCAGGAAACCGGGCGATGCTGCAGCCAGAGGCGTAGTACACTGAAGTAGACAAGAGATTCAACCTCAGCATTACAGATAGAATGGACCACCCAGATTTCAGTTTAAATGCAGGACACTTAATCAGTATAGCATCTTCAGCAGGTCAATAGCATAGAAGGCTACTTTCACAGGAAACCTATTCAGTATAGCCTCTTTGAAAGATAAATGACACACAAGGCTACATCCACACTTCATACTATATCTTTGGCTCAGCAAGAGTAGTAACCATCTGTCTTACCGCTGTTGGGTCGCTGTCCACATCCACATGCTTGGATGAAGCAAGCATGCTACCTGTACGCCATTATAAGATTGCAGCAGAACTCGCAAACCGTATTTAAAGTGTTTTCACGTAGCAGTGTAATCAAGCAGCAATGACAGTTTTAATTGGCTATACTGAAAAGCCTGCTGTTCTCCGACAACATATGAATTTGTTGTGGTCTTTCTCTGTAATGCTTTCTAATTTCACAATGCCTGCACAATTCCTTAATTTTTATCTCAGTGCATTCTCAGGTAATCACACCATCTGTTCGGTGCAGCAACCATAAACTGCAGAGCAGCCATTTCAGACTATCCATGCACAGATGTTCAATGCACAGCTACTACCAATGCTGTTCATACAAGCAAGGCCTAGTCATGCCAGTGGTCACAAGGGTCAAATACCACCATCAAGCAGCAAAAAACAAACAGGTCCCCATAGCCAGGCATGGAAATACAAAGAAGTTTATTTTAACAGACAGTGGCTTCCACAACTCTCCCTGGCAAGCTAGATGACTGCACACCACTGGTCTGTGGTGAGTGAAATGAAAGGGTGGCTATTCAGGAAACACTGGTCTGAGATCAGTTACGCTAATGGAGAGATGGAGTGAAAGCGAAGCCTTACTGTCGTGGTCAGCCATGGTGAAGTCTCCCTCATACAGTCCGTCGCTGAAGGCCATGCCCCACACAGAGATCAGGTCATTCAGAGCTGGCACATTAGCGCCCCCTGTGTCCGGCATCCACCACTGCCTGCGAAACACATTCAGACACGAACGGTTAGACTATTTATTCTAGCACAGACTTTCTGATATTAAAAAACAGCAGAAACATAAAATGTAAATTATGCAAGCTGAAAAGAGGAAGTTCTTTGATTTGTGGATTGGCTATAAGGGAAGGAAACCGTCACCCTTTATGAATCACTGGAAAGTCATAAAACAGGAGTCACTCCTGAATGTGGTGATTCAGAAAGCCCACTGGACAGCTTCTGAAAGACATCATCAACACCGAGACAGAGATCCAGAGGGGAAGAGGGGGGAGGTCCTACCTGGTGTTCTCATCGTAGAACTTGACCTTCCTCATGACGGACGTGTTGTACCAGTCACTGAAGACGATGAGGGACAGGCCGTTGTCAATGTCACGGCGGAGCTTGCTGATCTCTTCAGGGAAGTACTCCTCCTCACTGTCCACCATCAGCAGAGTGCCTAAACACGGCCGCCACCAGTCACATCATTAGCAACTGCACAGACTGCATAAACATAGAGCAAATCACAAAATTCTTCTGGGCTAACATGCGGGTTAACTCCAATAATTATAAATAAAACCAGTTATCAATTGTATACTTTCAATTTGAAGTAAACAATGAATTTATTTCAGGTTACACAACTGATTAAGGTAATATAAATTTATCCTGGAAGGTCAATTGAGAAGTGTCTAAACAAGAGAAATGACATCATGTTCTCACCATACTGACTGGCATCGAAGCAGGTGATGGGCGCACCCAAAACCTCCACAAAGTAGCCCATACTCCTCAAATGCTGATACATGTCTCTGAAGTTGGTGTGGATGTGGTCTCCATTCCTTTGAAAATGTTGCACAGGGAAAAAAAAAAAAAAAAAAAAACCACTCATTCATCAGTCATTGTGAAAATTAGGGAAAATGTCAAAACAATGAAAGCTGGCTGACGACACTGATCAAACATCGCCCTCTGCTGGTGACTAAGCAGACATGCTTCCTCACACTGCACTGTATATTTGGAATGTACTAAAAATACTAAGTGTAACATCCTTAAGGTAGTCTGTTTGTCTATTGCTGCAAGTGTATCCCTTCTCTAAAATTCAAAACGGATATATGATATCTGGCTTTTGTTACCAGGATACTGACAAAAAAACCTGGTCAGGAGACTCACCAGTCCAGCGGGTCATTCTTCATGCGCAGGTTGTCTCGGGGGAAGTATCCCGGCGGGTAGCGCAGGTTATGGTACTGGTCCCACAGCACCCTCTTGCTGCGAGGAGGAGTCGGTACAATCTTCACCTTCACTGGCAGCTTGACAGTGGAGGTGAGCTCCCCACCCACCTTGGACTGCATGAGAGACACAGAAGATCAGAGCCCATAAAACTGAATACCCTCTGGCACTGCAGCCTGAGGATTTCAGTTATATGCTTTAGAGCCAGGCAAGATTGTCAGTTGCTGGCCAACAGCCAAGCATGATCACTGGTCACCAATGGAGATCCCTCCAAAAATTGAGATCCAAGGGTCCAAAAAGCCATCAATCACAACATGGCCACCCTATCAATTGTGAGTGACAAGGGCACCAGAGAAAGACTTTAGAAAAGTTGGCAGACCCTGAACCATAGGGATGTGGGCTTGAATCGATCAAAGTACAGTAATGACAAGTTTAGTTTAAATCCAGTTACATACATGGCCAGAGAAAAAACTGACAGTCTGACAACTCTGTGTTTAGTATACCTTTGTAGAAGAGAACCTTCACTGGAAGGCTCGGAATGCATTTCAAAACTGATATAAATATATATATATAAACATAACTTAGGTTTAGCCATGCTTAATTATTAATGCAATCAGAGAGCATCATCTACTATCAAAACAAGTAATGCTAAATCTAAAGTAACTTTCTATATGTCATGTCTGAGACAATTAATTCTCAGCGTACAAGAGTAGTTTCTCTTCTACAGAGTAATCAGTCAGACTGATTCAGTCTACATTTTCAAAACCCAACACTTTTTTACAGGTTCCCTTAGAACTGCAGCATTAATAGGAAGAAAGAAGAAGATGAAAAAAAATACATTCTGAAGGAGATTACAGGGTTCTGTGTGCAAAGACAAAGCCTTTGAAACCGCTTCCTCCCATGACAAGCAATCTGCCAAGATGGAGGGAGGATGGGGTGGGGATTGGGGAGGGGGGGAGGTGAAAGTAAAGAACAGAGAGAGATGCTGTACTCGATAAGGTAGCCTGGGCACAGAGGCGATGCCAAAAACAGAACAGAGCCCTGTATTCTGTCCAAGGGACCTTTAGATCCAGAATCAAACACTGACGCAGTGCGTTTCATCCCAGTCTGGGCTGAGATTTAAGGGCTCCAACCTGCCCTAGAGTCAGTGAGTGACCTTGCTTAGAAGTAAATATAAATAAATGAAATGGTATCTTCTGTTTATGAAACCCTTGGGGGGTGGGCTGCTTCCGACTCAGATATGTTACGGAGGCTAAACTTGCACTGCTGTTATGCCTTAGTGTTGGCAATATGCAAAATTTCAGCACAATAATTAAAAATAAACAAACATGGTTCAGTTCGACTTGGATCAGTTTACTCAGTGAGTTTGTGCATACAAGTTTGCATTAAACCCAAGTTGTCAGTGATGTGAAAACAAATAAGGATAGGTCAAAAAGATGAATCATAGTGGCCACAATGTTATTGTTTACCCGGTGTAGTAAAGGATGTATTAACGGTTTACAGCTAAAGCTCCTCCCCTCCCAGCCCACAGCACTCACGTCGTTCTCAGCCGGCGAGGCCACAGTGACCATCACATGACCCTGAGCGATGCCTTCCCATGAAGCCGCCTTCTTGGCGACGGAGATGGAGACGGCGAGGTACCCCGCCCAGGGCCACAGGACCGGAGAGTAGGAGACCGCCACGTCGATGTGGTCGCCATTTTGGGGCAGGTAGGGCTGCCAGATGGGCTGTGAAAGAGGTGAGCGGGGGCAGGAGATTTCAGTATGAGGCAACAACACAACCGACAGCCAAAATATTCATGATATCCCCAGCTATCAGAGAGGGAGTAACATTTCGATAAGCATTTCTACAGTCCTCTGCCAAAACAAACAATAGCAATTGCTTATGGATAGATTTCTCATTAAAGCCGAGTGGAGAGGTGTCAATATTTATCTTACAGTGCTCTTGAAACCGTGCTCAATCATAAATTCAGTGGCGCCAAACAGATGCATAAACACTGACAGATTCCTACAAGGTGAAATGTTCCAGACTACATTCTATCACTCAGACATTCTAAACTTGGCTACTCCTTGAACATGGAACATTTACAGCAAATTCACACTGGGGTATTCCACATACACTCTTACCCAGAGCAACTTGTACAGCTTACCTTTTAGAAAATACAATATTAATGGACTTCTGCATATTCGCTAAAGCAGTGAGGCCAAGTCTGTAGCTCAAGGAAAAACAGGATTGCACCACCTGGGAATCAAACCTATAACCTCCATGCCGGGAGCCTTTTTCTCTCATTATCATGCTGATAGTGCTGGCCTACATCTTCCAGAACCACATGCCTCAGGATCACACATCAGTCACAGTACAGTTTTTGAGGTTTCCGCACCTTGTCCACAATCCTGCCCGTCACACCCATGCCGTTGAGGATGGTGACGTTGACAATGGTCGGCATGCCTCCGTAGTATATGGGCTGTGAGCAGTACGGCCACATGTACGGACACTCAGTCAGGTCGATGTAGCTGGGACTCAGGCTAGAACAAATCAAAAAACAGCGGTTACCTCACATGCAGATAGAAGCTGCTGACTACAGACAAACAAAGTGAACTACAGGGGAATTTAATTTGAGAAACTTTTTAAAACCACCCTTCTTTGTTAAAACATTTTTGCATTGTTCTCCATGTGAACTGAATATGAGGTGGGCTGGATATGTGTTGAACTTGTATTGATAGCAGTACACTGAATTGGAAAAGGGCTAAAAAGTACTTCAGGTAGATTAAAAGTGACAGCTGCAGAGTAAAATGAAGGTGACTTTCATCCTTTGAACAACTCCCACCCCACCTACAATTTTACTTTATCACCCATTTTGTAACGGCCAAATTGACTGTATTACCATTCCAACTGTATGCAAAGTCCTCCAAGGGCATGTAGTCATCTGCTACACCTTATCCCTGGGCTGCATAGTTTTTGCATACAACTGCCACAGCAGCAGACAGCTGATACAGCAGAAGAGAATTCCTGCTTCATCACTCACTACTGAGTGACTGAGTAGAAATGTCCTGCCAATAGATACCTTCTCTCTCTGGATGATAGCATCCTGACCATAGTCAGCACTGGCAAGGTCAGTCTTCTGAAGGTGAAACAGGCCGAGAATTAAAGGTAAACTGAATGGAAAGTTTACCTGCAGTGACATCTGACTAATTCACCTTGTTGGTCAGTATAAACTTGCACCCTGGGCCAGCCATAAGATAATGGGCTCCCCAATGGGCATTCAAGGCCAGCTTCTCTAAAGGTTACTCCCGATCTTCTTCCTAGCCTTAATTCGCCTTAGTAGGGGTTAAGGCTGAGGTCTACTGTAATGAATATTATGGCAAATGTGAAAAGTGCTATGCAAATGAATTTGATTTGATCTGAAGTGAATTTGAACATGTGAAATGGTCCTCTGGAAAAGCACTAGGAGGAATTTATTGGTATGCTCTGTCTATGGCATAACCATGGAGGGATTTAATTCAATATGAAATATCCCAGATAAAATTTTAGCTCCAGTCCTCAAAAACTATATTTCTATCCTGCAGCTGGGAGAGAAAACCAAACACCCTTTTAGTGTCAAACATGATCACCAATCACAGTATGGTTTTAGCTGCCAATAAAAACAGAGCTGCAGGCATCCTTGGCAGTACCTGGCTTGGGGGCGGTAGCTGTTGAGGATCTGGTAGGCCCGGAGGAGGTCCAGCTTGCCATGGCCCTGCTCAAACATGTTGACTCCAGGGAGGCGGCGAGCTGAAGCAATCAGAGCCTGCTTCATACTGGCAGGGTTCACCAGCTCCCGGTTCAGTACAGTGCTGGAGGGTGGGACATGGGGGAGGGGGAGACAGGGAGAGAGGGAGAGAGGGGGAGAGGGGGAGGAATGGTTAATGATGAACTGCATTAGCTGCCAGATCAGCATTTTCAGGCAGGGCTGAGTGAATAGTGGACTGAGAAAGTCTGTAAACTAAGTTTAGAGAGAGAGAGAGAGAGAGAGAGAGAGATATGGGGACAGATGAAGACAGACCATTAAACAGAGACGTACAGAGAGACAGCCAAGCAACTATATTAATATGCTGATCAGTGTTAAAGTCTACAGCCTCAGGAGTCATTCTATATGAAAAAGTGCACTCCTATCTCCCATAAAATGCTAGCTGTATTAAAACCTGGTTCTGCAGGAGCAACAGCCTCATACCTGGGCATCAGCTATAAATTAGTACAAGGACAGGATCATGATTATCCAGAAAACCTGACAAAAATGTGATTAAACTTCATTAACAGTATATTCCAAGAAACACACATATACACTCACATTGGCCTGTAAGTTGTTCACTTTCTCATCTTCATAATATTGTTACTACTTTTATTGTTTTCATGTTGACACCAGTCTGTTTTTTTTTCCTCCACCATGCTTTGGCAATGCAATTGTAGGACTCAGTCATGCCAATAAAGCATATTGAATTGAGAGGGAGACTGTCTGAGTGTAGGTGACTGCCTTTGGGCACTCATGAGCCATAAGCCATAAATATCTCCTCATTCACAATGTCCTTTTTCCTTTCTCCCCTATAGCTCTTGTAGGGCAGAGACAGAAAGACGTAGACGTTTCATTTATTCCAGAGAACCCTGAGGAAAATGGATGAGCCGATTCAGCCACTTACAGAGTGACAAACTGTCAGGGTTTTTAAATGAACCTGCATTATAAAGCAGGACACAAAAGCAGCTATTTATCTGCCTTTTCCAGGCAACGATGGTCAATCTGTCACTTTAGCTTTGCCTGAGCATTGAGGCCTCCCTCTCCGACCTATTACAATACTACCGCCGCCGAAGGATCCCTGTAACCACGACTGCGGCCTACGAGATGCAGCCGCTTTCCAATGGCCTAATAAACAAGCCACTCGTAAACAAAGCTGACAATTCCACACAGCAGCGGGAACGAATAGCGAAGCTGTAAGCACCGCATCTGACATCATTATCGCCCACAATTCTACGGTCCAGTTTTTTTTTTCCCTCCCTCATGACTTCACAAAAGAAAGAGCAAAGGATTATCTTTCAAGAAAGAAAAAGCCCTATTGATCGAAAAGGGTAAAACCATGAACTTCAAGGGAAAATGCTAAACCGATCCTTTTTCATTCAAGGTATCTTCCAACAAAGTGAGTGTGTTCGCAGGTAGCATGGATAATGGGGGGATTTCCACAGATTTAGCTTCCAAAAAAAGTTACCAGACATTTCAGACACGTTACTGACCTCTCAAGCAGGCATCTCATAATCACTGAGCAGGAGGAACATGCCCCTACCCTCCACCACCCCCTCCCCCCAGAATGTGTGCCTTCTGTACAACATTACGGGGGATAATAGCATACAGGTAGCTACAGTGCATGGTGCAGGAATACGGCCCCAAGTAGGGGTTTGAAAGAGTATGGGAACCAGGGGATGGGACCTTTCTCCATTTGTGTGTAACGAACAAAACCTACATTCCAAAAATTAGTGACGTTAATGGTTCCATTTTTCCATTGACTGAACATGACAGCAATAATTTTTTACATCATGCTGTATAGAATACTGCATACATGTGCTGCTGATAGCTTTTTATACCCTTCAAAATGCCTTCTGAAATGGTGTCTTGATCCCCAATGGTAAGCAGGCTGGCTTAAGTAACTGTCGATATGAATTTTGGTTAAATCAATTTTCCTGAACATTCAGGCTTCAGGAGTGTGTGGGGTGTAGAGGGGGCTCACCTGGCCAGCAAAGTGACTGCTCCGGCTACCACAGGCGAGGCTACGCTGGTCCCCGAGAGAGAGCGGCAGCCCTCCTTCATCCCAGAGCCGCGCACTCCAGAGCCGTATGTCACAATGTCGGGCTTCACCCTACCATATCCCCCGGGCAGCTCCTGTGGGACGGGGCAAAACAGGAAGTGAGAGGCAGGATGTGGGGAAGAGAGGAAGTGGCAGACAGGTAGTGGGAGGCAGAATGAGGATGAAGCCAAAAAGTGATGAACAAAATGTGACAAGTACAGGAAAAAAGGAAAACTGAATGCGAAACAGGAAATAAAACAGGAAATGGGGGAAACAAGAAGCAACCGACACAGGAAGCAACCAGGGAAGAGGAGGAAAGAAACAGGAGGGAAGGGAGCACAGGATGATCTCAATCATGTCAGACTGAAATCGCCTGTGAACACTATCCTGCCCTATAAACGGGTCAACAATATTGTTCACTGTGGATGAGGGTGCTCGCTCAGCAATAAATAATGGATAGGATTTTGTACGTACTCTGCATAATTCAGCAGTGGATACACTCTGTTATTTTAACCCATTTAATATAGGTAGCCAATGAAACAAAGACTCATTTGAAAATGAATGTAAGTATATGTGAACACACCAATTACAGCTGCTATGATCAAATCCATTTGAGATGACACAAAATGGCATCCTGTGAGGCCAGATTCAGAGGCTGAAGTGCAATTACCACCATATTCATGATGATGTACCCTCATAAAGATATAAAGCCCAGTTTATATCACAAACTGTCTGAAAGGTTACAGGCTACATGGTTTACATAAACAGAAGCAAGGGCAGGATGACTTTGTTTCTATTAATAAAAAAAAAAAAAAAAAAAACTGAACCCTTTTAACCAGTACATTTTCAGCCAGACAGTACTAGAAAAAAACATTTAAGAGGTTATATTATTATGGATAAGGTTGTAGCGGTTCATTCAGTTTTTGAATTACCCATTCTTTATGGCACTAGTTTTATTGTTATTAGCAAAGTAGGTGGGACCTAATCCACAGTCTTTCATTCTTCAGGGAACACATGCTGTAGAGGTGTTGCTGCATGGTCAAACGCACAGAAACAGATGAACAGTCAGAGATAATTGTCACACAGAGATGAACAGTTAAACCACAGGGAAAGTGTTAACTGCTTGGCAGATAAACAGCCATGTCAAGTGTGTAGGAGGTGGTGTGACAGGGGAGGAACATACATACCCAGGTGGTCATTCCCCGAGAGGAGAACCTGGCGATGTTGTCCTCAAAATCAATCCCACCAACACCAATCACATCCATCTGATCAGCAGGGTTATTCAGCGTTCTAAAACACAAGTGCTCATCAGATACTGACACATAAAACCAGCTACACACAACCTAAATGTTTAAAGGCTGGTATACACAGGAAACCGGTTTAACAGTACCATTCATGATCATCTCCTGTAGAGTCCCAATACAACTATCCACCTTAATAACACAAAGGATATAAAGCAAAATCTACACCATTCTCTGAAGACTGCTGAAGACAAGCAGGAGAAACTCTCAGTCCACTTACAATTGTAAAGGGGATCCCAATAAAATAGTGCTATTCATTCATTTCCAGCAGCATTATACAATTTTCAAATGTTTATCTTGACATCGCTTGTACACACATCAAAAAAAAAAAATTTGAAAATAACATGTTCTTTGTCAACACCCACCCATACAGTGGACCATCATTTCCAATGGCAGAGACCATGATCACTTTGTTGGCAGTCAGCTCCCACACCTGCATGCAAAAAAAGAGACTTTGTTATCTTATTGCACTGCAACATCTTTCAAAAGCCACCTGTTGACCAGCAAGCATAATATATCAGTCTCTGTTGGACTGACGACATCACCTTGTCCACGAAAGGGTGGTCCATAAAGTCAGGCCCACCGATACTGAGGTTCAGCACATCCATCTTCTTGAGAATGGCATAGTTGAAGGCATCCAGGAACCAGGAAGTGTAGGACACCTATGAATATGAGGGTAAAGAGAACTCTCCCATCAGCAAGTGCAAATTGGGAATGGAAAATGAGTGCTGCTGAGTAGTAATGGTTCATATGAGGCTTCATAAACCCTGTTTGGGGGTTACACTCAGCTGTCATTAAGTCACTGACAACTAGATAGGTAGCTCCTCCAATTTTTGGCTAAAAGAAATACTGTTCCCCCATCACTGCTACAGCCAGTGTTTATGGCTGTATGCATGTCTCTATGCATTTATAAACATGAACATGTATGTGGGGCCCATATGTGAGGGGAAACCTCTCTTAGGTTATAGGAACATGATCATGTTAATTAAAAAAAAAAAAAAAAAACATCCATGATGCTCATCCCTTTTCCTCTGCATAACAGGAAACCACCGTGGTTTTTAGGACTTCATCCATGTTGGCACTGTTGCTTACAACAGTTGACAAGCTCTGGGCTAACATCACTGACCCAAATTTACAAAAAGCACAAATATAATAATAAAAGACTGAAGGATGAAAGGAGGATGTCGTCATCGCTGAATATCGCCAACAACAAAAGGCAGATAGACCATTTTTCGTGATCTGGACAGTTTTTAAGCCATGTGCCTGGGGACCAGCTGTGAATAAAGCAATGGAAAAGCCATTTTTCTACAGCTTTATTTGTATTGGGTCAGTCAGCTTGGGCTCCAGTTCACTCTGATATGGATCCAGCTCTACAGGGGAAACATGAACTTAGGAGGGGAGAGAGGCAGTAATGGGGGTCACTGGAGTACCTGGTTGTTGGTGAACACCCTGAAGATGTGCAGCTCTGAGTCGGGAGCGAAGCCCTGGCACTCCCTCATACTGGCGATGACCCCAGCCACAAAGGTGCCATGCCCCAGTCCTGCAGAGAGCACAGACACCACATCATCAGCCTGTCTGCCAGACCCCTGTTTATCTGCTTATGCACAATCACAGCGTCCCTCGTCAAGATAAACACCTCTCACTAACGAATATTCCACACAGCTGCCCAATATCACATCAGAACCTCCACCGTTGAATGATTCATTGTTTTGCTTTTTTGTCAAGGATGTCCTCAACCTATTCCCTTTCATGGGTAAAGCACGGCAATGGGCCCGTCAAACCATGTGCTCACTGGGTAACGGCTTACCATCGTCCAGAGTCTTCTCATTGGTCCAGTTAGTTCTCTCTTTTACATTCTTGAAGTGTGGATGCTTCTCGCTCAGCCCCGTGTCAAAGACAGCCACCTTCACACCAGAGCCTAAACACAGACAGCAAACCAATAATGTCCAAACCTGAACACAAATGCTGTCTTTACCACAGTCTATTGTCAAAATGGGAACATAGTACACATTGCCAATACCTATGCACACAGCATACATGCCGTTAGCCATGACCACAGCCTAAACCTGAACACACAATACTTACACACACAGCCCAGACTTCCAGCTGAAAGCTAACCTGCAGGGCCTGCATATAACACACACGCATGCACGCTTACACACGCATGCCTCCCTCCCTCCTCACCAGTATGGCCCATCTGCCACAGCACGTCGGCCTGCAGGATCTGCGCCACGTGGCGAGGGATGGCCCGCAGCAGGCGCCGGCTGGAGTGGCGACCCGTGGCGTGCCAGAACCCCGAGCCCAGCGACAAGCTGGTTCGGCGCAGTGGCCGCGACGACTGCCACTTCTGTGTCCAACGAGTGTCGTTACAGGGCGCTGAGAGAGAGAGAGAGAGTACTTTAGGCCCTTTGAGTCTCCATTGTGTTCCTTAAAGGGGTTAATTAATCTTTTTTTCCCCCACTGAATCAGAGCTAATATACCAAGATGAGACAGGGATGGGAAAAAAAAAAAAAAAACAGACCTTGACCCTGGAAATAAGGGAGGGGAGATAATGGACCTGGATTAACGGACCCTGTTAATGAAACTACATTCTGTTATCGAATAATACTGATAAAGTACTCCCAGCACTCTTTTCCAGTTGTCCCCAAACATTAACTTTTTAATTCCCATGTGGAAAACACCCAAAAGTCCTGTAGGATTCTGCTATTACACTATGCCACGCCAGATGCATTTGAATAGTTTGATAGATCAGTTTATCCCCATTACAAGGAAACTGAGAGGGACTGTCCCCTTTCCCCATCATAAACTTTCATTTTCGGAGCTCTTCATCCTCTCAGTTAATGTAATGGTGCCCCCAAGGCACTCAGCCGATGATCTGCACAGAGCAGATGGGGCCTTGGCTGTTGACCCAGAGCCTGCAGTGGGCGGGACACAACCAGCCTCATACTACCACAGTCCAAGTCCCTAAGGACTCTAAGGGCTACCGCTGCAGTCGTTCTTTTCACAAATCACAGAGAGGTACTTTATCAGTCGCTGTCTGACAATAACACATCTCTCCTCCTGATATGCACTATCTCTGCTGAGCAGTCTTATGTATGCTGTGGGCTGTAAAATATTTGAGGGCAGAAAAGACACAAACAAAAGTCAGCTGTTCACGCAGTGTCTTGAGTCTAGCATTTCCAAGCAGAGAGACAAGAGAGTAAATCTTACTATATTTACATGTATAATACTCTGGTCGGTCTCCCAGGCCATCAGGTGAAACATCATACTGATCACATCATAACTGCTGCTCAAGGCAGTTACTTTTCTAAATTGAAGACTCTGAAACAGGGAGTCTACAAGAGGATTGCGAAAACCAGCAAGGTGCAGATGTGCACCGTCAGCAATGACAGTTCTGGGCAAGCGGGATATCATAAGTAGAAAGATATCCCACACAGGGTTCCCTTGGTCCCAAGTGAAATGCATGAGCCATGGAGCCCTCACACTGCTAAAGGGATGCGGGTGTCTTTATGGTGCGTGAGATAGCCATCTGTTCAGAGAGGGAACCCTTACTTTACATCCTGATGCCTGAGCAGCAGTCCGCAGGCCAAAAAAGGCACAAAGAAACTGGATCTACCCAGAACACAGGGGAGGAAGATGAGGCAGATGAGTGAGAAGGAGACAGAGGACACAGACAGCCCCAAGCCTGATATCGACTCTCCTACGGTGAAGTCACCGAGCTGCACAGACAGGATATATTGGACAGGAGCACAAACACAAACCAGGATATTTTAACACGCAGTAATGATTTTTATCACAGCGTGAAAAATTAGACGTCTGCAAATGCGGATGCATTACTCATGGGACAGGCATTTATACACCGTTATAAAATAATATGCACTCATAAAGTACATTATCAGCGCACTGGAGGAATGCCTTTATCAGCTGTGGGTGTAACGGATGAGGGCTCCTCTTGCTAAATCTTATCAGGACAGCAGTCCGATCTCAACATCCCTGAGCCGAAGCAATCTCACAAATGCAGAACGTGATGAAATGCCCCACAGATGGTTCGATTTTTAATCATAATGAGAGCAGAGGGACTCGGGCATAATGAAGTTAAGAGGGTGGTGGTGGCTGGGGGAGGATTTAATTAAGTAATTGATGGCATAATAACACTCACACAAACAGGTTTTTGATGAGTACCTTTATTGCCAGTGCCCTGGAACCACATTTCAAAAGGTACAGCTCATTAAATATTAATCACAGGGCCGGCTCTTGTTTGACAGGCCTGAATGAAGCCAACTGATGCGGGCGGGAAGAAAAATGCCTATTTAGCTACAAGAGATCTGACTGCAGCATAGTGGTCTGGTTCTGTAGCCCATCCTCTCTCCATTAACAATTTGTAGTTTCGTGGGACACCAGGGTAAGATATTAATGTGGGTGTCCTGTGACTGGGTGCTCAAATCATTGCTCTGCCATTTTTGGCTGTGGCAGAATCTTCTCATTTGACAAAGTAACATAACAATGGGCCCAGCCTCACGGGGGATGACAGGGGGTTAAGCCAGTTAAGTTTGTTGGTCTCATCGTGCTTTATCGGCCACTCATGGACAGGCCAGCCACTTGTACTGTACTGAGTATATGCTGACTTCACCTTTCTCCAACCACATCGGCAGTGTGCAATTAGTGGTGTGGCCGCAGCATGGAGAGATGCGAGATCGTTATCACGCTAATCAGAGGAGTATGGCGAACCAGGGCTCTCCTCTCAAAGCCGACAGGATGGATGCTGTGGTGAGCCAACTAGTTTGGTCAGGGTTGGGAAGGAGGTGGAAAGAAAGATCAGGATGTAAAAGTGTAGAAAAGGACAATGTCCATTTTAGGTCTCTGTACCTCATGCAGAAATAACGAGCTCCTGAACGGAGCATAAAAGGATATGCCATGGGCCGGATGAGAGGCTGAGAGCACAGAGAGTGAGAGCACACAGGCCCCCGCTACAGTGACGCCAGAGTTACTGACTCATGTAAAAAACCCTGAGCTAAGTGCTACTGAAGAGCAGCCGGCAGACTGCGGTCCAGCTCAGACCATGCCATAGGGCCATTTCTGGAACAGCAATGACCTTCTCTTTTTTTTTTTTTTCCACCTTACAGAGTTTTTAACAATCATTACACAAGCGTCTACATCCGGAGGTCAATCTCTGGAACGAATATGATTTCATTCTCATTTACTTTATCAATACTGCACAGTCACCAAGTCATAAAACAAAGGAAAAAAAGGAAAATGACTGTTCATTTAAGAGCAATGGCTAGGGCCTAAATGGCCAGGGAAGTGGTATGAGAAAACGGTTAAGGTCGTTGTGGAGTGATATTCTGAGGAAGAGGGTGGGAAGGAAGGGGGCGGGGTAGAGCTGGTGGGGTGGGGGGCAGGTCGCCCATACACAGCAGTCTTTCATTGAACTGCCCACAGAGACAGGCAATGGTACCCCACCCAGCTTCCCTGCTACCTCCCACCAAAAACAAACAGTGCCTTTCTGATCAACCCCAGCACTGGAGCCATTTCAGAGGAAAACAGATAGAAACAAAGCCTGGAGGCCTCAATTTCCCCCTGACCGCAGGGGACTGTTTGTGCATGCATGTGTGTGAGTGTGTGTGTGTGTTTGTAAGAAAGGGAGTGTGTAAGAGAAAACCACAGGACGTGTGTGAGTCACACAAACCAATTCTTTGGAGAAGCTGATCTTGCTGCATGTGAGGGCTAAAGGAATATATCCCTTGGCCTCAGACACTGCGACCATAATGAGGGAGTGGCATGTTGGGAAGGCACACCCACAAACAGGCGTGAAAATGACAAAACAAAGGGCCTTGCTGAAGGCATTCACCCCCAAAAACAAAGCAGCAGCACCCAAAATGGGGTAGGGAAAGGGCCAGGAAACCATCCAGGAGGGTGGGTGATGTGCTATCCTGTGACACCCAATGCTTACGCAATTCCCACAGGAGGGAGAGGGAAGAGGAGAGAGATGGGTGTGCTCTCAGAAAAGACGCTCCAGAAGATTCCTTTCCTGTTCTCAGAGGTAATTACAGAGGAGTCGCACTGTTGCAGGGACCTCCGCCTTCTTTTCTCTACCCCCCACAAAGCCACACATAAAACTGCTTTGATTGCCCTTTCAGAAATTACCCAAGTAACCAAATCCCCTCCGACCTTAAGTTATGGCCACATAATAAAATAATAAATCCTTACAGATTTTGTTCTATGTACAAGGGTGAGGGGGGGGCTTCATGTTGGCACAGTGAGATGGGAAGGACACAATCATGTGTGCAGGTTTAGGTTTGTGGGGAAGGGGGTACAGTGGGGGACACAATGAGGAGGGATGAGGACTGACTTGCGTGAAGGGTAGAGGGCCTGGGGAGGCAACGGAGTGGGCCTGCGAAGCCCAGTGCAGTTTGGGGGTACAGTGGAGGGGGCTTGTGATGCAGGTATAGACGGAGTAGCAGTAAAGGACAGACATCTGCAGTGGGGCGTGTAATTAGGAGATCAGGATGGGTGGGGTGAAATCATGGGAGTTGTGGTTGGGGGAGGGGTTCCAGAGAAAGGCGCACTCACAGTCATTGAACTTGAGGCTGCGGAGCACTTTGCGCTGGGGGGTGACCCTCTTGATGTAGGGGTGATCCTGCAGGGTCAGCAGGCTCTGCCGCGGGGCCTGCCGGATCTGCACCACTTCGAAGTCGCTGGGGTAATCGCTGGCCGGGTTGTCTCGTGGGACGATGCGCCAGTCCACCGTGTCTGAGCTCCGCAGGGCGCTGCCAATGAAGTGACTGCGAGCCTTGGCCGTGAAGTAACCGTTAAACACCACAATGTACTCTGGAGGAGGAGACAAAGATATCACTCAACCACAGAACGCATGCACTTTGTTACATTCATTTACCAGCCACTCTTACAGTGAATTACAATATAAAATATGAATATATACAACTGGCTGACAAGGGCAACAGTAACTGCTGGAGAGGATAATTATAATGCTCTTAAGGGCCAGTAACAGTGAAACAGGAACTCACAAGAGGTGGCATGGCAGATGTTGTAATCCATATTTACTTCAGTCATTCTTCCAGGGACTTACAAACTCCCTCTCCAATAAAATTGATGCCCTACAGTATATCAGAGTTGTTTTTATTGAGAAAACATGATAACATTGTAGCCTTCCCCCAGAAGCCATTGCAAGATCATGACTTTTATTTATAATTATTTATTGTTACTTAATTATTATTGTATTTATCCACCAGAAGGCCTAATGTAAACTAACCTGTGAAGCGAAGGAGCATACAAATTACATAATCAATACCATACTTCTACTTTGACTTAAAAATGGCTACTGAATGCATTTCACAGTAAAGGTACATTTTGTGTTCATTCAATGGCATAGACAGTTCTTTGAGGCACAGACTTATTGACACTAAAGCTATCAGTCTGACATCCATCCATTATCCTCTTATCACACTCCATGTAGTCAAAGGGCAGGAAAATAAACGAAGAAAATGTGAGCAAACAGAGGGGTTTTACTACCTAATTTATAGACGCCTCAAAGGGCAGAGCCACAGCATGGGTGTGCTTGTGTAAACACTCCAGTTACCTGTCCCAGGTGTGCTCCAGGCCAGACCTGACCTGCTCTTCGAGTGTGAGACTGCACCTGTATGCTGCCAGACAGCATTCTTTGAGAGGAAGGGTTGTTAAACTCTCATGTTTCTCAAACATTTTGAGGACCCCTTGGCTCATGTGACATTTCCCCAGGAAATAGGGGTGTAATACATAGTTTCTTAAAAGGACACATTACAGACACTCCATTCAGTCTTTCCATCTCCGAACCTCCACATAATTTCCACCATTAGAGATGCTGCTGGGCCTCCAGGTGGCTAATACAGAATGCATTTGCTTGGGAAGCACTGCGAATTGGGGTTCGAGCCCAGCTACACCTTTACTGGCTATGGCCAGAGATCCGCATTGACAAGGCACCACCGGGCAGGGGTTGGGGCGGGAGATCATGGTTAAGCTAGTGAAGTTTGTTCACCTCTATGCTTTCAATGCTCTCTTATTCTCCTGGTCAGCCAAACACTTATAGATGCATCAACCAAATAGATGCTGACTTCATCATCCTCTGATTACATAAGCATGGTGTGATTGGTGGCGTGTCTGAAGTGTAGATATGCCACCAATCATGAGGCTTGAGCATGAGGCTAACAGGGGTAGTGACCTTGGTATAACTATGTTTAATTCTTAGATTCAACTCTAGGACATGTAGAGATCTCAGGAAAACCTTTTGATGCTTGTCTTGATATGTTGGTGTTGTGGACAAACACACTATGACGTTTTCGAGAGCAACCAACAGATGGAGGGCTGCTGAGCTCAGTGCTTTGCTTTCCAGCTCCAAAGAAAAGCTAGTGATTTTGCTCTATACAATGTATATATGCAGGAACGAATGGGCTACAAGCCAATGTATGAATAAGTCTCCTTCAGCTATGGAAATCATATTTTGAGAGACTGATGAAAGCCATCAATTTCAATTTTGAGTGCAGTGGGATCGAGGCCAGAGAGACATAAGGATGCAGAATGTGTGATGCCCGATTCTGTCACTTTTCCATCTGTATCCAACATCTGTTCGCTCTGGTGTTTAGAGTACTGAAATGGCACAATGTCAAAACACTGGAACTGGTCCACAGTGATCAGGGACATAACAGCTTGTGATTTCTCTCAATGAATCACAAACTCCTGATTTTTCAAACCACATTTCTACCAGATGCAATGCAGAAAGTTTATGTATGGTGTGACCTTTCAATCCATGTTGACAGCTGACAATAGGGACACAATGCTTATCAATTGACCCAAACAGTGAAGGTCCCTAGAGGTACTTAGGTCCTGAGGAAATTCAGCACTGATCATGACAAACCAGAAACAATTCCATTCCCAAGCCATCTCTTTTTCAGTATGTCGCTGCAGTTGCTGTTAAAAGAGAGGGCTATTGTCTTAACCGAGGCAGCAGAGACTGAATTTCTCTGAGCAAGCTGGAGAATTAGTCTACAGTACCAGGGCTGGAAGGTCTGATACTGGGCATTATATTTCAAAGACATTCTCTGCAAAGATTTCCTGCGATTGGCAAACAATGTTTTTTCTTTCTGAAAGCACATAAAAGGACAAAAACAAAATCTGTGCATGCTGCTGTTGCTGATGCAGGGACACCACCCACAAAGTGGCCTTCCATGCCGGCCCACAATGCACAGCTCTCATAGCACTGAGGGAGGGGCTACTGAATCAGGCATTTGGTCCAGCACAGAGCCCACATTCACAGGGAAAGAAAATCAGCCCACTATAAATATCATGTTTTCTTCTGGCACACAAACACACACAGAGCCTCTCGCCGTGCCACAAGGCAGC
The DNA here is from genome assembly GCA_022829145.1 of Albula goreensis. Lineage (NCBI taxonomy): Eukaryota > Metazoa > Chordata > Actinopteri > Albuliformes > Albulidae > Albula > Albula goreensis. The sequence continues at coordinate 25,117,500 of CM040755.1, forward strand.
CCAGACCACGCTGTCCCTTTAAGAGGAAAGCAGAGGCATTTCCACATTCTGGGAACAGGGCCAATGAACAGTCTTGTTCTGCAGGGTCCTGAAGGCAGCAGGCACAGCGATCCAGCTTCAGTGGTCATGCCAACCAAGGCCCATCGTCTCAAGCCACAACTCAATTGACCTGCCAGTCACCTGCTGTTATGTCTAATTTTACTCAAACATAACAAACCTTCAAACACAGACAGACACAAACAGACACAACATAAACTGAATGGCCATCTCTACCCGCAATGTGATAAAACCTCAACCCTCTGTGCTAGAGATAAAGGTGGACCCCAGCCATGGTGACTAAGTGTGATATACTGCTGTGTTTAGACAGACGGACCTACAACATCCCTCAAGCTGTCCCTGCCTGTCTGTTATTGAGGCACCATAATGACAGCTTACCTCCCAACCCTGAGGGGCTGAGAGCCGAGGGTGTAACCAGGGTGCAAACCACTGTGGAGATGCTCCTGTGTGGCTGAATTACACCCTGGAGCAGAAACACTGGATCAATAACGCTGTAGACAAAGAGGCCATGGCTGGAAACGCCTGTTGCTTTTTACATCATTATTGCACTGCACTTGCCGAATTTACAACAAAATTACAGCATAGTTACTGCTACCACGTGCCAGTCACAGAATGGCAAGAAGTTGCTGTTGTTGGCAACCATCTGATCCAGAATCACACTGGACTGGTTCAACCGGAGCACGTTCAACTGTTCACATTCTTTTTCATTGCTTACATTGGTGTAACCGGTTCCCTTTTGAAAAGCACAGTGCACAACGAGCAGCCAAACATGTGGACCACAGATTTATTCACACTCCCTCATTGGGTAGAAGGGCATGAACTCAATGCTGGTTAAATATGCAGACACAACTGCCTACGGCCAACTCCAGCTATTTCAGCATCTTCAATGAAGTGTTGGAAGGCAGTGTGGGGATATAGGCTCAATGTCTCTGTTTTGAAAGGACACACATCTTAGACTGGTCAAGAAAACCAAAATACCCTGTCAACCATGGAGCTATTCAACAGAGTGATCCTTAGATTTTCTAGGTTAAAGCTTGCTAGCTACCTTGCTAACCACTGGAATGTCAACCCACAGAACTTTATATGGACAAAGACTGAATAAACTATAATAACTGGCTTCCGATCTATCGGGGAATTCACTTAATCTAGCTGATTAACTGAAAAATTAAGTTACTACCTGCAAATTTTTTTCCTTTCTGGACCATACACTACAATCATTATACAAATAATTTACTTGTTTTTACTTAAGAGCATACATAAACAACAACATTCACAACTGACACACTTATTTAAGATTCATAACTGTTTGTTGCCCATTTATTTATTTATATCTGTGGCACATTAGCTGCAGGCTCTATACCCATACTTATTAAAACAGCCCTGTCATTCCCTGTCAGTGATCCAAACATCTAATATCTTTGAGCACCACTGTAAATAGCTGTCCCATTTTTAAAATTATAGGTAGAATAGTTTGACTACATCGTTTAAATGAAGTCATTACACGTATGGCCAACAGCCCAATAACATGGCGGATGACCTTTCCACCATATCAAATTCATGTGCAGGATATGGACTCTGCTCAATCCTTAATGCGAGAACAGGTGCCCAAGGCGTAAAGGTGACAGACTGAAAATCCACTGTATTAAATGGGAGTTTGATTTCAACCGGTTAGGATGAGCAAAATCTCCGCAGAATTTTATGCATTACATTGGTGAATTTGATATGACTGGATTCTTATCTCTGAAAAAGAGTCTGGTAACCAGAGGGTTACATTTGGGCTTGGGTAAAAGGTAAAAGGCTTTTCAAAAGACTACTTTGTAGCCATGTGAGTGGTGAACCTACATTTTACTGACATGATAATCTCCACTTACATTGTGTTGCTGCAAAAATCACACGAATGTATGCTACAAAATTTTCACTGCACGACTAAAATTGTCATCTTATGAAAGCTCGCTCCAAGGAAACTGCCATACAGACACGCATCACAGAAGATTCAGCTTCCACTTAAGCAAAAGGAAAATCTTTTATACCTGTTATTTGCAAATCTTTTATTGGATTGGTTGGATTTCAGTGAGCTTTTCCTCTCAGGCACAGGATGTGAGACAGCGGGTGTGAAATTTAACAGGCCGCCCAAACTTCCATTATCACATTTTTAAGCAGGGTTTGCAGACAAAGAGACAAAAATCAAACCTCTTCACAAGTGTTTCCTGCAGGTTGTGTCAAAACATACAGACCATTCATCTGAACCTTTCGCATCATCTATGGTGAACACCGCAGGAATGCCGCATTTCACTCAATATTGATGTGGACAATTAACACCGCTCTGGGGCTCCCTTCTCATGTCACTATGGCCCTCTCTGACAAGCATGATTTTTTTTTTTTTTTTTTTTTTTTTTTTAAATTACGGGAATGTTCTAGAATGGAAAGATAGAAAATGTGCAAAAAAAAAAAAACAGTGAAGAGAAAAGACTCCAAATCAGCTTACCGTGCTCTACGATGCTAGTAGAAAACTCCACTTTGAGGGTGAGCTGGGAGCAGTTTTGGCAGGGTACCCCAGCTGTGGGGGGGGAGGTGGAGGAGTTTGAATCCCCTGGCTCTGTCCCCACCAAGGGAAGCCTGCCACACAGCAAGACCACCAGGATGGACAGCCACAAGGTCACCAGAGCCATAGTCCAGACTGGGTGCTCCCCACGGATCCAACTTTGTGTCCACTGGAGGAAGCCCAACACAGGCCTTAGGTCCTCCTTTCCACCAGAGGGAACCGTTCGCCACAACAAATGACTACAAAAACTGAAATCCAGAGTGTCACTAACATCAGTGTAAAGAGAAAAGCTCAGGGTCAGGTCGCATGGTCCATTCCAAAGCAGCCTGGTTCACACAGGGCCCGCTTGATTTCATTTCTTTCTCCGTTTTCTCTCCATCTTGGGGGTGGATTTTGGAGGGTGATTCTGTCATACAGGGTAATGCCTGGTGAATGGGCCCATATCCATGTGCAGGGGACTTAGTGGGATAAAGACAGGAGGCAGGGAGGGAGCTGCTTCCACTTATTTAGCTCTGAAACCTGGAAAACACAAGCCCAGAACATCAGAATCACAGACTTTATTTGACAATGAGACATGGCCTTAATGTGATGATGCTGAGCTGTGAAACAGCAGCATTTTACAGACATTAAAAATTATGTGCTTATAACTGCATGTGTTTTGGACTTCTTGCCACCCATTTAAAAAAATACAGCAGGTCTGTTTACACAGTATAGAGCAAGGGCAGTTTACCCAATCTACAATAGTTCACACGGTCCTGCTCCTAAGCTTTTACTGCTGGAGAGAGAGACTGTCCTCTCTATTACACATGAATCTGAGAACTCGACCCCCTAACTAAATCTCTGGAAAACTTTTCTTAAATATTTCCAGATATGCTAACCCAAAAACACAGGGTTTTCGATTACAACAGTAATCAATAGCATGTGGGAAAAGTAAACAAAACACTGAAAGCTAGAGGGAAGGTTGTGACTAATAATTTCTATGGAGAAATATGATAATATTTCCTTAATCAAATTATAGTCTGGCACAGAGAGGCACACCAGTTGGTGAGGAACGGAGGCCAAACAGCTGATGAAATATCCAGCAAGTCCAGGCCATTTGCACAAGAAAAGGAGGGAGAGACGATTTTCCAAAACTGTATCCCGTGAATTGCAGCATGTCTACAGGAAGGTCACGTATCCTCAGAACACTCTTGGTGTGTTATTACACGCCCTGACTAGACCAAACAAAACTATGCAAGACACGACCAAAAAATAAAAGTACGAGATGAGCCTAGACCGGCGCCCTGGCTGCTTTATTGCTTTATGACGAGCTCGCAAAATCCATACAGACGCTGCTTCGCTTACTCACACAGCTGTATGCAAAAGCTAACCAATACAGTGCACCCCCACCCAGAGTACAGAATGTACAGCAGTACAACAGTCTGGTCACAAAGTCTCTTGCTTTTGATCACTGGGGGCCTTGGGAGTGGTTATACAGAATTACATACCCCCCTAACCCCAGGGTACACTCTGCATCGTAAAGACCCTCTTCCTAAACAATCCTTCCTCCTCCTACCCTTCACACCCCCGACCCCCAGGCACATCCATACCCACACAACCCAAACAGCATCCAGAATGCAGGTATTTTAATTTCCCAGACTCAAGACACAGAAACCAGAAGCAAAGACTACCCCCCGTTCCCCCCATTCAGAACCACCAATCCCATCTCTAAAGCTTGTTACGTAACAGGGAGATTTTTTACTTCCGGAGAGAAGCAGGGGAAAAAACCTGAAAGCCTTAATGTGCGAACCAGATGGGGGCATAACATTCAAATCGAATTTCTACTTTAAAAATTAGGCGCTGCTGCACAGATTAAGTGAAGACATTGAGGGCACTTCAGTAAATGTGACAATATGACACTGGCATGAGAAATCCTCAGCCCCACATGTTCTAGGCACTGCTGCTCAGACATGACATCACAACCAGGGGGGAAGGGGAAGAAAGACAAACAACAGGCTGCCTGAGAGCCCAGTGGCACACTGTGAGCAAATGGCAGGCCAAATGTATGCAATAATCTGAATTTGCCATTTATGCTGCAAAAAGTTCCTTGTTTGTTGTTACAAAGGTTGAAACCTTTTTCAATTCTATGCATGCAGTATCACCCAGCAAACTCCTCTGTATAACTGCCTTCTCACATACAGTGTACAGGAGGCTTGCTGCATATAAACCAAATGGCTCAAATGAGAGAGAAATTTTAAAGGTCAAAACGTTTTACTGTTCCTTCTTGAACAGGATGGGTTGGCCCTGGATCAAGAAACCATGTGTGAGGGTGGGTGTTCAAACACTGGACGCGCACAAACACAAAGCACAAACTGTCAAAACCAAACAATGAAACAGGCAAAACGACTTGAAACAGGCTGCAAACAAATATTGCATAACATTGACTTATACTTACAAACCAAGCGAGGAACATGTTGAGCACACTAGACAATCATTACAAACAGATACGTAGGTGCCGGTGGACATTCTTTCGAATCAATCCAGGACAGTTATTTAAAGCACCAAAGTAAGTATTGAGGCAATTATTAAAACAAAGATGACTACTAATACAAATTAAAAACTGTTTCCCTAACCCCACCCACCACTTCAAATGCGCAAATAACAACCATCAACAAATTTAATGAGCAGACCCGGTAGCTAAACTGTACAAAAGCTGATTCCACCATGCTTTTTTTGCTTCCAAAAATTGCACAACACATGAGACCATACATGTGCCTTCCGATCCGCACAAGCCTGCTACTGTAACGTGCCACGGACAAATAAATCTTATGATAGGCTACTACAACTAGCAAGCTAAATCTAATTATCTACCGACGTTAAATGCCTAGCTAGTAAGTTTATATTTCGATTTAATACAGATTTAATAACAGCTAGAATCAGATGGCAAAAACCGGTTAGCTAAGCCATGATGGCAATGTAATATTCCTGAGTTTTCGGAAGATGATGCTTGTTAATTACGATTAACTACCTAATTCATTTGTCAGGATTAAGCAACACCAGCTCATCTAGGTAGCAAAATGGTCATGTTAACGACCGCTACCAGACTTATCTAGCAAACTTATCGCTTACGGTAATTACTGATAATTATCGATGTACCAAATGTTATCTAGTAATAATGTTAGCTAGTCACAGCCACCAATACCATAACTTAGCAAAGCTAAATGGCTGCCACTGATCAATGAACTTGCGCTAAACTTAACGATAACCTGAAATGTTACCTTTCGTGAAGGAAAAGATGGTAAGCTTAATATGGATGCATTTAAAATACATACAGAAATCGCTGACTAAACAAACTCCTTATGTTTGTGGAGTAGGAGTTTTAATAAACTATACCATGTATCGATAATTACCCATAACACACCTTAACTAACCAGTTATGGTTAAGGTGGACAAATCAAAACTGAATACTCCAGTGGCCATGCTTTCTGTCGGAACCACGGCATCAAGATTAGCTATCGTACGTAGCTAGCGCGCTGGCTAACTAACGTCTGTCCAGTTAGCTGAACGTTACGAATTGCCCAATTTAATGATACTTCAGCCAAGCTTACTTAGTTAACCAGCTAACCACTCCTCTATTTAAATTTCCTCTCATTTGGGGTTATTGCCGTTAACTAAGGATTTCATCGTAGCAGATGATAGCTACCGTTAGCTTGCTAACTTAGCTGACAAACCACTTAGTGCTAGGTATCTATCTGCTGCGAGTCATGGATACACTAGCCAGCTATAGATGCATAGCTACTGCTAGCTGAAGCTAACTAGACAGACAGCAAACGTTGGGTAAATAAAGAACCATTGTCAGCAGTTAAGGCCATAATGTTTACTACTCCAGTGTGCTTACGAGATCGGACTGTATCAATATACACATCCATCTGGCTAACGTAAGAACCCAAATATATGCTCAAAACAAGTCCCGTTCAGAAGAAAATTCGTCAACACATGTGCATGATCATACTCACTTGCTTGATTCGTGTTCAAGACAGAAGTACACGCCTGGCTCTCGCAGATACTGCCAAGATGCCCAATTTATTAGAACTGTTTTCGTGCGTTTTAAGGGCGACGGCAAGACATTACACCACAAAACTTTAGCTAGCTAGTGGCTACTGTCCCAGCACTGACGTTTTATCAACATTGCAGCATTTACTGGTCCACATTCCTAAACCCGCCTATGGATATACGGGACAAGGTAAATATCCAATCATTCGCACCGACACAGTAATTTTACGAGATTGATGCTAAAAACTAACCAATAGAATAAACACAAATAAAAAGCCCGCCTATAATTTTTAGATTGACATTTTATTTAACCAATAAAAATAAGAAAAATCATTGTTTGCGGGAAGTACAATTGATTGATAGGAATTACAGCAAATAGGAGTAGAGTTTATTGAAAGAACTCAATCAACCAATCAGACAGTGGTAAAATGACAGACAACTGCTTTACCCAATCATCAACAAACAGAGAGAGCGAGAGCCGTTCCAATGTTTCTATGGTAACAAGAAAAAGCGTTGCTGGATACTGTGGAGATGAAGTAACTTAGTTATCGCTATCTAAACTAATTGCATTAGATACAGTCGAAAATATCAACTGTAGTTTCTATGAGATTATAAAAAGAACTTAAATAAAATACTTCGCTAAATAGATAGCGACGGTCTTAAGAAAAGATAAAAGATGTAGCTTATCAGAACTGATTCTTGTGTCCTAGTCATTCAGCCTATATTAACTCAAGCTAACATCGCAACTAGAAAACGTTAATGTTAGTGAAGTTTACCTGTGCCATCACCACGTATTGTTCATGTTAAATAGAATCACGACGTTAACGTTTTCTGTTGTACATTTTGACCATCTAGGTAAGTCGAGTGTTTGGTGAGCAGAGTTTCTTACCATTTAAAGAATGCAGCCAAAAGAGTGCGATCCTGAAGAACTGGAAGCAGCAGAAGTAGAGGTTGTATGCCTTCAGCAAGCCGAAAATCCCGAGATACTACAGCAAGAGAACCAGGAATCTGGCAAACAAGGTAAAAGTAAAACCTCGCATACAGTTAACTATCCTGCTAGGCTACCATTGTTCTACCAATATGTCGTTGTTACAGTTGCATTAATACTGTAACAACAACAGTGTTTGTGGATCCATGGATCACAAAACCACAATTACTGTATCAATGGGAAAATCTTATTCCCCTTTTCTCAGGTGAGGATGTCCCCTCAGGTAACTTGGAAACACCTGAATCAGAAGAGGACAGTAGCACAGGACAGAGCAAAGAAGAAGTCAAAAGGCCTGATGAGGTGAACGGTAATGTCCAGCCAACCCAACTGGACAGAAAAGAAAACATGGGTCCAAGGTGACTCTGGACTTCTTAATTATTTAATTATATATGGTTGTATTGTGTTTGATTATGGGTAGTATTCTCACTCCTTAACAGAAATGTTTATTTCCAAGACCCATTTGCTGAACACACTAATAATCTTATAATTCAGATTGCATTTTTCCTAAAATACATAATGCTCAACCATGCCAGTTCTTATATTGTTTCCCCTAGTTTTTGGAATGCACATGTACGATATCGCTAGTGTAAGTCAAAATTTAAAGTTCAGAACTGTTCAATTCCTCCCACAGAATCACAAAGAAATTCTTGAGAGATCATTGCAAGAAGAATAAGCTGTACATCACCCCACACCTGAATGATACACTGTACTTGCACTTCAAAGGTACTGAAACATGGCCTCTCACGGACATACATTCTTTTCAGATCGTAATTATGGATTGTCCGGTCAGAATTCAGGGTGTCACAAGACAGTTCAACAAAAAACAACTGTCATTTAGTAGGCAATGGAAACAATTTTTGGCGGATCGCTTGGCCTGTTTATACATTAGGGGAAAATGAAACAGAAGTACATTTACTGGGTTGGGAACTTTGGGAAGTTTCATCCGCATTTTGGTCTTTTTTTGTTTCCCACTACACGTCTATGTTTAACCTTTGGAAGTGAATGGTGAGTGCTTTTGCATGTGCCATTCATTTCCTGTTATCACTTGATCTTTCACTTCGACCCACTACATAGTGTAAAACATTTGATTTTGAGTTCAAAATACATATATGGTATTTCTCTACTGACCTACAATTGGCAAAATGCAAATACAATACTAAGCACTGAATAATTCCACGACTTTTATTTGTGTGGAAAAAAAAAGGACAGCCAAAGCATGCTGCATGCATTCTGATATTCATGTACTGGCTTGCTTGACCTAATCATCAGATCCTTACAAGTGCTTACCTGAGGTAGGAAATAATTGCAGTATATTATGTGCCATTCCTTCCCCTCCATCAGGCTTCTCCTCCATTGAGAACCTGGAGGAATACACAGGCCTGAAGTGCCTGTGGCTGGAGTGTAATGGTCTGCAGAGGATCCAGAACCTGGAGGCCCAGACGGAGCTCCGGTGTCTGTTTCTGCACCAGAACCTGATCCAAAGGCTGGAGAACCTGGATGCCCTGACGAAGCTGTCCAGCCTCAACCTCTGCAACAACTACATCAGAGTTATTGAAAACATATGTAGGTGTATTTTAATCCCAAATTCAAGGTTTTTTTTTGTTGTAAGTCAGTCCACACCCTCCTCGTCCTCCATCCGTAATGAATAAGGCATGTCAGCTGCCTGCTGTTGCATACCTGGGCTTGGCCCGTATTCCTCAAGCAAATTTCAGACTTTTTGGTTTATAAACAGTTGCTTTTAAAGTAATCAAATCAATTTTCCAGAGGTTTTGGAATGGTAATGCACATTTTTTCCAAACATGTTAGTGACTTATTGGTACTTGCTAGTAGTGTATTTTGAAATTTAAAACTTTGCTGAGCTTTTACCATCAGTTAAAAGAAAGAAACAAAATCATCTCCCTGATTTCAGACTGTCAAAAATGTTTCTAAAAAATCATAATACTGATGTCGGCCTTCAGTTTTATAAAAGGCCTGTTATTTTAAATCCTTGAAAGTGATCCTGGTTCAGAGATGAATTTCCTGTATTAGAGCAGGTCTTACAGACCAGGGTGAGGTGGGTACCAGATATTCATAATGTGGTGTCTGTTACATTTTGTTCCCAGCATGCCTCCCTGAACTGAGTACTCTGCAGATTAGTCACAATAAACTGGAGACTGTGCAGGACATCGCTCACCTAGCAGACTGTCCCAAAATCAGTGTCCTTGACCTGTCACACAATAAACTGAATGACCCAGACATTCTCACAGTCCTGGAGGCCATGCCTGAACTGGTAAGTTCCCAGTGTCGCAAGTGTAGCATAACCATTGCTACGCCTGTCTGATGCCGCTGCAGTTGACTTGTATCCAGCTGGAACATGCTTCTCAAATCAACTGGAATCTCAGTACATATAGCTGTGAAACATCAAGGTTTTTTTTCTGGTTTTTAGCGAGTGCTGAACTTGATGGGAAATGATGTCATTAAGAAGATCCCCAACTACAGGAAGACAATGATCATAAGAATCAGGCAGCTTACATACCTGGATGACAGACCCGTATTTCCCAAGGACAGGTGAGAAAAGGGGTCCTACACCTGAGCCACATTCAAAACTTTCCACACCTCCCCAGAATTAGATTGTCCGACATAGCAAACTAAACCTTAGAAGATTCTGAGGGTTTTCTCCTAAGTTTAGATGCAAGGATAGGTTTTATTTTTACTCCAAATAAACATGCCAGTCCAGTGCTGTTGGTGGTTTGTGGCGCTGTTTGGGTGTTGAGATTTTGGTGGTGTTGGTTTGAGTACTTATTCAATATAATGGAGTTGTTGGTGATTGGTGATGGTTATACTGTATGTGTTATAGAGCATGTGCAGAGGCTTGGGGAATTGGTGGCCTGGAGGCGGAGAGGAAGGAGAGAGAGATGTGGGAAACTCGAGAGCGGAAGAAGATACAGGATAGCCTGGATGCCTTGCGCAGCATCCGGGATCAAGCCATGGAGAGGCGCAGACTGAGGGAGGAAGAGGAGAGAAGTACAGTCTCAGTTTTCCGCTCAAGTTTCTCACAGACACTCTGACGCTGATGGGTTACCATATTTGTGTTCTTATATTTAGTTTAATTTTGAGAGCAATTTAACTAACAAAACTAGGTGCAATTAATTCATGCCCCAAAACGCACGTTAAATCACCATGTTTGAATTTGGGGGTTGCTCGCCCATTTTTCGATAGTGGTTTGTGAAGGAATGCTTTAATTTCCCCACTGCATTAGATGCACCTCTGTAAATTTCAGCACCATTACTAAGCCCAGATTCTGTTGTATGCGGACACTGACTGCACACCCTGTGCATAGAAAAACAAAGACATCATTTATCATTTTCTCAACTGATGTTTTGCTATTAGGAGCATCCATTTCAGAGTCCTCCACTGAGGAGGAAACCCAAGATGGTTCCAGGAGTACAGAGGATGCCACCAAGCAGAAGACTCAAGCATTTGTGGAAGATGTATTGCAAGCACATGAGGAGTTCCTAGAGGCAGTCAACCCTGCAAAGGCACAGAAAGCAAAAGCAGAGCAGGACACCAACTCCCAGAATCCTCCTGCTCACTCATCTGCAGGTACACCAATGGCCCTAACCTGGCCTCTGATAGCTCCATGGCAACAGTCTGATAATGAGGGATATACTGTGATGGTTGGCTACTCATAATGTATGACTGAATGTAAAACAATGCAGTCATGCTATTCTGTATAATCTCTTTCCTGTACTTAGAAATACAAACTCAACCAAATGACTCTTTAGAAGCCCAGATCAAGTGGGACCTGCAGACATGGATGAATGCAACCGAGGGCAACCAGTCGATTTCAGAGACAAACACACAGACACAGCTGATGGCTACTCAAGGTTCCCTGGTCACAGAGTTGGAGAACGCCGACCACATAGAGACCATTCACATAGACAACATCAGCCAGATGTGTATCAACGTGAGTATCATCTCAATAAGTGCCCTTCTTGCTACTGCACACCCTAATCTCAAGAATTATAGAATCACACTCCCAAATGCTGATATTGCCATAGATGTAAACACTGCATCATATCATAATGTAGGGAAACTGTGCTACCCAAACCCAATATCACTATATGTAATACTCACATTTTATGCAGTACTTCTTATGTGTGTTTGAATTTTCCCAAGGACAGGCCTAAGATCCCTTTACATATTAATGTTTGTTACAGGACCTTCCTGATTTAGAGGATGTGGACTCTGAAGATGTCGATGGAATAGATTTCTTGACTTCACAGGTAATTTTCTAGAATTTGGAAGTAAATGTCTGCGGCCTCTCAAAGCCAGTAACATTTCCTCTGGAAAACAAACAGTCTATAACATCAGTCTTAGAAAGTATAGCTATTGATTTTTCTTTTTTTCACTGAAATTCATTTTTCTAGCACGTATTTCAACCAAAAATTGAAGTCATATCAGGTGCCAGTGACGACAGTGGGTCTGAGGAGATGGAGGACCCAATGGCTGGAAAACCATTGATTGAAGAGTCTGTCTGTGAACCCAAACCCATGGAGAACCAGGGGCAAGAACCCACACAGCTGTTCTACAGGGTCAGTGATAGACCCCTGTCAATCAAATCAGAGCTTCTGGAGCCCACCACTCCCATTACAGAAGAGGAATCAGAGTCAGGAGACACCACCCAGCTAGGGAACACTGTACTAGGACTACTAAACAGTCCAAAGCAACCCAGACTGGACACAGGACCCGAAAAACCCAGATGTCTCATTGAGGAGCTGGATTAAATGTGAAGGCAATGTTGTCAAAGCATTACCAGTAATGTTACCAACTGCATTTCATCTTCATTTAGAAAGAGCATAACACATGTACCACTGTAAACATGAATTTTCAGGACAGACAAGTGATTTTCAGTTATGAACATTTTCAACATATTTAAATGACCACTTTATGGATACCAAAAGATGTTATATGGAAATATAAGTGTTAAAATTTTTTCTCCCCCCAAGAGTTTTAAGGCGGCATGCTTAGTCCTGAAGTGCCCATAATGTGAACTCTTGATGACATACTCTAACACATTCAACAGAAACAATGACAAGTTATATGGTTTATTTTGTAGGCATGTGTTTACACAAAACTAAGACAACCACTTCATCATTAAAAAAGTAAATTAAAAAATCTATTCATTATTAGCCTCCATTATAAACACAAATAAACAAAACCATTTAAAATACATCAGATACAAACACATATTTAAAAATTTTGTTGGGGAGACAGTGCTGGTTTTGCCTTGTACAAAAATTTTTTATATTAAACTGTACAGGTGTGAAATGTAATACAACAAAAGAGCACACGTCTATTAAAATGCATGCACTCTTACAGCTAAAATGCCTTTATTTTATTGCCATTTATTGATCTGGCTATTCTGCACACAGTGTTTCTTGAAGAAAATAAAGCAAAGACAACTTCGGCTCAATTTGCTCCCTTCAGTCCTAACCATACTTCAATGGTTTGCCTCTTGAAGACTGGCAATATTGTGAAGTCCCCTTTACTAAATCCAGACTTCTTGACCTATTCAGAATTGAGTGGTGTCCTGAAAAAAACTTATTTTATCACAAAGTAAAAAATTCAAGGTAATGACTACGAAAGATAAATGGGTTCTGTGAGTAAAGGCACTTGCAATGATCACAGGATGGGCCCTATAGATTTAACACTACCAGATTCAGCCAGGGATACTTTGATTAGTATAGCAACTGGGTTCATACTGTCAGGGTGGGTTGGGTTATAGTTGGCCAGGGTTCCTCCGGTTCCTGCCGGATTTGTTCCTCCCAATGATGTACCACTGAATAGGATGACATCACTGGGGGGATTTGCTATGCTTGGTACGGTTGGCATGCCATATGCTATAGTACACCTTACATGGGTTCAGGTGGCACACCAGTGGCTTAAAGGCACAGTTAACAATTCAAAGTGTGGCCCAAGAACAATTTTGTGTTCTGCAAGACTGTAGAATGTCAAGATGTGACTGTTGTGCTGATCTAAAAGTAGGTTACATTTCTATTAAAAATGTAGAGTAAACTTTTTTTCAGGACATCTCTCAATCCCACTTGTTTTATCAGAATGTGCTGATGGCCACCTAAAACTACCACAAAAACTGACAAGATCAGGTAAGGAACATTTGAATTCACTCCCAGTAAGTGAAAAAAAACATCAAACTCATAGCACAGCCCATAAAGCAGTATTATTATGCCTTGTGATTTCTTTGCTCATTGTTTTTATCATTAGTTATCATGGGTTATTAATGACAACCAAAAAGGCATGCCTGCCATTTGACTTGTTTCATCACCAATGACCACCACCTATTAAGAGTCATTTTACTTGATGGAGCCATGTACAGTGCTCGGTCTTAATGCTCAAACTGACTTAACATACAGCTGCCACTCAGACTGCAGTGACAGTACTATTGCTTTCAGTTAACTTAAGCGGTGCTTCCTCCATTCCCTCTCACTCTCACCTTGCATGTACCTACCCAAGCCACTGCCCAAACTTCCTCAAAGCAGGACCAAATGCACAGACAGCACTGCATATGACTGAATAATTCCTATCAAAGGGTTTTCTATTAAATAATTACACTAATCAACTGCCCAGGGTCGATCAATGCTGGGGCATAATAATGTGTCTATGAAAGCTGTGTTGGGAGTTGTTAAAAGTGACATTACTTACACCAAATGTTCAAAATCCAGTCTCGTTCATTTTGGTTACAGTTGCTAATTTTGAAGTAATATGAACGAAAAATTGTCTGGGCTGATCAACAACATTGTTGATACACTGAAAATCATACATTTTTTCAAAACAATGTCGGAGCACAGTTTTAATCACCTGCTTTAAATGAAAATTTGCTGACAAATGCTGTATATGAAAAGATCCTGTGGACACAACTATTGGTTGCTTAGGGAGACGGTTAAAATTATGGACAGTCATTTTCAAATTTACAATACAAAACATAAAATAACAATAAAATCAGGTGGTCAAGTCAAGGTTCATGACCACTGATGAATAAGGCTATTTTTGATAGTGATAACTCACTGGTGTTAAAAAAAAAAAAAAAAAAAAAAAAAAAAAAAAACAAAACAAAAAAAAGATTCAATCATTTATGCTATTCCACAGGTCACTTTAAAAGTGCTAGGGTCAGAAAGATAAAAATTTAAATTCCACCGCAGCATTCAAGCAGACCAAAAGCCAGACAGAATGGCTTTCCCACCCTGGAGGAGGGCCCTGCTACACCTGGACTACAATGGCCTCTCCTCTGGCCCTCTCCAAACAACTACAAAAAAAGACAGACTGCAAGATGGACCATGACAATAAGCCTGTGCTCTTCAGCAATTCCAGTATTTTAACAAAATTCACATCTCGATTCAGAACAGAAAGCAGTTTTTGCAAAGTTATAAAGAATTCACAACAACAACATCCCCTTCCTTCCAAAAAAGAAAGTTTGGTTTAAGCATGTGCTCTGTCCATCATTGTACAGGTAACTTGTCCAGTAGCAAATTAACCAGCATTTATTCCCTAAAGAAATGTTCTCTGATAAATGATAAAAAGGGTAAATACAGAACCAATCATTCATACACAAAAAAATGTATATTCAACTTACAATGAACCCAAAAGTGGCTGTCAGGAAAGACATTGGCAGAGGGGTCTGTAAATGAAGGCTTCCACAATCTGTTTCATCTCCTACAACTTTATGACAGTTACATTTTCCCACAATGCACAGCTCTGTCCGTGTGCTGTACATGTGACTTTGTTTATAGTGCTGTTCCTTTTTGGGAAATTTTAAAAACTATTTAGTGCGTTCATTGAATGCACACCTCATTGTGTTTCTTATATTTCTTTCTCTAGCAATACAGGCTAATGTTTCAGACAAGTTTTAGTGAAAATTAGTGCATTCAAATAGAAAATCTGGTTTGACTAGCTGCACAGCAATGGAAAACAACACTTGATCATTATACATAATTCTCCAAAGGCTATAAGGTGACAGTCATGACAAAAATAATACTGGTAAGTAGAAATGAAAATGAGATCATTTTTCTCCTTTTCTTGGGGGCAAGACTGACAAACTTCACAGAAGCAGACAAGATCGAGTGCACCATGGTGCTTCCATCAAATCCCAGACTATTCATTTCTGCGTTACTCAGCTTCAGCTCAGGCAAAAGAAACTTTACATTTACCCTGCACTTACAACTCCAGACAGAGCAGTTGCGGGCACCCTTGTCACTTTTATCTGTGAGGGTTGGCGTTCTGAATTCAATCTGTCTGCATCCCTATCAGGTGGTTCTGACTAGACCTCACTGGTCAAAAAACTGTGTCTATGTCCACTGCCAACAAGCAGTGTCAATCAAACTAATATAAGCGACCAATGCAGAAAAACCACACTGCAGTGAGAAAAACGCAACGCCCCATCACGGCTCAGTTTGCAGAGGGGATCGACCAATAAGTAGCTTTCTTTTTCAGGACTGCAGCCAAACGGACTGTTACTTCAGCATGGAACAGTGAAACACACCGCAGATAAACAGCCAGAGGTGCCACCTTTCAGACAAGGCTTGATAGGGTTTGGTTAAAGGCAAAGACTTCCTGGACTGGCTCTGGAGGAGAGGCAGTATTTAGGAATGAACCATGTTCCTTTATTTACTGAAACAACATTAGTCTGTTTCCACTATGCTCAAGGGCATAAGGCAGGAAGACTAAGTCAATGTGGTTCTTTAATCACACCTTTATGTCCTTTCATTATACCTCATATACCTCTTTTCCACAGTACAGCCAGAACATGGCTGGTGTAACCCTACCCCTTTACATTGTAGACATCAACCTAAAGCAGGCTGACCTGGAACTACTGTTAGCAAACTGGCATGATTAACCACAACCACTACTGCAGTATCACACTGGATGCCGGTGTCTTAGCAGGTTTACCTGCAAGAAAAATCAATGCAGAAACCCTTGGCACAGGTGCACAGAGTATGAACGCACACAAACCTGGTGTGATGTGCCCAGCAGGGCATGGTCAAGCACTGGTTCCACAGTCAGGTGGAAGAAGGCAGGTGTATGTGGGGGACTGGGAGGCATACTGAGCACAAAGGGTACTACATTTCAGTGCGACCAGGAAGTAAGGACAGTGTTAGAGGTCAGAGGTCGAGAGGCAAACTTTCTGAGGTGAGAGCTGTGTCTGAGGTGGGTGCGATTGCAGGTACTGTCACTGGAAGTGCTGGGGCAAGCAGGACCACAGGACACACAAAATGGCTGACGGAATCGAAGCAGAGTGCCAATCAGCAGTAAAGAACCAGGAGGTCTGTGGGTGGGGCAGTGGAAGCAGGGAATTCATTCCCAGTGACCAAACAGAGAAATCACATTGTTTATCAAGCTCTCTTTTCCACAAAAGACAGTAACCAACCGCTATTAACACCTCTTCTAAAGGAAGGCAACCCTACATGACGTTCAAATCATTAAAGAAAAAATGACCCAAATAGGCATTTGGTGTTTGGACAAACATAGTAATTAAGTGAATTTGGTCATTATGAAGTACACTGAGGTTTCAGGCCAGTGTATTGGCTTTCAGACCATTCAACAGCATTCCTAATGCTTATCATTGCTTCCACTTATGCACGTACACCAGCTATTCTTGTACCACACAATTTCACAGCAAGGATGAAGAATACATCCAAGAAAGAGACTTTTCTTTTAACAGACCCTTCATTTTAACAGTACCACCTTCTTTTTAAGTCCTTCATATTATATTTGGAAAAAAAAAAACTTCATTTCCCAGCATTCTGTTCAACAGATCCTTCAAGCCCTAAGGCTTCGATTGATGCTAGCTTTCGAAAACAATGTGACAATGACAACAACACAAGCAATAAATAAATAAAGAAAAACAAATACACAAGAAATGTTAATGGACAAAGAGAGGGAGAAATGGGGGGGGGAAGAAGGAAAGAGAACAGTGGGTGTGTGTGTGTTTGTGTGTTGGCGGTCTCTGTGGTCCAGCAGAGGTGGTACAGGTCTTTTTGTGAGGAGCTCAGCCGTTGTACTGCTGCTGGTAGCGGCGGTTGAGCTCCCGCAGTTCTCGCTCACGCACGCGCCGTGACTTGTTGGACTTGGTGGAACGGCTGGAGCGCGTGGATTGGGCGGACTTGGTGCTGTGGCAGCGCGACGATGCCCTCTTCAGGAGGTTCTGGGAAATGGAGCGTTGCAGGTTCTTCATGGAGGACGAGGCGGCCATGCTGACGATCCAGGGGTGCTTGAGGGCCTGGCCAGCGCTCAGCCGTGCGGCGGGGTCCACTGTCAGCACGCGCTCAATGAAATCCTTTGCCAGGTTAGACACATTGGGCCAGGGCTGGGGAAAGGGTGAGACAGCAGTTAATTCTGGACATCCAACTCTTCCATTAGACTGTTTAAAAATACCTGGCTGGTAAGAACACCTGCCAAACAAATTAATGTACAATTCTCACCAGGAAAACTGAATAACTAGCCTCAAATTTTAACGAGACTTCACTTCAGGAAGCATTAAAAATGAAGAAAAACTTGCGTACACATACAAATATCACACACACCCCCATGCATATTCACACATACGGACTACAGCACTTCAGATATTCTCACAGAAAGCAGCTCATCTGTCGTTTACCTGCTGAGAGATGCATTGTGGGAGTAGAAAAGCTTTTGGTTGTAATAGGTAATGCAGCAGACACACAGCAGAGAGCAGCAGAGTGTCGAAGTAAAACAGTGTTCAATATTAAATATCTCATTTTATTGAGAGTATTTTTAGGGTTTTATATGCAGGCTAATTTAGTGACAAAGAACCAACTGTGTTAGTGCTGCAGAACTTTCACACCATGATTAAACAGTTCATTAAGGTTACATATTTTTCAACTGCTATACAGTCTTATGTCTACAGGGGTTTTTGTTTTGTTTTGATCATACTGACGTTATCCACTATTTAGTTAGGCACATCTAATTATTTTATTTTTTTACTGTTTGCATCTCAAAAGGTGTTTGACCTTTGTTTCTGGGCAACAGTAATGAGTAGCCAGATTGACTTGACCAGAACAGTCAATACCAATTATATCCACCAGGGGGAGACAGTTATCTGTCATAGCACACACATAAACCTGAGTGATGAGACACAATGGGTGGGTCACCCCAGATTCATGGGACCAATACAGAGGAAAGGGGAGCTGGAAAGGAGGGGTAAAGAGAGGGCATTTGGTAGATATTGAAATATCACAACTCTGTGTCTCACCACAACCACACACCAGGGAGAGAGTGGATACTCTGCGTCTGCCCACCAAGCTCAACAGAGACATAAAATGACCACTGCCCCCCACCCTCCATCCCCTCAAACACCCCTGGCTCAGAGAGGACAAAGGGACCCTGAGGGATTTAATCGGTCTGGGAGCTTGGCTTTTGTGACTCAGAGAAGAAAAACAATGCTGTGACGCACGGATGTTGGGCAGCTATGCAGGGAACATGGGACTGACATCATGGGAGGCCCAGACTTTCTGCCATTACAGAGAGCCAGGCCAAGGGCCCACCAGGGGTGTGGGCTTCTCTGAAAACAATGGCCTCTGTCACTAATTTTCCTGTTAGTCAAAGATCTCTCATCCTTATGCACCAGGCCCCACTTACAACTCTGTGCTGCACAATTCAAACTAAATCTATTCAAATAGGGCTGCAACTAACAACTATTTTCATTATTGATTAATCTGCCAATTATTTTCTCAATTAACCAATTAATCATATGGTGTACATAACATCAGACAAGTGAAAAATGCCCATTACCATTTCCTAGAGCACATGGTGACATCATTAAATGTCTTGTTTTGTCTGACCAACGGTCCAAAACACCAAAATATCCAATTTACGACCAAGAAAAGCAGCAAATGCTCAAATTTGAGGACACAAATACATCAAATTTTTGCTTTAAAAATTATTTAAATGACTAATCGATTATAAAAATAGTTGCTGATTAATTTTCTTTCAATTGACTAATCGTTTAATCAATTAATTGTTGCAGCTCTATTCATAAGACTTCAATATTCCATCAAAGAAGTGCAAAAATGTCACTAACATCTTAGTATTTTCTTTTTCCCCAACTATGTCCCGAAGGAGATACTGCTAAGCCCTTGTGAATGCTTTATATTCACAAAAAAGCAGAATATAAACACCAGGATACTGTTGTTTATATGCAAGGACAAGCATTGAACAAGTTGATAGTGTTGTAGTAAGTTTTGGTTTAATTCTCAGTGTAATTAATGTAATGATACTATAGCGCATATTCTAACCTGAAGAGCTGAACTTACATGACTGCTTTGGTGATCTGTGCACAGGCTGAGGTGAAATGAAATTCCAGGCATTCAGTTTTGGCACCAATGCCAGTTATCATCAGGACTATATGTTTTCTTTATTATAACAGTTAATACAAGAGCATTGTGTCAAGTATTCCAACTCTTAATATTTTATTTTTTCACTTTTCACTTTCAGAATGTAATCCACTTACTAATACTTTAGTTATCCTTGTTTGTAGCTTGCTAGCATTTTCGAACATTTGTCTTTTCCAGTAAACAAATGCATGTAACTCATGCATTCATCCAACTCATAAGCATTCAAGAATGCTGAAATTGTGTAGCTAATGTATGTTGCTATCCAAAAAAAATAGCCCAAGTCTGCTTTACCCTCCTAGTGACCTTCTGACCTCTTGAGCAGGAGGAGCCGAGTGCGGAGCGGTGGCTAGCGAATTGCTTACTGTGATGTAAAGTGGGAATCTGGCAGGACGTGGATGCTGGAGAAGCAGTCTGTGACGCCAAAATACACAGAAACACACGCCTCTGCCAGCAGTCAAAAGTTCTCACACGCTAAACAAGGCAAAAGCCACGGCAACACACCAAGCCTCTATCATGTGACATGCTGCCAGCACGCAGTCTGTGTGCGCACCACATGAGAAACAGATCTGAGTGTCTGTGTGCGTGTCACTCTGCATGTGACCTGCAGAACTTGCAGACGTGTGTGCTATCCCAAGCTGCAGAGAGGCACAAGTAACACACCTACCAGGGGTAAACTCCTACACCCTGCTTGCACCCACATGTTAAGAAAGGCCAGATGTGCTCGTTTCCTTCCTCTTCCTGATTCCTCTTCCAGCATTGTAGTACCTTCCTGTAACACCAAACAAACACACCTCACACCCCCCCCCACCTCCTGCAACACCCATCACACCTGCACCCAGACCCTCCTCGGAAACAAACACACCTGAACACTGATCTGCACCTGTGGTAATACCCAATGAACAGCCCTGTCACAGGGCCGGTCAAGTACTGTGACATCACAAATAAAAGCTCACCAGAGGGTGCAACACAGCTTCCTGAACTGTTGTCTTGGCAATGGTGTACGATGGCCGCTACAGCATTTCTGTGTTACTATCCTGATTTTTCAAATTATGGTATTGGTTTATTTACCATGTGCTCTGGTCCGAGATGACTAAATAGCTTAAATTTTACATATAAATTTTTGTAATAAAAACAGGTGGGTATATTCTGAAGGTAACAATATCACTTAGTACTTAGCAAGGGTACTTGTAGGAAACGCCCTTGAAAGACCATCAAATATGCTCAAACCTCAACAGGCATACATATACAGCATGTTCCATCTAACTAAAGATAGGACATACACACTGCATGATGGCTTCAATAGATACAGTTGATGTCAGTCCCTCACCTCACTTATTAACAAGCTAAAACTTTAAGTCCTAAGACGGATTATATATCATTAACTTTGTATTACACCACATTTCGTTTACTTGTGACTTCCCCCATTAAGGCACAGACTAATGCCAGCAGCTGCAAACTGGGCCCCCATTAATATAAATTTTGACAGAATTAAATGGGGTACATTTTTATTATAGCCAGACGGAAAGATTAATTCAGCACTAATGAACGTTGTGAGATAATGTGATCTTCTCCGCTGACTGAAGATGTGCCGCCTAAACGGTGACGGTCCTAATGACTTTCAGCTGCGCCGCACTCACAGCCGCCCCACAGTGAAAGCGGGTATGTCACTTGTAAGACTGAAAGCCAGGTGGCAATATCTGGGTGGCACAAAAATGGCATTAAACAGCTTAAAACACACATGTTCAAAGAGTATGGCTTAGTCTCAAAGCCCACAAAAACACTCTAATCTCTAATCATCCACAAATTGGTGTCGTGTTTAAACATTTTCAAAATAAGTCCACAAATCATTGCAGCCCTAGAACCAAATATGCAAATGAGCGTAAGGAGAGGCCAGGTAAGAACAGAAATGATGAAACCATACTGCACACTCCCAGCTTTCTGAGGAGACAACTTCAGCGTAGTGAACTGGGGGTGCAACAGATCTGGGGAGAGCTATATGCCACTTCCTTTTCTGTTACTGAGACTACTTCAGTTTAGACAATTAGTGTTTTCCCACAAAAAAAGTCTCTGTTTTTGACTGTCACTAAAAGTATGAGGATTTAGTTCAGCTTTGAGGGTCAGTGGCAGACCACATGGTGCACAGGTCACACCCCTGAGAAACCACACCCCCAACGACCCTCTGCATTCATGCTGTACGATTAAGCGGATATGGTATTATCCAGTGACAAGACTTTAACTTAGTCTGCTCGCTTTATGACTTCAAAAAAGCCCTCCTGTTTCCCAATTACCATCCTGCCTCACATGCAACTTGCAGGCCACTGAAAGGAGTCAGTGGAGACACTAGCCCTCATTTATGAAGGGACCGTTTGACCGAATCTAATATCGACCACACGCTCATCTTAATACCGTCATTGGGATCTGTCTATTTGAACATGATCCTTCGTTAAGATCAAACCTTGTGTCAGCTTTCAAAACACATAAGCTCAAATGGAGGTGAACAAACCGCTCAAAACGTGAAATATATGAATTGTAATTGCAGTGTACAGGCTATTGCAAGTCTTCATGAGAATAAAAATGATACGCAGATAGAATAATAAATATGGGATATGGGGTAGAGCATGTGAAAGCAATTTACCTAGATGACAAAATTACTCACATGTGATTATTAGCTTGCTCAGGGCCAAATTCTGTGAATTGTGCATGAAGACTTGCAAATCTGTTGTCATTTTTTCACTGAGTCATTTTTTCCCAGATTGCAGGTTTTGTACCACCTTTCATGCTACTTTTTTCAGTCTGACAAAAATATTTTCTTTTCCCTAAGTTTTGTAGTATGCATGCAAATCAACTCTGCTTTCCCAGCCACCCTGTGTCTGCTATAGCAGAGAACTGATTTAATCTCAAGGGGTGTGCCGACTGATTAGAAAATAACATGGCTTTGGATAATATTATGAAAATTGTTCTGACAACTTTAAGTGAATATGTATGGGGGGGTCACATTTTTAAGATAAGCATTTCAAAGTTGAAAAATGGCTTTCCTAACTGAAACACTTAATAATTCAACTTGCATTATATATGTTTGCAAGATACTTATTGAGGCCTGATAGAGATCAGAAAGTGTCTTCCTTTAAATAGGTAGGGTGGCAGGATGACGATAAAGAGGAAGCGATTACGATATGTACCCATGACTATGAGTAGCATGCAGTCTGTATTAGACACATTTTGATCCTGTCAGTTTCAGCTGATAGAATGGTAAATACCAAAAAACATGTTTTTTTATGAGTAACAAGGAACCACCCTCAGTGCAGCAGAAAGTGTTTCTCATATGGCAATTCATATGATTCCCAAAAGATACGGAATCACAAGAGAGTACCTTCTGAACCTCAAGACACAGCCATACAGCCCTGAAATCTCATTCAGCAACTGCAGAACAGGCACAAAGCATCTGTTTTCAATGGTGTTTGTACCCAATTTCAATTAAAGTAGTATGGCTAACCGAAGGCTGGGACAAAGGAACAGTGGACTGGTTGAATATTTATGTTACGTAGGTAAATTGTTTTATACAGTTTTTCAAGTTATGAAATATGCATGAAGTATGCATAAATCACAGAAAGCATCTGATGTTTGGGAGAACAGAATATTTTTGTTGGAAAAATAATGCAGTGGGATTATTTAGAACACCTATGGACTTAAATAGTACAAATGCACACATTAGAACAGGGGAAAACTTTTTACATGGTTTCATAAATAATTTATTTCTCCAAGTAGAAAATAGAAAATAGTTCAAATTAAATACGAGAAATTCATTTTTTCATTTCATTCTAAACTTTCCTGATACAACTATAGGCTGTATATGTAAAAACATGCCTGGCTTTTTGCTGAATTTAGCATCAGGTGAACTTCATATTTAAATGCTGTCCCACAGGGATCAATCATAAGACTAGCTGCATTTTCTGTACATATTTTGCCTATCAGGTAAGCTATCCAAAAACATAAATTGTCATCGCTATAACAAAATCTGTATTCATAAATTAAACCAGCAGATACATGGAAACTGCTCTGCTCTCCAGGACTGACTTGAAAATATCAATCCTCATATTCTGCTTTGGATCCTAAAGACATGAGACCACATACAATTTAATTAATACAATGAGATCCAATGGTGGTATGCAACAGAAAACAGTCAATTTACTTCAATCACCAGCAGTTTAACATAAACCCAAAGATAATGGCCAATGATTTTTTATTTGTCCGCTGTATTTAGTCTGATAAAAAACTAAGAACTTTAGTGATGTGCAACATGTGATATGTAACAAGTTTTACACTTCGATTTAGGCATTCAGCAAACACTCTTATCCAAAGCCGCTTACAAAAGTGCATTCGATAGGTTAGACTGATTAACAAGTTATCATAGCCACAGCCAATTAAAGTCCTGAACCAAAGGCCAGGTAATGCTGCAATCTCACAGCAACAAGAGCCATTTTTATACGAGTCTCAGGCAGCAATTGTATTCCTCTGAAAGCATTCTCCAGGTTTACAATCTCTACTACAGAGATGCAGGCACTCAGGGCTCTATCAAGAATGGCATGGACACTCACGTCCATGACAGTCAAGGCCATGAGTGGTCCAGTGATGAGTGCTCCATGGCTCAAAAGCCACCATTGTACATATATGTATCCTGCCTCTCCACAAACATCTACAATCAGTTGCACACACGAAGAGTGCAGACGCAAGTACACAAATACATACACAGAGGGGGGGAGAAAAAAAAACTCAAGACAAAAAGTCACACTCACAGAATCATACCCGGTGACATGACAACAGTAGGAAAAACAGATGAAAACACACCCTTGAGAACACACATACAATGCACACAGTCTGTGCAGGGTTGCAGAAGTTAGTGAATATAAAGCTTAATCTTTTTTATGACTGTAATCAGAATACTGTCCTGGCACTGGCCGGGAGCCATCGCTCCGGATGTGTCCCAGCTTGAGGGCAACAGCAGAGCGCAGTGTGATATTTCATGAGAGCGTATCTCATCTATCCCCTCCTCCACATGCAGTGTCCCACCACTAATAACCCTGTTTCAGAAACAGGCAGTGGAGTGCTTACTTCTGTTTGCTTAACCTCTTCTTCATCCTCACTGCATCGATCTGACTAACTTTACCCTGAGTTTGGCTTGGGAAAGACTGTTTTCTCAAAGCTGCTCTTAGCTTGTGCTTCAACCACACAGGCCAGGATTCAGGCGACAATCTTTAACTGTCTTTAACTTTAACTTAGGGAGGGCATAAGAGAGTCATGCTTTTCCTCTAGAAGAGGAGATTGGCGACTTAATTTTTATGATTGTGGAACTCGCCAAACTGTGTCGGGAAAGATAAAAATGAACCCTTGTGTTTAACTGTGGGCCAAAGTTAAGGACAAATGTTGACTGAATCCTGGCAACAGTCTCCCTCTTAAATACAGGCTTAGCAGGAGACACACTTACAATGTCCCACTCGAAGCATCAAAACCACGGCAGCGTGCATCAACAAATATCTGGTGTGTACAGATAACTCTTCAACAAACACTGTGACATGGTAACTGCTTCCTGGCCAGGCAGGTCACGGCAGGGGAGACAACACAACATCAAGGTCCCAAACTCCCTGTGTCTGACGCTATGGTTACCATTCACACGCTGTCTGACCGTCCACCCAGGTGTGTGGCAGACAAACACTGAGTAATGCTGGGTACTTGGAACTAATTCACTGCAGCATATACAGGGGGTTCTGGGAATGTTCGGTTCGTCTGTGTTCTGGAACTTCCAGCTTTAATTTCCAGTGAAAATAAAAACACACTCTTGCGCACACAGGGCCACACGCACTCTCACTTGCTCGAAGACACACACACACATAAACAGCAAGCTCAAAGCCCTCTCATATTACACATGCCCTCTCCCTGCTCTCTCTCCCTTTCTCCCTCTTCCCATCTGTGCACAAACACAGAAAACTCCCCGACTTCAGGAGCACCCATTTCAAAGAGTGGATTATTATGACTGACTTCAGCCAAAAAAAAAAAAAAAACTGAAAAAATAGCGTGAATAAGTGAACAAATCAAACACTAAAAATCTGATAAACATTTGAAAATGTGAGATTTTTTTGGTTTCCTGGGAATAAGGAGAAGAAAAAAACGCAACTAAAAACAGCTGCTTTCCTGTGCAGACCCGGCTGGGGGGTGTGCGGGGGGTGGGGTGGGGAGCTGGGGTGCGTCAGCAGTTTAAGAAAATAAAGTCAAAGACAGAGAACAGGAGGACAAGAAAGAAAAAAAAAGAAGAGAGAGACAAAAAGTAAGGGAGCTAACGCCTCACCTCTCCCGAGAAGCTGTATTTCCCTTTGAGGATCTGCCTGTAGAGTCGGGTGCGGTTATCCTCCTCGAAGGGCATGGTGCCACTGAGTAGGATGTAAGAGATGACACCCAACGCCCACATGTCCACGGCGTTGGTGTAGGGCTTCCGCACCAGGATTTCGGGGGCAATGTACTCAGGCGTCCCGCACGTGGTCTTCATCAGACACTCGTTTCCCTTCTTGCGGGTGCTGGCGAGGCCGAAGTCCGTTATCATGATCTTGGAGTCAGCGCCCGGGTGGTAGTACAGCAGGTTCTCGGGCTTGAGGTCACGGTGCGTGATGCCCAGTGTATGCAGGTACTTGACTCCGTCCAGCACCATCTGCAGAACGCGCGTGGCGTCGCGCTCTGTGAAGGAGCCGCGGGCAATGATGCGGTCAAAGAGCTCCCCGCCCGTGGCCAGCTCCATCACCATGTAGACGCGCTCCGCCGTCTCGAACACCTCGATTAGCTGGATGATGTTGGTGTGGCGCACACGCCGCAGCACGTTCAGCTCCGACTCGCACACCTCCCGGCCCTCCTGGCACCGCGTCTCGATCATCTTGATGGCATAGGGCTGCCTGGTGCTCTTGTGCTCCACCCGCACCACCCTGCTGAAGCTGCCGCGCCCGATCAGGGCCTTGATGTCGTACTTGGCCGTCACCCGCGGGTCAAACTTAGCCCGGTACTTGGCCACCTTGCTCCGCCGTGGGTCGGTGGGGTCAGGCAGGTTGCTGGGGGGGGCCTGGGCCTGGGGGGAAGGCGAGACAGCCTTTTCGCCGGTCGCCTTACCCCCACTGGCCCCCTCCCGGATGAAGTGCTTGTATGGGTCGGTCTGCTGCCCAACGTGGGGCTCAACCTTCTTGACCAGGTCCAGCTGGACTTCTGTGGGCGGCTCGGGGAGAACCTTGCTCGTCCCACAGCCCATCATGTCACGATCCTGCCCCCCCGGTGCCACAGAGCATCTTCATCGCCCGCACAGCATGGGGGTCACTGTACCGGCCACGCCCAGAAACCAAACCCGCTGTGTCCCTCCTCAGCAACTGGTAAACCACAACAGCTGCTTCCCAGTATCACAGGTAGAATGAACTGGAAACAGAGCCACAAAAAACCCTGAAAATAAAAGTGTCTGTAGTTAACAAATGATATTTGGATAAGACAACGCACAGTAACTTCTTATAAAACACCTTTTCATGTCTCACACAACCCATGCACCTGTATACCCACAAATGGCACACACAGTATTAAGTTAATCTGTTCAACAAGTATCTGACAGACAAGAAGCATTCCCTCTGTAACCAAGACCTCTGATTTAGGAATATCACTCATTTTAGATCTTAAACAGCCGTGGGAAAATGATTTCGGTAGATACCCAAAACATAAGCGCATGAAATTAGGTAATAACACATATGTATGTATTATAATAAGTATGTAATAACAGGATGTACTCAGAACTGTTTATTTGTGACCGGTTAGTGTATGCTCAATCACAGTCTTTCTATACTGATGGTTGGTCTTCAAAGATGAGCCGCACGGTAGACAAGGACAGCTTAGTAAATTTAGGTCTACAATTCCAAACTGCAATTTTCCGCGTTTAGTTCAGCACGTGCAGTTTACCAAACGGGAGAGACAGGGCTAGCAATGTAGGAGCTAGGAGAATGGACTACACCCCCTCAATTTAGCTATCCAGCAGCAAACGTTAAAAAACACACGTAGTAGGCAAACAAATTACACGCGAATTTAGCTTCAGAAACAGTTTAAGACATTGGTTCTTGCTTCTTAGGAAAGATAGCAGGTTAGCAGAACATTACAATTCGTGTGACCTTATCCTACCGTTAAATGTCAAGGTTTTAGCTAACAGCGATGTACGATAACGTTAGCTAGATGTTTATGTTTCGTAGCAATTCAACTGTGTGGGTTAACTAAAACAAGAAAAAAACAAAATTCTAACTTAACCACACAGTTATGACTACTAATAATAATACAGAATAAATGTTTTTGATCTAGTTACAAATCTGACTACATCAACATTAGTCAAAAAAAAAACTTTGGTTGATAGCTGAACAGTTAGCTAGCGCAAACTTTTATAACAGCAAGGCCGTGTAACTTTGACTGTAGCTATCGCTACATCATCTAGCTAACGTTAAGACAGTGGTATAGACCTCTGTCGTTCGTCAGCTAGCAACGTTTCCTCTTGACCTTCCAATAAATTTGAGAAGTAACGATACTAGACGCTTGTTACAAAATATTTCAGATGATTGTTTCATCATAAGTTCAACTAAAGTGAGGTTTATGATGATTTTGTCAGCAAGCTAGTTAGCGTTAGCTAGCTAACGTTAGCTCGTCTTCATGAAACATCACCGAAAAGCGTATCCCACATTCCAAACGCTAATCATAACTCAAATTCATTAGCTAGTTAGCAATCTTGCAATTTTCGTTTATCACCAAACAGTTAATTACATTCACAGAAAGCCATCTGCTCTCAAAGCAAATGTCTTTCAAACAAATGAAAATACTCACCGATTAATAAGTTCTTTTTGATTTTAGTCAGCTATCCAGCTTGCTAGATGCGGTGCAGCGAATAACAAAGCAAGATTTCAGCAGTTGCTAGCGCCAACCTCCTCACCCCACTCTCAGCTGCTCTCTCCATTTTTTTGGTTCAGATTTTTTTTTATAACTTTAATCCAGTTAGTTGGTGATTATTTCTCCTTCCCTTTATTTCACTTTAACTATAATAACATCTTGAAGAAACTACAAAGACAGGTATGGTACTTAGGAACAGACTCTGGCATTGCACAATAATCTGTATTTCAACTTCTTGTTGACTGCTCCAAAACTGTTTTTGCGTTGGTCCACCTTTTTTCTGCAGAAGTTTTTAGGGAGGACCTCGGCTTTTTTCGACCACAGAAACAGACCCACACGAACCAGTCGTGAGCTCACTTCCTGGATACCAATAGACGCTCCTTACCGACACTTTTTTTTTGCAAAATACCTCAGCTGCCATGTTGGTTCCAATATTTGCCGATTCCTGTACGAGGAATAGTTAATAGATCTGAAATGGTTCCACAGCATTCACAGATTTCCATGAATGTACAGAAAACGTCTTTCGAAACAGTTAGAGATGTATCCCAATATCTTCAAAAATATTCGGTTTAGTCAAAGCACACCCATGTCCTCTGGACTTGTTAACGCTCATATTTCATCTCAGCTATTGTTACTGATATTGCCTGAAAAACGCTAGAAACAACCGCTGGAGGGCGCTATGTGTCTAGTGATGGCGCTTTCAAGACATTTCTTTATCAGATAACATAACCTAACCCCCAGGAGCGCAAGTTCAATTGATTTTAAAACGCCGTGAAAGTGACGTATGGATTCAAGTAAAAAAAAAATAATCCACAGTTTACATATTATATAATATTTTACATAACAAAATATTACATTTGATTCAATTTTAAGTATTGGATTATAATTTTTTTTTTTTTTTGCGTTAATCACACCAGTCAGCAGCCCTTCACGGCAGAGGTGCTCTTGAATGTCGTGCAGTGTAATTAATACACCGTCCGCTTTCCTAAATTTAGTTGATATTGTTACAGTGCACGCTGTACTCCAGAACTTCAGTAATTCACTTCAGTACTTAAATAATGTGCTTTATTTTATATTGTGTTCACAGCAAGGCTTTGAATGATTTAGAAGGGCCCTAGAGGGATCATGCTTTGTACTGCGCAAAGCACTACTGCAAAGATAGGGCGCCTTCTTTCAACCCCACTGAAGACGTGAGAGTCACAGATCAAACATATTGAACATTTCTCCTTTACCGGTGAGAATATGTAGAATCAAAAACACCAAGAAATGTATGGTGGAGAGAACCATTTGTGGGAGCCGTGGTATGAGTAAAAATGAAATCTCTTGCTTGGATGATAATATGAAATTAGTTTTATTCATGAGTATATATTGCATATATTTGCCAGCCAAATATGTGTCCCTATTTCCCCTTCTCCTAATTGCACATGGAAAATGGTTTACAACTTTGTACTCACAATATGCAGCAGTGACGATTACAATTGTTATTATTCTTGTTTTCATATAAAAATGATGTATGTCAGAGAAATAAGGTTAAACAGTGTATAAAAGGGCCACTTATAACATTGTTGAAACTGTCAGGAAACAAAGTCGCAGGATTTTCCATTAAGTATTATAAAGCCTGTTTATTGTTTCCTTACAAAAACAATACACATCAAAGAAATCAGTTCAAGCATTACATAAAAGAGCTACTTATTGTTGAAATTATACATGAAAAATTCACAGGATTCCCTAAAATTTATGATCATTCATTTGAAATTCTCTCTCTATGAATACTATTTGGATATAAGTTAGAATAAGTGCAATGTCAACCTGCTTTAGTCTTTAATAAAAACATTTTTTCATAACTGCATTTAATCCCATTACAAAATGAGAGAGGAAGAGAGAGAGGTGAAATGAGCATTGCTGCAGAGAAAGTAATGACAGCAAATATTGGGTTTTACAATCTCACTTGTCTTACAGTCAATAGATGCAGACACCTGCCAAGAAAATATGTTAAATGGCACTCTATGCTAATGTGAATTTTATGAAAATATAAATCCTGGGAAAAAAATGCAGGAAACAACAAGTCTGTGAAACAATTTTGGTTTTGCC
Organism: Albula goreensis; assembly: GCA_022829145.1. NCBI lineage: Eukaryota > Metazoa > Chordata > Actinopteri > Albuliformes > Albulidae > Albula > Albula goreensis. The sequence continues at coordinate 25,148,554 of CM040755.1, forward strand.
ACCAGAGATGATCACGAGTGGGAGAGAGAGAATTAGAAACACAGATATATAAGCTTGTGAATGAACTAAGAGACACAGACAAAGTGAGAAGATTAGATGTAAGACGAAGAAAGAGGAAGATATGAGAGAGGAGTGTTCATGGGAAAGCTGAATATTTCAGAGTGGATCTGAGGGCACAGTCCACTGTTAAACTGATGTGTGTGCTATCGCTTACCATTTACTGGACACAGAATGGAATGATAAGGTACGACCTGATTTTGGGTTTATTTGAAGGATGTTATATCATCCCAAATTGTCTCAAGGCAAACTTGTTGACCCGACTAGTTAATGTAATAGAATCATTTTGTAACGTCTGTCTGCAACCGAGTCTCAACTGGAGCTTTGTAGAAAATGCAATGGAACCACTTGGATGGATTGTAATTTTGGATCTACTAACATCTGGATGGATTCTATACTGAGGAGCTGCTAGACTAGGAAAACGCAATGATAAACAGCACAATGCAAGAAAAGAAGTCAGTCCTTTGTCAGACACTGAGGAGCATCTTGGAGTTAGTTGTTTTTCTTTTTCCTCTGTGCACAGATTAAAGGAGACAACTATGCACTTCTCATGTGCAGCTCAGATTGTTTGATCAGTGATTAACTGTATTGCCCACAATCATACCCTGATACATTAGTGCAGTCAGATTATGAATGGGTAGTTCTCGGAAGTGTGTTGCATTGAACACCCACCTCCTCTCATTGTTCTTCCTGTTGGCACTATTTCTCCTGTGTACATGGTGGCCCTCATGATGTAAAGTAGTTATTAACTTGCAGGTGAGTGCACACCTCAGTCACAATTCTAATGAATTGGTGCTGTGGCAGGGTATTTCTTCAGAGGCACAATGGGGTGCTCCTAATTGGGTAGAATTAGTGGGGAAGGACATTAGTCTCTCTGTTCTAGAATGTTAATTTCATCATGCTTATGGGAGGAGTCATGTGCCTAAGTCTTTCTCCTCCTGAAGACAGCAGGAAAGGGTGGCTCACAGGAGATCAACAAGTTTGGATGAGTTTGGGTTGGGAAAAAAGGGGGAGAAATCTGAGATAAAAAATACTGCAACACTGATTCGGTGCCATAATTCTCCACATCGATGCCTTCAATTCAGATTGAGTTCCAGTTCTGCCCAGTGTCATTTGTTGCGGTTTTTAATGAAACATTTTTTAAGTCAGAAAATGTTTTTTTTTGGCTGAAATAAATCAAAGCTGGCCTCACTTGGCTTCAAATGTGTGTGTGTGTGTGTGTGTGTGTGTGTGTGTGTGTGTGTGTGTGTGTGTGTGTGTGTGTGTGTGTGTGTGTGTGTGTGTGTGTGTGTGTGTGTGTGTGTGTTTATGCAGATGAAAAAACATGTTTTTCAGGCATCAGACCAGTAAAATATAGGAGCGCAGCTTAAAATGTGTACATTCTGCCCGGAGCCATAAAAAAACAAGCCCTACCATGGGCAGTGAGATGCATGCAGAGTGAGATCAGACATGACAGCGACTTCCTTTTAACTAGCAGGGGCTACTGTAATTCCTCCCACCTCCCAGCCCACCCCATCCATGCATTCTAACCAGGGCACCCATTAATTCATCCCACAACTTGGGGATTTTCAAAGAGCATCTAATGAAAAAATATGCAGATTACCAAGAACCATGTCTCCTTTAAATACACAAAGCCCGCATTAGAGGGATTAATCTCATGGGAGGCACAGGGTATTTAGCTGCAAAAAAAGCCTTAAACAACAGGAAAGACTTTTTTAAAAATAACAGTTTGTCAGTGATCCAGCTGTCATGGCTGGACAGGTGGCAGAGGGACATGTTTCCTTGATCGCTCTCCTGTTGTCTTGCGGTTTTGTAATCCCCATGTTTGTGCCTTGTGACTCTGATTCAGTTCACTGCCCCCCTTCTCACACATGCTGCTCACACATGAGATTCTCACCCTGCTATACAGTCCAGCCATCATGTTAATACTGAGCTCTTCTGTGACCCTGTACCAAACGCTCAAAACATCCAATACTGCACACAACACATCAATGACACTTGAAATGCCTTTAAATGTTTCCATAGTAAATATTTTGTATGTGGTTTGTCTATGTGTTATTGCTTGTAATTATATATTTATATGTGTTTTTTCATGCTGTTTTAGAGCCTGATTATGATGGAAGTGTGTGAGAGTAAGGCAGAACACATATGCCTGAATGTTTAACCTCTGAGAGTGGTGCCGATGTGCTAACTGGCTGGCTGCAGCCATGAGTTCTATACTGACTCTGAGCCCTGCAGTAGTGGTGTGTGCAGGTGTGTTCTGTATGTCTTATATGGTTTTAATTTGTTTATTTTGTGAGTGTGTATTCAGTAGTCTGGAGTACAGGTGTGATGCTGTATAACCTGCTTTGAATTCACTTTGCTGTTCTACCCCCGCCCCAAGAAATAGGCCCAGGTGTTTGTGGGTATTGGCACAACCAAGCGGAACTGGACTGCAGGTTAGAGCATGGGTGGAGCTAACACATCTTCACAAAACTAATCACAATCAAAGGCAACCAATCAAAAGTTCCATATTATGATGTCCTCGGGATGCTGAACGAACAACTGGAGTAAAAAAATCTATTCAAAATGTTACTTATATAATCTCAGTTAAGCAAAAAGTCCCCACATGAACCTTAATTAATGTTATGGAGATGGCCAATATGGACAGTACCACATTTCTGAGGAGGGGTAGAAATTATGTCATATGTGAACTTTACAGTAGTGAGCACAACAAGATAGCAATGAACAATCTGAGAGCAATTTATTACAGCTTTTTATATGCAAACTATTTTCTTAAAATGATTGGTTTGTTGAGAACGGCAAAAGATGTCCAAGATGTAAACACGTTAAATGTTGCAAAACGACCCCCTCCCTGCCTTGCTGTAATGAAGTGGGTTTAAACTGATTACATGCCAGTTCAGGCCTACCAATCTTCCTGTCATCAGTTTACACAGAGCTTTACACTATGAGGCGAAACCCCCGCCCACTCCCAAAAAAGACCTCCTACTGCCCACCCCCAGCTCCTGATTAAATTGTTATTACCAGTAAAGGGCACAAACAATTTACTACTGCTTGGAAACTTGACAAGTCAAACTGCCTTCCCCTAAAATGGAAAGATTGAATGCAAAAAAGAGAGGGAGAGACAGAGAGAAAACAAATACATGTAGAGGTACTGAGAGCTGAAGAGAGAAAGGCTGAAGGACTATTAGAGACAACAGAGAGGGAAACAGTGACATTTGAAGCAAATAAGCCAAACAGAGATATGAGAAAGAGAGAGACAGAGATCACTAGTGAGGGGCAGACAGAATGACATTAGTCCCCCATTTCAGAGGATTGAATGCACAGTGAAAATCTGCTCTGTATCTCTGGTGAACCAGTTACTGCAGAGCAATAAGTCAGTCCATTGCAGGCAGTGATACATATTTATTGTGTTTCTCTGGCTGGGTGATGGGGAGAAGGGCGAGATAGGGGCTCCTGGGGGAGATTTTGGAAAGACAGAGAGGGGAATTGGGGTCTTTGATGGGGAAGGAAGTGAAATAGGGGTATTAGTGTCATTTAGATCTGAAGAGGTATTATGCAGTGAAAATGGAGGAGTAGATACAGGGAAGAGAGGAGGAGACACAACTTCCATTCGTAACTAACAAAGGACTTTGTATAGAGGGTGGAATTGGCCAAACTGGCGCTGTAGGACAAGGTGTCCCTCAAATATTCCCTTCATTCCTTCTGCATATTGGTAATCTTAAAGTATTTCTGTTGGACCAGACACCATTTCACTTCTACCTGTCCCAGCTTAATACATCAGGTGAATGAGGAAAAGAATGACATGACATGAGATTTTTCAGACATAGTCAAATTTCCTCTCTGAAGGACAGATGAGTTTATTGATAACAGTTAGTGATAAGTAACCTCATCCAGTACATGTACATCTCTGCTATAAAACAAATTATGGGGTGTCCGAAACCAAAAGCAAAATCGTGCGACTCATTGTGAAGGCAAAATAAAACTTGTCAGGGGGGATTTTGACACCGCTGTGATGTGTCACATTAAGTACAGCTTGTGCAAAAGGTAATTCATCAACAATAATGAATATTATCACTCATCAAAAAGTGACTGTGGAGCTTTTATTTGGCAGTGAAATATTAGGATTTTGTGTTGGTTTCAGCAGACAGCCCTGATGTTTTTCCCTCAGCAGGTGCAGTAGACGTTGTTTCCTGTACTCCCCTGAGCCTTCACCTCTTAGGCCTGCCTACCCGCCCCCAACTCCACACCACTGTCAGAGTACTACCTTGTTTTCATGTTTCTGAGTGGGACCAACTGGTGATCTTTTAATATCGCCCCCCCCCCCCCACCCCACACACAAACATACACACACACACACACACACAAAAAGGTAAGCACAAGACTGGGGTCGCCATAGTGACATCTCCATGGTGATTACTGTGCTAGAATATCTCCGTAGGTAAGCTCACTGAAGTATTCACCTTTTTATTCTTATTTTTTCCTTCCCCGATTTCTTCCTTTTTCTCATTTAGTCTCTCTGTCTCTCTCCCCTTTACTTTCATTCTCTCCCTCTGAGTTTCTTGCCACACTTATAAAGGTCAGGACCATTTGTTAAATCCAAATGTGCTGACTGTTGCCCATTATTTATTGGCAGTGCAAGTGAAAAAAGGCTGTTCTATTCTAACAAACAGGAGTCACCCTGTCTCTCTACCCTTCTCCCTCAGTTATTACAGTAGTTATTTTTTACTTTGTGGATAGTGAGAGCAGATGTATAGCATTGGGGACAGAAGGAGTCACAGAGCTGGGACCAGGGGAGCATATTGCCTGTCACATTTCCCTAAAACTCCAGACTTATTCTGGTGGGGTGCTATTTTTGCCCCATTTTCTCTTTACCTGACTCCCTTTTACAGGTCCCCAGGTGAACACAGTGAATCGGTGGGACAATGCAGGCAGGTAAAGTGTAGCGTTTCAGTGTTTCATCATTTTTTCAGATTCAGTAAAGGAGGAAGACAGTCAGAGAGCATTACCATTCAGGCTTGGTTTTGCAGTTATGACATTCAATGTTCTTGGGGAAAAGAATTAAGTTTAGTTTATTTTAAACAGCCTCAGATCACTTTGAAATTCTTCAGTCTTGCCTATTACACTGACCATTAGCCTTTTACTATACCACAATCAGTTAAGTGTAATGAATGAATGCAAGAATTCATGAGCTGAATGATAAAATTGATTCTGATCCATATGAGAGTAAAATGTATGCAGCCCTGGTTTATTTCAGGGTCTTACATCTAAGAATAGTCTGTGTGACCCCATAAGGAAAGGTGGGATGGTTTTGTACATGACCTGCAGACAGCATCATCACCCATTGTTTTCCATGAAAACACAAGATGGCGTCTTCATTGTACGAGTGTTTACATCATTGGGGTGAGAGGGTTTCTCGGAAGCGGGCTTTTAGAACAGCGAGGTCGATCAGCGTCACAATGCCGTCTATAAAAATCCACAATCTTTAAACTCTGCAAGTATTTTTAGACCACAGCTCCACTTTTGGTGTCATCTAAGACTGCTGACTGTACAGATGAATGAATGTATGAAATTAGACACTGTCTCTCTCTCTCTCTCTCTCTCTCTCTCTCTCTCTCTCTCTCTCCCTCCCTCTCCTCTCTCTGTCTCTCTCTCCCTTTCTTTTCCTCTCTGTCTCTCATTGAGGTATTTTGGAATTGATTAAACTGTATCATGTGTCATCAGTATTCACTTTTTCAGAGGGTGCTCCTTGTACAAACAGTTGCACGTGGGCCTGTACATAAATATATAGAAATTTCATAATTAGCATGCATGTTTTTATAATATGAAATGGTAACCAAAGGTACCCTGCCTAATTTCAGACACATGCATATATACTTACACATATTTATGCAAGCATTACACATAAACATATACATATACATATACATATACATACACTTACAATTTCAACACACCTTACTCCAGGCCAGGTGAGGTTACCTGTGTCCCTTTGCTCCAGACAACAGATCTTATTCAGCTAATGATATTGTCAAGTTATAAAACTGAATGTCTGGACTCTTTAAGAGTTCAACTGTGCCACTAGGGAGCACATCCAGTTTGTGTTCATATCAGAGAGGTATACATGAGACTTACAACAAAAATACTTTGTGTCACAGTCTACAGCTTATAAAATGAATCCGGTAATGTCACCCTTTTTTGTAATATTACATGGTTATCCTCACGGGTAAAGTAATACTCTTTTTTTCCAGCAGAGAGGAAGTATCACAATCATTTTTGTTTGTTTCTGCCACAACAAATTCCAAATTGTACTTTGACGTTCAGTGTCATGATGTCACAAATCTCTGAGTACTTCCGGACTAGTCGATCAAAAATCTCTCAATCCCCCCACTTGGTCTCCCCCTCGCTCTCCCCTCCCCCTTTCTCTCTCCCTCCTCCCTCTCTCTCTCTCTCTCCCTCCTCCCCCTCCCTCCCTCTCTCCCCCTCTCTCTCATGGATTATTTTCATATCCTCAGAATGCAGAGGGATCCCAAGCCTAGCACTGGCTGTAATAATCAGAGCAGAAGGAAATATGATTTCCATGGGGACTCTTTGCTGGCCATTCCCACCTCCATTGGGAATTTGATTACGAAAGCTGAGGCAAATTAATCAGTGCTTTCCAATCCACCCCCCCCCCCACACACACACACACACATGCACAAGCATGCACTTTCTAGTCAACACAATAAGCACCAGGCCCAGTCTCCCCCTTCATACACACGTAGATGAGCATGCAAACCTCGTCAACATCACGTACACCAACCCGGTCCCCAGGCTACTGTCACCCCCAACCCCACCAAATATATTCATGAGCCTCCCATCTGACTGGAGGTTTATGGCATCTATGAAAGAGCTGTACAGTAAATCCCTTCCTGTGTAATTTTTCTGCCCCATGATTCTGGGCCAGTTATACAGACCTGCACTTTACTGGAATCGCTCATAGTGAAAAAGGAAACTTCTCTGAGCTGTTTGAGATTTGGGTGTTTTTTTCCTCAGAAAAATGTATATCACCAAGATCAAGCCAAGGCATGTTGAGGAATGCTCTTACTCCTCTCGATATTTGTGGGAATAAACCACTGCTGATAATCAATCCAGTATTCCCACAGCAATATATTGACGTATATTCTGATCCTTTTAGATGACCCTGGATCAATTTTCATATTTTAAAATATTAACAAGGATGCAGGACTGTGGTTGGGTTGATTCATTCTGGGTCTGCTGACAGAGGGAGAACATGAATCCCAAGAGAAGAGAGTCAGTGAGGTTTCCTTTGCCCTCTCTGTTCTCACCCATAATGTCTCTCAGCACTAGAACATCATCCTAAATGCCAGTGGTTCTGATCAGGCCACACAGACGCGTAACCAATCATAGCACTATCTCACACCGTCCATCTGAACCTCATTATTTAACAGATAAATTGTGTTTTCGTTTATGTGAAGATGGCAGAGAATGAAGAATAATGGCATATTAATGAACAGCGCATAGTCGACGGATGGAAGGGTCAATCGATAACGATGCCATGCTGCTCATGACAGTTCCGGAAGCAAGGCATTCCTAAGTGCTTCTTCGCCAGCTAAAATAGGAAAAACCCAATTCGCTCTGCAGAGAAGCCCTTGCAAATGAAGACTCTGAATATTAACTGCACAACTCACAAAAACAGGAGCCTCTGCTGCAGCGAGAGGGACTGAAGTGCAGGCGAAGTGCGCAGGGCGGAACTGATGAGGCAAAGACAATGTGCCCCACCGCTTCCTTTGGCGTCTCACTCTGGGTACAACGAGGCATAAGAAGCATCACCTGCTTAAACCAAGTGGCTGAACATAATCAGTTTTGTGCTACATTGCACACAGTCAGATTTCACCCCTGGTCTACAGTGAACTTGGCACAACAGAAAGGTTCATTATGTCTGTTGCTGTATCCTGGAAAATGGCATGTTAATGCCAGAATGCTGTATGATTTTTAGCTCGCCTCAATTTGTGGAAAAGTTCAACCATGCATCTATACAATCCCGCAGGTTCTGCTGACATGGACATGGAGGGAGGAGTCAGTGGTTTCCAGTCAGTGGTTAGAGAATTAAATGACTGGAAAATAATTTGGACTCCAGCACAGTTAATGTACCCCAAGGAGGTCCAGCTACTCCATAGGAGATAGGATTTCCAGGCTGTGGCAGTGGGGTGGGGGATGGTTCATCATTAAATGAGTTGTCCTGCAGGGAAAGAGTTAGCTTGGAGGGGAAGCAGCACCCTACTGGCCCATTGAGAATGTCACACGTGGAACCCTATAGCTTGGATCGAACTGGAGCAGTTTGCTTTGCGGTGTGGGAGGGGACAAGATTCACGAAAAAGAATCTTATGGACAGAAACTCTCATTTTAATACACTGAAATGCAGAAGGAAACTTATTTTGGCTGTTGGCCGAAAATTGATTCATGTCTTAAATTGTGATAAGAAATACAGCTGTCATTACTATAAGAGTGATGGGAGAACATTTAGCTATAAAAAAAAAAATAAAAAAATAAAAAAAAGCTGATTCTGCCACAGAAAACTATTTCAGTAAAAAGGCGTATAACAAATAGGATATTATATTCATTTTATCAATGCAAAAACTGTTAGTTGTCATCGGAACAATGCACTCGCTGGTATTTGCTGGATATTTTGTCTGGATATTTTTCCAGATGAGCTACCATGACAATTTTCATATGTAACATTAAGATTCTAATGTGGAATGAGAAAAGAAAGGACTGGGCAGCGCCTGCTCCATAATCTACTTTTCAAATTACTAGTAGCTGTAATTAGACCAACACAGTAGACTGCATTCAAGAAGCCTTTTGTTTGTTTGTCATCATTCACATCGTCTATATTGTGAGAGGTTAGAAGTAAATATTCACCAAAGAACGTGTCTTCCCAGTGTGTCGAGAGAATGTTCGCCTAAAGGTTGTTATACCAGTATTAATTTGTCTCCGATATATATGCTTACAGAAATGTTTGTAAATGTCAACGTCAATTTTCAGATGAAAGACAATACATTAATGCACGGTTTATCTGTATTATGCTTTACTTTATTATCCTAATATATTTTTGCATAATAGTGTCAACGACCTGCGCCTGATTGAAACTGAAAATGAAGACGTGTTCTTTCGTCACGTCAGAAAAGTTATCCCGGGAAATTTCTGTTCTGGCAGTTAAAGTTCTGGCAGGATATTGCATTATCTTCCGTTTCACTGTCAGTTTCTGAGAACAGAAAATGAAACTCATCTCAACCGCCGTGCTGAAGACAACGAACTCAAAATGGCTCAGTCTGATTTGTTCAAAGAACTGTACTGCAGTGTATGTTTAGGTCTTTTTAGGGACCCGGTGAGTCTGCCCTGCGATCACATTTTTTGTCGCTCGTGCATAGAAACCTGTCGGAGCAGCATGACCCCAAAATGTCCCGAGTGCCGAGCTCCGCTAGGATCTGGAGCGTTCAAAACTAACCGGGCCCTAAGGAACATGGCCGATAGACTGAAAGCGGAGCGGTACCACTGCACCTGCCACAAGCACCAAGAGAAGATGAAGTTGTTCTGTGAGACGGATAGACAGCTGATATGCGTCGTGTGTCGGGATGAACAGACACATCGGGGGCACAGCTGTGTGCCAATCGGTGAGGCTGCAACGGCCAGCAAGGTGAGGGAACATCTGTTTCAGTCTTACGCACTGCCAGTCATATATTCATGTTGTACGGTGGAACAATGAAGAACCAGATCACTAATTGTCATTATTATCTGTCAGGAAAGGTTTTGACATTCTGACGATGTAAATTTGAGTACCTTTTTATTTCTGACTATGGCTGGTGTTACACTTATGAAGGGCAGCATCAGACTGCATTCTGTTTGAGTTTCAGTAACATATGTTTCAGCCAGAAATTCACTTTTTAAAATGCTTTAAACTGAAATGAGACGAATGAAAGAGGTAGCAGAGGATAAACTGGCTGTTTTTTTTCTCACTGTGCCGCTGTGAGCACAGAGAGGAGAGGGAGAAAAGGAAAGTCAGGCTTGTTTTTCACTTGTTTTGTTCCGCTATGCTTTGCAGGATGAATTGGAAAAGGCTCTGGAGTTCGTGTCTAAGGACAACGGCGCCCTGACTCATCATCTCATCCAGCAGAACGATGAGATGAGAAAGATTAAAGTGAGAGGCGCACTGCTTGCATTCCAGTTAAACTCTGTCTCTGAGCATAATACGTTTTCTACTGATAGGCTGAAGCTGTCCTTCAGATGCGACCCAGTTGGCTGGTTTGCCTCTCAGCCGGTCGCCTTTCATGAGCCTCTAATGTGCTGCTGACCTCAGAACTTCTCTGGCGCCGCCCACAATCACCTGCACCATGTTATTTAGTAACTAAACCAGTGCGATTACATTAGCTATGATGCAAAATGGGGTGTGGCACTGTTGCTAAGTGATTTGGGTGGAGGGGCTGGACATCCAGTGATGTCTATTTAGAAGCACAGGGATGAATGATGTTCTCTGAGAAGATCCTTACAGATCTCCCTTACATATGTCCACTATAAACTAACTGCTTCTCAAATTTATGTAGGTGCTTACACATTAAACTGTTCTGCATTACTTCCCAGTTTTTATGTGTCAATAGTTTGAATGATCCTAAACAGGGATCAAAACTCCATCAGAGCAGTGTATACTCTACTCTAGAGTTTATTTAACACTGGCATTTTTGCTGTGTAGCTCAGGAGTTAATGATACACTTTTCAGAAGCATCCATGCTTCGCAATACATCCTCGTATTTTACCAAAAGCCTGCAGGATGTGGTTTACAATGAAATGCTAACATGGCCATTTCTAAGAAACTGTTTCACTTTTTCTAATAAGCTGGTACAATTTATGTACACTAAATACGATATAATTACTAAAATAATTAAAGTTTTCCAACAACAAAAAAAAGTTGGAGTTCATTTGGTAGTTAATTTGATTATGTCAGCACATAAACATAAACTTTCCTCATTAGGTGTTGCATATTAATGGAGAAATAATGAATATAAGTGTTTCATTCCTTGTTAAAACAGAGTTGTAAAGGTTGTGGTGATTCACCACTCAATCAAACCTGATTTTGATTGAGTTGTGACATTTAGGTAATGAGTTTTTTCTGACTGCAGGAGAGATCCTCCAAGATGATGGATGAGATCTTTGATCAGTTCAAGAAGTTGCATAACTTTCTGAGGGTGAGGGAGAAGGAGCTGAAGAAAGAGGTGAAGGAGCAGGAGATGAAGGCATTGGCGCCCATGCAGGAGAAACTGGCGGCCATGACACAGGCCCTCACCCCCCGGCTGGAGAAGGAGAGGATGCTGCGCTCAGGTCTGGACATCATGGAACTGGACCGATTCCAACAGGTGAAGAGGGCATTACGCTTTCTCTGTTATGCACAATCCTTAGGTTGTGATTGGAAATCATTACCATCATCCATTGTTGGATGAATTGTCTGTACATACTTGCCTGGTATCAAAGAACCCCAGGGAAGATGCGCCAAGACCATATGCAGTGGCTCGTTGGTTTAGGGGTATGATTCTCGCTTTGGGTGCGAGAGGTCCCGGGTTCAAATGTATGGTATGGTTCTCGCTGTGGGTGTGAGAGGTACCAGTTCAAATCCTGGATGAAACCTTGCTGTGTTGTATACCAGCTTAATTTCAAGGGATTACCTTCTGAAGGAATGTCAGCACTATTGTCCCTGTCTTATGCACTTTGAGCTTCTCTAGATAAGATAAGAATGTCTTTAATGTAACATATTTTCCTTAATGCCATGAAATGGCTTACATATTTGGCACAGCAAACCAACCAAACACCTGTGGCATTTTCACCACCTGATGGAACCACACTTGGTTCAACAGGTGTGCACACAGAAACATGGTCTATGGTGAAGAAATTCAGGGAGAGGTGAGTTTGACTTGTGTCAAAGTGTAATTTGAACTGAGATAAGACTGTTCGTCTAATTGGGTCTTTGATGAGTGTTAAAGCCAGCTTTTGCTCGCTCAACATCAAAGCCCCTTAATTCTTATTTTCATCATTTGAAGATATATGAAAGGGTTGTAAGGGTGTTTTGCTCAGAAAATGTCGAATACTTCAGACTTACTTTAATTGTTACCAAGGGAATAAGCAACAAAGCCAAAGTACTCTGCTTGTTTTTTTTTTTTTTTTTTAATTCATCCTCAGACGTTGATTTCTTGATTGAGTTTTTCAATCAGCTTTGACATGCTCAGTAAGGTGCTTGTGGACCCTTTGTTCTTTTGTTAAGAACATTTCATCAAATTAAGTATGATTGGTCTCTGAGCTAGCGTGCTCACCTGTGGTTCTTAGTCTGAAAGACTCACTTTTTGCTTTCTTTGTAGTGGTGGATTGACTCAGGTTCCCCTGTTGTTGATGAACTGAGGGCCGGGGGTAATGGAACAGGTGAACAGAAGACCCAAAACTCAGGGGGAAAGTGAGTACTTTGTTTACTTGGATAAGTTGTCTCACCATGAGCCCTGATCCCTTCTTTAGCCAGGTTAGGTCAACTGAGATTCCTTCTTCTGCAGTGACCAACTAGGGAGTCAACATGGAAAGGGACTGCAAGGGATTACGTAGCCAATCAGACATTGGGTTGGTTTATGTGGCCAGATGTAGAGAATCAGTCTTATGGGAATTTGACTAGGACATCAGGGTTAAAAACCTTTCTCTTTTCAAAAAGTGCCACGGGATCTTTAATGCCCACTGTGAGTGAGGTCCCCAGTTCAACAGATCATCTGAAGGATGGCAGTGATGCTCCTCTTGGAAAATTGCTTGTACATATGCATGAATCTTCATTTCATTGGCTCTCTCAGACTTCTTCTCCTCACTGCACCTTCCCATTCAGAAGATTGTGTAACTTTGATGTGTCTTTAACCACACATACAAGACCTCACCATTCTCAAGGGCTCTGTTCTAGAGGTCTTTGCAAATGGGGATTCTGAGAATACCTTGCTTACTGATAAAGTAAGGAATTTAAACAAACATAACCATAGTTATTGTAATTTTACAAATATGTGTTATGTATGTAATATATACATATGTAATAATGCAACAAACATGCAATAAATGTAAAATAAAGTCATCCCCTATACTTTCATTCACTCACATGATGATGAGGAAGAGTAGGAGGAAGGTGAGAGGTAATCAGTGTTGATAATTAACTTGCTGAAACTCATCATGCTCTTGACCATGTCCACCCACCTGGTCTCTGGACTATCACTCACTTGGGGTTTCATGATTAAAGAATGTTCAGTTCTATTGAGCTGCACGTTGCAGGCTCACAAGCGCATAGTGACAGTACGCTCACTCTGCACAGCAAGAAAGTATTAGTGTGGTGTCCAGAGTTGGATCAACAAATTCCTCCTGGCAAAAATGTGCAAAACTGTTCTTAAAAATCTTAAACCTGTAGACTGCAAAGGTCTCCTTGTACATCTCAGGTAGTTTTTTTAAGAATTCCATTTTCGTCCCGTATTTTTCCAATCAATGTTAAAATCTTCACTAAATATCTTCATTTGGTGTTTTCCATTGCCGTAGGTTCAAGTCTGAGGAGGCTAGGCACCATGTGATCCTTGACTCCCCGCGTTCTCTTTACCTGGGTCCCTACGAATCTCACCTGCAGTTCTTTGTGTGGAAGGAGATGCTCCGGGTCATCAAACCAGGTAAGCTCTGAGCCGAGCTGTTTACAGAGGACCAGCTGTGCGTGCTTACAATGTGTCCAAGTAACCATGTTCCCTGAATTTAATGTAACTTGCATGGAACCAAAAATGTATGGTAAAGACTAAGTGCTGACATCACTGATTTTTTTAAGTTCTCATGTTAAGATTATCAGAAATATTTATTATTGCATGTCATTAATTAATCATTAATTTAAGAAATGTTTTCTTGTTTTATTCATGTGTTTTTATATTAGTTCCAGACCGTTTGACAGTGGAGGACAGAATGGATCCACTTCAAAGAGTGTCATCTGACAAGTCGAGTGTTAGACACATAGACCTGGCATCCAAGAAAATGCTGTTGTTTGGAAAAGCTGCAGACTTTTCCATGTCTCCCACGTGGAGCAGCATGGGGTTTCAGTCTGGGCAACACTACTGGGAGGTGACCGTGGGGGAGAAGATGCACTGGAGCCTGGGGGTGGATGCAGATCTGGGGGCGGATGCAGAGCAAGACAGCAGCAGAAAGGCCATCTGCAGGCTGAACGGGGCATTTGGAAAACACAGGTTCAAAACCCTGAGGGAAATCCCACTTGACCTGCGTGTCAGACCACGCACCATCGGGACGTACCTCGACTGTGAGAGAAAGTGCATCTCTTTTTATAATGCAGACAACATGACTCTCATACAGTCCACTGTGTATGATACTAACGGGTCCATGTTTGCCTACTTCAATTCTGGCTTCTATTTTAAAGGAGAGAATGCAGATCCTCTGTGTCTGTGCTGGTACTGACCCAGATTTAGGGTCCTCACTCAGAAAGTGCCATTCAGTCTGACACAGGATCCCCTTAAAACAGCGGTCGTTCTTCCAGGTTCTGGAGAGCCACATTGTACTCAGGTTTTTGTTTTCACCCAAAATTCCACCTCAAGTTTAGATTTAAGAAACCAGACAAGATGATTTAAATGTGCAATCAACTGTTTTAATTGGTCATTAAGTGCTGGGTAACAAAAAAAATGGCATACACAACAGACCCAGAAAGAAAATAACTGCTTTAAAGTAAGAGTTCCTAAATTGTGGTAACACATATACATGTCATTGACGATTACAAGTCCCTGACAAGTTTCATGAATAATTCCTTTTTGTATATAAAATGGTAATATTTTTATATTACATTTAAATTAACACCAAACTGAAATTACTTGTTGGATGGCAGGTATTTATTTGTGTTTATTAATTAATTGGTATGAATGTGAAATGTATGTTTGTATGAATTTGAATATATGCACTTTCTGCTTTATTTTGTAGTATTCCAATACAACTAAAGCTAGTTTTTGGACTAATTACACTTTGATTTGAAAATCAATAAAGACATGTATTAATTTGGACATGTAACATTTTATTACTGTTGCAACCTTGTATATATATGTGTGTGTGTGTGTGTGTGTGTGTGTGTGTGTGTGTGTGTGTGTGTGTGTGTGTGTGTGTGTGTGTGTGTGTGTGTGTGTGTGTGTGTGTGTGTGCAGCACTGACACTGCTATTGCACTGGGACACTCAGGACTTGGGTCCTAGCTGCAAAGTACATCCACAAAATGGGAAATATTTATTTATGCTTGTGTGGTGCTTTGGACCACCAACACACACAAACACACAGGACACTGACCAGCTACATTGCCCCCACACACATATGCAGACACATAAGCATAACTCCAGATCCACACCATGCTACCAATGTACATACACACACACACCACATGGTTTCTCAAAGGTCAGACTGCAATCCATTCCCCCCACCAGCCTCCACCCACACACATGGGGCGCCAAGGAATTGCTCCTTCCTCCCCTCTCTGGCTGTACTGAGCAGATCAATAAGTCACCAAGGGTAGCCCGACACATCTGGCAACCCAATAGGCCAGTCTGTTTTACCATGTTCCATCTTTGTGTATCAGGGGCTACTAATTTTAGTGAGTAAGGGAAAATGTATTTTTTCCCATTTTATGATCATTTATCATAAAATGAAAATGCATATGGTACATTTTTAATTTCTCTGCATGTTTTCTTTAAAAATCATCCTCATAAATTTTTCATGAAAACAATATTATTAGACGGCTAAAATGATAAACACTGGTCTAATACATTTAATGATCTAATTTATTTTTCTTTTTTAACTTTTAAGTGTTTTCCCTAAAGCCTAAGTCAGCAATTGTGGGTTGTTATCTTATGACAAACACATAAAATAGTCTGTATCTTTTCTTCAGCTGTTAAATTATTATGTTTCTCTTTTATTTATCTGATCTGTAACCTCTCTCCTTCTCTCTCGTCTTCTCTCTTCCCCTTGGCTTTGTCCTCTCCTGCCCCCCTTCCTCTCCTCTTTCCCCATTGTCCTTCATTCCATCTTTGCTCTCCTCTCCTCTCCTCTTCTCTCCTCTCCTCTCTCATTATTCTTTCTATTCCTCCTTCTACCTGCTGCACCCACTCTTTCTCCATTCCCTCTCTTTTCCTGTCCTCTGTGTGTTTGCGGACCTCAGCTGAATCCGGGGCTTTGTTTCAGCATTAGAAGGGCTTTCTGAGGAAGCTCATCTGCATTTCTACATCCTCTCAGGTTTATGAGCTCCTGAAATAAGAGAGAATAAAGAAAGTAAACTAGATTCAGAGCCTCGGGGTAGATTTTTAATAACTGAGATTGTGCTCATTTTGTCGGGAGCTGGTAGGGGCAATATTAAGATTTCCTGAGTGATAAATCACCTTTTTTGCCTTCTTTAATTTACAGCATCCATTTTTGAGTGGGTATTTTGGGGACACAGGGACTGTTTTGAGCTAAATCACACTAATGGTTGATAATTAGCTGATTAGTTATATCAGGTGTTTCAGTGCTGATTTGCTGGTGTAAAATAAAAGCCCGTACACACACCAGCCTGCATCAGATAAGAGTGTGAACCCCTAAATTTCACCAACCCAGGTGAAACCCCTTTATAAAAGTGTCCTGTTCCATATTCAGACCCACAATTCTCTACATCTTCAATCTTGAATTTAAGCCCTAGGCAGCCCCAGTCCAGTTTTGGGATCAAACCCAGTCCACTGCTTCATTGTGATCAGACTGGTGGCAGAATACTCTCCAAAAAAAAAAAGGTTCCTTAATGACTCTTTATTCTCTTATTCAGAACCCTTAAAGGTTCTTCTTACATACTGACAAATGTAAACGGTTCCTTGTGTAACCCTTAAAATAAGGTTCAACACAACCCCTTTAAAGAATTCAGTATTTAAGAAAACATTGAAGGGTTACCCTAGGGGTACAAATAAAGACCCTTTACCTAGAAAAAGATCTGAGATTTACCAAACCGGTTAGATAGACAGAAGCGGTCAGATTGTAAGTTTATGGTTTGCATTGAGCGCTTTGTAAATTGGGAAATGGGAGGGGGGAATTTGGCTGGCAGCAAATGAGCCTCTGTTTTCATTATAACAGCTTTCTCAAACACAGGTCAGATGCCTTCCCTCTGGTGCTTATACAGTGTGTAGACAAAGAAATGGACACCCCAAATGAAAAGGAATTTGCATTTTTAAAATTAAAAAGTCGCCATCAAATGATTTATATTAATATTAGTTGTAATTAATGTAATCACACTTAAATGTATGTGTTTCTGAAGAAAAATGGTAGAGCCGACAAATTTTGACTGCAGCAAAATAGTTTGTGGTCAAATTGTGAGTGCGCCAGTCACAAGATCAGAGAAATTATTCAAAGTGTCAAGGAGTACGATGCTGATAATCATGACGGAATGAGGAAAAACCGTTTGAGAAAAGAAGAACAAGGTCTGCAAGCTGAAGCTAACCGACAGGGACAGATGAACATTTATCTGGATAGTTATGAAAAAATACAATGCAACAAAAATGACCAAAAAACTTAATTTACATCTATGTGACTCAAAAAGTGTACACAATGAGCTTCACAAAGTTAATTTTTTGCTGGCTGTATTTATACTTTGTACCTTCTGTTCAAGGACTGAACATTACAACCAACTTTTCCAGAGACATGTATTCATAGGTATGACCTTTAGACCAACGGTAGCTCCATTGGCTCTTTCTCTCAAAGTGATGTTAATGCGGTCTGGTCCAACAAGGACACTTATGCATGGGGCATACTTTCTCATATTTTCCATTTACTGAATGTATATTCAGCTTGGCACACTCAACTTTGAAAATTATGTGAGCCATTATTGAGGTTAAAGGAGTTTTGATATTCTGTGTCATAAATATTCATGAAGTGATTTGATCAATAGCAGAACATCCCGAGCTAGCTCACTACTGGGGACAGAAATGAAAGTCCCAAACATCCAACATGCTACCAGCCAGAACCTCCAAGATATGGTAATATAGAGGGCAATCCTAAATTCTGCCCTTTTTGAGATTTGCATAACTGAGGCGTAAGGTCAAGATTTGCAAGCAACAAGATATTAATCTTTTACATTGAATTGGAGTTTTTCTATTTTATCGAGATGTCAAGGATTATTCGTTTTGCTTTTAAAGGTACCACACAGGTTTTAGCTTGGCTGGTGTTTAATTGTCCGTGGTTCTACCTTCCAAGGTTGCAAAAGGCCTTTATTTTGGACTTGGATAGAGGTTCTGGAAGGTTCTAACCATTCTATCCTGTGTTCCAGGTGAGAATGGCCAGAGGGGAAGACTTCCACCTCAGCCTGTTGATGTCAGCTTTATAGATCCAGCTCTTTGATTCATGATCTTAACATTGTCACCCCAAACCCAAACCCCTCACCAAATGAACAATCACACCAACACCACCCCCCCCTCCCCCCCACACACCCCCATCCCACTCCTGTCTGAATCAAAGAAGAGATGCCTTTGTAGAAGAACAAAGCTGACCATGTGCTTTGTTGCAGTGAATCACACACCACTTTGATTGATTCCTGTGTCAATATTTCATATTTAATTCTGGAGGATTCCATTGCCGCGCTGCTCCACCACTGATTGAGTTTTAGAGGTGTGGTCTGGAGCACTGGGAAGAGGAGATTTTCACCGCAGTGCTGATTGAGTTCAGCTCACAATAAATAAGAAACAGACAGTCTGTCTCATGTGGAACAATGGAGCGAAGCTACTTTAGACAGACACATATCTTTTCTGCCATTTGATTATCTTGGCATCCAATAACCTGAAAAGCCAGGTGCTCTTTACATCACATAGTTAAGTCTTGAAGTTAAACAGGCCTTTTATCCTGTCCCCGTCAGTGCTGATGTTGTGCTGTTCTCTAGAGGTGGGGCAGTGAGGTTTCATTGAACAAAAAATAGAAGGCCCCACCATATAGTATCCAAAACTCAATGACTTGGACCAGTTTAATTGAATTGAATTTAATTAAACTTGGACCAATGACCTCATTGGTTGTGGAAAGAAATCCATTTTTGATTGATAGCTGAGCATAGCTCCACCATAATGATGGTTTGGAAACCTCATTTCTACCATCACTTCAGTTGCCTAACCAAAACTTCACCCATCCAGCCCCCAAATTTGTGGCTGGGGGGTTAGCTGGAGAGTGTAGTAGGTGGATATAATCTACATGCACTCTGAACAGGGATATTCAGTTCTGCCTTGGAAAAACAGAGAAACCCCCTTTAGCATGTGTGAAGCCCAGCATGTTGACTCAATTTACCAGCTCAGCCTCTCCACTGCGGTCCAGATAACTTGCACCCTTGCGTAAACTTTGACTCTTTCCTGAACTAGGCCGCTGCATCTGGATGGTATTCTGCAATCTCCTTCCCGCCGCTTCAGGAAAACATCCCGGAGGGTGGTGGTCCCGGCCTCACCTCAGCGGTAGCGCTAATCTGACAGAGAACAGCTGCAGAGCCGCAGCAGTGGAGGGGAGCAGGGGGAGATGAGGGAGGGGGTAGATATCATCAAACGCCCTGGCTTCACTCTGATCAATCAGGTGCCATTAGGATTATGCCGTACAGTGTTTGTGTTGTAAAATAAGGGAGGGAGGGGAAGGGGGAGGGTGATGGGGGCAGGGGGAGGGAGGGGGCATTTGCCCTGATGTTAATGTGTCCCAGTATTCGTATCATTTCTCCCCCAGATCAGGAGGGGGGGCGTGGGACCCCCCCAAAACACACATGCATGGCACGATTCCATTTCCACTCTAATTTAATTAAAACGGAAAACACATTCACACACTGCAGATTTCCTTTTAATGTTTGGGTCACTGGGGAAAAGGCCTGTTACTGTTGTTTGTTGGCTTCTGTGTGTGTGTGTGTGTGTGTGTGTGTGTGTGTGTGTGTGTGTGTGTGTGTGCACATGTGTGCACACATGTATGCGTGCATGTGCGTGCATTGTTTTATTTGTATAGGTGTATGTAGATGTGTACATTTGTTCATTTATGCTTATGTGTTTAGTGCAAACATATGTAGATTTCTGTTTGTAGTCTCTATGTGTTGATCTGTATGTATGGGTGTGTGTGGAAAGGGTCTTTATGCATTAATGTGGGTTAAAATCTGTGTGTATGAGTATGTGTGTGTGTGTGCCTGTGTATGTGTGGATGTGTAATTTTGTGTGTGTAGGAGAGTGGGGTTGGGGCAGAGGGGTGGGGTGGGGTGATGTGTGTTAGGTGAACTGGGAGGTGATTTCCATTCCACTAAGCGAGGGCAGCTCTCTGTTTACCCGAGCAGCTGTCAGGCATGAAATATTAATACAGACGGAGGTGTGGAAGCAGAGAAATAATGATGTGATATAAAGCAGGAATATGGAGTCACGCGGCAGAGTACCATAAAGTACTCAAATATACTGCTGTGCCACTTAGTACATGTTTACGATGAAACCACAACATCACAAACACCTGTAACACGGACTCATAGCACATATTTATGTAGTGCTGCAGTACCACAAAGTCTCTAGAACTCTTCTAGAAACTAGAAAACATTCATTGGCAATGCTGCATAAAACTACACAGAAATATTTGTTTCAAAAGGCCATTGTCTAGAAGAAGGATAATTTGTAGTTGTCTAGTATACCATTTCTCACCAACGTGATGAACGTGCATGTTTGGTATTTCAGTACAGAAAGAGTGGGCTAATTCATGGTATGTGGCGAGCTTGATCATTTTTCCAACGGGTGCAGCTGAAGCACAGTCAGTGTCAGCGTGTTTAAAATGTGTCCACTTTGACAACTTCTATGTCTGTCACACTCAGTAGGCACTTAATGTGTGCAAGGCAAAATACATTCAAATCATTTCATCTGCTCATTTTCGCACAAGTGTTATTGCCAAACATAGACAAATGCACAAACATTTTGAAATGTAACATTTACATGCATTTAGATCTACATTCATGCAAAACACTTTAATCGTTTTGCTATGTAAAATATTCTGCACAAAAGAAAGATTTGAAATTTAAAGAAAATGTGTATTACATGCACATGTAAATGTTAAACATAAATATGCATGTAAATGTTCAATGTAAATGTTTTCCTCCAGTTCTGCTGTTTCCACCAGCTTCTGTGTCGTTCTGAGGGAATCAGAGGTGATACTTGGCATTTTACACTCAGGGCACATTAAATAAGATAAACCATGGCATCCAATCCTTCTAACAGTCTGGCTGCAGTTGAACTCCAATCTACCTCCATGGAACTCGCAGAGATGGATTCAAACATGTCCTACATGCACTTGCACTGTGCGCCATAGTCCACTATCTGACAACTTTTTTTCACTCTGTGAAAAGTATGGAAACTGAAATGGTTTTGCTCTAAGCAGGTAGGAAGTTCTTAGAGTCACAGAGTACTAGCTATATATTTCCTGCTCTAATTGGTCGTTTTAAGAGCATGATGGTTGAGTGAACATTCATTGATTTTACGGCGACCGCAAAGATAAAGGTTGCTTGCAGTGCTCAGAAAAAAAAACGAAAAAATGCAGAAAAAAGTGAACCCAGCTTACACATACACTCAGTTCAAACAAAAAAGCATTTTCTCTTTTTGATATTTATTTTGAATACCTTTAATAATTTGAAGGGATAATCCTGGGATATACTTCAATTTTACATGTAATCCCAAGAGATTTGACCAAGTGAGACAGTTTCTGATTGTAGGAGGTGCACAGTGCTCAACACTTAGCAATTGAGAAAGGGGCTGTAAGAATCATGTCACCAGCATTTATTCATTTTTTATAAATGTAATAAATCATTTTGCATACAGACATAATATCCAAATAGAGGAGGAAAAAAACATCACAGCAATTTTCTTGAAAAATACAAACCATTAGAATGAGCATCGTGTTTTACTTGTGCCAATTTTTCCACTTTATGATGGTGATCTTCGAACTACAAATTAAATGATTTACACATCTTTACAGAAAAATAAGAATTTTTTTAAATTGTCACAGAAGCGTTCCTTTGGACACAACATGTTGGGAGATCAGTACAGATACAGATGAATGATGGGATAGTGGATGTTGGTCTCCTCAGTGATGCATTTTGGCCAGTTCGTGGTGTCATCGCGACACAGAGTGACCTTCTACAGGACTCTGTCATCTTTGTCCTTCTGAATAAACATTCTCTTTCTGTCTGATGGTTTGATGAACAAGCCTTTACAACAGAATTTTAAAAACTTCAAAGGGTCTGGAATGTGATCTAGAATTCTATGGAATTCTCCCAGGGATGGGTTTTGCTAGCACACTGCAGGTTGAGCCTATCGAACGCAACATATCCAACTGATACTAAAATTATGCGTTCAAAGCTCAATATTTTGAGTAAAGCTATGAATCGACTTTCTCACTAAGGACTCTGTAAGCTGTGGAGTTGCAAAGTCATCATAACCTTGGGTATAAACAACAAACGGAAAGCTCCTGGAATGTTGTGAATATATATACGCATGAGTGTGTGTGTGAAAATTATTCAATAGAATTTCCATGAACAGGATTCTACATACAATTTAAACGATTTAATTCATATCACTTATTCTTTTCAATACAATAATGTATTAATTAAATATGCAGTCATATTCAAATGTATATGTACTGTATATTGTTCTCTGTTGTTTGGAATGTATGTTGCTTATATACACTGAATGATTTCATATATAGCTACTTAGCAGTATATTGAAATATCTTTTATTTTAGGATGAATTTCATAGTGTATCACAATTTAATATCTACAAACAAAAATAATCTTTGAATCCAGTAAATTCATTCATTTTTTTATATTTACCCCATGCTACAAACACCGATAAACGGTGGTAATTCTAAATGGAAATGACTCAAGAAGATTCGTTAACCATAGCTTTCTGGAAAGCAAAACCAACACACACCAACAGCAAAATGCTAACTGAAAGACAGCACCTATGTTTCACACACCTGTCTGTGTCATACAGTAAAATGTGCACTTTGTACAATTTATATCTCAGTGGATCTGATAATAATTTGATATATACAATATGTACATGTTAATTACAAAACAATAAAACTTCAGGCTCTACATGGGCAGAGGTAACATGATGCTTTGGGTGCCAGAGTGTGAAACCCAAACAAATTGTCACTCTGGGCAAAAATGATTCACATGCAATGTTGTGATGTGACGCAGTGAATTCACAGTGTCCTGTAGTCTGTAGTAACCAGCTATAAATGGAAAGATATGACTGTGTTTATTGTTTGCATTATATTGTGATTTGTCATGAGTATGTGCATGTGTGTGTGTGTGTGTGTGTGTGTGTGTGTGTGTGTGTGTGCGCGCGCATGTGTGTGATTGCACAGCTTCAAAGAGAACCTAAGTTAATAAGCTGAGTTGAGATGTGGTTTTCAGTCAAGATGCAACACTGTAAGCACTCAGACCACAAACTGTGAAACTGAATGTTGAATGAAACATGACTTTGTTGTCTCTGTACATTTCGATCATTTTTTTCCATAGATGGCCTGTCCATTGATCCGCTCGCTTGCTCACTACATTGTAACCAGCAGTATCAGCAGGGAGAGGCAGGTGGGGAGAAACAGGATGTGGGCATGGCCAGGGATGTGGGCGTGGCTTTTCAGGGACTCCTGATTGGTCTCCTCTTGGCCAGGCGGGCTCTGGGCGGTGGTGGACGGCTGGGCGCGACTGGCACACATGTCGTAGAGGTTGCCAGAAAACTGCATCTTCTTGGACTCCTGCCGCAGGGACTCCCACACCGCCGCTGCTTCATCTGGGCACCCAGCCAGCACTGCACTTGCACAGGTGTGAAACTCATCCCATGACCTGCAGGGAGCAGCAGAGGGCGAGATGATTTTTTTTTTTTAACTCAACCAAAATTTAATCGATAAACCCTGAACTGCAAGTCTGTGCTGAAGTATGACTGCATAGGCACAAGCAATTTTCTTTAAATGTTTCATGTGGACATTTCACAACTGGCCAATCAGTACAGAAATTTATCCTATCCAATGGTAAATTGACCTGTCCAGTACCGAATTGGCCGTTACTGCAGTAAATAGGCTTCTCCTCAGGGGACATTTTTGCGATGGTAGGTTGGTGGCACAGACAAACAGCATGACCGGGCTAAGGGGACTTATATTACACCAGAGCACTTCTGCAGAAGGGGAGACCGGCTGATTCCTCTATCTCTGACAGAGCAGCTTTGGTTGGGTCTGTACACCGCTGACAGTCTTCCTCAATGAAGAGTATGTTCAGGGTATGTGCACACATTTCCACAGCTGACATATAAACCCTCTCTTTTGCTTACCATAAATCAGAGAAAAACAACAGTGGCAAAGAGGTTTGAACTTTAATGTGAATGTGCACTGGTGCACTATGGGGTTGGATGAACACCTAAAATGCATGCGGTACATCTCAGAATTTCAGCATCAACAACTTCCATGGACTCCAGCCCAAGAGATTGTCCTGAATCACTTGAACCTCCTCTGTGCTTAGTGTGGGCTGAATCCAGCGTGTGTCTCAAATGAGAGACCCCACCCCCGCTTCACATGAAAACAAACATTAATACATTATAGTGAGTGTGTGTGTGTGTGTGTGTGTGTGTGTGTGTGTGGCCTAGACTCTACTCTTCCCCACGTGGGTTGTTCCACAGACCATGAATCTTTAAAGTCCTGGTTATCCAGCTGGACCGCCTGTGACCTCATCCAAAGATGAATTACACATGCGTGTATATATAGAAATCCAGAACGAAGTAGAGAAAGAGAGAGCCTCAATTTTTAATTAGGCACTCTCTGTCAGCACGGGAAAGGAGCTGACAGTATGCTGGAGACAGGCGGGGCAGAGTCCTGGGAAGACTCAATCATGTCAACATGGAGAGGGTGGAAAAAGAGCAAGAGGATGAATGAGAGGGAAGAGAGGGGAAAGTGAGCCAGCACAAAGAAAAGAGTGGAAGAAAGACAGAGACAGAGATGAAGAGAAAGCAGAAGAACGACCAAATGTCTTCCAAGAGCGATGAGTGTCAGAAACGATCGTGCTCGCTCCACATTGCTCGTCATTGATAAATTAACCATCAGGATTCAGCATCATGGGCTTTTTGTGTTATTTGTGGGAATAAGAAGTGCTGTGACAGCTATGGGGGAGGCAGAGATCATAGAAGGCCCACAAACACCAAGTACAGGTGCTCTTTTGGTTGCCCGCAGTAACGTATTGATCCTTGCCTTCAGCCTCACTTTCACGCGGAGCGCTGGAATTTGCACTCCGCATAGTTCGCACTGCAGGGACTGTGTGTGCAGGTGTGCGTATCCACCAGCTTGTGTTTACAGGAGTACGTACATGTGAGAGTGTGGGTTAGTATATGCGTGGGAGTGTTTATGCATTAATATGTGTGCGTGCGCATTCATGCATGCGTAAATATTTGTGTTCATTAACAGTATCTGCTCCCCAGTCTGATATTGCATTACTCTAATTGTTCTAGAGGTACCAGTTTCCACACAAGGACAGTGTCTTCAAATGCATTCACCTGCAAATCAGTGTTAAGCTCTGCAGATCACACAGTGCTACATAAATGAGGCAGTGCTGAGTGAGGGAGAGGGATATCTCCCAGTGGATGATAGGAAGGGCCACAATGTAGGGAAGAACTGTGACCCATTTAAACCCACACTGGCTATACTGTGACTGTTCATAGCGATCCCCTTCATGGGCCGAGTCAGTCAGAGGCCAGTAATGCTCATACATGGATATGTGTGTAGTGTGTGTATGTGTCTGTGTATATTTTGATGAGAGAGAGAGAGAGAGAGAGAGAGAGATAGAGAAAGAAGGTGAAGGAGAGATGGAGGAGTAGGGCAGGAGAGAAGGAGCTGGACAGAGAGAAGGAGGCAGAGGAGATAGACAGCTGACAGTGAGAAAGATTATATGTACATGTTTTTATGCGTGTGTGTGAGAGACTGTGTGTGTGTGTGTATGAGGATAGGTGGGTGTGTGTGCTTTTGTCTTCCCTCACCTGCAGATGGTGTCTATCTCCTGCGTGCTCTCTTCTTTCTGGGTGCTGGTAGACATGCTGTCCCCCAGGGCCATCAGACACTGAGCAAAGCCCTTATAGATGGAGCCGCACTTCCTGGTGGCTGCAGTGGTGACAGGGCTGGGAGCCAAGACTGATGAGAGAGAGAGAGAGAGAGAGAGAGAGAGAGAGAGACTTGATCAGAACCACTGAGCATCATGTCCACACAACCAACAGCAATAACCATTTCTATTCTCTTAGTTACAAATTATAGCCATTATGTTTGGGTATAATATACACAATGCCACAAAAGAACAATTAGAATATAATGACCACTTGCTCCTCTGTCTTACATCTGATGAAATACACAGCTGAATAAACTTATGCATAGCTCATAACTCTCGAAACTCGTACACATTCAGCCACACTCTTTATGTACCCCTCCCTCTGAACGCACCTCTGCGTGGATCCAAATTTTCAGTTTACGTTAGCCATTTAGCAGGCTTTCTTATCCACAGCAACTTATGCAGTTTACATCTTTACATGCTATCCATTTCTACGGCTGTAGAAGGCACAGAGAGAGGGAGGGGGGGAGGGAGGGAGGAAGAGAACGCCTCCATCACCACCATCCCAGCTGCAGCAGGTCTCACCTGCCATTCAGCAGATTTGTTGGGCCAGAACTCGTCATCTGCTGAAAACACCTGAGGGGGGCGGGGGGTGAGGGGTGGTCAGGGGTGTGTGAGGCACTGTCCCACGCCATTCCCGCTCTCACCATCTGTCTGTCACTACTGTCCCCAAACCCCCAGCCCACCTCCAGTGTGACCTGCTGCGTCTAGACAGCACTGCTGCATTGGCCTCCTCAGAGGCCGGCGACACAGTTTCCCTCTCCAGATGCAGAGAAAAAACACTATGAACAGGAGACAGGGTGGTCTAATCACGTGCTGGAATTCTCATCGTACTTGAACGGAAGGTGATGTCACCTCCCTGGAGCTTGAACAAAAGAGCGATTAGCCCCTTGACTGGGGACCTCGGTCACCTGCTCAGCAGGCTAATTATGCCTCTCACTGCACCGATGCGGACGGCTAAAGTCATGTCTCGGAACACACCGCGGATCTTCCACCTGCTGGACAAGGCTACCATGATGTTGCAAAGCGCTACTGTTTGTAGAGTTATGTAGGCTAATGCACAGAGCTGCGAACTCAACACTGTGTCCCCATTACTTCACTCAATGAGCTCGGAGTGAAAGCCAGCACTGGAGAGAGTAACTACCACACAGATGCCCTTTTGCAAATGGGAAATAAATATATCACAACCAACACTGTTTCTTGCCTTGGGGGAGAGGGAAGGAGAAATAAATCTGACCTAAAAGAGTGAATTGGTGTTACTGAAGTGGCAATTAGTCTTACAGTACTGATGTATACTGTAGCATTGCTTGAATGTGTTTTCAGGCAATGGAACTGCACAGAAAGAGAGAGCACACAAGAAGTCAGCCAAACTTACACACACACGTGTGCACACACACTCACGCACACACACAAACGCACACATACACACAGTGTTCTAAGTAGTAAAGTACAGTTAGTTGATCAGACATTGACAGTGTAGTCAGTTAAAGTTGGTGAAGACCAGCGCCCCCTATTTATTCACCCAGCATCTGCATGTAACCATGGAATAACTCCTGAAGTGTAAACACTGAAAATTTCTGTTGTGGACCTAGGTTTTGCATTTGGTGAAGGGAGAGATTTGAAAAAATAAAGAAAAAGTTCTTCCACACAGACAAACTCCTGAACACCAGCCTATACACACACACAAACACACACACATTCACACACAAACACACACACACACACACTCACACACAGACAAAACATACAGTTTGTCCCAAGTTAACTCAATGCTCCTTTCACCTCTCCTGTCTGCCTCAGATCCGCCAACAGACCCATCTAACCCAGAGTTCACTGCTGTAAACACCATAGCCCAGCACTACATTATCACACTCTGTTTCTGTTTATAACCAGCTTGATGGGAGCAAGAGGGACTCTCTGACCTTCAAGGACAGAACGGTAAGGATTTGCACTCAGACACAGGATTCTCACTTACCTTTCTGCAAATGAGTGCACATGGCCAAAAATGCATGCCTTTTTAGCTATTCTTGTCAGTGTGAATCTTTAATGGTAGAACATTTTGAAGAACCATTGAATCTGTCTGTATATCGACACGACAGTAACAAACTCATAAACACTCTCACCCATCTCTCTCTCTCTCTCTCTCTCCAGTACTCTCATCTTCTCTATTGATAAGGAGCACCAGAAAATTCAGCCATGTTGACAGCAAAGCCACAAAGGAGACAATAACAGAGCTAAGAGAGGTGAACCTGAGGATCTTAATTGGGTCGGACAGTGGATCGCTGGTTTGGGTCTCTCATGGACACAGGGAAGGCTTGATTAATATTTGATAGAAGCTTTCTTTCCCCCCTCATTTTATGCTTTGGATTATATTGATTTCCCGTGAAGTTTTTCAGTAGGGTCAGAGGATTATTGGTTTCATTCAACCCCATAAAGAATTAATGAAGACCTGGAGAGAGAAGGAGGGGGAGAAGGTGAAAGAGAAATGGAGGGGTAGAGCAGGAGAGAAAGAGCTGGACAGAGAGATGGAGGCAGAGGAGACAGACAGCTGTGGGTTGTGGGTGATATTTATCCCCCTCCTCCCCACCAACACTCACCCCTCCAGCTCTGAGCAGTCGGCTAGAGAATGAAAAAGAGAAACAGAACAAAGTCCCCATCTCTAAAGAATGATGGGTAGGGAACTTGTTCCCTTGTTGGGGTTGGGGTGAAAAAAAGCAACAAAACAGAGACTCCCCATGGTGCCTCTTCTTTCTGTCATCAATCACATCACCACGATGGCAGGGGCAGAGACGGCCACCTCATCTAATCACGGGTGCGGTTGCTTTCCATCCCAGCATGCACTGTGTTATTGAACTCCAGCAATTAAGCTTTGCTAATCACTCTCAGTGTCGCCCCTCCCCCACCCGGTCCACAGTCATATGTGCTACACACACACATTGCAGAGGGATCAGCAGCTTTGCGGTACGTTTGAGCCTCGATGTAAATATTTAATCCATACAGTTTGAAAGCCCTATGAAAAACCCACAGAGAGTTTCTTTAAATAGCTCCAGCTGGGTTACCAGCATGGAGCTGGGAGAGAGAACGGGAGAGGGGAACTGCCAAAGGGTTAATAAATCAACCCAATGAAGGCACCGCCTGGACGGAGACATCTCTGCATGTGTTATTTCCACAGTTTACAAAGGTTTGGAGCGAGCAGACACACGACACACAGCTCCCTCCTTCATTCCGTTTCCTTTTCTTTTTGGCAGGGGGTAGCAATTCTGGGACTGTGTCTCATAGCTTTTGGGCACTTTTTTTCTACGTCTTTGCTCCTACCGAGGAAAAAAAAAATGCATACGCAGTCACACCCTTGCAAAGGGGGCTAGTTCCTCCCTAAAGAAGAAGAGAAAAAAGGTTTCCCAAATTGCAGAGACATATCAGCTCAACATCACTGAAGCTTTGGTTTTTTACATTCCCACTCTCTCTCTCGCTCTCTCTCTCTGCCCGTCTCTCAGAGCTGTGTTCAAGGGTAAACAGCTCAAGGCTTTGAGAGTGGTATACAGAGATCAAGGCCCAGAGAAGAGCCATTCTGCCTAGTCCCAGCTGTCCAAGTCCTCCCTGATAATCTACTCCCATAATCCTCCAATGGCTGTTTGTTCAGGAAGGTAAACACAGGCCAAACCATGACAGGGAGGTTGGCCTCTCTTCCCCTCAGGGCTGGGGAGATGGACCCACAATGAGTTCCGTGCCAGGGTTCACAATCTCTGCACTACCGTCATTAACGGGATCAATGGTGATTCGCTGGTTTATTTTGGCAACCCAGAGCTGGAGAGGTTGATACAGAGGCAATTGGTCAGACTGTCAGAGGGACAGATGAGTGCAGGTCTCCAGTGGTTAGGGTGAACTGCCAGCCACCCGCTTCAGATTTTAATTCCATTTTAATCCAGAGAGCTGGAGTAGCAGGTCGAGGGCTGGGGTCGACATAAAGGTCAGGGCTGGAGTTCGTGGTTGTGGAGATGGTTAGGAGTTAAAATAGTGCGGAGGAGAAAGCAGGTGTGCCCGAGTGTATGGAAAAGAGAGGGTTGAGAATCAGGGATGGGGTTAGTGAGGTGGGCTGGGGATTACTCATCTCGCTATAAATCAGTGTTTTTAGGGAACCTGCATTCTTGAGTGATGCACCATGGGTACAATCCCTTTAAGCATGGGAAGTCAAACAGTAAATGTTGCATATGTCAACACACACAAAACACTACACAGCAATGCAAACAAAATCAGAAAAGCACACATGGGCTGGTGTGTTAGAGAAAAAGCGCTGCTCCAAAACCTAAAAAACCATCAATGAACCTAAATTAAAGGGGTGAAAATATCCCAGAAAGTGTAAGCAGACTCTGTGCCCCTATGGCTCTCTGCCTGACCCCATACCCCCCAGCCAGTTTCATTCTCCCTCTGGCTCTAAATAAGCTTACTAAAGCGCTACCAGTCCAGCTCTGCATGCGTCTTTACTGCACACTCCCACTTTGAGGGAATCTGCGAGGACGGCAGTATAAAGACGGAGCCGGGAGGGAAAGTGAGCGAACAGAACGACAATACCCCTGTGAATCTGGGAGGGCCTCCAGGCTTTGCAGAGTGAGGGCACATTAGAATTGGATAACCGGGACTGCTTGATCATGGTAAAGCAGTATGCAGAGTGTGTGCTTGTGTGTGTGTGTGTGTGTGTGTGTGTGTGTGTGTATATATATGCAGAGGAAGCCCAGCACAATGCTGAGCTGGTGAGGAGGCATTGTTGATGTCTGCTGCAGCAGGACCTCCAGACTGCCCGTAGGGATCAAATTATAAATTAAAATGATCTCTACTCATGTGTCAATTTCACCTCACTCTCCCACAGTGAAGAGCAAAAAGAAAGGGTGGAATTCAAGCATACTTTGAATGAGTATAAATATCAAATACCCCTTTGAAAAAACAGGGGAGAATCACAGGTGGGTAGCTGAGTCCTATTATTTCATCTCTTGGCCCTTATCACACAGTAGCTGAGGGATCCAGATGTTAATGAGAGTCAAAGAATGTGTGAATGTGTGCGCATTCATGTGGGAAAACTCCATTTCCCAGAGACCTCTCTGTCACCAAGACTTTTATTTATACTGTATAACAGTTGCTACTCCTCCTGGAATGGTTAATAAGCTGGCACTGAAAAACAGCTTCAAGAAGTGAGACAACACCTCACTAAGATGGCAATTGTGTCAACCTGAAGTAGATTTTTGTGGATACTAAGCATCTTTATGATCTCAGTAAGACCTACTGTCAGCTAGTAGTCCATTCAGCCAACATAATATAAGTGACATGTCACATGCCTCTGGTATGTAAAATACAATTATGTCTTAATCGCTGAGTGACCATCCAGTGAAAGGTTGTCATTACTTAAGTTTATAAAAATGCTTTCAATGTCCAACATTTACAAAGACTTATTTCTGCCATTAACAAACAAAAAAAAACCTAGCCCACTCCAGCTGCCACACAGTTTAAATGATACATAATCTAATTCATTCAGGTCAAATTGTTCTGAATGGGTATGGCTATTAAAAGAATGAGTTTCGTGAAATGGCACAAAGTGCTAGACCTTCATCCATTTTTGTCGCGCTTATTTTCAGTGTTCATTTATCAATAAATGTTCTATGATATTTTTACTTATAACCTCTCAGCCGCTCAACATAAAAGAGAACATTTTGTTCTGGAAGTGCACAAATAGAATTTTAGGTCATGTCTTTTATCAGCCACTGAACCTCTCATTAGCATCATAGATTAATTGTGAGTCAGCGCAATTCAGAACATCATTTTGTGATTTCAAATGGAACTGCATCCGGAATTTTTTTACCTACCTAACAGTCTTTCCTGTACATCAAAACAGCATAATGTGACTGTATAAAATTAGCAAACATTGCTAAAACATGGCTTAAGTGTTAATTGATAACCCTCCCTAAGCATTTTCACAACACCCAAGCATTCTGACTCTATGCACCAAATTCATGCTACCATTCTGGCAAAAAACATGACATACTGCAGCATATATGAAATGCAAACCTGCCCATGGAAAAATGGCTGGTAGCAGTAGCATTGTTCAGATTTCAACCCCATTTTTTGATGGCAGCAATAAGGCTTTGTAATGCAGCACAGGTACTGCAGAAGAGTAATGCATTTAATTCACACCTTGATAGACCACTGTGAGTCCGCTTCATTAAGACAATATATCGTTGGCTGACAGGAGGGCAGTTTGGCCCTGACCAGAGGCCCCCTAAAACCAAAAGACACCCGGGGGCAGAAGCAAGTACATTATCTGCCATAATTAAACTAATATATTTAATCACCCTGGTCACATTCTCCTTTTTGAGACACTAAGGGCCTCCTTGTTTCTGGGAAAAGCTTTTACAAAGCAAGGCCAGGACCATAAGTACTCTGAGGTCTGCAGCAGAGAGAGAATAATAGACAGAGAGCAGAGGGGAGAGCTTACTATGGTAACTGTGGACACTGTTTCTACGGCAATCCATTGTTAAGGAGCGATGGATTAATGAAGCCTGTGGCGACATCATTGCGTGTGAGCAGCAAGAGAGACTGAATTCCCTCTGCACCTTCTGCACAGGAAAGAAATGGAACAAGTTTACATGTGAGAGCACGGTGAGGGGGGGAGGTAAGATGGAAAAAATAACACCTAATAATTAGCTCTGACTCCTGTTTTTGAATTCTCAGTCGATCCAGATTCTTACCATTTACACTGGCTGTTCCCTAGAAACAGTTCAGGACAGGGGAACAGGACACCTGAGGAGGTTTGGGGAAGGGGGGGGGGGATGTGAGTCGATACACCCCCGCTCTGCAGAGCTAGGGGCTAGACAGAAGATAATTGGCAGACTGTCTTGCAGCCAGTGCCGCAGGATTTGGGTCCTGACCCTCATCAGCAACTCTGCCTCACCCCGCGGTTTCGACACCCAGCGGCCAAAGCCCACGCCACCCACTTTCACACCTCCCGCCCAATCCGTGCGGAGCAGGGAGATGTGCACCCCACCCTCACCCCTCACATCATCACGGATCACAGTCCAACCGCGCTCAGGATGGATTACGTGCAACGGAAGGAGGAAGAGGCAGGGAAGAGGAAGGGGGGAAAAGAGATCAGAGAGACAGAATATGGAAATATTTGCAACAGTGTGCATTAAGACGACTTGCCAATAGACCATGAGATGAATTTGAGAGTAGAGGAAGATGGAGAGAGCACACATAAGAGAGAGAGAGAAAGAGAGGAAAAGAAAGGCAAAAACAGGAACAGGGATGGACAGGGTGGTCTGGAAGGGTGCTACTAGG
Source organism: Albula goreensis (assembly GCA_022829145.1). Classification (NCBI taxonomy): domain Eukaryota; kingdom Metazoa; phylum Chordata; class Actinopteri; order Albuliformes; family Albulidae; genus Albula; species Albula goreensis. Next base: position 25,182,144 of record CM040755.1, read on the forward strand.
AAGAAAGTGGAGATAACAGGGTCAGACATGCAAGCTTTCCTCTTTACACCTCTTTGTGCTGGAAATAGACTTCCAGTACAGTGACCATTAAATCAGCATGCCATGTCCTCTAATTTTGAGTCAGGCCTTTCTGAGGAAAGTTCTTTCAGAATTTACTCCGCATTTTATTTCACAGAGGTGAGGTGGAGAGAGAGAGGGGCATGCTCAGACTCCGGCTGGATGAGAGTGAAAAAGAGAGGATGGAGCTGATTAAAGCGCGCAAGCCTCGTGTTCATTAAGAGATGCAGGGTTCTGTGATGGGGCTTTGTAGGTGTGAGAGGAGAACTAGTCCACAGCCCCGCCCCACAGCACAGGGGCAGGCTGAGCTCCCTCTCGCTCTCTCTTCATTTCACTTATTCAATTTCCATCTGATTTATTGGCATGCTATCACAGCGTTTTGCCTAGACAAACAAATAAAACGACAACAGAAATAAGAGATGCATGATTAAAATAAGAGATGAATAAGAGGGTTGTGATGTGTATATATCAATATGAACTCACCCACACACACACACACACACGTATGCACACACACACACACACATCCTAAAGGCACTGTATTTGATCTCAGCAGATAATCTGGGGCAGTCTTAAAGATTTTACTCGAGTAAAAGTGCAGTGAGTGCTTTGGAAAAAGCACCAAACACACCTTTTCTTTTTAATTCTTGATTTATCTTCTCAGAAATTCAGACACATTTCAACAAAGGTGTGTTTTTTCTGATTATTTCGGTCGAGTTGACTTTTTTATTGTGTTGTTTTCTTGTAGAAGTAGTGCCTGCTGATTTGGAGTTAAATAAAGCCATTTTAACACTTTCTCTTTCTTTCCTCTGTCCTCGCTCTCTCTTCTATCCTGCTTCTGCCAACTTGCACATCTCACATCACTATTTGATAACAGCTCTGCCTCTAGCTCTGTGCTCTCAGCACTTAATGTTCACCCACTCTTCCACTGCTTAAGATCAAATGAAGCTGCAATAAAAGCTCTTGACTACAAACTGCTACAGCACATTGCATGGAAGAATAAGAAATACTGAAAATAAATACAGGAAAATAAATGATGAATAAATGAACAAACAATGCAAACTTTTTATCTGAGAGACTCCAGGGCATTGAAGACGGGAGACAGGGGAGCAGAGTTCTCCTCGGACTCTACTTTACACACACAAGCATGCAAATACAGGGCCGTACATTGGCACACAAACATACACATGAACACACATACAAACACACCAACACAGGCACACACATAAACACAGTTACAAATACACACACACTCTAAAACACACACACGCACATATACACCCACACACACAAACATACACATATATGCACTCTCTTTTTCCTTCAGTACCTAGTTTCTCCTGGGACTGTTGCAACCTACAACTGGAAACAGAGAGAGAGGGAGGAAAGGATGGAGGAGGAGAGAGGGAGGGAAGGATGGAGCAGGAGAGAGGGAGGGTAGGAGGGAGGGAAGCCCTTACCTCCTATGTTGGTCCAATTCACTAGGATCTAAGAATTACCTTTGATCAGGGGGAGAGGAGACAACAGCACCTACTTACACAAAGCGGCCCACCCCCCTCCCAAAAACGGGGAGTCAAACAAAACAACAGAGTGAGAGGAAAAGCAATGGAGTCAGCAAAATGAAGCTCAATCCTGAACCAGTTACCAGAAGTATCTAGGGAAGCACAGAGGTTTAAGAATCTGTTCATTTGAGCACAGTAGATATGACAATACTTATAAAATCAAAGCATTCTCACCCAACTTGGTGTCCAAGCAAAGCTTGGTGCTGCTTACAGACATCAAATAAACAACAATTTTTCTAGACTGTGGCAGCCATTTCAGAGAAGCTGGAACCAGACTGTTTGAAAGTGATTGTTTATTTTCTGAGTGAAATTGCTCCAGACGTCCACCAGTCAAGTAACAGAGGTCTGGGATGCGTGTCAGTCCTTGAGGGGACAGTATTGTTCACACTGCAGTGGCAGGCCTGTCCTGCATTCCTGTTCCCACCATTTTAGGCAGTGCTACTTGTTTGTTGGGTCATTCGAGGTAAGATGTGCAAAGGAAACAGTGCTGGGAATAAACTTTGGTTCCCTCCTCAGTCTTTCTCTCTCTCTCTCCCTCTCTTTCTGTCTCTGTGGAACGACTGAGGAAGTCTTTGGCTAATGCCAGGTGTCTTGTTTAAAAATCCTTTTTGGTTGCTGTCGCACGCAAATCTTTCCTGCTGTCAGTCACTGCATGGGAAGCGCTGATGTGAAAGAGCAGCCATTCCCCCCATCGAAGGGAAGAGCTGTCACAAGGCACCGCACCTCAGCTCAAACTAAACTTCAAATGTCTCCCTTTATTGAAACAATGCACATCAAAATATCATAAGTAAAACCACAAGGGAGATTGGATGGGGGACACTGGACTCTGTCTAAGACCGCACTGTCTGGAAGATTTCTGAGATGAGCAGCGTTGATTTCGACTGAGTTTAGCTCATGCATGAAATATCACAGATAGCAAAAAAAATTACATTTGAAACTAGCGAAACAGGATTGAGGCTTTATGAACCCTAAATTGGGTTGAGTTATCATGTGTTATCAGTGAATCAATAAACCAGTTTTCACATTTTTGTAGAAATTTGAGAGCAAGGCCTTTTTTTTTGCAGGCTCAAACAAGTCATTGACTGACAGCAGATGGTACAACCTCCTGTTGTCAGGCTCATGAAGTCTCTCTCTCTCTTTTCATTCATCACTATTTAATGCCCTCTCCTTTGATCAGCCAACTACGACCCCCATGCTTTCCTCCCCTTTATATGAGGGATTTCTTTCTAGAATGTTCTCTCGTGGTCCAGGCATATGGTTTTTCTTATTTTGTCCACTTGTAATGATCCATTTTCTTTGTGTTCTGTATTCTGCAGCATGGAAAAAGCCCATCGTGGCTGGAAGTAGTTCAGCCAATACAGCATGATAAATTGATACCAATGCCAGCCTTTTAACTGACTGTCAGACACACAGCTCTGCCGCACTGGAAACTCGCTTTTTTTTTGCTCCAGAGTCCTGATTTCACAGAGGTATCCAGCTCAGGTTCGCGTAAAGAGGTCTATTTATGGCCAAAAACACGATGCACACATCTTTGAAGCAAGCCGAAGACACGTATTTCGTGCTCAACATGATACGCTCAAGCTCTTTTTTTGTACAAGAAGAACATCAATAAATGATGTTTCATATTTTCACAATACGACTTTACAAAACAAAAACAGTGGCAGTGAAGCTGAATGCTGGATTGGCATGCGGGCCTCGACCCAAATTCATCACATTCATCAGCTCCTATTTTGTGAATGGGGGCATTGTCGCAAAACCTTGACACAGGATTGTGACCTTCGCACACTAACAGTGCACTCTGGTACATTGTGTAAGCTTACTTCTTTGCTAGATGTACTTATTCTCCAGAAGGTAGGCTACAGCCCTGTTTCACTGACATTCACAAGGCCGAAAAAAGCGCGAAAAAAGCGAGGATCGAGGATGCCACATTCACTTCATATTTTAAATCCAAAAGTCCATCTTCAGGTCCATGGGCCAATATTTTTACCACAGCAACATCCCACCAAACCCTGAAAGACCAAAACACCCTGGTGTCTGGTCATAAGAACCAAATCAGTGGCTTCCAGTGCACCAAAGTCTGATATCTGCTAATGCAGCGAAGAGAGGCGCTACACGAGTGGAAGACCCATTACCACAGAGCACACTAGCTGGTAACACAACACACGCTCTCCTGCACTCCAATCTAACTTGAAGATAGCATTGAGACGCATCCTCCTTACCATGCAGTACCTCAGTACAATGCAGTAACAGCTCCATCAAACTTTATGGGGGGAAATCTAAGAGTGTAACACAAGGCTGACTGATGGGGGGTGAGGCCCAGCGTTCAGGGGTCAGAGCAGACGGGGAGGGATTTGAGAAATCTGTGCAGGTAACTAGTTTCGTTCTGGTCTGAGAGGCGCAAACAGCACTAGGCTGTGAGAGCAGTTTGTGATTTCCCCAGCCGGCAACACAAAGCTCGTTATCTCACCTTCCTTTTTTTCAGAAACAAAATAAGACAATGACCGCTGAGAAAATGACAAAACCTCCTTGCCGATTCACCCTTTTGTCTCCCACTCTAGGGAAAAATTCATGACATGAGGTAATTATTAGGAAAAGGGCATTCTGCCCGAGTGGCTGGAGCACTTGTCGTAATGGGGGGTGGGGGGAGGGGGTGTAGCAAAGCTTTCAGTTCATCTTCTGCTGCAAGATCGAGGCTGCCAGCCTGGAAACAAACAGTCCCTTGCACTAGCTTGTATCTTTAGATGTCAGGAGTCTAATGATCTCACCATGTTCCTGCTTGTGCTCTGGGCATTGTGTTATTTAACAAGGCTCTCCCACCAAGCCCAAACCACCCCACAGCCCCCCCCCCCCCCCCCACCTCGTGACATCCCCCCTGAGCAAAAACACTTGACGAATAAATGTAAAGCATCCAGCTCCAGTATTTTCAGTCAAGTTTTCTTCTTATGGTAATTCAGTCATCTGTTCCAGCAACGCTTTTCATTTGAAGGAGGACTTCAAAAACCCCAGGATGCATTTCTGCAGCGGCTGTCAGTCCATTAGGAGAGGCATTCCAGCTGGGGCTCATCCCAGTGTCTGCCAACGGTGAGGTTAGAGTCACGACAGGCCCCACCGTCCCCGCAGCAGGACTGGCTTGCACAAAAATATGGCCCCAATGCGAGTGAACGATGTCCTGAGATGCTGAAAGCGTACTGCTTAAGCTCACTCCTTTGCCTTTCTGAGAACTTTCTGAAAACCAAACCTGAGACGGGGAGAGAGGGCCTGAGCAGGACATTGGCAGGTGAATTTTCAGGTAAAAGCGCAGGTGATGCAATGTGGCCCATTTGGCCACAAAAACACAGCTGTAGGAGTTCTCAGAACTTGCGGAGGTTCAGTGGAAAAATGAGAGAAAGGGTATTTGGAAAAGGTGAGAACAAGGCTGTGCAAAGTGGTACGTGTTGCAGAACTGAAAGCTCTTCAGTGAAACCCATGTCTGCCCTCCTCAGACTGCTTACGCTTTTACATAACACCAAACACTGAACATGGAGCAACTGTGTGACCCACTTGGTCTGGCTGTTGCATAACGGCGAATGTTTGATAACAAACGGCACATCCATGGCTGCAGATACCTTCTTAGAACCAAAGAACATTCTGAAAAACATTTTAAATGAAAAACATTTCATTAACGATCGGAACAAGATCAATTGCTGAATTAGTAATGAGCCTAGATCTGCGGGCCTCAGCCTCCCTGTAAGTCATGAATAAATGAGATACGATGATCAGACCTTTCCTCACACAAACACACGCTCTCGCACAGCCACCAACAGGATCTTCATAACATGGGGGAGGTGGGTTGCTGGAACCATGGAATTCTTCTGGGATTCCAATCCATAGAATTTCACAGAGGACAAGGGTATGAGATGCATTTGGAAGGGGGTGGGGCCAGTTCCTAGGGGTGGGCCTGTTGGCCCTCCTCTTCTTGAGGAAGAGGGTGCAATTATCAATTAAGAACAGACCAAGGGGACATATTTAAATCTGCAGTGGAAAAGGGGAGTAATAAACCAGCCTGATGTTAGCTTCACAGTGGAAATGAGAGTCAAATGGTTTGTGCATCTGGGTGCAGATCATTATTCCTTGTTTCAGAGTTGTACCCAATGTCCCGGAAGGAAGGAGGAAGTCGGTGCTGACTGTGGGATGGAGCGCTATAAGGTGAGGAATAAATGCTCATGATATCACCCAGGGAGGGAGGGTTTAATTGGTGGAGTTCTGTCTGCCCCTGCTGCTGCTCTTTTTTTTGATTGACTGCCTACAGTCCCTTCACCAGCTGCACACAAAACACAATCCTCCAATGTGTGTACTTTTCAGTGATTTCTGAAGCAATTCTAATAAAAATAAGATAAATAAAAAAGTAATAAAAATTGTTTTAAAAAAATAAAATGTGCATAATAAGACAGACTGGAACCTTGAGAGCAAAGCAGTACAATTGAGAATGAAGAAAGGTTACATTGGTATGGAGCTGGAATGGGTCTCGTCCACAATGGTGGTTTGGTAACATCAACAGAGAGAGAGTAGTCAAGGCTGAAAACATAAAGACACCATTATGATGGAAGACTCCAGGTAACATTCATACACAATCTGTAACAGTGAATGTTAAGATTAATAAAGCGAAGAGATTACCAATGATTTTATTTTCAGTGAAATGAGCTCATGCATCGGTCCTGAATTGTTTTTCATTACATTGTTTTAAATGACAGATTCCTCTGATTTCATTTGAAGAAAGGACGGCTCCCATCCATATGAATGTGTGTTCAAGTAAATAGTACATTTTAAAACTTCAAGGCCTCATCGCATATATGCAACCCTTGGGACTAGGCCTTAAAAGACATAGAAGATTTTTTTCTAATGGAAAAAAACAGGGATTTATGTTAATTTTTCATTTATAAGGAACATATCTTTTCAAAGATAAAAACAAGCTTCTGCATTTTAACCAGCGATGTTCCACGCCACTTAATTCCTCTCTCATTAAAGTGAAAGTCTGTTGCGCAAAAAACCGTAGAACCGATCAGCAAAATCGAAATGTAATTCTTATGATGTCAGTCAGAACGCATTGTACAGTTGTGATCTGGGCGAATTTGCAATTAAGCCATACGGCGGATGCAGTAGCATTATACGATTATACGCAGAAAACAATGTTACATAATAACCATGCAGGGATTATGCAAATACTGGTGGTAGCTCATTAGTGAAATGGAAATGGAGGATACACAGCCTTGTGTTACTTTGCTTTATTCTTTATTCCCAACAGGACCTGCCAGTTAACTTGCCATTGATATATGCACATCCAGATAGTTACCAGGGCCAGTAAACTTACAGTGAGTTCAGACCACCATCATCTTTGAGCTCGGGCACTTTCTTCATCCTTCCCAGTAATAAATGATTCCAGACCAGCATCCCTAACCTCAGTCCTGTTCCTTGGAGCTCTAATAAAAATGTTCAAACTGATCTAGGGTCAAATGTGTCTGGGATTACATCGACATAGCATCCACTGCTTTTCGGCGGTATTTCACGACCATAGGAAACCAAAGAAACCCCGGTTACAGCAGCAGCTGCAGAAATAGATTTTTCTGTCACATCTGTATTACATCTGCAGTGCAGCAAAGTGCGAAGCAGAGATCAGCCCAATGATGATTACAGACGAAGCTCCAAGCAGCTGCTTGGCTTGTCAGAGAAATGCAGCGAGAGGTACAGCATGTGCACAGGGGCTACTTCCAATGACACATTCCTGTAAGGAAACATACAGAAGTGGCCAGAGATTTAACTGCAGAACAGAAGGTTTTACATTGCAGGCTGGGATTTGAGCCTGCAATACTACTGCTGTAAGCCTCTAAAACATGATAAATATTTAAAGGACCACTTGAATCATCTCGACAATTCTCAGCTATATAACTTGTAGTTTTAACATGGTGGCATACAATTTTTCAAGTCCAAAAAGTGTGCTGTTGAGTATGTAGTTGAGTATGTTGGTTAGAAAACAATTTCCTATGTATTGTATCATATGTTCTCGCAGATCTAGCATAGCTATCCCGCTCTCCACTTAGGGGCAATTACTTTTCCAACTAGTTTTATGCATTCTGCACAGCTTCCATTTCATTGGTATTTCTTTGAATAAAATGGGCCTTTAACTGGTCAAGAGCTATAGGCCCCCACCGGTCATTTGTATGGATCCATTTGCCCTTCTAAGTCCCCAACGACCCAGTAATGACACCCCCTTCTCTTTCAAACTCCCTTGACAATTGTTCTCATCGGGGGAGCCGCAAACGTTGAAGTGGTGGGGGAGGAGGGGAGAATGGTATTGGATAGATTGCCCTCTGAAGGTATGTCCATTACTGCTCCATTGGGAGAAGGAGGAGGCGACCAAAACTACAAGTACTTCCTGTCTGCTGGTGACTACAACGCAGCAATCGCAAAAACAATGGCGGCATCTCAATGTGTCACCTCTACAAGCTGCCCGAAGACAGTTTCACACCCTCTGTCGAAAATGATGCTACAATTCCTCTCCCACATCGGTGTAAAATGAGATAATGGGATTCACACTAAATATAACTACAGAGGAGGGGCCTTTGTTGCATTTGGGTGAACAAGGGAAGTCGAGAGAGAGAGAGAGAGAGAGCCCACACGGAAGTGGAAGCGGGGGGCTCAACAGTTTACATTATTCAAGATAAAAGGCTTGTTGAGGGAATTCACGATGCAACGCAACCACATTAAAGATTGATGCTGTAAAAACCGTTTACTCAGTGGCTGTTACGTAACGTGATTAAAGAAGAAAGAGCAAATGCTGGGGATATGTTGTTCGCCTGATTAATTTCACCCTCAAGTGCCGTTGACCTCAGGCGTCCAGAGGGCCACCTCTGGGCCAAGCAGCTGACGCCCACCGGCAAACCGGCGGAACCGTTGGGTGGGTACATGTGTCAGAGCAAACTGAGACAGAGTGACAAACATACCCAACAGGGACATACAGAGATGTGGAGGTCCGGTAGACAGAAAATAATTTTTTTAGACAGAAAAATAAAAATATTTTGCTTCTTTTTTTCCCAAAACGTGCTTTCATTTCTAATGAAGAAGAAGTTTTTTCCTAGCTGCCTACTTGCTTGTGTTCTCCCTCTGCACTGCTGTTTGCTTTGCAATATTAGCTCCTCTGGCACTACATATGTGCCTGAATGACGGTCTGAAACCGGGGTGGGACGGGAGGCGCAGGAGCTGGCAAGCTGCTTGTGTTGGTTGAGGACGCTATTTTGAGCTGAGGATGCTGCTCCCTCAGCGTCCAGGATCTGGAGATACTGAGAACATCCTGCCTCCCAGTCTAACCTGAAAACCCTGCAGAACAGTGCGAGGGAAAAACTCCCTGAGAATGTCCATTTTGACAAAGCACGTTCCCGAGGTGCAAATAACATTGTAGCACAGACTGTTTATACATTATCCAGATGGCCAGAGCTTTATTCAGAATGTTCGAAAGTTCTGTCTCTGCTGTTGATGAATCTCTAGATGTTCTGATTTGCTGAGTCATTATGAATATTCATGAAGGGATGTGGTTGAAGACAGAATATTCAAACTGAGCATGGCAACACAAGGCAGAACCAGAACCTCCTGTTACTGACCAGAACATCTTAGAATAGGGGTGCGCAACTCCAGTTCTGAATGTCCAGCATGTATGCTGCTATCTGGTTTCAACACTTCTGTGATTCATTAAAGCCATTGATTGGCTAAAGATTACACACACCTCATTTCCAAGGCTTTAACTAACTGCTGATTGAAAGGAAACAACAAAAGCCAGCAGTGCTCCAGGATCAGACCTTTGCTCTCTTGTTCCAGAATAAGGGTCCAGTCAGCTGGAAAATATCTAATCAGTAATTGTATATAGTATCTTTCTATTATATATAATACAATATTGTTGGTTGTATATAATGTTATATATAATGTAATATACTATCTGTAGTTCGGGCTGACTCTATGTCACGTGGCTGGAAGAATATGGCTCAATCTTTTCTCATCCTACCTCTTCATCCCTCTTTTTTCTCTTCCCTTGTCTCCCCCACCCCCTCCTCCCACTCTTTGTCTCCCACCCCCTCCCCTTTCCCTCTCTCCTTTTATCTCTCTATGTGTAGGGGTACAGCCCTGGATGCAACGCAGGTAGGGAACAGAGCAGGCAATTCTCTCCCTGCCCGGTGAAAATTAACTTCACGCCCACATCAATCCCCACCCCAACTCCCCCCACCCCCCAGCACCAGCACCCTCCACTGCCCTGTGACAGAGAGTAACTGAGAGACTCATTTCAGTGGACAACTGCGCTGTGACCCACTTTAGGAGCTAATGAGCTTTTATTGACTGAACACTGGAGTTGCCAGCTGCAACTTATCAGAGTTAGCGCAGCATTCCTGGGGGACCTGCTTCCCCTGTTCACGATGGAACAAGCGGGAGTCAGCGGGGGGGTGGGCTCACCTGACCTATCCAACCTTGTCCCCATCTTCTCCTCCATCTCACCTCTCATTCTCTCTGTACTGTTTCTCATTCCTTCCCCAGGCCAGCTCTCCATCTCCACCACACTCCGCTAGGTACACTGCTTCCACCATAGCCTCAGCTCCAGACACTGAGTCACTGGCATAGCCTGGTTAATATTTTTGGCACTGGCATCCCGCAGCCTTATTGGTGGGTGTCTGCAGCTTCCAGAGGATTGATTTGGTTACCTGTAATATTCAATCATTTCACACACCCACCCCTGAGACTTGTGATTCATCCCAACTACTAACACACCATTGGTTTATTTGCAAAGCACATCCTTGGAAGTTGGGCAGAGCTATAAATGAGAAACTAAGTTCACAGATAAAAGCCTGACAAGCGAGGCTACCTCTACCTCTACTGCCACTCTGGTGCATGGTCTTCAGCTCTGTGCCATGATTCACTGCGCTTTGAACCCATTTCAAAGGCAAAACATGTCTGACAGGAAGTAACTGCTGCAAAGCGTCCTGAGAGTACTGTGATGTCATAATGCAAAAAATGATGCACAGTGGTTTGCATTGAACATTAGGGGGAATTCTGACATTCACCAACAATCTTGGAGATGTGTTTTCTTCGGTTAGGTGGCACTAAGGACAAAATGGTGTAATCGTTGATTTGACCGGAAGCAACAACTGCAAAGCTCTACAGTGTCATGGAACAAAATATCTAACATGTGTATGAAAGCCGCTACATTTTTTAAAGGCTAAATTGGAAGACTTTGTAGTTTTGATTGGAAAAAAAGAACTTTCTGGAGTGGTATATTGCTGCAAGTGTAAAATGAGTGGAAGAAAGCATCCATAATCAGGGTGGTAAAAAATGAGTTGGATAGCCACATAGCAATAAGGGAAGCAGATGACATTGATTTGGAATGGGGGATAAACACAAGCCTGGAGACCAGTCCACTAATTAACATTAGACTTTCAGGCTAAATGCAAAGCATTATTGGTGTTCTGCATTGGCATCTTAAGAGTGTAAAGCAAGCAAACACAATCCCACAAGGAGGGGAGTGAAGGAAACAGAGGTGTTTACAGCAGTCTGGGGGAGCTGATAAAATGGAATTGAAATCTGAGGCTAATGTATGTTTAGCCTGAAAGGGGTTATGCTTGCTGGCACACTAACGCACAGGCTAGAAAAAGAAACACAACAAAGCAGACAGAACAAATATCTGAATAACTACAGGGAAATATAGTCAGGGTTCTCATGATGCATACAAACTGGAGTGCTCCCCAGAACAGTTGTTCCAAAAAGACACACATATACACACACACGCTCACACAAACAAGTACTGCGAACAGCATTTCTAGAGAGCATTACATGTGGTGCTTTGGCTAGCGGAAGCACCCTCTCCCAATTACCTACAACAAACACAAAGCTGGCTGTGAATGACAAACTTTGAAGGTAAAATATTCACTGACAGTTCTAGACACTTGACATTACTTACAGTTCAAAGATAGTCTGCATACAAGTGGTTAAGGAGACACTCAGTTCTCTCCATGCAGCACTATGGTAGAAAGAAGGCTATTGAGTAGACATGTAGAAAACCACAGTAGGGCACCTCTAAAGAACGCTTAAGCAATATGAATGAACCCCAATACTCTCCCAGCATCTCCGAAACCAGGGAGACAAAAGACATTTGTCAAGTTCCCATTCACTCACATACGAGTGTGGCTTGCAAATGGGTGTTTTCTCTCTCACAGCTTCCGTCATAACATTTCAGTGTGACAGGCATTCCGCCCTTTCTCTCCTCTGCCACCCATCTCCTCCTGTAACATGCTGATTCCAAGAATATGTGCTGGAGTGATCTGGCTGTGCGCTCTCTCTCCCTCTCTCTCTCTGTTTTGCCTCTCTCATTCATGTCTATCTCTAGGGCAGATCGGTGACGTGCCAAATCATTCGCTGTTTGTAAGAGCTCTCTTTTTCAGTCTGTCCATTTGCCTGTCTCTCTTTCTCTCTCTTTTATGCTTAGATAGTTCATGGAACTCAGTAAAGTGTATTAATTGAGCATTTATTAAGCTGAGCTAAATGCAAACATTTCCAATGGTTCTTCAGAGCAGCATCCTACTATAGTGTTTGTGTCTGAGTAAAATGTATGGACAGACACTGAGAGAAACATTTCTATTCACCCTGGATTGTGAAGAGGAGTGTTTATTTTTCCCCACTAGCACAGAGTTGGAGTGGATTCAGTACAGGACAGGTTGTACCAAGGTCAGGCCAGTGTGCCCTAGTGTGTCTTATTCAGAAAAAAAGCTTCATTAGTTTGGAAATACTGGCTGAGATGGCCTATCTCTTATAGTTGGCAAGATGTTTTAGAGGCCTTGAAAACATACTGAGAAACTGTAGTGAGAGACAACAGCAGAGTGGTGCCAGTAAAGACGAGTCTCCTTGCCGTTGTCTTGGCTGCCATCCTGGTTTGGACCGGCACAAGGACGGTCAAGTTTAAGTTGTTTTGCTTATTTTGTTTTTGCTCTTCAGCATAAAACTGAGCCACAATGACATCATAAATTTGCTATATAAGTAAAATATAGACATTGCACTACCAATAAATAATAATACACACACAGACAGACATAAACACACACACAAGGAGTCAACTAAGAACTGAATCATATACAGTGTCATATACTCTATATAAACCACTTTCCACGCCCAATACGACCACTTAAGTTCTACATACACTGAGTCAGTTTACCACCATGCGCACAACCTCCAGTAGGACTTCTAGGTCCATGGAATAACTACAGGTATTTCAAACCGGCAATGCTAATATGTAGGATATTCCATATGCTAATACTATGGCTGACAATGCAGGTGACTGATGGCAGTGGTGATGGAATAAGTAATGACCTCACTCTCTCTGGCTCCTCTGCTCCTCCCTGTCAGCGCAAACAGAGACGATCCTGGCCTCTCTCTGAGGAGCTCTGGCCCAGGTGCGCTCTGCAGAATTGGGGTCCTTTGGGCAAAGACGAGCAGAGTCGACACAAGGGCATTCAATCCCATTTGGGCCTGCCCTGTGGGATTCTGGGTGGCTGCTCTGATTGGACAGAGCCTCCACTTGGGAAACAATCTGCTGTATCCTGGACACATGGAAAGGTGTGCTTATTATCCTGAGTTCACTGCCAAGCATATGTCCTGTCAGGCAAATGAGTTCCTCTCTCTTTTCTGCACTTGCAACCCTCTCTCACACACACACTCACACAAACACAAAAGACTCATTTGTACAAAAAGAGACAAGCTCCTGTTTGCACTCACTGGATTAATTCAGCTCATGAATATTCATTCAGCCTTGGAAAAAGAACCTGTGTTGTCGGGGGTTGGGGGGCAGTTGTGGGGGTGTAAAAATGGAGGATTGGGGGGCTGGGGGCAGGGTGGGTTTTCACAATGAATCTACTTTTTGTTCCAGGTTGTTTTCTTTCCTGATTTCCCCCGTATTTCCACAAAGTGCTACAGCACTATGCTGAAGGAGAGGGAGTTGAACAGTGGACAGGTGTGTGGACCATTTGGGCATTGCACTGAATGACTCGCTCTAGACAGTCCACTAGAAAATTTAAATTCCTGTCCACACCTCCTCTCTTGCTCCTTAACGGCTGTAAATTCATAAACAATGGTTTTACAAGCTGGGCAAACAAATACCGGAGATAAGGACGGCACCTGTATCAAAAGCGGATCAGAATTCATTTGCCTAATTGTTTGGTAATTATGCCCTGGTAATGAGTTGACTGCTGTGTAAGTACTTTTCCTGTTGTACTGAGGAACATCAAGAAACACCAGCCCAGTGATTTATCCCCATTCCTGCATGATGAATGCTGAAAATAAATAATCGATGAAGGGAAGTGTGTGTGTGTATGCAAGTGTGTGTGCGTGTGTGTTTGCGTGAATGCATGTGTGCGTGTGTGTGTATATGCGTTTGAGGGAGAGAGTTTGAATTTGCGTGTGGGCACTGTTTGTGTAATTATGAATTACACGTGGAACTGCAGGCTACTAATGAATAGTCATGAATTGTATCTGACAACAACGGGAGGGGAAAGAGAAGCAGGTCTCCCCGTGAGCTTCTAACCAATTTGAGTAAATGATGTCTGCTCTGCAAGTCGGCAAACTGCTGCAGTTTAGCTAACTGCCAATAGTGTACTCCACATCACAGGAGAACAGCTTTAAGGATGAGGGAGGGAAGACGGGCTAATAAGAGAGAAAGAAAGAGAGAGAGAGAAAGAGGGAGAGCTTGAAAAAGAAAGTGAGAGGGATATGAGCATAAGAGAGAGATGGGGAGTAAGTGGAAAAAGATAAAAGAGGGTGAATGAGGGGAAAACAACAGAGGAAAAGAACTGTGGTGGAATGCTAAACCAGCCTTTGATTAAACAATGAGTCATTTTTATAGATGCAGTTGGTCCTGAATGGCCCAAATGCACTGGGTTACTGATGCTGTATGTCTTTTACACTCCACATTCAGCTTTTAGAAAACACAAATTCTCTCTCATTCCAAAGGGCAGTGGTCAGTGTGAAGCAGTGACCACTGAAGCAGTGCGAAGCAGTGGTCAGAATGGACCAGTGAACAGGCATCAGTGTGTAGCAGTAGCCAGAAAACCCAGACCTATATTTATTTGCCTTTTTTGTTGTTGTTAATTTACTTAACCTGAGACTGAAAATATTTCATAAATGAAATGACTCATATCTCCAATACAGTGTAAATATAGCAGTCAATATAGCCAGTAAAAAAGTTTAAAATCATCCTGGGTGAGTGTGTAAGTAGATATAAGTATATTCATATATACTTTAAAACACTTCAGCAGTGTAATCCCAAATGTATACATTAAAACACACACAATAAAGAACAGGCATTTTGTAAGACATACACGTGAAGGATTAATACTTGACGGAGCTGTTTCACTCTTTCGGCCCATCAGAGAAAGGCTATCCCAGAGGTCCGCTAAGAACACGCTTGTCTCAGGATTACAGCTGTTCACCCTTGTTGCGCGTGCGTCACCAAAGTTAATATGAAGATTAGAGCAACGCTGCAGGTTGAAGGCCAAAACATTTATGTACATACATATCTTTCGTAAGAGCATAAGGGAGGAAATGACAGGCAATCCATGATCTCAGCAGTATAATGACAGTGATACAGAAAAGGGGAAATCGAATGCACAAGTTCGTTTTGTTTGGCAGAGATATTGTGGGGAAAAAGCAAAAGCAATTCATTCATAATTTGTTTCTATGTAATCCCCAAGGGATGGTGTTACATCAGCATTACTCTCCGTGGAGAATTAAAGCCAACAGGAGGATCACGGCAGCAAAAGCTATTGATGCACTCAGTCGTCCTCCAGAGTTGGGACACAATTCGGTGAGGCGAAGCTTGTAATACGCAATCCCGTTTAGATTGTTATCACCGCTTTTGACAAACCTTTGACACAACACGAAACGTGTTGATTTGGATATCTGGCTCGCTCTGTCACTCTGCAGTTATCATTACATACAGTCAGGATTAACGACACTAACAGCGCAACTCTACTGTGCCTAAACACAGGACACCGCGCGGATTTCCAGCTGTTCCCGATTTATTGTAATTATATTGTAGTTTTCCCTATTTTCAATAGTTGTATCTGTTAAATCGTTATTCTGTCGAGAAATATTCTCTTTATATGATAATAAATCGTACATGTACAAAGTCCTCTGTCGTGCATTTCAAAACTGGTTTTGATTTAGACTGATTTCTCTTTTCTGTTTCCACGAACTGCATTTAACTAATTTCACTTATAAATCTAGCAGTTATTACATTGATGCATTACCTTCATTTCCGCTAAATGAATAGATTACTTAAACTGTCTAAATAAAATATAATACGAAGCAATGGCATATAGCCTAGATGAATAATGTCCAGATGTTCTGAAAGGATAGAAATCTCACGACAATTCCATTCAGACAAAAATGCATCTCATGAATCAGGAGTCATTGACCTGTTCGCCGAGGAAACAATTATTCATGTCTAGGGATATGATAAGCAACCTCGGATCCGTGAATACTCACCGGAATACATTTATGTGCAAATGCTATCGAACACCCTAACGGAATCTTCAATACCGCAGATGAAAAATGAAAAGATGAAATGCACCTTTTGCTGTATTGGTCATGCACCGTGTGCATGCTTTTAAATCATGTTAACTTTTGCTGCTGACAGTGCTGCATTCTAGATTGTGCTGTAGTTTAAGGGGAGATGCACAAAGTTCCACCAGTTTTCTTTTGCCCGTAGAAGTGCAATTATAATGGGACACCATAATATGCCGAATCCCTTAAATGAATGTACAAATAGTGCACAGACAGACAGAGGAACTGCAATAAAAGCATAATTTACTTACTTAACTGTAGAGCAACAGGCACCAGGAAGCATGCGTAATTTAAATGGAGCCGCATAGTCGATTAAGTCCGACGATGAAATATGGCAAAAATAAAACAGAAGGGAGCAAATAAAATATTTACTATGAACTCTGTAATTCCCAAGGAGATGACAGTTTAACAAAATCAGAGAGAGTAGCTCAAGACTCTTCGGACAGCTCCCCCTTTCACTTCAGCATGTGAGTGTGACTAGCCCGGCTCGTGCTCACCCCATGAACGAGTAAAAAAAGCGCTGCCGTGAAGGGGGGCGGTCCGCGAGGTGGAGATGTAGCTTGTAGCGCGTCTCTACACAAAAACGCTTCTTTGAGAAAAGGGATTAAAGCTGCCTCATTTCCGTGTATAGGATTAAAAAACGTAGAAGTTATAGGGTTAAACAGTTTAATACCCTTTATGCGTATGCAGTTTACTCTATATTCTAACCACGGATGATCTAAAAAGACCGGATATCCCACGGATGTAAATTTAGCCTATTTTTTTTTTTTCAATGTAAATTACGTTTATCATAATCGGGGGTGACTCAGGTTTTAATTAAAGTATCTGAATGAAAGGTGACTTCGAAAAAATATTTGAGCGTCACTACAACTAAAGTTTGCGGTTGCTCTGCAGAAATATAATTACTACTTCGGTAAATATTTCACGAGGCATCAAAATTTCAAAGCAAGTTTTTCTATGATTTTTTTTTTTTGTTTTACCAGGACTACCCGAGATATCTCGTCTATCCTTTGTACCGAATGCCGCAAATGCAATCTCGTGTTGGTTCATCAGCCGATGGGAACATATTTTTATCACTGGACCTTGCTATGGTGCTCAATCCAGGCCACAGCTTTAAACATAGTTTTGAGCCCACTTTGATACGGTCATCTATCTCATCAGATTTGGACAAAATACATTTTGATGGTGAATGAAACTACTACCTCCTAGCCTATCTTTCTCTTTTAAGAAAACTCTATCCAACTACACCATAAGGATTGTTCTGGTGCAGCAGGTCAAGCAGCCAAATTACCTGTATGCAGATGATACAAATCAAGTGGTAACAATGGACGAAGGACACTAGAAAACAGGCCAATCAAAACACCAATTTTTATTGAACAATGTATTTTTATCTTCAAATTTTATTCAAAAACGTCAAACCTAAGGTAAAAGAAACAAGTGTAAAATATACAACAAAATTATCCAAGCACAATGACCATAACATTCTCTCTAACACAATGGAAAAGTACAAATGATCGAATTTGTCTTACACAAAAACAAAAGCTCAATCTAATTTTTATGAACCTGGAAAATATATTTATATTTATATATATATACCACACATGTGCAAGCCTCCTGACATTCATATCTGTGTTTTTCACCCTGATCAGTATCAAACATGACTAAATGGAAATTTAATGTGTTTAAACCATCCTGATTCATTAAAGCCGTAACCTACATCAACCTGCAGTTTTGTCATCCTACCTTTAGTTTTGGCTTAAACTTGCAGCAGGCAGAATATACGGACTAAAAACAGCCTGGATATAATCAAACTAATGTAAAATATTGAGTCCAATGCAAACTAAAAGTGTATGAGATTCCCACCAAAATATATAGATATCTGAAACCAGTTGCGCATTTTAGATGTAGTGAATTTCGGCCATTATACAGAAAGCAGGTAAAGGTTATGACCCTGAAAATTACTATTCCCTGTGTATTAGAATATGCAGGGTTTGTTTAGCAAGCAAAATATGCTGGAGCTTTTTTTTCAACAACTGTTAAAGCTAACCTAGAATCAGAAACCCCACAAAATATTCAGTCACAAAAAAAAATCTTCAGACAGGAGGAAAAAAAGGATAAAACATTAGATGGTGAAAGGAGTTTGGGATGTGCTGGCTTCCCACCACCCTTTACTAGAAGTCAGTCATGCAGATGAATTCTAACAGCCTGAAAAGGCTTTCCCAGCATTTAACATGCATAGACAAATGCCAGAAGCACACCGTCAGCCCAAGGACCAAAGCTAGTGACAGACCTCCCCATTTGAATGGTGTATATGTTGCTCCCACTGCTTAAGGTACCAGTTCGGGCAACAGGTGAGCAATACAGGTTTTTTAGAGGATAGACCTCTGGTGTTAAGAGATGTTATTTCGAGTAGAACTTGAAATATTTGGAGGCTTTTGTCACCATTTTCACAACATGGTAGAACGATCTCTGCACTTGCTCTCAGAGCATTTGCAAAGTAAACTGATGTCTTAGTTTTTTTCCAAATTGAACAGGATTAGTACTTGGAACACAGGACACTTTGTTCAAAAACCTATGTTAAGTCAATCTTATGGCTTCTCTGCATTTTCCTAAATCCCACAGGTGTTTTCCTCTTGACTGCTGTGAGGCCTACACATTTGCCTTCAGATTACCCTGTAGATAAATATGTAAAAGGAATGAATAATGAACAAGGGTATCAATAATAAAAAATGATAATAATCCAACATTAACACAGAGCACTTGAAGACATCAGTTTTTTTTTTTTTTTAAAACAGTGGTGGCCAATTATTTCCAATTCTATTCCAAAATTCAGGGGGAACAAATTAAAATGAAGTGATAAACTAAGAGGCTCTATTTCACATAGTAGCTAAGCAAGTTGTGCAACTAAGCACAACCAAGCTCTTGCACCGGCAACAGGAAAGATGGCCCATTTTATGATTTCACAGGTGAAGCCAACTCTGTCCATTGCACTCTGTTGGGCGAATCAGGCGATTCTGCTTTGATGGTCGAAGTGTGATTGGCCGAGATTAGCCATCTGCTGACAGAACCTGACTGCAGAGATTGAGATGGTCGTTCCAGGCCTCCCTGCCCATGACTAAACAGTGATGACTTCTGCAGCTACTCCCTGGAAAATCTCATTTATGTGCAGCAGCGCTGGAGCTGTAATTTCAGAACATGCAGACCGAATGAAAACACAATAAACTAAGACATTTAAGGCACTTCTTAAGTTCCTGCACTTAGGGTTTGGGAAGAAAGACTCGCCTGTTACGTTTGGAGCAGACAGATCGCCATCATGGCTGAATTTGATTTGTGTTGCTTCAATAAAACTGAAATCACGACAAGACACGCATAAAGCAGAACTTCAGGCATTGCTGGGCACAGACATTCTCTTGCTTTCAAAAAGGTTTCAGTTGGAGTAAAAAAAGTTACGAGGCGGCGTGGAGACGTGGATAGGCTTCCTCTGTTAACAGTTAGCATTCAAACAGGTCACTGGTGGAATGCAGAATCAGTCCAACTCATGATCTGAGAAGAGTGGCTGGAGGAGAACTGGAGTCCATAGCCCTGACAAAAATTTCAAGCACATGTTGATATATCAGTCATCCTTATAGGGCCCTACAGCGTTCATTCTTAAGCTCAATTTTGCAGCTGTGGAGATTGTGGTTTTAATTTTTGGTGATCAATGACCTAGCTGCTGCTGAATGCCAACCTACACGAGCCTGCCCTCTAGGGAGCTATGGGTATACTGCAGGTTCCTATAGCAACCTTTACGCAAAAATCATCAAGTGTATCACAGTAAGCTGAGTTTATAAATGTATGTTTATAAGCAGAGATTAGTAATATCAAATATTTGATATTCATGTACATTAGGAGCTAGTCAAACTTTAAAAAGGGGGAAGTGAGATCTATCGCACTGACCCTACAGTAAACACTGCCCTTCCTCAAAATAATGATGTTTAAAATGAGGTTTCATGAACACTACTAGGGTGGAGCTACACTTGGCTATCAACTGCTGTCTTCTGTGAACCAATAAGAAATGCTTTCCTTTCCACAGCCAATGTGGTAACTGGTCCAAATCATTCAGTCAGTGACACAAAGTAGTAAGTCATCCCATTTTTTTCCCCAGTCAACCCTCATTCCCCCACCACTACCTCAAAACCCTCTTCTGACCACAACCCACACAAACCCTGAAACAGGATGCCTTCTGTCCCAGGAAGAGGAGCTGGACAAGTGCACACCATTTTTAGTCTGATCTCTAGACTATGAATATATATTTGAATTACCTCTACAAGGTAGTGCTCTCATGTTTACACTCAAACCTACAACAAATTACAAAAAAAAAAAAAAAAAAAAACAACAGTATTGTATTAACAGTAGTTATTACAGAGCTCTGGGAAAACAGTTCAAGATGCAAAGTAGTGTCCCCCAATGTCCACCAGGCCAGGGGAGGGGATAGAGATACAAGAAAAGCGATTGGAGGGGAGTAATGAAGGGGGTAGGGCTTAAGAGTCAGACCATTCCACCTGCACTGAGAAGAGACACTTTGTACCATTATATTTATTTCCAGCTTCCTTTGTGGAGAAAAAACTAACAAAAATATGGCTGCTTATATCACATAAAACATTAATGAGGAAAAGAGAACAGTAATCTCCATCTTTGCAGTCTTTCCGTTTCCAAGCTAACTGAAGTGGGACGATCCTCCTGAACTTAGATAGGGTGTAAACAAAAACATTTTCCATCAGTCTTGCTTGCATTTTCAGGTCTGACATTGTCCCTAGTTTCGATTTCACTTCTTTCAAATGACAAAGAAAAATGTGGGGAAAAAAAGTGAACGGTATTCTAGCTTCCTTTTCTTGACAGGGAGACACGTCCAAAGAGGATTTTTCTGAAGATACAATAGAACAAGTTCTTCGGGAGTGCAGGTAGGAGCACGTGGATAATGGTGGGAAATCAAACCCATCTTTAGTGCTCTTTGTCTTACTCTTACGTTAAAATGAAAAGCCAAACGAGCACAGCAGGGGAAATAAGGAGGCTGTACGGGGGGATGTGTGTTACAAATGGCGCTTAATGTTTTTTTTTTAACACAGATGCTGAGGGAAGGTGTATGCTTTGTCAAATACGCCTCAACCTCCAGCTCTGGATTACAACTCCCATCAGCCACTCTGAGGCATGAGCCATGTTTTGAGGACTGAGCCCACCAGTAGCATCAGGCAGGGTGGGTGTGGGAGGCCATTGTGTGGAGGGCACTAGTGGGTGACCAGGCCCTGGAGCATCATCATCAGGCGCCGTGCCCGCTTGCTGAGCGGGCCGTGCTGGTCCTGCTGCAGGAACTGGAACAACTTCTGCCGCACCTGGGCCAGAACCGAGCTCATGTGGTCACGGGTGACCGGGTCACTGTGGTCAAGGTTCATCACAGCATCCTCAAGGTAACTGCCGCAGAAACAGAGAGAGAGAAAAACTCAAGTTTCAGACAAGGGGATTTTATATATGGAGCAGGAGGAAAACATTGAAAATACTATTAAGCTTTCTGAAGTGGCAGATTACCATAAGTTGCAAGGTCTCAATAAGGTTCAATATTTCTATAGACTTATGCAAACCCCAGTGTGAAAAATGTGGCAGTCTGCCTCATAATGCCTGCGTTGATTACAAGCAAGTTTTGTGACCAACAGCACAAGGTTTCTCAAAGGCAAAGTGAATGCTAAAATTCCATCCAATTCCTTTTTCAGTTTTCACTATCCCTTAATTCCCAAACCAAGAAGCTTCACAGAACGATCTGTGCAACCACTGAGCACCACCAACTGCATTCAGGCTAGTAAAAAAAAAAAAAAAAAAACACAGTTATGACTTTGGGTTATCTCAGTACCTTCCACTCTCCTGTTAAGGTTAAGCCATTTGATTAAAAACTGAAGAAAAGTGTTATTTTGCCCACCCCCCCCCATGCCCCCATTGTCTGAAACAGAAACTTGTATAACCCGTTGCTGTAAAGGCCCACGTCCATCTCTGGCACCAGATGGCCCTCCCTGCAGTGCATTATCAGATAATTCTCAATTTCACATCTGTACACCAATCCAATACATTTAAACTATCAGGAAAAAAATGTTATCGCAACATTAATCTGACAGTTTAAGAGAGCTATTAACCTCTCTGTTCCGTGAATGAAACATCAGGAAGTACGCTCTCTGGGGCTCCTTTCAGCACTGTGTCTTGTGCGCTGGCGGTACACTTGAGGGTGGGGTGGTAAACATTATATGAAATGAAATGCAGTTATATGGCATTGTCATATGAAGTTTTAATGAGGAGGTTCAACGATGCCATTTAATGGGAAATGATGCAGACTGGCAAGGATATTAATAGATATTTCTACTTAAGTAGGCCTGGGAGTGTATTTAAAACACAGCTAACAGATGTACACATGAAAACACACACACGGACATACACACACACATAAGCCAGGATCCACAGGCAGTTCTACAGAAATTTACACATGCTGTCTGACATGTGGAAGGTGGACAGTTGGCAAACAGATCTAATTTGTGCCAGCAGAGGACAGTAACAAATTGAGGGTACGGTTCTGGAGGCTTCTCTAGTCAATGCGAGTCACCCATTAACAGCGGCTGTCATTGCAGCTCTTTGAAAAAGGCAGGAGAGTGAGAACAGGACTTCCAAACCTGCCAAGTTTATACAACAGCCATTACTCATGGATTTAAAAACCCGCTAACTGATCTCCGTGCCAGAACAGATGTATCTGGCGTCAAACACACCAGTGGAGAGCACTTTATCGCGTCACCACTTTAATACTGGGCTGTAATGCTGGTCACTGGCCTTGTGAAAAATCAGAGGGGAGGAAGGACAGAAACTACATTTAAAAATGCAGCGAAGGCACACTTTTCTCCCGAAATCACTGTGCCGACTGGCTGCAACCGAGCAGGGATGGTGTGTGTGCATGTGTGTGTCAGTGTGATTCATGTACCTACTGTGGTGAGTGTGTGAGTTTGTATCGCATGTGCTCATGCTTGCCTGCATTG
Organism: Albula goreensis; assembly: GCA_022829145.1. Classification (NCBI taxonomy): domain Eukaryota; kingdom Metazoa; phylum Chordata; class Actinopteri; order Albuliformes; family Albulidae; genus Albula; species Albula goreensis. The sequence goes on from CM040755.1 coordinate 25,205,428, forward strand.
TGTACTTTCATATTCTGTGTGCTTGGCACATGTTCATATGTAACATTTTTCAGCATTGTGTGTGCGTGAAAGGTGCACGATCATGTACCTGATCTTCAGCTCAGATCGCGTGGCCAGGTTGGTGGACAGCTGCTGGATGAGAGACAGCAGGACGGGCTGAATGAGGGGGCAGGGGTTCTGGCTGAACACCTGCTGGGAGTCGATGGTCTCACAGACGTACAGGACCAGATTCAGGTCTGACGCCGATAGAGCCTTTACAGGGAGGAATTACAGCTCCGTCAGCCATATGATCAGCACATACTCATAACCACAGCACAGATTCATATTCATCTGTGTGGCAGTGAAAGAAGGTACAACACAGGTGTGATAGTAGGAAGGACAGGTGTGTTAAAGGTAGACAGGTGTGTCAGTGGAACAGGAGAGGACAGGCATTTCTGTAATGAACAGGTGTGCAGGTAGGAAGGAAATGGACAGGTTTGTCAGAAAGAGACAGGTGTCTCTGTGGTGGACAGGTGTATCAGTAGGAGTAGAGAGAACACGAGTGTCAGTAGGAGTAGAGAGTATAGGTGTATCAGTAGGAGTAGAGAGGACAGGAGTGTCAGTAATAAGCGTTGCAGTAATGCGACCCAGCCGTACCTGCTGGAAGGCCTGGTTGAGCTGGCCCTGCTGCAGTAGCTGCAGGATGTTAGCCTGCTGGGCCTGGTAGTCGAGGTGGGCAGTGGGGATGGGTGTGCCGGCGGCCGATCGCATGGCCTGCATGATGCTGGAGGTGACCACAGCCTGCTGCTCCTTCATGGCCATGCTGACCTCCCCCTTCACAATGCGCTGCACCTGCGTCAGGATCGAGTCCTGCAGGCTGGGGGGCACGGACACCAATTAGCCACACTCGCTAACCACACACATAATCACCCTCACCGTTCTCCCAAACCACATGCAGGAAAGCTGCAAGTGACAAGCTCTTCATATACGTTAGTTTGGGTATGGTTATCACACAAGTGTATGTAAACCAGAGGGAATTCAGTTATGCTGCTCTTAGCCTGCATGTCATTCTGAAATAATCATGAGCTGAAGAGCTTCACCGTTTACTCTGAAAGCTCGACTCAAAATTTCAACTTTCTGCATGCATGTTTTATGAGAATCAACTAGCTCGTTTGTGAAATCTGGAACAATGGTGGTGTGACATTTTTTGTTCGCACACTTCAAAACAGTTCAATGACACTGAGGGTAAACAAACAAGGTATCAGCAGTTCTGTTTTTGCACTGAAGTTGACTGAAGAGTGTGAGTGTGTGTGAAAGAGTGATTGTGTGCATAGGTGAGAGTTTATATGTGTGTATATGTGTGTGTGTGTGTGTGTGTGTGTGTGTGTGTGTGTGTGTGTGTGTGTGTGTGTGTGTGTGTGTGTGTGTGCACCTGCGCATCTGACTCACTTTCCCACAATCATGTGGAGCTGGTGCTGGACCTCGGTACGCACACTGGCCGTCACATTGGAGGCCAGCTGGTCGGTGGAACTCTGGAAGGTGTCGATCATCTGCTGCAGCTGGCCAATGAGGGGGTCCCGCGCTTCGTGCTCACGCTGCTTCTTGTTCTTCAGGTGGCTCTCAAGCTGCTGGATATCTGTGGCAGGAAAAGCAGCATGTGCATTTATTCAGTAACTGTAACATAACTGGGCCAATTACATTTATGCACTTGTTTGCAAAAACCTGGGACACAGCAGTGTTATTTCTGATCTGTTATAAAAGAAATGTATACACAGAGAAAGTCTGGGCATTTATATCTTATTTATGTTTTCTCTCATTTTATTGCATAAATGAATATGAAAATGAGGAAAAAGGACACAAAAAGCAAAATGTAGTTTTGGCTCTCAGCCAGGCAGAAGCAGAGAAGGTAGAAACTGGATGTGCGCTGTCACAGCAAACTCAATTCCTGCATATCACATTTGCTCATCTCTATTAAGTCACAGAAACCAGTCTGTGACTTAAGAGATTGTCTGGGCTAGTTCTGTTCATCTAACCTAATTATACATTTAACTGCCAGTCACTTTGAATAAAAATGAGGGAATGTAAATGTGCTCACACTCATGTGTGCCTTGTTTGAAGCTGTCGTTGATCTGCTGGAACATGGACTGGCAGCCCTTCTCAAACACGGGCAGCACAATGCTCTGGAAGGCTTCCTTATAGGCTGCCTGGATGGGGCCCTGCAGGGCCTCCGCCGCCGCCCTGCCGATGGCATCAGTCGTGTTCTGTGAGGGGGAGAGGGACGACAGGAGGATGGGCGTTAGAAACACACACCAGCCAAGCTAATTACAGAGACAGCTCTTTGCCAACTCTTTGAGCGATGACACAAACCATTACATCACTGAACTCCAGGGGGAGGGGGAAAAAACAACTTTTTAAATTAACCACTTCATGATAAATTCTTTTTAAACACTGAATAAAAAACAATCTGTGCACTTTCCAGCATTTGGTGTTACTAAAGCATTTCAACACTTGTATCACTGTAACCCAAAAACTGTGTGAGGCTGGGCTGCTGCCAAGTAAGGCCCTGATATATTGTCACTCAAACACATTACAATGCTTTGGGGAAAATACAGCCCTAAAATAGGATAGTCCATTTGATATTACATGAATCACAACATCAGCTAAGAAAATAAATCCAGTTATAATGTTACACTGTATTGTGATTAATCTCAGGTAACACTGGTTTCTAGGCTCAGGACACCTCGACATCCTCATGACCACAGAGCATACACACTGACAGCAGTCACACTGACCTTTGACTTGACCACCTTGGTGACGTTCTCCTTGAGCGTGCCCTCCACCGCGGTCAGCTTGGCTGCGATCGTGTTGCTCATCTGGCTTGTAACGGGCTCCAGACTCTTGGAGATAGCTGTGGGTGAAGAGTGAGCATTGAGTGACAGCAAATAGACAAACACACTGGGAGAATTAATCAAACAATACAATGACACTGAGGATGAAAAGACGTTTGAAACAAAGACTGTGGTTCCATTCACTGGGTCAGGACCCAATGGTGAGTCAGGATTGTCTAAACTTTCATACCAATTGCGCTGGTTACATGGAGGTGTTTTTTTTTTGCATGTTAAAAAAATCACATTTGAACACGTTTGGCAGGGAAGGCAAGTCACAGTATGTATATTCAATCATAAGGTGGGGCTGTAGGCAAGACCGTAGTAAGACTTTGGGAACCACTGAATTACAAAGAGTACAAAACAGTAACTTTTTGCCAGACAAAGACAAACACAAATGGGATGCATCTTTGCATTAGCATTCTTTACTTCAGTTGGTTGACTGCCAGCCAGGAGGAACATATTTCTGGGTAATGCATTTCAATTTAAGTAGGATCATTAAATCTAATTATGATTCAGTTACAAGAACACAATGAAAGCCATGAATTAAGGCTTGTTGCTTGACTGTCCAGACATCCAAATATTTCAGCAACAGGTCAGCATACTTCACAGTAACAATATAACAGACCACATTGACAATTTCAGTTGATTATTCAGAATGTGAACCTTATTTAAGACAGCACAAGATTAAATATATACAACATTTACTTACATTACATTTACTTTTTACTACATAGTTATGACAATTTCTTTATGGGGTATAGTAACTACACACTTGGTAACTGCATGCATGAGGACCAGCGCAAAACAGAGCCGGATAGCACAGATAATGCAGCCAAACATGATTTAAAGTGCATGTGCAGTATCTAAAAGACTAACAGAGATGAGAGACTTAAGAGCTCCTGCTTCCACTGCCAGACAGGCTGATGAATATCCAATAATAGAATCATCAGCAGATTTCCTCCAAAAAACCGATGTCCATCAAGAAAATACTTCAATGTCAACCTTGCCGCATCGGCTCTGATAAAGAAATACCTTACCTCTTAAGCTTATTTTTTTTTTAAACACTGGATAAGCCGGTCAAGTAGTGCTCTGAAATCCATTTCAGAGAAGCATAAATGGAATACATGCCAATATAAACATTACTGTGAAAGCCTACAGTCTGGTGCAGATTTATTGAAATTCACTTAGGGCAATTCTGAAACATTTCCGTGAATTAAACAAATTCGCCTTTTATTGTTTTATTGTTGCCCACTTGTCCTCTTTTTTAAGGTCAATAAGTGAAAATAAAAAGAATTTCATTGGGTAATCACTTAAATATTTTTTGTTTATAAATAAGCCTCTTTAAATTGTTTAGTGATTTTTTTTCCACATCTTGAAATTACTTAATCTGCCATGCTTATTTAAATTTTTACTGGATTAGTTAAACTTTCATGCCGCATGTGTGGTTACTTTGGGGTCTTTATGCAGACGATGCCCACTTAACTGTTAGAAGACAGTTCTGGTGATTTTTGGTATATTTTTATTTACATTTAAACATATTTTCACATTTTCCTGACTTGACATATTCTGTTCTTACAAGAGCCCTAATCTTAACAGGAAATAGGAAACAGGAAGCAGACTCACTTTGGGGGACGGTCTTCTTCATCTCATCGCGGAGCACCTTGTCCATGCGGTTGGACAGTGTGTTGGTCAGGGTCTGGGCCAGCTGCTGGGACAGATTCTCCTGGACCTGCCGGTTGCGGTCCAAGGCGTCAGCCAATGTACGGTCCATCCTTCGCTCTGTGACATCGCCATTGGGTCAAGGGTCAAACAAGGAGCGGTTTAAAGGTGGTTAACACAGAGCGAGGGACATGAATTGGAATGTGATTCTTACCACACCCACACCCACACATTGAACATTGAAACAATAACCATGAACTATATTAGATGTGTAGAGTCTGATGCTATTGAGCAGACTATGTGGATATCCAGGGTCCTTCTGACCCACGTCCTGTCCTATGTTACCATAAAGCCTCTGCCAGAAGCTGTAACTCAACCATCGATCCACCATGTGATTTCATTTACAGCTCACAGCAGGAGAGGTGGCTCCTTCCTTGTTCTCCAGGGTAAAAATTCAGTGACCCATTAACAAACATTCTAAGAAAGATGAAACAAAATGCTGGACAATGGAAAGGTCAGTTGAGCCATCAGCACGGTTAGCAACAGAGCTAAACCAATTTTACCTGTGAACACCTCACAAGAAGACAGTCTGTTTCACTGCTTGGCAGTAAACAGATAAACAAAAGGAATTCGGTGACAATTCTCATCGGGCCTTTAAAGAGAAAGACGCGATAATCTATTCCAGCTCTCATTCAAGGAGACACAAGTAACGTGGATGAGCCAAACGATAATTACTTCTGCTTTCACAACTGCTCCTGGTTTCTGGTTCACAGCATACCACCTTTCACTACTCAAATAATGAGTGTGAACAGGACATGGATCCCTAGAGCCCGTGCCTAAAGTAACACACAACATTTCCACACCAGTTTTTAAAATATTCTTCCAGTACTCCTACAAAGTGTATCCCCACTTCCTGCTAGCCTGAGCTTCAATAAGAAAGACTCAAGTCTGCTGGATGGCAGCTGGACAGTGCAGGGGCAGCCAGTCTTTCCAATATGAATACAATTTGCAAAAATATATGCATATATATTATAAATATATATGTGTACACATACACATATTTGTATGAACACATATGCATGTATATACACACAGTGCCATGAAATACTATCTGCACCCCCACCTGAGTGGGCCGAACTTATTCCATGCACACACATATATTAAAAAGTGTGTAGACATCCAGGGTGCATGTCAAAAGACCCTTGGGTGTAGATTTCAGTAAACCAAAGAGTGAGAGAATTGATAGAGCTGGAGGCCTGTACTGTCTGGCACTGCCCAAACCAGGTTTCCTCATTGATTGCTTTGTTTGAAATTAGAGTTTAAAAAAAAGAGAAGAAATCAGAGTACGGGCCTCAGTTTCTTTGCTTCTCTGCATAATAAAATAATAACAATTTATCTCCAGCCATCTCATCGTCTTTCATAACATGAGCCTCTCTAAGCAAATACTCATAAGCTGTGTTTCGATTTCCTTTATTTACTGATGAAAGAATATGAAATAGGTTATTCTGGGCTGGTAAAATGCAAGTCACACAATTCAAATAAAAGGTAGCAAAATAAATAAATAATCAAAATGAAATAAAACAAAAATGCCTATTTGTTCCAGAGTTAATGCAAAAGCAAGCATGGTAGGCAAGTCCGATAATTCTGAGAGCTTAAGTCATTACGCAACCTCGCCGGGCCAGTCCAGGCAAATCCAGATTAGAATAATGGCAGGGGCTCAACATGTTGAGAAGTTTCATCTTTTCAGTGCTGCACTGCTATTGCCCAGGTCTCCAGCACAATATATTTTTAATCAGACAGGAATCTGCCATTTCAACACTGGACTTTTAAAAATCAGCAGTCAAAGAGGGTTCCCACTTATGGCAGGATCTCTGCGTCCTTTGAGATTCTTGCTTTTATAAAGGAGATTATTAGATGAAGGTTTTTTTTGGTATTTTTTCTGAAAACGCCTGATTGACTGAAGGACAAGCTTTCAGTGGCCTTGTGGGCTAATGTGTTTGGCATGATAAAGCTAGACTGTGTGTTTTGATCTTCAGCTGTGGCTATCCAGATATAAGAGCACAGTCCTTCCAGACAAGAGGAAAATCATTATTTGAAATTCCCTCGTTTTCTAATAACTTTATGGGAAATATCAAAACACATTTATATTCAGAACAAATTTAGTTCACATAACTATGTTTTTTAGTGAGTAGTATAATTAACTAAAATTTGAAGGAATGTTTTCGAATTTTAACCACCACCATAATCAATCAGAATTACATTTCTTCCATTTCAAATATGTATCCAACCCACACCTGTGCTGGTTATAATTACCACAACAGACAGCAGACTGCCAATGAGATAGGAACTTAATGCTTTCAAATATTTTCTCTATGCACAGCATAAGATGATTTTAATGGCAAGGTATGCCTTCTTTTGTACTTGGAGCTAATCATTATAGCAGTTTCAGAGTAAGGAATGGGCATGTCCACCACAGCGCTGCCTCAAGTCTCGCATTCTCTTTGTCTCAAGCTGCTGTGCTGACCAAGCCTGTCTAGGTGCCCTGTGTGAGCAGACTGTGTGCAATACGTTGCCCCTAGTGGAAGGATACGGTCCTGCTCCTGCTGGCTGCCCACAGCCTGCTCCACGTGGGCCATGATGGAGCTCTGCACGGCGTCCATGTGGCCAGTCAGCCTCTGCAGCAGGTCCAGCTGGCTCTGCCGCAGCTCAGCAATCTCCCTCTGCTGGCTGCGCAACATCAGCAGCAGCTCCTCCTGCAGATCCGGGTTGATCTGCGCAGACGGGGCAGGGAGGAGAGAGAGAAATGAGAGCAAAGAGTTGGCGGTTAGGACGACACAGAGAGCTGTGCAACTATGTAACACAGCAGAGTCTCCTACAAAGCTTACTAGAAATAAGTACCATTACTTTTTTACCTCCAAAAAGATCCTTGAAAGATAAAAGTTAGTGTATCTGTTTACATTTCTTTCAAATTACATTCAAAGGGTAAATCCCAGTTCCAAGAGAAGGGGATTCAAACTAGTTCAAACTAGGGAGCTCTCCCCGATAATGAGTGTACTGGTGCCATTCACACTGATGTTGTCGAGTATGTGCAAGTCTTCATAGCCTGGGTGTAAACCTACCTGATCAGGGTGCCTGGATTGTGAAGAATCTCTGTGAGAAAAGAAAAATTGGACAAACGTGTGATTGTCCATCACAACTATCAGCAGAGTTCAAAGGACAAGAGCCAAACCTGTATCATCAAATGCATGTAGTTGGTCTGAATGCCTCTAAGTGGACATCAACTTTCTTAAAAATAAAAAAAAAAGACAGTTTTCATCTTTCAAAGGTGATGATCCTCCCACACAAGAGATTTAGTCGCACCCACCCTTCATCTTTCTTGCTCTTCCTCTTCGGTTTGGGGGAGGCTCGGGGCGAGACCTTCCACTCCTTCACTGGGAGCCAGTGGGAAGATCTGGAGCCGCAGTTACCAGAGGACGACGCCAGGCTCGCAACCTCGTCGTCATGGTCACTGAAAGCCACAAAGAGGGAGGGAGGGAGGGAAGTGGTGAAATATGAGGGGGCAATTTTTCTACGGCATGCATGTATGTGCATTAGAGTGTGTGTGCTACACTCTGCTCTGGAGACCTGTGTGAGTGAACATGCTTGAGCGACTCACCTCTGCTCCGCACTGGCGTCCTGGCTGTCATTATGGGGGAGGCTGTAGGTGTGCCGGTGGTACGGGGAGGACTTGTGCTTCTCCTTCATATCCTCCCTGGAGCTGAGTCGCAAAGAAACAATCCAATTCAATCTACTGCAGATAACATCATTCCCCTGCATCCAAAACCATTACGGAACCCTGCCATCTGGTCCATTTGTATTTTGGGTAATTCTAAATCGTTCACAGTTGGAAAGTTTTCTGACAGAATTTAACATGGTACGAGCCAACAGTGGGGGGATTTAAGGTCAATGACCTGCCAGTGTTTCAAAATCCCTTTTCAGTATCCTGTATTTTGAAGACCATCTCCAACTAGAGGGGAGACCATGTTCTTTCCACAAGTCATCCAACATTTGTTTATAAAGCTAACCAATCTACATTACAACAATAGCTAATTGGGTTTCCATTTTTATTAGTCATTCAGTTAAATTTAATTAAATTAAATAAGCACAAATTCTAGAACTTAGCAGAGGGTCAGAATATTCTGAAATCATTTGCCCAAGTGAAAGATGGGAAACAATGGTGGATCTCTATATGCAAGTGTGTGTGTTCACAGGCATGTGTACATTCCTATGTGTATGTGTCCATGTATGTATATAAAGAATGTGTGTCTTCATGTATGCATGTCACTTTTGTAAGTCACCTTGGATAAGAGCATGTCTGTATGTGAGCGTGTTTATCCATATGTGTATGTTAGTTCATGCACATGAGTGTATGTGTGTGTGTGTGTGTGTCTATGCACGCATGCACGGCTTTGTCCCTCTCTTACCACTCAGCCAGACTGTTCTCTCTCAGGCTGTTGCGCGTCTCCCGGGTGATGTCAGGTGCGGCGGGCCAGGGTTGGCTCACGTTTCCATCTGCGCAGGCAGCTGCGGCAGCTGCATTCTCCTGTGATAGGGCATTCTCTAGCAGAGAAGGGGTGGAGCTGAGGCGCTCCCCCTCACCCAGCCCTGCCCCTGGCCCAGCCCCGGGCCCCAGCTCCAGGGACAGGTGGCAGGGGTCAGAGCTGTTCCGGTTTCGGGGTGAGAGCAGGTGCAGCGCCGAAGCTGCTGATGCCATGCTGTCCTCACGCGGCTCCACACCAGCCACGCCCACACCCAGCCCCCGCTGCAGCGTCTCTGAGGCAATCTCGGGGATATCCTGGGACATGGCGGTGGATGCAGAGGAGATGACGTCAGGTGAGCGCTCCCGGGTCGGGGAGGCCTGGGGGACGAGGAGTGGCTCAATGGCCTGCAGGTCCAGGGAGAGGGGCGGGTTTGGAGAGGGGTTCACCTGCAGAGAGAGGTTATAGCAGCAGTGTTGAGGAACAAGTGAGCGAGACGGGTATAAGAGGAAAATAGGTGCATTAGGCAAGTGTATGCAGGGGGACATGTGACAGTTGTATGAAAAAGACTGTCTGCAGTAGGGGTGCAGAGGTGTAGGGCTGTAATACAGAGGGGCTGCTGAGAGGTGAGGGGAAACTGAGGCATCTCCCCATATACCTCATATTAGAGACACTATCACTGTGGGTGACATAGGCCACAAATGTCACATCTCTATTTCATGTTGCTTTTCATGACCAGGCTCACAAGTCACAAGCCTACAGAGGGCAGAACTAAGTTACAAAGGGCAATAAAGATTTTATTCATTCAAAGCCAACTACTCAACAGGGTACTATACAGTTATGAGCCTGACACTTAAGGCTGGTCGCTGACTAACTGATATGACAGATAAAAGGCTCTTCAACTCCATCATGCCTGGTGAAGCAGGGTAGGAAGGCAGTATGTCACCCCACCCTGGAACAGGGCTGCTGGAGGGGGTTGGGGGTGTAGGTACCTGCAGGTTGTTGACGGGCAGCTGATCACCCAGGCCGGGGATGAGGATGGTGCTGGTGCGGGGGCTGCTGGAGGGGGTGGTGCTGAGGGCCATGGTGCTGCTGCTGCTCTCTAGGGAGATCTTGGGGCTCTGGATCAGGTCGTCTCCACCCCTGCAGGACACACGGCACACAGCACCTCAGCAGCTCGCCAGCTTCACCATTATGTAGTGTTACTGAACCCACATCCACCCTCGCCTCATACCACTCCATCTTTAACACCACCTGTCACGTGACTCACCTGGCACCGCCGCTATCCGAGTTACTGCTCATGGCTGTCACTACGGTCAGACTGCTGGCGCTACTGCCTGGAGAAGGAGGGATCTGGGGGGGGAGGCAGGAACGCAGAGGAAAAAGAAGAGAGGGATATGAGGAGAGGAAAAAGGCAAATGGAATTACAGAAGAGGAAAGGGAGAAAGAAGAAGCATAGGGTAATGGAAGAGGAGGCAGAGCAGCACAGAAGGAGAGGGAATTAGGGTGTAGAGAAACAAAGTAAGGAGAACAGGGAGAAAAGGTACAAGGGGAAGAGCGAGGGGAGAGTTTAACATCACATGCAAAACAAACAAAGCAGGTAAAACAATCCTGTAGAAATTATCATGAGATCAAATCATGTCACAACACATGAACAGAGAACCGAGTAATGAGCTGATCGATCAAAGTTAGAGATGCCACCTACATGCAAAACTCCAAGAGCCCTCTCTGTCACAGCACAGGTAGAGAGCTGGAACTGTGAACCTGGTTTGGGGTGTGTGGGGGTTAATGAGAGAGAACAGGATTCGGCCCACTTACCGAAGCGCTGGGAGTCATAAAGGCATCAGGGGTCATGAGTTTGGGTTTGGACTCGCTGATGGGGGACAGGAAGTCAGCGGGGGCAGGCAGGGCTGGCATCCCCCGTAGGTCGTTTTGGGAGCCGCGCCCCGACTCCTTATCGGAGCCTAGGCCTTCGATGCTCATGTCTGTCAGGTGATCCGAAAAACCTGCCACATCAGCACACACACACGAGCATGCACCCAAATAAAACTCAGTAAAACCGTGGAAAAAACAGTGGAAATTGTGATTCTGCCACACAGTCAACGTACAACCACTTCAACCCTTGCATGCCATATTACTGCAAAATACTGTGTACCTCCCAGATGCCAAAGAACAGCCAGCAGTTTCACTGCATGTAAATGTAAAATGTTGTATTCTCCTGATTCGTTGGGAGGTTAGGACTCACCAAAATCATCCTGTGAGCTGGCATGAGGCAGGATCAGGGAATTGCCTGGGCCGAGCTGGGGCTGGAACCAGATCTGTACATCTTGGAGGGACCTGTTTGGGGTGGGGGGTGGGAATTAAAATATTGATGAGGGCAACAGATGCTCCCTTTACTGCGGAACACAATACAGATGGTGAGGAAGCAGCGTCACCCACCCACCCACATCGCAGAGACTGTTAAAGCAGAATAAAACGCAGTGGAGGGAGTGCATTAAAACACAAAGCTTTGCTGGCCGTTTGCCTAGGCTCCACCGGGGAGCTGTTCAGGATTCATCAGCCCATCATCGCTGCTCTTTACAGCTGGGAGAGAAACTGCTCAGCTCCTCACCACTGCTGTCACAGTCGCCGCTCAGTCTGTCAATGATTATGTGACAGAATGTGATCTCTCATGCAGCCAACATCATGACTGGCACCATTCGTCACTCTTTCAGTTATGACAGGTAAAACCGCAAAGCTTTTTTTTTTTTTTTTTTTTTTTTTTTTTTTAAATTGCAAAGATCCAGCAGGGATGGCCTCCCACATCTCTCCTCACTGCTACAAAGTGAGGCATGACCTCACCTCCCCCATATCTCCTTCATCTCCCTTCCTTCCTCAACCTGTTAAAATACTGGAGATGGAACACAATACTGACATATGGAAAACAGCTGAAACTCTCAACAGTGCAAATGAGATCCAAGAAACCCTATCTGTGTCAATGTGACAGGCAATGCATCCAGGAACTAATATACATGCTATAATTGATCCTTAGACTGTTACTGGTTGTATAGACACCAAAACCAGTTACATTATTGGGCACTGCCAATGACAGACACTGCATCTGACATTGTAGTACCAGACATTACAATATTTGTGGTTTACAGACACTATACTTTTCCTGACAATCACCAGACTAAAATTATATTGAATGAAATCATTTTTACAGGACTTAAAATGATTTGTATATTATTAAACTTATTCCAAATCCTCGAAGACAGGCAGGAACTTACTTTGTATGGACACAGTAAAGTTTGATTTGGACTCCAGCCTTGGATTCCACAGGTCCTTGACTTCCTTCTACATGTCAAAAAAAGAGAAGCCCATATTTTCAGTCAAGTCAAACACTTCTTTATGGAGGTTCCTGTATATTAGTTTCAGCCTCATAGCCCTGGTGAAAAAATGCGATGTGAGCCATCCAGCAGGAGTAGGAACTCACCAGCTGTCATGCTCTCGCTCTCCTCCTCTGGGGGAAGCACTTCAGTGTGACGCAGGCGGCTGCGGCTCACATCCTGGATGCCGAAACTCAGGACAGGGTGCGTGAGCAGGAACTCGGAAACGGCAGTGAAACCAGCGCGTCCTTTCTCCTGATCCTGACGCAGTTCCATCACATATAAAACCTGCAAGAGCGTTGAACCAGGGTCAGCTTACCCCATTTCCCAGTGCATACTCAGAAACACCACATGTCAGAAGAGCTGTCTAAAATCAGCACTTTGTCAAGAAAATCACTCAACAAAGAGATGCACAATCCTGGGTGCACATGGGGGTTCGTGTTCCAAAAATGAGTGAACCTGTACAGGCAGTCGGCAAGCCTACCCTGTCAGTGAGAGGTACAGATAAGGAAAGACCTCTGAGGTGGGGTCATGACCCCTGACCTCTGACCCATGTCCCCTCACCTTCCTCTGCACATCACTGAGAATGAGGTAATCCGCAGACAGGTCCAAGCTGGCCTTCAGGCTGGGCATGACTGAGGAGTTGAATGGGTCTGGTGAAAACCTGAAAGAACAAGAGGGGTACAAGGTGAAGCAGAAGTTACACAACACAGGTCTATGCACAGTTCAACATTACAGAATGCGAGACCAACTGCAACTCAAAGGTGCAAGGACAAAAGACATGAGCATTTTCGGACAGACAGGCTTGCAAGACATGATTATTTTAAAAATCTTTTGGATTAGAGTATTTATGATTGGAGAATACTTCATGAACTCAGAAAAATGGGTTTAAGTTTTCATACACCACGAGTGATTCACTGACTTTCTCCAATCATACTGTCTTAAAGTGGAGCACAAAGTGTTTTGATTGATAGCAGATGGTAACTCCACCTAATATGGGGTGCATGAGGCCGGTACTAGCATTTTCTTTCCATGGCGAGGTCAGTGGAAAATGACGAGGGGGAGTCAACACAGAAAACATATCATTCATATTCTGAGCACAGCTCTGGCTCCAGGAATATTTAATTGGGGGGCCAGACAAAATTTTTATATAAATATATGGTATTGAATACACTGTACGTTTATAATGGAAGAGTGCAAAGCGGACACATGAGGGGGAGGGGGTTGGGCCTGTCTAAGTGACGCCAGGATTCCTCCCTCCATTTTGTCAAAAAGTTATGGATGGAGCAGATACACCAGGCAGCTGCTTTGTATCGGCAATCAGCAAACTCTGTGCACCACACCGCATTCGCAACACGTTTTCGTACTTCTGTTCATCTGTTGCTCTATTGTTCACTGCTTACTTCCCTAACAGAAAGCCTAGAGGACAGACGCTTGTAAAGGGAGAGGTTTTCCAGAACATTCCCCTTTAAGATTAACGTCATTAAATAGCACTGCTCCACTGTGGGCCACAGTTCTGCAGAGGTGCATCGTGAGTATAACTCCAGAAGAGTGCCTCTGACCTCACTGTCTGTAGGCAGGTCCACGACACCGTGCACCACATCTTCAGCTCCCGGTTCTGATCCGCTCCAGTGATCAGAAAACGCCAGAAAGGAACACTGCAAAGGGAGAGAAACAGAGTGGAAATTAGTTAGTCAGGATGGTTCACACTCAAACACAAGAGAAGGCTGGTACTAAATCCCTGGCAGACAAGGGGAGCTCTTACTGTCAGAGGACACAAACACTGCACCTGTGCATGAGTCTGATTACAATGCATAAAAACCTGCAATTTAAGTCAAAAGTGGCAAACTTTAAAAAGATACAACTCCCTGTTTGGAATTTCCTATAATTACAGAGTAACAGAAGTAAACACTAAAGTCAGAGGGGATATTTTACATTTACATTTCTCCTTGGTTTTGGGTGTTTTTTGAGGGCAGATGTTAAGACCTCTCAGGAACAATCTGGCCCTCCTCACCCCTTATTACCTCCCATAACGCAGACTTAGCAGAGCAAGGCAACAAGGCATCATGACTACTCACTCTGGGTCCTGCTTCTTGTGGTTGTCACAGAATAGTAGGCAGGACAAAGGCTTCCCATTGTGGGGTTTCCACTCATGTAAGCACCTGTTTCGGGTTGGGGGACGGGGTTGGGGGGAGAATGGGTACGATTTTAATTACATTTTCTCCTCAATGGAACAGAGCTGCCAGCAGGTTCATTATTCACAGAACTTGCTAAATGCCCCATGTGCTTCTAAACACCAAACACAGAAGACTAATGTTAATTACACTAAGCAACTCTACTTCAGAGAGGAAGTAGTACAGTGGTTAGAGAGTGGTTGTTATGGGTTTGAATCCCATTTGAGGAATTGCTTCAGGTAATGATATTTCCCTGTTCATTCTTCTCCCATCTAATTATACAAAGCTTTCAGCATTATGGAATTTGAGGAAATGAGGGACTGAAAACTAAAAAAATGGAATGCTGTGTAACCCTGTACGTTTAGTACGTACCTGGGCTGGTCCTGTCCTTCAATGTAGATCTGCCAGAACTTGATGTAGCCATCGTGACTGGCTGTGGCCAGGACAGTGCCGTCCGGAGACAGGGCACCTTCACTGATGCGCTAGAGCAAGGGTGAATGGACAAACAGTTTGACTAACCTTTCCATGAACCTCAACACCTTCACTAAACACTCAGACATGCATACACTTTCCTTAACACTCACATGAACCTTAAAACCATGACAAACCACGCACGCACGCACGCACGCACGCACGCACGCACGCGCACGCACACACACACACACACACACTCTAATAGTCACAATCAAACTCAGTAATTGGCAATCAGACTGCTGGCATGGCAAGCAGACAGACACACCCACACAAACAGTAACATGTATCGTATTTGTGAAAGTCGCTAGTTAGTTGATTTTTTTTAAAGCTTGAGGGCCCTGCCATACCGCTGCATGCCCCCTCACGGTGATAAAGCCATCCTTCAAGTCAGTGGCGTCTACAGGCCAGGAAGTGCTGTTGGCTCTGAGGATGTCCAAATCCCACACTTCTGCCTACAGGGACAGAAAGACTGTTGTTCAGTATTGATCACGACAGAGAAGCCCTCCGAGAATGTCAGAATGACTTCCACTATTCACACTGCCTCTACAAAACTGCTCCCCCTATTGTGAGGGATGATTCCCTGCATTATTCCTCTTACAGTATAACTAGTTATGCTGGAGGAATGCCTCCAATGCATTGACAGTACTTCTACAGCGCAGCTCCCCCTAGAGTCAGGAGGTTGGTCCTGCAGCACAGCATCTCCACAGACCAGCTTTTCCTGGCATTTCAGCATACCCTGTCCTCATGAAGCAAAGCCAGAGTCTGGCAGGCATCCTCTGGGTTCTCCTCGTTCTCCTCAGGGATGAAGGGGCACCAGATCAGTCTCCGGTTGGAGTTCAGGGGCGTGTCCTCTGGCCTCCGAATGTGCACAATAACCTCATCTCTGGGTCGGAGGTTAAGGACACAAGCATTTTTCCTCTATTTGTACAGCACAGTCCTCTATCATTCATTTCTACACTATGCATCAAGAAGAAACCCAGCACAACTATCCCTTAAACCATCCCTGCAAGCTGCAATTACAGTTGATTAAACATGTTTTACCATCTTGTTCTTCCCATTTAAAAAAATTTCCATAGTCACAGTTCCTTGTTAAATATATGTATGTCCCAACATTGCAACCTCTTCTATAAATTCAAGAGTGCACAGGATAACACATGCAACCATGAGACATGTGCATGAAATTCTACAAGAACAACTTGAAACTATAGACCTCAATTTTGAATAAAATGATTATGCATCATCTTTCTCAAAACTGGCTGAGGTTCATTACATTAGTAATAATTCAGAGGTGTAGTGAAAAGTGTCTTTGAACCAAACCATTCAATACAGACAGCTTGGTGTGGTTTGCACTTAACAGTGTGGCTAATCATGAAGTGAAATGACAAAAAAAGCCATACTCATATACATGTTGTCTTATGTGCCACTCAGTAATTAACAAAAAATGTTGTTGCTCATTCTATTTATTTGTTTAATCAACCCGGAGCAATGTGTTTGATAGAAATTCAAATCCCAAAGATGCACTGCTTCAAAGCGTTTGCAAAGATCAAGCAGCCAGCCAATTTCTCCTCAATTACAAGTGGAGGAGATAAGCCTTAGCTGGAGGATCCTCAGTCATCACCCAAGTCTCTGGGTTAAGGAACATTCAAGATTACCAGATGACTATAATAACAGCCCCTTTAGTTTATCAGGATTAGTGTGACACACAGCCCATGCTGTTCCCTCCTTTTAACCTGTCAGGTCCTGTAATCCTGCAAACAGGAGGAGTATATAAAAAAATTAGCAACTATAAAATTACAGAATGTTTTTTTAAAATGAATTCGACAGCTGACTTTATTACATTAACTTTATTTGATTGGAGAGCTAACATATGCTATTTTAAAAGTTACCCAACTACGGTTTTGTATATCTATCATATTTTCTAATATTCGACTTCTTTATATATACTGCCATGAATAGTAGTGGATGTTGCCCGATTTAGCAGCTCTTTCCTGAATGCTTACAACTTTGACTTCTGGCATTCTTGCCTCTTGCAAATTGATGTCATGGTTGAAGTGACCAATCAGGCTTGTGTCTTATTTTCAGCTGATGATAATTCATATATGCATTTATAACACATAGTATAAAAATCTTTATAACATATTACTCAGGTTTTGGGGGCTTATTTTCATATTCAAGAGTGCTCGGATTTCAACTAATGGAAAACAATACAGCAAAAGTTCTCTAGGGGAACTTAAAAATTTACTGTTGCCATTTAGTTTTTCAACTATAATGAAAAACAAAATGAACTGTCACCACAAAATTTAAGTGTCGACCAAACTAAGTTTAGTGGACCGCTGTACTACTATAAAACTCCATGAACCTTTTCCCTGTCCATTACAGCAGACAGCTGGTACTTTTTCCACGCATGCTCTTAAGATTAGATCTAAACACTCTGCTCTGCAGGGGCCGCAGTCAAAAGCTTCTCTTTAAAAACTCTAGCTTTTTTAAGATCAAGGGAAACTGCAGAACTCATCCATGTGATCCATACAGCGTTCTGTCCACAGGCTGTTGGGTAAATTGCTTTAATTAGGCTGATGAGAAAGCACTGGTATAATCTAAGGCAGAAGCCCTCTAGCTGTTGAGCAGTGGAGTTTGAAATGTCCTTGTAAGCAGTCTACATCTTTAAAATAAGACACGTTTTAAGAGAGGGCTGTGGAGCTTAGCATGGCAGGTGGGGGGTGGGCTCAGTTGAGAAGGGGGGATAAGGATACAGGATCTTGTCATCCCTGCTGGTGAGCTGCCAAACAAAGAGGTTGCCGGCCTCGTCCATGCAGGCCAGCTGGTTGGAGTCCAAGTGTGCGAAGGCCAAGTCGGTGACTGCGCCCACGAAGCCCTTCAGCAGGGTCCGCTCCGCCGTGCCCAGGCTGAGCACACGGATCATGGCATAACTGTTGGCACCTGCATGCAGGTAAGCAGCACAACATGGACAATGCACGCCTTCAAAGAGCACCAGGATCATGACACCGGTAATGGTATGTTCACTCAGAGTAAAATAAAAAAAAAAAAACAATGACAGATTAATTTAATATAGCAAGGGCAAAGTAGAACTGCACAGTTCCTGACTGAGTTGTTGATTAAAAGCACCATGAACCCGGAAGAAGCAGACATAGTTGCTTATTAGTAACAGGCTCTTTATTATCGCTGACACACAGGTGAAAACGAAACAGAAACTTTTCATTGTCAGTAACAAGAATCTCAAAAGGCCATTCACTATAAAACTCAAATTTTTCACAGAACACAGAAAAGCAGGGAGCACAACAATGCCTGCTTGTGTACAACAAAACACATTTTCCAAATAATATTTGGCACCATTTGCCTATATTAGAGCTGAAATTAGACAAAGGGGCATGACTTAGTATTGCAGCTAAAGACCGCAGAATGGGAAAACACACTGTGTTTAATCACACAGAACAAAACAGAAGAAAGCAAAGTGTTCAGCAGAACAAACATTAGTCACATTGTAATGACATTCTGTTCATTGCTGGTGAAAGTTTTATAGCTACAATGAGTAGTGTATTTATTGGTAATCTAATAAAAGTTACAGTTAATGTAACTAAGGATTTTCAAAATTATATTTTGGCATCTATACTCAAATCTATACATTCAAATTATACATCAGGGCATGTATATATGCAAATACACACGCACGCATGCATGCACACAGAGGTGGAGCAAGAGAGCAGTGACTGCTGACAGACACATGGCGCTTAAACAGCCAGATGAACGGCTGTTCCTTTCCACTATAAGTTGCATCACCTGCTTGCAGAGCTGCAAGTGGATTATGACACTGAGAAAAAATTCACACCAACAACTGCTCTGAATCCAGGCAACTCCTAAAGCACTGACCCCATGTAACTCCTGACAGCGAGGACTGCTACAGCTAAACCTAAACAACGACCCCTGCAAAACTACATCTATACTTCAGCAATGAAACCAGCACATCCCCAAAACTGTACCACAATGACAACAATGACTTGCACAACTGGCATTGCAAGTCCTTGCATTAGTCCACAAGAGGCAAAACAAGTTTTAAGAGTTGCTATGTGGCAATCCAAAGTAAGGTCAAAATTAAACATTGCTTCTCACTAACACGAGACCTACGGCAAACATGTATGTAACAAATCAAAAAGTATTTTGTTACATAATCAACGGGAGAGAGTTTGATTAAGAACAGTGAACAAGCAGGAGCGTTTGACAGCCAATCGTAGAGGCCCACTTTCGTCAGGAAGGTCTTTGCTACAGCAAAACCAATGGTAAAACACACATTATATGTAAACAAAGTTTGTTACACACAAACTGTAACTGTAACCCAGGCAACAAAGCCAAGCATTTCTCAACAATGTCTTGGGGGAGAGGGGGGATTCTTCTGGAACATGGAATCACAGTGCCCTCTGGGTGGTGACAATCTGCTACTGCAGCACTGGTTTCAACAAATAATTCAACCTGCCAGTAGTCAAAATCTGCAGCCAAATGGCAGGCAGTGCTATCTGAGTAGTTCATATTTGGCTACAGTGTAACACATAATAGCTGGCTTGGTGGATGTTATACTAACCAGCTGAACCACCACACCAGGTAAAACCATTTCAGATATTTGGCTAATTATTGCTTTTTAAGGCAGTGTTTCATCTAACTTAGGTTTATCTAACTTAAGGAAACATATCTAATGGTCACACCTACTGCAGCTCTGATCCCAAGAAGTCACAAGGGCTGGGAGTCTTGGCTGGCTAAACAATTAAATCGGCTGATTATGCTTGATTACTTGCTGTCTGATTTGATTGCTGAAGTTGTGAATTCCTCGATCTTATTTCCTTTTAACACAAACTCCCATGCATGTCCTCAGCAGTTCTGAATCCATTATTAAGGAGCTGCACCGCAGCAACTCAAAATAACAATTCATAATGACAAAAGGAAGAGAGCACTGCTCGGCATATCTGTCTCGACCAACTCAGACTGAACACATCTCTACTAGTACAATCAGCTGCAACTTCATTCTTGTTTTTGCTTTAAATATACAGCATCACATGGATTGCTACATGTAAACAGCTCTTCCCGCCTGCAGGGAAATCCAAAGGCTACACTCACCTCTGATGGCGTAAGCAAGGTATGAGTTGGACACGGCGATCAGGTTGCCATAGTAGTATTTGTGCTCCCAGTCATACTTTGCAACAGGTTGGATTTTGACCTGTGGAAGAGGGTTAGAGGGAGTCAATGCCTGGAGGCCAGTCAGAAGACAGAACACCAGTTCCCAAAACTGGATGGTTCCTATGTCATGGAAAAAGTTGGTCTTTAAAGATGGTCTTTATATAAAATCACACTTGATTTGAACCCCTCTGCTACCCATCCTCATACTATGTGGGCATTCAAAGTAAAAATCCTCCTTCTGGGACCAACACAGGAAACTCAAAGAAGCAGCTGTGTAGATACAGTTAGCATCACGACTCAGCACTGGATATTACCTATAAATAGAATGTGGAGAATCCATATAGACCACACTGCTTATTTCATTGCGATGGAAAGGTTTACCACAGACTTCCCATTTATGAAATTCACTTAATTTTCATTGTACACAATGCTGACAGACACAAGTCTCCCTTTCATACATAGACAGAGCACACACAGACCTGTGCATGTGCACACATCTCACCTTGTTGCTTCCCCGGGCCTTGCTGTTAATGCTAGAGTCATGACTGGCCACAATCTCCACATCATTGGACGAGATGGCAATGGAGGTGGAGCTGTCATCTCCAGAGAGACAGCTGGTGGATACACACCAAACAACAATTAAAAATAATATACAATAATTTTAGAGGTCTTGCCTCATATTTTGGAGTTCCTTTCAAGACAAGTAGTATCTCACAAGTATCAAAGCTAAACATTCACAACATGTCTGGTGTGACTCTGCTGGTTACACAACCTTCCAGTGTAAGTGTGGACATTCTACCCATACACTACGGAGCGGAGTCCTGCTGGACCAGGTATGAACAGACAGTCTCTTGACCCCCAACCAACATAAGAGTGCGTTATGACAAGTCTGTTGGCTTTTCATAACAGACAAACCTGAGTAGGTGACTCAACAGCTGGAGACCTACAGTCAGAGTGGGTACTACAGAATGGCTTTGGGATGTCTGTGCTCCATACATATCAGGCAAGGGAAATCAAGCTTCTGTGACACAGTCCAATGGGGAGATATAAAACTGAGACTCAATATAAATACTAGTTTACAGTAAAGTTTTAACAAATGATTCAAATAAGGGCACTGTGGATGCACAAGGAAGTCAATGACAAAATGCATTAAATTCATTCATCAAAAAAGCACAATGAGACAGACGTGCAAGTACACACGTCATCAAAAACATGTGATTTTCTCACATAGTCTGTCGCTCCTGGGCATCCATTAGCTCTGGATTCTGAGATTCAGCTGAGGCAACCCGATCTCCTGCGCCTAAAAGATCTGCTCCAAAGAGTCCATTGAGCTCGCCGTTGAATGCCGCCTTCTTTTGACTGTCTACCGAGGGCGCATCTAAAACAGTGAAGGGGGAAAGCAGTCATTCTCATGAGACAGCATTACAGGGACAGCTTATCATTGTTTTTACATCTAAGATAGCTGAACTTATCCTCTCTTGATGGATACGAAAATAATGTATGCATAACATTGATTTCATTTTTACTTTTCCCATCTATATAAAACCCATACGAAAGATCAATATTCCCTCTTTATATTTTACCGGGATGGAAGGAGTGTCATCTACCAAGTCACGGATAATTTATATTACACATAAAGACTGTGAAATCGCAATGTCGATGTGGGCGAACCTCAGAATCTGACGGAATTGTAAATAGGGTAAGGTAGTTTACGACGAAGCGCCGAGATTTACTTTGGGACTGTAGTAAATTGATTTGCTTGTAGTTGTTTTCAACCGCCTTCTGTAATTTGGAAAATTATGACATGATCTTTAAACATGGAGGCATTATTTGAGTTGGTTTCATTGTTACCTCGGCATACATTATAATTACTTGACTTGGTTTTTAGCTTACCAACTATTTCCTTGTGACTCAAGGCAGACTACGAGCTAGCAAGTTTAGCAATTTTATTCCCACAAGACGGCATTCCAGGGCACTTTTGTGAGATAGCTAGCTAGTTAGCCTGCGAGCCAGCTAGGTACTCTGCGTAGTGCGTACACTACCTGTTAATAGGTGACAAGTTACATAGCTATATCACTCTTCTCACTTTCAACCATTTCCGCAAAACACTTGCTGTTTATCACAAACAATACAACAACAGTTAGCTAGCTAGCTTCCTAAATTGTGAGCATACACAGGAACCCTACAAGAAACTCCGTTAACGTTAGTCCACCTAGCTAATGACATTGTTCGGGTTTTCCATTACCCAGATAGTTTGATGTCTATTTGCTCCTCCACTGAATAACTTTACAATGTGAACCGAATAAAAACGACTAATAACATTGTTCACTGTTAAATTATTTCATCCTGCTGTAGAGCCTCAACGTCTCTGAAGCTCCGCAACATCATTTCCATCTTTGAGGCCTAACACCGTCTTCCCTCCTCTCCCGGCAACTCACCGCCGCTATTCCCGGGTCGGTCCAACTTCAAGATGTCCCGAAGATGTTGGGTCGCGTCCTCTATATCTATGTTCGAGTTGGAAGCCATAAGGGGAGGACAGAGGGGGGACCGGGTCGTTAACCGGGGGGATATTGTTTGCGTTTATAGTGTAATTTATGTAGCTATCTATCAATGTTCGCTCGCCCCTAACGTTACTGGTTTGATGTAATGCCACAAACGGCCTCGACTTCCGTTCAGTGCTCACATGAACTCATTCCCGCCTTTAGAGGAAACCTGATACTAGCCTATACGTTCCTAGGAAACCAACCAACTTCATCTTACAACTGTTTTAGCTAACCAGTACATTGCCATGGAGACTCTTCTGGGGAAAGCTTATTCGAGTAAAATGTGCGCTATATTCCCTTACTTCAAGTACTTACTGAGCAATTCCTTTTCAAAAGGTATTACCTCAAGGTATGTGAATGAAAGGCGAATCATACAATTTGACAGTCGACTTTACATGGTCGCAACCTTTATTAAAATATGTCCAGGTCATTGAATGGCCGGGCTGGTGCTAATAAGTATCATATTTCTAAACAAGTAATTGGTCAACACATATTTAGTGATGCTGGGGAAATGTACACAATTACACCCTAAAATATTTTCCCCAAACTTGGAATGCTCAAATGCTGCCTCTTCAAAAACCTAGTTAGGACTACAATTCCTATGGGAGAGAATGGGGTGTGCCAATTCGTTTACTTTTATACCAAAATATACCAATAAGAAATGAAGTTCTTATACAAGACGGCATATGAGTACATGTCTGATGTCACTGCAGAGGACGGCACACCAAGAGACATATTTACGCTGATTGCATTTGTTGTAAAATTTCAATAAATTACAGAAAAAAGCATATGCATATGACTGGAATACATGTCATATGAAAGATTAAAATGTCAAAAATACTGGCTAATTTTATCCATCGGGGCATTAGGCACCAGTTGAGTTTGGTGCACTGTATACTAAGGGCCATCAGGAGGCAACATACTTCCTTATATGAAGGTTCCATTCCTATTTCCTCCTAAAATTGGTTAGGATCACAGTAACACACTTGAATCAGGAATTTCTTTAAACACTTTTATTTCCTTCCATGGTGCGTTGAGCAACAGAAACACTACAAATAAAGAGGCAGTAACTGAAACCACTGGAGTGGTCTGATACAGTGAAATGTGGATATTCCATGCCCACTCCCCCATGAACTGCTGTGTGCACACAGCATTGGGAACCAGTACAGTGCATTAAGAGTGTGAAAGACTTCTTTTGCCACTAGCAAGTAAAATCATACAGCAAGAAGAAAAAACAAGTCTCCTTCAATAATTGGGAGAAAATGTGAATCCCTTGGCACAAGACGGGTAGTGATGCCAAACAGGCCCCTTAAGTCTTTAAAAATATACCAGACTAGGAACTGGGGCTCATACTTGTGGGATTCTGTCAGTTTAGCAGGCTGAGGGTTCAGTAATTAAGTGATCTGTGACCAAATCTGGTATTCGCCTCCTGAAATAAATAAAACAAGCTACACAAATAAGAGGTTGGTTTCTGAGAGTGGGCAACACTTCAGGATTAAAAAAGATCTGAGGGAGGGTAGGTGGGACTGCTGAAAGTTAATAAAAAATCCAAGAAAACTGCCTTAAGAGCTTCTTTGGACTACCTTTTGTCAGTAATTCATATACACCCTCAGTCAGTAGACGACGGCTACAGCAGAGGGCAAACCAGGCCCTCAAGTGGCTGTCACTGTCTTCTAAATAAGGTGTCTGGGTACCTTTCACAGATGATGTGGCAATAGAGGCAAGCAACTGTGGTCCTCAAACATTGGATGATTTCCCATTAAGCTAAAGGTTTGCGGAGAGGGTTTCCTGGGGGGAAAATCTCTATAACCCATATTTTATGACATTACAGGATATATGGCAATCATAAGTCCACATTCTGGTATCTAAAATTGGATTAGAAGATTAGAATGCAAATTTCATAAACCAAGATTCCCATCCATATTTTGAACTATACACAGAAGATATACTGACAGGTTATGAAGTTTTTTGGCAGGGACTTCCTTCTTTGGGTTAAGAAGGTATGGAATCAAAACAGCTACAGTCTAAATGAGTTGAGATACACTTGAAATAAAACCCATGTTGGCTCTAGGATAGCAGTTACCAAACCCTTCTTTATGGCTTTACATAAGAGGTGCAACAGCTAGAGCGGAACCAGAATTATTGCATTCTCCCCCTGCCCCACCCTACCCCTCAAGAGAATTTAAATCTGATGTAAAACAATGAATAAAAATTGCAATAAAAAAAAGCGGGAGACAGGATAAGGGAGAGAAGTCAGAGACAGACACCCAGAGAACAGAAGGAAGAATAAGATTCCACGATTAAGAAAAAGTCGATTTTATTGTGTATCGTGGCTTGGTAGTATTCCTGGGACCAAGAGGAGGGGAGGGGAAGGGAACTATGGGGGAGTTGGGGTTGGGGTGGGTGGGGTTGATGATGTTTTGATTCTTTGGATTGCTAGAGAAAACTGCCAATACACTGAAAATTAGATTTCAGAAAGAAGAAAAAAACTGCTGTATCCTCAAAGGCATGCTGGTAACAACACACTGAACTAGGCGAGAAACAGAACAAGAGGAAAAGAGAACAAAAACGCAGGATCAAAATAAAAACATAAAATGACGCAAAAGTATGCAAGGTAGGGTTTTTCCCCTGGCATCCTCAAATGCAGCTATTCTGGATCCCAAACATCGGATAGGACAGCATGGGGCTTCAACCTGCCAGCAGCTGACCGAAGCAACCGAGCGAAGGGACACGGACACTTCCTGTTGCAAATAGATGCATGTGCGTCGGTTCTTTCAGTTGATTGGATATGGTGAGCGACATGTAGAATCTGGTGTGAAGCAGGTCGATTCTCAAGAGGTATGCATGGAGGGGGGAAGGGGGGAGGGGCGAAGAGAGGGTGGGGGTGGGATGGGGGGGAGTGAAGGGGTTTGGGGGGGACCTTCTCCTTCTCCCCCGTATCCCACCTCCCATTAGTGCCTTTAGCCGGAGTTGTGTAGCGCCAGCCGGAACATGTCATTGGTACACACCCAGGCGTCATTGATGTTTTTTAGGAGGAAGACCTGATGGAATCCCATGACGGGGTCCTCATCAGCCTGGGACACACAGAGACAGGGAAAAGGGGGTTAGTCAAGGATAACACTTTCTCAAAGATAACACTGCATAGCAACATTTCCAGTCACTCACTCTAATGCTATGTAAGCTAGAGTGTGCTGCTTTTCCACAGTCATTTCGATAGGCTTCAACCCAAGTTTTGGTCCTGTTGATCCCCTTGGACTTTATTCAGCAGGGGTAGCAGGGAATAGTCAACACCAAACGTGGGGTTGTAACAGGCAGCTTGTTATCAGAATTAGCGGGGTTTTTTAGTGGAAGCATCACATTAACACGACGAGGATTTGTATAGGCATGATTTACATTTAGCAGATGCTCTTATCCAGAGCAACTTTCACAGTGACAGTGGCACCCTCATGGCTTGATGGTAGACAGGGAAATGTTTGAGTAGTCTGAGTATATGACTAAGGTTTCAGTGCAAACTCTCTCAAACTTCTGGCTCAGACTGGCTGACCGGACTGTGGAAATGCAACCACTGCATACTGCTAAATCCCTTCCCCCAGGACTCCATATGTTTTCACAGACCTATTTTGACTTACATCGGGGTGCAGTAGTCTCCCCAAAATGTGTGTTTTTTTTTTTTTTTTTTTTAAACAAGGGACTCACACCATTTCTTAGACACACATCAGTGGAATTACAATAAACATCATGGCTGCATTAGTATCAGTGTAAACTGTAAATTAAAACAACGGATATGACTGCTGCAATAAAAAGCCCCATTTGACCTTCATTTTCACGTTCGCCGCTGAACCAATTGATATGGGTAACTTCACACTGAGGTATGGGGAAGGTAATATTGTGGCACAGCACCACTAACGTTCTGTGGGGAGAACCTTGCAGTAATTAAGGTAAGTAAGACATTCCTTATCTTGCCATTTAAGACAAAGCAATACAAGCTCAATCTTCAAAATTCAATTAAGTTCAGCAATAATCATCAGAGCTTGGCTTCTTTGGTTATCACACATGGCATACCAGGAGATTGGCTTCTGACAGTCAAATGGGCTGACAGATTGCCAGATGAAACATGTCCAAACCCTTATTTCCAGTGCATGCCAAATATAGATCTATGATACAGCATCATCTACGTCAGCTCCACCAGAGACCTCAAGAATGCAGAGGGAAGCTAAGAATCATTTGAGGATGCTCTTTGCACAACTGCTCTACATTCCTGCAGGTCTTAGCCACAGCAGCAGTAAGGAGACCACTCAGCCAAGCAATCACACAGCGCTTTGGCTGCATGGCAGGGCCTGCTTGCTTTCGCCATGAGCTCAGAGAGGAGTCACGCCACCTCGCTCTCCCTGGAGTGTTAGAGGCCACACAAAGCCTGTGTTAGCTGCTCCTGGAAGAACCGATGCTGTCCAGAAGCCTATAACAGTTAACCTGCCGTTGGCTGTGCCGTAACTATGGAGCACATCAAGGAGAAATGGATGATGTCACAGAGCCTCAGCAGACGACACACTGCTACATGGCCGTAGACGCTGCACACATAAAGGAGAACCCATGATGTGAGACAGTGCCCGGAAACCATATAGACAAGTTGAAAAATGTTCCAGATCCACCCAGGAGAAAAGGAGGGGGCAGACTGTGCAAAAAAAATGATTCACAGTGGCTAATATGACCAATCATCTCAACTTCTACAAGGGGAATTTCACAGCCACACAGAAAAGCTGAAGGACACTGGAATATTCTTGAGTCAATATGGCACCATAACAATTAGACAAGTTTTACACTGAAGAAAGCAATGCACCCTCTCGGAGTGAAGAACAACTGGCAGGTTAACTGTTAGCTAAGAGGTCAAGAACCGATACTTGCATGCGTTGACTGCAAATACAGGAACCAGACAATCAAAAGCCCTCCTTGCACTGAATGCATGACTCTAAAGGCTTAGCAATTTCTATGGTCCAGCATTAGCTGAGGCCATGTCAAGCTAAGGTCACCCACGCAGAATGCATGCCCTTACTGACAGGCAGCGAGGGGTGGGGGAGGCTGGGCTGTGTGACCACAGCCAGGTCAAAGGTCAGAGGTTGTGCAGGGCTAGTCTGAAGACCTCGTTGGTGCAGACCCAGGCACTGCTGAAGTTTTTCAACAGGAAGGTCTGGTGGAAACCCAGGACCTGGTCATCATCCGCCTGAGCACACAACAAGAGACAACTCTGAGACCCTGCTATAAATGAGTCAGCTCTCATTCATCCCTCTCTGATCTTTGTGATAGTCTGCATACAGATTCCCAGTCCGGATGACCACTGTTTATCTTCAGCAGTTTTTAAGACCAAGTAAAAATCTATTTAGATTTAGATTTTTTTCACCCCAGTTTACAGATTGTAGATGTACACATGATGCAGACATGGTTGGTCATATATTTATAAAGCAATCAAATGGATGGTGGCATCAGTAGGAATGACAGTCGATAGCAACCTATTCCAGGTTATACTGACAGTAAAATGTTATAGTTATATGTATATAGTTTTTGCTCATTAATTTTGATTATTGTGACAAAAACTATATATAAATTCTTACACAATTATGGAGTAAATCAATATACCGATTATTGTTATACACCACGTTTCTACAGGAAATTAACATCCTGTTCAGCTACATTGACTGCAAATGGGAAAAGACTGGCGGAGGTACTATCACTGCCATGGTAGACAGTTTTCGACCAGCCTCAAATGAATTTGCCGCCACATGCTCATTGAAAACAATGGCAACAGATTTTACCATCTACTGTCGTCCATGTGACTACAGTATCCATCTTTTTTCCGCTAAATTAAGCTTTTTCAAAATTTGCCAGAAAAACTGAATACTAATTGCATTCCTTGCATTGTTCCCTCAATGGTGTTAAACTTTCCAAAAATCTAAGACGGACCAAGCAAATTATCAGATTTAGAATGAAACCGATTTACTTCATTTCCTACCCCAGATAAGAGAGATGCACCCACAACTGTCAGTGACTCTGCCATACCCAAAAGAATCATGCTGGACAGGGACCTGTCGCCAGCACTGTCCCACCTGACAAATACTCTCTATTCACAAGGGATAGGATCCTTTTTAGTGTGAAAAGTAAGGAATTTGATGGACCAAAATCAGGACATCCCATACAGCGTATGCTTTTCTTAAAACTGTCACAAGATGCCATATATAAATGTGATGAGTTACGAAATGCAGCCACAGACAAACAAGATGTAAGTTTTTCTTTCCCCACCCAAAATGAACTACTTAATCAGTCCCACAATCAGCTTCCGCTGTAGAATGTCACCATAGGAAGCAGCCACGCAGCCTTCATCTCACACAGAAGATCACTTATTACAGATCCCATCAGAAGAATGCTGAGTCAATATATGTTTAGACCCGGCAGGCTCCTGGCTGGCCAGGGAGGGTATCCAGAGAGCTGTTGAATTTACCCTGACTACCCACCATTTTACCTGGGCGAGACACAGCCAAATAATGCCTCCCCAGCTGTAGACCTACAGCGATAAATGATAATAAAAAGCAAGCTGCACCAAAAGCATGCGTCTTTACTCAGAGTAAAGAGAGTGGACTTTATTAATAATATATTTCAAATAAGAACTCTGTATGAACACTTTATCAAGTGTACACATATGTGACTAATGAAAGGAAGTGCCTTCATATGGATCCAAACAGGTGTAATAAACATTTAGCCGTAAACCCGGGGTCCCGCAAGGACAATGTTCTACCTTGCTGATTCAGTCAGCTCTCAGAGCGGAAAGGCCGCTTCTCTCTCCCTGCATTCCCTTCATTCATTTACAAGACATCTGCATAACTCCTCACCAAAGATACAGGGGATTAAAATGGTGGATTAGAGGAGGGGGAAAGAGAGTACTTTAGGGGGTACTTACTTTTAGTTGTCCTACTACCATACTCAGTATACAGCTGTCGGTAGTGGGCTGGTGGTCCTGTGCAGTTATGCTGTGAGCAATTTTCGTGAAGGGAAGGCTCTGCCAAGGAAACAGGGAGCGGGGGTTAAAACAATCGCTCCATTCTCAGTCACTAAAGACATGCCCCTGACCCCGGACTGCTCTCCCAAGACATCACGAGGTTCCGGCAGGCCATGTGCAGCGAGGCCAGGGAAACGCTCTTGTTTCTGCGCCTAACAGAGGGCTGCTGCCCAGGCCAGACACACATGCACACCACATTCTCCCACCATGAATGAGATGGTATACACCAAAACACCATGCGTAACGCTGTTCTCCCATTCATTAAGGTTACCAAACACAATCAAAGGCAGATACTTCAGCAGAGAGGAGACTCACTCATTATTCCTTAATGTCTTTACCTTGATTACAAGAAAAGTAGCCAGGGCTAAGATTCTCCTGTCAGAAGTACCAACCCTTTCTCATGCAGTCTTTGAGACTTTACAATTTGAAAAAGGAAGCACTAAAAATATGCTGCTGTGAAGTGCTCCTACAAGAAGTCATTGGTTATGTTTTTATTTTGTAGTGTGTATTCAGAGCACCCATGTAAATATGTGGGTAAACCAATTTCTTTTGGGTTCAGTCAGTTTGTTTGTTGGAGAGTCTCATATGACCTGCAGGATTTCCTTCAAAAGAACAAAAGTGAAAGACATTGCCGTACATTTTACAAAGCAAGGGATGAATGATATACAAGTGTCATAGTTTAAAGCTTTTTTCAGTGACAAATCAGCCTCATGTCACTGCAGTACAATGGAGAATTTGTTATAATTGTTATAGAATGCATAAATGATGATAGCACTTCTTATGTCTAAATTCTAAGCAGGAATTTCAAGATTTATTGGGTGTGTTTGAACTACACTGAATATTCAATAATTCACTTAGAATTGAATGAACTCTGTTTTGTCGTAATGGCATTCTTGCTAGGTGGACTGATATTCTTTTACAAAGAAAGCTAGTGAGCCCTTCTTAAAATTGCTATTATGAATGAGACAGCCACCTGTTGCACTAAGGCAGTGGAGAAATAAAGGAGGTTGTAGATGCTGCTGTAGCCCCTGAAGACCAGCTAGTTTAAGAGACAACATGCTAACCTTCACTATGTTAATCTATGCAGCTGATGGCTCTAATCTTAGATGTCACATTCTACTGCCATCTACCAAGCAGCCACTGTCTCTATAATATACTCATGTACTGGGCACAGTTTGAGTCACCACTGATTGGTGTACAAAATTTAGTTATTGCTCATGTAAGGATTTTGGTCTTTTGGTTTTAAAGGTGGGTCAAGGTATTAATAAGAGTTTCTACAAGTACATCTCCAAGTAAGTGACTGAAGTCTGTCATCAGACAGGAGGCATGGTGGCAAACAGACATACCCCCTCAGACACCTTATTAGTCATGCAACATGTATTACTTACAGAGAGCTTCTCGACAATCGCTGCTTTTCCCTGGAATTGCTGTCCCTCCCATGTAAGGCATGACGTATCAATCTGGAAAAGAAGAGCATGAAGCCGAGGGTGAGGCCACATTACGCACTGAGTAACTGTGGAGATGAGACTGTGTTTACATGAGTACAGCAGGACAGGACGCCAGCACGATCTTCTTGACACACTGTGCTAGCAATGACCATCTCTCACCACCTCAATCGACCAAACAATTCAAAACTTAAAATGAGAGAAAAAGCCTGAGAAAAAGAACTAAATCGACTGACAAGTTTTTTTTTTTTTTTTTAAACACAAAACTGATTGCATGGCCATAGCGATTCTAATTATCTTTTTCTTTTTATTTTCTTTTTTTTAAAGCAGACACTTAGGTTGCCAGGATACGAGGCTTCTAGAGATCAAGGGCCCTAAGGAGGTCTTTGAAGGGCCCCAGGAAAGCTTGGCAATAAGCGTGCACCATATCGGCCCCAATATGGCCACCCCTCCCAGCCCCCTCCCAATGCTGAACCCACGCCCACAGCTGAAAGGAAGACAATTAAGTCCTCCTCCTTTTCTTGTCATCTGTGGAAGCACTTCAGTTTTCAAGTACACTGAATTTTACAGTAAAATACACAAAATTCTGGGTTAAGTCAAAACATTTTAACATGATTATTATGACAGAGTGAAAGATGTGCCAGAATGAAAGGGGATGGAAACTGTGAAAAGAAACAAAAGAACAATAAAAGGGAAGACATGAGGAGATAAAGGACGAGGACCAAATTCATACATCTAAACTGTGATTGGGAAAAAAAGAAAAGCTGCACTTACATATATTGCTCCAAGCTGGGTCCTGTCTGTATCAAACAACTGGTAGTAATGCTGTACGAAGCTGGATCCTATCTGCTCCCAAATCGGCTTGTCACCCATTCTGAATCAGCCGGCAACAGCCACTCTGTAGAGAGGAGAGATATCATGAACATAATTATGCATACAATATGTTTATTTCTCATGCCAAACTAGCAGGGAAAGCCAGAAATAGAGACGGCTCATGAATTTGTGATGGCAGCTCCCGTATGTCCCAGCATCTCAACTCCTTGGCAGGCCCCCTGCCTTTTGGGAACCAGGGCCATGAACAGTATTACAGCCCCTTCAACAGCAGGTGGAGTGACGCTAGCTAACTAGCTAGCTGGCTGACTAGCAGTCCCCACCTACCCTCAAGTGGAAAGATTACGAAATAAAATGCTGATCCTGGATCAGTATGAACCCCTTAACACAGCATGATATGGGGTTGGGATTAGCGAAGAGTAAGTTGATCCAGGAGGATTGGTTGATGGGGTCAGAAAGTACAGTACCTAGGAGCGTAAAAGCTCCCTTCCCCCAAGAGAATACGGGCTTGAGTTGTTGGCTCAGAGCCAGGTCCATGTGAGAGGACTGGGGCTTCCTGACTCCAGTCCTCAGGGACAGTAAAATTCACCGGTTTTCCCAGTCCACTTTAGCCCAGGAACACTGCCCAGACTGGGGAGGGGAAGCTTAGACAGTCAAACCATGGCAGTGATTAGCGTGATCAGCTGGTTTCAGGGGCTGAACTAAAGCCTATGCATGCTGTCAACCCCCAGAACCACAGCTGTGAAGACCCTATCAAAATCAAATAGGAGCCATGCCATTGTTATGTGACACTTACCCACTCCCTATCCCCATACCCATTTTCACCACCGGCTTCACAGTAACAGGTATAAAACGTGCCTGCATTAAATGCTCCATTAAAAAGACATTGGGCGGAAATGAAACGCCTACATGCAGCGAACATCGCTGTGCAGAAGCCCACTCTGGTTCTGAATGCTCATTCCAAGAGGGAAGGATTTTTAAAATTTTTTTATTTTTTAAACTGCCAACAGACAGTCGGTCTCTTCTTGGAGCGCCTTTGATCATTTACCCCGTTTCGCAGCAATTCGCATCCATGACCTCGGCCAGCTGGATGAGACTAAACTAGCGCACTGGCGGGCAGTCTCGTTCTCTCCATCTCCCTAGTCTCCCCTGAGAGAGGAAAGAGAACAGTACACATCCCGGCTGCCCACCTCTCCTCCCACACACACTCACCACACACTTGCAGTGTGCAGGAGAGAGAGAGAAAGAGAGACGTGCTGAACTTTGCTGAGGTGAGATGCATCAGTGAGGTTCTGTACAACTGAACAGTTGATTTTCTGGAGATAAAAAACAGCACAGCAGTTCCATTTACCAAGAGGGACTTGACAGTGGCAACTTCTCTCTCTTCTTGTACTACAAGGCTACAAAAGACGCACATCAACAAAGAAATAATTTCTATTTAGAGATTACATGAATGCCCCAGAGACAAGATGGCAATTTCAAAGATGTGAAGAAGAGGACTGACCAAGAACACCACATTAAGCAAACCCTTACCTACCCACAAGCTTATCAGCCCAGCAATGCAGGGGGAGGCAGCCCTGAACATGTGATGACTGGTCCTAATTTCCTTCACCACAGTAGATGTGTCACCAACTACATACTGCATACAAAAATTCAGCTTCTACTCAGGTTGTGAACTGTAAGCAAGCACCTGGTCAGACAGGAGTGGCTGGCCAAATGGCTTATTCCCCATCTTTCAAGAGCAAGGCAGAGCCAATTACTGCCTCACCAATGCAGACCATTGGCCAAGGCTGGTAATGGTATGGCTGGGACTCAAATGCCCACTTAAAGGATTCTGCAGGACAGCTGCACCACAAACAGGCACCTTGACTGTGTGAGCCACCCAGTGGCCCCACGGCCAGGACTTTCAATGGATGTTCCCCCCTAACATTCAAATTAAGCTGGACACTTTGCTTAACACTTTGCTTTCTGTTTCTTGCTCAAATGAATGTGCAACTGGCACAACATGTAATTTTCTTTCCTGAAAAATTACTGTGGCCAGTAAAAACTGATTGGCTAGACAAAAGCCCTGTGTTATCTGACTCTGTCTGGGTGCCTGAGAGTACTTCATTTACATTTTCTAACCTATGTAAAACACTGAATCTCAGACACTCAGCCAAGCCGGTCCAGAGCGCTAACCCAGCTGGCCTGTGTAATGTGATACCAGGCAGGAGTGTTACAACTATGTGTGACAGCACAGGTGGGAGATTCCTATGTTGTTGAGAGTGCAGAAAAGGGAATAGCTTTTAGCTCTTTTGGGTAGTGAACCTAAAACAGGGCAAGTGGCAGCTATGGTTATGCTGACATTTTTTTTTTCCAAAGACTGACAACCTGTATTCCTTTACCCAATCCATGACATGCCATACTTGAAATAGCTCTACAAATAATGGGGTGGGGATCTGAATTCTTAATGAAAGTAAACTATAGAGATTTCCCCTCCCCCTCAAAATGTAATTAATGTTACTGTTAAAAGACCCTGAGTTGATGAAGCAAAGCAAGGAGCCAACAAAACAAAAACCGAGCCGAACTCTACAACAACTCTAATCATGTTAAGGTCGCGGTACAAAAACACATCTCACACTCCCCTCGATTACAACAAAAGATATTCTCCAATGCAGAAAGGAAGACACCAGATTCAACTGATTATTGTTGGAAATGCTTTCAAGTGTTACAGATTTAGGGAGCAAAAAAAGAAAAAGAAAATCAGTGGCCCTGTGGGATCAGAGTTTGAGAGCAATGCTCTGATTTTAAGTAGACCAAATAAGTTGTGTTCAGTTTTTAGTGTCTGTGCTTAGATGGCATGACTTGTAAGTCCAGTATGCATAGAGATATTCCTGAGGAAAGCCACATCATGTTGAAACTTTGTCCCTTCATCTAAATTAAGGTTTTAAACACCAACAACACAACCTCTCATTTACAGACATGATCATTCAAATAACCTCTCAGCAGACTCTGTGCATTCTAAAACAGTTTCAAACCTAGTTTATTGGGCAATTTGATTTGAATAAAACTATACAATATATGTGCTGTTTGAATCCAAATGTACTAAATTTTACTCGAAAGGGCCTGCCTCAAACCCAAACCACTGCATGGATGTGGCATCACACGTTCACCTCTGCATCACCTGTCTCCTGCTGTCCACATAGACCTATTGAATTCTTTCCAAATGGACAGTGTTTTAAAGACTTTATTCCTTCGCTGTTATCAGTGTTGTAGGGAGTCAGCTGGGGAAAGAACCACCAAAACACAGGAAACAAATGGGCTATTTCATACTTTTCAGAAAACTTTCATTACAGCTAGACAGCAAGCTGAAAATTTTCAATGTGAAACCAATTGCAATCTATGTCACTCAGCTGCAGGTGTGCAAACAAAATAAACATCAATTAATTTGTGAATTAACTCAAGTTCAACCAAAAACCAAACAGCTTTTCGTCAAGTGCACCAGGGTGTAAAAACTGTTATTGGTTATTCTGTAAACAGCTTCATGTGGTGCTGCACTTACTGTAGTGTGACAAACTTAAACAGACCATTTACAGATTATATGCATAAGAACAGCATGTTATAATGTTAACAAAAACAAGTGTACAGCACTGCAGGATTCGTGAGCAGTAATATTTTCATACTTCCCCCATTATACCAACCTTGCTTGGCACGGTTGTGATCCATAGTATCAGCATGTGTCTGGTTGCATCCAACAAGGTAGTCTGACTGGTCAGAAACCATTACATTTCTGTGCATTTGGTTGTCAGTAAGAATGAGAATGGCAGCACATATCCATTGGAAAGCAGGGAATTATCCCTCTGCATACCAGACAGAGTGAGAGAGGGACTGGGTGTGGAACAGAGACTTGCAGTGTCAGTTGTTTTCACAAGTCACAGCCCCCCACCCCCCCAACACACAGACACACACAGACACACAAAGCTTTAAGCACTTTCTTTGTAGCACTTTTTCAAAAAGTAAGTTTAAGTCAGTGTCCATTGCATTTTCTGAAGTAGCCTGCATACCAGCAAGACTGCCACCTGACATCCTGGGACATCCCAGATTACACTGTTTTAGTGCAGCTGTCTGCACTTTTTGGCAAACCTCCTGGACACTTTCTGATGATTCAACATGTTCAATGTTTGCAGTGAACCTCTCCAAAAGTCTTTACACTGTCCAAAGAAGGGGCAAGACAAAGCAGAATGACCATTCAAAAAGGTTCAAGGTTTGATCTTCCATTAATAACTTAGGATTTCCTGATAATTGGGCAAATCATAAGCGTTGTAAACAGGGATGAGTGAGATCATACGAGTTGTGACCAAGAATGGGTCGTTTTCAGGTGGTAATCAAATCCACCGTGCTCTAAATAATACGGATGGGCTGATATGAGACATGTGAAGCCACTGAAGTCTGTTAAGTATGGTCTTGGTCCACATTGTTTTTCCTGATGAAAGTACTCATTTTGTTGGGAGGCTGCTTATTTGTTTTGGGATGGGACTTAACTAATGGTTTAAAAATGCATGATGACTAAGAAACATTGATAACAGTGAGGCACAAGGATGTTACATTTTAGTGTACCTCGACTACCCTTCTAAGACTTTCAAGAAAACTCCTGAATAAGTAAGAAAGTATGAATTTGTTTTGTTCTGACTTGTGAGGGTCACTGCTTGCATATACAGAGGGAAGACAGACATTAGAATTTAGAGTGAGCGCTTTTGTGCATATGCTTCCTTAACGTAAATAGGGCAAGACAGTCCAGGAGTTGCACACAGTTGAATATCACCCCTTGGTCAAATCATTCTTGATCAAATCATTCATACTATTGAGTTATCAAGGCTACACTGTATGTATACAAGCTAAGGCGAATGAGTGACGGCAAGTACTAGGACATCATTCATATAAATTCCAGAACTGGACACTGTAAAGTGGTCCCCGGCATTAAAAAAAAAAAAAAAAAAAAAAAAACATAGCATATCGATACCAAGACAACTTCGACCGTATACACTCAAAACAGAGGTGCAGTAAATTTGCTGACAGGGAAACTGGGAGAAGTATCAGAGAAGAGCCTGCAACCAAAATTACTTTTGACGAAACGCTTGATTGGACAGCGGTGCCTGCCTAAACCGTGTACTTCAGCTGCATTTATTCATGTCTTTTAATGTTACTTATAGATTTATGTAAGGGTAAGTAGCTATGTATTGTAGTAAGCCAGCAAGCATTACGCATATAAAACCATGGTACTAGCGAGTCAACCACGTTTAGTTACAAGCTTTTCTTTAAGAAACATAAGGGCATTTGCAAAATAATACTGCCTACCTAGCGCTGACCAGTGACATAATTAGCGACAACTATACAGCTAGGCGTAGCCATAAGGGCATGGTAATGATCTAACTAATGTTAGCCGCTGAATGGCTGGCTAGCCTCGCACAACAAACTAGTTAGAGTGGATATTTTCTCCTATGAAGCTAGAAATAGCTGCGAAAAATGCTTAACATTTCGCCAAATAATGAACACTGATTATCAGATACTCATGCTTAACCCAGCATAGTCGAGCATACGAGCCGGGGAAGTTTCAATTTGTGCTAGAAAATCAAATTAGCAACTAGCTAGCCAACAACAGTAGCTAGCCAGCCCATACAACTCTAAAATGTATTGAATGGCAATCTCATATGCTAGCTAGGTTACAACCAAATTTTATTGGTTGCTAACCATTAACATGCGACCGTTGGAGTCTATCCAGCAGATAAATGCTCATCAAATCCCAGCTAACTGAAGTCTCAGGGTGTGATCGACTTGTCAACGAAGGACTGCAATATAGATGATCATAAGCTTTGGTTCTTTGCGAACGAGCTAACGTCAGCGTCTGTGCTACCTACCTAACACGAAAAACCAGCAATATGTTGTAACCATACAAATTTCCTGAGTGATCAACTAGCTAGATAAATTAAGGCGGATAACTAGGCTAGTCAGATAGCTAACGTTATGTAGCAAGTTAACATTAATCAGAAATAAAGAAGTTACCTAGCTAGGATAAGTAGATTTGATTCTGAATACAGTCCCGTTGGCTAAGTCTCCAGGTTTAAGATAGGCAACTGTGACTAGCTAGCTAGCTGACTAGGATAGACATGCAAACTCACGAGCAACACGTGCTTTCCTTGCTTACTAAAAATACCCCACTGTTGAGTCTCCGAGACTGTGCACAGCCTGCACTAGCTGCGAGCATTGCGGACAGTGGGGCCCAAAGTAAAGTCCCTCATTATATGCAGCCAGCTAGCTGGCTGGCTAGTTAGCTTGCTGGCTAACATAGGCGTGTCTAAGCACTTCTGCCGATCCCTTGCCTGTCAAGAAATAACAATTTATGTAATTTGTGATGGAAATGGCACCCAGAAAGTCAGAACGTTGACGACTACATTTGTAAGTAATTGCATTTTTTAAAAATACAACTCAATTTCGTTACAGGCGGCAACTTACCAAGCGCCCAGTACCGCTACCCCTGTTTCCCAGTATGGCGATCAGTGAGCGCGGCTCAGTCGATCCGCCTCTACCCTTGAGAGCATGCTCAAAACGCTGAGCCCGCGCTCTTGCATTGTGGGAATAGAAGTTTTGATTTCGTGAACAGCACAGTAAAAGGCCTGAATCCTATTCTCATGCTTATTTATTTATATTCGATAACCAGGCCTGCAAGGCCCAGAAGTCTTGGCAAGCACGTGTATTCACTAAATACTAAACTAATATTTTTTTCCCGAGACGTGGACCTGTTATAGCCCACAGTTATCATAAAACAAACTACACAAAATGGCAGCAGGCAGTGGAACCACCTAGAAAAAATGCACCAACTAATGACAAGGAAACCCAAGTTATTTTCTGGACAGGGAGTTTCAACTTTTGGGAAAAATGAATAAAGAAAAGACAGAAGGCAGGGACATACTTACAAATAAAGTCTTACATAGCCAACAGTAATTTTTTACACTGTTTTTCTTACATACAGTCCAAAAGTCTAATTATCATACATTTTTATTCACGTTTGGGTTTGTCTTGAGCTTTGCTGTCTAAAACCAGAAGACCAATACTACTCGCTGAAATCACTCTTAGAAACCTTTAAACTTATATTTAATATAACTTTGTTTAGTGTGTGTATTTTGTTGATTTTGATCTGTGATTAGACAGTATAAAAATGTAAAAGTACTGCAACCATAATTGTTGCACATAATTTGTTGTTGCTGACTGTCATTAACTATGTCAGGACAGACCAATTAAAGAATTTGTTGAACATGAGCCATTGTTAAAATAAGCAAGTCAAAGCAAATTACAATGGAAAGTATTAGCAACTGACAGTATTAAGAAATTAAATATCACTTAGTTTAACTGGAAAACATAAGTTCATCTTCAGATGATAAAAAAAACATGTACAAACACTTAATTTTGGATATGTCTAAAACCTTTGTGGGTCTTAATCCCTCCTGTGTTTTAACAAAGTTTAACATGGCAAAATCAGTTTAAATGGATTCCTTTTGAATTAAATGAATATCTATCTACATGTATGTCTTTAATATAGCTTTTAAAAATTCAAAGATTAAGAAGAAACAACAAATAACAACATTGTTTAAGCCTATATCTGTATTAATAAAAAACTATGAGCCTGTGTTTGTTAACAGGGAATTTAAAAAGTCAGATAAACAAGCCCATAACTATAAACCCACAGGTTGAATAGAAAAATGCTGTATTGTTGACCATGTTCCAAAGTAAAACAGTTAAATGGACATCTGGTATGCAGTGTTAAATCCACCTAGATAAAGATGCTTGATTTCAAGTAAGTAATTTAATGATCTTCTATGTAATCATATAAAGAAGAAATGGTGGGGGAAACAATCATGTGTATATTCTATTAGATCACATTAACAAAATTATAAGGTAAAATGTACTTGCTATTGTTTAAAAAGCATCAGAAGATATATTAAAAATTAACCCTGGAATGTCCAATTCCACATCAAGGTGTCAAAATGTGCATTGAATTAACATTGGTTTCTGAAGTCACAATTATTTGGTGTTGCATTCTGTGTCTCAGAATCAATGAAAAATCATTTGTGTTGCTCATTTGTGTGTTAAGCTCCCTATATCAATTGACTTACAAGGACAATACAGTTAAATATTAACTCCAAAATTCCACCCACAAACAATATGAATCTTTGACATGAAATTTTGTTTACATGTGCCAAGTTAAAAAAAAAAAAAAAAAAAACATATCATGCAACAATGTTTTCAAATTGAACTTTAATTACTTCAAATTGATATCATCTTATTTTTCAGGTGACAGCAAACTCATCAGATTCAAATGACATTCATGTTGCTACTCAGGCTGAAAGCTTTGGATGAAAAATAAAAAATAAGAAGACCACTGGTTCGTGGTGGCATGAGCTGTCCCATCAGGACTTTACCAGGTTACTACTGACAGATTTGCATGTAAATTCCTCTTGTCTGTAAATTCACAGTACATGCACACTGTATGGTGATGCAATGCCTTGCATTACTTCTTATAGACTTCGTAAGCAGGACTTATTATACAAGTCGTTGCAAGAGACATAAAGAGAATGTGAGAACTGTTACATATAACTTTATAAGCACGTCCCCTTTAACGCGAAGCTCTCGTAGTCTTTTCTCCATTTTTCCTCTAAAGCGTTTATTGTATAGCACACAGCTTGGTTCAAGATACGACCTAATCCTTTCTAAAGTCTGAGAAGGAAAAACAATATGATCCAATTCATTTGAACACACGAAGCAATCTGTATTATTGTAAGAATAAATCATATGGTCTAAAGGAGCAAACATACACACAATTAGTAAACTAAACTGAGTACTATGACAAGGTAAGTTACTGTATCATATGTGAGCTAACAACGGCATTAGCTAGTAGCTAAATACAATTAAGAAAAACAATGTCTTGTAAAGTTTTGTCAACTATCAAACCACTTCTCATAGCTTTTGTACAAAAGGGCTCACTCGTTTCTCTGGATCCCTTATAAAAAGTGTTCTTTTTTCCCCAACACGAAATGTCAACTTTCTTGATGTTGATCCACTTTGCCTAGGATCACATTTTCTTTCGAACCACTGCCGCGGACAACATGCGATCCCGCTCTCTCACTTCTTCCTTTAATTTGGCCTCGGTTACTTTGAGCTGCCGGATGGTAGACTTCATCTCCTTCATTTTCACCTCCATGAGTGCAATGATGTCCCGCTGCTCGTTGAGCTTCTTCAGCAACTCCACCGAGGTGGTCCCAGTGCTCAGCGAGTAGGAGTGATCCAGCGACCCAAGCGCGCACAGGTCAACCGTGGAGTATGGTACACTTTGTTGGAGGGGTGCTGTGGAGGTTGCGGCACTAACAGCCTGGAGGTCGCTACTCCCCGCCAAGGCAGGAGAGCTAGAAATGACGGCGGTCAGACACTGGCCATCCCCTTGCACAGTTAGGTCAATAGGCTTGGTCTCTTGGCCATTTTCGCCTTTTAGTACTTTACCGGTTTCTGTAACATCATTGCTGCTAGTTACCTCCGCGGTTGGACCGCTCAAAGTAGCATCGGCGCTAGCACCTACAGAAACGACGCTTGTGATGATAGGAAGGACGGCGGACACTTTCTTGTTCCTGCCGCGTCTGTTCTTTCTCTCATTCACACCCCTCAATGGAAAGAGTGTTGGAACACGAATACTGTATGTCTTCCTGCCGCCCGGGAAATGTATGCTGCAGACACGGTGGCCCGTGGTGGGCTGGAAGGTACTGAAACAACCGCTTACCCCGGCCCGGGAGATGTTCTTCAGCCAAATCTCTCTCTGTACAGTGTCCTTTGGGAAGGTGTAAAATCTCAGTTCCCTGTCCCGATGTGAGTTGTTATAGCAGCCAGGGACGCAGCAAGTGAATCCAGGCATGCTTATTTCGAAATATAGCTGGTGTATTTGTAATCCTGTTAAAGTTTTCTTTTATTTTATTTTTGTTTCTCTCACCGCGCGCTGTTATCAAGCCCAGCAGCCCCAGAGCGGAACTACACGTCCCACAATGCTAACAACTTCCTGTTTTGCTTCCAAGACGAATTGGCACATATAAAGTCTGGATTGTTTTTGAATTTTCGAGGTTAAACGTTATTTGTCTACACAGTTTGCAGATCAGATTATGCATATGTGTATACCAATATTAACGGGTATATATTATTTTATTTATAAAGTGCCATAATTTGATATCAAATTGAAAATGTGATCATAATAAGATGATATTTATACGCGTTTTCTGAAATAACTGTTCAGTAAACATTCTTGAAAATATCTTTGACATTAAGGTTATTTTCATGTAATGTATATTTTACAGTTTTCACATTGTCTATGATTTACACATCCAAGTCATTCCCAGCTGGCGCTGACACCTGTAGAAGCAGACAGGCCCTTTACCACTTGTGTTATTCAGAAAAATGGCCCAGTCTTGTTCACAGCAAATATTTCAGCCTCGTTAAATAGCCTAAAATAGTGCTTTTGTACAGTAATTTACTCTCCACACTGACCAACTGCCACCCACTTTCTCCACGTTTATAATCAACACTATATATATATATATATATGTATATACACACACACACACACACAGAAATATCAGTGTATTCCACATGCATCATAGTTAGGATAAACATATTCCTCATCCATTCTTGGAAATAATCTGGAGAGAGGAGTTAAAACATACAAAATTTTCAATCCTTTACAATGTGTTACAATATTTTCAATCCGTTACAATTTACTCGTGTACTTAAAAAGCATGTTACATTTCATGGGGATCAACTATGAGCAGCTTTTTCCTTTTTATTTTAGCATATTTATAACTACGTGGTTGCAACCGTTGCTCTCATCTGTATATGTGAAAT
Organism: Albula goreensis; assembly: GCA_022829145.1. Classification (NCBI taxonomy): domain Eukaryota; kingdom Metazoa; phylum Chordata; class Actinopteri; order Albuliformes; family Albulidae; genus Albula; species Albula goreensis. The sequence continues at coordinate 25,248,443 of CM040755.1, forward strand.
ATAAGAATGGTGTGAAAGCCAGACACTTTACATTCATAATGATTCGATGAAACTTAAACTCGAGCTGTAATTATAGTTAATGTTAATTCCACAAAGGTGAAGCACAACTTAGCTGTATGTTAGGTGCTGGTGTATTTTGAAAATTGCTTGTTATTCACTGAACACACTGTGAAATAATTAAAGGGTGAAAGAACTTAACAGTTGATGTGTTTTCCTTATTTCTCGCAGTTGGCTTTAGTCTTATTGCGTGAACAATAAACACGCTTGCATATGACAAGAAGTACAACTACAATTCCCACAATTCTGTCAACCCGATACTGCGCTCTTTCAGTCCGACCAAAACTCGCGAGCACTTACTTGAATCCAAAGGCGGGAGTTAAACGTCATCGGTAATATGAAGAACTCATTTTCAAAACAGTTCACTCAAGATCGACAGAATCCTACCTAAATCCACAGCAAATAAGAGTTTAGATAATAGTTCATTTGAAAAGCAGGCAACCTGACGTCTGGTAAAGGTAAAGAATAACGAGCGAATATAACAAACACGTTAAGTGATATTAGTTAGCTAGCAGCAAGCTAACATTGCAAAGGTTCGCTAGCAATAGCATGCCCACTGTATACTGCTAACTAGTTAGTTAAATGATCATGAACTGCACACTGGTTAATAATGAATTATCTTTGACAGTTCAATTGGCGGATTTGGTAACTCTGTTTATAATTACTGATAAATTAATACTTAATTAACGTTCGAGCACTGGAAGGGCTTGCAAACTTTATCTAACGTTGTAAGCCACTACTTAATTTCTGTAATGCAACTACATAACTTGAACCAATCAATACCTACCGTTATTTAAGCTGAATCTTTAGTTGTGGGGTGGACCAAAGCCTCTATCCAAACCAATCTTTCTCTGCTGAATTTTGACAACACTGCTCTAACGCCAGTATAGTCAGATAGGCTGGGATGATTGACGTAACAGAGTTTTTGACGAAGCAAACTTGTCAAATTTAGGTACTCTTGCTTTCTTGTTATTATCATTCACTATCGCGACTGAGTCCATATTGCTTACGTAGAGGCTCAATCGCAGACCTGTATCTACACCAAACCATTCAACTCCCCATCTGTAACTAAGACAATGTTTGGGAAAATTTGTAAAGACCTCGTTCATACTTCATCCTTTGTTGCTACATAGCTTTCTTCACAATGGATCTCTCTGACGAGGACGTATCTGCTCGGGTACTTCTGAGAAACGTGTTGTCTACAGAGCTACCTAGCTTACCGGTCACGCGCAGGTGAGTGAAATTCACTTAAATAATTGTAATTCTCAAAGTTGTACAATTTTCACGAGACGATTCATTTGGCTAATAAACCAAACCAACGGTATATCCACCATGGTGGTCTCACTTGTTTTCAAGTAACCGTGAGGTTCGCAAGATTATTTATTAATTTAACTATGTTTATATGAAAATGGAAAAGTCAGCCTCCCATTGACTCTTTGTGCCGAAACAAGTTGTCTTTTCAATGCTTCCTGCTCACAGTACATCTCGGTTGCAACACATATCTACTGGACCAAGGAGGAGTTCCAGACTGCGAAAGAGCGATGCTGGACTCCTCTCTCCTCAGGTTGCCCTCCGCCAAAAGCTCAGACAGAATTTACATGAGGTAAGGGCAAAGCTGTAATTCTGTAGGGAGTTTTCCAACCTAAATCACCTTATTCCAGTGTCAGGTTTGCCATGGTACCAGGTAAAAGTTTATTCAACTGTCCAAAGGAAATTCTAATTTTTGGGTGATTTCAAGAATCAAAACTAAGCTATTCTCCATCCATTTAATTGTACAATTTTTCACGTTGTGACTTAAATGTGACTATCTAAATCACCTTAGAATGAAGGATTCAACTAATTTTGGCATTGTTACTTTTTTGCTTACACACAGAATTAAAATTGACATCTTCTAGAATGACCTGATTGTTAGCATTAAAATGCAAATTTAGGGCAACAAACATGTAATACAAACTGCCATTATGTTATTTTACCTGACAGAATCCTCCAAAAGGAAATGCTTTTTTAAAAAATACACCTCCCCTCCACCCCCAGAGTATCTCCAACAGGTCACCTGTTCAACAGAGAAAGAGATCTTTATCGACACTGATCAAGAAGGTGAACACACCCGCAGTGATGTCCTTTCACTCTTTGACTGAAGATGACGTCACCCCCCGAGGCCTGCTGCGGGGGGTCTTGCAGACAGGTACGTATGTATGTGTCGGAGTAAGTGTCAGTGTGGTAAGTAACTACTGCCCACAGTGTCCCCATGCACCACACAATGCGATGGATATGCAGCTTAATGTGGTGGATTGTATAGTCAGAATGAATGGCATCTGCAATATGTGCTTCAGAAAACACATATGCTAATCAGCATCAAGGATGATGCAAAGTGCCTAAAATATGATTAATTACACAAAAATTTGTTCCAAAATGGAGAGGAAAACCAGAAGGTGGCATTCTGTAAACAACAAGAGTTCTGCAAACTCAAGATTTAAAAAAAAAAAAACACTTATTCTCCTCCCTCTTTGGATCTTACAGAACCTGAGCAGTCCTTGCTGCTGCTACCAGAGCGTAATGCAGCTGAGGAGGCAGGGCTTTGTTCTAGAGACTCCAGTCTGAGCAGCATTGGAAACAGGTGTGAACATTTTAAATTGTGTTACGACTCCCATTGTTTAAGGAATTTATTAGCATAAAGTGATAGCCGGGTGTGCATAGACAACCACTGTTTTGTTAGCATTTGATGTGTGCCGCATACAAGAAACAGCTCATCTAAAGAAAATGCAATCTATTACAGAAAAATGTAATTTGGCAGAACTGTACCTTGAAAATAAACCCTATAACTTAGCTAGCACATTGAGTATTATCTCATTCTCTTAAATTGTTATTACCCATAGTACATCTGTGCATATCACTCTCTATAATATAAATATGCTCTGAGGTACTGTATATCTTTGAGGAGTCCAGAAGTGTACAATGAATACCTTCCTGTCTCAGTCGAACTCATTTGGTCTTTCAGTATGGCAAACCTGGAGCTTCCAGATCTTCCCACAGTCAATCTGACCATGGCTGTCAGAGGCATCAGCAGGAAGAGACCCAAGAGGAACATGAACGTGTCCGTGTTTGAGAGAAAAATCATCGACCACAGCGGAGGTACCTTTAAGTCTTAAATCCTAAAAGAAAATAAACATGAAATAGTAAATAAAGTTTGGTGGGAACCCTGCATTTTTGCATTTGGTTCTTTGTTTCAGATGCCACTGGGGACCTGGAGCGTGACATGACGGTAGACCTATCTACCATGTCAGGTGCTTCTGCAAGGTACTGTATGTGCAACAAAGGAGTAAATCCACCGGTCACATCTAATTCAATGTCATCTGCTTGGTGACACTGGAAAGAGTCGTAAGCCTTCAATAAGCCAGTGCATGTGTACTTTAAATGCATTCATTCATTCATTCATTCATTCATTCATTCATTCATTCATTCATTCATTCATTCATTCCAGCTGGATAATCACTCGTATATATATTACCAGTACAGTATGTTAGGTAACCCCTGATAATACATTCTATTCACATAGTCTGCCTGCTCTCTTATTTTGTTCCAAATGTAACCCCAATTGTCCTCCTATTTGTTTCTCCTCCCTCCTTGTGTTTCCTCACTCTGTCCCCTATTCTTTTCCATCCCTGTCTGTTGTTGCTCCATGTGACCTCTGGAAATTTACTGTTGTTTTAAAAGTACAACAAATGATTCTTGTGGACTTGTGCGCTCCTCAGCTACATGAACCTGTCCCTGAAGACCCCCCATGTGGATCTGAGGAAGGACAGATTTGTGCTACAGAGGAGGGCCGGGAAACGGAAGGCCATCTCTGTGGAGGATTTTGAGGAGGGTGTCCATAATCTCCTAGCAAGGAAGAGAGTACCCAGTGCAGGTACACCTGAGACTCCATTCAAGGTCCCCTCCATAATTACTTTCCACCTGTGTTTTTAGCCCCAGGGGTTTTGTAATTAACTTGATTGGCTGCTGGCTAGTTCTGAGCCATGATTTTGGCCAGTTGCCTCATCCAACCCTGTCTGTTGACCTTTTTCAGTGATACTGCTGGGTGACAAAACTGAGGGGCTACATTCCTGACTCCCCTTTAATCACCAACACCCCCACCCCCTTGCCCCCCCAGTGATCCTGTAATAATCCCACTAATCCTAGATTAGGTAACTGTAGAGAACAGCGCAGAAAGAATCTGCCTTTGTTGCAATCCCTGGTTGGGCCCAGGTAAGCAGATAATGTGGATATGAATTGTGTGTGAAAATCCCAGGGATCAGAGCTGGGCTGGGTAACTGATGTGGATATGTGGGTTTTCACTGTATTCTTCCTTATTCCTATTCCATATTCTTAGTCTGGGAAAAGAGTGTGAGTGAGATGGGAGAGCAGAGTAATATGGACACATGGACAGATAATACAAGAGGCCTGCAGGAGGAGTCTGAGAGAGAGGAAGAGGAGAGAGCTGGGGTGGATGAAGAGCCAGCAGCAGTGGATGGCATGTTAGAACCTGATGCTGAGGTGGAGGAAGAACTAGGGGCCACAGAATCAGAGACCCAGGAAGAGGAAATGACATCAGAGGAGCCAGTGCGGATGGCAGAGCACATGTCACAGAGAGCCTATCGTTCAGAGGGTGTGATGAAGATCCCTGGGGTGGTGGCAGGAGGGCGGGGCTACAAAAGCCTCTCAGGTGGCCTACAGGTGGAGGATACAGGTATGTGTAGAGGACAGATAGAGAGCACACCTGTAATGATAGCAGACACACATGGAAACTAACACTGTAAATGGTTATCTAGTTAGCCTGTAACTTTGTAATGTTGTGTTACAAACATTGAACTGGCCATTAAAAAGCTTAATGTCCAGTTAGTTCAGATCAGTGACTTACATATAGGTAACATACTTTGTAGGAAAATCAGAAGGTTTTCTGAAGGGTGTATTTGTAGGTGACTCATTGCTTTCTAATTTAAATAAATTTTTTTCCAGTAACAGTTAAGGCCACATACTATATAGATCAGACAGTATTTCCATTGAGGGGGTCTTGTTGTTTGCCATATTTCTTTCACTTTGCCTCGCACAGAGTCTGAGGGTGATGCAGGATTGGTCGAGTCACAGGAGGAGGAAATGACCTCAGAGGAACCAGAACGGGTGGTGGAGCACATTTCACGGAGAGCCTATCGTTCAGAGGGTGTGATGAAGATCCCTGGGGTAGTGGCAGGAGGGCGGGGTTACAAAAGCCTCTCAGGTGGCCTACAGGTGGAGGATACAGGTATGTGTAGAAGACAGACAGAGAGCAAATCTGTAATAATGGAAGATCCACATGGAAACTTACTGTGAATGGTTATCTAGTTAGCCTGAAAGTTTGTAAGGGTGCTTTACACCCATTGAGTGGTCCATTGAAAAGCTTGACTGTTTTTTAGGTCAAATCTGTGCTTCACTTGGAGATAATACTCTGATAAAACCAGGCTGTTACCTTCAAGGCTGCATTTAATGGCAGTCTCGTTGCTTGTCCTTTTTTTCTGTGCCTTGCAGAGTCTAAGAGTGATGGAGGATTGGTGGAGTCAAAGGAAGAGGAAATGACCCCAGAGGAACCAGAACAGGTGGTGGAACACATTTCACAGAGAGCCCATCGTTCAGAGGGTGTGATGAAGATCCCTGGGATGGAGGCAGGAGGGCGGGGCTACAAAAGCCTCTCAGGTGGCCTACAGGTGGAGGATACAGGTATGTGTAGAGGACTGACAGAGCACACCTTTACTGATGGAAGATCTCCTTCATGAACCGTTTAATGAAGGGGATATGACACTCCAGTTGTGGAGTGTCTGCAGGTTTTGTATTTTTTGTGTGTGTGTGAACTCAATCAGTGATTTAACTTGATGCTACTTTTGATTTGATATTGTCATAATGGAACCACCCTATGTGTTGTCAGTCACAATTGTTGTTCACGGCTAGGTTGTATCATTAGTATGGATGGTCTCGGTTGTCATTGTGCCTGTCCTTTGCCTCGTCAGACAGGGAACAGAGTGTGAGTGAGGCGAGAGGGCAGAGTAATATGGACACATGGACAGAACACACAGAAGGCCTGCAGGTGGCACAAGAGGAGACGAAACCTGATGCAGAGGAGGAGCCAATGGAGCGCCTTGAGCTGAATGAAGACGGAGGGGCAACAGAATCAGAGACACAGGAAGAGGAAATGACATCAGAGGAACCGGTGCGGGTGGCGGAGCACATCTCACAGAGAGCCAATCTTTCAGAGGGTGTGATGAAGATCCCTGGGATGGAGGCAGGAGGGCGGGGCTACAAAAGCCTCTCAGGTGGCCTACAGGTGGAGGATACAGGTATGTGTAGAGGACTGACAGAGCACATCTATAATTATGGAAGATCCAAATGGAAACTAACACTGTAAATGGTTATCTAGTTAGCCTGAAACTTTGTAAGTCTCATTGATAACCCTGTTTTTCTGCACCTGGCAGAAGAGGCAAAGGTTGATGCAGAATTGGTGGAGTCACAGGAAGAGGAAATGACCTCAGAGGAACCGGTGCGGGTGGCGGAGCACATCTCAAAGAGAGCCCATCGTTCAGAGGGTGTGATGAAGATCCCTGGGATGGAGGCAGGAGGGCGGGGTTACAAAAGCCTCTTGGGGGGCCTACAATTGGAGGGTACAGGTATGTGTAGAGGACTGACAGAGCACATCTGTAAGAATGGAAGACCTGTTTTCTGAACACCATAATGTGTGGGTGTCAAGTGACAGTTGTAGAATGTCTGCAGGTTTTTGAGGTTTTGTTTCAATTGGAAAGCACGAGGTCCTCCATGATCCCACACAGCTGTAGTTGTCTGGGTGGTCCTGTTGCTTGTCATGTGTCATTGCTTTTACTATGTCTTGCACAGAGTCAGAGGGTGATACAGGAGGGGTGGAGTCTGGAGGACCATCAGGGACCAGAGCCTCTAGTGAGTGGTTCAGTGGACCAGAGGAGGTTGGAGACCCCTCCTCACATTCCCCCCCGGCCCCATCTGCTCCATCATCGCCTAATGAGATTCCTCCGACCCTGGAACCCATATACTCGAGTAAGGGGAGGAGCCTTTGGGAGGAAGAGGAGGAGGAGGAGGAGGGACATACAAGCGGAGCAGACTCCATCAATGAAGTGGAGGATAAAGAGAACTCTGTCCCGCTGCTAGAGCAGGGATCCCCTGAAATGAGCCCCCTACCCCAGCAGACGCCTCACATCTCCATTCAGGCACAGGATGAGGGACAGCAGGAATACTCTGAGGAGGAGGAGGATAATGAGGATGACGAGGAAGACCAGCATGATGACTCTCAGAGTGAAGGTGTTTTTTTTTTTTTTATTTTTTTTTTTTTTTATACATTTTCTAGAATAAAATTTTTGGAGGCAGTGGTTGCTTTCCATATGATTCATACAAATAACACAAGCAAACCTGTATCTAGTGGAACAAGCATGACCAAGCATGAGTGCAAGTAGCTATAGAAATTGTTTCTTATTGGCCAACTTTATAGACTACTAATAATGTCTTTTTTGTCATGCATATTGCTGTTTAAACCGTTTTCACTGTCCCCCCACCCCCCCTTGTGGGAAATCAGAGCTGTCCATGGAGACACCCGCTTTCATTCGGGAGAGGAAGCGTGTGCAGACACCTGGTCCTGTGGCTACACCCAACTTTCTGAAAGATATGATGGAAGCACGGTAGATCTAATTTACTATCATATTCATGTACAGGATTATTTGGCAAACTATCAGTATGCTTGATGTGCTTACTTTTGGTATTGCCTGATGCCCCACTACTCACACTTCCAAACCTGCTTCTTTTTGTCCATCTTGGTATTTTTTTCATTGGGAAATGAGTCTTTCAAAATACGATTACCAAAAACCTCTGTGGAGAAATGACTGCACATGTACAGCTGACAGTTTTTGGGTTTTTCCAGGAGACCCCCCCAGGACGCCCCTGCTGCAAAGCCCAAACCCAAGAGGAAACCGCGGGCTGCACCCTCCCAGCAGAGCAAAGGCCTGCCCAAGAGCTACATCATGTCTACCTTCAAACATTTTGCAAAGACTGCCGTGTCCTCAGACACCTACCCTGTGCTCAAGGACATGTAAGCCACAGCAACATGCTTCCTTCTCCACTGTTCATCACAACTGCTAGTTGTAATTCTGCCACTGGCCAATAAAAGGCAGGAGCTGGGTAGGAAACAACCCAAGAAATCCTGGTGTCTTTGTGTAACTGAATCTTCTAAAGTAATAATAAAAAAAGGTAGTTGTGGGTTATGTTTTCCAGTTATCCCCTAGGGTAAGCTGTAAAAGAGGAAATGACAACAAACCTAAATCGTTTATCCTGATGTGCTTTTATCTTGTATCCATGAAGTATTTGCGTATTTACATGCCAGGACTTTTTTTTTCAACCAAGGTGTAATACAAGCTAGCAAAACAACTGAAAACATGGTGCAGTTTTTCCATGGTTGATGAAAGTCTGCCCTGACTTGGGGATGATCTGTAGGATTCTCACACAAGATAGAGGGTGAAAAAAAATAAAATGATGCTTTAAATTTTCCTGCAGCATGGACAAGTATTTTGACCGTTTGGCTGACGACCTGGAGGCGTACGCAACGCACGCTAACAGGAAGACCATCGAGGTGGAGGATGTGGAACTGCTCATGAGGAGGTGTGTGTGTGTGTGTGTGTGTGTGTCTCTCTCTCTCTCTCTCTATCTTCTGTCTGCCTGTCTGTGTCTTGATAGTATTTATTGACCTGGGTATTTAATACTTTGAATGTTCAACTTCAACATGTGGCTAAGCCCTAAACCCCTGTTTGAGTTTTAAAGTCCCTCTGTTCTGGCCACAGGCAGGGCTTTGTGACGGACAGCATGCCGGTTGATGTCCTGATTGAGAAGTACCTCCCTCGCGAGTACAGGACTCTCCTAAAACCCATGGCAACAAGCGGGAATAAGGTGATCCCCAAGCAGAGAAGATGAATGATCTCCTATCTCCCACTCTTTTGATCTCTCTCCCTCAAGTCCTCCAGCCAACTGCTATTAAAAACTCAAGATTCAGACCCAAGGCACCGTAATAATCAATGCCCTTTCAATCCTCGCTGCTTGTTAGATATTGTTTCCATTGTGGTTTATGTATTTTTCTTTGGTCTCTAAACTATAATATTATATTAAAAGTCTAATAAAAAAATTAAGTCTGTAAAATCTGTCATTTATTGAGTAAAACTTTTGAAGCAAATTCTAGGGTCTTCTTTTTTTACATCAATGTCTTATTTTTGGACTCAAATATAAAAATAAATGAGTTTTTGTTAAAGCACGTCCTTTTCGTTTCCAACCACAAATCTCAAGTGTCTTTATTTAAATAGCATTGTTGAAGGTGGATAACATTTGGCATAAAATTTGAAATGTTACTCACATGCACTTTTTGTGTGATATATCAAAGCCTTAGTGTGTGGATTTCTTTGGTTGCTGTCAGTGTCTCAACTCTGACAGAAAACATTTCCCTTTTGTTATCTAGCATGTTTTCTTTGGAAATATCTAAACATATAAAGCAGTGACTCATTCAAAGAAAACATGATTTTTTTTTTTTTGCAAATATTCCTAATTCAGTCTTCATGTGTTCAGTTCAAATTTGCTCTATTATCAAGTTATTGCATTGTTATAAAGATACAGAAACACAGTATTTTATGTTTACTAAAAGATTTTCAAGAATCCTGTACATTTTACACGTTTGCCTGTGGTGGTCCTGCCCTATTCACATCGGCTGCTAGGAGGCGCTGCAGGGCCAGATCTGTGTCCATAGCAGTGGTGGACTGGTCCATCTGGGTCAGGGGAGTCCTGAAAGCCAGACCAAGATATTGGTCCAACATGGCCTGACCCAAGGTTGGGTCTATGTTCTTGAAGGCCACCTTCAAGTCTTCCATCTCCAACTCACTAGGAGACAGAAAGGAAACTGGTTTTCATCACCATCTACGGATCTGTCCCTTGAAAAACTGAATAGTTGGGGTCAGTGGTGGGTTTTATAATTAACTGACCCTGGATCAGCATGGTATTTATCTCCCTCACCCTTTGCCTCCCAGCTGCTCCTTCAGCTGACTGATGTAGTGGTGCCTCTCCTCAATTGCCTGGTGTTTCACCAGAGTCAGGAAGCCCCTGTGGTTCCCACCCGAATCCTGCACAGAAGGCAAAAGTCACCCTGCTAGTGCATGCAGGATCGTTTGGGACATAATGCTATGTAGATGCACTATTCTTAATGGGTTCTGTATTGACTGATACAGTGCATACTACGGATACGGAAAACCATGCAGATAATTTAAAGGTCAATGAATGTGGAACCATACAAGCATACATAAAACATGTGCATGTATCACCCTTTCATGGGGCTACATATTAATGCTGAATAGAGTGTAGATTGATTTTTGTAGTATGATGAAGTGGACAAGCCAGTTGTTTTATTTAAAGATCTGTTTGTTTCATGAAAACAGTTTGTGTGTGTGTGGTTGGTACCTCTGTATAGAGGGCCTGATAGGGGATGCTTCCCCCATTGTTATCCAGCTCGGTCTGTGCTGCTGTCACCAGCGCCTCGATACAGCGCTCTTCCTTCAGAGGGAAAGCCCTCTTCAAAGTCTCACTGTGCAACAGAATCACCTGTCAGTCACCCTTACTTTGAACCTGAGTAACTCATCACTCAAACTCACTGCAGAGCAGAACTAGCCTTCCTTTGTCCTCACTGCAAAATATAGCCAATTTTGAATCGTTGAAATTTGCAGTTAGGTTCCATTTGTGACTCACCTGTTGCAAAGACTAGATGTCAAACCCTCGATCACAATCAGTGCTCTCTAAAATGGAAAACAATTCCAACCTACACTTTTAAGGAATATTAACTGAATATTCAGGAGCTTCACTTGCTTTGTATCATTTTTGAAGATTAAAAACAATACATCTAGGAGCAGAAAAGAATGGCACAGAAACTGCCCCTCAGCTAATCCATAGTATTTTTACATACTTGTAAATGCTAGTTTTCTGATTTGGTTGTCTGTTATTCAAGATTCAATATGTTGCATTGACAGAAAGGACTCCTGACCATGTATAGACTGCAGCCAGATATCTAATCACATTGGGCCAATTTCTTTGCTGCCAACAGTGCAGAGTACACTGTGCATGGTTCATTTGCTACTGTCCTCTATTTCCAGAGTTCTGACAGTATATTCTGAATTCTCACCTGAACTCCTGAACGGTCATCACTCCACTCTCGGTGGCGTCACTCTGGATCAGCTCCTTCAGCAGGTGAGACAGCATGCGGGTCTGCCCGTGATACACACTTTCATCTACCTGTCAATCACACAGCTGTATGTCACTGAGAGTCTGGGTAACAGCGTGTTCCTGCACCTCCTACCTGACACTGTACTCCTAATTAACCTGCAGACCTGACAGCCACACACTGGTACTCAAAAACCAGTCTACTAGTCAGACACACAACCGTGCCAGCCAACGATGAACTGCCCCCACAGTCCCACAATCCCAACAGAGATCATTTTTTTCCATACTTCTACAAAGTGGTTTAAATGACTGATTCAGATTTTAGGTCCCATAAGTTTTTCAAAAACATGCTGTAAGTCAAAATGTTGAAACAGACCAGTACAAGGGTTAAATTATGCAATTGTATTAAACAAATGACTTAATGTTCTCTATAGCAAAAACTCTGTGATGGGTTCCAGTAACTGTGCTGCAGGTAACATCAACAGCTGGGCTTCTTGAGGCCTTGCTCCTATTGGGCACCTTTCCAGTGAGGATGCTGTAGAAAAGGCCTATGACATCATCATCATCCTGATGCTGCTGACAGGTGTGCAGGACAGTGTAGGCCCAGTCCCCAGCACTCTCTCCATGCTGTCTATCGAGGTGCCTTCGCAGAAACTCTGCCAGGGTGCTTTTCTCCTCACTCTGTGGGTAGAAAGGGGATGCGCTTAGGGTATCATGCTGAGCAGAGTGTTTTTTGGTATGTCACTGGCAGTCCTGACAAGCAAATAACAGTTCTTACTTTGAAGTGCTCCATTTAAAAGAACAGAGACTAAAAGAAAGACTATTTAGAAAGCTGCAGGCTAGCACACTTATCTTGAAATGTATGCAGCTAATGGTCACTTCTTTTCACCCTTCAGGCCACCAGCTGGACTATTCAGACACCATAGGAGTCACTATTATGCACCGAGACAGGGAAACCCCTACTGGATAAAACCCTTCCTTCCTGGGCAGTGACATAAATATAGCCAATCATTTGTCAACCCTTGGCAATCTTAGTCACAGCTAGCATTGAAACCAGTGTTTAGTTCCACCCAAAGACTCATCAATACTTTAACTTGATTTGATACCTGAGAGTCATGATTTTTCTGTTTTGCAGGCTCAAAGACCTTTACTCTTTGGCCAGGACATTCCGGAGCCAGACAAGAAAGGCAGACAGGGAAAGTTGAAAGAGAGAGAGAGTTATGACACACCTGTTCATTCTCACTAATTTTCTCCTTCCAGACCTCCTTTATGGCTCTCACTATTTCTGCTTTTTTCAGGCCCAGGTTCTTCAAGGTCCCCTCATACTGTAGACAAGCTGGCATTTCCACAGCAGTGCCCTGAGTGAACACAAGGGGGAGCACCACCTCACAAAAACACATCCTAACAGCACAAACAGGGTGTGCACTGTCACCCTTCCCCCAGTAGATTGATTTGTTGGCGTTCCGGGCTGTTGGGGTCACATGAGGTGGCTGTTTCTGAATACCAGACCATGGGCGAACTCCTCACCTTGTCATAACCCCGCACTAGAGCAGCTGTGTTTTTATGCGTTGTTTTTCTGAAGGCAGGGTAATGTGAGCAGGAAGCCAACTCACTGTACATTTTTCAAGCCTTGTCATGGCTGACCTGCTCCCTCACATGGAAGGAAAATATCAATATTCTGTAGAACCTCAGTAATCTGGAAACATTGGTGAATCAAATGGGTTTAGTCCTGCAAGTGTGCTGCCTTGTTCTTCTTTTAAGTATGCCTTCTTCATTTCAAACACAGATTACAATTAAACCCAAATGCTTTCACACTTCATAACTTCAATCATAACTAGACAAAGGGACATGTTTTGTTACTATTGTTAAAGAATACTATTTGGAAATATGAATAAGCTAGTAAGCACAAACTATTTTAGCTAAGGATCAAAAAACAAGGCAGTCAATATCATAGTGATCTTTTTATTGAGGCAAACAACTGGCCATTTTGCTAGGGTGCAAAATAGCTAGAAATGATTTTAAAGAAAGTACTGCTGAGCGAACTAATATAAACCTCAAATATCTAGGGTATTATTCTCAAAATTTCAAAAAGTTACACAGAATGGCCAGGTCTGAATTATCAGCCAGCACTGCTACTTGTTGCTCTTTCCTTTCCTAATTGCCTGATCTCAGGTCAGTCTCCCCACAAAGCCTCTGAGCATGGCACGCACCCTCCTTTCCTAATTGCCTGATCTCAGGTCAGTCTCCCCACAAAGCCTCTGAGCATGGCACGCAGCCTCCACCACCACCATCATCATCTGTCCTCTGGCACTGTCCCAGCATGACACCTCATCCAAGTCCACTGCCTTCAAATACTATCCAACTGTCAAACATATTGGTCATTACAAACTGCACTGACAGCATTGACACTTGACTGTTTGACCTTCCTTTCACATAAGGAAGGTTTTCCTTGCCACTGGTGCCCCAAGCTTTCTCTTGTAGAGGTAAAAGCCAGTGTCAGCTGTAAAGCGTACAGTAGCAAATGTCTGTGATATGTGTGATAGATATGAATTTGATTGGTTTTGATTTACTTTCTATTGATAATAAATGTTTTAAATAGATATCTCCAGCCATAATTTGTGTGTGGGGAAAAAGCAGTTTTACATAGCATGCTTAATAAAAACCATGGTACAAACCAGCTCCTGTACAGTAAATCACTCATTTTAATAAGTAGTTTCATGCCATCTAAAGATGCCTGCTCATCAACTGCTACTCCCCTTAAAGGATCCTCAGTTGCTTGGCACTTCTTGGTGAACAGCTTCCAATTTCTCTAAAATACTTGCAAATATCTTTTTGCCATTTCAGACTTTCACAAAATGTACTTAAGCTATATGTTCTTATTTCAGTAGCTTCAAGAATTAAAATCGTATTTAACTATGTGCAAAGAAACAAATGAAACACGGAACATGGGGGTAAACAACCCTTTTGGTTCATTATGTGAAAACAGCATATCAGCCATGGGCATTAGAAGGATGGACAGTCCATCTCTCTGTGTGCATTCCTAACTGTCTCAGGGAATGTCAGTCATATTTCCCAGCCTCACCCCAAGAGGACCAAGTACATCTCCAGTGTGGAGTATGAGCTCCTATGTAGGGCAGTTAAAGTTACGGGCCACTTGTGCCATTTGCGTAAATGTCATCGTCAAGTTCATTTTAGGTGACAGTGAAATGTATTGGACAAAATGAGTCTATTTAATGGCAGGTTTTCATATTTAAATCTAGTCTGAGAACAGTGATGAAGCTAGTCATTTACATAAGATATGCATGCAGTGGCCTGTGCCAACTTTGGAAAGATTTCTGTCAGTGAATTATTAGAGCACGAAAAATGATATCAGTGCACGGTATTGTGCTATGCTCTGCCTTTGGTGCAAAATAAGAAGCAAAATAAGAAAACAAACAGAATGACAATGACTCTGTTGATAAAATGAAGAGAGGTCTCTAGTTATTTCTGTTCCATGTAATGACTGTTTCTGATACTTAGAGTATATTTTATTAAAGGTAGCTGGACAGATAACAGCATTTTCCCCTTGGATGGCAAAAATAAACAACACAACAACCACTGCTGAATCTGAAAACTCCTCTCAACACCTCTGACATCACCATTAGGTAGCCAATGCTGATGCTCTCTTACTGTGATAGAAAATATAGCTGTTTAGTAGTGACAGGTAATAGTCATTTCCATAACTTACTAAGGTTATCAACTTACTAATCACTAGGTAGCAAAAGTGTTAGATAGCCACTTTCCTCTCGCTATTAACTATCCCTCTCCCACAACATTAACAATGCAGACAATTGACATCAAGACAGTGCTGAAGACCTCGATATACATATGTATTTTTTTGGGAAGCATACATTTTTATTTGTGACCAAATTTATGATGTGTATTTGTCCATGGCAGAATACAAGGATTGTCCATCTGACATGTGCACTACTCCCTGCGCTCTCTCTCTCATAAATCAGCTGTCTGTCGCCCTTCTCCTCTCTCTATCCTCTCTCTCTCTCGCTGTCTCTCCTGCTCTCCTTGCTCACCTCTCTCTGGAAGCTACTCTCAGCTCACTGTAATGGAGTGAAATTAAAAGTCTTTACCTCTAATAGCTGCTACATACAACATAGATTAAAAACCTGCAAAAGAAAACCAGAGAATCTGTGCTGTATCATTATTGGAATCAGCTTAGTTGTACTTTAGGGTTCATATGTCCACTTTCGGCACCAACAGTAAGAAGGGTTGGAATAGATGTATACCAGGATTCTGAAACTGTTGTTAAATATTGCCTAAAAACTGACCATTTGTATTCATACTTGTCATGTGTGCATGCTCCAGCTGTTCCACTAGTTATGTGATTAGGGGATATTATGTATGTTTTCTATATTCTTCCTTATATAGACTGTAGATGCTACCATTTTACTTATCCTCTTGGCCTACTAGTATTGACATTGATTTCTACATTGAATATGAAACAAAGTTTAAACAAAATATTCATTAAAACTCTCATGAGAAAGGATGTCTGACTGCACTTCCCTCATTTTGCAGGCCTGCCCTGTGCTAGTTTTGTGTGTATAATCAGTTCAATTAAATATTATCTCCTTACTATTTATATATGACACTAGAGAATAAGGGGAGGTGGGGGGGTATGTACCTCCTGCTCCTGTGGTTCAGGCACACCTCCCAATTCCATCAGAACGAGTTCCAGAAGCTGCTGACTGGTCAGATCTGCCGAGATCTCTGCCCAGCGCTCACTGCCACCCAGGTGGTCTGCAGTGTGAACACACACATACACAAACACATACAATGTAACAGCATGCATTATTCTTCTAAATTCAACACCGTTGATTGCAAACAGAAGCTTGTGTGAGTGTTCTGTTTTGTTGTAGGGGTTAAGTCTACAACAAAACCTACAGGTTTTTGGGTCAGTTTCCAAGTGGGGTACTGGCATAAGACCCCTTGGGAAGGCTGTCACTTTTCCCAAACTATTTTAGCAAGCATATAATGTACAAATGGACACTGTAAACTATAATACAATGTTAGCTACAAAGGTCACCCTCTGAGCATTTAAATCATGCAAAATAAATGAGTGTTTCTCCGACACAAACTTTCACAGACATTTAGTAATCAAATCCAGTGGACAGATTGGTGAAAGTTAAACTGCCAACTGAAGAAGGAATATTGGAGTATGTTGCTTGTGAAATCTGATAGACTTCCTCTTGCGTGGGAGTTCTGTTCAGTATCAGTACACCAGAGGGGTTGGACATAAGGTCCGTACTGCAAGTTAACAAAATCTAGTGTTATTATATCTGCTGCAATATTACGGTACAGCACTTTTATGTTTTTGCTGTCTTGCATAAACTAGTGGAACACATTCATTTGTTACAACTGTCTTCGCGATGCTAGGAGTATGGAGGACTGTACGAGTGACATGGTGCAAAAATGTGGTGGTAGTGTACCTGCACATTTCTCCCATTCGGGCCGAGGGGTGTATGAGCCGCGGTCACCCTCTACCTTTGCCTGGAGGGTGTCCCTCTCCTGTACCACCTGTTCGTGCTCCTCCACCAGTGTGTCGTACTGTGCTTTTACATCATCATATTCCTTCTGCAGAGTCTCCAGCTGAGGCACACATTTTGGAATGTTTAAGTTCAAAAAGGGGCATAATATACTGAATACCAGCTGCTGAATCACAGAGAGCAACTGGTCACCTGGCGCCCCTCCCCCTGACGATTTGCATGTACATTTCAGTCATATGGCAGACGCTTTTACTTTGAAGCTTGTGATTCTTGGGTTGCAGCAGAGCCCCAGTGTAAATGGCTCACCCTCTCCTGGTTCTCCTGGTGGGCCTGCTCCAGGTTATCCCAGTCTCGGCGAGGCACCACATCTGCATAGTCAGCCTGAAGCTGGGTGAGCTCCACCTGGGCCCTCGTCATGTCCTGCCGGCAAACCTGCAGTGCCAGCTTCAGCTTCACCATATCCTCCTCTGTGACAGAGAGAGGTCTGGGGTCAAGGACATCACCACGACCCAGCAACGGTGTCTCGGTCAGTCTGGCATTTTGTAGTAGAGAAACTAACAGATACCCTCATGTACTGGGTATAATTTCTAGACTGAACCTAGAGAGCGCAAACGGTCCTTGAATGATCCACTGGAAATCCTTTTCACTGAATCTAGTGCATATTTGGAAGTTATGCTTCCTTGGGTACAAAAATTACAATGCATTGATTGATGCCATGGTGGCTAAAAGATTTATTTTATCCGATAGGCCTACTTAGGTCTTTGAGTCATATTTGCTGGGACGAATCTGGCTGTGGTACCTCTGTGAGTCATGGGCCTACCTTCATGTTCTTCTTGATGATCCTGCTCCTTTTCATTGCTCAGGCAGTTCACTTTGTCAATGAGCAGATTACGGGCATCATGTTCATCACGATATGCCAAGTATTGAGCACGAAGGTCTTCCTGCAGACAGCTCACCTATACACGTGTGTGTGTGTGTGTGTGTGTGTGTGTGTGTGTGTGTGTGTACATATAGAGAGAGAGAACAAAAAGAAAGGTGAAAAGACAGAGAAGTAGGGCATCAGAGGGAGGAAGACAGAAAGATGTGGGAGATGAGATTGGGATGGAGCAAAGGAAAGAGACAGGGATCTAGGGAGGGAGATAGCAAAAGCGAAGGAAACAGTGAGAAATACAGAGGGAGAAAGATGAGGATGGAAAGATGGAGGAGAAAAAATGAGGGAAATATAGGGGGGAGGAAGGAAAAGATGAAGGAGAGACAGGGAATGAAATAGAGAAGCATCTTGTTCAAACCACTTTTATGTGTTACATTATGCACTCCCCTCTTCAGACTACACCTGAACCCCATTCGAGGTTATCATCCTGGTTTTGACTTTTTTGTACATTTTATTGAAAATATTGGTGGTATTTGTAGGTCCTGTTCTAAATTAGATTAGCACAGTCAGTTTGCACTGTTACTTAGTTCCTGGTCTAGATATGTGGTTTGTCACTATCATTCATATAATCAGGTGGATGCATTAATGTTCTTCTGCATTGTAAATCGCTCTGGATAAGAGCATCTGCCAAATTAATGTAATGTTACATTTCTCTATTACTAGGACTTTTTGCTAGGAGCCCTTTCCAGAGAAGTGTACATTCATGAAGTATTACTCAAAAAGGTTGAGAAAAGTGCACTCATCAAAAAAAACCTTTATGCAGGTGCTAGATCAAAGATATACCATATGGAAGATGATGATGTCTGCTTTCTGCGTATCACCCCAAAAAATACTGAAAACATGATAAGACACAAGACCGTGGGGATCTTTGTTCTGATCCCATGGGGATCTCCACTGGGTAAAAATTATGCATATAAATACATTTTTGGGAACATCATGCATTATGTGGACATTAGCTTCTTTCATTTCATTATTCAAAACGACCAATGTCTTCAATTAACACTGACTATTAAGCATAGTACCTGTTTGTTAGGGGGGGTCAGATCAGGTAAGTATAGTCCCTATGAGGGAGGTTCAAAACAGGTAAGTACAGAATCTCAAAGTGAGATGGTGTTAAGAGATTTAATTGTGTGGTGATGGAAGTAGCAGCTCCTCGTAATAAAGTACAATACCTGTTCTTGCAAAGCCTTCTGCTCCTCCTTCATGGTGGAAATGATATTTTCCAGGTTTTGGCACTCCTTCTTCAGTTCTGTGATCTCCTCCTTCTCCTCATTACGCAGAGCCATGATGCGCAGTTCAGTCTCCTCTGACATCATCGCCAGCTGTGTCTGAAGGGGTTCCAGCTCACGGATCTGATCCCGCAAGTACCCTGAGGATGTGGCATCGTTAGGCATGCAGTGGAAGCATCTTACCTCAGAAGTGTCACCCAAAGTCACAGTTAATGCCATTGATTAAGTCTGTTTTTGCTAACTGCATTTAAATAGGTTGCTTTGCCAGTTTCCAAAACTGTCTATTTGAAAAAAGGGCTTTCCATCAAAAAAATATTGTGCTGTAGTATTATTCCAGATTGTACAATTCAGAGGCTTCAAAGTTGGCACCTTAAACTCCAGTAATATACCAACACATCATGTAGTGTTGCATGCTAAGGATGCTACAATAGGTTAGCATAGCCCTGACACATAACATACCAAAGGTGGTTTCATATTCATTCTTGATGGAAGTAAGGAGAGGCTTGTAGGTTCTGAAGTCCTCAATGAAGAAGTCAAAAACATCCCTGTATGCCTGAATTAGTCAGATGGAAAGGCAGTCACAGCTTCACATGGATTACAGCTGTATCTCAGTATCGAGGTGGTCAGTGCCATGTCGAAACAACCCTGACTAATAAGACTCCGGAAGAAAAGCATCATGGCACCTGTAGTTTAAGTTCTTGGGCTTTGGGTAGGTCTGGGCTCCAGTCCTGCAGCTGGCTCCTCAGATGTTCCTCCAGTAGCTCCAGAAACCGGGGCTTCCCCACCATAGGCCCACTGATCCCATCATCACACCTGGGCCCCCAACAAACACCTCAGTTAAACACGTTTAGTAAATCAGCTATCTGAATCCAACATAACTGTATTATTATCCCTAAATCTGACCCAGTTTCTATATTGGAATTAAATATAAATTAGATTTTCTGACTTGTTGTTACCATTTGTTGCTCTCTTTAAAGCAGCAGAGAATGGCAGAAATGTACTGCAGTAACAGAAGTAGAATATCTTGACTTTTCTCAGAAATGTGTGTGGGTTTGAAGCATGCTGTGAAAATTTCTTCTAATTATAAAATGATGGTTTACAAAAAAATATTTTTCAAAGCAACCAGCCACATGACATTCATGACACCACATGAAAACGCAAGACCTGTACAAAAACAGACCCATAAAAAAAATCAGCTTGACGTACCCATGGATCTTTATCTTTTCCCGGGTAAAGCACCTCCTTCCCTCATCAATGATGCGTGAGGTCATGTGAGCCGGCCATGTAGAGAGGTAGCGTGAGACAGATCCGCTCTTGGAGGGAGTTGGGACATTTTTTTTCACTTTACTGTTCTCCATAACAGACAGCAAGTGCACATTTATGATAAACCATTAGCATTCTACTACTGTAATTGTGTTGCATAATTATTATTAAACAATAACTATCACAATAAATATAATTTATGTCTTCATCATGACTTATTATTCGTGATAATTTAGCTATAATTCTTAATAAGTACTTTATTTTTTAAGTGAGTGTTACTGATTTGACATAACGGCTTCATTCGGAGTTCAACAGTCCCGTCATAATGATGGACGAGCGCACGGAGGCCATGTCTCTGTGTTGTAACAGCAGAGCCAACGCAGACAACCCATGGCATAATAATCAGAGTAATTTGAACCTTGGTGCTGGATCAGTTGCTAGTTACTTGAATCCTATTCCGTAAATAAACCACAACTATTGATTAGAAGGGTCTCTTACTTGTGACCCCTGGGACCCCTTGTGTCTAGTCTTGGTCTGCGATATCCTTTTGACACCTTGCCCGTTATCCCGTGCAGGATAGTCAGGGTACGGTCTAGGAAAACAACAGAGTTAACACGTCAGCTGTGTGATTGTATCTGTCCACATGGATACTTTTTATCAAGCTACCTAGCTATCGGTAGTAAAATAGTTACTGGAAAATGCAGCAATCTAGCTATATCACAAGAATCGACATAATACCAACAAATATCACATATGTGAGCAATAAGCTGCTGGTAGTTGCCTCGTTGGCTATCGGTATTGCTCCACAGTTAAAATGAAATAAGACCGAGTCTTGCCTTTCTGGTACTGGCAAAGGAGGGAGCCTGGTGCTTTCAGCCGACATTCTATTTTTGCAGGATGTTGAACATTAAGCAGTAATAATCCACCGTAGCAAGTGCTAACAGGTGCTAAGACTGTCTACCGATTCGCACAATGGGCGAAGTGCCTGAAAAAGCACGCTGTTTGTGTACAGAATGTTGCCATGGAGATTAAAGACCCAAGCAGGACCCAAAGTGAGTCCTCTTCAGCGTCATTATACTGAAGCCTACTGTGAGGAGCCATTATATTTGACTGTTTTAGCAGTCTGAAGATGAGTTCAACCACGCATTTTTTGATATAATATTACTGTATAAAGCCCAAATTTAGTTCATGTAGATCCCCGCACATTGTTGACGAAGCTAAGTAGATAACAAGCAATACCTCTTTCGCTACCCTCTAACTTGCATCGAAAAAGTACCTCATACTTTTTGTAAGGCCAAATACGCTAAGAAAACATGAAATAATATTTGTTGATAAAATAACTAAATAATTTCCTTCACAGCAATAAACGACACAAACTTTGTACAAAATATTCGAATCCATTTTACAGTGGAAAAACATTCCACAAGCGGGCGACATTCTTCGCTTCGTGTACCTTCTGGTATATGTAGTTCTTTATGAAATCTGTATGTTAGAGTTACAGGGGTGTCAATAATACAGAACTACGTTTCCCAACACATTCGTCCCAGTCTAAGGGGTTACAAATTTGATATTCGGGGCTTGTAGGAATATAGAAACAATGGTGCTTGGTCCGTGGAATGATTGCAAAGTGAGAGCACAGTGAAACTACATTTTCCCCTCCTCCTCGCTCGTGAACCTAAACGGGGGCAGCCTCAAAGCTATTTATGGGTGCTGTAGTTGACAGTAAAACGATATTGTCGTAGACCCTCACTGCAGAAGACGCCATCTTCAACTACAATACCCACACACGGTGCTGACAGTCCGAGTGAAGAGCGTTGGTTATCCGGGGATATCGCTTTGCTGCTGTGCTTCACCAACCTATTTCACTCTCTCCCTCTTCCTGCGGATTGACACAGTACCGTTGAAAAAAGCCAAACAAAACAAAACATTTAAAGCCAAAAATATGGCGGAACTTGGAGCGGGGAGCCTACAAGTGGGGGACCCTGCATTTAATTACCAGGAGCGAGAACTAAATGAGCGCTTGAAGCGGCTCTACCCGGCCGTGAATGAGGAAGAGACCCCCCTACCCCGATCTTGGAGCCCCAAGGATAAATACAGCTACATCGGGCTCTCACAGAACAATCTGCGGGTGCATTACAAAGGTATATAGACATGACGAAATGTATCCATGAGCTAGCCGCCTTTAGACGGGGCAGGGCTGCCCAGGCTACCGCTAGCGTCGTGTCGAGTGTGTGCGATTATCTATGTATATGCAGTCTCCTAGATCTAGTTTGAGCTGCCTTTCCGTCCCCCTTTGCTTTGTCTCACAAAAGGACAGGGAATGGCCAAACCGTTGACAGTGAGCTTGCTAGTTAGCTAATGCTGACAGCGTTTGGGTGTACGTTATCAAGGTACACATCGGAATCGGGTAACAGTCGTCTAGCTTAGTGATAACCCCTTTTTGTATAGCGTTAGCTAGCTATATTTCTGATTATTTACTATGTATGGTGCAAATTTTGTTTAAATATGATGTACGTTATTTTCTGATTTATTATATAGCTATCTGTCGATCTGACAGTCTGTCAATAATAATAAAAGCAATGAATAATACGATAGTAACATTCCTCGGATAATAATAGTATTAATGATCAACACTCAGCTTTAATTTGGCAAAGAAATAAAACCCCTTTATGTCTACCTACCTACCTACTTACCTAAATGATGAAGCCATGAAATAATGATTTATACTTTATATTCATGTGTATCAGACAGATAACTGTCTCGCGCATTCAGCTTTATTTTCATATTCATTACAATTTTCAGTCAAGTCCAGGGGGGTGTTAAGGGGTAAGGTGAATAGTCCTTGTGTATACGCCAGTCTTTTTCCAACCATCTTTGTGGGGGTGGGGGCAGGAGAAAAAAAACGATTATAGCTATAAACAGAACAGACTGCATTTAATAGGAAAGCTTGTGTTACCTCATGGTCGTTTCGACCAGTTTTTTCTGCCTTTGTTTGTCTGTGGGTAAAAAAAGGAGACGAGGTGTTGGCATACGTTGTATGCTACTGCAGGTAAAATATTTTATTGTGCTCCGTTGGCACAATGATACCAACCGCGTGTGTGTTAAGCTAAATGGATAAAGCAACATGCGTTTTGAGGACTTGACGGGAATCCATAATTATCATTCCAGGTCATTACGGATTCCACAGCACATACGATCATGTTGACGAAGACAAACAGCTCGATATTCATCTGTGTCAAAGAGGCATTGAATCAGGACGAATCAACCTGTTTCTCGCAGTATTGGTGACAGGTGTGTTTGTTAAACTATGATCAAATTAGTGCTATCTAGCATATGGCGATTAATATGCTGCTTGAGATATAGCAAACTATCGACGCAGAGGCGACCTGTCAGCAAAAGAGGGCGAGGGATGGGGTTTGTAATATAGACGGTGCACCTTCCCATTTTTTGTCATCGAACCTCCTTGCCTGTAAGGATGAGTTTGTACTGCTGGACATCACCATGCGGCCAAGAAGACCATGGTTGCAATGTCCAGTGAAAACCTGTAAACTGCCCTAAAACTGTTAAACACGCCCCCATTTTCATGCTGCTTTCAATCTACATAAACATGTCCTGTGTCAATAATCGCATATCTTAATCTACCGAAGAGAAACAGGCAAAGCACGTGAGGAGGAGCTGGACAAGTGTGATGTAATTTAAGCACGTGGAGGTGTCAGTCTGACGGCCTCTTTGTTTTCCTTCTCCCTTTTCTCAGTTCAGAAGATACGTGATTGGCAAGAGACACTGAAGTTGAAGTTGCTAGGGACACCTAATTTAGGGCTTCATTAGATCAATCTTACTTCAAAGACACTGGTTTTGTGTCTACAGGGATGGACGTTGTCTTTAATCCCAGGTCTTAAAGTGCTCTGCTGGAGCCAACAAATCAGCCTTTGATTGTCTTAATCGTTTTAAAATTCTCTTTCCTTAAATATGTCGTATACCATTCAGCATGGAAAGTGTATCTTTGTGCTGGAGATTTCATTTCTTTGTAGTGTTTGTTCTGGTTACTCTTTTCCTGTGTGCTGGTATTTGGGTTGTTCTGGAAAGCTAAGCAGGAATACAAGGGTCACTGGGTGCATTTTTAGTTTTTCCACCATGACCTTTTTGTTTATTATTTACTTATTTCAATTTTCTTTTAAAGTCATACACTTTTCAGCACTTGGTGGCAGTATAATTAATTATCAAAATGCACGACAACAAATATTGATTTCAACTTTACTTACAGTATTGAGAAGCCACAAGCTGAATTTAGAGAGCAGTGAAAGGATGTCACTGCAGATCAGAACTCAGACCAGCTGTGGTAAACAGTCACAACAGTGTATTGGAGCAGTGATCTGCTGGCTTGTTCAGTTGAGTGGTTTGCCCCCATGAAGACTTAAGCTTGATGCTTGCTGGTCCCCATCCTTACCAGTTTAGTGCTCTATTAGCAGGTGTTGATATTTTTAAGTCACAACGAGAATTCAAGAGAACTACAGGGGTGCCTTGGGTACGGTTATAATGCTGGCTGAACTGATTCCCAGGTTTGTGTAAGCTGCTCCCCTTGCCGCCCTGCTGTGACCCACTCGCAGCAAGCCCTGGGGGTTATGGGTTTAAATCCCTGTACAGGCCCCAGCTGTTGCTTGTGCAGATACAGTGCCACACCTCCAAGGAAAAAAAAGTGCTGCACTAGCTGTCTGTGATGTGTAAAATGGTGATTGTTGGGAGCCTCTCTGGGTTGAGAGTGTAATGCCGTGCTCTGCATGGATTAGATGCCGTCTCGTTTGGATCAGCGCGTCAGCACGCCGTTAGCTGCGCCAGGGAAGTGTGTGTGTCTGTGTGTATGTGTCTGTGTGTGTGTGTGTCTGTGTGTGTGTGTGTGTGTGTCTGTGTGTGTGTGTGTGTGTGTGTCTGTGTGTGTGTGTGTGTGTGTGTGTGTGTGTGTGTGTGTGTCTGTCTGTGTCCTAGCTGAATGACAGGCAGGGCTCTGTGAGGTCCTACTGGCAACACTGTGGAGGTGGTCCCCTCAGGATAGCGTGTACTGACCCCCTCTAGGTGTGTGTGCACCTCACTTGTGTGTTCCCTGTGTGTCTTAGTGTGTTCATTAACTTATCTACTCAATAAGTACATGACAATTAAAAGAGGTTTTGTAAGTATGTGAGGACAGAAGTGCAAAGGTCTTTTGGGGAATCACCAGAAGTTATAATAATAATAATGGTGATGCTTATTGTTGTTATTGTTTTTACTGTAGGTTATTTCCTTTTTTCCCCAGTTCTCCGTATTACTCCCAGCTGTTTCCTTCGTCACCCAGCCAGCTGCCAGTTCAGCCAGTGTGCAGGTTTTTTCTTCCAAGGCCGAAACAAAGTTGCTAGGCGGCAGTTGTGTTTTTGTTGAGAAGGTGTTTTACTGAAGGGGAGACAAGGGCCTGTCTGAGAAGGGAGGAAGAATGGAGTGCTTTGGGGGGTGTGTGTGTGTGTGTGTGCGCGCGCGCACGGGCGCACACGCATGCAGAGAGTGAGTGAGTGAGAGAAGACTTGTTTGCATGGGTAGGTGGGTCTATTCGGAAGTGCATATGTGTGTGTCATGGCATTTTTGTGTGTATACGTATGATGTTTGTGTGTATATGTACGTCTTGACACTGTTCCCGGGGTCCCTGGCTGAAATTTTCTCTGCACTGTCAGTGTGGAGCTGGCCCTGTGTTCCAAGTTCAAAGGTCAACAACAGTAATTTTCTTCAATTAAAAAGAAAAAAAAAACAGTACAAAGGGATTGCTTTAACCAAATCTACTGAAGTTCAGTTTGTCAGAAGACAAAGAGAGGTGACCTTCAGGATTTATGTCATTGTGAATCTGCCTGCCTTACTAACATCAAGCAGGGAAAAGCTTTGAATATGCCTGACATCTGAAACCAGAAATACTGGAACTCACCACAGTCTGTTATTTTAATAACCGCAGACAAACCACTCTTGGATGTGTTAAAAGACATATAAAACAGCAAGACAAAAAGATAAAGTCTCAGTGGAAACTAAAAATAGCTTTTGTGTGTGTGTGTGTCTGGGGGGGGTGAAGAGCTAGCCAGAGAAGCCTTCTAAAGTGTATTTTTCATTTACTTTAGCACATTCCATGGTAGTAAATAGTCAGGTAAAATATCAATCTCATGTAGGATAGCATTATGCATAATTAATTTATGCATGAACTTATGGAGAAATAAAACCATTTTTATCCAGACAAGTTTTAATGAGGTGAAACAAATACAAGACTGGCTCAAGGCACAGGTAGAGGTTTCTCTCCATGGCAATGTCATAGTTAGATTTTTGTTTCATTGCCAACCCTAAAGTAATGAATGTTTATAGAAATGCTAATATAGAGGGATATCAAAAATTAGCCTCATGCATAAAATGGATATGCTGTGAATAAACTCTGTACCAACATATATACTATCTCTGGGAATCCAAGCAATATAAGAGACCTGTGGCACATGAAGCAAATGAGTCTTTGAGCATTAGCTTGTTAATGATTTTGAGAACGTATCGAAGACTTGGTTTAGTAGACTGGGTCAAAAGCACTGATTTTTAATAGGTCTGAGTTAATAGGGGCCCTCTCTAGCGTTGTTAGCTGTGACCCCAGTGGAAATACAGTATCATTCTGGCTGTGGTGTTTCGAGCAAAGTGCAGGATCATATGGCCTTGTCTTCTTAACCTTCTCACTCCCATAAGTGTAAAAGGAGCTTTTTTGAAGAGGAGTGGGGAGAGGGCAGTGACAATGAAGGGGGTGTGAGCGTGTGTATGAGTGTATGAGTGTGCGTGTGTGTACATATTTTATAGTGTGTGTTTTTGACGGAGGCAGTGGGAGGGAGGGATTATTATGGCAAGTGACCTGGGCTGTATGACTCAGCCCAGATACAGTGCTCATGCCCCTTACATGCTCATTATGTCATTGGTCACACCATGTCCGACGCTCTCTCTCTGCCCCTTGCCCTTTTGTGCTCTTTCTCTCTCTTCTGTCCACTATCCATCTTCCTATTTTATTCTCATTTTCCTCCCTGCTTCTCAAACAGCCATTTGACTCTCAGTGCTGTAAGTTGTACACCGACTTGTAATGAGATGAGGTGTGTGGGGAGGGGGGGGGGGTTGCGGGTTGCTCAATCATTCACAGAAGATTCGGGGGAGGATTGATTCGCCTGTCCCTAAATTTCTCCTCTGTTTTGATCAGGCAAATGAACTGCAGCAGATAGAGGGGCACCTGGGAGCCATTTGTCCTGTCTTGTAGACAGTCTACAGGGACACTGTGTTTAGTTCATCAGCTTTTGATTAAACAGGCCTCTGGACTTTGATCTACTGTATGGATTGGGTTATCAAGCATAGATTACTCTGGCCTCCTGTTAACCATTCACAGGTAGACTTCTTTGTTGTACTGTGCCAGTCAAATAGTGTATATAATGTGGTCAGAATTGCCTCTGCCTGTTACATAGGCTGTCTAATCATGCCCTGTGACTTATGGCGCAATGATTGGTTTGTTTATGGAGGGGGATGTAGCCTTTTATCTCAGAGGCCAATCACATGCAGTCAGTTGGGGGAATGACATCACCAGATAGTCTGTCAGTTGCCCCAGTCCGTTTCTGTCAAGGGTTCAACGTGTGGCTGCTCTCCTCTACAGCTCTGCCCACAGCTCTGTCATGCAGCACTTTTTCCTGTCACTACCTCCCTCTCTTTCTCTGTCTTTCTACTTCTCTCTATTTCAGTCTCCTTTCTCCATAGCTCAGTTCATACTTCACATTCCCCGGCTCATTAGCGAGATGAGCCACCTTAGCGTTAGTATTAAAAGGCAGCTGCACAAGGTTATAGGTGTACCCCTTTCACACTGCCTTGAAGGCTGTGCCCAGTGTGTGGCATGCTGGCATATAGTTGGTTTCTGCAGCTGTGTGAAAGGGCATATTGTATCACTTCCAAAGTCAAATTCAAGTGTCCTTTGTTTACATGACCAAAAAAAAATGAACCACAGTATTGCCAAAGTAAGTTTAGAATGAATTCAGTACAGATACAAATAAGACCATTATTATAAATTCTCCATGAAAGATACTCGCATATATCTCTGCAGTTGTAAATATAGCCGACAAGCAGTAAACAAATAGTTTTATCCGCTCCTATCAGGAACATGGTTTTGGCGCATTGTCAGTCGTGGTGGTTGATGAGGCAGTGGTGATGCTGCATTTTGTAGTGGAGGAGATTGTGTGTATGTGTACGTAGGTGCTCCTTGTGGAGGTGTGACGGTAGAGGCTTTGCATTTCGGCATGGTGTGGTTTGGATGTGGGGGAGGTGGACGTGAGGCTGTGTTCACACTCGAGTATCCAGCAGCTGTTCGGAGCCATCGGCTAAGCTTCTGATGTAGTGAATTTTCGAGGGAAGCTAATTTCACAAGTTTCTCGTAAATAGAAAACAGAATTGCCTGTCATGGTAAAATGACAAGATAAACCCGACTTTGACACCCTGGGGAGAACATACAGGACTCTTGAAATGTTTGCACAACGTTAAGTCCCTCTGACTTGACAGGAGTAGCTAGCTCCTGTGGGTGAAGTTGATTCAGTATAGCTGTGGAATACACTAGTTCTCCAGCTTGGGACTGGCAGCGTGTGTGTTTGTGTGCGCGGCACAATGCACGCTCGTTTCAGTGTGTGTGTTTGTGTGCCCCTCATACCACGTGCACGCTTCAGCGTGTCTCAGATCGAGACAAAGTGACCGGTCTCTCTCATACGGGCCTGTTGTACCATGTTAACCTGACCCCACTGCCTGCTGGGAGGGTATATATAGACCTGAGGGTGAGGAGAGACCTGTGTGGCTGTTTGTCTGGACACGGAGGAGGCTGTGGGGTTTCAGTTATAGAAATACGAGCGCTAATAATAGAGGTGGCAATACAACTTCAGCAAACAGTGTTGCTAATAATAATTGTGTGTGCTAGTCACAGTTATGATTACAAAAATGCTGTAGCTGTATGGATGATAATGACTGTGACTGGTCCCTTTGAGCTGTGTGCTCATTCTGTATGACTCATTATTGGAGTTTAGAGCCTGATGGCTTTGCCCTTTGCTTATACCTGTTGAGATGTAATTGGCCTCTCTCTCTCTCACTGACTGACACTCTAGGTTCTGTGTCAGTAATGTCATTTGGATGCGTATGTGTTTGTGTGTAATTACATTTGCCTTGGCCAACCCTGATCCTAATCCTGATTGGTCACAATCTTGAAAATTATATTTTAGTGCTTACCTCAAGTATCCAATTGGAATACAGAAGATAAGGCTATTGCTTTGACTCCCCAGTTGTCCTGCTGTCCTCATTTTTGCACTGCTACACAGGTACACCTACTAAATATTGACTGGACTGTGTGTAAACCTCACCTTTACAAATACCTTGCATTTACAGTGCTCTGTGCACCTCTATAGACCTCAATAGACAATAGACTATATACTCAACCTGTACAGAGACATGCAATAAGTAAATATACTCCAACAATGTTTGATAAAACTAAGGGTGTCTATTTACTTCTTGCAAGTACATGCGCTGTACATTGTTGACAGACTGAACCTGTATAATATCTCACTAAAACCATACCGCACACTAGTTGAACAAGTGTATCTGTTTCACACACACGCGTCTCTGCAACTCCCTGGAAAACATTGTAGCCAATCATAGTAATTTGTGGTTGCATTGTTTTTGATTAGTGGTGTGTGTTAGTGAAGTGCACATATGGCCTCCCTTGAGTGGCGAGGTTTCGCTTGTCCCCACACTTGAAGATGGTTCACATGAAACAATGTTTTGTGACGTCTGTCTCCCTTTCGCCCCCTGCAGGTCATGGAAAGAACCACAAGGACGCGGCTTCGGTGCGGGCCACACACCCTATCCCAGCTGCCTGTGGAATCTACTACTTCGAAGTGAAGATTGTCAGCAAGGGGCGGGATGGGTAAGGACCTGGCAAAGTTCCTCTTAGCAGCTCCAGGGCTTGACTTTCTACCCAAAACTTTGGCTCGGGCTGTTTTGAAAGTTTTGGTTTACTTGTTTAATTGATCCCATTGCAGTCAGCTGGCATGGTGCCATATGGCAGAAGCTATGTACAGTGTTAACCTTTGCCCTTTCATTATTTCTACAGGTACATGGGGATTGGCCTGTCCGCTCAAGGGGTCAACATGAACAGACTGCCTGGTAAGTGCAGGGCCAAGGCCTGGGCAGAATTGTGGTATAATGCAACCTGGGTTTGTGGGTTTATGTTTGCTCTTATTCTGCCACACATCAACAATTTTTCCCCTTTTAAATGACCTGCACAGACACTGGCACACGTTCTGGTTTCAGTCTCTAATTGTTTGCTTTTTGCTGCCTGATTTTTCCCATGTTGAAAAATGTTTGGTTACGCGCATCCTCCATGAATAGGCAGCAGCGTTGACTGTGTCTTTCCAATATGGTTTATGTTACTGGGAGGAAACAGTGCAAAACTTAGTGCAGTATAATAGAGTTAATTGAAGTGGATAGCTAGCTAGTTTCAAAATAACGAAATGAAAATGATCAGTTGGCCCATTATACATTTTTCCACAGCCTGGTGTGCATCAATCCCTGTTGTTAATATGAGTCTGTTAACTTCCTTCAAAATGGAAGTTTGATTTCATGCAAAGTTTCAGGCTAACTTATTGTTCTGGGATGTTTGTGTTCTTTCTGCTGCATATGATTTTTATTGCTGCTGAGACTGAGGGTGAATTCACACAAAACTGCCAAAAACAAATCACCAAGGGGTGTTGCAGTAGCATGATCATTTAATCTCCTCCTGTTTCCATGTTTTATGTTTTTTTTTCGACCCAGCTTCCACTGGGACAAATGTAAATGTAAGCAGTTATGGGCAATTGAGCTCTAACGCAGGAAGGAATCTAGGGCTAAGTGTGATTAGCATGCAGACTGCACAGGGAGAGGGTTGCTTTTTGCCCACTTTCTCTGTAGGTTGAGAGAAACGTGTACTGCTGGTTGGCTGAGCAGGTGAAAGACCTGCTGATTTTGATTGCTCAGCCTTTTCACATATGTTATCTCTGTTCAGAGCATGGTTTTTAACAAGACTTGGACAGGGACCCAGTCAAATACACTTAGTCATTTTGAGGGAAAATGCAATTCAATCAAAATGGACTTGCATGGGAAGTAAGCCTGGATTTATGCATGTGAATGTTCCAGCCATATAGGGGTCCTTGTTCCTCCTCTGACTGGCGCTCTGTGGGGTGTCTCTTTAACATCCTTATTTTTCTTATCTCTCTGCATTTGGTTTAGTATGCTTAACACAAATTGATAAATGATATTTACATTTTTTGTAGAGTGTGATGGTTGTGAAGGTGCAGTTTGTGTACTGATTTATCAAGGGTTGTGAAATGCGGTTACCGTTTTAAGGGCATACTTTCTAAACAAAAGCTCTGAAGTTCTCTGGGCATTCACCACACAATTTGTGTGAGGAGAAAGCGCTAGCATGGTGCTAGCATGTCCCATTGGGTTCTGTCCCTAGTAGGTTCTTTCATAAATGTTATGTTTTGTTTTGTTTTTTGTTTATGTTGTTTTGTTTTGTTTGTTTTGGGCAGGGTAGCTGTTCTGTATGTATTATATGCTGAAAGTTGGATATGGTATTTGTCTGAATATCGTGGACAGTGCTGGTGTTTGTGGGGGACTTGGTGTTTTGATGAATTTACTGGTAGCTGCTGGGGATCTGTGCTTGAATTGTCGGGGGACAATCAAGGCTCTGTGTATGGGCAGGTTAGTGAAATCTGTATCGATTGGCAAGGCTGTCTGTGGTCTGGCTCACTGTCATGAGGTGGTGCTGGGGTGAAGAGAGGTCAAAGGGCAAGGGTTACAGAAAAGCCACCATGAACAGAACTGGAATGGAGCAGAGCACTCAAAGAGACTCATGGGATAGTGGAGGTGTTAACAATGACTTCATTATGTGATCTGCACTGCAGTCATTGGAGTGGCTGGCTGTCAAGTGGATAACGCATGCTTATGATTAAGAAGGCAGAAAAATATCAGAATAATTAAAATCAATCTTATCATTGTTATTTTCACAATTTGGAATGGTATTGCTGTCTGACAAATGTCAGTATTTACATTTTGCACCTCAGACTAGGGCCAGGAATTCAGTTAGCCTCGCAAACACTGCAGTAGAATAGCTTGAAGATTTTGACTTCAGTGGACACAAAGTCTGGGTTGTTCACTGGGTTTAGCACAAGCACCATGTGGAAGACGCGTGTGTGTGCATGTGTATTTCGAGGCTGTCTCGGAGCGCTGTGTCCCCTCTGGGAGCCCTGAACATTCCCATGGCCTCCTGCGAAAGTGCTAATGCTCTCTCTGTTGCAGCATGGGATGTCTCTTTTGTTTTTGGAGGCCGCTGCAGGTGGGAGACAGGCTTCCTGGAGAGGCACTGGCTCTGACTAGATGCAGCCTTTCCTCAGATGTGGTTGTGATGCAAGCAGAGGAGCAGGGGGAGCGTTTAATGGGAGCTCCTGTGACTGGGCATTGTGGGGACCTAATTAATGCACGCTCCAGTGGTGTGAAGTGCTCTGATCACACAGATAAGAACCAGACTGTGTGTGTGTGCCTGTGTGTGTGCGCGTGCGTGTGTGTGTGTGTGTAGGCATGTGTAGGTGTGCATGCACATGTGTGTATATGTGTGCGTGTGCATGTGTTAATTTGCAGTGCCAGAACATTCACTGTGGAGTGAGTGAGCCATAGATATAGAATTACTGCATGTGTTAGGGGAAAAATAGATTTCTATAAAACTGCCCTATCATATAGTCCACCCAGAGTGGAGTAACAAGCGTGACCTGATGCTACCTGGTGATAAAGTATCACGGCGATAGTATTTCAGCGACTAATCGCAAAGGTTATGATTAGATCTGATCCAGCATGGCTGCTGAGCTGTTTGCGTCTTCGCTTTGTAATCAGTCATGTAACCTCATATCTATGTGAGGGGGGCTCCTGCTTATAGGCCTCTGAAGACGGTCCATTAAGTGGAGGAGCATGTAATGAAGAGAGGGAGGTACAGTTGTGTATATATGGAGCAGGGTTTCCCTTTTGTGTTTCTGCAGTGTGCAGGCCTGCAGGCCTCAGAAACCATGGCGCTTAAGAGCGGTTTGGTTTTCCCTGGGAGTGGCGTGTTGGATTACAGGCGAGCCCTACGCACCCCTATGCGTGCATGACTGCCGCCTACCTCACGCTCCGCTCCCAAAGCGAGGCATCCCGCCACAGGAAGGTCACAGGGTACATGCCACCAGACTGTTGGAAACGGAAACATTTGCAGTTGAAGGGCCGTGTGTCTTCACTCAGAGGATGTCGTTGTGAGCGTGAATGTCATTTGATTGGACCGCGCGCATCATGTTTTGACACATTTGTGAACCGGGCACAGAAAGGTTGAGGCCTTGCATTAAACCAGTCTCCTCTTGCCTAAGAGTGGTTTCTGGAGCCTGCTCACTGTCTTTCGCTTTCTGTAGCATTATCTTGTAAAATGAGAACAAAGGAGGGAGGACAGCAGTATATGAAAAGCAGTGTAATTATCATTTCTGGGAAGATTGGGTACTAAAGATAAAACAAGGCAACAGTGTAGTAACACACTTACAGTGCACACTTAAAGTGCAGTCAGTTACACGTGCAGACACAGAAATTGTGATACGCTCACACATACACTTACTCTCTCTCCCTCACACACACACACACACACACACACACAGTGAAATGTACACACATACACATACTCTCTCTCCCTCACACACACAGACACGCATATATACACATGCGCACACACACACACAGTGAAATGCATACACATACGCGCTCTCCCTCAGACACACACACAGTGGAATACATACACATACTCTCTCATGTCCAACAGACATACACACTCATGCACATACACACATGCACATACTCTCTCTCCCTCACACACACATATGCACACACATGCCCACACTGTGCTTGTCTGTGCTTTGTTATGGACACAGCTCTAGGCTGTGCCATGGCAAATCCCTACTCTGAAGGTGGACAGGGTGTTCAAGGGTCAGTGACCCATACAGTAGCCCTTGGCGACAGTGTCAGAGAGAGGCCGCGCCCGCTGAGCAGTTGATTGGGGCACAGTTGGAGCCATGTCAGGCCACTGCTTCTGCCCTGTGCATTGGACCTGATCCCAGCCAATCCACTCCCTCCCCCACGGCTTGTCTGACCAACCTCGTTGCCCCACTGAAAGAGACTGTCACCCACCTTTTGGGCTCTCTTTGGGTGAGTCTTCCTTATGGCCTCTGGAAATATTTAGACCCTGTCCAGCCAATTCTCCAAACACCTGCTGACTGGCCACACAATTCCCATAGTGTTTCACATCTATAATAAATGTGACATGCTGTCAGAGTCACACTTCTGTCACAATACACAAAGGCTGGAATGCAGTGGAAACTTGGGTTGTGAGTTTAGGGGGCTGTGTACGTGCGTGCGTGCGTATGCGTACGTGTGTGTGTGTGTGTGTGTGTGTGTGTGTGTGTGTGTGTGTGTGTGTGTGTGTGGTCTCGTGTGTACAAGTGTGTGTTGTGGACAGGAGGTAGGCTAGCAGAATGAAAGCCTGGCACCACACTGACGTCAGCTACTCCCCCCTGCCATTTCCCGCAGTTTTTTCGGTGCTGTTTGGGGTCACATGGCTTTTATTGAGCGTTCAGCGGGAACTCTCCAGCGTGGCCAGGCTCACGGCTGTATTCTCCTTATTCTGCGGGGGATAATGATGCCTTTCAATGGATCGCTTCTCTCTGTCGCTCAAAAAAGCTTTCATCCACAAGTGGGTGTGGCCTCTGGGTGGGCGTGACCATGGAAGAGATGCCCACCATTCTATCAGTAAAGGCCCAGTCACACCCAGACCAGTGACTGTGATCATAAAAAAATATGAATTAGTACTAGTTAAAATAAACAGAACTTTTCACACCATGCTAATAACTATATAAATTGGTTCATAAAACAATTACTCTGCATACGATGCCAACTGTGCTTCTCATTATTCTTCTGGTGCTTTTTATGGGCTCCATAATTCACACTCTGAATGATAACCATAAATCTGAATGAAGGTGATCCATCTTTTACCAACAGTCTTGCCAGAAATCAGTATTTTTTATTTGTTTGTTTGTTCTGTCAGTCAGTTTCTTTCATGTACTCAATCTCTGCCACTGTGAGTGCTTAGACTTTATAAAGTGCTGTTTGGTTCATGTGTTTTATTGTTGAAAGGCAGCATAAAAGGCCACCATTAACGTGTACAGTCGTGGCCATGACTGTAGTTCTCTGTCCTTTAACTCTTTGCCATTACAGCAAGTCCAGTGTCATTCATAAGATTCTTATAATGTATGAATTTTTGGCCATGATAATTATTGATATCATCGTGTGTGTGCCTGGGGCTTCAGCCTGCTCTGGGTAGGAAATACTTGATCAGTTTGAAGTTGGAATGTGAATGAAATGTACACTGCCCTATTACAGTTATTTTTGATAAGTATTTTGGCATGGAGTTATGGGCTTGTGTCCAAAGGCTTGAATCCTCAATGCTATCAAGAGGGTCCTTTATGCTTTGCCAGGTGTGTTTGTGCGTGCGTGAGATAAAAGACGTCAGTTGTCACACACCGCATTTTGGCTGAGTGAAATGGTGCATTACAGATGTTTTGTGGGATAGTGTAGAGATGCATGTTGGGGATAGTTTAACTGCATTATGGGTGTTTTGGGGATATTGTAGTGGTGCATTATGGGTGTTTTGAGAATAGTGTAACAGTGCATTATGGGTGTTTTTGGGAAATAGTGTAGTGGTGCATTATGGGTGTTTGGGAGATAGTGTAGTGATGCTTTATGGACATTTTGGGGACAGTGTAAAGGTTTAGGGTGGTGTAGTAGTAGCTCAGTATGGTAAATTATTATGGTTTAGTGCCATTGTCCTAATTCTTGGTCTTAGAGGCCAGCACTGTATGTTAGTTTTTCATTTTATTTGAAATTCCACAACCAGCTCAGACCCAAGAACCCAAGTGAGATGAGCTAACCGTGTAATCAGCTGTTTTATTTGGACATTAAGTGCTGAGTGCTGATAAAAACCAGCATTGTGCTTTGGTTCTGTAGGACCAGGAATGAGGACCACAGGTTTAG
The DNA here is from genome assembly GCA_022829145.1 of Albula goreensis. Classification (NCBI taxonomy): domain Eukaryota; kingdom Metazoa; phylum Chordata; class Actinopteri; order Albuliformes; family Albulidae; genus Albula; species Albula goreensis. Next base: position 25,284,898 of record CM040755.1, read on the forward strand.
TGTGTTGTAATGGTTTAATATAAAGCAAAGAGCCATTATGGACTAACATACTGCAGTGTGCTTTAGTGGGTAGTATGTGGTCTAGTGTGATATTATGTGGTTGGTTTTCAATATTTTTACTGTACCTCAGTTCAGTTATTTTCTGTTAAGTGGCAATATGTGTGGCGTACTGTAAGGTTTAGTTTAGTGTGGACTGTGATGTGTGCAGTGAGGGGTGGAATGGTGTAGTGTAGAGTACAGTGGTTCAGTTTGGGGTGGTTAAAGGGTTAGGCGAGCGCGGAGTAATGCTGCAGTGGTTAATGGTGTGGTGTGCTGTGTAATGGTTTATTTTAGTGCCGTGCATTGGTTAATGTGGTGCACAGTGCCATTATGGTCCTCTGCACAGTGACCTCCTGGCCAGTCTGACCTCTGTACAGTAGCTGTGATCCCTCAGTGGCATTCGCCCGTTTCATTAACATGGAGAGGAGATAAAACTGGTGTGAGCCCTGCCGCAGGAGCGGGAGAGACAGCGTCCCTGACAGCGCCACCACCCAGATTAATCTAATACCTCAGAGTTCAAACACGACCTACTTCTGCGTGGCTTATTTTCTGTGTGTGTGTGTGGGTTTTTTTAAATTTTTTTTTTTGTTGGTTTTTAATCGTGCATACATAGACACACATAATTCAGGGCAAAGAAGGCTTCACCTCTACTCTAGGGCTTCTCTCTCGTTTACTCTCTGTCATATGTGAGTGTGTGTGTGTGAGAGAGATGTCGTGGCCCCTGTTTGGAGGGGGGTAGGTTAAATTGGTCAGGAGATATATTTAGTACTGGGTTGTGTGCACTCTGGGCCACTGTAACGCAACACTTTGCTGTGTCGTAGCTTAGCCCCCCATAACCAACCCCATCGCTCCCCCTCCTGTCTCTCATTCCCCAGGTCCCCCTCTTTTCCTCTTAGCTTACTTACTCACAGTCCCTCTTGCCCCCTCTCTCTTCCCCTCCCTCTATCTCTCTGTCTGACTGTAAAGACCATAACCAGATGGAGGGTGACTGTCTGGCTTCACAGAGTTACTCCGTTACCATCGGGCTTGGGCTTTGAGGGGGGGTGTGGTGGTAGGATTGTTGGGTGTTGGACGTATTAAGGTTTAAGATCCAGTCTGCCTGACAGATTTATTCATTTTGAATAAATCTTGAAATTCATATTCAAATTTGAGGAGGAAGTTAGACATTCAAACATGGTTTGTGGTTTGTTATCAATGGAATTTGTATGAAAATGAGATTTGAAGCTCTAAATAACGTTTAGTTGTTGAATACAACTGTTTTCATACATAGTTGGCTTATAACTTGATAAACAGAGCAAGCAGATCTGCACACCTCTCACTTGACTAAAACTCTTTTCATATGGTGGAATAACTGAAAACACTGAAAACATATGATGATGATGTCAACATGGTGGAGAGTATGTATACCTATACAAGTTGGCTTTTACAAATAATTCATTTGTAGTGTACTTAAATATGAATAAAAGTGCATCATATTAGCTTGTTGTCCTAAATCCAGTTTTTAAATTATTTTCAGTGTCATTTCAAAGTGTAATCTGTGTTTTTTAAGATGCCATGTTATTGCACTGCAGATTGACACTGGTAAGGTATCATTACAAGTTGCCTCACTTGTCATATGTCAGTGATATTTTTATTATTTTTTTTTACAATTTGTTATTTTGTTGCCATTTCTCCTTTCCAGGTTGGGATAAACACTCGTACGGCTACCATGGTGACGATGGACACTCCTTCTGCTCCTCAGGGACTGGCCAGCCATATGGCCCCACCTTCACAACAGGAGACGTGATTGGCTGCTGCGTGAACCTCATTAACAATACCTGTTTTTATACCAAGAATGGGCACAGTCTGGGTACTAAGCTTGTCATTTGCTCTGTAGCTCTCTAGTCTTCTCTTTGACTGTCTCTCTCTGCCTGTCTTTTTTGTTTGTCTTTCTAAATAGTTTTCCTTTTGCATGGGATACATTGGTATTACAGCAAGTAGGACTGCACTACCATTTCAAACAAGAAAATGAGATGCATACAAGCATTATAAGGCTCCACAAAAAATAATTTTATTACAATTTAGATTATGAAACAAGCTAATTTTTCCTCAGGGGTAAATTGCAATGTCTGAAGGCTGGGATATATTTGACTGGTAGAGGAGCTGTTTTTTTTTTTTTTTTTTTTTTTTTTTTTTTTTTTTTTCATTTTTTCTATTTTTAGCAGGTTTCTTAAAATCAGTGTCAACAGCCATAAAGAATCATGAGATTATTATTCCTTATATTTTAGTGTTTTTCCTCAGTGTTGAAGTAAGATCACCTCAAGTGTATCAGTGTCTTCTGTGTCTCTGTGATTGTCTTTACCATCATCTCTGAGTTCACCACTCTGTAATGGCTGGGGCTTTAGCAGGATCTCTTTCTAAATCTTATCTCTGACAGGAGGGATCTTCAGTGTATAATCTCATTTTAGGTTGCTATAGAAATGGGTTTATTTGGCTTTTAGCTGCTTAATCCCAGTATTCCAGATAAGACGTTTTGGGATGTTTTAATTCGGTTTACAAGTTTGTTTTGTGATCGTTTGCTGGTAAGCAGAACTGTTATAGAGATTATGTGTGGTTTTGTGTTGCTATTAATGGTGAATACACTCAGTCTTTATCTGCTGCTGTCTTTCCTAATCTTTTTGTATATATAAGCTATAAATATATACCTGGTCTCTGTCCTTTTTTTTCAGTTTCTCAGCCTAGGTGACGGCCTGTCTCTGTCTGTTTATGTTTATGTCTGCTTCTATGTCTGTATTGTTAAATGCATTGTCTTTTGTGGGGCCCTAAGTGGTCAGTAATAATTGAGGGTGAGCCTAGGTGAACTCAGATTTCGGTGAAGGTGCCAGGCGCACAATGCATTGCTCTGTGAAGCAGTAGAGGTGTTTGTATATGGACAGCAGTGTGTTTTCTTGTGACTGACCGTACATCACCGGAGGCACATGAGTTTTTCTCCTCCAATGAGGTGCTTGCAGCAGCCTTTGTTTAAGTTTGAAGGCTGTTACTGTCTCAGAATATCTGTAAAGTCTCAGGGGCATGTGAGGATCCTGGATTAGAAAAAAAAAGTTGTTTTGCTTTAAAGCAGTAAGCGATTGAAATTGTTTGTCAGTACGTCTGAAAGCCATTTTCTTGTGGTTAATGTAACTCTTTAACGTACTTGGCCTATTGCATATTATTAGTTTTGCTTTAGTTTAAACACTGTTTATTTTAATCTATTACTGCACAATGCAGTGCAGGAACCTCCTCTAAAACAAAGCGCTAATATATTAAGGGATTTTTCATCGCAGAAAAACCCAAAATGTCAAAATGAATATAGAATACATGGGTTAAGCTTCTGAAAAATACAATTGTGATTTGATGAGATATTCTGTAACAAATATAAAAATGATGGTAGATAATTGAAAGCTACAGTGTGGATGAAAATCCTCAAGCGTTCATTGCTTCGGAGCTCGTGAAATGCGAGGCCTCCCTCTCCATACAGAGCTCTCTCACTGTTAGTGAGGGGGAAGACAGCCCGCCCCCTCGATCATGTTTAATGAAAGACTACAGCACACAGAGTGGTGCAGGGGGCCTCAGGCCCTGAGCCATTTCTGACACTGATCCATGTTACATAATTATTGTTCTTACTTGGACAAAAAAAGTTTAAATCATCTACATCCAGATCAAATCTATATATTTAAAGTAATGGTCTGACCAAACCATTTGCTATCATAATATGAAAAATACCAGTGTCCTAAATGAATAGCTAAATAATAATGAATATACAGTATAATATGAATATACAGTATGTAATACCATTATTCCAAGAATCTTGTTTACTTTATGATGTTGAACTACACTCCCTCCTTCCCCCAGATTTTATTAACTGGAATACATTATTGCACTGATAAGCTAATGTATTTCTGCTCACGATAAGTTTTCCTTCTCGTTCTCCCACATTAACGGTTCCTCTTTTTTTGTTTTTTTGTTTGTCTTGCAGGTGTAGCATTCACAGACCTTCCTGTAAGTAAACTAAGTGATTCAACACCCTTTTTCTGGGTTATAGGGCTGGGGTTATATGCTGCAAGAGAACGAGTTACATACTGAAAAGGAGGGGTTATATGATGTAAGGGGAGGGGTCACATATTTAAAGGGGAGGGGTTATGTGATGTAAGGGGAGGGCTTACATAGTGAAAGAAAGGGGTTATGTGATGTAAGGAGAGGAGTTGCATACTGAAAGGGATGGGCTATATGATGTAATGGGTGGAGCTACATACTGAAAGGGAGGGGTTATGTGATATAAGGGGTGGGATTTGTAATGAAAGGGGAGTGTTTTTTTAGCTAAGTGGATGGCCTGTGTCCTGTAATGGGAAATTTTTATTCACACACCTATCTATGTAACACTAATGTAGCTCAGTAACAGCACCAGAAGTTGATGGTGTCTTACAGAGAAGCATAATTGTGTGTGTATGATTTGCTCTGAAAGCCTGCAAGGTGTCGTGCCTGTCTTTCTGGACAGAGTTATTACATTCCCCGTCGGTCACACAGATGCTCAGAGCACCTTATTAATCTGATAATGACAGCTGGCATGTATGTCAGGCTCTCTCACAGCCCCCGTCACACAAAGCTGAGGTGATTCATTCCCACACCGCCCAAAGCACAGTGATGCTCAGAGCTGCTGCCCCAGTGGATTGTGGGTAAAGGGTGAAAGTACAACTGTGGAAGAGTAACTGTAATCTGCTGACCCTGTAACATTTCTGGTTTTTTCTCTTTTTCTCCCCCCCCCCCATGTCCTCTTCTACATCTCCACAACTTAATTTCCATCTTCCTCCTCTCCTCTCCTCCTCTTCCTTTTTTCTCTCTCTCCTGCCTCTTCCCTGTATCCTTTATGTCTGCTCCGCTGCGGTGGCCCTCCCTCGCTCTCAGCCGAACCTGTACCCCACAGTGGGGCTGCAGACTCCAGGGGAGATTGTGGACGCTAACCTCGGCCAGCAGCCCTTTGTGTTTGACATTGAGGACTACATGAGCGAGTGGAGAGCCAAGATCCACGGCATGATCGCCCGCTTCCCCATCGGAGAGAGACTGGCAGAGTGGCAGGCTGTGCTGCAGAAGTGAGTGAGACACACACACACACACACACACACACACACACACACACATGTTTACTTTGAAATTCAACTGAAGTAAGGGACTTTAGTAGGAGGAATTTTTGATGAATTTGGTTTGGGACATGCCAAGGAAGGATGAGTGTGAAAAACTGAAAATTCAGCCTTCAAGTGCTGCCTTCTCAGACACATGACTTTGTGTTGGGAAACAGCCACACTCTCTCTTTCATCTAGGCGTGCACACACACACATACACACATGCACACAGACTGGCCCTCTCTCTCTGGTGCTGGAGTGAAAAGGGGTGCACTTATCAGTGAATGAGACTGTAGGTTTGTGTGTGTTTGCACAGGGGAGTGTGTGTATGGGGGACAGTGGGGGTCAGATGGCGATTTGTCTCTGCTCTGTGTGTTTGTGCTCTGCTTGGCAGAGCCAGGTTTGTTGTTTGAGTGTGATTAGTTCCCAAAATCTTTTAATCCGGGAAATGCATGCACCACAGCTGAAGGCTGCCTGATATCCTGTGTGTACAATTTCACCGGGTCAGGGTTCACACACTCTCACTCTGTTCACTGAGTATTCCAGAGCAGAGGTGGGTCACATGAGTTGCTCCAGGAAATGTCATTTCCTGTTCATTTTACTATATGTGTTTACAATAACATTGTGATGTCATTTCCTTTTTCATACTCTATTGAGGGCAAGCGTCATTTATTAACAACAAATAGTATAAGGATAATACTCAGGTCACTTTTGACTTCTGCTCTGTCTTTAGCTGTTATTTCATATGAGGATACCGGGTGGAGTAGAAGTTTGAGCCACTGTTTTTTTTTTTTTTTTTTTTTTTTTTTAATGAAAATCATATTATCCAATGGGAAAACATAACAGGGAATTAAGTTTCCTGGGTCCATCTATCAGAATCACACATACAAGTCCTCTTCTCTGTAGAGTTTCTCTATACTCAGGGTGTTTGCCCTTTACAAACTAGCTCTGTTTCTGATGTTATCTTCTTATTTCTTACCCCTTGACCCCCTACAGTATGGTGTCCAGTTACCTAGTGCATCATGGTTACTGTGCCACGGCAACGGCCTTCGCAAGAGCTACAGAGACCATGATCCAGGAAGAGCAGACATCAATAAAGAACAGACAGAGTGAGGCTCTCCCTCTGACACGCTTGTTCGATCACCCACACCCACACACACCCACCTCGCTGTCTTTCATATGCATACACCCACATACACCCATGCTTCCTTTTATTAAATTACTTATATGTTTGCACAAGTAAAATACATTCTCACACACATTTTTGTGCAATATGTACCATTCCCACATCTCATGCAGGCATTGTCCTTCTCTCTCACATACAAATAGCTGCGCACACAATTTGTAAATAAACTGTATGGCTGTCTATAATCCTCTCCTTTCCCACAGGAATACAGAAGTTGGTGTTAGCGGGCCGGGTTGGAGAAGCTATCGACGCCACGCAGCAGCTCTACCCTGGACTCCTAGAGCACAACCCCAATTTACTCTTCATGTTGAAGTGAGTAGCCTGAAGCATCAGCCACTTTTCGCTTTGTGCTAAGAAGTGAGTAGCCTAGAACACAGGGCTGTTATGGACAAGCTCTGTGCAGATGCACAGAAAGAACACGAAAGTGACATCATAAAAATCAGATCAGAGTCAGCAGCAGTAGCTCAGATTATCAACACCCAATAATGGCCAGTATAGAAGCCCCGCTTATGAAGCAAGCGCTACCTGGAACCTGGAGCACCACGGCAAGCTAAATTACACATAAACAGAGTGGCAGCTAGCATTATGCTTCTGGAAGGGTGCCCAGCGGCAGGTTTATGAGTGCTGCTGCCCTCCACCATGTTCAAATAAACAGCCATCCTCACACTGACACATTTACCACGGGAATAATGCGAGGAAAAGCAGGCTTAGCCGGGGGAAAGGGGGATCAGGTTGGGGTTTTGGAGAAGGAAAAAAAAATCCAGTAACTCTGCCTCGAGAGGCATTGCAGAGATGAGGAGTCAGGGTACCGGAACATTCCATGACATACTTTCTGGGACAAACCTGTTGCATTAATTAAAAAAAAACAAACTGCCTTTGGTTTGTTGTCAGAAGTCTTTGTCAATTTATGGTGAACACGCAGACCATAACAATGGATTGATGAGCGATGACTGGACTGGAAAAGGCAGTTAATAGTAGTAGATCGGAAGTAAATGTACAGCCACAGACAGTGGCGGGTGTAGAGAGCGTTAATGGATTCAGCAGCAATGAATGCACAGACAGTATTAATGGACTGAGCAGTTGCGAATGCACAGACATTCTTAATGAATTGAGAGCAGTGAATGTGCAGGCACCATTAATGACTGAGGAGCACTGTATATGCAGACAGTATAACTGCATTAAAAAGCATGGAATATACAGGCATTATTAATAGACTGAAGAGCAGTGACATCATAAAGAATAGCACTGAGCTGAGGAGCAGTGGGTGCACAGGCAGTGTGAGTGGAGAGTGTTGCTGCAGAGGGTAAGGCAGTAGCTGAGGGCTGTCACACTCTGCAGGGATGGGTGGAGTATCTCGGCTCCCTCAGGCGTAAGATTACAGCAGATGTTCCAGACTGATCAGGTTCAGGCAGCAGCCAAACACTGTCATGTCTGTGTGTGTCTGTCGTCTGTCTCTGCCTGTGTGTGTGTGTGTCCAACAGACTCTCCTGCAGTTTGACTGGAATGTGGAGATGGTGAATGTAGTGGTGAATGGAGGTGTGTACTCTGCTCAGGTGTGGGCAGTTTGTGGAGATGGTGAATGGAAGTGTGTGTTTTGGTCAGGTGTCGGCAGTTTGTGGAGATGGTGAATGGAAGTGTGTGTTTTGGTCAGGTGTCGGCAGTTTGTGGAGATGGTGAACGGTTCAGACAGTGAGGTGCGCTGCTTCAGTAATCGCTCGCCCAAGTCCCAAGACAGCTACCCCGGATCCCCCAGCCTGAGCCCCCGGCACGGAGCCAACAACCCCCATCTGCACAGCACAGGTAACACACAGCTGCACCTGCACATAACAGCTAACACACACCTACACAATCACGCACCTGCAGAGCACAGGTAAAACACATGCACACACACCCACCCACATTGCACTGTACGCATACACCCATTTACAGGCTTAACACATACGTAGAACAGAGATATTTCCAAAACAGGAAATGTATGATGTAGAATAATGTTACCACCACCGCATGAACTGTTTGCTCATGTGTACAGCAGACAGTGAGTGTGTAAAATGGAGACGATCTCTTTCATTTCCTGCTCAGGAGTGGACAGCCCCACATGCAGTAACGGGGTCACCCCCAGCAAGAGTAAGAGCCACAACAAATACCCTGGTGTCAGCTCCACCTCTTCCTCCTCCTCTTCCTCCCCCTCATCTGTCAATTACTCGGAGTCCAATTCCACCGACTCCACCAAATCCCAGCCTCACAGTGGAACCAGCAATCAGGAGACCAGGTGAGGGGAGGGGGCACTGTTTGGAGACGAGTGAGGCTTGGGGATTGGTCAATTGGAGTTGAGAAGCAAACGATTGGTTTGAGTTGGGGGTGGGGAAAAAAAGAGAGAAGGGCTTATGGGATAGAAGGCAGAAAAGAGTCTGAGACAGGTGAGGGATATTCAAATGAGAGAGAGAGAGAGAGAATGTCTTCCATTTCATCCATTTCCTCATATTTCTGCCTCCTGTGATGAAATGCTGCAGTCACTGGCTAAGAGCAGAAGGGGGAAATGGTTGTCAGTTACGGGTCTTCTTTTTTTGTTGTTTCTGGCGCCCCCATGTGGCAAGTTTGTACCTTACCAGACCTTATTATTTATGAACTGATGTGGTTATTGATGGCACATGGTAAAGGCCGATTAAAGCTGGGTAAATCCTTGTTGGAGCACTGCAGTCTGTCCACAGTGCTGATTGGCTGGGAGAAGGGCCTCTAAGGAGCCAATGGGAAAACTAAAAATATTACATCATCAAGTTAAAAGGAGAAGTGTGGGTGCCTGTGGCTCCAAGTGTTGCCTTGTGACCTAGTGTGGTGTGTTTAATCAAACAAAAGTGTGAAAATGTATTTACTGATTTTTTTTATTATTATTATTTTTATAATGAATATACATTGTTACCTAGTTTAAGCATAACAGCAGCTGTCATGGATGAAGTTACTCAATCAGTTATATTCACTGCACTACAGTGATGAGTCTGTTATATATAATTTCATTAGTGTACGCCTGATTTTTGTATTTCACATACTATTATAAAAACATGTAGACAATATGTATTATACTGTACTGGCTACAACCAAGTCCATGTGTTCTGTTAGCCATAGATAATTTCAACTTATGGGCAGTATTATAGAAGTATTAATGTTTAATTCTAAATAATCAATTAAATGCTTAATAGGTCAGTGAGTTTTAGAAATGGTTGACCTGTGTGTGTGTGTGTGTGTGTGTGTGTGTGTGTGTGTGTGTGTGTGTGTGTGTGTGTGTGTGTGTGTGTGTGTGTCCATTCTGCAGCGACAGTGAGATGGAGATTGAAGGAGAGCATTACACCAATGGGGTTGCAGAGAACTCCCCAGCTAGAATCATGAATGGCACGTACAAACACGAAGAGATCCTGCAGACAGATGACAACAGTCTGGGAAATGGGGTGAAAGGTACAGCCCCCACACACGCATTGACTTAGCCTGTGACTCTGTTATTCTCTCACACACTTTCACTCTCTCTCCCTCTCACACTCACTCTCACTCACTCACACTCTCGCTCTGCTTCACTCACACTGCGGTCTCTGTCTCTCTCACTCTGTGCCATCAGAACTGAAGTCAAACTGTGAAGCTGCTTGTCTGTGTTTTGAGGTACAGATCGTTCATTTGTGTGAATGTATACTCATTCTGAATGTTTCTACACTTCTGAACTTTCTACAGCTTTCACAATTCGATGTTCACAGCTAATGTTCTATGCTGAGTTGAAAAAGTGTGGCGTCCTTTAATGTCCAATTCTCAAGTTACCTTTTACAGATTTGTAGAGAGGCACATTGGTCTAGGGTTCACACACACACAGATGTGAAATGAGGTATTTGGTTGGCAGGGCGAGGCTTGCATCACTGTGTTCCTGTATCCTGATAGAGCAATCCAGATTGCTGTGCCCTATTTGAATTTGTTTGGGTGGGAGTCAGTGGCTGTGACATTGAAATGAACCCCTCGCTCATGTGGTGTAACCTTTGCACTTTGACCCCAGAAGACAGCTGTGCCCCCAGGCAGTTGTGTGGCGGGAACCAGGCAGCGACTGAGCGGATGATACAGTTCGGCCGCGAGCTCCAGGCGCTCAACGAACAGTTGTGCCGGGAGTACGGCAAAAACGCAACCCACAAGAAGATGTTGCAGGTATGAGGGCAGGGTGGGGCGGGGCAGAGTGGAACAAGGGCGGGGCTACGTAAATGAGACTGTGTGCATGATGGTCTTAAGGGTGAAGGGGAGACGGTGAGTGTGGTATTGTCTTTTTTTCATGAGGCTTATCACTGCAAGTCTTCTGCTTACTCGCTATGGGGACATATGTGGAATACGAGGATGCGGTAGCTTGGTCCACAGTGACTAATCCCTGAAAAGCATTGTACCTGTAAAATCAATCACACCTGACCCCTCTACGCTTTCTCCACTTCACTTTCCCCTCTCACTCTCTTGCTCTCCTTCTCTTTCTCCTTCCCTTTCCTCTTGCATTCTGCCACTATGCCTGTTATTTATCTCTCTCTGTCCTTCTTTCTTCCTCTGCCTCTGTCACTCACTCCCTGTCTCAGGATGCTTTCAGTCTGCTAGCGTATGCAGACCCCTGGAACTGCCCAGTGGGACAGCAGCTTGACCCCATGCAGAGAGAGTCCATCTGCTCGGCCCTCAACAGCGCTATACTGGGTAAGACGCAGCCTGAGCACACACACACACACACACACACACACCCAAGAACACACACATACATAAGGTACACATGCACACATCCAAGAATATGCACTTACATATGTTCACACACAAACACACCCAAGAACATGCATACAGATGCACATATAGACACACTCAAGAACACACACACAAACGCACATAACTGCACTTGCACAGCACAGGTAACACTTGACTTGAACACCTGGAAAAGAGAGGAATGTAAACACTTGCAAGAGGAAGAGGAGCAGTCAGAGGAATGCATGCAGTGGAACAGCATGTGCAAATGCAGGTTTTCAACCCCCCTTTCCTGTCTGTCCCGTCACGCCAGAGTCACAGAACCTGCCCAAGCAGCCGCCCCTGATGCTGGCTCTGGGCCAGGCCACGGAATGCGTCCAGCTCATGGCCCGGGTCCGCTCCGGCTCCTGCTCCTTTGCCAGAATCGACAACTTTTTGCACTAGCCGCAGCCCAGGTAACTCCGCCCATCCAGATGCACACCTAAGTGAATCAACCCAGAAACTCAACATGGCATGCAAACATCGAGAGAAGGCATGGTGATTTTCTGGGGTCTGTATTCTAAAAATCAATGAATAAGAGAACAGATCTAGGATCATCTTTAGCTTTGGCTCAAAATTGAGAAAGTAAGATTATCAACAGGGGAAAACTGATCCTATATCGGCTCTTTGAATCTAAGACTCCTATTGAATATGGGTACTATTCTCCCTTGTCTGGAACAGAAGGATAAATGTTCTCCCTTATCCAGATGGAAATAGAATCGGTTCTGCCAACAGTTCAGATTGAGTCTGGTATATGTTTTCATTCTGGGTGTAAAGGAAAGCTATGTTTCTGGGTTAAGATGATTGCTGTTCATGATCCACATCTGTACTTGTATATGAACACTACCTTCAGACTTACTGTATAATCAAGTTTTACCATTTAGCCCCAGGTTAACTGGAGCTCCCTGATTCCCTTTCCTCCTTGTTCCTTCTCCATTTTTGTGTGACCCGAGTTGGTGGTTGACCGCTTTCCACATCTTTCAACTATGCTGTCCACACACACAGCTAAACAGGACAGGTCATTACTGGGTTAATCTCACATCCATAGGAAATGCCATGTGTGACACTTCAGCTATGTAAGGCTGTTGTACAATTTGGCAGTATAGCATATACAGTAAAATGATTGGGATTACTTGTTATAAATAAAAAATAGTGCTAACAATAATGAATTTTAAACTAGGAATCCCTTTTATTTGATATTTGATCAAATTTTATGTGTCTCTATTGTAGTGTGTCTTACTTGGGTTTACATTTCATGCGGGGGCATGCTTTTTATGGGAGGTATGAGAGTCAGACTTGATATTCCAATGTGGAAATCAAAACATATTTTTATTTCCCACAGGCAATGTACAGGACAGCTATGAAGAGGACCTTCCAGTTTATGGCCATGGTGACAGGGGGAGCGCATGAGTTTTGATTGGTGTGCCGTTTGCAATAGGTGGAAACATTTGGAGGGGGACGAATACAAGACAAGAAAGGCTTCTTTTTTAATTTAGTATTATCAAATACAGATGGTGTGACACTATTTAAAGATAATTATTATTCTGTTTAGTCCTTTTTAGTTTTTATTTTGTCATTTTGTTGTTGTGCTCATCTTGAAAAAAAAATCTAGTTCCTTTTGTTTTTAAGGGCGGAATTAAATTCCCTGAATAATATTTTAAACTTGTACATGCCATATTAAAGACACAGATAATATGGCATGCACATCATTGTAATTAAGCAACATACTTTGGTTTCTCTCACTCAGAACTCAGGTAAACACAATGCATATGTAATTTCAGCATGGAATGTTGCAGAAATGAATTTTGTTCTACCAGCAGTCCTGTGACCATGGAGTCTGTCCATGGTCCTATGATTTTAATTCTGTTAGATTTTCTTTTCTTCTTATTCTTCTAGATCTTTTTGCATTTATTTTGGAGAGAGATTGGGAAAATGGTGGTGTTGTGTTTTTGAGGCAGGCTGTCCTCACTGCTGATGTTTATCGATTAAAAAGCTAAACGGCTGAAACCGCTTCAGTGAACATGCATGGCTACCAGCTCACCCGCCGTCGTTTTCGACACCTCGCTAGCATTCCACAGGGACGGTTGCCGAAATGGCAATGCTCAGCTATCCTCGTGTGGATCAGTTTTGCGTGCCATATTTCTGAGTAAGGGGAGTGTCTGTTTATACAGTTTACTCATTAGAATAAAAACAATGAAAGAAAAAATAACAATAACGAATAATCAAAGGCAATTCAGCCATCATTGGCATTTGAGACTTAAGAAGTCCAATGCACCTGGCTACTAACTGTTACCTCGCTGTTGCTCCCTGGCGCCATCTACAGCCTTGTAAGTCATAAGGTCCATAAAGGTCCTTTTTTAGTGCCAGTCAGTGTGTGAGAGGTAAATAACTAAGAAACATATATGTATAGATATAGATTTTAAAAATTGATTTAAAAAAAGAGAACAATGTTTAAGAATAAACATGGAGTAAGTGTGTTTGCCCACCTTTTTGGCTTTGACAAATGGGAACTGAAAATACATCCACAGAAACCAGTAAAATTATTCCCATTTGTAAGCTAAGGGTGTGGGTTTCTTCATGATGGGCTTGATGCCTGTGAGATGAATGAACACCATCAGACTAGCATTCCAGAGCTAGGAAAGGTCGTTTTATTGATAAGCAACTAACACAGAGTGAGTTAGCATTTCATTACACAAGAAAACAACTGGAGTAGAAATCCTTGAGAGTAAACCTCCCTCCTCCTTCCTCACGCTCGCTCTCTCTACGAAGGGCTGTGTATCTTGAGTAGAGTGTTCTTCGTTTCCTGTTAGAGAGGAAGCTCTGGTCACAGGGTGCTTGCACTGCATGCTGGGAAACATAGTCAATCACATATGGTCCTATTGTGGTTCTAGCTCTGTTGTGCGGTAGTTCTTGCTTTTGATTTCTTTTTATTTCTCAGTTGTGAAATAACCCTGATTGGTAAAGGACCAGGATAATTAACATGCCAAATATCACTGCTTATTCATAAACTGTGATGATAATGACTATTTTTAACATCTTATTTGTCTAATCACTTTTCCAGAGCCTGCTTGAAGAGGTCAAATAATAATGCTGATATAAAATAATGACGAGAATCTAATTTTTATAGATACGTAAGACAGATATTTGTTTTTCCAAATGGGGAAGATCATGTCATTGTGCATTTTGGTTGCTATGCTGCTATATCTTAAGGTATAGAATTACTAGATCTCTTGTGGCAGTTGAAAGCAACAGTGGAAAGGAATGTGACTAAGACAACTCTAAAGGGCAGGTGTTATGTGCTCCCAATCTGAGACTGAAGCTTTTCATTTGGGAATTTAATAACATTTGGTTTCCCCATGTCTGCCTCCTCACTGGAAGCCACGCTGAGAACAGGGACAGAGAAATGCACATCAGAGGCTGGGCTGGGTATAGTTCAGTAAATCTTTGTCCACAGTTTAATCTTTGGTGTCCATGCAGTTGAGGAGTTTGCAGTACAACTCCCTTAGCACATCGCACAGCCAGTGTTTCCACTGTGCTGTCTCCCTGCCCTGCTTTCTTTTTCTTCTTACCAGTGCAGACAGACTTTTTGCCCAGCAAATCTTTGGAATAAACCTTGCATGCCCACTACCTTGTGCAATCTGTCTTTCTCTCCCTGTCCTGCTCACTCTTGTCTCATCTTTGACCTAAATAGTATGCAGCAGACTTCAGTGAGGCTGAGCTGAGCACCTCAGAGCCACTGCACCAACCTTGGTTTGGCTTCAGCAGGAAAGGGAGGGCCTCCAGGTTAAGGCCACACCCCCTGATACTGACTCCGCCTCTCTTGAGCCTGGGCCACTTCCAGGCAGCATTACTAATGCATTTAATCTGACCCGGCCACTGTGAGAATATGTGGCTATGTATGTCATTAGTTTTGTTCACGTTTCCTAACTGAATTATTCCATTGATTTCTCCCCCCCTCCCCCACATGTTTTTCCTAAAATCATCTTTCTGCCTGTAACAATTCCAAGTGGGTCATTTGCAGATTAGTGACAGTAACCTCCAGCCAGCAGGGGGTGCTGTTCTGTGTGTTGAATGTAGTTCAGCAGTGTACCATTTTAGTATTTTTTTTCAATTTCAAATGCTGCCAGCCTTCATGAGATTGTTTACTCCCCAACCACCCACCCCCACCCCCCTGACATGTTGCAATATAATCCAGTTCAGCTCCTGCTGACCCCTAACGCACAGTACAACAAGGTAGCGAGTGGGTGTCATTTGAGATACTTTTCTGTGCTGCCTACCCCTGTTGAGTCCACAGAATCAATATTTTGTTGAGAGGGATGATGGGAGGTGGTGTCCAGAGGTATTCTAAGCATATTCCATGACCTCTTGCCCTGGACTTTCATCTTTCAGTCAATGGCACTCAGCCTGCAGAGCAAATTAGCCCTCAGGAAGACTATGTTCAACTGGGAACATACTTTTTCCAACTGCAGGCTTTATAATGGATATTAAATGACCAATGACGTGATTTATCTTGCATACAACTCCTAGATGGTTATAATTATCATATAGGATCACTGCAGTGTATATGAATCAGCGCTGCAGCACAAATACATAAATGACACATACACCAGCCATAAATTAGTAATAATACCATGCACCCAGCCTGTCTGCTCTAGTTTTTGTGTTCCTGACAATTTAAATCATGCAGTATAGAGAGCAGAGACCTGTATTTGATGATGACCATGATAACTTTATTAACTAAAATTGTGCAAACAAAGGAGTGTCCGTGACCGTTTATTGCTGTTCATTGAACAGTGTTATTGTTTCTGCTCCTGAGTCTTCAGGGAGATCTTGCACAAAGGCTCCCGTCCTGAGACACCTGATGGTGCTGAATGTTATGGAAGTTTTGTTTTTTGAATGGCTGCTCATTAAATAACTTTTAATTGGCAGATCACTCCTTTAGAGTGCATTAGCGACTAGCTATCTGACAATGATATTTGACATTTTAAAACATGGAATTTGAAGGAAAAAGAAATTGCCTGAATTAAAATGACCTGATAAGTGGAGCCAAACACTCGGGAGGAGATAGCGTATTGTGTAAAATAGGCATAAATTCCATGTTAAACACTTGGAAACCTCCCTCTCCCTAGCAGCCGTACTTGTCCAGGTCTCAGCTGTTGAAAATCTTTTTGCTTTGAAGTCACACACTTCAGAGGCATCCCAAAGCAACAGGAGATTGGAATTAGATTCATTAAGTATAACACAAGCTGTGCACAATTAATTTTATTATGATTTGAATTTTATTTTGAGTTTGATTTTAGTATTTGTGAAATAAGTTACCCTCTCTACTTAGCATGAACCTTTGAAAACCTTTAAAACAACATAAAAAAAGAAAAAAAAACATAATTATGAAAAATACCTATGTACTGGAAATATGGTAAAGAAATATTGTATTCTGTTGTATTTTGACAGAATTATTTTTATTAAAATACACATCCATGTGCAAATTACTTTTTGACCGCTGTGGTTATTTGTGTGTTTATTTCTTTGGTCGAGTCTACGTTTGAACAACAGGAACACAAAATGCCCTCGTGGGAGCATATTTTCCCGAATAAAAAAGTCAGAGCTGCAGTTTCTGCCAGCGAGAATTGCGTTCTACAGATGTGAAGCAGATGAATGTTAGCATTTCAAACAGGTCTGAGAAGACGCAACGTATAAACCTTAAGGAGGAACATTTGGGTATGGTAAATGAAAAAACCTCACTGGTTTGACCAGTTTTTTTATGATAGAAGTGGACAGAACCTAATGGCAAATATCATACTTAATCATATACAGGTAAAAAGCTGTTTTTAAGTAAAAACTATTTTGTTTCCTTGTGATGTTGATAATAACCAGTTATAAACAAGGAAATTTACATACTTAAACCTTGTAGCAGACTTTTAAATCTAGATTTTTTTAAATTTTTTTTTTTTGCCATAACTGGCCCTTTAAATACGAAATGACAGCTCAATGCTTGGATAGGCGTGGTTAGGTTTGTCAAGCGACGCAGTCTGTCTGCGCACTCTCACAATACTCAGTTCGCAGCGGACCATGGAAAGGAACTGAAGGGGGTATATTCAATCTGGAAACTGAAAAGTAACGTGACTGTATTTCACACACGAAACAAGGTAAATACTGGTTTCTATGTATAAATACATTGCCATTGGAAAAGAGACGAGAGAAATTCCTCTTGAAAACAATCTACAGTTAGTATTTTATGTTTGGCTAGGACTGAAGACAGGGAGATGGGGAATTTCTGTGCTATAGCTAGCATCATCCGACGGGATTGAAGCCGAAATCGTGTTAGCTGCTTGTGCCGGGTGTTCAGCCAGCATCACATACTAAGCGCTTCTGGCATCTATGTTTCATATACATATATATTCATTAATTCAGGGAAGGGAAGAGGAAGACTTGATTGTTATGTTGGAAGAACTTTCCTCTTTTTTTAAGTAGCTAGCTACCTGTCATGCTAACCTGCGAAATGCTTACTTAAATACCGTCCTGCGAGTTGAAGGATGGCTTTAATCTTTTCAGGGTTTGAAATATGGTCATTCAGCAAAACTTTCGTTATCCTTAAAGGAGCATCGTTTTTTTCCTCTTCCCCTTTATTGGACGAATGACTGACTGGGGTAGCTATCTAGTAAGCTAAATAAACAAGGAGACGTTCTGAATGGAATGGAATGAACAGCATTTCAGAAACCCAGCCAGACGGAGACGTCAGCAATTATAATTGATTAGCAGGCTAGCTACACAAATAGTAATATTTATCCATACGAACGCTTGCAATATTATACTTGTCCCATGAAATTGCTGATGTTTGCTTTGTACGTTTTAACGTCACTGTGTGTGGCGAGTGAGCTATCAGTCACATTCCTTTCATATTTAGCAGCTCCGCTAAAAAAGCGAAAGACCAGGCTTATAAAGCGATTTGTAGCTATTGTGTTAGCAGCTCGCTCTAGCTTGTTTGGGAGTGTGGAGGGGGCTTGTCACAGAAATGGAAAACCGCTTATTGGCTTCAGTTCCGCAGATGTGCTGCTTGTTCAGTCTCGAGTTTACAACTGTAAGACTGAGAACCTACATTTCGACACAAACTTATGCTAGCTAACATCAGTACAGCTCGCTCGCTAGAAAACATTTTTTTTCTGGTCAGACTTCTGATCACTGCCTGCATATTGAGTGGAAAAATGAATAAAGGAGAACCCATCACGCCTTTGTTTGCTCGTTGCTAAGCAGGTGCAAGCTTCCCGAATAAAAATTGGTATCTAGGGCTTCAATGGCTATCTGGTAATTACGGTTGCAGTATATCCATGGAGTTATCATTTTGTTTACATAACTCCTTACGCCATAGGTGACTGTACCTTACTTGCTATCGCTCAAACAGTCGGACCTTGTAACTAATGTTAGCTGGCAATTGTAGCATCGTAGCGAACCTATGTCTGGGGTAGCCAGCAAAGTTGATTCAAGGCTTTATCATGACCAATAGTCCAGCACTGCCTCGCTAAGCACCTTTGCACTTGCACTGAAAGCTTAATTATTTCACCTCTAAAACCCCTCCTACTTAATGAGGTGACTTTTAGTAAGTGCGTATCTAAGCGCTCGATCTGCAAGAACGCGCACAGGTGCGATACCTGCATCGCTTCCTTAGCTGATAGCAGCGCGCCTCTGTGGCAGGTATCCATAGTTACAGTGGAGCATGACAATGGGACCTTTCATGTCTGCATGAATAGCGTTCTGTATGGGATGTAAACGCTGCAGTCTGCCTCTGGCCCCGATGTCTGGATAACACCATATCTTCCTCTGTCATCGTGGGCAAATAGAAGAATTCCTGGTTGGTTAAGTTCAGAGCATTGAACGCTGCAGTCAACTGTAACAGAGTTGGCCCTTTGTGAACATTTTGGTTTGAAATCTTGGTATTCAGATCAAAGAAATTTATAAAGGTAGAGGGAATATGAAGGAATTTTGAAGTTGTTTCTGAAATGCATTTTGTTTTTTGTTTTGATCAGGTCAGACCAGGAGGAATTTGACATTGGGGACTTTACTGAATAGCCTCTCTTTCCCTGCACAACTCTACATGAGGTTATTGTGAGGAGGAAGTGACAAGTCAGGGGTCACAGGTCACAGGGATGCATACCTGGGTGTGAGCCCCTACAGTTGGAGCAGAGGTTTTCCTGGGACGTGGACAAAGGGGGTGTGGGCCATGCTGCCGGGGGTGGGTGTGTTCGGGACAGGAAGCACCGCCCGAGTGCTGGTGCCCCTGTTGAGGGGAGAGGGCTTTGTGGTGCAAGCAGTGTGGGGTCGCACTGAAGAAGAGGCACGGACGCTGTCCCATGAGTTGGGGATTCCCTTCTACACCAGCCGCACGGACGACGTGCTCCTCCACCCTGACGTGGACCTGGTGTGCATAAACATCCCCCCTCCCCTCACGCGCCAAATCGCTGTCAAAGCCTTGGGTAAGAGAGCCATCCACAGCAAATACACACACAGACTCACACATATATGCATGCGGAAATGCGGGCAGACAAAGTGGATGCACAGACAACAGACACCAGAGAAGTAGTAATATACACACAGTGCCATATCTCACGGTATCGGGCCATTTCCTGCCTAATTCTATGAACCAGGTCTATCCAATCCTGTTATCTTGTGTGTGTGTGTGCGCGCATGAGTGAGTGCGTACGTGTGTATGTGCTCATTTGTGTGTATGTGAATGCTTTGTTCTTCAGCTTGGGGCTGCAAACTGGAGCCCCTGCCCTGATTCCTGTTATGATATGGACCAGCCCAGGAAGCTGGTGGGGGCTGATCAGATTCTGGCCTGGGAGCAGCAAGCCCTCTCACACTGCATGTGTAATTAAGTTTAATGGCTCTGTGATTAAGCTTCGCCTGGCCCTGTGTTTATTTCACCAACACAAACAGTGTTCTCAAAACGGCACAACAATAAGATGGCATTGGCCTGATGTATAGAGTGTTCTGGGACATCTGTGTGTTTGCATACAGAGTGTACTTGGGCTTATATAAACACTCAGCAGTGAGGGATTCATTATGATTTATTGCATTCCTGATTGTCATCTGCCTGCCTCTCTCTATATCTCTATCTCTGTCTACACCCCCCTCCCATTTATGTGTGTTTTATTGGCTCAATGAGCACATTTATTTCGCCAAAGAATGAATGTGTTTCATGAAGGGCACATCAATATCCCCTGAAATGGTCATATTAAATACAATTTTCATTAGCAATTTTGGAATAGAACTGCATAACAAACCAAAAGTCTTGCCATGAAAACACAAGTTTCTATTTGAGACCTATGCCATTGGGCTGCTGTGTGCGCGTGCGTGTGTGAGAGTGAGAGAGTCTGTCTGTCATTTTGTACTTAACTGCCCCTCCTGTTTGTCATCATTTAACAGCTGAGATATGAGGTGTTTCATAGTTATGTCTGTCTGATAACTCTGTTATTCATAGCCCCTGAGTCTCAGTATGTCATTAATGTTGCATTGACCATTGCCTGAAAAGCATCTTCTTCCCATAGCTGTAAAACTTCAATCAGTTGGCGAGCAAACTGAAGTATTACACACTTAAAACCTCTCTTAGAAATTGCACCAACTTGACAGTGTTTGTACTGCACCGTGGTTAGGATGTTGTTTTTGTTGGGCGGGTATTTCAACATTTCAGGATGTATTGTCAAACGATATTTCATTAGTATGAAATTGTGGTTTGTAAGTGAAATGTCGACTGTCATTGACTGTTGAGAATTTGAGAACAATGATCTGTAAGTTTCTGTGAAACTTTTTTTTGGGGTAAAATCATTTTCCATTTTCCTTTTGTCTGTAGGTTTATATTTACTGATTAAAATGCTGTTGTTATTGATGAGGACAGATGGGTTTGTTGACAAATGTAACGCTGGTGCCTTGTGAGCTCTCTTACCTAGTCTGCATTTACATTTATTACTTTACAATCTGCTGTTATGCAGAGAGGATGATAATATAGTGCATACAATAAGGGCATATGAACCCTAGTAGACGTGTAATATGTCAGTATAACACAAACAAAACAAAGTGTAATTTTATAAAATTCTGGTTTGGACATATTGCTAGCATATTAAAATATGTATGAAGGATATGATCGTCTGTCATAATGAAGATGACCAGTGCTTGGTGGGGAGGACGGGCATATATTGTATCAGAAAATCTCAGGTATTTAAAATGCTCTTTTGTCGTTATGTGTTAATAAAGCTTTGCACGGTGGAGAAATCAGCACTCAACACGTCGATCCTTTCCATTCGCATCCTCAGAGTAGTGTTCTCCCTGCAAATTCCTGCGCAATGACTCCAGCTTCCTGCTTTAGTTCTGGCTTCCTGGTAGTGGAGGGATGTCATGGACGGTCACGTTCGGGGACCGCAGCTGCAGTTGATGGTGAAGCTCTGACCGGGCAGAAGGTCATGACCTCCCAGTCTTGTAGAGTGACTGTGTTTTACACCGGTGCATTTTATGTCCATTTGCATCCCGATTTGGAAGCAGGTTTCTAAATCGCGGTTTGAAATTTTTCCCCTTTAAATGCATAAATAGACGGAAATGGTTGTATGCCAGATATCAACAACTGTTTCCTAAACCTCCCTCAAAGGTCACGTACAAGAACCTCTGTAGCACAATTAAGAAAGATTAGTGAATGTGAGATACTTCTTTACTTGGAGACTCAAGATCTTGTCTCGGCTGTTGAGTCTTGCCTCACATGTTCAGTACATTACCTGTGTCAAACAGAATAATTTAATGTACATTGTCAAATAGTTCCTCCTAGCATAACCTTTTGTGTGCTCAAGTTATGTAACATACACACTGTACTATTTCCCCTTACACTTTACCTCACTATGCTCATATCTAGTAAAGATTTGTAATGTGCTCTCTAAATAAATGGAGACCATTGTACAGTAAAAATTCAAGGATGTGTTGAATCACAACACTGAAACATAGCAGAATTACAATAAATGTGTACTATGTATGGAATGTGGAGGGATGACCTCCCTGTTCCAGCTACACCTCTCCACCCTAATACTCTCTACAAGAGGTGTGTGTTCAGGAGCACTCTGAAAACACTGTGGTAGTGTGCATTGTGCTTATTTTTCAGATCACATTATTCAGAGCAAAATACTTTTCAGGACCAATTTACGAGAAGCAAATAAGTTAAATATTCTTGAAGTTTCTTAAAAGTGCTTTGCTCTGGCTAACCGGTAAAAGTTCCTTATCATTGCTCTGATGTTGTCTTGCTCATGAAGCCAATTTTGAAATCTGGGCGGACATTCTTGTGTGGTTGACAGCTGAGTGTTGGTGTGATTCTGTACTGAGACAATGGCGTGTTTTGCAGAAGGGTGTCTGCATCTGGCCTTGTATTTGCATATGATTTTATGTGACCATGTGTTTGCATATGACTGTAGGTATGCGTGTGGCCTATCAGTCTAACCTTTGGGATTATGTGCCACTGTTGGGGATAGGCTAACGTTCTCTCCAGCTCTGGGGCAGTGTGCCCTACAGGAAGTATGTGCAGTCGAGTTACTTCCTTTTCCTCTGCTGGGCGACAGGAGGGCCCTCTGGGCTATGACTGGGTGGAGCTTGGTGACACAATAAGACCCTATAAGGGAGGGGAGAGCGCCCAAGCCGCTGTCCTCCCCTCCCCCAGGCCCTGAATGTCAGGTCGGTTGCCTGGTTACCAGACTTCAGGGTAGAACTCCCATGCATAGCACTATGTAGAGACACACACACACAAACACACACACACACTCACAGCTACACACCTAAGCACAGTGAGTGATTCACACACATGCTGATCTTAGAAAATAGGCACACACATAGTTTCTGGACAGATAAGGGGAGCTGGCGGATGTAAAGCTGTGTGTGTGGTTGTGTGTGTGGTTGTGTGTATGTGTGTGTGTGTGTGTTTTGTGTGTGTGTGTGTGTGTGTGTGTGTGTGGTTAGGCCTTGGCACCATGCCTTATCTGCCCTCAGGTTGTTGCATCATGCTGTAGCAGCATTATAAATTGAGGGCCTGGTCTGGCCAGCCTCAGCGGGCTGCTGTCCTAGCAGAGCAGCTTGGAGAGGGGTGCCTGAGAGGGGCCTCGTGGCGTTCCCAGAGGGCTGTGGGCTTGCAGGGCCAGAGCGGATAGGTTTAGCATTTCACCACCCTGAGGCTGGGATCTGTTTGTGCAGGTGATACCATCAGAGCAGAGCCCCCCTCCCCAGGTAAACTGAGCCAGGTGTGTGAGCCAGGTGTTTGAGATGAATACAGAGCTTGCCTCTGTTTGTGGCTCTGCAAGCACATGTGGGTGTGTGTTGACAAACTGTCTTCCTCTAATGAGACATTTATTGATTAGATTTAATTACATTTTGATTCTGGTTATGTTTCATTCTGTGATGTATAACTTAACTTTGTTTGCCAGTGTGCTTAGTCGCTCTTCTGACCATGTGCAAGTGCGTATGCACATAACTGTGCGTGTGTTCACTTCTGTATGTGCTGAGGCATGCTTATCTGTCTGTCTGTGTGTGTGTCTGTGTCTGTGTCTGTGTGTGTCTGTGTGTGTGTGTGTGTGTGTGTGTGTGTGTGCACGCACTGTTGTAATTGCTTGTGGATGGTGTGGATTGTGACATCGGGAGGAGCACTGGAATGGAGTGATTTGCATTCCTGTGTGCAGTCGTTTGGTTTCTGCAAGAGCCACCCTCTATCCTGCAAGCATGTGCAAAAAAAGGAGGGGAGACAGAACAGGAGCTGTCACAGAACACAGCTGTGAGACAAACAGGAAGTCCCTAAGGTCTTTAAAGTGTGGGAGATCACACCCACAGAAGGGTGACGGGCCGGCTTCCTCCTCCCTGAGGTGGAAGTGCATTGTTCTGGGCTGGCGGACAGACTTATGACATTATTATGGCTCTTCCTGTCGTGGGCCAGAAGCCGCGCTGTGAGATAGTTGGGCCGTCACCCTTGCCCCTAGCTGTCTGCCCTGGAGCAGCAGGGGTAACTGGGTTAGCAGGATAAAAACCCGAGGATGGACCCTGCTAGCACAGCAAGCCAGACCAGCAAAGCTGAATGTCGGCTAAACGTGTAGCTTGATCTGAAAAAGCTCAAACTTGTTTGTAAACACTTCTTATATCTCTCACATAGACACCACTAGGCTTAGTTGGGCTGTATCACTAGGGGGAAGAGGAAGCTATAGCCATGGGATGTGAGTTGCCTTCAGCCCTGGAATCCTGAGGGTGGGGTAAAAGCAGTAGAGTGTAGAGAGATGGAGCAGTGGAGCAGACCACTGTATATACTGACCATGTATACCAACTGTAGACCAACCAGCATGAGGGCCGCCTTTGAACAGGGAATAAAATGTGCCCCTCGGGCACCCATAAACCCCTCAGGATTAATAAATGTAGGGTAGCTGGCGTGCTGATTGATATAATGCTGTATTTGCTCAATTTCCTTTTCCTTTTTTCCCCTTCAATCTCCCAAGTGCTATAAAACCAGGCTTCACTAATCTCCACCACAGAGACCTTGATTAGGAGGTGGATTTTTGAGCAGGGCTGGAATAGATTAAAAAAAACAACAAACCCTACTCCTTTATTAAAATCAGGGATTAGCAAGGTAGGGTGGATGGGTCAGATTTAAAATGTATTGAAGTCTGAGAGCAGATAGAAATAACTGAGCCATGCTGACATAAGAGCGCACTTATGACTCAGTAGGAATGAAATTCAGAACGCCCACTTTGTGTGTGCATGTGCGTGCGCGTGTGTGTGGTGTGTCACAGCGTTTCCATTACGAATCCATTATTTGTTGTCCTCACCCAGCCCTGCCTTTATCTAAGGTGTGTTACAGCACACGCTGCTGACAGAGCCCCACCCGTCACAGCGGCAGGGGCGGATGGTTACACTGCTGCTGTTTATGGAAGCCAAGATCAAAGTTCCTGTATGGGTGCCTGTCCAGTGCTTAATTTATCTTTTAGCTTCTCTGTTTATCAGCGCAATTCAGCTTTACTTTATTTACATGAGAAAAACAGTACATGTAAAAAGCATAGTGTAATGGGATTTATTTCTTATGGAAATAGAATGTACTGCAGTATATTATGTTGAAGATAATTGCAATAATACACTGCAGTATATTTTATTTATGTTAAGGATAAAAAAAATGTGATAACAATATTCCAGATCAGCGAATGTTATTATTTTGGTTCAGTATAATGTGTTCTTCATGATAATTTTGGTTATAATCGTGCACTAATAACTTAAATTCCTGATCATCGTCTGCATGTCTGTCTCTCTGTGTCTGCCCCTCCAGGTATTGGTAAGAATGTGATATGTGAGAAGGCCGCCACGTCGGCGGACGCCTTTAAGATGCTGACGGCGTCACGGTACTACCCACAGCTGATGAGCCTGATGGGGAACGTGCTGCGCTTCCTGCCGGCCTTCGTGCGGATGAAGCGGCTGCTGGAGGAGGGCTACGTGGGCGAGGTGCAGGTGTGCGACGCGCGGGTGTACTGGGGCAGCCTGCTGAGCGACACCTACAGCTGGATCTGCGACGAGCTGATGGGCGGCGGCGGGCTGCACACCATGGGCTCCTACATCGTGGACCTGCTGAGCCACCTGACAGGCCGTCGCGCCACCCGCGTCCATGGCCTCCTCCGCACGTTTGTCCGCCAGAACGGCGCCATCCGCGGGATCCGGCGCGTCACCAGTGACGACTTTTGCTTCTTCCAGATGCTGATGGGCGGCGGTGGTGGGGGTGGGGTGGGGGCGGTGCTGGGGGCGTGTGCTGCACGGTCACACTGAACTTCAACATGCCGGGCGCCTTTGTGCATGAGGTGATGGTGGTGGGGTCGGCGGGGAGGCTAGTGGCCCGTGGTACGGACCTGTATGGGCAGCGGAATGGGCAGAGCCAGGAGGAGCTGCTGCTGGCAGACCCCTCAGGCCAGGGCCCACCTGGGACGGGGCAGGGGGCGGGCCCAGCAGAGAAGGGGCTACGGGACATCCCCCTACCCTACCTAAAGGGGATGGCGTGCATGGTGCAGGCCCTGCGCGTCTCCTTCCTGGGCCAGGAGGACCGACGGACCTGGGACCTGAAACCCGTGGCCATGGCTGCCTCGTTCGAGGACGGGTTGTACGTGCAGACTGTGGTGGACGCCATCAAGAAGTCCAGCCGCACAGGCGAGTGGGAGCGGGTGGAGGTGATGACCGAGGAGCCGGATGCCAACCACAACCTGTGTGAGGCGCTACAGAGGAACCCCTGAGTGGGAGTGGGGCAGGGTGGGACAGGTGTGGAAAGGTGGAGGCGCACACTGGGCTGACCCCCACCCCATGCAGGACATTTTGGGACAGGATTAGGGTCTCGCACCTCTCCGCCCTCCCACCCAGTAAAAGTGATCACATGTGTGTGAGTGCAGCTGATAGTGTGTTGTAATCACTGGCTTCACAATTTACTTTACTGCCCCTTTGATTATTAACATTATTATTTATTTTAATGTAGAACTACACTTACTATGCACCAATCTTGAGTGCGTGAAATAATAACAATTCATATACAATTTGTGTTTTGAAAAATACATGGAGTTCACACCCACTTGTATGGGAGACTCAGGACAATTTATTTATTGTTATTATTATTTTCTATTCCCAATTTCCTGATTGTACAATTGCACCTTACTGAAGCCCAAGCTACATGTTTTGCTGTTTTGTGAAAACGGTTTTCCGCATTCCTGCCAGCTTGCAGATTTAGGTCAGTTGTAAATTACAAAAGAATTCCATGCGCCATTATTCTCTCATGAGTGTGCTCCTGGATAAGAGCTGTCTCAGTGAATGGCCCTATCACAATCTCCTGGTTTGTTGATAACTTTAAATAATCTCTAATGAGAGTTAAGTAAAATGTGAAAAACATGCCTTTTCCAAAGAGTACTGGGGACTAGTGAGCGCCAAATCACCTCCCTACCCAAATCCTGTGATCTGTGCACACCCTTAAACCTGATTTTGTGTTGAACCTGAGTCCTCCGAGTCTGCTGCACCTCAGAGGACCCACTTTAGCCATTTGGATCACAAGTGCTGCATCAGAAGCTGGACTGTGCTTTCTTTGTCTTTAGAAGGCAGGGTTGTGTTTGTGAGCGTGTTGTGAGAGAAGCAGTTGAATGTGATATTTTTAAACTGTGTGACCCTGTTAGCTGTCCTGCTGAGTGTGAGTTTTCGCCGCTGTCGTCTGAAAGGAAGCGGCGGGAAACCATGTGCACGGTAAGCCACAAATGGTGGGAGGAGCCTCTCCCAGGAGGCTTTGCTTCTGCACCCACACAGATACAGCCTTTGTAGAACTTTCAGGAGCAGTTCCTAAGTCGGTCCTTCAGCACGGTGAATAACATGCTCTGAAAGAATTTCTGGTTACGTCCCAGATGGGTGCTACATATTGATGGTGGTAGAGTTGTGTTTCCCCATTGTAAAGTGAAATCTCTCCAGTGGTTTCATTAGGGGTTGCCTGGGACAAGCTTGATCAGACAGGTAAAATTCTACAAGTGAAAATTTTCTACTACTTCTGGAAACTATTTTCTATTCTGGAGGGTCACCAGCACTGGTTTTATTACTGTATTTGGCGAGTTAAGCTGGTAGCAAGCAAGTAGTGCAACCTGGTTGAACCAGATTTGGCTTGATTGACTTGGTTCAGTTCTGTCTTACAGTATTTTCCATATCAAACAGGGCCTCAGAACTAATCTTAAATACTTAAATGTGTCGTTCATACTCTGCCAAACCTGCAAACTGGCTTGGTGTCAGTGGAATCTGTTACCATGGTCACTGTACCAACAGCTTCACTGAATCTGCTTCTGTGCCAGTGAAGTACAGAGTGAAGCTGAAACTGCACGTCTTCAGTTTCCTCTGATGATGCCTACCATTCCACTTACAGTGCAAGGGGCCATATCATTTCTTCCCATAGGTATTCATTTAAAAGTCCATTAGCAGACTTATTTAAGGTATGGTGTCATTCAAGCTCAATATCAAGAATTCTGGAGTGGAATGTTCCAAGTTGAATCTGAGCCCCATACGGGGAGGCAGACAGGCTTTGTTGCTTTTACATTTTGGTTCCTTTTTGGTTTCCATAGATTCTGGCCTCAGACCTACAAAGCCTAGGTTAAGGGCACATACCACAACACATTCTCTGTGCCTACTGTGTCATTGGCAGCTGGTTTGTTTTCCTCCACACTTATGTTTTGTTTTACTACTGTGAACAAGAACTGTTGCTAAGCTTTTTTTTGTTGAGATCTGCCAACTACTGTATGTGCCTGTGTGTGTAAATCTACGTGCATGCTTGAGAAGGTGCATCACTGTACCCACTGATTCTGATCCCTGTAAGAAATGCATTTGTGTGTTTACATGTTCAATATGCGTGACTACACAAAAACATTTAACATATTTACACGAACTGGTTTCATTCTGTGCTGAAAACTGAGATTGTGTTGTAATTATCAGTTAAATTCAAGGATAGGTTTTTTTGTTTTAACTCCGTTAACTCCTGACATGCCCAAAGGATACACTGAACGTCAGCTGAAGGGAGCCGACTGCTAACTGTTTAGCATAATCAGCTGCTGTGGAGTCATTCTGTTCCTCAGGTTGTGAAAAACCTGTGCTTGTGTAAATGTGCATTCCTTTGTTTCAGTAAATACATTAAGGATTGAACACAATCATCAAAGATGTAGGGATGAATTAACATGTTGACAAAACAGGTATAATTCATGCAGAAAAAGAAATTAGGAAAAGAACTGGACCAACTGCCTTTAAATCACAGATGCAAATATAATATTTAAAGAATAACAGGTGATAATATGTCATCGCCTCGGCATCAGTGACAGCTGAGGCACCTATCTACGCAATATGTATTTATGGAAAGAAAACCATCACTCTGATTACACAAACATTACATATCAGATCTTTTCACATTGAGGACGGGGTTAATCTCACTAGGGGTCAAGTGAGAGAAAGGACTGGAGTATCTGCTCTGTGTAAACACTGTATTTTACATTTTTTCATTAAAAAATCTCCTAATTGACTGTTGTATTTAACAAGATGTTCCATTTATTAAGGGCAAAATATAAAGAAATTGTTATGAGTTGTACATAATTTGTAGATGGATATTTATTATTTGTGCCTGATAGTTTTTATCATTAAAAATTGTATTTGGTGTAATTGCTGTTAAAGGTGTCAGAATTTTTGTTTTATTTTCCTTTTCTTTGTTAGTTTATGAAACATCAAGCAGTTTATTTGAATGTAAGGCTGCCACTGAATAAATGTCTTGTAGTCCATTGATGTAGTCAGTCGCTTAATTAAAAACAGTCTTTACTGATTGATTTGTGGTTGTATATTTTCTGTACTGTACTTACAATAGTATATATTTACCATATTATTATCACGTGTATGTTTCTGCGCAGCCACATGGTATTCTTACTTTTCCACACCACCCTTTTCAGCACAGTGGGATTGAAGACCCAAACATGCACAAGCAAACCACAAACACGGTATTGGCCTTCCACAAAGATAAAACAATGGCCCATATTAATCAAGTCTCAAGAGTATGACTGCTGATGTTGGATCACTGATTATGTCCCCATGATATGAAAATATTGTGTTATCTGAAATTAAAAACCTACTCTGGATCAGTCATACTCCCAACTCTTGATAAATACAGGGCAATAACATGAAAGTCACACAGAAGTGACTCCAGGTGACACATTTGGTACAAAATTTTACAAAGTGACATTAACACTGCAAACAGCATATTCAGGTGATAATATGTATTCAAATGACATTTCACTACAAATGTAACCTAATACAGTATATATAAAATAAATGAAACCCCCCCTCCCCATGGTTAGCTGAAGGGTTAAAAGGCCATGTCAGGACTTACATGCTTTGACTAGACTCGGGCAGTCTCTAAAAAAACCATAAGCTCTTTTTCAACAGATCTAGTATCATCCCTAATGTAGGTTACACAACCTTTCACTCTGACTGACATGTGATCCTGATGAGGAGAACATACCAGAGAATAAATCCCAATGTTATTGGCTCTTATCATTGGCTGGTTGATTGGATGAGTGAGACTGGTGTTATTGGCTGGTCGGGTGAAAAATGAGAGTTTGGTGTTCTTGGGTGGTTGAAGGAGAGAAAGACCCGTGCTATTCAAGGAAATTTGGAATTCCCTCAAAAGGTCAGCGATTCACTTTCATTTGAATGGTCTCTAAAATTAATTTTAAACCCAAAACATAATACAGAGCACAGTTATATAAATAATCCTGTGCCTCACAATTCTAGATTACATTCACACAATTTGCAATTACACAATCATAGTTGCTTAATTACATTATTAAATTGATAGCCACTACCATCTTTTTTGACAAATAATCAGAATTGATCAGATTTAATGGTAGAATGAATAAGTAATTGTTAGGCTGTGTATTTATTTACCTGATGAAGTGAACAGGTAAAATGTAGATAGATACGAGCACTTAAACTTATTGTGAAAGAATATTATTGAACAATTACAGTAGATGTAAAGTAACGATGTTACGAATGGAGAAAATAAAACCAGTTACCAGACATTACAATTAGACGGACAACCTTCAAAACAATAAGATGAATGAACAATATGAAAAGTCCACAAGAATCTTTAAATGAAGAAGGAAATGGTGCGTTTATAGTTGAAATGATAATTCAGCGATTAACCTCCAATGCAGTAGATGGCGACAAAACGACATCTTGCTAACATACTCACTCAATTTGGTCAAACATAAGCCATGGTTAGGAAAAATGGCGTCTAGAAAGCGAAGTGTGGTGTGGTCCTTCTTTCAAGACGACTTGAGCTCTAAGAGGGCGATATGCCTTCTGTGTGAGGAGGACATACTACACTGTGGTAACACCACAAATATGCTAAAGCATTTACGATCAAAACACCAGGAGGATCTTTCTAATACCATAAAGAGGAGGAAATTCTCTGATGATGGGACCAGTGCGAGGGCGCGCCAACTTACGACAGAGCAGGCTGATGGTGTCATCGAGAACGACGCAGGTAGATAGCTAGCATGTATGGAAGCTAAGTTAGCAAATGTGCATTTCCAAACATTATCAGATTTATTTGTAGTTCCTAGCTTGACAAATTGTAGCTGGCTTGGTGATTACACAGCTAAATATTTGCACATTCGCTGGCAAGGTGGAAAATGTATGCTAGGGTACAGAGATTTATGTTTTTATGAAAACTGCTAGCTGGTTTGATAGCTTCAATAAAACAATACCATGAAAACAAATAGCTTGCTGAAGTCAACGGAATCTTACTTGCGCGTTAAATAGAGATGTGTAGAAAACTTTATAGATGCCAGTGTCCTATTATGTAGCGTTAAATGTTTTCTAGTGGTTGGCTGATCTGTTTGGTATTGTTATTGCCAAACTTACAGGCAGAGGCAGGTTCATATTTTTGGGGCTGTTTCCAAATCGCACTTGGGCTACTCTTCCTGTCCTTAAACCGCAACTACGTTATACAAAATTAAACTTTCTTTTCAATACCGATATTCTAATAATGGTATTTTACGAAGCAAGGGTTACAGATATGATAACTGACGAGTCTAAATATCTAAATAGTTGATTCATATGTAGTTGTATATTATAACTGGAATTATATTTACCTAGCTTCTTTATTTGTGATAGTGTAAGTATTTTCTCATGTACCACAGCGGAGTACATGCTCTCAAAAAATAAAAAGAATATTTTGCAGTGTAGCATTTAGTTTGTCCAGTTGCATCCTTTTATATAGGTGCTGAGCGTCAGAGTAAAGAATGTGGTGTTTGTGCATTTTAATTAGGATGTGTTTGTTACTATGCTAACTTAGGAATTTGACAAACCTGTCATATACTATTTTAGTTATTTCTCGAACACCCTCAGCTTCTCAAATGAAAGTATCACATTGTAAGCCATTGATGCTTCAATTAGCGCGTCCTTTTAGTGATAAATGTTTGTATCTGTTTTGCAGAAATTGTTGTGTCTGACATAGGAGAAGAGTCAACGGAGCAGGAACGCTCCATGGGGAGCGAGGAAATTGGCAGACCAATCAGTGATGCTGAAGAGGTCTACACGTTACCAGTCGTGAAAAACAAAAAGCGCAGTGCAGTTTGGAGGTACTACCAGGACGGCTTGGATCCAAACAAGGTTCTGTGCTTAGTGTGCTCAGAAAACATCAACTATCCTCAGAACACCAGCAATTTGCTTAGGCATTTACGAAAGAAGCACCCAAGTGAATACGCTGACATCGAAAGCCAGGTGAAGGAACGGTCAGGGGAAGGGAACAGAGCAATGGTGTGCCGCAGCTTGGTGGAACAGACTGCACACAACGGCATCACAGACAGCGACCAAAGTAAGAGTACAAGTGAAAGTGCTTGCATACATTGCGAAGTAGACCACTTTATGCCCTCAAAAGGCACACACACTTAATACTAGAAGGTAGCTCTTGCACAATGTGCATCATGAATAGAATTCATTGTATTATCCCATTTATTTATAAAGGTACTACACAGGTGTAGGTACTATCATCATAAGTCAATATGGGACTGCTGAGACTTAGTTGAAGCAGAAGGGTGAAAGCAAACAGAAATGGATTTTTATCATTGCAAATTCCAGAGTGCAAAAGTTAGAAATGAGTAATATCTGGTGGTGTAAATTCACCAAAAATGTGTACTCTCAGAAGTAGGATGTTTCTGTTTTGCAATGTGCTGATACATGTAAGACAATAAAAAGCACAGTATGTTGGGAGCATTCTTTCATTTATATCTTTGTGTCATAAAAGCAGATTGTGTTTTGGTTTGATTTGACTGTCACTCTTTCTTGCAGCAGAGTTTGTGCCTATGTGTATGGCTTAACACATTTGTTTTTCTCTTGCAGTAATCCAGATATCTGTTACGGGGGAGGAATCGGAAGAACAGGAACACTCGATAACAAATGAAGACAGAAAGACAGTCGTTGCTGACATTGTCGATGCAGCCTACAGTTTTTCAGTACTACCGGACAAAAAACGCAGCGCGGTGTGGAAATACTACCAGCGTGGAGAGGACTCCACCACGGTACTCTGTTTAATATGTTCACACAACATCCAGTACCGGCAGAACACCAGCAATTTGCTCAGACATTTAAGGAAAAAGCACCCGGACAAATACATCGACAACAAGAGCAAAGCCAGCAATGACAAGCCAGAGGAGGAGCCACTGGGAGTGGACATTACCCACACTTTTAAATCCCCAAGTTTTCACAACAGCTTCAGCAGCCCAAGAATACACACCGGTAATTCCAAACATCTCACTCACCGTGTTCTTTGTTGTGGAAAATTGTATTAAATTCTCACTACTTGTCTTGAGGGCCTCAGTTGGAAAAGGTGTTCCAAAAAAGCACAAACTGGGCTTCACAGCTGAATCGTTACAGGTCTCAGCCATGAAGTTTCTGCCAGGCTTCTGCAGTAGTGGAACAAACAAGGTTTCATTCCACCTGGGGTCAGGTGGGTTCAAGCCTGCCAGGGCTCTTTGGGGTACAGCCGCGGTAGTTCCATTCAACATTGCATAAGGTGGCTGAAGACTGTTACCTGACATCAGTAGATGATGTACTTGTCTGATCAGAAAATTGGCTTTATTTACATGTCTTCCCCTGTAAAATGATCTTCTATGGCTGGTGAACAAAATCATGAAAACACCAACCAGTATATTTGAAAATGCTATTGTTGTCCTTGGCAAAACTGAATGTGCAAAATATGTCCTTCTAGATAATGTGAACTGGCCATCCTTATGTGCCATTAGCTCACTAAATCCAACATTTTCCACAAGGGGGAAGGGCTAGTTCTTCTGAGAGATGAACTCAATTACCTTTCTTGTTATTGTCTAAATCCTTCCTCTTTCTCAAAAGATGTATGTATGTTGCCACTTGGCTGCATGTTGGCTTGGACTCCTTATTAATTTTGTTAGCATCAGTTTGAGGTAGATAGTCTGAATGCTAATTACTGTGATACACCTTCAAGTGACTGTTAAAATAGTTAGTATTGAAAGTTTTCTTGTCATTATCCCCACTAGATATAGTTTTGCATTTTTCCAAAAGCATAAAATGTATTGTCCTCTGGTACTATTTATTGTAAGCATGTCAGATTTCATGGTGCTTCAAATTGACATCAAACATGGAGTGCCTTGATAATCTTAATGTAAAATTGCCAATTCCTGCCAATTCCAATGTCTTTGTGGCTGCTAATTGGCCAATTATTATTTTGGGTGGATCAGTTGCTATATTTGAACAAATAAGATCAGTGTCAGTGGCAGAGCCGATGGTCAAGGAGCTTAATGGTATTTTGATAGCAAGTAATCAGGAACCAGCTCCACACAGTTAACACCCAGCCCTACTTTTAAGTGACTAGTTTCATCTTGTGGTGCAAGCATTGTTTCTTCAAGGTGTTAACATATTCCAATACAAAATATATAACATACTGCTCTTTGCTGTTTTTCATGAAGCTTTTTGGCAGTGTTCCTCTTGAAGCATAAAATAATTTAGCCTTTTTTGTGCCAAATGCACCTGCAGTTTGGGCACCAGCTATTTAACTAGCAATTTATTTCAAAATCTGTTGGATCTGACATGTTGCTTTTAGACCTCACATATTTAAGTGTTGATTTAAAATTAGTTTTATAGCACAAACATTGGTCATGAATGTTGGAATTAATAGGAAATGTATGCATTTTCATTTGGTGTTTCTATTATTTTGTCTATCCCCTGTACATAGACTTGCACAGCAACAGCAGAAACATTATGGATGCCAAAAAGTGGCAAGTCCCTTATTAGTGCTTATGACTAATATTCATAATATCTGCATGTGTGTCTGTGAATGCTCAGGAAGGCCACATCTCTTCCTGGAGCTGGGGTCCCTCTGCCAACCTAGGAATGAGTTTCTGTTTTCTCTTCTGCAGGTGTACCAGAGCTGTTAACCATGGAGCAGTCCGAGCAGTTGAGGAGATCGCTGGAACAGGAAACCAGGGCTCTGGAACGGGAAAGGGAATTGACAGAACAGCTGAGGAGGGCACAGCAGCAGGAGGCGCGGGCGCTGGAGCAGCAGAGGGAGTTAACGGAACAGCTGAGGCGAGCGCAAGAGGAGGAGATGAGGAGGGTCCGGCAGCTGGAGAACCAGGCCCTGGAACAGGAGAGGCAGACTGTGGAGCGGCTCCGGAAGGTCCAAGAGCAGGAAGCAAGGGCCATAGAGCGGGAGAGGGAGGCCCTGGAGCAGCTCCGGAGGGAGCTGGAGGAGGACAGAAAGGCCCTGCAGAGACACTGGGACGCGCTAGGGCAGAGCAGGGTGACCGTGGTGGGGCAGGACATGAAAAGTCAGGGCCAGGTAACACTGGGGATGGAGAGTGGAGAGGTGGAGATGTTAGTGGTGACAACATGAGGAAGGAAGGAAGGAAGCAGCTACCCATGTGAGACAGCCTAAGAAAAAAGGGTGAGTTTTGTCATTGGTCTACAGAGGAAAAAAGATTACTCCCACCCATCCCCTGAAAATAAAGTTAAGAAGCATAACTCTTCCCTTCTGCATTTATTTTGTAGTATCTTTGCACTCTCAGTTGTCAGGCTCTCAGTGTTAATCTACCATGAGCCTCACCAAATTGACACTCTGATATGAGAAAAACCTGCCAACCCTCTGGGAATGGACTTCGCAGATAGTCAGTCACTACATGTTGGAGAGGCAGTTCAAAGCCGTGATACAGGCCAAATCGAAAATGCTAATGTACTGTAATGCTGGTGAAAACTTGCTTGACCCAATCAGGCCTTATCAGACCCAGTCAGCCAAGAACTTGCTGGAAGCAGCAGGAAACCTCTCAATCTGATTTGGAAAATAGGCTTGCAAATTCTTCCTTTCCCAAATGGTCTAGAGCAGCCTTGGACATTACTCACCAGGAGATTTTGCAATTCTCTTTCAAGCCCCACTTTTAGACTCTGGCAGAGGATAGTAGTAGGGAGTGAATCGAATTGGGTGCTGAAGTGATTGGGTGAATGGTGAAACATCCTGGTGAGTAAACCCCCAGGGCTGAGCTCGGGCAACCCTGCTCTAATGGTGTCCATTGGTGACACCAGTACCAAGAGCCAGGTGAGTGCTCTGATATTGATATGTGTGCAGAAAGTCCCATACAACATCAGTATTCCCCAGTAGGGCATCTGCATTTTGGTGCAAAGTATTAACACAGGAGTAGGTAACCTTTTTAATGTTCATTAGTATTGATTATTCTCTTGTCCTGGGTGGCTGGAATATTTTATGTTTTTATACATTTTCCATTCAACTGTCGGTGTCCCTTTCAGGTTTTGTGCAGTACCTTGCTGAAGGTTTGCAGGAGCCAGCCTTGTTTTCTAAATTAGCCTGCTCATTTTTTAACTATAAACCTGTAACTAGGCTATAACATTTAAATGAATCACCAATAAAACCAACGGTAATCAGGATCTTATTAAACACATTTTTATAAGAATACTTTCAGTTCTCCTTTTCAAATGACTCTGCCTTCTTTTGTGGACTGATTATGTTCTGGTCATAATTTTTAATCAAACATTCTTTTTAATCCTACTTTGTGTTCTTAGACAATAATGCCAAGACATACCCCTTAACCTAATTTTGATAGCATTCAGAGTTTTTTTCCAATGTAAAGTGTGATTTGTTTTGGTTTAACGCTTGCCTATTAACATTGGTAATTAAGAGTCT
Organism: Albula goreensis; assembly: GCA_022829145.1. Taxonomy (NCBI): domain Eukaryota; kingdom Metazoa; phylum Chordata; class Actinopteri; order Albuliformes; family Albulidae; genus Albula; species Albula goreensis. Next base: position 25,321,781 of record CM040755.1, read on the forward strand.
GACATTGATGAGGAATTCTTATGCTAACTCTTCATTCATACCACATCCTGTTTTCACCAGTCAGTCTTTAACTCTTGAGGGCTGTATCTCTGAGGTTCTGCTGTATTAAACCCAATGGGCATATACTTTGTTTTCCTTTGAATTTTTATAGTGACTGAAGTGAGTGAACCTGAAGTGTCTGTTGAAATGCACCCATGTACCCTTGAATTGGTCCCACCATTCTCTGAATCTCGGCAGCCTACAGTTGCGTCCATCTTGTCTTTCATTGCATCCATGGCAATATACCAGCAAATTCAGGGGAACCTGCTTACTGTCAAACCTATAAAACACAGTACTGAAGGCGCACAGCCCACCATTGCATTTGACCACTGTTACATCTTGACAGACTTCTGTAAAAACAGAGCAGGGTTGAGAACTGCCACCAGAACCTGAGGCCTCGATTTGATGACTGAACTGCAAGGGCGTTGATAATTAATGTCCTCTAAATTTTTAGCCCAATTACTTTTTCTGTGTTGTGCTGGTGTTTCCTTTCAAGTGGATAATTAAAAGAAGCTAAAAATAAAAAATATTTACATCTTCAAAATACATTCTTATTTCAGTAATGGAACTAATATAGATACATCCAATAACAAGTACCTGTATTGCACACCAAAGCTTCACAGTATATATTTTCTGTCAAAAAAAAAAGATTACCTACATCTTAATTGAATCCTTACATGTATATTTACACATATGTATAGCAATCATACATCTTGAATAGGTAAAGGGAACTTAACTAAAATGAGTCATATCAATGGTGGAGAAAAAAGCAAAAGGTTTCCTGACAGGACAACAGTCTAAGTGAGTGTTGCTGCAGAGGGCAGTAAAAGCACAGGTTATGCACTGTGCCCAGGTTCACTTCCTGGAGGCTCTGTATGGGTGGTGCTGTGATATTTATCAGATGAGTCTGTTGTTTTCCACCCAGAAGTAGCCAACTCTGTGGTCCTCAGCCTGTGATACTGCATTACGCAGATCCATATGCATATGAAGAAGCCTGGGGAGACAGGAAGCAGGGGGTCAGGGCCTCGTCTGACTTCCTGTTTCATGTGCTGCTTTAAATATCACCGAGGGTTAAAAGCGAGATTGATCAACTGGGCTTTAGTGATGTTTCAGTAAATGCCTGCTCAAGAACTACCCCCCTACACTGATATTCTTGGGAAAGCTTTACTGTAACAATATATTCAGAACTGTGCTGATGATTGTCCATTTCACTGACGTTAATCTGCTAAAAATGGTCACATTCAGTCCTAGTGTTGAGGTCTACCAGTGTCCTTCAGAGCAGGTCCCTCTTTCTGGGGGAGTATGGCTCTAGAGGTCCTTGGGCTCCATCATTATTTAAAGGGACCTTAGTCCTGAACTTCTTTTAAATCTAGCTCTGAATCTCTTCCCTACAGTTGTGATTTGTGTAACCCCTTTCCCTCCACACAGTGTGAGTTTCAAGCTATAATTTATGCTTGTTCTTGACCTCATGGGGGTAGTTCTAGCCTACTTGTGTGCTTTAGGAGTGTAAAACCATGGAGGATGTAAACAGCATTTTGAGAAGACTGTTGTTAGGCTGAGAGGTTTTGCCTTGCCTTTCCTGAAGAAAGACCAGGCAGTGGTATATGTTACTTTCTGTTACTTTCACAGAAGGAAGTGAGGAAGCGATGAGGAAGGTGTGCCTCAGCAAGGTAAGCTGAGGATAAATGTATTTCAGACACACATTTATGCACCCCTCTTAAAGAGACGTTTAGCTATTTTCAGGGCACATATTTGATAGAAAAACAACCGTCCAGACATGCAAAACAAGCATGTGCAAGTGTGTGACCTATTTACCTAATCATATCATGCAGACCACAAGAGGGAGAGTATCATAGATGGGTGACAAAGCAATTTATGTGTTTTTGTATGTTCAAGAACATAAGGCAGTCACAGTTTTGGTCTATGCACAGAGCAGAATTATACACACAGTTTACCAACAGTCAACGTATCTGTGCTCCAGACATGACATACCTTGCAGTGAATTGAGGATTGTGAACGTGTACAGGATGGGCAAGTTGGTGTAGCCAATGGAGAGGAACCCCAGTCCCCAGGTGACACCCAGGGCACAGGTGAGCCCCAGGATGCTGCAGAGGGTCCGTGTGTGCTGACTTTTCTCCTGGGATGGCTGCTGAGTGTGCAGGCGGAACATCTTAACCACGATGTAGATCAAGACGGCCCTGTTGAACAGGAGCACCAGCACAAAATACGCCACGATGGAGGCGTAGTGCACCACGAGACTCCGAATCCAGCACCTGCATCAAACAGACCGCGTAATTACACTGCTTCAATATATAAAAAATGAAACTTATTACAGATTTTTCATGTATGAAATAGAGGAATGGGTACCTATTGATCCAGTGTGAGTCAGAGAGGAATTACAGTGTCTAGGTCTTGTTCTAGTTGTACTGCAGTCACAGTGTCTATAGGTGATGTATGAGATTGAGTAAAGACACATTGGAAAGACTCACATCTCCCCTGCCCCAGTTTCATGGTGGCCATAAAATCTTGGACTCACAGTGATGATGATGACCACAACCACAGCTGGACCACCTGCAGGAATGGAAGAGACAAAACACAGCCTTGGAAGAGCATTTCTGTAACATTAATGTAATGTTGAAACAAAATCATGATGATGTTTCTGGTCTCAAAACATATGTTCCCTCAGCACCTCAAGAGGAGCAACAAATTCAAAATGAGGGAAGGGTAAAATGTCCATTAGGGCAGACGAGGACAACTGTACAGAGCTTTCTCATTTGTTCCTTGATAGTTCAGGTTATTTGTCAAACTGCCAAATGGTCAGTGTTTTGGAGGTGGTCTACACTAACATCATCAATCTACATATCATGCCAGATCCAAGATTCTGCTTTTGACTAAAAATGCATTCCCTATGTGCTAAAGTAGACAACAAACCAGGAGAGAGAGAAGTGGCAGAGAAAGTAAGGCTTCATGGACCCCTAAATGGATGTTGCCATCTTGTTAGCCATAACTCATTGATTGGAACCAGTCTCCGCCTCTTTCAATGGACGGAGCTGTCCCAAGCTTATTTTGATATGGCACACGATGGTTCCACTCATGAAGTTAACAATGCCTTGTTCTCAGAACTTGATGAAAGCTGAAGTACAGTACATGCAATACAGAATGAAGAGTAAAAATGAGGTAATGAGCGGTTATGAAAAGTCTAGAGGAGCAGTAAGCACCTTACCCCAGCCTACTATGCTTATCTTGAGCAGATAGTGTCTTATGTAGGTGTTGTACACTTTTATCATCAGCCGGTACAGGTGCACAGCCTCCAGGGCCATCCAGGTAAAGCAGCAGAGGAGGGCGTAGTGCAGCAGGTTGGCCATGGTGATGCAGAGGCCCGGGATCTTTAGTGGGGCCACGCCCACACTGCACAGAAACAGCAGGTTCAGCAGCAGCAGAGCCCCTACCAGCTGGAGGTGGATCACCAGAGCATGGTCAGTTATCCTCCTGCAAGGGAGATTGTGAGGGAAGGACAAATGAGAATAGGCTCAGGTGAGAGAATCAAACCAATTAATGAAATATTCATTTATTAAACATTCTTAGGACAACAACCACATTGTGTCAGTCAACATTAAATGTTGAGTTAATGAAAATAAATTCTTCAGCAGGAACATGAACAAATCAGTGTATTCATTCCAGTGAAGCTGATTTGAATCTGAACTTCAAATGCTTGATTCTTAAACATAATGTACAAAACATGAAAAAGCAAAACACTCTCTGAATTCGGGACAATGCAGGCTGACTAGCACTTGTAATCTTTGCTCTTAACAACAAGCAAATGCCTGCCAAAAATACTGATGAATACTAAAATTCTTATGCACTTTTCAAGATTCAAAGATTCAAAAAGCTTTATTGTCTATCACATAATGATAGAAAGTTGTCTTTGTTTAGGGGCTCACAATCAATATAAAAAGCATACACCCATGAAAGATATTTTTGGATAAACTCTATGCATTATACATAACTGATACATGATATCCTCTGAGTGATGAACTCCATGTTATATGTATTCTTTGAAATCAAATCTTGAGTCGGTTCAGGATGCCCTAGTTATTGTTTAGTGCTTTTGGGGCATAATGCTATTGGCTGCGTGGCAGTGAGCAGGTATGACGATACTGGGGACAGTGGTTGCTCACCTGTGGTGCAGTAAGTGCGTCAGCAGGGCGATGATGCAGAAGGCAGCAGAGATGGCACAGCCAGTGTAGGTGAGAGACTGGAGCACCTGCACATGGACCTTGCTGACAGCAACATCTCCCACCTGTGCACTCAGGACAGTGACATTACTATAACTATATACCCACTGTAAACCAGTGTTGAATGTATCTGCAACATCTAAATTACAAGCCCAGCTCTGTAGTCATTATATTACATTGATAACCAGATCACTATGAATCCCCTCGATGGTCTTGCTCAGTGGTGCTTGCAGAGGAGGCTACAGAGGAATAGCTCACACACCCTTGTCATTTCACAACAAGGCAACCATTTTACAACTTGCCTGGGACTTCCTCAAATGAAGGGAACTTAAGCCATCCCTCTATAGCAGGACAGTAGAGACACATTTTTCAGAAATGCATTCCGATCATCAGAGGCTCACCAACAAAACGGCGAAGAAAGAGAAGTGATCACATCTGCAGATGGTCTTATCAGGTGCTGCTTCTGTTGTGCAGCCGTATGTGTCCCATTGTCCTGACATCCACCAGAAATACACAGTGAATTACCTTTTTAAAATGTTTGTATCTGTGCTCTCTGCTTCTCATACAGTTGGCCCTCTTTACCAGCTTTTAGTGCAGAAGTGGGTAGGGCACAATAGACAAAGACAGGGCCTGAAGTAACACACAGCAAGCCTACCAGCTGTTGCAAATGCACATAATTGTAAATCAAATCCAACACTCTGCTCTAAACAGTGCTTTTTCAATGTTGGTCTTTTTCCTTTAAAACACTGAACATTGACTCAGGATCAGCTCAGTGCCATTTAAGTCATAATGTATTGTGTAGTGTTGTATTCAGTTTTTATTTACTGGAGTTACCTCATTTGGATCAATACCATGGCAGGCAATTTTGACATTTTTATCGCCCTTTATACACAAAATTCAAGCTGTGAAAACAATTGAAAAGACAGTCTTCCAACACAGTCACATTTTAGGGATGTTTGTGCATGCTCATGTGTGTAATAGAGGTGTAAGTGGGCATGAGTCTGAAATGAGCAAAGCAACTTGCATGAGAGGGTCCACCACACAATGTTGGGTGGAAAACAGGGCCCATTTATTCATTAAAAACACAAGCAACACCTCTCTCCAATATTTACCACTTTGATTCCAGAAAACACAGCTGGGTCTGTATCCCTCCTGCAGCAAAGAAAGAACAAACAGCGAATTGGTGTCACAAAAAACACTTAGCTTTGCACCAGCTCATTTCCCTGTACCGGCTTTTCTATGTTTCTGTCAATCTATATGTGTACACTCACCATCAATGGTGATGTTTGGTATACAGTCATTTTAAAGGGCGTGGATAGGTTCTTGATCGTGACATTCTCTGCATCAATGCCAAGACGAATGTTGTTAAGTAGTGTTTCACCATTCTAAAACAGACATAAAAATTATTTAGGTTTCAGCATGTTTATTAGTTTAGACATGCACCATCACTGTTCTGTGTGGTTGGGTATCTTTAGTCTTCACTGAAGGCTGATTCTCCAAGTTGGGACTTTCTTTCTTCTTTCTTACCTGCCTCTATGTCTGGACCATGAATACTGCTGTCCTTGACTCACGATAACAGATGCCATTGTTTAGCTGTCATTCCAGGAATACATGCATTTTTGGTAACTGGTCTGTCAGGATGAGTCAAATGCAAAGCAGCTATGAAACCTTACTTGATACAGCTTTTCTGTCTGCACAGAGAAGGTGAAGTTAACCATCTTTGGTGGGTTCTGTTTCCATGGAACCTTGGAGAAGAGGTCAGGAGGCAGGAAGATGGTAATTTTGAGGTTTGCTATCTCTGACCTCTCGGTTGAGATCTGGGAAATTTGCACAAAGACAAAAATACGCACAAACCCATGTGTAACAGGCAGGCATGAACGGTGTCCTACGCAAAATACTTTTTTGAATAAATCAGCATGTCAAAAAAAAAAACATTCCAGCTCTATGTGAAGTCTGTTTATTACATTTGTTGAGAAAACTAAGAAAAACAGAAATAATATTTATAGTGCATTGAAAACTTTAGAGTGACAGACTGAAGAGGAAAGAGGGAGGGAGGGGTTACCATAGATGAATTTTCATATATATATTTCCCAGTGAAGTTTTTTGTTGGCATTTCTATGGTCAGCATAGCAGTAGAATATCTGGAAAGGAACTAATGTGAACAATTCATACTCCAATGCAATGCCAAAAATGTTGATGTTTAGTTTTTGGGGGAATTGATATGAAACATAGCTCAATACTATTACTTTGTTTAAAACTCTCAAGTCCAGTTATCACTCAAAATCCCCACCCAAAGTCTTCTGATATCATACCCTATGAATTTCGGTCATATGGATTCACAGTATCAGTATGGATCTATTGACATACTGCATGTATGTAGAGTCTCATTGAACAATAGTTTGTGAATAAACAATATATTCACTTACCCTGTGGTGCTGGATGCATCAGTGGCACGAGACATAATAGTATTACATTTTGTGGTTGTGTAGGACTTAGCAGTATGAGGCATGGTGGCACTGGTGTTAGTGGTGCTGGGGTTAGGAGTGCTGAATTTATGGATTCTGGCATTCACAGTTCTGGGGTTAGGGGTGCTGGGGTTTGGGGTACTGGGATAAGGGGTGCTGCGGTAAGGAGTGAAGGGATCGGTGGTGATTTGGTTCATGGTGCTAACTTTAGGGATGCTGCTGTCAGGGGTGATATGGTAAGTGGTGATAAGGTTATGGGAGCTTGGATTAAGGATTTGGAGGTTAGGGGTGCCGGGTTTAGGGGTAATGTGTTTATGGGTGCTGGTATTAGGGGTGCTTTTCTTAGGAGTGATGGGGTTAGGGATGCTAGCATTAGGGGTGATCTTTTTCGTGGTGATGGGGTTAGGGTAGCTGGGATTCGCGGTGCTCCCCATAGGGGTGATGGGATCAGTGGTGATTGGGTTACTGGTACTAACTTTACGGATGCTGGAGTCAGGAGTGACATGGTTGGTGGTGATGGGGTAAATTGTGACTGGGTTCGTGGTGATGGCGGTATGCGTGCTGGAGTTAGGGGTGATGCTTTCAACAATGTTGGGGTTCGTGGTGATAGGGTTATTGGAGCTGGGATTAAGGTTTTGGAGGTTAGTGGTAATGAGGTTTGGGGTGATGGTATTAGGGGTGCTGTCGAAAGGTGTGATGAGGTTAGTGATGCCAGCAATATGGGTGATCTTTTCAATTCTGATGAGGTCAAGGGTTTTCAGATTAGGTGTGCTGGAATTGGGGGTGATGGGGTTAGGGGTGCTGAGATTAGGGTTCTGGGAGTAAGTGGTGATACCATTTGGGGTTGTGGGGTTAATGGTGATGGGGTTTGTGTCACTTTGATGTGGGGTGTCTGGAGTGGGGTCATTGGAGTTAGGTGCACTGGATTTAGGGGTTATGGGGTCACTGGTGATGGGGTTCGGTCTGCTAGGATTAGGCATGCTGGTCTTAGTGGTAATGGGGTAAGTTCTTACTAGGGTAGTGATGATGGGGTTAGTGGTGATTGTGTTCTGGGTGCTTGAGTTTGTGGTGATGGTTTTAATGCTTTTCGGCTTAGTCGTTATGGGGTCACTGCTAATGGGGTTAGAGGTTCTCGGAGTAGGTATGCTGGAATTGGGGGTACTGGGGTTAGGGGTACTGGGATTTGGGGTGCTGCGGTTAGGAGTGAAGGGATCGGTGGTGATTAGGTTTGTGGTGCTAACTTTAGGGATGCTGGTGTCAGGGGTGACATGGTTAGTGGTGATGGGGTAAATGGTGACTGGGTTAGTGGTGATGGTGACATGCGTGCTGGAGTTAGGGGTGATGCTTTCAACAATGTTGGGGTTGGTGGTGATAGGGTTATTGGAGCTGGGATTAAGGTTTTGGAGGTTAGTGGTAATGAGATTTGGGGTGATGGTATTTGGGGTGCTATCGGTAGGTGTGATGAGGTTAGGGATGCCAGCATTAGGGGTGATCTTGTTACTGCTTATGGGGTTAGGCGTGTTCAGATTAGGTGTGCTGGAATTGGGGGTGATTGGGTTAGGGGTGCTGAGATTAGGGTTCTGGGAGTATGTGGTGATACCATTTGGGGTTGTCGGGTTAATGGTGATGGGGTTTGTATCACTTTGATGTGGGGTGTCTGGACTTTGGTCATTGGAGTTAGGTGCACTGGATTTAGGGGTTATGGGGTCACTGGTGATGGGGGTAGGTCTGCTAGGATTAGGCGTGCTGGTCTTAGTGGTGATGGGGTAAGTTCTTACTTGGGTAGTGATGATGGGGTTAGTGGTGATTGTGTTCTGGGTGCTTGAGTTTGGGGTGATGGTTTTAATGGTTTTGGGGTTGGTCGTTATGGGGTCACTGCTAATGGGGTTAGAGGTTCTCGGAGTAGGTGTGCTGGAATTGGGGGTGCTGGGGTTTGGGGTACTGGGATTAGGGGTGCTGTGGTTAGGAGTGAAGGGATCGGTGGTGATTAGGTTCGTGGTGCTAACTTTAGGGATGCTGGTGTCAGGGGTGATATGGTAAGTGGTGATTGGGCCATGGGAGCTTGGTTTACGGATTTGGAGGTTCGTGATATTGACTTTAGGGGTGCCGGGTTTAGGGGTAATGTGTTTATGGGTGCTGGTATTAGGGGTGCTTTTCTTAGGAGTGATGGGGTTAGGGATGCTTGCATTTGCGGTGATCTTTTTCTTGGTGATGGGGTTAGGGTTGCTGGGATTCACGGTACTGCCCATAGGGGTGATGGGATCAGTGGTGATTGGGTTACTGGTACTAACTTTAGGGATGCTGGCGTCAGGGGTGATATGGTTGGTGGTGATGGGGTAAATGGTGACTGGGTTAGTGGTGATGGTGGTATGTGTGCTGGAGTTAGGGGTGATGCTTTCAACAATGTTGGGGTTAGTGGTGATAGGGTTATTTGAGCTTGGATTAAGGTTTTGGAGGTTAGTGGTAATGAGGTTTGGGGTGATGGTATTAGGGGTGCTGTCAGTAGGTGTGATGAGGTTAGTGATGCCAGCATTAGGGGTGATGTTTTCACTTCTGATGGGGTTAGGGGCTTTCAGATTAGGTGTGCTGGAATTGGGGGTGATGGGGTTAGGGGTGCTGAGATTAGGGTTCTGGGAGTAAGTGGTGATACCATTTGGGGTTGTCGGGTTAATGGTGATGGGGTTTGAGTCATTTGGATTTGGGCTGCCTGGAGTGGGGTCGTTGGAGTTAGGTGCACTGGATTTAGGGGTTATGGGGTCACTGGTGATGGGGGTAGGTCTGCTAGGATTAGGCGTGCTGGTCTTAGTGGTGATGGGGTAAGTCCTTACTTGGGTAGTGATGATGGGGTTAGTGGTGATTGTGTTATGGGTGCTTGAGTTTGGGGTGATGGTTTTAATGGTTTTGGGGTTGGTCGTTATGGGGACACTGCTAATGGGGTTAGAGGTTCTCGGAGTAGGTGTGCTGGAATTGAGGGTGCTGGGGTTTGGGGTACTGGGATTAGGGGTGCTGCGGTTAGGAGTGAAGGGATCGGTGGTGATTAGGTTCGTGGTGCTAACTTTAGGGATGCTGGTGTCAGGGGTGATATGGTAAGTGGTGATAGGGGTATGGGAGCTTGGATTATGGATTTGGTGGTTAGTGATATTGAGTTTAGGGGTGCCGGGTTTAGGGGTAATGTGTTTATGGGTGCTGGTATTAGGGGTGCTTTTCTTAGGAGTGATAGGGGTAGTTATGGTAACATTAGGGGTGATCTCTTTCTTGGTGATAGGGTTAGGGTTGCTGGGATTGGATTAAGGATTTGCCGGTCATGAGGTCTGGGGTGCTTGTATAGGGGTTATGGGATCAGTGGTGATATGGTTAGTGGTACCAACTTTAGGGATGCTGGAGTCAGGGGTGACATGGTTAGTGGTGATGGGGTAAATGGTGACTGGGTTCGTGGTGATGGTGGTATGCGTGCTGGAGTTAGGGGTGATGCTTTCAACAATGTTGGGGTTAGTGGTGATAGGGTTATTTGGAGCTTGGATTAAGGTTTTGGAGGTTAGTGGTAATGAGGTTTGGGGTGATGGTATTAGGGGTGCTGTCAGTAGGTGTGATGAGGTTAGGATGCCAGCATTAGGGGTGATCTTTTACACTTCTGATGGGTTAGGTTCAGATTAGGTGTGCTGGAATTGGGGTGATGGGGTTAGGGGTGCTGAGATTAGGGTTCTGGGAGTAAGTGGTGATACCATTTGGGGTTGTCGGGTTAATGGTGATGGGGTTTGTATCACTTTGATGTGGGGTGTCTGGACTTTGGTCATTGGAGTTAGGTGCACTGGATTTAGGGGTTATGGGGTCACTGTTTATGGGGGTAGGTCTGCTAGGATTAGGCGTGCTGGTTTTAGTGGTGATGGGGTAAGTTCTTACTTGGGTAGTGATGATGGGGTTAGTGGTGATTGTGTTCTGGGTGCTTGAGTTTGGGGTGATGGTTTTAATGGTTTTGGGGTTGGTCGTTATGGGGTCACTGCTAATGGGGTTAGAGGTTCTCAGATTTGGTGCGCTGGAATTGGGGGAGCTGGGGTTAGGGGTGCTGGGATTAGGGTTCTGGGAGTAAGTGGTGAATCCGTTTTGGGTTGTGGGGTTAATGGTAATGGGATTAGTGTTATTTGGATTAGGGGTGCTAGGATTATGGGCGTTGGAGTTAGGTGCACTGAATTCCATGGTAAGTGGGTTATTGGTGCTTGGTTTAGGGGTGATGGTTTTAGCGGAGTTGGTATTAGGGGTACTGTCGTTAGGTGTAATGGGGTTAGGGATTTTTGCATTACGGATGATCTTGTTAGTTTTGATGGTGTTATGGGTGCTGGAGTCAGTGGTGATGCTTTTAACGGTGTTGGGGTTAGTCGTTTTGGGGTCACTGCTGATGAGGTTTTGGGTTCTTGGATTAGGTGTGCTGGAATTGGGGGTGCTGGGGTTAGGGGTACTGGGATTAGGATTCTGGGAATAAGTGGTGATGTCGTTTGGGGTTGTCGGGTTAATGGTGATGGGTTTGTATCACTTGGATTAGGTGTGCTGGGAGTAGGGGCATTGGAGTTGGGTGCACTGGATTTTGAGGTTATGGGGTTACTGGTGATGTGGTTAGGGCTGCAAGGATATGGCGTGATGGGGTTCGTGGTGATGGGATTAGGGCTGCTGGTGTTAGAGGTGTGGGAGTAAGTGGTGTTGGGGTTCGTGGTCATGGGTTTGTTGGAGCTGGCATTCAGGTTTTGGAGGTTAGTGGTAATGAGATTAGGGGTGCTGGTATTAGGGGTGCTGTCAGTAGGTGTGATGTTGTTTAAGATGCCAGCATTAGGGGTGATCTTGTCACTGGTGATGGGGTTAGAGGTTCTCAGATTAGGCATGCTGGAATTGGGGGTGCTGGGATTTGGATTCTGGGAGTAAGTAGTGATGGTGTTTGATCTGCTCAGATTCGGCATGCTGGTTTTAGTGGTGGGGTCAGTGGTGACTGGGGTAATCATACACAAATGGGTACAGATGATTGAGAACAGCACATCTGTGCAGATGAATCTCCACGTCATGGTTTCATTTAGCGAGTCCTGATACCTGCAGCAGAGATTCCTCTTGAAGTTGGTAATGAAATTACTGTAACACTCCAAACCCCAATGTACTATGCATAGATATTTCCATTTAAACCCATGTAATTGAACACCCTTCCAACACATCTCAGAGCTACAAATTGGTCATAATTGCTCAAAAATTCTAGTGAGTGACATAGATTTGGGTATTAAAAATGGAGCAACATTCTTAAGACTAAGTTTAACATTCATATAACATTCTTAATTCCAAATCAGAATTGCTTTATAGGCTATATGTAATAAAAAATGATTGACCAATCAAATGATATTGTCTTTATTGTCCACAGTTGGTGGAAATTTGTTTTTCAGCTTCATGAAGCATTAAAAACATTAAACAATCATCACCCCCACTCGAATTTCACTCATATGGAAAAACATCCAGTCATTCAAACATATACAGAATAAATATATATCCGTAAGCAACAAAAAGAACAGCACACACTACAATGAATCAATCAAATGGATGTACTACTGTTTTAATTGTTATAGTTAATCATTTGTCGTGACTCTCGTTGTGAATTCCGATTTGCTGCTGTGATTCAGTCGTCTGGATCCTACTCCTCAAAAAGAGTGGGACACTTGACAAATAACGAGCAATAATTTGTAGTCATTGAAATTGAAATTCTCAAGAATTTCGGAGACGCTTTGTAAGCCTGGATTTCACAGCCTGCATCTTACAGATTCATCAATCTCCTCAATCTTCTCACATTCGTTTCATTGTTTTGTATTATGACTTTCACTCTCTGTTTCACCACTCCTGTCTGTGAAGCCCCTGGAAAGTTGTGCTTTAGTTTAGTTTGTAATAGGTAATATTGAAAACTACATTAATAAAAAAATAATATCAATAAAAACAATATTAATAAAAATGCTGAACATCACAGGTGAACTGTTCTATCCTGTACCTTAGAGGCATCATATCTGTTCTACACCATAGCCACTTTCAGAGATTAATTACTTAACTGAATTACTGAAACAACTATCAACAACCCCAAACAAATAACAAAAAACAGTACCAAAATAATACAATATATTCCAACCGCAATTAAAACAGTAACTATTGAACTCTTTGTGTGATGAGCTATATGATCAACAACATGTGTCAGCATTTGCTATCTTTATTCAGAACACATCTGTTATACTTATTACATCACTGTGTTCTGTTCTGAAATAGCCTCAAGAAATCTCAGGATAAAGAAAAGGAGCAGAATTGTGATAGCTGGTACTCACCTGTCTGATTACAGATGCCTTTACCTGTGATTACCTTCGCTTGACAGCTTTATTTACACACCTGCCACTGGTTGAAATGGTTTCCCCATTTTTTTTGTGCATTGAGTCCACACAATATGCAAAGTCATTGGAAACACATGATAATAAGTTTCTCGTGATGCTGTCGGTGCAGCAAAGAGTATGCAAATATTGTCAGCTCTCTCATAATCTAGGAAAATTGTCATGTAGTAATTGAGAGGAAGTGTAAACCATCGCAGATTAACATCACCCAACAACTTCTGTCTTGATCCCAACAGGTGCTCTTTAGGAGACAAGGAAATATTGATTTCTCCAAAACAGGTTTAGTTTGCCAGTAAAAAGTATAGGATAGTGAATATGGAAAATGTATTAAAACCAATGGCGGGTATCCTTCTGTTAGTACAGGAGAGCTAAAGAAATTCCATGCCTAGATATGGTGGCAGAGACAAGATTGTGATGAATAGATGTTAAGAGCTTGCAAAGCTGTTAAATGCCTGTTGACCAAGAGTGAAAAGTTACCGCAGAGGTACCAAAACATGGGACCTGTATCCCACAAGGTGCTGCCCAATTTTCAAATGGGGTCATGGAAGAAACTCTCGAAATTTATCATTTATGACCATCTGAATGTATTTAGATAGTTAATGATCAATAATATTCTAAATAATGTGTTTTATGCATGGATTACAATGTGTTATTCCAGGTCAAAATTTATTGTAAACCTAGCGACAATCTTGAATTCATAGAAAGCACAGAGAGGGAAAGTCACCTGACTAATCCTGATTGGATGATTGGATATCTGTCTGATCAAACCTCACAAAGCAGCATCACGAACTCAGAATGGAGTCTAGAGCAATCGTGTGACATTGGATACTGTACTATAGTCAAACAGCAGGGGGCAGCAGATATTACCATACATGTTATTCAGAACTGAAATATTTAGCTACAGGAATGAGCACTACACCTGATTGGTTCACAGAATATGTATCCAACAAAAACATCCAATCATGATAAAAATGAGGTAAATTCTAAATATTGTTGAAAACAGGTGTTCCTTTTAAAATGACCTGCAGATTACCTTCATCGTACTGTCGAATGGGCTCAATGTTCAAGTTATTATTTACATTATTCATTTTATTCTAAAACAGTTTCAGTGTCAATGCTGTTTTCAACATGCAAATCAGAGTTAAAAGGAGACGTGGAGCTACTTTAGACACATTACTTCTTCCTCCTTAATGCAATATAAACAGACACACAAGACAAGCCTTCAATTCTCTCCCTTTACCTCAAGATCTTGAGTGGTGACCATTCAAGTGCATAATGACTGCCATGTGCCATCCAGGTGTAAAATACCCACTGTAAAGCACTTCGTGTATCAAAATAAAGTGCTATATAAATGTAATCCATAATTACCACCATCACCATCATCAATGTGGGCATATCACCATACTGATTGCACCATACATTTTGGCTGTGTTTAGGGCATCAGTATAGAATAATGGTTAGCCAACTGAATTAATATCCCACTATATAAATGCATAGTGTATATAAATTGTGTAAGTATGTAGTTATTACTATCATGGGAAAAAATGTGGATGTGGTGTGATTAGCCAGTAGAGGGCAGTCTTCCTTCTGTAGGAGCTAAATAAACCTCAATACTCCAGTGCAGTCGTAGGGGCACTCAGAGCTGCAGGAGACATTGCTCTCCAGATGAGATGTTAAGCAGAGGTCCACACTCATTATATTTTCTTGATGTGTCTTAGGTGTCATAGCTCTTCATTTCTGGTCTGTTTCAGAATCAAGGGTAAAATAACTGGAAAGAGCTGAATGGGGAGGGAAATATAGGATGATGGAAAGAATGAAATAAATGAAAAAGAAAGAAGAGAGAGCAATAGCAGGAACAGGCTTTTGAAAGTGAAGAGAATAATGTGTGGTGTGCAAGTCAGCCGAGGTATTGATTGCTGTGCAGATTTGTGTCTTTATAATAGGAAGAAATGTTATTAGGATCACATAGGCCCTGCCCCTCCCCCTCACTTCCACCCTTCACTCAACCTGTGTGTGAAAGCTGCTGCTGATGGTACCATAATGAGGAAATGCTTTTAAGGGCCAGCCGTGTCTATCTTCCCCACACCATTTCAGCTCTGTGGGGCTCTACGTTAGAGTGAAAAATGCACAGCTGACACCCAGTTTAAACAGAGAGGAACATCAGACAGTGCAGTGGAGTGTGAGACTACAGAGGAGAGGGAGAGGATTCTAACTCTCTCAAGTGAGAGACTGGAGGCACAGGCTTCAGTAAGGTTATGTTAGCAGAACAAATAAACTTGTTCATCTAATAAGTTTTCAGTGGTCATGAGGCTGGAGACTTGCGGTCTGAGGCTGGAGGGCTGGGGGCCCGATCCTCAGCTGGATTCATTCATAAATAAGAGCACCCTGTGCAGCTCTGCCTGGCACTGATACAATAGTTGCGGGTTGAGGGTAATGGGGCTACAACAAAATACTGCCCCAAAGGGCTGTACGCTTGTGTCAAGCTGCTCTCTGCTGCTGCTGTTAAAAATCCTCAGGTGTAGATTACATGCATGAATCACATACACTCACACACATGCACAGTCCGTGTCTCGCACAGGTATTGGGCGGAAAGAATTCTGCTAAAGGGGGCTGTGTAGCGCAGCCAGGGGGACAGTCCATCATCAGTGAGCTGATGAATGGGTGAGAGAAAGGTAGAAAGTGGTTTCCAGAGAGAAACTCACACACAGACGCATGGTCTTTATCATTGTGCTGGTGATGCAACAAAAAGCAGATCTTCTTTGTCAACCATAGGCATACAAATGTATGCAAAAGGAAGCTCTGGAAGATACAAGATTTACAACTGCAATCGATCAATGCTGTTTGCTTCACCTCATCTGGGGAAAGATAGGAAAACATTGAACTGAAACCAGAATTTCCTTCTCAAATACATAAAAATTTGATTGAATAGTATGACTAAGGGATTTTGTTAGGCTCAGTGACTAAGAGCGGGATGCTCTTGATATTGTCTTGATTTGTCCTCCCACTCAAGTAGCTCAAAGCCAGCTTTTCCCAGGGTGCAGCAGGGCTGGTGTTATGAAGGATAACAGTCATCGATTACAGTAACAACACGTCACAGGAAATTATGCGTCTGTGTGAGGGGTCCTGCTGCAGATTCTGCTGTTTTTGTTAATAACTCGCCGCGTTGACCTGGCCAGTGTGGGCTTATCCAGGGAGGTGGGTGGGATAGAGTTTTGGGGGTGGGGTTGGGGGTCACTCTGTCCCACGGCCACTCGCTCACGCACAATGCAACCTTTGGAACACAGCGGGCACAGGGCACAGACCCGCCTTTGTGCCTCTGAGCCCAGAGCCTTAGCTGGCTTTCACACAGGAGAGAGTCAGACCGAGTCATACAAGTCAGCCTTTCTCTCCATTATCACAATATTAGTCTGTGGTGCTGCTTGGTGGTGGTGAGGACACTGGGGAGAGGGTGGGGGTGGTGGAGGCTGGGGGTACTTATCTGCAGCCCTCACCCTCTTCACCAGGCATTGGGTCACTGCCCACCCTCTCTCTGCTCTCACAGCCTGGTGCTGGGGGTCAGGGTTCTGTGTGTGCTTGCATAGACATGTGTATGTATGTGTGTGGTGACAGGGTACCGGCGGGACTGTCATTGCTCCAGGGAGGGGAGGCGGGGTTGGGGGGGTCAGCGCAGCTCCATTGGATGTGTCTGGTCTGGCACGTGGATCAGGGGCCCGCTAAAAAAATGAGGGAAACAATCCCAGACAGAGAGAGGCTTTTAACATGCTATTCTGCCCTTCCCCATCAACTCCCTCTGTTCTCTCAAACACTTACTCTGTGTGATGGAACTCTGAGGACAAACTGGCCAAGCACAGATGTCTCTGTTTGTTTGAGCTTTACAGCTTCACAAGCATATTAATGTTCATTGTTTGTTAAATCATTGTACCTGCCATCATGGGGCTGAACATTCACAAATGTGACTTGTGAGAACCTCCACCAATTGCACAACAGCAGCAGCTCCTCATCAGGGAATTAACACTGCTACCCTACCATTACAAGCCCAGTTCCCTAAAACCACACACCTGTTCATAACTGCTCATCTGTTTCAGTCTTTTCAGCAGTGAAATCCAAGTGTACAGATAAAGACTGTGTGTAAACATTAGTGTGTGGAGTATGTATGCATTATGTGAATGTATAACTTGGGTATGAGAGTTTATCCTGGTTCTGGAGGACCATATTAAGTTGTTTGCCAGTTCTGGTCCAGGCTGGCAGGCCTGCCCTCTGTCTGGCCTACGAGCTGCCATACTAACAGCGTCACTCCTCCCCGGAGCCTGTGTCACCCCTAAACCCGGGGACTGCAGTGAAAAGGGGACTGAGCAGAGCATTGGGGCTTCTGGGTACCCCCATCTCAAACATGGCCTGTCAGCTGTAGACAGCTTGTTTTATTCTGAGGTCAGAGATTTACACTGGTACCTTTAACAGGTACCTGAATTGCTTGAGTAAACATCCAGTAATTACAAATGGGTAACCTGCAAACACTTTGAATGCTATGCAAATTACCCAGTATAAGAACATCTGCTCAGAAAATAAGTACGGTATTATGCTGTCAGCAGTCCTCCTCTTAAGTTAAATTGTTTCTCCTGCAGGCAAATAGGGAAAGAGCACTGCCTTGCCAAGATCAGCCTTCATCAATTCCTATAAGTAAGGAAGCTGGCTGTTTGCACCTTTTCGAAGATGAAAAATTAACTGACAAATTTTACACCAATTACCGCAGTACCAGTAAATGCTCTGACCACACAACAGTACCATTGGGATCTGGCACCATTGTCCAATCCTATTTGACAAGGGGTGGTATGGGTGCACCACTCCCTGTCAGGTAAGGTTTGACAAAATACCTGATTCAACTAATCAAGGTATTCAAACAAGATCTTGATTAGTTTAATCAAGTGTTTCAGTACTGGGTAGAACAAAAGCCTGCACCCACACAATGGCCAGTCTTTAATGAGAGGGGACAGCTGCTCTGTGATACTACAGTAATGTTGTGGGAACACTGGCGGTCACCTGAGGGCACTCCCAGGTTAACGTCAATGACTGCAGACTCCCTAGCTGATGGATGACAGGCATAACTAAACGCTCCGTCAATCCACAGATCAGAAGAAGAGCAGCATCCCTTTCAACCCCCCAGCTCTTGGATCCTGGCCCATAGACCACATTTCACTACTTCACGCCAAAGCCCCCCCAATGTGTGTTCTCCTTTCTTCTGACACTGATATTTTGTAAAAGTTAAAGTCTACGTTGTTTGGTCAATACCCCATCAATCACAAGCTGTATTTCCTTCAGTGTGAATTTACGTGATCTGAAAACCAAGGCTAGAATGTACAGAAATTCTGTGCACCATGCTGAATGGAAATGGAATTTATGAATGTAACTGTTGACATTACATTGTAAATAGATTTTAGTTATTTACGAGCACTAAGGTCTTGAATGTACACATGTCAGAAAGTAAAAAACAGGCTGAAGCAGTATAATAACTGGGCTAAAAGGGCACAATGGAATGACATACAGAAACCTGTGCCATCCTCAACAACATAGCACACACGTTCATCAAAGAACTGTCTTTAAGAGCAGTTGAGGTTAACACAAGACTTTTTCCATTACATTACCTGTAGGTTGAACGTGCTGGTGGAGTATGAAATGGACATTGAATATAGACACATTATTGTTTTCATATTTTATTATCTTTAGATAATATTTTATAATCAGCATACATTTATGTCACATTCACAGTATTGTACACCCCAAACCCTTTGATTCATTAAATAATATAAATACAAAGTTCCTCTGATTTTAGTTTGTCTCTCGGTAGTCAAAGAGATAGGAGAGTCACCTCCAGGATTCTCATATACAAATAAAAAGTACAAGAATAAGAAAAATACTGTCCATTTTTTATACATATATAAAATGTTCTGTTATACAAAAATCTCCGAAGTTATTAAAAATGTCCCTTAATGTATTACTTTTTTTCTCTTCATTTTATTATACATAAACAATGAGCGAATAATAAAAAATATAGGCCTATATTATTTTTCGGTACGTGAGTTTAGAGTGGGTGTGTGCAGCGATTCCAAGTATTCTAGGTGGGAGGAGCTGGTTGGTCAGGGTGGAGGTATGTAGCCCCGCCCCTCCCTGCTCATGACATAAAAAGCATCGTCAGCATGCGGTGGATTGTTCCAGGGCCTCTGCTGTTCAGTACCTGTGCTTAGTCTGCTCCGAGTTACCTCCCACTGCCACCCTCCCCTCTCTCATATAACCTCAATTCGCTGATAACCTCCATCTTGCTGAAATCCTTTCGGTTAAGATGAGAAAAATCAAACCTCTCGCATCCTCACAGATGTCAAACATAGAGTCACCAGGAAGAAGGTGACAGAAACCTATTAGCAATGCATGACCTTTCAGGTACTATTCCTTAAATAGGGCTTGGAGTATTTCAACAGTGGAAGGGTAAGGTCATTGCTTCCCTTACTATAGGAAATAATGTAAATGAAGTGGTACAACATGCCACATGACTTCTTTGCCATCTCCTAATGCACCATTATTCCTCATTCCAGCAGGGGTCTACAGATCTGCACAGACACCACCATGACCTGTGTTTATGCTGGCTGTGTTTTTATTTTTATTTTCAGGACAGTGGAGGGCAAAGCACAAAATAACCTCTGCTAACAGCTTCATTCATTATGACTGACAGACCCAAACTGGCCCGAGCACCATCGCTGTGGAAAGTTAAGTGCTCTTTTGGATCAGATCGGTACATGCCCATGCAGTCAGTCAGACATCCCCATTCATTTGATGCCATTAGCTGGTTGAACTTGGGCTCGGTGCATTTGTGAGGCCCCAGAAGCAGGGCTTCAGAAAAGCCCACCACAGCATTTAAAAAACAACAACAAAAAAAAGAGTTTTTCCAGAACAAGAAAAGATCTGGCACAGACCATTCACAAGTTTGTCCCATGATCTGGATATTCGGAAATGCATCGTTTGCATTGCAAAAAGGACATACAGTTTCCTGGCTAAAGCTGAAAAGGAGACACTTTAACCACTGGTTCCCACATAAACATCTTATGTATTCTAAACTGGTTATGCATGGTTATGACGTGACCATGAGATTATGGTTTGACCCCTGCCACCTCTACTGAGCACGCTCCACAGCTGCGTGCATCTTCTGCATCGCTGGACGAGTCCCGCCATCAGGAGGACAAAGAGCGCCCTTCACAGCAGGGCTGCTCAGGTATTACAGTCATGGAAACAGTGAAACTGTGTCAACAAGGCCCCTGCACACACAATCATAGCAGTTCCAGACATGTCAGGAATTTCCATTGAAATCTTACTCGCATAAAAAAATGCACGGAGATATGCACACACGCACACAAAGGTGACCGTAAGGCCAGCCAACTCTGGACTTGGTCCAGAGTCATACCCTTGTGTGGGGGCAGGGATGTTTTTTTTTGCTTCCTAACTAATAGTAACTAATAGAGGTGGTAAAGGAAGCATTTGGCATCAGCTGCTGGTGCAACAAGTTATAAAGTTAAAATGAGTTCACACCAGCTGGACTTCAAAATCAGCGTTTACAGTTATGCTAGTTAGCCTTCAGCCCTTGCAAGGGATGGAGAAAGGTATATGTACAATGGCCTTTCTGATTAGTGGTGACCCTTGACCCCATTGGCTGACCTTGTGTCATGTGACACATCTATTTTTTCCTGGGTATGTTCTGCTGCTTAGTCTGAACAAGGAGAGGCAATGAGAGGTTCTGGCCTCCATTATCTACAGGGTCATGGTCAGGCAAATCCCTGCTGTGGAGACTGCTGGTTGTGCCCTGAGGCGAGGCGACTGAATTGATGCTCCAATAAACCGCCTCTACAATAACACCAATAACGATGTCACCTTCAGTGGGCCAGCTGTGGGGATGGGTAGCATAGATGTCACATGTGTTAGCAGTGCTGTCAGTCTGAATGAGAACACTGGCTGGATAAATAAATGATGGAACCGACATTTGATTCATCATTTATTAGAATGAGCCCCACTTCCGTTCGTCAGCACGACGCCAGCAAAAGCCACTGGTATGCCTATTCCCAGCCACAAATGCAGCATGCTGCCAGAAGCCACATGATCCTGCACCAACATCCTAACTCCTCCTATTTAAACTGGCTGGGAGAGCTGTTACTGACACTATGATGATGCTCCTGGCTGTCAATCAAAACCTGGACCCCACCAATGATGAGGCATGACAGGTTTGGATGATCTGGAGTATGATGGATGGGTTTTGGCTCCACATGCTTGTTGTTATTGGCTCTCCCAGGAAACACCAGGAGGTATGGAAGACCAGGAGAGAGGCTGACTTTAGCGGGTGCAAAATGACAAGTTGCAGTGTTTGTAATAAAATAAGGGGTGGATAAAAGTTTCAACTGAATTCCAGCTCTTATGTCACTTCAGCCTCACGGTCCACTCCACCGTCACGTATCTGGTAAGAATAATAGGAAGGTGTCTGGGCTGTGTAGGTCTGTTGGGGGTTAAATAAAACACTGTAGAAGCTGGAGTTTGGAATCACCCCATTGTCTATGGGAATGGGCCTCTAGTCTAAGCTGTGTGTATGGGTTTGAGCAGCTTGTTACCACAGCCTGTCCAGAGCAGTTAGTGAACGTCATTTTCACTCACATCTATGGAATCAGGACAAACCACCATTTCCTATTTAAACACTCTGAGTTGCGTTTTAGCACAGTGAATTCAGTACAGTAGCAAAACCTCTGTACTGTACATGGAAAAATGTTGTCCATGGGGTCATATGTGTCCATAACCCTATGCCCTACCCACAGCTCCGGGGATCAGGTGTTGCCGGCGGTGGTTGCTGGGATGTTGGCAGAAGTGGCAGTTTCTCATATGAATACTCCAAGCCTGCAGTAGCTAGTGTTGAATGATCAGCTCGATATCACTGCAGTTTGTTTTTGAAACAGGAGTGTTTCTTTTGGCAGTAAAAAAAGCATGTGGGATAAAATGCTTGCTGTGGTAGGTACATACTTTTCATTTTGTTATGTTTTGCAATCTAGCCACAGAAGTAGATTCGGAGAACACTGCATTTCATCCTTAAGACATACACCCACCCATCCCCAAAAATGACATCTGTATCCCAATCCTTCATGCTACATTCTCACATTATTATCAAAAAATATGTATAACTGACTTTTACTTCGTCCTCCAAAACAGACAGTGTGTATGACTTGTTTTAGACAAAGAAAGGCAGGAAGAGCCAGTGACAGACTCTATGTAACTCAGATGCCTGACACAGGGTCCTGGGGACCAAGGTGGTCAGGGGTTGGAAGTCCTGACTGGGTTGACAATGGCTTAGTTGTGACACACCCATTTTGTTTTATTCCTACTCAGGTGGTTGGGAGGGTGAAGCACAGGCAGGTAGGTGTTGAAGTCATCTGATTGGTCATCATGGGTGTAATCAAGCAATAGGGTCCATTGTGTGAAGAGGAAAAAAAAATGTTGCCATGACAACACATTTCTGTTGTTCTGTGTCATTCTGCAGAGCCATTTATATTTATAGATTTAAAAATGCCTCTGACAAATGAAGATAAAATGAGAAACAAGCTAAAAATATATTCTCAAGGAGCTAACAACAGCAGGAGCCTGGAGCTTGGCAAGAGGAATATATTGTTTTTTTTTCCATCTGTGAGCGCGCTTATGTCATCATTATGCTGTTTTAACATGCAAGGAAAAGGGTGAGATTTACTGCAGAGCGAGTACGAAGACCTGCGATGTGTGTGTGTGTGTGTGTGTGTGTGTGTGTGTGTGTGTGTGTGTGTGTGTGTGTGTGTGTGTGTGTGTGTGTGTGTGTGAATAAGGGGGTTAGAATGGAGGGCGATACAGTCACCGCTGTGCTCTAATGGGCTTCCATTCCTCAGCTGGAGGGCATGATCGAATTTAAGGTCTGTTCACCATTTATTTGAGACGCTTCCTCTCTCGCTCAGTGTGTTGTACCACGTGAGATGTATAGAGTTTAAAAACCTCCTGCGTGTCTTCTCCTTTGCAAGAATGCCCTATGGTGTTTTTCCCCATTCTGTCTGGTAGGAGAAAAGGGGCAGATTTTATGAGTTTTGCGAGAGAAATAAATCACAAAAATGCTAATAAGGCTAGCTGAGTGGGAAAAAAGTGAAAGGCACCTCCTCGTAGCCCAGCCTGCAACCAGTTAGCCTTCAGGGTTCACCATGTGCTGCCCCCACAAACCCCCCACAGGCCCCAGCCTCCAGTTCCATTAGTTTTAGATGCATGGAACAACATCGGGCACTTTTAGACCAAAAAACCAGCATTGCTATGGTTTTTAATATGTATATGCTTTTTGTTGTAGAAATGAGGTATTAGTTTATTTTTAAAAAAACACCAGATGTTTCCAAGGGTAGTAGAATCCTCTTTTGTTGACTGTTGTTCTTTTTTTTTGTTGGTTTTTTGTTCTATCCAGTTGTTGGCTGAGTATGCTCCTCCCCTTTAGAAGCATTGCAGTGATCTGATTGGAGGCAGGCAGGGGTGGGGGTGGGACTTGCAGTAAGGGGGGGGAAGGCAGGGCCTCACAGTGTGATGATGTTGCCGTCCTCACGCATGCTCTCCTGGCTGCTGCTGGCCTTGGCTGGGCTGCCGTTGTGCGTGGGTGTGTTGAGAGAGCTGAGGGAGGCCTTGCTGTCCGAGAGAGAGCCGCTGTGCAGGGAAGTGCTCTGGGGGAGGGGCCGCAGCCCCGACGACGAGGACGAGGCGTCGCCATGGCCGCCGTTACCGTTGGCAAAGTGAGTGGGCAGGTATGGGGCAGGCTGTCGTTCTCGATGATGAGGTCACCATCCTCGTCGCTCTCCCCCTCCGCCGTGCTGTTGCTGTAGTGGCTGACGTACTGGGAGGCGGGGCTGGGGGTGGAGTCATGGGAGAAGCCAGAGCCAGAGCTGTTGCCCGAGGCCTTGCTGCCACGCACCACATTGTTGCGCTGATTGGCTGGCTTGACGGTGACAATCAGGTTGTGGCTGTTGGCCACCATCATGTCCGTCACCTGGTCCAGCGACTTGCCCGCCACATCGATGCCGTTGACCTCCAGGATCTCGTCGTTGACGCCCAGCAGGCCCGTGCTCTCCGCCAGGCCGCCCCGCACCAGCCGGGAGATGAAGACGCCTGGAACCTTCTCCACGCCCTGCGGGGTTACGCGCACGCTCACACCGTCACGGATGTAGAAGCCCAGGGGCTTGTCAGAGCCGTGCTTGTGCAGGCGGACACGACGGTGTGTCTCAGGCAGGATGTCCACGTCGATGATGGAGGAGATCTGGCGGAAGTCCTGAGGCAGGCCGATCAGCAGGGCCGGTTTGCCCTTCTGCTGCGCCGGCCGTAGGCCCAGTCCCTTCTTCTTCCTCTGCAGGGAGTTAGTGGGGAAGACCACGGGATCATCCACATCTGCAAGAAAGAATGAGAGTGAGAGGAGAGGCAGGTGAGACACGGTTCACATTCCACGTTAGCATACTATGCTAATACCAAAGTATGTCCTGGTCTGTGGTTCTGGTTCATAAAGTGACTGTAGATAATAGGATCTAGTCACATGATCTGGGCCTGAAACCCATGATCCCTGAGGACTTAAGTACTCATCTGAGTGTGTGTACATCAATCAGTGCTGAAAGGTGGTTGGTGTTTAACACCAATACAATGTAGCCAATGTAGACAATTGCAAAATTGTCATGTAACACTTTAATCAAAACTCTCTGATCTGTCTTATGACATCATTTTGAGTAATCTGGAAGTTTCAGAAATCCATTTTGTCCCCTGTACCAATGGGGTAAGATTACTGAAGTTCTACGATATTCTGTAGGATTGAGGAACACCAAGGTATTCTGAGACAATGGGACATTCTAACACCTGGGTGCCCCTAAATCAACCGTATGTTCTGAGAGACCATGGATCTCTGGAAGAGCGGAAGATTCTGGAAAAGGGAAGCTGTTCCAGCCCTGCTGGAGGCTGTTTTCTTGACAGCGCTGTGCCCTTCTCTCACATCATTACTGTGACTGAGAATCTGTGTAACAGGGGGGACACCCTGATGAGCTCTGAGAGAGCGCGGGAGGGCCATAACACTGAGGCCTTACATCCGCTTTAATCTTCCATCTCCAGCCTTCCTCTGTCTCTCTGCTCCTCTCTTTTGATTGTTCGCTTGAGGAGTAAAGGACAAATATTCTCTTCAAAGAGAATATTTCCATAAGGACTTTCCCCACTTCAGTGATCTCCAGATCTCCAGCCCTATACTACAGTAAATTGCAGAAAATGATATTGCATGACACACATACATGCACATACACAGACACACACACACACAAACAATCAGGCATCCACACATGACTAATAGCACAAATGTGTTCTATCCCTTTTTTATTTCATCACCAGATGTTTTATGTTTCTAATTAGATTAGGCTTGAGTTCAGGAGGGGATAGCCTCATTAGCAAACAAGAGGATAGAAGGACACAGGCACACACTGATCACCTGACAAAGCCAACCAGGGAGAGCCCAAGGGTAGCAGACAGTGGCTCGGCTAGGTATAGCTCAAGTCACCACCTCGTTCCTGTGTAAACAGAGTGTCCAGAGGCAAACCAGGTGTCCCCTGCAATGTGTGATGTTCAGAGAGCTGACAGCGGCCCGCTGGGCCTGGACAACTCTGGTCAGGTACTGACAGGCAGCCGCTGTGACAGGTCACACCTGTCCCCCTTCCAGTACACAGGACATTGATTTTGGGTGGCACAGGTACCCGCTAAGCTGAACATGCTTGGGCTATTCAGGAGGAAATTTCAGAAGATCTCTGATCACAGAGGGGAAAAAGATCAAACTGCTTACATAACCAACAGGTTAGTGATGTGATGTTTTGTGTGTTTTACTGGGCTGGTTTCAGCGTTCCACAATGTTTTCAGCTCATTCTGACTGCACGAGAAGGCTGAGATACAGTGACTGTTTTAATGATTGAAATAATATTTATTTCTACATCTCTGTCATACTGTCTCTATCCATCTCTCTCTCTCTTCCTCCCACCCTCTCAAATTCATCTATCTATCCCTTAAATTTTCCATTTCCAGTGTCTCTACCTCCTTCTCTCCCCATCCATCTCTCAGGATTCTGCCTCAGTATAGCAGAGTGAAGGAAGAGACAAATGATTTCACATTGGTTTCCTAGATACCAGGTCACAAGCTGCTGCAGTATTAAATACAGTCTCAATTAATGATGCAGGCACAGCGGAGGGCACACTGGCCTGTGTACAGGTGAGGCAGAGGTCGGTGGATCCCGAAAGAGAGGAGAGAGACTCATTTTAATCTGGAACAGTCATCCACACAAATGAGGGTCACATGAGGGAACCAGACTATGCAGGCAGATTTGTGGTCTAAAAAAAACCCATTATGGTTGAGGCACAGCTGAACCTCTGCTTTATTTTGCCAGTGGAATTACATGGGACACCTGTCCAGCTGCTGCAGGCTGATACGCTCCCCCCCACCCGCACAGCTCCATCCGCCCCCATTAGCTATTTCAGTGATTTTCACAGCCTGATGTAATGTCACAGGTTACCTGTCACAGGTTACTGCCAGCACTCACGCTGAATTTGTAAGCACCCAGGTGGATTTGTGTGTGCGTGTGTGTGACTGAGAGAGAGAGAGAGAGAGAAAAGAGAGAGAGAGAGAAAAGAGCATGCTTCAGACTGTGTATGAAATACAAATTTGTGTAAGAGCATGTATTTATATTAAGATGTGTCTGTGTGTGTATGCGAGTATAAGAGTGTGTGTGTATGCAAGTATTAGAGAGAGGAGGGAGTGTGCATGTGTGTGTGTGTATGTGTGTGCGAGTATTAGAGAGAAAAGAAAGTGTCTATGTGTGTGTGGGTGTGCATGTGTGTATGTGAGTATTACAGAGAGAACAATGTACTCTCCAGAAGCACAGCCATCAGAACTTTCTGCTTTTCAACAATCTGGCCTGAAACCAGCAGCCTCAGGTGAGTGCAGACAGGACGGGACTGGACAGGAACCGCACCATCCAAAGTGGCTGCCTGCTCTGCTCAAATTTCCTGTCAAATCCACCCAAATTCCACTCGTCCCCTCGGGGTCCAGGTATAGGTCAGTACCTGACTGCCCACACACCTCTCAGCTCATCTCTGGAACCAGCCTCCTTATTTTAGTTTTCGCCCACAGATAGGGTGAACGGAAGAGTATGCTCAAGACTCAGTGTAACACAGCGCGACATGGTGTGCGGCAAGAGGGAATATGTCTAGCTATTTTTAAACACGATCTAACGATCCAAATGTGCATCTGGGAGAGAGGTGAGGTGAGACGACTGGGAGAAAGCAGAGAGAAAGGGGGACAGGAGCAGAGGAGCAGAGGAAGAAGGGAGAAAATCATTTTTGAATGTGATAGGGGTAACTCAAAATTGTCACAGGTTGAGCATCTTCATTGAAATTAATAATTTCAAAAGCTTAGCTGGTCAGTTTCTGAAAAGATGGCTACTAGAAAATTCATGGTAGTGTGTATCACCATCAGCAACGTTTCCCAGAAACTGAATATGATTACATAGCTGTATATTTTGGCTTTGCATTATTTAATGGAGCTAATGATTAAGAAACACTGACTGACATTGTGAGATATCATAAAACAGTACCACTCTCTTACTGTGAGAAAGAAATGGTCATGATAAATTACAATAGTGATTTATTAAATTGTCAAAATATTCAAAATTTTAAATTTGGAAAAAGACTGAAATATTTAAAAGTTTGATTGACATCACTGCATTAACATTCTTTCATCCCTGTTACTCTGAAAGGATAAGTTTGCATTGTATCTGACTATTAGTGCAGTCGTTCAGTTAGTCCTTTCTTTTGCCATGGATTTACCTTTTATTAGGAAAACAAAGTTCATGCAGAATGTTTGCAAAAATCCATACACAGTGCTCCAAGCAGTTAAATGCCAAACTGTTGTCCAAGAAAAGGTTACCAGATATTGTTTTTCCTATTACAAGAACTCTGTAGACTTATGAATTCAGGTAACAAGATCATTTGCACCAAATGAATTATGATTGGTGTCTTGTTACTGAATTCATCACAGACAAATACACTATTACATGCACTCAGAGTGGTTGTGAGGACTCAAATGTAATTTCAACTTAGATGAATGCTACAAAAGAAGTCAAAGCAAACATAGTGCCCCACTCATTGTTAGTGCTCTGACATGACAAAATGAGCTCCTGAGAATAGCACTCACTCTCTCACTCTTTCACTTTTTTCTTGGTTAAAGTCCACACCAGAAAATGGGGGTATGATAGATGATGTTGCTAAAAAGGGGTTCACCACAGGAGCATGACACCAGAGGCTGCTGCAGGGGGTGAAAGGCAGAGCCAGCTGTCACAATTGTTCACATTTAATTAATTACCATCAGCTCACCAACGCCACTTGATCAAGAATGACAATCGCAGCTTTGATTAAATGTGAACTTTGACCCCAGGGCTAATCAGAGCTGACAGTGAATGAGGGGCTCTCTGGTGGGGGACAGACTAGGAGCTGAATGCAGTCAAAATGACACAATGTTGTTTACATGTAAGTATGTGTTTATGTCCGAGCACTTCTGTGTGCATGTGTTTGTGAATATGTATGTGTGTGAGGTGTGATACAGCCTGTCTCTGTCAGTCCTCCTCTTCCTCCTGTATTAGTCTGGGTAGGCAGGATCCCCACAGTGAGGGGTAAGGTCTGCCTTATTGGAGCCTCTTATGGGCTGAGGAGGAGAGATGGGGGTGGGGCTAAGGACGGGCCAGTATGAGCAGCCCAATGTGTGTGTGTGTGTGTGTACATGTGTTTGGGGGGTGGCAGGGGGTCGGCACAGACAAGCCTGGCAGGGTTGGTAGAGTCCAGCTCTGCTCCTATCAAAATGATGACTTTGATAAGAGCCCTCCTCCCTGTATTTCTGTCCTGTTTAACCTGTCTGCTATACACACTGTAGCCACTGCACAGACACACACACACACAGGAAAGGTATAAAATCTTCTCTCCATCCCTCCATCTCTCATTTTCTCTCTCCTCCTCCACCCCATGGCAGTTAGTGAAGATTACACAGGCTGAGGGGTTTGGTAGGGGGTCAGTGGTAATCAAATTGCCCTGCCCCCTCCTTTGTAAGGCGCTTAAGTAAAGTGCCTGTGAAATTAGTCCAATTTTAAGAAACAGATCTCATGGCGCTCACTCACCCACCCCCTCCCTACTCAGACCGCATGTTGTCATGCTGAAATGCTGCTCTCTCAGAGGTCCCCATGGCCCCACAGCACACTCACACAGTGTAAGAGCACACACACAGTGTGAAATTGGCTCGATCCTGCGCAAGGCAGCGCCTTCATTACCAGCACATGCACACACAGCATCTGGGCATGGTGTAGGGTGGGATCCTGTTTCTAGAGTCTGTATTACTGCTGAGTGAACAACAAAGTACATGTACACATCCATGGGCATTAGTGTGTGTGTGTGTGTGTGTGTGTGTGTGTGTGTGTGTGCGTGTGAATACATACATGTATAAGTGTGTGAATGGTTATGTTCTTGCATTTGTGCATATCTGAAAGCATGTGTGTATGTGAGTATGTCTGAGTATATTTGTAGGTGTGTGTATGTGTGTGTGTGTTCATGCACAAACACATGGGGGTGAGAGCAGCATTAATCCTTTTCAGATGTATGGACCTCCTAATCTGCAAACTACCGTTGCAGAGCATGAGAGGCGCGTATTACACTGGCTTAATTAGTCTAGACTTGCCTGCGAGAGAAAAACATTGTTTAGGGAGAGGTGGGACGGGGGCAGGAGATGGGACCATATGGGATGGAGGGAAATCTCCGTGACGAGATGACTGTCCAAATTTGGGGGGTGGGGAGGTGGGGCTTGGCCAGACTCCAAAAAAACATCAATCATAGAAAACCTCTGATTGGGGCTCGCCTGGCGTTTCCCCCACACCTCTGGTCCAGCACAGAACCCTCCACACAGCTGACCAAACACCAGGGTATCGCCACACTGACCCCCGCATCCGCATTCTTACAGGACAGTCAGAGATGCAGGACTGAGCCTGCGTCCCCTCCCGATGGCCTGTCTGAGATAAGGCATCGATGTGTATTAAGTTAAAGAGTGCCCTTCTGCCCTGCACTGAGAATGGAATGAAGGTCACTGATCCTCACTGATATCTTCAGCAGTCTGTGACCATAAGTCAGCAATTCTTTTTTAACACACACACACACACACACACACACACACACACACACACACACACACACACACACACACACACACACACGCACACATACATACACACACACACACAGTGGCATATACTAAAACTGAAAGTATTGATTTGCTCTTCCAGGAACATCTCAAATAGTCTACGTTTGTCTAAGACATGCTGGCGTTGTTAACACCGATAATCACAGAGACCTAGCCATACACATTTGTGCACACCCACACACCCCTGGCACAGCCCTCTGTGTGGCTATCACTCTCCACTGAAACTGAGGGCGGGGCCGTCTGCTCAGGACTGACTTTAAGTTTCAAACTGGCAACGTTTCAGATAAGACACAGGGGAAGAGACAAAGGGGAAGGTAAAGAGACAAAAGGGAAGAAAAGATGGAGATAAAAGGAATGAGCGCAAAGGGGATACTGAGAGAGAAAACAGAGGGAATGAATGGGTGGATGGAAGGAAAGAAAGGAGAGAGGAGGAGAGGTAGCGTGTTCCTCTCCTCCCACCTGTCCCGTCTCTGCTCAGTGGTGCAGGGCAGCTGAAGCATCTCTGAAATTCCAGACAGGCCCCCCCTCTGGTACCCATGCAGTGATGAATGCCAGCTATTTCCCCTCCCCTCCCTGCACACCCCCCTCCCTCCACATGATTTATTTTCTAACCTGCATGTTTATTATCCCCGCGTCCCTGGCTCCATCAAGCTCCTGTTATTCAGGGAATTCTCATCGGGCACAGGTCAGACGGCCAAAGTCAGCCAGGCCCTGCTGCGAGGACCCCAGGTTTTGAGGTCCCATGATGTGGGGGTGGGTGGGAGAACTAGCTCCTATTATTCAGGGAATTCTCATTAGGCACAGGTCAGATGGCCAAAGTCAGGTTGTCCTTGCTATGAGGACCCAAAGTTTTGAGGGTTCCAGAACGTAGAAGGGTTGGACTGACAGGTTTGATGAGTAATTCATGAGCTTGTTGGCATAAAGTTCACCGGCGGACGCACTGTCTGATGATGCAGTGGTGACAGTTCGGCTGAAAAGTAGAGCGGCAGACGCGACGCTGAACTCCTGACCGAGGTTAAATTCTCAGGCGAGACCCCGCCATCGAGCCCCTGAGGGTATGGCGCTTCACCGGGGGTCGCCATGGCGGCACGAACGGAGCTGTACAACTTATGAGTCTCCCCAGACGAAATGAAATAAATAACAGTGCAACAAACTGCCAAATCTTTAGTCTGCAGCCCGAGGCTCAGACAGAACCCCTCATCCTGAATAGATCTGGCTTCCTTGCGTCTTATTGCTTGTGTTTACAAACGCGGCACAGAGCTAGCGAGTGTGTCCTCACAGCAATAGCGTGACATTGCACCAAAAAACAAAAGCAAAAAAAAAATCATAAAGAAAACAACGCTGCCGTGTCACAGTGACCCTGCAAACAACTCAACAAGCAGGTGCAATGCTGGGCGAAAGCACTCTGGAGGCATGAAATTACAGCTGAAACAATGTGTTTATTGTGACTTGTCTCTGTTGTAGCAAGCAGCCTACGGTTTCTGACAGGAATTTCCAGGGAAAAGAGAACAGTGAGGGAAGCGAACACCTCAGAAGACAGAAGATAAGATTAGTGCTGCGCTGTGAGTTTAAACATGCAGGGCCCCATCCCACCCCCTGTACATGAATATTTTTGTATACTTAATTTATGAGCAGATATTAATCTTTTCTCTTTTTAAGAGCTTTTCCCCACAAAACTAAAGAAATGGGCAATATTATATTAGGAGAGTAAAAACAGCTGCCCCCTCCACCAAGCATAGGCCTTGTTTCGTTGCCGTTTGATATGAGCTCCATAATTCTGTATTAAGAATGAGTAGAATGGTGTAACTGACACAGCTTCTCAAATATCCCCCTCAGTGCTGTGCTTTGCATTGCAACTGTTTGTGTTTCTCTTAGGCTATTTAGTATTGCATCTATGTGTCTGTTTTTATTGATGCTATCAAAGGGCCATTCATAGTTACATTTAGTGGACATTTCAGTTCACCGCCCCATGTGGATGGAGGGAGAATCACAACAATGTCATCACCACAGGAACGGCCAATGAGTGAAGCTCATGGCATATTATCATTAAGTCATGTTGCATCATTACAAAGAGCGACTTACAAACCAAATATGAAAAGGTTTAGGCAAAGAGAAGAGACAATGCTAAATTATTAGTATCACAAATGATAGCAGGTGTCATTATATAAACATACAACATTTTGCTAATTGCTACAGTAGCTGAGAGAAGACCTTCGGTTTAGCCAGACCCCGTGTCATGGACAGGGAATTGTGGGTAGACGCTGCAGCGGATGGTTGCATGTCAGTGTGATTTAGTCAGCTGTCACCTTCCCCAAATAGACCACATCAATCCGAGCTGAGTGTCACAAAGCTCACCGTTACAATGTGTGACAGATCCGAACAGGAGACTTCTCCATTCTTTGTGAATTATATTACACATGGCACCTGCCAATGTGTATGGCTTAATATGTCACTGAAGCGATTCAGGAAAATCGACTCACTCAGGAGTACCATAATGCACAGTGTTCCTCCGCTATTCCTCCTGATTTTAACTGACAACCATCCAATCAAATGGGCGCCAGCTCCTGAACCCCAACTCCACAGATCACCCCACCCCCGCCTCCTCCTTCACACTCCCAGTCATTATGCCCCCTCTGATCCCAAACGCAGGAGAAATTCTCTGCATTCTTCTCCAAAATGGTTTCACTGTTGAGGGTTTAGAATCAGGCCAATTCACTCTGTTCTTAGGTGAGATCGGCATTTTTGATGTCCATCTCCAAGACGGTGGAATGTTCCACCCATCGCTCTGCTCTGGAACTCTTTAGCGGCTGTGTGGCGGTCGGCGAGCAAGTCAAGGCAGGTGATTTAGGATGGTGGGGGGAGTATTTGAGTCTCTCCGCAGGCCCGTCTCCCAGGCAGCAGAGCAGGTGCTGGCAAAACCCAGGAATTTCAGAGAATATCCTTGGGTGCAGTTAATAACCTGGCATAGCTACTGAGAAAGAGAGGAGGGGAGAACCTAGTGCACGGAGGTAGGGTGTGTGTGGGCGCTCTCTTGTGCGCGCGCTTGTGTGTGAAGCCATGTGACTATCTGTTCTGCAGATGAAAACACTCCCCCATGTATAGTGCACATGTATCATGTCACGTCCACTTGTCTTTCACTCCACACTAATAGGCTGCTAATGTGCTAATATGGCAATGCTGCGTCTGCCCCTCTGGCTATTCTGTCCATCCAGTCAGCTTAATGAACCCTAATGTTAACCCTGAACACTTTGCGAAATTAAGCTGACCTAGGATCAGTGTTTGGAATGGGGTGAGCAGAACGTGCCAACACCAAGCAAGGGCGGGGGCAGTACATGCTGTGCAGTTTCTCTCAGAGTCAACCTCAGGAACTCTAAAGTCTATTAGCACAGATCGATACACCAGTAAAGAACATGTCTGCATGCTCTCCCCTGCATGTGACTGTCAAACGCAGCGCACGGTGGATGCAGGGGGTTACCTCAGTTCAGGGCTGGGACTGAGAACATGCTGCATCGTGTGCTGAGCTGTGTGCGGTGTTCTTCAGCAGTGGCACGTTTATGTGAAGCCCCCTCTGAGGTGTGCTGGCAAGTGTGTTGCCCTGTGTTGGATTTTGCATCACGCTTTGTGCGGTGTGTTGAGTTGTGTGATACCTATGGCATAAATGTCTTCAGTTGAGAAATGAAGTTCAGTAAAGCATGAAGACAAATTATGACCCAAGTAAAAACAAATGACAG
Organism: Albula goreensis; assembly: GCA_022829145.1. Taxonomy (NCBI): domain Eukaryota; kingdom Metazoa; phylum Chordata; class Actinopteri; order Albuliformes; family Albulidae; genus Albula; species Albula goreensis. Next base: position 25,355,959 of record CM040755.1, read on the forward strand.
AGCCAGTAATTTAATCCAAACCCCACCCAAGTCCTGTGTGGGTGCAGGTTAAACAGTCAGTTGCTGAATTTCCTCCAAAACTGTGGTGCAAGCACTTTAACTTCCATGCTTGTTTTGACAGAATAAAATAAACCCCATATCTATAGTCTCCATCTATATCCTGAGTCCAGATTTTACCTTAGGTCTCCTGAATGCACCGACACCTTGGAGCAGCAGTGTTATTGCAGGATATGATAGCTTACAGACTGTGGGGCTGCTGCTTTATCTCGGCTGAGTTTAACAGGGTTCTGAGCCCAGTTATGCTGACATTGAAAACACCGCAAGAGCAAGGGGGCGTTACCGCAGCAACTGGGAATAAGGTGGTCCCATGTGTAGATGTGCCTCTCAGCAGAGAGTAAAATAACACTAACTTCTAGGTAAATATACAATGGGGCACAACCAAACACACACACACACACACAAACACACAAAGAGTCTGAGCACAAGTAACCCAGGGGAGAAGTTGAAGCTTTAGAAACTGAATCTTCTACAGTCTGTTGAGGTCATCTGATTGATTCCCTCAACAAAACCATACAATGAGCTGTTTCATCGTCAATATGCTCTACATGTAGACACCAGTAGCTTCTTTGAGTTGGAAATAATAATCCACAATAAGGAAGATATAAAAATATGTAATAAATAAAAAGCCATGCCAAAGCTCTTAGACAGATCCAGCGGGGAGCAGGAATTCATATGCAGGCTATTAATTTGAAGATGATTCACAATACATATTTAAACGGAGTTGATTTTTTAAAAATTAATTAATATTCTATTGCGGTTTGGCCCAGATAATGATACAGTGTATCCTTGAGGTGAATGTTTGTCTTGGTTGTTGGAGAAGGGTAATTATGTCAGAGCTATTCAAAGACAGGAGAATGGGCATGAATAGTAATTATTGTGCTCTGAAGAGAATGCGTCTACCATCGTACCGCGTTCTGCTAACTGTCAAGCTTCTAACAATTCATCTTTATGACCTACATATCAGAGGTACTCCACGTACACACACATTAGGTCACCCCTGAAAATAGGGCTGCGCTGCTCCCATGAATCACAGTTGATAATAACCCTACGCAGGATAATTGGTTTGGGGGAGGGAGTTCATTCTGTTAATTGAGCTGGATTAACCCCTGCAGAACCTGCAGAAATTTAAACCACGATCAGACATCCATACTGAAAAATATGTTTGACAGCCTGTCAAATTCTTAATTGGGATCTGACACATTTAGATGCACATGTGCTTTGTCGGCCAGTCAGAACACAGAGGGATTTTACAGAGAAACCACGTCAGCCAATCAGAGGGTTAATTCTTTAGAAATAAAGACAATTGGTGAGATTATGACTGGCCACAAATGTATGGCCTCTCCCCTGAACCCTGCTGGTTACTCTGGGGTTCCATAAGCGCTGAGTGACATGCGGATAACCCTGTGAAATAAGTCACCATGTCCTGAAAGGATTACAGCGCAGACGTGACACAGCGAGCCCGGGCCCTGCGCATACATAATGGAACGAGCTCCACGAGGACACACTGAAACAGGCACCATCTGGGCTGACACCAGTGGCCAATCAAGCGAAATTGGGGTCCGCTGCTCTCTCGTGGTCTTGGTTTCTCTAATGTGACGCAACAGCACTACCAGCTCCACTCTCTTTAATTAGCCAGTGAAAACATAGTAGAGCCATCTGACGGTCTATCACTGTGATCAAATAGAGGAGACACATTCACAGACACACATGCATACAGATGCACACACAATACTGAAATTAAAACAGAAAAGGATTTTTTTAGGTGGGTTATGTGCATAAAATAAATAAACTAAGCATAATAAGAATGAATAATGGATGAAATTGGCATCTCTAGGGGGACATTTCTCAGAGGAACTGGGATTTATATAAATATAAAACCATTTCAGAATGATCTATAGTTTCTGAAGCAATCTGTTCCTCACTTTCCTGGCTGATTACAACATGCACCCCCCCAACATCGCCAGCGGCTGAGTCCGTGCCTGTGGCCTGTGGATGGGGATGAAGCTCAGAAAAATGTGCATGCAGCGATTATGTGGGGATGGGCTACAGTCTGTTATCTGTGCATCTCTGATAATTAACACAGACACGGGGAGGCCTAATTAAGACATGTCTGCAGAATAGAGGGAAAAACCCCATCAACTGCAGCAACAAGGGCCAAGCAGTGTGCAGTCAGCTGTATATCGCTGACAGGGCCATAGACGCCTGTCTCACATCACAGGAGAATGTACTAACACACAAGCGCGCGCACACACACACACACACACACATCCTCATAGACAAATGGGCACGCACACATACTGATCTAGGCATTGTGCTGCAGCAGTGAAAAGTTACGTTGGGATTTAAGAAACAAACATTAAATATAAATCAATGGAGGTTACATATTGATGTTATACAATGCCTCAGTCTGACCACATTTACAGTATTGTATAGTTAAGCAATGCAGGACGAGCTAAGCAGAATCCAGTAGTGAGTGCAAACATGAGTGCAGATGACATTCAGTATAGCTGTAAGCCAAATGGTCTAGGCATTGTGCTGTTGCAGGAAGATATCCTGAATGGTGCTGGGATTTATGTAAAAAAAATATGAAATATAAGTAAAGGAGGTTATATTGATGTTGCGATGCATTATTCAGACCACATTTACAGTACTGTGTATCATTCTGGGCTCCACCCTGTGAGAATGATGTAGAGGCTCTTATACAACTAAGGACAACTAAATTAGTTCCTGGAATTAAACGAAAACGTTACTAGGACAGCCTTTGAAGCCTATTCAGGTTCCTTCAAGCGACAGGAGACTAAGGGGGTTTATTTTCAATGTTTTATTTACAAAAGGGATTAAAAGAGGAACCACAGAGGTTAATTACTGTCAGCAAAACCAGGGCAAAGGTGGAAATTAGTTGAAGCTAAATTCTGCACTGATATGAGGAAGTGTTTTTACACTTTGAGCTGTCAATTCTTGGAACAGCATGCAGTCAGTAGAGGCAGAAACTCTTGAGGTATTCAAGTCCAGGTTTAATTCAATACCCCAGTGATGTCAAGCATGGAAGGCCAGGACAGTTTTTACTCTAGCCTCTGTTAATTAGAATATTAGCCCAATCATTTTCTAAATTACTTGGTTGCACACCACATGCATATAGTGAAAAGAGTTATTTTTGTTGTCTAAATAAACACTGCACTCATTTTGGCTTTGACAGTTAATTACTTGCATACAGCTGAATGAGTAATTGAACTATGGCAGCAATGACTGGTTGGGATGAAAACCAGGATACACACGACCCTCCATGGTACTAAGGTTGAACGCCACTGTCACAGACTGTGGAAAGCTGACAGGCCTACATAGGGTGAGTGACCTGTTTTCATCGCTATATGTTCTCACATTCTTACCAAATGCACCAGAGAGCTGGAGATGTGGACTGGTGAAAGAGACAGATTCTATCCTCCACCTCATCTTCCTTTCATCTCCCCACAGAATCTTTACACAGCCATAGATCAGGAGCAACACTCAGCATGAAAGGGAGGCAAACACCTGCGTATGTCACAGAGACTCCGAGCTCTGCTGCATCATCTTTAGACAGGTGCTGCGGACACGTTTAAAGCGTGCACACACACACTCTCTCACACACACAAGCATGCTCATGCACAAACACACGCTCTCTCTGTCTCACACACACACACACACACACACACACACACACACACACACACACACACATCAATTATTACAGACCAGGTAGTGGAAAACCTGCTGTCATGACCCTCCCTACCCCACATCCCCCTGGCAACAGACCCTGTATCCGGGGGGCGCGTCTCACGTAGCGGACACCCAATCCTGCGGGCAGGAAGAGAGGCTTTCCTGCACAGCTCAGAGCCTGTATCTGTCTCCCCCATCAGCCCATATATCACCACACCACAGGTAAACCAGCTCCCACGAAAAGAATAATGCTCTGCTCAGTATTCATGAATTACATTTAAAATGCATGCCATTTCTCTCTCTTTATCTCCATATTTCTTTTCTTTCTCCTCCCTCTGTCTCATCCTTCTATCAGCACCTGGGTTGTATTGTAAAAACTGGGAGTTTATACAGAAAGGGCTGCTTTTGATTTTTCATCTCTTCTTACATGGCTGTATGGAGAGCAGTCCTCTCGGGTATCTCTGACCAAGGCAAAGTTTCAGCAGACCTGAGTCAGACAAGAGCAGCTCTGTGTTTGGGGCAGTTTCAATAGCTCTGCATTCAGGGCAGGGTCAGTATCTCTGTGTTCAGAGTCGTTTCAATACCTCGGTGTTTAGGGCAGGTTCAGTAGCTCTGTGTTCAGTGTGAATGTTCAGTAGCTCTGTGTTCAGGGAGACGGCAGCGCTGACAGAGGCTGACCCTGCCCTGCGCTTGGACCATCTGGTGCCTGTCCTGCCATATGGTCGCCACAACAACCCCATGGGGCACAACTGCTTTTACATCATGTAAACAAGAGGCATACCTGTAAAAACCTACCCACCACTGACAATATAGACATCCAGAGAAAATACAGAGCCGTTTCCATGAATACAAAAGCATACAGCAGCTAGCCCATCTGGAGATATCTCCCACCTTCCCGTGTACAAATACTGACACACATACATGTGAAGAGAGCACTCTTGCACGCACTGCTGCCCTGGTTTTGGCTTCACGTATTGGGGACACAGGGGCCGAGTGGAAGGAGAGTGATAGTCTCACGGAGGCCTGGGGGGGGACTGAACTGCCAAACATATTCAGGACACCAGACACCTGACTATCATTGGGGACTCCTGGGACGTGACTAATGGGGTTTGTCTGGGATTACACTCTAGGCTGATGAGGTCCTGCTAATCCCATTTCAGGCCTGTTATTGAGATGCAGACACACAAATGAGACCTATCTGTGTGAAACCCTTCTGTATGTCCTAACTAACCCCCACCCCACCCCGATCCCACCTCAATCCACAGCCATGAGTCAGCCCTGAGGAGCCCAGACACAGACTGCTATAGGCCAGACCATGGGGTCCACTGCTCTAGCACTGCTCATAAAATGGTGGGTAAAATGGTGGGTGAGGGTAAAAAAAAAATGCTGAAATATCCTAGGCAGAATTCAGTGATATGCATTTTAAGGATAAATTGGGCAGGTACTATTGCTCTACTTGTTTAACAGCAGTTTTACTTATAGAGATGAGGGGAACTTTGCCCCGTTGATATAGCTCCAAAACACCTTTACCGCATCCACCAAAAGAGAGAAACACCACTACCCTATCCACCAATAGAATGACACTCCATCATCCCATCCACCAATGGCCTTATACTCCTTTACACAACCCATCAATAAGTCCCATTTTGCTTCCCACTTTGAGGGAGGATGTTGTTACAGGAAACTTTATAGGATAACTGGATAATGTTACACAGCAGGAGTGTGGAATACCATGTTAATAACTGCATGGGCAACCAGACGTTCTCTTATTTGCTTTCCTGGTAAAGCTGTCGTACCCCTCAAGAGACTAAACAAGGTCCTTAGCCTGATCGGTTTCCAGCTGTATAAGTGGATGACATGTGAAAAGGAAAGTTACGCTCATCACCCTGGATACGGATGTTTACTGAGCATGGAAATAAATACATAAACTTGAGACTGTTTGGCAGAGAGTTTGTGCTTCTCCTCCTTGCGCACTGTCACCATCTCTCGGTACGACATGGTTCCCTGTGTGATGCTGTTCAGGATTACAGCTTAAACCCACACAGGCTCTGAAGACTGCTCTGCCAAAGGTAGAGGAAGGGGAGAGAGGGAGGGAGGGAGGGAGGGAGGGAGAGAGAGAGAGAGAGAGAGAGAGAGAGAGAGCTTGTCTTGCCTCATTACATGCCCAGCCAGACTCTTGAGAGTCTCTTTCATTCTCTCTCTCTATACCTCTATCGCCTTCACTCTCTGTTTCTCTCTTCCTGCTCCCTGCTCACTCTGACAGATGAGTTTCTCTGACTCTGACACTGAACAGTCGTTTCCTCTGTAGCACAGACTGCTCTCTGGTTACCAGATTAAAAGTAAGAAGAAGAACACACACACACACCTCTGCCACATCACTTCCCCTCAGCTGCCCTGGCCTGCTGGCTTGCCCCCACCCAACCCCTAGCCCCGCCCACATCTCCAGCAGAGAATGACAGTAGCCGTTTCTGTGCCTCTCATACACTGAGGAGCAGGGCGAAGTGAGAACAGTAATCTGCCCTCTCCAATGACCTTTCACCGCCTGAGCCCCACCCACTTCACCTGGAAGAACCAGACAGGATACCTCTCTGCCTCTCATCTACCAATCAGCACCCATATCCAGGAGGATGAGTCAATGCACCACATAACACAGGAAATGACCAACTCCCCCCTTCCTCACAGTACAACCTCCAGTCTAATCTCCCCCAAACCAGGATACAGCTGGATACACACCCAAACACCTACTGTACAGCCTCTGTGTAAGACTATCACAACACTCACAAGATAACTGATGACACAATGAGTAACTAGGACACACAGAAGCATGCTGGGAATGAGGTATGATGGGAAGGCAGTGGGGAGGGGGTTCTCACTCCAACCTTGCAGCATTCCAACAATTCCTCGGCAACCCCTACATATACACCCCCCAACTCTCAGAACTCTGTCCCAGATTCACACAACAAACCAGTGACACTGCAATCCATGTTCCTTTGTATGCAAAACAGCCACGATTTAAAAAAATATATATATATTTTCTGTGACTGCTGGATGAGCACAGCAGGGATCGCCTGGTCACACTGCCAGGACCTGAATCTCCAGCGCCCCACCGTGAGCTCTGTGCCCAGCCTTTCAATGGACCAATCCGAAGCTTTGGAATCTTTACATAGTCTCATTCTGTACTAAATATAAACACCACAAAACCACACATTGTGACACATCCTGGACTCTAATTAAAACTTCCAAACTACCAAAGGCCATGGCCAAGGTTTAGATTAAATGCAGTGACTGTTTGCACACACACACACACACACACACACACACACACACACACACACACACACACACACACACACACACACACACACACACTTTAGGGAAAGAGGATATTTCACACATTTCAAATGTAATAATACAATAGCAGTGGTCTATTTACAGATGTCTTCTATTGTAGAAAAGACGCTAGGTACATACCAACAACAATTTGGAATCCCATTTTACATTAAATTTAGACTATCACAGATGGTTTGTCAGAGGTTTATAATACTTCAAATATAAAGCACATTCCTGTTCTACATTCTATCTTTGTTCTCTTTCTGTATATTGTACACTGTATATTTCCAAAGCAAAAAGGATCATTGTTTTATGAAGGGAAGGGATGGGTTAAAAAGGGCTGGGATCAAAGTAATTAAGGAAAGCATTATTAAACATTTGCTTTGTTTGTATCTTGTTATTTTATCTATCTTCCCTCATCTGAGCTGAAAGGCATGAATGTTATTTCCAGGGAAGCTGCTGCTTTGGTTAGAGATGAAAGCTCTGTTTGTGTGCGGTTATTTCGGGTAATTAGAGAGGCTCTCTTGCTTTTTACGGCAAACTCAGAACGTTCTTAAGGCCTCTGTGGTGTCCATTTTTGAATAACAGCACAGTATTGATTTGGTAAGTGCTTTAATGTCCCTGCCATGCAAACAGCACCATAAAAAGAGAGGCTACAGCAGCAGTGAGTGAAGAAGTGTGTGTGTGTGTGTGTGTGTGTGTGTGTGTGTGCATGCTGGGGCAGTGACAGATGTAAGAATAACGCTAACCCAGAGCTGCGCTACTCATTCAGCAGCTAACACAGAGGCTTCTGTTTTGGCTGTTGTCATGGACACAAGGTCCAGTCGCTGCACCTGTGGAGTTTGTTTGAGCCCGTCCACTCACAGCGCTCCCTGTTTTCCCACGCCACAGCCCTGGCAACCTGTCTCCCCCACCCACCATGCTGCGGGCACCGTAAGCCCGCCGAACAGGGTGGGCTCCCACCAGGTTCTGTCTCCCACGGTTACGGTGGACCACCGTTACGCCTCGACATTCCGCCAGTCCACCCGCCTGCACTCCTAACCTCGTCTCTACTCCAGCCAAAATCAGCCATCTGCATTCACACCCAGCCAATAAACAGCAAGCTCCACATGGCCTTGAGATGCTAAGCGTCTGCACAGACACATAGAAATCACATTAACTCTGGCACATAAAGATCAGAGCAGAAAATTGCTCCACCTCGCAGGTGATCTGTCTCCTGGACGGAGAGCTGAGAGCTGGGTCTGCACCTGGACTGCAGATGTGAAAGCTCCTCTCTTCCTCTCTCTCTCTCTTCTTCCATCTCTTCTTACCTTTCCTCTTTCACACTCCCTGTCCCTCACACTCCCAGCCTCCCCTCCTTTCAGTTATTGCTTACCCTTCTCGCTCTCTCTCTCTCTCTCTCTCATTCCCCTTGTTCTGTCCCTGTTTAATATCCCCCTCACTGACTGTATTCCCCCTTCTTGCCCCCTCCACAGCTCTCGCTCCCTCGGTCTCTCCACCACTCTGTCTCTGGGTGAGAGGCGGATAGGTGCCTGGGAATAATAATGGCTTTTGTTCTGAGTGATACAGGAGTTTCCAATTGAATTTGTGGAGATGTTATCATCCCATCAAACGGGTCCAGCCACCGCCAGCTGGCAGGGATCAGAGAGTACCACACACACACACACACAACCACACACACCCACACACACACACAGTCTCTCTCTCTTTCTCTCAAACACACACACCTCACACAAACCTAGAGTCACACACAAAAATGCTGTCACTCACTCAGAATTGCACACAATACAACTCTCCTTCTCTCCATCTCGGACACACACACACCACCACTAAAAACAAAAACGTACTCTCTCTCTCTCACACACACACACACACACACACACACACACACAACCACTGCCCCCCACCTCCTCAGCAGGCTACAACAGCCTCCATCCTCAGTACCATTCCTGTAGGCCCCGAACAGTGTCTGCTGGGTACTCGCCCCACCCCCCTTCCACCCCGACACTCAGCTCTCAGCATCCTCCTGAGGAGACCATAACCCTGGGTCTAAAATCACTACAAGGCTACAGAGGGAGGTAAAACCTGATGGACTGTCCTTCCTCCAGGGCGACGTGCAGCAGTAGTAATGAAATACAACCAGTACACAGAGCTGGTATCCCTCATGGCACTGAAGGCTACGCTGCAGCCGATGCCTGTTCTGTCCCTGGCACCGCCGCCCCCTCCAGCCACACTGATACATGTTGCACACTCACAGCTGTGACTCACAAGCCACGTTACACAGGGGGTGTCTGTGCGCTTAATGGGTTCCACGGTAACAATGAATAAATGATGAACGAGGAGCTGCACGGCTCCTCCTGTTGCACGTGTGCGAAGTCTGCACCCCGAGAGAACGCCACAGCGTGTGGCGAACAAACGGCGCTGTTTTCAGCCTCGGCGCTGCTGGTTACGACTGCGGGTGATGATGGGGGTTAAACAATAGAGCTCTCTCTCTGTCTCTGTCTGTGCCTGGCTCATTGTGTTGGACTGTACTGTATCTTACAGTCACATGGGGTGTGAGAGTACTTTCTATGATCCCACACTTGGAGTTTGCATGCCTTTCTATATGTGTGCATGTGAACGCACGCTTCTTTATGTGAAAATGTCTGTGTGTGTGTGTGTGTCTGGTCTGATTGTTCCTTTGTTTGCTTCAAGAGGACAAGTAAAGAGGAGAAACCTGCCGAAGGCTTGTGATGAACTACAGTGCAGGAAAGTGTGTGTGCGTGTGTGTGCGCATGTGCGTGTACAGAGCAGGAAAATGTGTGTGTGAGCACGCGGTTTGCAGGGAGTAGATGATATTTTCGGATGTCCCTCTGGACTCTCTGCTATACTAACGGGACGGGGAGTCCCACCCCTCATTAGAACATGAGGGCTATCTCCAGCATTCCCCTCTGCTGTCAAACACCTCCTGGGGCGACAGAACAACCGAACACATCATCTCTACGGTCCCGCATGGAGGGAATATGGGTTATTTTATCTTTTTTAATGTGTACAGAAAAATGGGGAAAAACAGAGAGGGTGAGAGAGAGAAAGAGACACTTACAGTGAGAGAGATAGCAGTGAATAATCTCTTCATGACACCAAAGAAGGAGAAAAGACCAAAAGTGTAAAAATTAAAAAAAGATAAAGAAAGAACAATTGCACATAGCCCTCTCTTCTCCCCTGTTCAGTCTCACTTTTTCTTTTCTATGAGGGAGCAAAGAGGTCAAGCCCGCAGGTGAAGCCTCTGATCCCTGCCTTTTATCTATTTGATCAAATATATCAGTTCATATACAGTATATCGGGAAAAAGAAATCAATCCAGCTCTTCTCCTCCCCTCCCAGGGACAGACAGACAGACAGACAGACAGACAGATTCCAGCCTCTTAGTTCACCTCTCTTTCATTGTGTCTCCCTCTTTTAATCCGTAGCCCTCTTCATGTCGCCCCCTCCCCTCCCACTCACCTCCCTGTCTGTTCCATACAGCAGGGGCTCAGCTGCCATAGTTCAGCCCCATTAGTGACCCCCCGCCCTGTCCTGTCCCTTCCCAGGCACCCCGGGGCAGCCAGTCGGCTCCTTCACCCCAGATTTAACAGGGCAGTAATAATTATACTAATAATGCTAATGCTAAGATAATAAGCACTATAATACTGCTATTACTACTCTACCAACAACAACATCAGCAACAATAATAATAATTACAATTATATTATTAATGGTGAATGGGATCCTCTGTGTATGATCAGGGCTTCAGTGACACAAAAGGGAACACCCCTGAGTGTACAGGGGGAAGACGCCCCGCCCCACCCCTGGTCAGAGGACACAGAAAGGACACCCTCCCTTATGTGGCAAGACCCCCATTGGTCCACCCTCCCCAGCTCACTCCTTCAGCTCAGGTTGAGTGTTCAGTGAGGGTCCTACAGAGTTTGGGGGGGGGTGCTGCCTGTCCCCCTCACGGTCCTCTGAATCACCCCCTCCGGCCCTGCTCCAGTGGGCTGTTCAGAGGGATGATCTCATACTAAAAGCCCCATCAATCGCCGCTCTGTGGTGGGGGTGCCACAGGCAGGGCTGGGTTGGGAGACGGGGGCTCTATCGGTCATCCCTGATCGCTGGGATAAATGAATTATCCTCGCAGCACACCAACTCCATTAGCCAGCGGACCGCCACACCTGTACCACAACTCTGTTCCCCTCCAGATACAAGCCCCATCTACACAGCCTAATGTCTCCTCCAATGAGGAACAAGCTTCAAATCTCCTCCAATGAGGATGGAGTCAAGTCTCTGTAGCCTCATGTCTCCTCCAATGAGAATGATGTCCCATCTCTATAACTTAATTTCTCCACCAATGAGAATGAAATCCAATCTACAACCCCATGTCTTCAACAGTGAGGAAACAGCCTAATGTCTCCTCTAATGAGATACGTACCAAGCCTCATGCTTCTTCAGTTTCTTTTAACAACACAAAAATCTCAGTTGAAACACCCTGCTGAGCCAAGGAAGAATTTACATGATTATTCTTCCTTTCATGAACCGCACATTTTCTGACTCAAATAAAATGTAGTGTGATATGAGGCAGCTCAAGTGAAGGGACTAATCGCACTCATTTAATCTCTGTTTAAAAAGTGCAGACAATGTGTTTTTCTCAGACTGAGGTATTAATGTCCACAGCAAAGGAGATGGTAGACACAATGGTAGCATCAGAGTGCTGATCATGTGACCAGACTTACAGCACCCAGACAAGACACTCCCTCAATAAAGCAAAACCCAGCTCCTGCCAAGCTGCTATTCCATAACTGCCCATAGTCTCCAATAATCAATATCCCAGCCTCTGTCCCCCTCTGATACTGTCCAGACCAGCTTTCTGCCAGACACTGCACGCCTACCAGGAAACATTAACAGCACACCCACCCCCTCCCCACGCCCCCACCAACATGATACTGTTTCACCAAGCAAGCCAGCTTGTACCAGCCTTGTATTAAACCCCTCTGACCCCCCTGCCCCAGTCTGCACCCCCACCCCATACAAGACCATCCTGTTTCTGTGCAGACGGGATGCTAATGAACCAGAAGCCAAGATGATCACAGCAAATGGGGATCAATTACACATGAAAGGACAATTAGCATTATTCATGAGCGAGCCACTCCCCCACCTCCTGCCAAAGCAGGGAAATGGGGGGAATGGACTGAGACAGACCCATGGTGAAACCAGCGCCAGTCTGGGGTTGTGGGGGGTGTGGGGGTGGCTGAAAGAGAGAGCGTATGTGGGTGCACCGGGATGCTACGATAATTGCTGTTTTTGATGCCATCTGCAGAATTCTCTCACCATACAGTCTGAGCTGCTGCAGTGGCTGCAGGAGTCAGGGACAGTCAGTGAGGCATGGAGGGACACAGCGACACTGCAGAGTGACCAGTGCAGGCTGGGGCTATGTGTGTACGTGCATGTGTGTGTGTGTGTGTGTGTGTGTGTGTGAGAGAGTGAGTGTATGCGTGTGTCTGAGTATGAGAGACAGAGACAGAGACAGTGAGATTCAGAGAATGAGTAAGAATATGCTGTTCTGTATGTGTAATATGTGTACATGGCATATACATACAGTATGTGTATGTGCATGTATGTGGGAGTGTCAGACCTGCATGCTCTATGACTGTCTGTGACAAACCAATACGATCCATGCAGCAAAAACCCTGACACAGCGCACACCCATGGCGACTGCAACACCCCCACTCCCCACCTCTGAGCTGACCACTGAGGTCACAAAACACAAGGAATAACGAGACAGAAAGTGACCGGGCAGACCCTCGACACATTTACAGGACACAGGCAGTGTCTACACTGTGTCCGTCACAGTCCAGGGGGACTCTTTTGGCCCTTGGGTATGCTGCTTTTTTTGTTATCATTTGTTTTTCTTGTGAATTTTTCTTCATTACCTAACTGTTAGAAATGTAAAAGCAAATGGCATTCTGCCAAACATGCATTGTGTTAAAACAACTTTAAGGAAAACAGAGGGTAGACATTGAGAAGACGAGTTCTACAATCTAAATCGATCAAGCTTGGCTGCAGCAAAAGCCAGCATACAAACATTTAGGTGCTTTTATGGTGTTTGGTTTGAATTTGGAAACAATTACAAAGTGCTACTGAATTTCAGTTTTTTTTAAACGTAACTTTAAATGCAACAGGTACTCCAGTACTCAAAAACATCAGTGGCGGAAGGAGGAGGCCACGCTGAGGAGGCGCTTCTGGAGGCGAAAGTGGCGAGGTTTGGCTCTGAAGAGCTTCAAAGGATCCCAAGGAGGTACACACACAATAACTGTCTCTGACCGTGGAGCAATTCACAATTAAACCTTTCATAATGACTGACTCTGGCCCGGGGGGATCAGAAGTGACTCAGCGATCTGTAAAAGAATATGATGTTCCTCTATGTGAGGTAAAGGGTACTTTATCCCTCTCCCACCACTCACCCCTTCCTCCACCTCCTCCTTTTTTGAGGTTTGAGCCCTGGAGGAACCCTTTCCTGTCAGGAATGCCATTTGAACCAGTCTGTCCCGCTCTAAACCAGACTGCGTCAAAACCCTGTTGTCAAAACTGTGACCTCAGCAACTTTCTTTGTTATACAAATTGAAAATTCCACAGTAATGCTTGTGTTTTTGTAAGGGATGGTATTTTCAGTTCTTATCATAGGCTTGTAATTTTTCAAATCACAAATGTAGGCCCTGCACATCGCTTCAATGTCCTCATTCCATTCAAGCCCCCCAGACCAGGAGCAGGTAAGATACTTTTGCTTTTACTCTGGCCAAACTGCAGTTATCTGATTGACCAGAAGGGGTGCTGTTGAGCCATGAAGCAGTGGGTGCCCTCCCTCCCTCCCTACCTCCCTACCCACCTCCCTAGCTCCCTTGGCAGGGCTTAAAGCAACTGCATCCACTTATGGGCCCACCGCAGTTGGCACTGGTGGCTCCTCATTCGATCCAAAACCCTATTGCGCATCACAGCTCACGAGGCCCTTGACACTCATTTAAAATCTCCCTCTCAGTCCTTACCCCTGTTTGCAAATTCAGCATGAAGGCCATCAGAGCGGATGTCGGCCGCAGTGAGAACGCAAATATTTCAAGATGCATTCCTGCAGGACCGGCTCTGCCGGTCTTCAGCTGCGAGAATCTTTTCTTACCTTCCTTCTGCTCTCTCCCCTGTGTGACAAACTCTCCATAAACATGACCGTAACCCTAACTTCCTCTAAACATCGTCCTGCATTGCTACCATGGACTCTGTGACCCAGAGTAGTGGTGCTGTCAGTGACAGCACCACACACATTGAATATTCGGCCCACACACTTTTGTCCCAAAAGCACCATAATCGACACTTGCACACTATCAGTGGTGTATTATGATGGTTAGGGAGCTGGACTTGCAAGGTTGCAGGTTGGATTCCCATGTACTTACACTGCCATAGGTGAGTCACCTGCACTGCTTCAGTAAATGTCCAGCTGTAAAATGACCAGTGAGTACAGATTTAAACCGTGTAAGTCGCTCTGGGTAAGAGCATCAGCAAACTGTCTGAAATATGAATGTAACTAGTCATCATGCACTACACATTCACAACCCAATCCTATTCTCCAAAACACCTGTACAATTCTAAACCCATAACCCATATACCTCCACTGCCCCACCCAAAATTGCTGTAACCTCACTCCCCAAAACCAATACAAACCTGACCCCTACACCCCCTCAGCCAGCACTAAACCCTTAAAATAAGTTCCCTCAATAAAGCCAAACCATGCATAAACCCTTAACCCTTAAACCGACCTGACCTGCACTAAATCCACAGCTCACTCCTTACATTAGGCCTAGCCCCCCACTCAGGGTAGATATGTAGGTCTTTTGTGGTTTAACAGCTGAAACACCAGGGCCATCTGCAAACAGCAGGAGCAAACTCAGGCTATCATTAACCCACAGACCCCCTGTGGATGCGGATTAAAAACTCTGGACCGCACAGCGCACTGAATCATGGCTGCTATGCCAGCAGAGCGAGGGAGAGAGAGAGGGAAAGGGAGAGGGGGAGAGCTGAGAGACAGGAGAACCCCAATTTCGGAACCAGCCACCGTACAACGGATTTCCTCTACTTGCTTCATCGCCGCACCGCGCTCCACCCCCCACCCCCACAGTGAGCCTAATCCTCGGGACCAGCGGAAACACCAGCACACAAACATGAACATAAGCACTCTCACATGCAAGAACAGAGACTGACCAGATGTTGGTAAAAACATCATCTTACATAAATAAATAAATATGAAACTGAGAAATACTGCAAACCAAATGCACAAACAAGGGCAGGTGAAGCGGTATCCTCTGCCTGCACAGGCCGGACTGGGGCAGGAATATGGCTTTTGTAGGTAAAGCTTATTTTCCCCCCCATTCAAAGAAGGCTTTTATTACATGGACTCTTTGGGTGAAATCCAACAGGCTGCACAGTGAACAGAAATGGATCATGTCAGAGCCGGGGGCGGGCGGCGGGGGGGGGATTTTAGAGGGGGATTGGTGATCATAAATCTGCCGTTGCTTCTCCTCTAAATAGAAACTTCTGCATTTATGAGTAATTTTGTCAGACAGGTAAGGACTTAAGATGTTGTCAGGCTCAGCAAACTTAGGATCCTCCACCAAGACTGAAATGGTGTTGCGAGGCTGAAGGAACAGAGGAGACAGTCGTCCCTGAATGCAGAGAGAAGTGAACACAGCAGAGCGTTAACGATAGGGCGGGGTTTGGGGGATCAGCAGCATGAAAACTTTCAGCGAGCGGAGCTATCTCTGTCTCTATGAATTATAGATGCAGCAGAGGCAATCTGAGAGCACACATCGAGGAGCGTGTGTGTGTGTGTGTGCGCATATGTGCAGCTGTGCGTGTGTGTGTGCGCGCATATGTGCAGCTGTGCGTGTATGTGTGGACGCGCATACGTGCGGCTGTGCGTGTGTACGTGCATGCGCGCGCATATGTGCGGCTGTGCGTGTGTGTGTGTGCGTATGTGTTGGAGCATGACTGCATGTGCGTTTGGGTGAGCATGTATTTATGGGGGGTTCCTTAGTATCAAACCTTTTCAAGCTGTTACAGCAACGACAATGACTACAGCATCATAAGAGCACAGCTAGAGCTGCCACTGATTAACGATGTGATTCAAACTCAGCAAGGGACCCTGGGTGACGAATGGCATCAAAGCAGCTAAAGAATCAGAATCAGATCAAACGCTCCACCAAAAGAGGGATCAGCAGCTCAGAAAGACGGCCTCTCTCCCATTTCCCACATTCTGGACCTGCCTCCAATACAAAGTACACCCCACAAACAGGTATGGGGGCACTGCATTTTAGCAAAGCAATTTAGCAATACACAAATTAATTGATGATGCCCCACCCCCATTTCCATCAAATCATTTACAATGTTTTTGTTTAGTGACCAACAGCTAAGGACTAAGAGGAAGTGCAAGGCCAGACAAACAGGAAGTGACAAGGTGGTAGGACTGTGTTTACCTTTTACGTCATGTGACTGCTGATTGATAATGCAATGGTCTGTGAGTGTTTTGGGCATTATTCAAACAAAGCCTGTATTTCCCCTTTTTTCTCCCAATTCTTTTTATAAGCCAATCGGTGGCCAGTGGAGGTTCATTATGCAGAGTTCTGAGAGAATGTGTGTGAAGGATATATGAATGATTCATTTCCTCATCCAGTGAGATGAAACGATAAAGGGGATAGGGAAAATGAGGAAACTGTGGCCCGTGGTGGATCCCCAAAGAGCCCCGTAACAAGCACCCCTTCTTCCATCTCTCCCTCTCTCTCCCCGCTTTCTCTCTCACATCTTCCCTGCTTCAATTCTCAGGATCACAGGGACACAGTCTCATTATCCATGTTACTCTGCTCCCTGGTCTGTGCTGGTGGTACGTAACCTCCCTCCCTCCCCACCTCACCTAAAAACCCCCCACCATCCTTCTGTACGACGCACTCTGCCAGTCCAAATTAATATGATCCGCCCTCCACCCCCCCACCCTGAACATTCCTTGTCCACTTTTATTAACCTCATCCACACATTTAATTTCACCAGGACCTTAACTAGGGCCCGCATAGGCCAAGGCTGCACAGCTGTAACAGCCAGTGACAAGAGGCCTGGCCCAGTGCCGATACAGCAACACTCCCTCACATGGAGCAGGGATGGGATTGGGGGATTTCACAGCCAGAGCTCAGAGGGCCCATCTCAGCCCTCAGCAGCGGCTAGTTTCACAGCCCAGCGGGTCAGATGTAGAGCTACATCAGGGCACTCTGAGCGCTGGGAAATTTGCTTACTGTCTCAGCGATCCCCAAGTAAGGACAGTGACAGATGAGGCTTTGGTTAGATTAGCAGTGGGTGGTGAAGTGAAGAATGACGTTTGTCACACATGCCTCTTCTAATCTTATTTATTGAATAGAACAGAACACTTTTATTTTCCCTTCAGGTAAGGTAGATTATATGTTATACGTATGATTATTGCCGGTTTGAACTGTTGTCTAGTGAGAAATCACAGGTTGTGCGCTGAAACGAATCACTCTGAACTGCGCTGCTTTAGCCAGCTGCGAGGTACAAGCCTATCATGCAAACGACACACAGCGGCCTGCTCCCAGCGGAGCTGCTCACGACACACAGCGGCCTGCTCCCAGCGGAGCTGCTCACGACACACAGCGGCCTGCTCCCAGCGGAGCTGCTCACGACACACAGCGGGCCTGCTCCCAGCAGAGCTGCTCAACCCCGCGCCGCAATTGCTCCAACAAAATAAGACAAGTGCCGTCACACCAAGTCAGACAGAACAAGGACAGGGGACATCTGCTCCTCTCAGACAGGGCAAGGTTAGCGGTGACAGCTCGCTGGCAGCACAGGGACGGAATGAGTGACAGCTCTGCTAACACCTCCAGCACAGCAGCCTCAAAGCCACCGCAGACCGAGCCCACCATAGGACCGAGCCGAAGACAGAACCAAGCCCACCATAGGACCGTGCCCACCACAGGACTGAGCAGACCACAGGACCGAGCCCACCACAGGGTGCAGTTTGGTTAAGCTCAAAATCAGCCCAGAGAACTACACCGGGTTAGCTCCCAACGGATGAAGCCCAAGCTATCACTCCAAATTCCATACACGGAACATGGTCAGCAATTTGCAACCAGCTGTTAACCACTGTACCAATCAGGGGTAGCTTGAGGATAATTTGGGCCTGAAGAAAACACAACATTATTACATTTTGACTTTTAGCAGAAACTCTTATTCTGTGTGACTTGCATAGCTTACATTTTTTTACACTCCAACCATTTATACAGCTGGATATTTACTGAGGAAATTCTGGAGAAGCACCTTGCTCAGGGGTAAAACAGCAGTGTCCTGGGTGAGAACTGAATCTACAACCACCGCCTAACACTTCACTTCAACTGACAATGTGCAGGCTATGCTTTCAGCGTTCACTATCCAAAAACGATGGGAAGTATGAAATATTTAAAATACGAATGAGTCAGAGAAGGCTTGGCTCCTGAAATACACTCACAAAATGGTTAAACTTACATTTCAAATGACAAGTTACCCTACTTTATTTTCAACAAGCAAAATGGTTACTTTTTTATCACTGATTTCACTAGGACCTGTTGTTTGTTGATTGTGAAGCATAGACATTGTTTGACTGAACTTATACATCTTGAATCGCAAAGATGAGAACAAGAAAGCTGTTTCACTGCATTCCAGCCTGTTTATTTCATTGCCCATTCTCAGAGCAGATTCAGGTTCCATTCTGCAGCTTGAGCTATAAAGAACAGTAATTATTTCCCCACAATTACCCATCCAGGCTAGGTCCAGGTTATTATGATTATATGTAGAGCATTTTACATAACAAAAAATTAAGTGTAATAATTAAGCTGTAGATTGCCTACTGAGGTTATCAAGCAGCTGGTTTGTGCTAACAAACCAAAAATAGCAGGAATTAAACTAATTATCTTTCATAACAAATAAAGCTGTCCCGACTATGAATAAGCTGAGCCATTCGTTTTTTTTTGTCTAAATCCATCATGTTCCCGACTCAGAACAATTGTTCACTGTTCTTTTGTGTTATTTTCAGCAGATTAACATTTCCAAACGAATTACAAAAACAAAGAACAAAACCGAAAAAAAAGATACAAAAAAGGCAAACTTTTAAGAGGGTTTGTGACACATTTCCGGAGTGGAGCGTTACGGAATTTGCTCCTTTTGAGTTGTATTGACCACAAAGTGACAGTGTGGATGGCAGAACAGAGAGGGGAGGGAAAGACATGTAGAGAAAGACAGAAGCAGGGCAGAAAAGAGAAGAGGGAACAGAGAACAAATGTGGGAGAGAAAATGAAGAGGCATAATGGAGGTGGTAGAGAGATATAGAGAGAAAGCAAGATAGAGAGGGAGAGAAAGAGAAGGGGAGAGAGACACAATGCATTCTGGGAGAAACAGGGTGAGATTGAGACATGTTCTGTGTCATGGGTGAGATTAAAGATAGGTGCCCAGCCCTCCGCTCCATCTCCCCCCAGTACGGCTGATAGCCTCAGCATTCCTGAGAACTGGCACAGAGCCTGGGCAGGCTACCCACTGGAGGAGGCCAGGCCCATGAGCACTGACCCAGGATCAGTCAGCCCAACCCCACTGCCTGACCCTGAGCAGAGAGCTCTGCCAGTCACCACTGATCCTAGAACCACACATGGTGTTTTCACTGCTACTCTTAGTCATGCAGTCATTGCATTCTTCTCAACCTCAAAACAAAAAAAAGACTCTCTTTGCCCAACAACCCAAAGCAATTTTCTCCCCAGAATTTCTCTTCAGTCTTTTGCCCTTGTTGCCCTAAATTTCTCCCTCACTAAAAGCAATTTGTTTATTCCTTTATCTCAGTAATGACTGTCCCTTCTCAGCCCAGAGCCTTTCGCTGGCCCCTCAGAGATGGGCCCAGTCTGTACAGCTGCACCCCGCCCCCTCAGCCCCCACACCCCGGGCCTGACCTCCAGACATTGCGGCCCTTATCTACTATTTACCTCTCTCTCTGGAACTTTCTTAACTCCTCTGCTCTCTGCAGCTGCTGTAACAGGAAAGAAGCCTGTCTCTCTTGCTCACTTTTTCTTTCCCTTTGTCACCCCTCTTCTCTTTTCTCTATTTCTGTCACTGCTTCTCTCACTCCCTATGACTCTAATGCTCTCTGTCAAACATTACGCTGTATTTTGAGATCGAATTCTGAACCTCAGATCTCGAATGTCACAGAATTTAGCGTGGGTAGCCTTGCTGGCTAACAGCCATGGCGCGGATGAGGAGGCGGCATCCGTGACAGGAACATAAATGGCTCTGACAGCATCATCAGTTCTTGTCCTGGACCACACATGGACAGCAAGGCTCGGAATGATAATGACAATGTGACCTTTAACCCTTCTCCCCAAACCCGCCCCATAAACTGCCCCTCCCTCCTCTTACCGCCCACCAAAGCCTCACCTCTCCTCTGGATGATGATTCTCAGTAGTGGGTTCGCTGAGGACAGGGCCTTGTGGAAGTTGTCGTCATTGTTGATGGGCAGCAGGTCGCCATGGATATCAGCGTATCCCAGCAGCACATCCACCCCAGGGATCCGGTGGACCGACTGGAGCAGCTGGTAGAACTCCTGAAACCCGCCAGTGCCCGTCCTCTTCAAGGCAAACCGTCGGTACTCTGCCTCAAACTGAAACACAAAGGCAACCCCCAAAGTCAGGACCAGAGAAGATCTCTCAACATGTCAACTTCGATGAACATCCATCACCTATTTTCCTATCGATAAATGTAGAGGAGAGGAACCAAGAACATCTGAAGAGGGTTTCAATCCTCTCTATGTATCTCAGGCATCCAAAGTTTTGGCCCTTAGAGATAAGCAGAGTGTGCTGGTATTTGCTTCCTCTTCAACATCAACAACCAGATCAGACCCAAGAAACTAACTGCACGCAATCATTAACTGCTTCAGCTGCTTTAATAAATTAAGTGATTAGTAACAAGAAAACCAGCAGGCCCTGCAGCTGCGCAGGGCTGGAGGGGAGGATCCATACTCTAATGCTTTGCATTACCCTCAACAATGTCAATGAGCTGCCTTAGCAGCACCTCTCGTCCCTAATTCAAGCAGCTGAAAAGGTCTTACTGTAAAGTGGAAGGTGACCTTTGGCTTGAAAATCCTCCAGTATGAATAGATAATGCCTCAAATATAATAAATGTCAGTCACCTTTGTTAAAAGCACCTGCTTAGCAAATAGTTCTCTGACGTGAGAAGAGAATGATCACACTCTAGAGTAAAGCAGAAGTTGAGTAGCCAGAACTGTGCTCAAGCACACATTCTGCAGAGCTCTGCTCTTTCTTTCTTTCTTTTTCTTTTTTTTTTTTTTGTTTATCATGCACAACTTCTTCCTCAAGTACATTCCAGCACACCCCCGCAGGTCCAAAACAGAAACTGACCCTTCAGAACAAAGACTGGAAAGCTATTGCAAAAGGAGCACAAACACACCATGCAAAAATGTGCAAGGCCATCGTTCCCTTTCAAGATGTCCGCCGCTGTGGTTATTTTTAGTCTGTGGCACTCTGCTTCTGACATCCTTTCAGGGATTAAACCAATCAGGAGTCACCACATGGTGGTAGGGGTGGGGGGGCGGAGGGTCACAGGCCATGGGGGCAGGTAAATTTTTCACATGGAGTGTGTAAAAAGGAAATTGAGGACACGATTTGCTGTACTCCTCAGTGCCCCATCAGTAGCCGGAGCGTGGGCTGGCTCCAGATGAGCGTCTCACCAGGTGTGGATTAAGTTAATCTGTGTTGGTTGTTATCAGGTCTCAGCACGTGGCGGCAGGTTTGGTGTGCCGCCGGCGGAGGACATTGATGAGGTGATCATGGCCCATCGGTGTGTGGCTTTCTAAGGCAGATTGAACATTCGTCTCCTCACTCCCCTCTCCCCTGGCTGTGAGCCTTTCAGGGCAAAAAAAAGCATTTTCCTCCAGCTGCATGCTTCGCAGAGCAGAAAAGAGGGTCTAATAATGTAGTTTTCACCCGTTTTCCTCCGTTTTCCTAATCCTCCGACTGGCAAATTTCATTCACACACTGCACTGCAGTGCCAAGACAGATCCTACGGCAAAACCGCTTCATTCCCTGTGGTTTTACAACTGGGAATGTTGTAAAAGCTATCCTTGACCCATACTACTCCTTTATCCCAAAACACACAGTGTCTCTCCCCCTCTATCTTTCTCTCTCCCTCCCCTACTCTTTTCCCTTTCTTTCTCTCTGGCCCCCATTTCATCCTTTTCCTTCCTCACACATTTGTTTCTCTCCTCTTCTCTTCTTCCACTTTTCTACACAGCTTGCCCTCTCCATTAGCAGGAACTGTACTCAGGTTTCAGCTTTTATTGACAGAGGAAGTCTTGTGAGATGCAGATGCTAACCCATATCATTCTGATCTCACTGCTCTCTTCAATGCTGTCTGATGAATCAGAAGATTTGGTAATTTTCAAATTATAAGAGAAGACGAAGATTTGCTACAGCCCCCGTCCAACCTATTCTGTACTCTATCTCAAAGGTTTTCAACTCCAGAATTTACCAGATATGGTTATTACAAGTTACTAGAAGATTTCATACGGGTACAACTTTCAAACAGCAAACAGTACCTCAGCAATGTGTGTGCGTGTGTGTGTGTGTGAAGTGCATCTGAGAGGTATTATAAAGACTAAAATTCAGTCCTCTTTGGGTGTGGAGTAAGCTCATAACTTGGCAGAGGCAGGTAGCATATTTGTCATTCCAATATTATATTTGCGCAATGGCAACCTTATTTATTTTTGGCCTGTTTTTGGTTTACATCTCCTCCTTGTTCTTTGGCACCTTGGTGGTTATAGTGTTTCACCTATTCCTAGAAGGTTCTGGGTGCATTCCAAGCCAAGTCTTACCAAAGACATTAAAATGGGATGTACACACTCCATCACTGCTTAGCACTTAGCACTAAAAGGGTTTGTTTTGGGCACAAACACCTTTACATGAACTGCTCAAGAGTATACATCAACATGCCACACAAGTTGTGTTAAGCCCTTAGCATCAGACACTTCATAATGCTCCAATCACATTCAGAATGATAACTATGACAAAGAGAAATCCACCATGAGTAATAAATCTCAGGCAATAGTGACAAACATCATTGGGAGCACTTCCATAATGACTTTCTAGATGCAGCTCCTACAAAAATACTGCTGATGAAAAAAGTCAAATGGACGCAGTCCTATTACTGTATGCCAGTGAGGCAACAGGACAAAGCTTTCATATTAACTAAGGTTTAAAAAACACACTGCACAGCAAAACTAAGAGCGCCTGTAAAAAAAAAAAAAAAAAAAAAAAATTTGTGATGGCAATAAGGTATTTCTCAGGAAATGAGCAATAGAAGGCTAGCATGTTAGCAACTAACATACATGACTTGCTACAAAGCTGTGATCTAGGTGGGGCCGTTGCTATATAATGAGCTAGCAGGTCTATAGCATGTAAAAACAAGATTGCATTTCATCTAGTCCTCAGTCTACTCTCGCACTCTGCTCACTCCTCAAAGGCAAAACGGTGTTCAACAAGTATCTTCAGTGATTAAAAAGGTACTATGGGAGCGCTTGGCTTATGATTACGGTTATATATCCACATAAGACAACACCTGTAGTTACTGGGATCTTTGCAGATTTTACTGCCCCTTTAACAGTATGGATTTCAATGCAGTGCCATCTTATGTAAGCTCTTATCTGAAATGAGACTAAAACTAAAAATGATCAGTAGATTAACTGCATGACTATCATTGCAAAACTACTCATGCATGTCTCAACTCTAGCGTACACTGTTTCCAGTAAATTCATGTGTGTCTGTGTCATTGAATGAAATGTCTTTGAGTATTTCTAACATTTTGAACGGATGACCCTCACCCCTTTATTGTCAGTTTCTAATTATGTCGAGTTCAGATAGACGGAGATAGACCCACATGACTGAGAGGAAACTGCTTCATGAAATATTGAGCCCAGCATTCTTTATTTAGACTCTCTCTTGTGTCCTGGATGACTGGCCTGATCTGAAGCACTGACTAATGCTGTGAGACCTACCTAGACGCAAGAAGACAGCTCCACTCAAATACTGAAATCTCTACAGTACTATCCAATCACCCAACCCCCCAAAAACTACCCCTGACAGCACACCTCAAGCTGCGTCCACACAAACCTAAATAACCTAATAAATTCAACACACATATTACCATCAATATAAATACAGTCTTTAATATACAGTACCTCTAACCCCAATCCCCAACACTATGCATAACTTCAGTGCAACCAAAATGCTTACTTATATTACCATTTAGCAGATTGTATCATCCAGAGTAATTTACAAAAGTGCAAAACAGTTTTAAAAGTTTTAAAACGAAAATCTGCCAATCTACCCAAAACTTCAACCCACCGACTCACCTACCTCTAGTCCTTGCTCAAAAGTGAGTGAATGAGTTTTTCCTGCATGCCGCAAGCAGTTTCCAGGGTCTGGCCAATAAAACACAAACTCAAGGACCCTCTACACATCTCCACCATGACATAAAATTTGTGTACCTTAAAAAGGGACAATATTGTGAGGAAATTGCTTTAGTTTAATTTCAAAACTGGCCTTTATCCATCCATTACCTCTTTTTGCATAGTGTAGCCACCCAGCAGACAGACACAGGTAGATAGAGAGAGAGAAAGAAGGAGAGAAGGGGGGTTCGCAGGAAACAGCGATGAGACAGGAATAGATAGAGACAGGGATGCAGAAAGAGAGAAGTAGAGGAAGGGAGGGGGCAGAGGAAGGAAAAGTGAGATGTGGAGAAAGAGAGGGGAGACACAGAGATGCAGACAGTTTCTGTTTCGAGGCACAATGACGCAAAGCGTCTTCAGCGGCAGCACAGGGGAAACATTACTGCGATTCCAGCCAGAATAGAACAGACCCTCCTTTGCCGCTGAGGACTGATGTTAAAGATAGACAGACAGCGAGGGCTAACGGGTCAGACTCTCATGTAACACTGATTACAGCCATGGCCTCCCTATTTTACAGCACCCCGTCATTTCAGCCCAGCCCCGATACACCTGTCACATCAAGGTTAATCAGTTTTCACAGCCCACTGCCTACTGTGTAATGATAGGAAACTCAGCCATCCTGAACCCCAAAATAGCTGGAGATTTAACACACACACACTTATGGACCCTGACTTTAGTGTGAGAGAAAAATCAAGTTTTTATTGGTTAACATGAGTTGGTCACTAATAGCTCACAGTAGCTCCACCCATTATCATATGGCAAGGGTGAACAAGAGAGAAGGGAAGGGGAAAACACTGTCAGAGAGGACCAACAGTGAATACAAGAGGTGTAGAAGAAAGGGGCCAGCAAGCAGTACTGTCAAGGACCTGGGGGCGGGGAGACCCACTCCCTTTTCAGTACCACAAGCCTCCTGTCTCTTTCTCCATGCCTATAAGTTATTTTGATTTTTATATATATATATATATATATATATATATATATATATATATATATATATATATATATTATATCTCCATACAAAGAGAATTCCAAAACAACCACATAAAAACTACAGCCTCCCGAGCACATTGGTTTGCACCGAACTGTCTTCAGATACCTCTTTGTCATCTTTAAAAGGAGCGTCTGGCATGTGGAAACATTTGTTCTTGTCAAGTATTCTTAGCTTTTGTCTATTGCATTCTGTACTATTTATTCCTTTAGTATAAAAAATGAGGTGGATGTTATTTTTTATCCAAGATAATTACCCAGTGGCAACAATTTCACAAACAGCAGCTATCTTCCCCTTCAGTCTTTAAGAAAACTGAATTTTGAAAATAAAAGGTTCACAGAAAGCACTGGTGAGAGGTATTTTTTCCGTTCAATATTAGCTATGGCACTTTTACTTTCCACAATATTGTATTACGATACTAATGTAACAGACAAAAAGATAAAAAAGCACTTTCTACATTCGGGAAGAAGTAACACAAAAAAACAATGATGATTAAATATCTCAACGTTCCAAAATCTTTTCCAGATTCAGTTGCTATGACATTCTTAATATCCATATTCTTATCACGACATATAAACCCTACTTTAAGACTTTTATGTTTAATGACAAACTGACCATTTGCACAGAATGGCTGTTGTACTGACTACTAGTCACTTTCCCTCCTTCCGTCGTTAGGCTCGAGGGTGGCAGACCAGTTACTAAGGTTTGTTTACATTCAGCTGACGGTCAGTCATTGACTGTCAGGAAGGAATAGTGGTGGAGGGATACACGTACAGAGCGGCGGTATTTCACATCTTTCACCGGAGCCAAACAATGGTTAGGTGAATGTGTCAAATCGGCATAAGGTTTCGAAAACAAAGCTATCAATATGCGTTTACAGAATTGTAACTTCGACGGGCGACAGGATATTTCATTGTGCATGATGTTCTGCATGAATAAGAGCGAATATTTCTACTCAAACGTGAAACATACAGCGGTAAAAAAGATAATAACAGCAAAAGGATGAGAGGGGGAAATTATACAGGGAAAGTTTTAATTGGCGGTTGGCTCAAATGCCTTTTTAATAGTGGATGCGCGTCTTAACAGTAGGGAGCCTGTGTAAATGCAAACAAAATATTAATATCTTACAAACAGACTGTCATGCATCTATTTGTCTCAATAGGCCTATATGTGTATGCGTTTTCTAATTAACTTATATAATTTTTGCATAAATCATTGGCGGGTATTTCACGCATAATGAAATTAGAGAGGCCTAATAATTAAGCACGCGCAGGATTTCAGCATCCACATTCCATTCCACCGACCACCACAACGGCGCACAATACAACAATGATCATCTGATAACAACAACACCGTAGAGAGCACTTCCGATCGAGACGAGACTCGGTGAGCTGTCATTAGCTAAGCTTATTTAGCTGTTGAATCGAATATCCCTGCCAATAAACACCAGGGAGGGGGAAACCTGCCAGACACCAGACTCGCACCCCGGGACGTGCAGACAGACATAAATTAGCGGCAAGCAACAACACTGCTTCATAGCACGGGAATATATTGGCTACACGAGACACACGTCTCATTGCAATAGATAACAATAACGACGCATTGTACAGATTCCGTTAACACCGATGTTTATTGCACTCGGTGACTTTATTCCGCATCTAGACTAGTGTTTATTTTCATGCATCCACACGCAGGTGTATGGTGGAGAACAGAAAGCGGCATCAACGCACTGCCGACCTGTTCCGCAGAAACCTCTTCATCATTGCATATATATAAATGTACAAGAACTTACTTTGCTTTTGACTTCAATAACGTTGTCAGCGTTTCTCAAGGGGGTCCTTTGATGCCTTGACATGTTTAGCTGGTGGTCGTGTAATCCGGTGGCGTGGACCACACACGGCTGCTTCCGATGGGGGTCTCCCAGAAACGGGAGTGAGCGGTCAGTCACCTCGGTCCCTCTCGCATTCACCCTCGGCAGTACAGACGCTGACACATGCAGCACACACAACTCCGTCCGCAATACTGCTGGCGTTCCCAGAACTGATTCGTTTGAGAGCCTCCTCTCCTCGCGAGGGGCTGGGCTAATCTTTTTCAACAACAATGACGTCAGCTCGGCACGCCGCTCGAAGGTGGGGGTGTGGCCGCATGTGACGTCCCCTGGAATGTTACTGACGACGTTGCCTTAGAAACTAGGAGGCTGGGAACAGGTGGGACAGGCAGGCCTGACTGACTCACATACTACGCCTTAATGTACTCGAAGTTATTTTTAAATAAAGTAACAATAGTTAGTAGTGACTTCATTTCTAAACTATGATACGGTGATACTGGAAGCTATTTTTGACAGGCAGTTTCGTAATGAAGGAGCTCATCTTTGCCTTTGTTCAATAAATGGGAAGACAATACATGAGCATGGAGTGTGAACATTTAAAACATTAAAAAATGACCTACAGTGTGTCACACAGTCATGAATATACAGTATTTATTAGAACAACCTTGTTTATTGTTGTATTGTTATTTATCGTAGGTAGTTAAGTTTTAAGCAAACCCATAGCAATAATAAGCCCACCTAATCTGAGTTTATCATCACAAGGATTTTTCCCCCATATTACAGGAAACATGGTCCTCCTTTCTTCTGGACAGTGAATCTTTTAGCCTTAGACCAGGGGAGCTCTTGAATAGGTAAAAGTGCAATCAGGTACATTACAATCACATCAGCTGCTTCAGAGATGTACTCTTAACGTAGTTTCATCTGTCAAACAAACTCACTCAGGCAAGGACCCTGCTCAGGCAAATGTGTGATCAGAAATCATAAGACCTTTTTCAATTGGCCTGATGCTGTCGGGATGCTCTTGTTCACTTCCTTTAATGGCGAATGGATGCATACCTGGTGAGCATACAACAGAACAGGCTGTTGTCATTTTCCATAATGATAAAACAATCCATGCAACACTGAATTACTTACTTCTAAAAGAAGTCACACTGATTTACTGATAAAATAAGGTAAGCATTTGTCCTGTGAACCTACATCAAATTTTTGCAGAACTTACTAAAGCTCCAAAGAGGAACTACAGAGATAAACCTTTGCCTATTATATTCAATGAGTCACTGTAGATTTTTTTTGCAGGTTAGTAGTGTTGCATGAATCTCTTTCTCATGTATTAATTATCCTCTATTGCGCCTGAAGTCATACATTTCTGGATGATTGATCTTTATTTTGTGAGGTCACTGTGCAGTCCATAAGTCTGTCTCACGTTAGTGTAACACGTCAAGAGCAATCAGGGCACCATGGTGAAAGCACCATCATCAGTTTTGTGATTCTTCTAATCCCTGTACTGTCACTTTCTTTTCAGGGAGTGCCAAGCAAATGTTAAAAAATCTCTGTTTCCTCATTGCATGAACAGTTATGCAATGAAGTAAACAGAGACCCAGTCATTCTCACATTCTCCCACTCTCTTCCTCCCTCTGTTTCCCACACACACACACACACACACAAACACACACGGGGACACAAAAGTCAACGGGGACACAAACACTCTTACAATCTGTTACCCACAAACACACACATTCACACATGTACACACACACACCCATATCTTTAAAGGATAACCATTTAAAATATAAATTACTGCAATCTCAACATTCTGATTCAATCTTGTGCCCTTTTTTCATGTCATAATGCTCAATTTTAGTTCATTTCTACAGCCTCCGCTGTCAATTAGCTGGACTCCATGGGCAGGGACAGATAGCTGTCACTGTAAAAAGGCACTTTGCTAAGTATAAATGTAGTTATGTCATTGGAAAGCTAGCTTGTGTGTTGCTGTTCAAGAAAATTAAATTCCTATAACATAGTTAGCAAATTACTTAACTGGGCAGTTAGGTCAAAAAGCCAGTCAGGAAATTATAATGATATAGTTATTACTTATAAGTCATGCTTGCTGTCCCAGCCGTAAAACGATTTCATGCACAATTGGCACATAAAATTAAAAGAAATACATCTTTAGATATACATCTGTTAACAAACAATATTGATATTCCGGTTTTCTTTGTTGCCATGAGAGCTACCCCAGAAGCAGAAAAGCAAGTCAGGCAAAAGGTTTTGAACACGTTCTGTTGTCTGAAATAGCATTACATGAGCACATTCTTATTAGTCCAAAGTAATGACCAAAATAATAACCTGCTGCATGTCCTACAATTGGCTATAATTAACAGATGTTGGCAATGGTTTAAGTAGATTAGAGGAGATTGTGTCATTTCTGGAAGTGGACATTGACCAATGACGAGAGTGAATAATAGTGGGACAGGAGCATTTTTTATGATGTAATCAGCAGTGAAATTAAGAAGGGGAAGGCGGTTAGGGTTAGGGTTAGTGTGAGGTTTAGATTAACACGATAAAGGGAATTTGGCCTTTTTGTCCAGCTTTGTGTTCTGTCTGAGTTCTTTGTATTTACACAAGGCCAGAAGTTATAGCTGTTTATATCTACATGGACAGTTTATATCTAAGTCTGTAGCAATAGCATTTTCTTAGGAGAAACCCTGAGAAATGGAAAATTCTCTGCCGTTGTGTACCAATATGGAACAGCACAAATTTATTTTGGGGTAAGCTGTCCCATAATACAGAGAACAGTGAGGTCACTGTTCCAGATCCCTGTTCCAGATCCCCCTCCCTAGAGAGAGCCTCAGCACAGAGTCAGTGCCCCCACGCCCCCCCACTTGATCCCTCCTCCACAGACTTTATCATCAGTGTGTTTAATTGGTACCACTCTGTGTGGCTCTCTGTAAGAGGACTCAACTGTGCTCGTACTACTTATGTAACCCTTCCCTGCACAAACTCAAACGAGATGATATATATATGTATTTAACAAGGTGCCAGCAGAATGTGCTGTAGTATTGTCCTTTCACCTCCTTTCTTATGCTATAATGTGGCTCCACGTTTTCCTTGTTTTTTGTCAGCATTCTCAGGATTAGGGGCTATCTTTTATTATCATATACAGCTCAGATGAGTCAAGCTCTGTAAACATTCAAAGTAAAATCTTTATTTTTCCTGACTCCCACACCTCATTCACTCACTAACTCATCTAAGCACACACACACACACACACACACACACACACACACACCCACACACACACACACACACACACACACACACACACACACTTCCCCCTTCTCTAGGCCTCAGCTCTGCCCAGCTGATGAAAGCTGTCGGAATGCTGGAATGCAGGAATGTTGAGCAAGACGATAATCCTGGAACCTTCCGAGATGTCAAACATCCGCCAAGCACTTTGATCTTGACTCAGGACTGCCGAGGTACCAGGCAACTTCTTGGAGGCCGTGTTAACGAGGCCTTTTCAGTTAACACAGCAACCCCCACACACACACACACAGGTATTCATTAACTCACCTGCTGTGTACCACCAGGTCTCCTTCGCACAGGTTAGGAAGAAATGCCCTAACAGGTGTCAAAGCCACCTTCTGAATGGAAACACATTTTTGAAAGTATAATGGCAAAAGCATGGGTTTCCACAAGCAAATCAGTCTAAACCCTCCCATTATCATGTAGTTAATGCTCAAACACAATTTTCTGTAATTTCCCCTCTATTTTGGAAATAGCCATTTATTCTGTCTACTACAAGTTGGTAGTAGGTAGGTAAAGTCATGGCTTAGTGTTAATAGTTCCCATTGGCTTTACACGTGTGTTTGCTCCCAAAGTGTGTTTGCTCTTACTGTGCTAATAAAAATGCAAAACATTGAAAGGATTCCACTCTCCTAACATTAAAAACTAGAAGCTTCCCATACTTCTCTGTAACTTTACTTTTCCCAGTCTGTCAATGCATGTGGGATTTGTCTGGGACCATCCAGGTGCTCAGATGGCAGAAGTCTGTATCCATGAGGGGAACTAAGTGGTTTCTCCTTATGACAAAGAGAAGGAACGGTGAACTGTGAATGTATGCATTTGACCAACTCTCAAACAACAATACACCAAGTGCAACCAAACCCACATGCTCAATCTTTGACTGCTTCTATCACTTTTCACAGGGCAGGGAAGGTGACCTCCGACCTGCATGTAACTCACACCACCCTACACGGCTCTGGTAAGCTCAGATAAGCCCATGCAGCTGATGTTAGAGGCCTTTGTCCCGGAGCAGAGCGGATCGGATGGATGGCTTACTCCCATTTGCTGAACTTCAACTGCATCCCCGTGTCGGAGAGCATGGCGAGGATCCGGTGACATGTAGGTTAATCAGTGAGAGGCCAGTGCAGGGCCTACTGGTAAGGTTGCACAGCCTCATTAATGAGTCATTACCTGCTCATTACTGAGCCAGAGAACAGGATGTTAGCTGCTTCTGGATCCCAGAAACAGGAAGTCTCCACACAGGACACAGTCACATGGGAACATCTGAACCAATGGCATTGCTCTTCTGGTTTGCTATTACTTTGTGATCACTTTCTCTAATGGACCATCAGGTGCTCAGATGGCAGAAGTCTGTATCCATGAGGGGAACTAAGTGGTTTCTCCAAAGAGAAGGAACGGTGAACTGTGAATGTATGCATTTGACCAACTCTCAAACAACAATACACCAAGTGCAACCAAACCCACATGCTCAATCTTTGACTGCTTCTATCACTTTTCACAGGGCAGGGAAGGTGACCTCCGACCTGCATGTAACTCACACCACCCTACACGGCTCTGGTAAGCTCAGATAAGCCCATGCAGCTGATGTTAGAGGCCTTTGTCCCGGAGCAGAGCGGATCGGATGGATGGCTTACTCCCATTTGCTGAACTTCAACTGCATCCCCGTGTCGGAGAGCATGGCGAGGATCCGGTGACATGTAGGTTAATCAGTGAGAGGCCAGTGCAGGGCCTACTGGTAAGGTTGCACAGCCTCATTAATGAGTCATTACCTGCTCATTACCGAGCCAGAGAACAGGATGTTAGCTGCTTCTGGATCCCAGAAACAGGAAGTCTCCACACAGGACACAGTCACATGGGAACATCTGAACCAATGGCATTGCTCTTCTGGTTTGCTATTACTTTGTGATCACTTTCTCTAATGGACCATCAGGTGTTTCTTTTTACCAAATGCTTATGAAATATAACTGCAGCTTCACAGATGATGCCTCATTGCTTTTAATTTTTTTATTTAAAGAGATACACAGGATGAGTTATATAACAAAGATTGTATTTTCATACAAATAAATGAGTACTGTGAATTTATAATAAATAAAACAACCTGATACTTCCCTCCCATTTGATGCACTATTTATTTTTTACATTTTGAAAATGATTAGTTTCCCTTGATTCCCTGTCTGTTGCCCCTTATTCTGTTATTAGTATAATCACAGGCAATAAAAACCAAGCTATACAGGCGATGAAACATAATTTTATTTTGTATATAACATTAAACTATATGGTGATATTCACAATGTTTCTGATATATTTTTTCCTCCTTAATTCCCCTATAGGATAGACCATTCTGTACTGGCCTAAAGTGGTAGACACTTTCCTTTGTGACACAATTTTAATTTATATGAAATTGTTGGATGCTGATGGCTTTTTCATTTTTATGCAGACTCAGACATTTTCAAGGTTATGATAGTATCTCTTAAGTCTGGTGTTTTATTATCTTGGAGTCCAGCATGGTTTATTTTCTTTTGGGTGTCCCAATACAAACTCCTGCTTCTGTCTCTCTGTCCCAGGCACATTATATTTATTTATTTTATAATCTCTTCTTAATTAAAGGTGTATATAAATGGGTTTCTTTGGGCCTGGATGAAGGATTTAGGTACTGACTGTAATGTTGATTCATGGATAAGTGCTATGCTAGCTGTTGGTAACATACTGATTTATGACAAAGCTAAGAAACTCAGTATTAAATAGTACAATGAGTTTATAGATCCACAGTAAAATATATGATTGAACCCATACTTCCCTGCAATGTCCAGTCATGGCTCATTCATTTTGGGCATGTCCATTTCTTGTGTTCTTTTCGGTCAAAACAAGGAATAAACAGGGGCATATTCTGAATTTATCATTATATACATTTGGCTAACAAATACTTCTTTGTAGCCTGTAAATACATATTGCTAAGTTCAGTCAAAAACTCCTTTTCAAAAACTAAATCACTGATGTACTGAAATTTCTCCATTATGAAGGACCATGTGCTGAATTATATAAAGAAAGCAACATATTCCTCCTATTTCTAACTGGCTCCCTGAAATAAGGTCCCTAATATTATACGATTAGAATGGCATTTCAGTAGCAGAGATGAGGACCTGATACAGGGGTGACTGATATGAGCTTCAGGTCAAACACTGCGTCAGGTGGAAGGGCTGTAGGTCTATGCGCTCGTCCAACGCTGATCTGGAGATACGCTTATGCACCTGTGGAACTGCTCAACAACTGTCCTGGATGATCTCTCACCACCCTTGACACAACCTCAACCCTCATGTGAATAAAACTCAAACTGACCCAGGATCAGAAAATGTTATTCTGAGCTCAGTGTGTGATACACAGGTGCTATGGCAGTGGGAAGAATTTGGCCCCACAAATTAAATTGACATATGCCATTTTAAAAACTGTAAACAACACTGGCTTTGTAAGATACTATTTTCACAAGAATTAGAAAAATGTATGAACTGGAAATAGTTACAAGAAAATAAAAAACAAGCACAGAAAAATGTATTCGTGAAGGAAGGTCAGTAAAGTGTATCAAAATAAGCAAAGGAACTGTTCCTGTAGTAGTAGAAATATGAGTAAATAATTTCTGCTGTCTGTATTTGGCATGACTTCCTACCTTATCATAACTAAACTATGCTACTAAATCATCAACGAATAGGTTTCACATCAAATTATAAGTCAAAATATGCCATATATTTGAAAAGTGTCAATTACATTTACAATAACCAATTTTATCACTGAATAAAATATGTACTGTTCTTTATGTTTTAAATGTTTTAGGATGCATTTTCTACATTTATATTTCCCCCATATATAACAAAATGTGTTTGTCACAAAGAATGGAACAAAGTTGTTTTTCAGCTTCATCTTCAGCAAGGAGGAACCAGAGATGCTAAACTAGGTTAGGCAAGACAGGAATCAGACCGGCTCGACTGCTCCAGGTAAAGTATTTTACCTGGTTCCACAGTGCTCCAGGTGAGGCCAATAGTCTTGACACTCTCTATTGGCTTATGAAAAACACTGCGATGGCTTGTGGCCAAGCTGCATAATTGTCTTGCTTTCTGGAATGACAACTACATGTATTATTCTGACATTTTAATCTTTCAAATATGTAGAAAACACAAGCTGTAAACTAGGTCAGACCAGTGGTGTCTGGTGAATTCAAAACAGGGGAGGAACAAACTTTATACCTTTATACCTATCATTATGTTTAACCTGTTCCCATTTGTCATCCTTGATTAACAATAAAACAAGTAATTCACAGAGTAATCAACACCAATTGATGTAAAAAGATCTGTGGATATGACAAACTAACAGTAGATTGCAAATACCAGCAATTTCTACTACAAAATGAAATTGGTAACCATTTACTCTATTCACGCCAGCTGGTGTTGGTTCCTATGTGAATAATTTGTTTTGTTAATCAAGCAGGATAATGGGAATAGGCTAGAGGTAATGATAAGTTTGAAGGTGAAGTTCCTCCCCTGTTTTGAGGTCAGACAAAGGAAAATGACACTTTTGAAGTGCACTCTTGAGAAATGAGAGCATGAGGATGACCATTGACAGAGGTAGATCTTTGCTCCTGTGCTTAGTGTTGTGAGCTCATTGGGGGTTTCCTGGTTAAATAAGAGAAACATGTTTAAAAACATTAAGATCACATTGATATGTTGGCCTGTCTCACTGTATGGTATGTGTGTGGGTGTGCACTCACATGTGTGGGTGTATGAATGTGTGTGTGTGTGTGTGTGGCGTGTGCATGCGCAGGTGGGTGTGTGTGTAAGGCCTGGTACATAGAAACTGGGTGATATGGGTTATCCTCTATGGGACCCAGTCTGAGAATGAGGGGTACAAATGATTTTGGGGATGGGAGTGCTTAAAGAGCCTTTTTTTTTAGCAGTGTCAGAAACTATTCACATTCATAACTTATAGCTTACTATTACCCAAGGAAGGCCTTATCCAGCAAAAATCCCATACATGCAGAAATCTGACCAGGAATTTTACAGTGCAAGCAAGGAGGTCAAGGTGCAGCCTGCTCCAGAAACATAAATGGTTTTCATTGTGGCATGCATAAAATCAAACCTCCTGTTTCACCTGTGAGCCATGTATTCTTATTCAAAGGCCTTGGCTCTTGAGGTGAGGACTGTGTATGCTAAAGAGAAAAGCTGACTCCTCCCTGAGA
The DNA here is from genome assembly GCA_022829145.1 of Albula goreensis. NCBI lineage: Eukaryota > Metazoa > Chordata > Actinopteri > Albuliformes > Albulidae > Albula > Albula goreensis. The sequence continues at coordinate 25,391,974 of CM040755.1, forward strand.
GCTGTGACTGTCCAATGGGCCAGGTGAGGTGCTCAGATGGGGGCCAGGTGTGAACTGTGTATCTGTCACTGTGAGAGGGGCCCCACTCAACCCTTCACCATTTGTGCTGTGAAGGGTGTGAAATGGCAGAAGAGCACTCCTCAGTAATGAGGGCTCATATCAGTCTGGAAGATCTCTCCTCTTCTCAGCATCACCCGATTCGACCTGAATGAATGGAGAGACTGACATTTTGACATCTATGATGTCTTCCTCAGAGTCATGAGACTGTGAGCTGTTGTTTCATTAGCCAAAAGAACTTCACATTGTAGATATAGAGTTACTGGAGCTGCACCTGTGTTTCAACTGGGACGTGCTTCAGATTTCCGCCCAATGAATGAGTCCCAAACAGGCACCCACACCACACACACACACATATACACACACACACACACACACACACACAAGCAGGAAGTCACACAACCTAATGCTAACATTTAACTATTTGCAATCAGCACAGCTGATTGGTTGGGGACACAGCCAATCAGAAAATGAAATGCAACCAGGCAGAAAACAAAACATGACAAATCAGTAAACAAATTAGCAAGTTATTTGTATAATACACATAGTTGAAATACAACAATGTGTATTCTGATCTGTAGATTTGTTTCTTGATTTGTAAATTTGTTTTTTGATGTCTTAAGTTATTTTTACTGATTTACAAATTAGCTTCAGGGCAACTACATTATGAACACGGTAGACATTCTACAGACTCATTGCTTCCTCTTGCCCAACACACATACACACATTAAATGAAATAATGAGTATCTTTACAAGGGCTCCGTGTTCCAGGTGAAGTCATGCAGAATGTCATGCGGCATTCCACAGGGGGCAGTCATGCCGTCGGACCGGCCTGTCCTGAACCCGGAGCTCTGCATTCCCCCGCTCTCGGCGCGGGTGCTTGGCTGGTCGCATGCCCCCCCACCCCCGGGGCCGCCGACTGAAACTCCTCAGCTGTCTACCCAGCATTCCTTACGCTTTACTCAAAGGATTCCTAGCGTGGTTTGTTTTGTGGAAGACAGGTCCTTTCTGCACTTCCCACAGGCTTTACCATTACACAAAAGACATCGGGGGGGAAAAAAGAAGAAAAAGACAGAGGATTAGTATTTTTTATTAGGGCACAGTCAGCCTGAGTAAGCACAGTAAAGGAAATGAGTAATTTATATGGCCTTATTAAATGTGGGGGGGGATTTGGTTACAGGTGAACAAGTGTATTCACAGCCTTTAAAAGACTTACCCAGCTTGTTTACATTCAGTGCTGCTACTCCCCCTTTCATCGCAATGCCAGTTTGACAGACTTCTTTGTTACCTTGTCTGATTGTGTGATGATAACTCAAGAACACTGATATAGTCTTGAGATGCCTGCACACCAAAATGTGCTCTAACATCCTTCAACAACCTGATACTGACCAAAGCAGCACGCTTTATAAAGCATCGATGTGTCAACATGTTAATGATTTCTAAACTGAATCACCTTTAAAAAGTGCTGAAAAAGTGCTTGTGCAAAAACCAATTAGTTAAAGGTCATTTTTGCACTGCCACTAAGAAATATTTCCTGTCCACACTGTTATTTATGTTTAGAATCGCTTGCTAGGACTTGTAGGAGAGGCAGGGACCCTGGGGATGTTCAAGGCTAGGCCTGCCATGTTCTGAGCACACTTTCGACGGTTGGCAAAATTGCTAAATTCTTGTTATGTCAAATTCAGCTAATAATCAACAAAAAAGAAAAACTGAAATAAAGCAAAGGACAGGTAGTGTTTTTTTTGCTAAAAGAAAAACATGCAGCTACTGCATACTACCAGATACTGAAAAACAACAGCTGAAATAAGAATCAGATCAAATGGGTTGAATTGGCTATGGACAAAGCTCGACACATGTTAGTGAGAAAGACATGCTAGCTGGATGCTGGTGATTGTTATAGGTCATAGAGGGTGTGAGGTCAGCCTGCCTGCATGACCTCTGCGTCGACAGATACGAGCTTGTGAAAGACAACCTGCTACTCTGCAGATTGATTCTTGGAGAACACACTGAAGACATCACATTAGTTACATCTGTGCATAACAATAATGCAAACAAAAGTGATCATGTTGATTTCCTAAATCCGTCCAAATGGACCCCATGTGACAAGTGAAGCGATTATTTACTCAAATTCAGTACCAGTGTATCCATTATGAGAGTGTATCCTGTAGTCTCTGCAGTTTTGACATATCACAGTGAACATATGTCCGAAGTTGGTTTGTTGACTGTACATGTTTAATTTGTGAAACTTGAAACTTGTGACTACATTAGCACCTGACACAATGGTCACCTGTGGTTACCTGTCTGGGACTCCTGCACTCTGTTCTTCAGCTTTTGTGCTCATTCAGTCTGAGTCTTTTGTGTGCCATGCCAGGCCCTTGTGTATGACAAAATGGTTTCACCATTTATTTTTAACTCTAGTAAAAACATTTACATAAAAAGGAATTAAAAAATAAAAGGTTGAACTAAATACTGTTCATGCCCTACATATCCACCACTGTACATCGAAGTAACAGATGGCCTCAACTATTCATCACGAACTGTTAAGAAATTAGCTTGTCACATACAGAGCTTAACTTTCGCAGGGAGTTTTACAACCAAACGCAAACATTTTGAGATTTTTTTTTTTTTTAATTTGAAAGTCTTATTTTTCCTGACATTCGTCATTTCTCGGCAATTATCTCTCCGGAACAGCTGTTAAGAGCCGCGTGAGTATCGAATAATCCCCCCGCTAATGTGACGCTGGGTACACGAGCCGTGTCAGTGGAACCCACCAGTTTATTTTCTCCGCAGTAACACTTACTTTTGAGCTGCATCCACAGCGTACGCCGAGAAACGTGAGAACGTGTGATTATATTCCATAGAGCAAATATGAAAATAATCTATCTTCGATGTATATCATCAACAATGCCAACTTTTTATGATCAGCGCGTGACTTTATATCAAACTGTATAAAAATCTTCCTTAAAGTTTCTCTGAGAGGGAACAGACTAATTATCATGCAATTCTGTCTTTGCTGGACCATCAATTACATTACCGAGAGCCATTATACCGCTGTACCATACATTAGAGCGTGTACGCACTTTGCACATTGATATGGATTTAGCGCCTCCCTGTGGTTATATTGCTAAATTTCCACGGGGTGGACAATATATAATACAGTCTAAGGTAAAAGCCACACATGAAAAACGGACTCACTGTTATTTTACGGGCAGTCATATTTTGGGAATAATTGTATTGGATTATTACTCTGCATGGTGAAATTGCGTCCAAAAAAAAGGCAATTTAAGATTGGCAGTTGCACCCTATGGTGCAAACTTTGTTTTATCAAGACATGATCATATTCCAAGGTTATAACACATGGCTGCGAAGTTTCAAGAATGCTTTTCTTAACACAACCGTCCTCAATCATGAGAAGTTCTGGAATGTGAATTGCAAAGTTTATATCCACCCCCTACATCACTAGAGAAGCTTCCCTTCTTAAAGAATGATCCAATACCCCACTGGAAATAGTTTGAAACTTGTTGAACAGTAATACAAGAAGGACTGAAGCTATTCTGATGGCTAAGAGACCAAGCTGTTCTGAAGGCTAATAGCGCATATTCATATTGTTTGCCATTTCCATTATTTTGTCCTCCCATGGTATGTTACAATTAGGTAATGATCTTAGTTAAATTCCATACAAAATAGTTAATACGTGTAAAATCCTTTGATCTGTGACAGCATTTGCTTTGTGGGAAGAAAAAATATCAAAGGTAGACATAGCGTTTGGAACTTGTTCAAGCTATTTCTTTACAAAAACATCTCCCAGTAAAAGCACAAAGACTCCTAATTTCTACATCAGCAGAAACACAAGAGGAACACATTTCAATTGAGATGCTCATGTCAAATTTCAACTCACACAGAGTCAGACTCATCCTTATAATCCTCTGATTGTTTTGTTAATTTCTCAGGGAGGGAGGGCAGAGAGCGACATTGACTCGGTCCATTGTAGCACCTTGCAAAGCAGGGCAGAACCAGATATGCATATATGACATCGGTTAAACTAGTCGTTAGCACTTTTAACATGCTGCCTCAACAGTTGGGCCTGGAATGATGCTTATTTATTCATCTTCTTGAATTGAATTGTTCACACCACTAGCTATGGGCAATGGACCAGTCCCACATTATGAGAGAACACAATGAATCAACACAACTGAACATGGCACTGATCTAGTGGGCAATGTACAATGTTCTTACAACATTAATGTGGGCATAAGACAACATGATGAACAGTGTTGTGAGAACAAAGGAAACTGAAGTCAGCTGTGTCACCGTGAGTAGGTTGAAATTGAGCTTAGTCAGGGTTCAGTAGGTACAGCCCTAGGTAAATATTTACAGAGGTGACTAGGCACAGCCCCTCTAGATATATACGTCGTTCGCTTTGTGGGTGGCGGTGTAGATCGACAATGGCCGACCTGGGATGCTGCACTGTTCTTGTGACCGGAGCCAACAGGGGAATCGGGCTGGAGCTCGTCAGACAGCTGGCTGAATCAAAACATCCTCCAAGCCAGATTTTTGCTGGATGCCGAGACCCTGAGGGACCCAGAGCAAAGGTAGCATGGCACTGAACTATCCTGTGAAGAGCGTAACACCAGAGGGGGAAACAAAGTAAACACTGCCCTGGGTGGCTTTCCTAGAGTATACTGCGCTTTGACAAACATGTTCATAAGCACGTTTGTAAATTGATCGAGATGAGCACATCTGCAAATCGTAAATGTTATGTAATCGATTTATAGATTCATATAGGTCATAATTCTCTCTTAGCTGAAATTTTGTTTTAGCTAGGAGGGAATTATTCACTTTCTGCACAAATGAATTCATTTCCAAACAATGACAACTTCCGAAAATCTACTGAAGATATTTTCTTCTGGATTGTGCGTCTATGCAACGAAAATGTAACTGAGTGAACAGTGTCTTGCTTCAGTACTTTGCACTTTGTTTTTTATTGTTCAATGACTCAGCATACGGTGGTATAAAAACATAATTTTTAATTGATTAATAAGTTTTATATCACAGTGCATATGTGTGATGGCTTTGATGGCTTTACTCTACAGGGTGTTCCCACATTGCTCTTATCACCATGAATCTGATACTGACTGGATGTGTAAATATAACTTACACTCTGTAATGTTGTTTTCCCCTCCTGAAGGCCTTGAAGGAACTTGCACAGAAGCATCCGAAACTGATCACCATCATCCGTTTGGGTAAACTTGTCATTACTGGGGCTGTTTTATTGAAATGAGACAGCAATACAGGAAATAACAGCAGCAAAACACAGCAAATAATAAATACAGAGAAACACCCTGGAACTCCCCTTTCTGCATTCTGTAAATATATTTTAGTCATAAGTTCACCATTAAAGTGTGGTTAGTTATGTGGTGTGGAAGACACTGAGTAGGATTCACCTGGAAAAGGGAAACATTTTCCATAGTCTTTTCACAGCTATGAGAGTGTTACTGTTGTGTGCACACAGAGAAGCAGTGAAGGCAGGTCATTCAGCGCAACAACCTTGTCTACCCTGACTTCACACCCCTGCAATCATTTTCACAGTAGCCGGATTAAAAGGGAAACACGTATCCAATGCAAACGTTATGAAATCTGGTAGTGATATTCCAAGGCTGACCGTGGCCCTTTTTTTGGCAGATACCTCAGACCCTGCTAGCATTAAAGAATCTTCCAGGGTCGTGGGGAGCAAACTGGCCAATGGCAGTCTGGACGTGCTGATCAATAATGCAGGGATCAATGGTCCAAACACTCTGCAGGAGACAGGAATGAAGGAGATGATGGACCTGTACATCACCAATGTGGTAGGGCCATTGCTGATGATCAAGGTAAGCAATACAGTTTGTGCTCTCTCAGCAATGCATTAAATAGCCTAGATAAATATTCAACTGAAAAGACAGAAAATATATCAGATAAGAGAGCTGCCCTACATTTGGATATGCCTGCTAAACAAATATTCAGGGTAGTATTTTTGTGTTTGCTTTTTTTTGTTCATGCCATTGTCACTATTTACTTTTCCTATGACTGACCCATTAAAGTATTTTAGAATATAAAACGATAATCACAAGCATGGACTTGCCTGTTTACTATGTGCTCAACAAAATCTTGTCATCCACAGAAGGAGATATTTAAATTATAAAGTGAATTGAAACATGATGTACTGTATGTCCATTTACAAGTTAAAGAGGAAGTCAATAACGCATCACTTCCTGTAGGATTTCCTGCCATTCCTACAAAAAGCAGCCACCCAGCCCAGATCAGGGGCAAGGAAGGGCCCCATGATCATTAATGTTTCTTCTGTGCTGGGGTCCATTGAAAAGTGCCCTGAGACTATCAACATTGCAGTGATGTACCCCTACCGAGCCAGCAAGGTACCCCATAACCCCCCTCTCAATGCACAATTATTTTGTTTGCACATTAAGATACAATGAGTACTATTAGGTAAGTCAAGATAAAATTGCAGTTTAAGATCATTTTATGGCACCACATGAAATTAATGACTGTAGATAAAGATCATTGGTAGGCTCTGCATTTATATTGTGCGAAAAAGGATGGGAACATGCCCTGTCTCTAAGATTTATGATCTGAGTTTCAGGGTTTTAAAAATCAGGGAGTGAATGTCTATCCAACAATGTGTTCAGCCGTGATCAGCTCTAGGCTTTAGTTTGTGGTAGTTCTCCTTTTAAATAAGCAGCAAATGACCCAGGATGCATCCTCATTATTTCATGTCCACAAATAATAAACTGAATTATGACAACAAAATGAAACTGGTATTAAATGCACTTTGCCTCAGCACAGATGTAACACAAGTGTGGGTGTTTGTGGTGCTGTGTTCCCTCCTTCAGGCAGCTCTGAACATGCTCACTCGTTGCATGGCAGTGGAGTTTGAGAAGGATGGGATCATGGTCACTGCCCTCCACCCTGGCTGGGTCAAAACTGAATTAGGTGGCAAAGAGGTGAGAATATCCAACAAGGTCCCAGACACACACTCTCTCTCTCTCTCTCTCTCTCTCTCTCTCTCTCTCTCACACACACACACACACACTGACAAACAGAGACTGAACACACACACACACACACACAGCTAAAGAAGTTAAAGAGGAACTGCATACATGTATTCCATATGTAAACATGTAGGCATGTGAGTGCATTTGCATGAGTCTGTGTAACCACACTTTTGGGTGGAGCTTTGATGCTAACTGTCTGTAATTTGGGTGTGTCATTGTATTGAGCAGGCGCCAGTGGCTGTTGTGGACAGCGCGAGCGGGATGTTGCGAGTGATCTCGTCCCTCACAGCGAAGGACAGTGGGACTCTGCTGGACTGGGAGGGGAACAGCATCCCCTGGTGAGCCCCCAGTGGACAGTGCCAGGAGCCAATCACAAGGCACCATTTTTGGGGGGATTTGAGTGTCCAGACCATCCAGCAGACCTGCTTTCAGGGGGGTGAGGAAGAAGGTGGTGGGAGGGGCTGGGGGCCGGCTCTTGCCCTAAGCTCTTAGCTGTTTCCCCCAATGAAGATTAGACAACTTCCATCCACCAACCCCATTCCACTCCCCCAACATAAATCTTGAAATATTTATGGATGCTTGCCACCTGTCACCTTCAAAATCTACCTAATAAATACTATAAAACAAGTCAGCATGAGTCACTCATTTCTAGCTGATTGTTTTGTACTTATTTACATGTAAATCACTCATTTTCACTGCATGAAATTAAATATCATGTCTCCGAGAAACCTTGAAAACCAAAACTCATACACAACACGACGATATTGTAAACATTGCACAACATTTCGAATGGTACTGTCACTTTGTGGATAGGAAATGGAATTAAACAAAGAAGAAATAGCACTTATATGATCAATAATTTAATTGGACCTACATATACTAAATCATTCTATAAAAAAATCATAACAGAGAAAATATGGGCAACACATGCACGTGGTAGCGCTAAATCCTGAAAAAGGCTAATAAAACAAGAACTGCACTGAACTAAACCGGTGTTTCAGAGGTTAGTCCGGATATATTACAATAATAATAATGTAGTTGTAGTAGTATCTTTAAAACCCGCCGTCACCCAGGTGCGTTATAAAACATCGTTATAAAACAAGCAGTGAATGTAGCCAATACACTGTAAGAGGTAATCATTTAGCCGCAGTCGCTTGTTCGTGGTTTGTACGTTCAAAGTTTGGCTCACATTGTTTGCCGTATGAATGAGGTCTGTTTTGATCATGTGACCTCCAACTGCCTGAACAGTTGTGCTCCTTTCAAATTCTGGCATGAGCAATGAATGAATACTTTCTGTAATTAACAGACTTTTAAGTTAAAAAAAAAAGGTTGAATTCCTGTCACCAAATGTATGCGGTACTCACAGCTTAGCCTGTTTTCAACGTTCTGCTAACAGCCAGCTACAAGCTAAAATCAAGTATTTACTACGGAAAGCAAGGTAGGGCCCTTCATATAGCCATCTTGTTAGCTAAACCGTGTGTAAGGGTGAACAAGTTAAGCGAACAATTAGCTACTGGTTTGCAAACTAGCAAGCTTGTCAGGCACAATACGACATCAAAAGGTTGTGCTTGACAAGATGTCACTTCTTAAAGTCTTTGCTGTGGTTTAAGGTTGTACTCAGACATCTCCCAACTGAAGTGTACTGTTACAGCGCGCAATTTGAGTTCGTGTTTCGAGATGAGTGAGACCATTCAGTACAGCAACACAGTGTATTAGCTCATTTTCCTACTGTCCTTGCCGAACTGCACTGCGAAGCTGCACATTAGTCGAATTCAAGACTGTTGGGGCGAACGTTCACACTTTGAGAATATCATCATTAGGCACAGACAGGATACATTAGGCACAGACATAACGTACGTCCTGCAAAGAAACTTAACAGCATTTCACACCGCCATGCATTGGAGCACGGATGGCAGGCATGTTTGAGTCGCATTAGATGTTTATCTCGTAACCAATTAAATCGATGTTAATATTCTAAAGCTCATGCTGCGCGAGCAAAATGGATACGACCCTGCATTCAAATAACAGAAAAAGCCATGATGTTTTGACAACTATGCGTCGCTGTTGAGAGAAGACAGACTAGCCTGCTTTCAAACGCATGTAGCTAGTTTTGTACTTTTTTTTTTTTCCCTCTGCACTCCACCAGTTGAGTTGCCAAAGAGGCTATCTGAAGTGTGATATGGCACTGAGTACATAGAGAGGTGTCTCCCTGTATATATGTTTATAATCTGGAGAGTGCAAGTAAGTGTGTCCAATCACTGCTGTATGTCTACTGTGCTCAGTTTCTGTTACAGAATGGCCTTAAACTTCTGTCCCGAGTGTGGTACCAAGCTGCAGACCGGCTTCAAGTTCTGCCCGTCATGCGGAGAGAAGCTGCCATCCCTGGAGGACCATGCACTGACAGTCTCATCCACCAGTTCAGCAGCTGCCTCACAGATCACTGTGACACACAGCCCGTCCTGTCCTAAGAACACACAGAAGTTTGTGGAAACTGTTGCAGGTAGATGGAAGAAAGGCTGTGTTGCACACACACTGTTGCCCATGCGTAGGAATAGAAACCTGCATACATATGCATGCTTCACCTGGCTGCGGGCATGCCTACAGACCAGCATCTGGAAGACATGCTCTTCTTCATGACACAATGAAGGAAATGACATCTCCTTAACCAGTGTGCATGTCCATTCTCCTGTAGATCCTGTCAGCGCTGTCTCTGTTTCAGTACGCCCTCCACTGCGTAGGGGGCGGAAGTCCACCAAGGTTGATCTGTTAACAACCCCTCCAAAGAAGACAGCCACCCCCCTGCTCACTGCATCCCCAAAATGCCCCCGCTGCAGGTGAGAGAGGGAGCATGGTGATGGATCTGCTTTGCTTGTGTGTTTTTGAGGGGTATATTAACTTAGGAAAGTATTAGGGGCCATTAGATGCCAGCACTGTTGCAAACTAATTCCTCCCAGATACACAGTTGGTCCACCCATGCTCCTAGTTGCCCTCAGTGCTAGAGAGAGATGCCTCTCTGTTCCGACTAATGCTAGCTTTCTTCTGAAATACTTTTTCGAGAGTATGGGGTAAAATAGTCAATAATGGTCAAAATAGGCTTGAAGTGGAGCATGTGGGCTATAGATGCTGTATTTCAGGTGCACAGGTGGTATTGCAGGAAATTGAGCAGCACACCTGGCCAATAAAACGGTGGAAATTATTCTCAATAGATACATTTAGTGTGATCTACAAATTTATGTAAAAAATTATGTAAAAATTGTGACATAAATCAAGAATAATTGTGACCTTTGCTCTCTCCTCCTGACATGCTCTGCTGCTCTCATAGGTCAGAGCCCCAAAGCCTCACGGTCGCCACAGAAACGTAAGGTCCATGTGAATGTGAAGCAGGAAGAAGTGATTACAACAGAGGTTGTGAACTCACTGTTATCCGCATCACCTGCTGTAGGTGAGGAAGCATTTTTCTCTCCCCCAGATCTCTGTTTGTAGGTTTTGAGTAATATTGCAGCATTACCAGGGAAATGATGTAACTCCTCCTCTCTCAAACTGAAAACAGATACAGACCATGGTACAATTACGTTTATAAAGAGAGGGAACTATTAGGACGAACCTTTTTCATCCTCCTAATGACGTGCTTAACTGCTCTTGCAGGTCAGAGCCCAACAGTGTCGCCGTCACCAAGGAAACGTTCGACTCGTGCAAATGTGAATCACAAAGAAGAGGTCAATGTGGAGGTTCTGCCCACGCAGTCTCCCAAATCACCTGGCGCAGGTGAGTAAGCATCTAGTCATACCCCAGAGACCCTTCTATGCGCAAGGGAGGAGAATCTCAATTTTCAGGGGGAGCCCAACCTAGTGTCATTTTTTGCATGTTCTGAACTAGAGATAGATGGTCTCTACTTCCCTTCTATTGATGTTCATTTTGAAATCTTTAGCGAAAGTGGATTCCCTTATGGAAATCTTAAGTGCTGCAACATACTTTCAATATATTGTGAGCTTAGTTATATTTTCAGTGTGGTGTGGCATACTTTATTTCTATTAGGCTTAAATGTGTAGTCAAGCAGAGGAGTCTGAATTGTCACTTTGATATCTCCTCTTCTCTCATTCTCTCGCTGAATTCCAATCTGGGTAAAAGCAACTTCCTTTTCCCCTCGCCCACTGATGACATCCAGCTGAGAGCCACTGAACAGAGGATTTAACAGCTAGGGGTTTTAAAATGAGAATAATTGAACGTTTGCTTCTTCAGTCCAAAAAAGGAAAGTCTGTATTTTCAATAACAGTGTTGCTATGGCAGTGAGTCTGGAAACAAGCCCTCTGCATGTTTAAACAGTGCACATGGTTTAAAGCCTGGTGTTGAACAGCCAGCAGTGCTGCTGAATCCTCTGAAGGAACATGTTAAAGTGCCTGGGTTCCAGACTTTGGGTTCCAGACTCTCAAACATGGCAGAATTTCCACATGGACCTGCCAGCTGCAGTGCTAGGAGCTGGTGAAGTCTGTGGGATCCAGAGCAGAATTGACCATTTACCTATGCAACACAGGCAAGAACAGGACCAAGAGGATAAAGCACTCCAGCGCCCCTGAGCCACTACAGGAGGGGGAGCAGGTGACCGACACAGCGGGCAGGAAGTGGACCCTGGTCAGCCTGCTTAGCCAGGGCGAGGCAGAACTCATCTATGGGGGTGAGTGCACGAAAAACCTGATGACCATCCTCTGCCTGTCAATGACAGAAAGGGAAGGACTCTCAAAAGGCACGTGTCTACGTTACCACAATGCAACACGCAGGAAGTTAAGGGAGGGGTACTGGACATCACAGTGTGTACTTTTACAGTTGTGAGATATAAAGCTCCTACTGCCATTACATAGTATGTCTGCCAAGGAATACCCTGCAAACAACCTCCCTCCCTGGGTTGTGCTTTGTCCAGTGATATGTCTCCTTCTTGGACAACTAGCATTATGTTTGAGATTTAGTGGGGCTACACTGCACTGAGAATATGTGCTAAGCTGCTTATGCTACCCAAATGCCCCTTGTCATTATTTCTTTATACGTTGCAGGTGGTTTATCCTAGCAGACAAAGGAAGTTGTTTGAAACTGTATTGTATGAGTCAGGACAGGAGTGCATGTCTGGATTAATAATGTTTCTTTATTTTTATCGTTATTGATCCAGTTCAACAGGGTACATCAGGAGCTGCTTCTACAGACTACAAACATGTACTCAAACTGGTAGGTAAAGGGCCTGGAGGTCTTTTTTTCTTCCTGTCAGGGTTCATGTCAGGACAGCCCACACCAGGAACCCTGTTTCACTCTGCACCAGAGGGAATTCTCCAAACCACTTTATTTACTGCACTGCATTCCAGCCACTGTCTGCCATTTTATGAGTTTCATCACTGCAGCTAGTTTCTGTGAATTTGCACTGTTAACCCAAGAGGGTTTATGAGCTTGTTTTGGCTTCTGTTTTCTTCTCCTTATTGTAATGTTCATGCAGTGAAAATAAATAAATGGATGCCATAGATCCCTTTAGCATTATGTCGTTGTAGGAGAGCGTTTTTGTGAGGACAAAGCTGTTAAACCAAACCTAGCATTTCTTGCATTTATGATCATTTTCTTGTATTTCCCTGCAGGATGTTGCTGCTGTACTGAATTAGTGTTTCTTCTTAAAGAAGTGTGATTTACTTCCATAGGCAGCTAAGGATGGGAAGATCTTCAATGAGCAGAACTTCCTACAGAGGGCAGCCAAACCTACATCAGGTGAGACACCTGTAACCTGTAGCCGCTTCTGTTGTCACACGTTTCACCAGACATCGGTCATTTTTTACTTGGGTTCTTTAAAATAGTGTGAATTAGGCCCCATGCACTTACTTGTGTGGGCATCATTGTGAAACATAACATCAGGCCTTTTTGTGTGGTCTTACCCTTTAGTGAAGAACTGGATGAAGCAAAAGAAGATGGAATTTCTGGGCATCCCTTCATGTGTTGGCTTTGGGCTGCATGCAGATAAATACAGGTGTGTTTGTGTGTTTGTTTGTGTTTTGTGGCATCAGAGAGAGATTACAGTCAGTGAATATAGTGTAATTGGTGTGTGTGATTCTAGGTTCCTGATCTTCCCAGACATGGGCCAAAGTCTGCAGTCCATCATGGAGAAAGTGACAGTGCTTTCTGAGAAGGTCGTGCTGCAGCTGTCCTGCCGTGTAGTGAGTACAGACCTCTGTCTCTGCATTAATGCAAGTTCTGTTCTTCAGTGTGACTCTTCATAAACTCATCTACCAAATGCTGTACTTGTATAGGAAGTAGAGTCTCTGTGTTGCTTGATGCTTATTGTTGTTGTGGATACCGATCAGAGCTGCACTAAGCGTCATGTGATTTCCACCCTTATACATTTCCCACCCTTCAGCTGGTATTATTGCCATGGAAACATCAAGTGTGCCAGACAGGAAATGTGTGGTGTGCAGAGCAACAAAATTCTTCTCTTCTTCCTGTGTGAATACTTTGTTCACTTAATGGGTGGCACCACTGGATGGCACTATATTCCATAGGATTGCAAGGCAAATGGTGGTAGAAAATAGAATGCAGGATAGGGGCAAAATAGAATGCGACTCACATTATGATTACATCCCCTGACCAAAACACAGGGGATCAGAACAGAGTTTGGGCATTTTATTAGCTGGAGCACAATAGCAGCCTGCTGATGAGTGGTTGTAATTCTCCTCTTCTGATCAGTGCCAGTGCCTGCTTGAGCACAGGCCCATTCACTGATGTACATGCCTCTATGTTTTCCCTTCCAGCTGGATGTGCTGGAGTACATCCATGACAATGAGTATGTCCATGCCGACATCCACTCTGAGAATGTGTACGTAGACCTCACCAAGCCCACAGAGGTGAGTCTGTCATACACCACCTCACCCCTGTACAGGCATGCTTTTATTGTCACATCTGTCCCAACACAGCACCCCATACAGATGCCAGGATCAAGTCCTGGAGGGCTTAGCATCTCCTGGCGTTTTGAATTTGAACTGTCAATTAAATCGATTTGTGATTGAATTGTTAATAAACTTGTTAGCAAGAGTTCAACCATGTGGTTACCAAGGCTTAGTTGGAAGGTGAGTTGATGTTTATTTTTTCTTCTCTTTTTTAAACCTGTCCCCAGGTTCACCTGGTGGGATACTGTCATGCCTTTCGATATTGCCCCAGTGGAAAGCATGTGGAGTACCGGGAGGGGAGCCGAACACCACATGAGGGTGCTGTTGAGTTTATCAGCGTGGAATCTCACAAAGGGGCAGGTGAGCTGTTATGTGATTTACAGTTCCCCTGCACTTATTTCATGTGAAATGGTTAGAAACATACTGTGATATTTAGGGGGAAAATATTCCAACATTGTTTTTGTAATGGTTCCCTCAACTGTTCTCGGCAAGTGACTGATACACCTATGGGGCTCACAGTCTAAATCCTTCTGATCTCTGACTCTGTTGCTATGGGAAACCCCACCCATGCCTCTGTGACCATGTCTAACCCCCGCCTCGCCCACAGGCCCATCCCGCCGCAGTGACCTGCAGGCACTGGGGTACTGCATGTTGCACTGGCTGACAGGCAGTCTGCCCTGGACCTCACTCACAGACTGCCCTGCCAAGGTCATGGCTAAGAAGGAAAGGTGAGAGGGTCAAAGTTTAAAGGTCAGAGGCAGGAGTGAGTCATGTACCTACAATGACACCAGCATCAGTGGTGTTTTTTCAGTTTTGTTGTAACAGTATAAAATGGTTAAATATAGTTGCATACATTGAATTTGTATGTTTACCCGTCAGTTGATTGACAGAAGCAGGGCAGTTGTATTCTTTCCCTGTCAATCACTGTGCGTTTGCCTAATATCTATCCTCTCTCCCTGAGCACAGGTTCATGACTGATGTCCCTGGTCTCTTAAGTCAGTGTTTTGGGAGGAAGAAAGTGCCAGGTGTGTGACAGTGTTCAAATCTTTCCTGCGTGGTTGTCACTATATGAAATGATCATGCCAAGTGGACAGTGTTTTACCACCACTGGGAGTGAGTTTTGTTTCACCAAAGGTTGCAAATTGTAAATCACCTTGGGACTATTTGCTAAAATTGGCAGAATATTTGTGCATGAATCAGTAAAAATACTGATAATTGTGGTGCAGCATGTATTATTTGTTACTACCTATCCCATGTTACAGTGCCCAGTATGAGGACTGTGCCTGTGCTGTGCTTTTATAGGTGCGGTGCGAGCTTACCTGTCCCAGGTGATGTCCCTGCAGTACACGGAGGAGCCCAACTACCAGCAGCTGCGTGACGGTCTGCTCGAGGCCCTGCAGAGGCTGGGGGCGTCAC
Source organism: Albula goreensis (assembly GCA_022829145.1). NCBI lineage: Eukaryota > Metazoa > Chordata > Actinopteri > Albuliformes > Albulidae > Albula > Albula goreensis. The sequence goes on from CM040755.1 coordinate 25,407,404, forward strand.
TGGACCATCCCATCGACCTGCAGGTAAGGGCACTTGTCCAGGTGTAGCCCTCCCTCTGTGAACGCACAGGCTGGGCACACATCAAAGCTGGGATGTTCAGTCCTGGTCTTGTGACAGTCATGGAGGCAAGATTCAGCTCCACCCCTAAACGCCAAGGGTAGCCTATGGCTAATGGGTTTATCATAATGAACAGTTAGAATACAAACTGTATGCTAATGTATGCTAATATATTGTATGACAGTGCTGTATGGTGCAGATACATGGGCATTGATCTAATGCTTTCAGTCCCTTGTTGACTGCCTCAGTACCACTGTAGAGCTTAAGCTGACATCAGTCTGCTGTCACATATCAGAGCAGAAACCTTTTTCATCCCGTCTTGTTGATGACATTTGTCTTGTCTTCTACAGGTGTAGCATGGAAGAAGAGACAGTTTTTACTTTGAGAAATTTCAAGATAAAATTTGGAGTCTGGGTTTTAAACCATACACTAGAAGAATGTGACTCCGAAAGGTGACAAGCTTTGAATGTTTTGTTTAATGCATGCCATTTTTATCAGTTTATTAATATTAATTGGAATGGTTTGGTGTGTTTTTCACAGCTGGAAATTACTGTTTATTAATTGTAGAGGATAAATATATTTTTTTAATCACTTGGAATATTTAGGGGTTTGTTTTCACCTACTGTGATGCCTTTTAAGAGATTATGTTTTAGCAAAAATGATAATTTTGTTGGTTTAATGGGAGATGGGGTTCAAAACATGTTCTGAAGTTTGTTGCACTGACCTGTTATAATTACCATAAACGTCTAAGAGCTGAAACCATGAAGCCTTTATCTTAACAAACTCGGTCATTGGAATTTAGTTTTAAGTTTTTAAAACATTTACAGTTTTAGCCATATTTTTCTCCTTGTAAGTTGTGTAGCACTGTTTTTATGGAAATGTGTGTCAGTGTGAAATAAACATTGTTTTGGTATAACTTTTTGTTTGTTTTGCTTTTGTGTCCATGTACATGGATATTGTAATTAGAAGGTACAGTACTCTGCTTGTACCACATTAGTTTTGGGATCCAGGCTTATATTGAAACACTCTTGCTTTACTGTCTGAGACAGGCTCTGACTGTATTCACAATCACCACGCAAAGGAAGTGACAGTTTGACACTGGTCACATTCTCAGTGAGCGGGTTAGGGAAGTGTTTTTCAGTTTGTATCATTGCCTACACCTTTAAAGCTTTAACCTTCTCCTTGGACCCATGTTCAGTTTTTATCTTTTGTTTTTATTCATCCTTTATTTTACAAGGAAACCCCAATAAGATTTACATCTCCTCTGTTAAGGTGACCTGGATTGAGGTGATATGATTGTCACACAGTATTGTTGGCATATGTGGGTGGATTTATCACCCTGAACTGCACTGTTTACACCGGGTCTACAGAGAGGTAGAAGCCAATAACGCTAATACACAAACGTCTGTTCCTATAACTAGTGGTAGCAGTTATTTTCAAGCACATTATTACATGTTGTATGTTTATGGATCAGCACAAGACATTCCCCATTTATAACCTTGATTTCCTTGAATCACTTAAGCCATTCTCATTTTCCTTGAATTTCACTTCATGTGCTTCTATGCTGTCTTGTCATAGCCCTTGGTGACACTAAAACTATTCATTTGTAGTATAACTGTAAATGCTTCTTGCAAACAGACAGCTTTATTTTACCATTCACAGATATGTGGTTGTTGCATTTCCGCTGCTGAACAAATGCACTTTCTATAACTCACTTTGAATTAACAGCATCTCTTGAGCGAATAAAATGCAATGTTTACAGTTCACTTGAAATCAGTTTTTCTGCCTTGTCAAAACCGTCCCCCAGCTTGCATGATTGGAGCTTGTTCAAAAAGCCCAACCTTTGTTTTGAGGAAATGGAAAGACAAGCATGTGGTTTTTGGACTCCTGCTCTCACCCCTGTATGCTCTCTTCTTTTCTCTGACTCAGCAGTGTGTTGAGTGGCAGCTTCCTGCTGGAAGTGCAGTGGTTCTGAGGGGCATATGCACCCTTTTGCCCCGACTCTGGTTCTCCATGACAGAGAGACAAATCGGAAACCTATGATTACTTTGCTGTATCACACTGCTAACCCCAACCCAAACACATCCCTGGATCCTGTTTTTTCTCTATCCCACTCTTCCTGTCTTCTTTCCCCAACACACTCTCCTATTGTTCTGTATCTACTCCACTGTCAGAACTTTGCCAGTGCATCATGTCCCTGGTGACGGCTCCAGGAAACATGTAGTTTCTCTCCACCCCGCCCCCCCGACATCCTCCAGATGATAGAAGATTACATTAATATGAGACGTGCTACATCCCTATCCCACTATGCCAGCTCCTGCTGCAGCATCAAGAATGCTGGGATTTAGGGACATTTCCTTCCATACAACAACAGCAGCACTGACAAGTGTAATGTAGCATCCTAAATGCTAATATAAATATGGGAAGTGAATTCTGCCTGTGAATACCGTTCATTTGTATGTGTGTTTGTTTCATCCGCAACATGGGCCCAACAAGTGAAGAGAAGAGAGATGGTTGTGCTGCAGTTCTCTTGGCAATTTGTGAACACAGGGCCTGCTGTGTTTGTATAAATGACAGTTCTGTTCTTCCCAAATATTGTATCTACTATAGCTAGTTTAGTCGTAAAAAGAACCCTGCTTATTCACCTCATGGTACAAAATTGCTACTTTTTGTATTGTTAAAGAATATGAAAAATTATGGAAAAGTTAATTTGGGTTTTTCTCGTTTCCCTCCAACAAACCACTGTTGTTACTAGGGGGACGTCAAGAATACAAGGCAGGAAATGTGACAGGCACAAAAAGAGAATTCTTGTCCCTGTCTTCCTTCCAGTATGAAGGCAGACTTTGGTCAGTTACTGTAGAAGACCACGGGGTGGCGCACTGTCCCTTCAGTTCACACAGCAAACGGTTTTCAAGAGCCCAGCCTGCTTTACATATCACCAACCATAATTTACCATTTTTTCAACCAGAAATATCAGTGTTCTCCTGAATGCAAGGTTTCCTTTTCACAAAATTTGTATATATCCAAAAGTATAAAATCATAAAAAACTAATATACAAAGGAAGACATGTTCTTATTGTAAAATATGTGTTTTTATATGTGTTATATATTTTTTAAACATATACTTTTGCCAATTTAATGTTTATAATTCTGTGCTTTCTTAACATATTATGCATATAATGTATGAAAATAACATATATTTGAGCAAAGGTGCAATATCATATCATATCTTTGCAAACCAATGCAGAACTTTACATATGTGACATGTTAACACTGAACCTGTGGGATTAAAATAGGAGTGCACTCTGTGAAACTTTCCAAAACACAGTATTCACAGGATATCAGTACAACAGTGGAGAACTGATTCTAATACTTTCACAGACTGCAAGAATCAAGGATGAAGCTTCTCTCTTCTGGTACATAAAGACATAATAATAATAATAATAATAATAATAATGAAGTATGGAGTACATCTATTAGTTTTCACTGATAACATTATGATGTATGACATGCGTATACCATATTCATTTAATCTATACAACATCTTTGTAAATCATTCCTAATCAAACAGAATCCTTCAGAGACACCTAAAGTTTCTGTAAACTGCTATTTAAAAAAGTACACAACATTGTTTTCCACACACAAGTATAAGCATACACATGATAACGTTGTAAACTACACCACTTGTTTCAATGAAAGCGGGTTCCAGGTTACGCAGTATGTAACTGGCACCATACATACACAGTGCATGCACCTGACTTTATGACACATATATATTGGACAAAGCTGTACAACATGTCTCAATGAAAGTGGGGTTGGACAAAAACATGTAATACAGTTTTTCTTTACTGTATTAAGACAGCACTATATGTCTCAATGAAAATGTGTCACTCAGGAACATCCCTAGTTTCCAAAACAACAGAGTTCTAAAGCAGCATGATGTCTTACGGACTGCTGCCAACATTTAATTGGCACCAAATGACAAAGATCCATACATTTTGCCATATAGTGAAAACTTTTCACCAATCCTGTATGACTGTTGATATTGCTTGACTGCCTGATTATTAATGTATTGGTTTTGTGTGTTAAAAAGTATTGTGCATGTCATTATCATACATTGTCATGAAGCACTGTTGGACTCTGCCTCCACACAAATATACCGATGTCAAATGTTTGTCAACACACCCATGACAATGCAGTGAAGTACAGTATTCACATTTTGACTCTACAGCTTTCAGTACCTGTTGAATCTGATTCTCTAAGTACCTAGGCTGATATCTTTCATGATCAGATGACTGTGTGCTAGATTCAGTCAAAAAGAATATTTAAGGTTAACTGCCATTTCATCATGCCCTTCATTTTCTTTTACATCTATCATAGAATAACATTTGTCCTTAAAATACAAAAGTCAGAGACTTAAGTCATTTTATTTGACCCCAGCCAGTGTCTTTTACAGGTGTAGATAGGAAGGGGAAATTTACCGTGACAGCGGTATTCAGAATTCAGAATTTTGACTTCACCACATACTAAGTACATGACATCTAATTACTTGCAATCGCTTTTGGGATTATTTTGTTCAATCTTGCCTTGAATATTTTCTAATATTTGATTAGATTAGATTAGATTAGATTCTTGACAGATTTTTAAAGTATTTCTATCTATTTAGTTCTACCTCATTAACACTTGCTCAATAATATCTTATTTACAGCAGGTTGGAAGACCGGTGCGAATAAAATTGTTTTTGGAGGAACAAATCGTCCTTTGTTTATTTCATTATTCTTATTGGTTATTTATTTTGTGGTGTATTATTTGAGCTCCCCCTCCACTTGAAATTAAATAACATTCCAAACACATGGTGGGAGTTGCGCGCGTGGGAATGTGGCGCGAGGGAGGACTGGCTGCAGTGACTTTTTCTATGGGCTAATATTGACATTTAAGAAGGTCAGAGATTATTCAATAAATTTAGGCTACCGTACTCGGCTGAAGTCGGCACATAACAAGCCCAGCTGAACCCCTTGACAACACATTTTGCAAGTGTAACTACATTTTTTGTGAAGTGCCGAAAAGAGGCGTCCCTTCATTTTCAAGTTAAACTGCGATCTTCTAAAAGACGCAAATTGGGCCATATGACTCAATGTTTGTCACCGCTTTAGGTATAATGCAAAGAGTATTTGGTTTCAAAAGTGTCGTTAGCTTCGGAAGTAATCGTCTTGTTTGTGTTTGTACAGAAAAACGCACCTGTTGCATAAAGACTCTCGACTGTTTATGCTGAACGTTTCAAAATGACGGATTGTAAATTATCGATAGTCAAATAAATTGTTGGGAAATTATGCATAGATTTACCACCTCACGATTAATAGGATCTGCTATATATAAACTAGTGTCTTAATCTACTAATCTGACAGGGGGGATCATACAGGTTTTTACTTTCCTAAGCGAACTCCGTCTACTGGCAACAGCTGAAGCTACAAAATAAATCGTGTGGAAACGGGAGTTGACTTTGAATTCATGTGTACTTTTCTCTCCCTAATATATTGTGCGGAACTACAGAGAAGTGAGGTTGCTGTCGCGTGCTGTCCCCCTCCGTAAGAGGAGGGATTACAGCAAACTGTCAAACTGAACTGGAAAGCGAGGTTCAAGATCCGACAAGGTAACTGGACCTGGTATATTGACTACAAATAAAAACTAAAAAAGGATTTTGTCGTCTGGGATACCATAGCATCTCCGACTGCCACAGATACTCGCATCGCGTCTTGGACCTGCGAGTCCTTCCCAGTCACACAGTTATCATCGAGGTAAGTGTAACACGTTTCTGTAATTATTTATTATTAATTAATGTATACCTTATTGTGAACGGTGCGATACAAGCGCAGAACGGTGTTGTCCATTGGGGTCCTTTTGCAATTTTTGCACTTTGTTGTTGTTGTTGTTGAAGATCAAAGTGTATCAAGGTAGTAAATGAAGATAAAATAACATTTTGGCACACAATGGTTCATTTTTAAAACTCGCGATACAGATTACACACGTCTTTGAATAATGATGATTTATTCTCCCGGATTAGGTTTTTTTGTTTTTGTTTTTGGTAGAAATGTTAAATACAAGCACCTTTTCGCAAGCACATCTGTTTATCTCAACATAGACTTTATTGTCTCGGCTCGTCGGGGGGTTTAGTGAGCAGCGAGGCAACTGATGGTATCAGTCACAAAAGAAGCCTGTATAGTGTGGTAATATGTTTGCGTAAGCAACGGGCACTGTAAACCATGCCTTGTTTCATGCAGGTTCTTTGTGGGTGGAGAGGGTGCAATACAGCCAAACTCCTCTCGTAAAGTTGAACGACACTAGTTTCCTTCTCTGTTGTTAATCAGTAGCCAGCTGCTATCGGGCAGGGGTGGTCCCCTGCGCCAGTCCTCGTTCCCGTCAAATTCCTGCGGGAGAGGAAATGGCACAGTTTCAAGACCATACAACAGGGCCCACCTCCGCTTGCATTCGGTGTTGCGCCCAGGCGCTAAAGTTGCCCAGACAACCGCTAGCTTTCAGAAAGGGGTCTTTAATCCACGTGCTGCGATGTGGAGGAAACAAGGCGGCAGGGAGTACAGCTCTCCGCACTGTGTAAACTTTTCTTATGAAAGAAACTCAGAGCACGCCTGGAAGTAACTCAAATGCTCTGTAAACTGAATTGCGCAGCTAGCTTTTTCAGCAATTAAATGGGAACTAAATTAGATTTTTTAAACCACTAATGCCATATCCGAATAATACTACCTGGGACATGTATTGGGAATTGCATAAACGTACAAAGATACTCAATAACTTACAGTGCCTTCCATACGATAAAATTTTGACTTGAACATATGATAAATGAATTTATATAAATCTGGTCCTGTTTTTATGCTTATGTGAAATCGGACTGAAGACAAAATCATTGGAACATGAATACCCAGCCATAAAAGAGGATATTCTCTTCATTTTCCTCATATTCACCCTGAATTGTCAAATCAAACTTGCCTGAGTATACATAAAACATAACAATTTTAACTTCACTGTCTCTATACTTAGGAGGGCACTGTATTATTTACCTAGCTCACATGAGCATAGCTGCACTTTAGACAAGACTTTCATGAGCACTGAATATAAATAGCATGTTCAGATATCCTGCTACCTGTTGGAAACGGTGGCATACAGAAATAGTTGGCACATTTCGACCTGTTATTGCTAGCATTGGCATTCCTGTATTTCCAATGGCCTCTATTGTGACCTAGCCACAGAGGTCATTGTGTGGGTCAATGTTGGAATGTTGGGTTTGCTCCTAGACAAACAATGAAAAGAATGCACACTTTGAATGTTGTATCTGTATGGAGTTCAATAGGCTGCGCTCATGTTGTCAGTTTTGTATGAAAAAATCATGCTGGTTTGAGAGCAGGGTTAGTGTTTATCCAGGCTCATGTGCATACATTTCTGTACCCTTCTGCATCTGTGTTTGTGCATGTGTGAGATTTCAATAGAAATTAGTCACCATTCCTTACCACCCATGTCATAAATCTGATTAATTTTGTCAATGTTGTGCACCATACTGTGACATGATGTACTATAATGTCCCTGTTTTTTATATATGTGTGGCCATTATGGTATTTTCTGTGGGAAACCCTAAAAAAGTGACAAACAATCGATGCGATGTAGGTTAGAGGTGTGCCTTGTTAACCTATAACTAAGATGCACATGACAATTAGCCCTGGATTTCTGCATTGCAAATTTGTCACCAATTAACTTCATATCCCAATGGAAGAGTGTAAAGTCAGCTTGTACTCTGGTCATGAACTTGCAGCTGTTCAGCTGTAGCCACCAGAGAATGATAAGACTGATGAGTTTAACCTATCCATACCTGACAAGGCCCAGGCGGTTACTGCCTCAGCAAAGTGAACCTCTGGCCTTAGCCACCAATGGTGAGGCTCGGACTTGATGTACTCGCTCACAGCTGCACCACGAATATGTGGCTCAACTGTGTTAGCTACCCAACGGCCCAGTACGGTCTTTATTTATCACTGAACCATAAGTATGGACTGAGCTTTAAGTCATGTTATGCACTATGCAACATATTAATAAGCAATTAAGAAAGATTAATAAACACTTTTATAATGATTAATAAACACTAAGTGACTAAGAGAATATCATAGAATTTACCACATAATCCTTTAAATTAGAAAAGCTATAACATTAGCATACTGATTCAGAATTACATGGTAGCATCATTTATGATGTTCATGTGACATAATGTAGCATTTCCAAAGACAAGTGATGTAAGTTAGCTCAAATGTTAATGTAGTTATGAATGTGTTATAACTGCTCAATGTAGTTCTTATGTAGGACCCATCACAGAATGTAATGCAGTGATAACAGTGATAATGAAGAATATCACCTTTACACTGTTTATAAATTAGCATAATAACAGAGAGAAGGTACTGTGTGTCTCTGTGTGTGTATGCCACTTCTCCCTGCCTCTTTATGGCAGGGTAGATGTTTTTATGACAGCAATGTTTGTTGGAATATCCACCATGGGGTTGTTTGCTTGCGTCCATTTCCCCCAGGACGCACTGGTGTGGGCCCTGGTGACCTCTGTGCGGTCACCCCTGGCGATGACCAATGGCCCATAAGGAACAGAGGAATGGAATGCATGTGACCTTGTAACCCCCCACCCTCTTCCACCCCCCACCCCTGTATTAATATTTTTCCTTGGTGTTTTGGTGCAGATGTTGCATTTAAACAAGTGGTGCCTGAAATGGCTCAGGTAGGGTACCATGGAGAGGGACGTGTTTGACTCTTAAGGACATATCATATGAAGGTATCCTGAGAAGACAATCTAGTTGGGCAGTGTTGTAGCATAATGGTTAGGTACCGAGGCCTCCAACTCAGAGGTTGATGGGTTTGATTCCCAAGTAGGGCACTGCTGTCTTAGCCTTATGGAAGGCACTTCACCTGAATTGTTTCAGCAAATATTCAGCTGTATAAATGAATAGTGTATCACTCTCAATAAGAGCATCTCCTAATTGTAAACAACTTGTACCAGTTTGTTAGAAGCACTAAAAGACTGATGAGTTCCAGCTCTCCTCATTCAACAGGTTTATTTTTACTCAAGTCACCTGGGGAAGTATCTTTTTGTACAGATGTTTTCTGTTTGGATTTTAGATACAAGAGGCACAGAGAGAGCAGTTTCTGCTAGTCATGCAAGAACGATGTCTTATGAACCCCATAATGGGTGGACCTCAGCCTCACTCCCTTTACCTAACTTTTTCAACCAATCAAATTGTTTTGGTCCACACAGAAAAACACAATGATTGGACGACTCAGTTAAATACTGCTAGCATTTGATTGCTGTAACCACATTCTCCCTTCACTGATCCCTAGCTGTGTGTCTTTCTCCTGTGTGTGCACTAAGCACTGTGATCACTGTACCGGGAATATTCTATCGAGAACATTGTGTACAGTTTGTATGTGTCACAGGGTGCATGTGTGTGTCTATTTCTGCTTTCTGTTCAGTTGAGGAGCCTAAGAATTTCAGACCCGGTTATCTTACATTTCTCTCACTCATGACAAAGTGACTGAGCTTGTACATTAATTGTGTTAGAGCAGGAGCTTTCGCTCTCTGGAACCTGCTTCTCTCCACAGATAGACATCTAGTTGTGAAAAAAAGTATTTTTTTGCTCAACTCCTGGCATCACATCCATAGAGGGAGGCAAGTCTCATACTGTTACAATAACAATTTCACATCTTATCTTCATCCCGTATTGTACTGAGTCTCCAAATTTGGAGCTGAATTTGTAAGCCAGTTTAATTTCTGAAATGTCCTCTATCACTTTGGGAGAGCACAGACTAGCACATTCGCATTGTAAAAGTCTCGCAGCCAACAACTGCTTCTTTTCAGTCTGCAGACCACCAGTTGAGCTGTGCAGCGATTCTATCAGAAGACTGTACTTCTTACAGTTATAGTCCTGGTAAGCTGAAAGAGTCACCGTCCAATGATAAGGCAGGGAAAGTCTTGCTTTGTCTCCCTCTGGAAATTCTGGCCACTATTGGCAACTGCATGGTCAGGATCTGGTGCCAAGGGCAACTGAAAGCCAGACAAGTTAACAGCCCCTGTTCCCACTGGCTGTGGCTTGTTGGCCTTTAATCCTGATGGGGTAACATGTCCCTCAATGAGGGAATAAATATGGGAGTCATTCAGTTGTCAAGTCAGTGAGTGAGTGGCCTATTGTTATTTTATAGTTTTTGTTTTGTTTTGATGATTCTGTGCAATTACTGTAACTGTTGTTAAATTCAAAACAATACACTTTACAACAACAAGAATTGAAGTGAATCTGTCAGTCAGTGAGGCATTTGGTACATCAATGTGTGAGAATGTCTGTGATCATCAGTGATTGACACAGCTGTGTCCAGGACTTCTCCTCCTAGTCCATAAGCCAAAAACAACAGCTCTGCAGCTCCATATCCATGAGGAAACACAAATTCCATGCAGGCCAGCATGGAATATCCCAGCTAGTGAGAGCTGTTTTGAGTGGCACGTCGAGGTCAGAGGTCAGGTCCCCGAGACGGCCGCAGTGCCTGCCAGTATCCTTCCACCAGTTTGGCAAGTGCCGGCGGCGTCACTTCTGCCGACACTAATACCACATGTAAGCACAGCCCTGTGAGCTTCTGTTTGTTTTCAGAAGGGTTACTGTAAATGTTAGGCTCTGTGTGTGTTTTCAGATGACTCATATTTAGTCTTCTTACTTTGTTACATGTTACTGCTTTTCCACAGAGAGTCAAGCAAGAGCCATGGACCATGCTTCACTGGCTGTGGTTTAGCCACTACCTTCCAGTTTAGCCCCCAAAAAACCCTCTTTTTTAAGGATTTTTACTTTATGGGGATTGTTATTTTCATGAACCAATCTTCTTGGGGCACAGAGACTTGGGTCACAGCCTCCTTCATTGTGTCTTCTCAAATTATTTACCAAAAAGATGGTACCACAGGGGTACTCAGGTGAGCTGATAGTCATGGAAACCTGTGTACGTGCCTCCAGGAGCTTGCACAGAGCGCTGAATTTATTTATTCATAATGTTGGATCATCCGTTAGATGTCACCAGCACAGTGTCCACTCTTTGTCTCTGTGCCCTGTGTCTGTCTTGATTTCTCTCTCTATCTTACTGACTCTGTTTTAGGAAAGTTGGCAGGAAAGCCCCCATTGTGTGAGTGAGATAAAAAGATACCAGCAGGAGAAAGAGGAAGTGTTTATTAGTGCAGATGTGCTGGGTGCTGGTTTGGGATGGGGAGCGGGGATGGGGGTGGGGTTTGGCTGGCTGTGGCGCCATTGATGCCCCACTTCCTGTTTAAGAGGATGCCAGTGTGAGGGGGCTCAGAGGTGAAGGTTAGTTGCTTGGATTGAGGTGCAGGTTGCAGAGTGTGTGCGGGAGGTGGGGGGGTGTTGTGACACAGAGTGGGGTACAGTGGAGAGGTGGTACCAGGGAACAGACCAATGAGGGTCGCCTGGGACCTGGATTGAGCAGGGCTGTACCAATGAGAGAGCTACAGAGTCACAAACCCTGAAATGGGTGTGGCTCTCTCGGGCTATCCAGGCCTCAATTCCTTTATTAGTCTTCTTAAAAATGATGAGATTTTTCTTCTTGGTGTGAACATAAATCACAAGATGTTTTCAGTCCTAAGTACTGCTCCTGTGCAATTAATAATTAATATGCCCTACGTGATTCATAGATTAGAACCAATAGTGTAATGTTCCGTGTCTCTGTGTGTGCATGTGTCTACACTCACTCCGGTGTAGAGATCTTTGTAGTGGGACAGAGCTGGAAGCTCTGCTGACTCAGCCAAAAGTCTTTAAAATATCCGCCAGTTAACCTGTGACTGTTTCATTTACTATGGCCTCACAGCTGGCACAGTGTGTTAAAGCTGGAGAAGCGGACTCTTAGAAAAGGGGCTTCTTTGTATTTCCCCCTGGGGGAGTCCTTACAGGTTCCTCTTAGACACTGGTATCTATAAAAGGATCTATGTAGGACCTTATTTTACGGGTTCTATAAAGAAACCCTGTGGAGATATCACCATCTACAAGCAACTATTAAGGGTTCTGCCTGGAGAAACAAATAAAGAACCCTTAAGAGTGCTAGATACCGTTTTCTCCGAGAGTATATAAAGAGTTTCACAGCCCAACAGTCATGGTTGCTCATGCTGCGTTACAGAGCAGAGTCTCTTTGTGGATGTTCGAATAGGCTAAGATTGGATAAGTGCCCGGGGAGCGATGGGTGACTGGTATTCTTTTGTGCCACCCCCCAGGATGCCACAGTGCCCCCCCCCCCCTTATGTCCTTCTACTTCCCCGGTGACTGGCACAAGGACAGTCTCTATCACATTCTATTGGTTCACTGTGACAGAATATTTTGGGGAGATAACATTGTGTCAGGACTCCACTTAACACCCTGCTGCCGTGGCAACGGCATTGAGCTTCCACAACTCACCGTAAATGAAGAATTCGTCTCTTGTCTATTTGTGTTCACCAGAGGACCTAAGGTGAAGGTCCATTGATTAGCAAAGAACTCTACTGCTCTACACTTTCTAATGAGTTGTGTTTGCGCATATGTGTGTGCTTTTGAGAAGAGCATGCCTGGAATATGTACAGCCAATTGTACAAAATTTCAGAGTGGAATTCCTTTCTAGTCTCGTTCTATTCTGGTCTGATTCTCAAATTTCTTTTTTTATTCAAATAGCTTGTCTTAGTAAAAATCCTCCTCAAGAATAACTTGCCTGTCCTGCACTGGTTAAAAAGAAGCTAGCCTATGTCTTACTGTTGCTGGGCTCAGCTCATGTCATTCCATTGTCCACTGCTCTGTGCCCTGTCTGTGAGAGACAATATGAGTGACCTCACAATGGCTGCAAAAGAATGGCCAGCCTCTCCCTTGCACTGCTCTTAAATGTCTGAGTGAGCCTCGCAGTTCCTGGTAAAAGGGCACCAAGCATGGGCGGCACTGGACTGGGCTGTGGAGATAGAGAGTCACTGAAGTACTGGGTGGGGTTCGGCATGTTAAAGTTCAGTTATTTCACACATCCTGTTCAATAGTAATCAATCTCACTGATTCTGGTTTAACAATATAGATATGTGCATCTTCTGAGCAACAGATCAATATAAATGTTCTACAGAACTATGGAATGTACAGGTAAGAGATATACAGTATGTCTTACATTATGTTAGTACACTGTTGTCCAGACAGACTTACACAGTGAAGTACAGCAGCAGTTCCCAATGTTGGTCTTGGGGACCCACTCTCTGCTGTTTTTTATTCCAACCACAACTGCAACCCCAGAATCTAAACAAGCTGGTAATTGTTCATAATTGTTCAATTGTTCACACTTTTCATGTTTAGAGAGATATTTTTCCATTATAGCTATGCATGTCATGGAGAAAAAGCTAGCTCCTATATTCACATTGTGATTTTGCAAAAATTGTTTTTATTAAGTGCAAAATTAATTTTTATTTGCAAAATTAATAAATTTTTATACCTGATCTAATTATAGACTGGGGTGCATCAATATGCTCCTTAAGTCATTGAGCACATGATTAAGATATTTTGTCTTATGCTTAGTAACACAATGCAGGTTTAGCTCATTATAATTAGCTTTGTCTTTGAATCCTTCATTGCCTAACAAATGGTTAGTTTTAGTGGTCATGTGTCAAGAATCACTCTGGTTAAAACATTTACTTGTTTTTATGCAACTGCTTGCAATATGGTACAATGTGAATATACCATACAATATTTAACAATTTTGAACAATTACCAGGTTGTTTAGATTCTGGGGTTGCAGTTGTGGTTGGAATAAAAACCAGCACACACACAGTGGGGCCCCAGGACCAACGTTGGGAGTCACTGAACTACAGATCCTGCATCTGTGTACATGTGCGTGTATGAGTGTAACCATGTGAGCATGTGTTTGTGGCTGTGTCTCACATTCAGCGGGGCGTCTCAGGGCCTGGCCCCTGCCCTGAGGCTTCTTCAGCAGGTGTGACTGCCCCCACGTTTAGGGCCGTTAAAGTATTGATGAACTGGAAGATCCCCCCAGGCGCCGTCTCGCCCCTGTCCCAGTTAACATGCGTGATGGGCCATGTTTAATAATTCACCAAACACAACCATCCAGCGCTCATCTGGAAGTCTCCTCCATAGCCGCCACACCACAGCTGCTAGAGACCATGAGTGATGAAGACTAGACTGCTATATATCTGACAGAATTCTGCATATCTATCTGTGCTTTGCTCCTTCAGACATTTGACTGACATGTTCACCCTCAGTGACTGACAGAGAAAGAGCTTACATTTTAAATGCATTAGTTTTCTAAAGCTGGATCTGAAATGGTTATAGGTTATGATCCTGAAAAAACCTGCATACACCATGTGCATCCTGGGACACATGTATCCCAGGAGGCATTGCAAGTAGGGGTCAGGAAGTCAGGATTCAGTCAGTCTACTGCTCAGTCATCAGACAAGGAGATGAGCAAGCACTTTCTCAGTAAGCATGAGACGGTGTCTGAATGACTCTCAGCTGTGATTCTATCTTATACCTCAGTATACCTTCCCCCTTCTCCATTCTCAGCAAGGCTACTAAAGGGGGTGGGCCATGATTTTTGGTCATACTCTGTCTGTGAACAAACACTATTATAAATGTTCCATGATAAATAAATACATATGTTCTGTGACAATCAAAAAGTATCTATGTGGCAAGTCTGGTTACAAAGCTCATATTAGATTTCTTGTTCCTCTTCTTTCGTGAAACAGAGCAGGGCCAGTTCAAGGCCATCCATGTGACAGCGTCATGTTATTGTTCTGACTGTCACCACCAATCAGTTCACTTCCCTGCTGCCCCCCTTCCTCCCCCTGCTGTTAGCTCTGTGTGTCCCGGTGAACAGTACTGCGGTTCTGATTCTGAGACAGACCTGGAGTGAATCCACATCCCCCCGTAACACACAGTATGCCCTTCCTCTGCAGTTCTGCCACGGCCGCTGATCCACATTGACAGCTGCTCCACACTGCCTGTCTGTTCGCCTGTGTCGCCAAACCACCCTTGAAAAAGATATTTTAATATGAATGAAAGTTCTCTCCAATTAAAATTGAATAAAACAACAGGATGAACCACAACTGTCAATGGTTCATGGGAAAAAAAATCTATATTCTGTGACTCCACTGGTCAGGAAGGAAAAGATGGAATATTCACCAAAGGTCAAAGGTTGAGAGTATTGTTTGGTTGCCACTTTTATCCACAGTCAAAGGCTGGCGTTTTTTGATGCAGCTGGGTTTTTTACGTAAATGCAGTTTCCAAGCTAGCATTTCAACCCATGACCTATTGGTCACAAGCCCAGAAGTTAAAACACTGACTCTTCACATGGTCGCATAATGCAGCCCACTGTTGCTGTGTGCTGCCGCGGTGATGCGCATGATATGTGATTTTGCATTTCAATTGGAAAAGTTGGTATCTCATGGTTTTTTAATATTACATATTATGAGCTCTGTGTAGGATTTGGCAACTCAGAGCGATTTGAGTTCCTGCCACAGCTGGAGCAAGTAGAAGCAAAAGTGTGTGTGTGCGTGTGTGTGGATTTGTGTGGCGGGGGAGTACGTGAGGTAGCTGTTCGCTGAGCTTCGTAATGGACTTTTGTGCCCACGTATTTGTCTTCTACTGTACGGGCTCGTGATTAATGTCACATGGCAGGTCCGCAACCGCTGCAGATTCCGCTTCATTATGTCTCATTAATTACTGCCTTCTTCAATCAATCACCGCCCGCGCGAAACGTCTGCTTGTCTGTATTAATGTGCCACAGCTTGCCAAGCTAAGTAATATTCATTGGCATAGTATATAATACTTTAATAGAAATGCTTAAAAACACGGCGTCGTCATAATTCAGGACTACGCATATATTTGTTTTTGACGGTCTAACAACTTTGACTATTAATTATAGGTGTCCAGGGAACAAATATGTGAAAATATTATGGGGAAAGGTAAGTCAATCATACTATTCATAATTATTACATTACACTTTTTAGAGGTTTGCTTTATGAGTCTGAATACCTTTCGTTGGCTGTCGTATGCTAGTGATCCACACGAGGGCAGTGTTCGACAAGGATAAATCAACGTTTAAACGCAAGCTTCTCAATGTGCCTGACTGAATCTCAAACGTTGTATTGTTTTAGATGCTAATTCTGATTCTAAAATCTGTCACAGCATGCCACATCATGCCATATATTCTCAAACGTTATTTTATTTACATAATATACCAATCGTGATTAAATCTTAAATTTAGATCCATTTACTCACTTCTTAAGGAAGTTCTCTCACTAATGAGCAGGATACATCCAGAGATAAGCGTCAACGGGTTCGACGAGAGAATTTCAGAGGAATGTCTCTGTTGGCCAATATGCACCTAGTGAAGGACGTATCCAGCCTTAGTAAAGACAGCTGTGCTTGTCGTCTGCGGTGGGGGCTTCTCCCGGTCCCTAAGCGTTCTGCCCATTTCGTGCGTTACAAGTATGGAGCTGATTATCGCGTTCCAGCTGGAGAGCGCGCGCCGGTTCAGCGCTACGAGCGCTTGCAGACCCAGTTTCTCATATTTGTTTACACGCTGGGGAGGTGGGGGAAGGAGATCAGTGTCTTTTGGTGATGTTGTTGGAAATCCATACAAAAGCAACACAACAATAAAATAGCGCTGATCCGACTGTTTACAGTTACGTTTCCAGTAAGAACTCTCTCTTGAGTCAAGGCAACAAGCCTGTCTTAACGAGCTTCCAAACGCTTCTGTCCGATACTGGAAAATATAAGTGACAAATTGCTCCCACGATCACCTTACTGGATCACTATCATTATGACTGTTTGCCCTGAAGGACCCATTAGTTATTCACCCCCCGCCCCCATCCTCATCACCCACTTAATATCTGCTTTGGCTTGAAAGGCACTTGCCACACCTTTCCCACTGTGCTGTTAGCTGTCAGTTGCAGGCTCCAGCTCTGAATGAGATCTTTATAAATAGCACTGATATACACAGACATACTTGTTAGCATGTGCCCTGTGTTTTCCAGTAGTGTAAGCATATGCTTGTCAGGGCAGTAGAGGCAGTTGAATTGAGACTGAATTGAAGAGAGAAAGATCAGCTGTAGGACCCGTGTTCTGGGACCCCAGCCTGCCACAGAGGAAATGACCCAGAGATGGAGGAAGGGCGGGAGACGGAAAGAGTGGAACGGAGAAAGAGCCCGGGATTAAAGGAACGGAGCAGGAACGACGTGGGACAGATATGGGGAATGGGATTGATTGAAATGGATATGAGTGTAGAGGTGGAGGAGCAGACCGTGACCTGGCTCCACGAATCTTCACTGAGAGGGGGGAAAGAACAGGGGAGTGTCCATGTCAAGGCCCTGCGATGGGAGCGCTGTGTTCTGACTGAGGAGTCTGATAATCTGTGTTGCACAGAGAGAGTGATGTCAGCTCAGATCCATATGCAGAATGAGTACTGTGCAGACACAAAGGAGAGCAAAACTGTGCAGAGTGTGTAGACGGTGACATCAGCACAGAGACACACATTCACTATTATATTTATGCATTTAGCAGATGCTATTAACCATAGCAACGTGCAGAGCTTACCTTTGTGTTTCTCATTTTTTCACATGCAGTCCATTCATACAGCAGGATGAAGCCCTCAGAGTTAAGCACCTTGCTGAAAGGTGCAGTACAGACAGGGTGATATAGATGGTGCAGAGACGTTAATGTTTACACTGCACTGAAAACAACAAGATTTAATGTCCTGTGTTGCTTTGTCCTGTTAGCTCATCTGTTTTTACAGATTCTTTTTCACTGAATGAAGACTTGCTCAAGATTGTGCAACAGTTCATTTATGATGTCATGCAGGTGTCTCAGCCACCTCGCCATGGTGACCGGTCATTGTTGTTGCGTTTTTACATTGTTGCATTTCACCCAGTTGATGCCTGCTTAAAGATACCTGCTATTTGTTCACAGTTAAATCGAAGAGGAGAGCAAACACAGAGCAACATGTTCTCACTGTATCAGTTTTTGCAGCCATCACACAATGTCCTGAGAATCCTGTAGCTTTAAGAGAACCCACCAGATAAGGCTCACTCAGGAAGTTCCATCCAAGCTTAGTTATATATGTGTTTGTATTCCTCTGTATCATATCTGGCAGCTTCCTTCCTTACATGGTCGCAGGCGCAGTTTGAGAAACGATAAACACAGGCGTCGGTGTCTTTTCAGAAAGTTACTGGATGTCCGAACAGGAAGTGCAGTCCGTAGAGTCGGTATAAGGAAGCACTTAAAGGCCAATAGCGACTTTGCTCTGCCTTCTTTGTTTGCTGCTGTTTACGGCACAGAAGGGTCATTCGGAGCTATTTCTGTTGCTGTTGCGGGAGTCACGTGCTGCTGGAGAAGCACAGGGAGGTTCACCCACATGGGGAAGTATGAACGGACCAAGGCCACGTCAGTCTGGGGAGAGAATCAGCACGCAAGGG
Organism: Albula goreensis; assembly: GCA_022829145.1. NCBI lineage: Eukaryota > Metazoa > Chordata > Actinopteri > Albuliformes > Albulidae > Albula > Albula goreensis. Next base: position 25,425,986 of record CM040755.1, read on the forward strand.
ACATGAATTCCTGGGGGGAAATGGGTGGGGAAAGGCAGTCGCTTTGGGTTTTCGTCTCTGGAGTTCAGGAAGCGTTTCTCTCCCTCGTTTGTTCTGTAAATTACAAGTCTTCTGTATCCATTGCAAGGGTCATTGACAAGACACCGCCTACGCGAAAAGAAACAGCAGAGAGAGAGAGAGAAAGAGAGACAGAGGCAGAGTCTTTTCAAAGTATGTCTCTCTAATCCTGATACCCGCCTCCCTTTCAGTTCTCCTCTTTTCTGACTTCCTTACCTCACTTAATTTCAGTTTGGTTCACTCAGTCAACCAATGGTGCTCTATTGAGATGGAAACCCAGAGCAGTGTTCAAAGTAACAAGACAAGTGTGATATGTACTAACAAATAAATGTAAATGCTCATTTTCTCAGAAGCTTAATTAACATTTTAGATGTTCATGGAAATGAGTGGATGGCAGCTTTATGTACAAATGTTGATTGCATTCATCCCATTGTCTCATGCTCCAGTCTTATTTTTCCAGTCTTCGATTGTGTTTTCTCATCATTTCTTCCTCTCTCTTTAAAATTCAAATCTAAGTAGGTTTTTCTAGCATTACAATGATCAATGCTTAATTTGTTATAGCTATGTAAAGGAGCAAAATGTACTTTCCCCCTGAAGACACACAAAATAAAACTAACGCACACATAAAGGTTCTGTGAGGATGATGTCACTTCCTGTTTCTCCAGCTGTAGCATGTCAGTATGTCAGTGAGCTACAAAGCCATTCAGTGCTGCACATGACCTTGGATAATACGTAAGACCTGGAGTCTGTGGGCAATGTTACTGCATACACTGGTTTTATACCTGTGCTTAAATCACCATTCATTCTGTTTTTTTCCATATGTGGAAAAACAGCCCTGTCTGTCAGGCTCTTTAAGATGGTGTGGACATTGTGACTGTCTTTCCTGGATGGCTGTCTCCTTCTGTCTTTCTCTCTCTCTTTCTCTCTCACACACACACACACATACACACACACACTCTCTCTCTCTCTCATTGCTGAGTGTAACAGACACCCCACTCTCCTCAGCCACTTCAATAGGAGTTCAATGGGAGGCCCTCCGGTGGCTTTTAATTACTGCAGGCTCTGGAGAGGGTCCATGTGCTGGAGACACAAACAAGGCGCCCATGCAGGCGTACAGAGGGACTGGCCTGAACGGGGATTGCTCTCGCTTTTTCGGGAGTCACTGAGGTGAAGCCCTGGCCCCACTCCAAACAGAAGAGTGCCACAGTGTGGCAGTGCAACTCGCAGCCAGTTTTCTTTTTTTGGGCACAGCTCGGCAGCGACAGCAGAATGTTGGAGACCACAGTATAAGAGCCATTTAACTGTGTGAAGGGGATGTGCGTGAAGGTGGAGTGCATAAGCCCACCTTGTGTGAGGTTGATGTATGTAGGACTGGGGCGGAGACTGAAATTAGCCTAGCATCTCTCTCTACATTTTGTCCTGTGGCTGTAAAGATCCTGATTGGGCCATGAAGTCTCATTAAGGCCTGTCAGCATGTTCCTCTCTCTGTGTGAGGAACCGGCGCACACCACACCCTTCCCTCAGCCTCCCTCTCCTCCCATTGCTCCTGCATGTGACCCCCACACTCTGCTGGAGCACTCTCTCATTAGTAATTAAGCCACCCTCTATTATGAATGAGACTCAGGGAGGGATGGTGCATGCATTTGGCTTTGGAAGATTAAAGAATTTAAGAAGGGGGCAGAGGAAGGAGGAAGGCCTTCTCCAGGGAGCCCGGATTAGAGAGGAGAAGAACTCCTTCCCTCCATCAGTAGCTCTTGCTCTCCCCTCTCCCCTCCCTTTCTCCACCCCTCTCCTCTCTCTTCTCCTAGTCTATTAGAGTGCCTGGCCAGGCCTGGAAATCTAGCGCTTCTACCAGAGAGTATGGGCGAGACGTGGAAGTTCCAGAGAAATGAAAACTCTAAATCACGGCTCCCTGCACCACGGCCCGATGATTTAGGGGACAGTTGACCTGAGCTGCTGGAGAGTTCTGAGATCGTGAGAGAAAGACAGAGAGAAGAGGAGACAGTGGAAACAGCTGAGAAAAAGAGAAAGGTCCAGAGAGGGAGAAACAGAAAGGGCTTTATCTTTGTTCTTCAGTGTTATGCAGGTTTTGCACAACTGAGCTGTGCATTTGGAATGCATTCCGGAACTGTAAGTAGTCATGACAGTGAGACGCCCTCCTTCAGCTCATTTGAAAATTTGTATTGAGTGCAGTTTCTTTTTCTCGTTTTTATTCTACACCTTCCTCAGTATTGTCTCCTGTCTTCCTCTCTCATTTTTCCTCCCGTCTCTGTTAAAAATGTGTGCAAGAGGGTTATAGATACACTCTAAATGTATCTATTCATGCAGTGTTATGAGAACGGCCCAGCTGTTTTTCCTAGACACAGTGTCTCTTTCTCTCTAATCCAAATTATGTAAATATTGCCAAAGTGCACAACAATACATTGAAATACAAACACAAGAAATACCACACAATGGAATCATACACAAATATGCCTGGGACAATAGCAGTAGTATATATATATATATATGTATTCTAATATGAATACGCCTGTTAGAGTCCCTACTAATACTACTATTAAAAAAAAATGATAATAACAGTGTCTCTCTTTCAGTCTCTCTTTCTCATGTACTGTGTGTGTTTACCTTCTCTCCTTTATCAGTGCGGTTTGGCTCCTCATCACACTGTGCCAGCCCTCATAGGGTGTTCTGTTTCTGGCTCGCCCTTTTCCATACTCTCCCTCTTCAGTGCTGTATAGTCTGAGCCCCAGGCCAGGCCTTTGATTCGCTGCGAATGTAAAATTGATAACGTCCAATCCCAGGGGCTCCTCCCATGTGACAGCTAAGTGCTTCCATATGTGTGCTTATCGTGTGTGTGTGTGTGTGTGTGTGTGTGTGTATATGTGTTTGTGTGTGTGTGTGTGTGTGTGTGTGTGTGTGTGCATATTTATTTAAAGAATGAAGGCCTGCCTGTTTGTTAAGAGAAAAAAGGCTTTTTCATCCTTCAGCTCTTACAGCACTCTGCTCTTACTTTTGTAAGCACAAATGTTTGTTATGTAATTTGACAATGGCCTCTTATGAGATGGTCTCCAGTTTAACGTTATGCAGCAATGTGACTTCCTGTTACCAGGCTGTGTCCCTGTCCCAGTGTTCACATTTGAGCACTTACGTACTTCAAATGCATGTGGTATGAACTTCCAGGCACTTCCAGGCTGATTGGTTTTTCTTTGATATGTGTGTACATTTATCTGCACACCTTATGAACTCCTCTAGAGCTCATTCTGTAGATTTAAATTTCACCAGACTGAGCAGAATTTTGGATATTTCTGAGCATGAGTGTGATGTCACAGACTTTGACCAATCGATTAAGTCACTGAATTTTCCCTGTCAGGCACTGCCCACTCCTGAAAGTGATTATTATTTTTTCAGTGTGTTGGTGCATGTAATGTAAACCGCTCCTGTAAGCTAACCTGAAAGCTTCATGTGAACCGTCTTGCTGCCTGAATAAGGCAGAGCTTCAGCTCTGACTGTTTTCCCATGTTCCTCATGCCTCCAGAAAACGTACAGAATCCACATGAAAAACTGTAATCCTGATCTCACCATCGCATGACAAAATTTGTCACTGACAGAGTCATTGCTCAGGCAGGAACTCCAGAAGGTCTGGGCAGCCGCAGGATTGGGACATACCTTGATTCCGCCTTAGGATTGGACAGAATCAGGGTGCTTCCTGTATGCGGCTTTGTGATTGGATAGAACCAGGCTCCAGCCTTTGGGATTTACTGGAGCCAAGATCTTGCCTGACACAGTCTGTCCCTCCATGGCTGCCAGCTCCGGCCCAAAGCAGATGGAGGGGATGGAGCAGGGCCAGGTGCTCGTGAGGCCCGCCTTCCCAAAAGCCAAGCTCCAAGTGTTAACGCAGCATTCCCAAATACACGAGACAGCATTCCCGAGCTGCACTCCAGGATTTGGCAGCATTTGCTCCCGGAGCAGCGTTCCTTTGGCTTGCAAGGAAAATACATCCAATTCACCACCTGTGTTTTAAGGCAGCACGTGTTTTCATTCTTTGCTCTCCATGTGCCAAACCCTCCTACGTTCCTGGTATCTGATTGCTTGGCAGGAGAAAAACATGATGGAATCGGAGATAGAAGGTGTCATGAAGAAGAGGAGGAGGAGGCAGAAGAGTGGCATGGGACAGAGGACTTTCATGTGTCTGACTCTTTCAGCTGGGACTGGAAGCTGTGATACAGACGTGGAAATGGAAACCTCAGTAGCAAATGAGTCAGTGAAACAGCGTTCCTACATCTGCTCTTCTTTAATAAGAATCACATTCCTCCAAGCCATTTGACCCGTGTGTGTCCTTGATTCTTGAAAATACTTCCTCTACAATGGAGTGAGGCAGGAAAGTAGAAGTCCAGAAGGTGGATTAATTTAGACATGAAATGCTTGTATGGAAAATTGTTTTTGGGGCATTGTCTGGTAGAAGGAGGACCAAAAACAAACCAGATTTTCAGCTTAAACAGTTGCAGTCTCTTTTACTAATTCTGCACTCTCTTGATTTGACTGATTTTTTACTTAATTAAAATGTATTTGCAATGGCACATTTTTCTATAGAAAAAGTCATACAGCTATGAACAAAGTAGAGTCAAAAACCTAAAAACACAGAATCAAAAAAGTGAGGAATTATTCCTTCACCCTACGACAATGTATTCCACAAGACTAAAGGAAAAACAACAACAAAAAACAAGATACAAGTGAATGAAGAAGGGGCCCTGCTCTGTTTTTCCACCATTGCCCTTGATCAATACGGGCGATCGATTCCTTAATCAACGTTTCCCATGATCTGTATGCACCTATCGCTTTCCTTGACTCCACCTGTTAGCGCTTAGCCATGCCTGTGATGGAACTTCAGGACATCGGTTCCACCCAGAGCACTGGTAATGAGAAAAGCAGCAAAGCAGAACGGGGCCGATAATCTGTTACCATGGCAACAATGGGGAAAAAAAGAAAAAAGCAGCAGAAACTTTGGAGCCCCACGTGAACGATTTTGGAGAGCGTATGAAAAAGCTGCTCTGTTATTTATCAGCCACATTTTTAATAATTCAGAGAGAGGAGGGATGAGATGAGACCCCATTCCAGTCCTTGTGCACCCCCCTCCCCCAACAACAGGTGACAGCAGGACACAGCCATCCCTTTGGGGAGGGTTTGGGGGTGTACCCCTGCTGGAGCCTAGGGTCAGAGTTCAGGGTGGGGTCTGCACTGTGCATTTTACAGTATGTTAATGAACATTGGAGACACATGTATAGGAGGTTAATCTAAGCTGTGCCTTGAAAAACAGAATGAGAGAATAAGAAGTGAGGAGAAGGTGACCCCCTCCCCCCCCCCCTGCCTCAAGAACAGCATATTGTGCTGAAAACAGGCCAGGTTTGAGCGGAGATTCAGTGGGGTGTGAAAACCTTCCTTTCAGCAGAGTGTCCTGGTGCGATTCACTGCTCCCGCTCTTGGAACAGTTAAAAAACAAGTGGTCTGACTGTCACATCATTACAGCCATGTATGTGTGGGTCCCACGTGCATTCCTGTCTCAGGCCAATGTTCAGCTCCTCCAAATGCAACCTGCCCACTGAGGTGTCTCAGAGACAACATCACTTTATAAACAGAGTCAACAATGAGGGGAGACTTGTGTAACTGTGTGTAACTGACTGATAGTATGTCAGTGATAGCTGGGCTGGCAGTGGAGTGTAATTGTTTGGGAGCTGGGCATTGGAGGTAACCCCAATATTGCAGGTTAAGTTCACCCCTTGTGCAAGGTACTTTACCTGAATTGTCTCAGTAAAATACAAAGCTGTACAGCTGGATAGTGTAGAACCTGCAACCTGTGCAAAGTGCTCCAGATTACAGTGAGTTATAAATGTTTTAATGTAAAAATTGTGTAACTGGTTTTCTTTTATATTTTGGTAAGAGCAGTTGCTGTTTTGGACTCTTTGGGATACCTTGATGGGAAGAGCAGTTTACAGAAATAAAAAGATTGTCATTACCAGCTATGGCCGAAGGCGTGCATTGTTGAGGAAACCGTTGGCTCAGCCTTGCCGGAGAATGACGGGGGTAAGCCGGGGGTAAGTGTGGTAGTCTCATCACTCTCTAGTGACTGGCCATCCCTGCTTGACTAGGTGCCTGTCAAGGCACACACAAAGGACGTAGCTTGTAATTGGTAGTGTGTCTAAAGAGTTCACCTGAGTTTCGATAAATAAAAAAAAGTTTAAATAAATAAATAACACATAAAATGAAATAAAATTGGTTGACAGGCAACAGTCCTCAGGGATGGAACTACCAATGCTCATTATTTTTGCCCTGAGAGATGATACATTCTCAGACCTAAAACCATATTAGTGAAATATCTGCAGCACAAGACAAGGTTCTTCCTTGGAAAGTGTGGATAGATTCTGCACCTCATCCCTGACCCGGGGTCAGCCTGTAGATTAGTTCATTCAATGGATGGGATCCAGATTTAGGTAAAGAACAGTGATCCTGTTGACCCTGATCTGTTCTGTAGAGTAGAGTCCTCTTGCCTTGGGTGTGTCCATGACTCTCTCTCTCCTCATCTAGAAAAGGTAGCATCTCAACCAGACAGGAAATCATTGGCTCTTTGTGTGTGTTTCTGTGTGTGGTGTTTGTGTGTGTGTATTTGTACACATGTGAGGTAGAGGAGGAACAGATGGAACAGACAGGAGGAATGAAATGTGTGCGGGGGTACGTGTATGTGTGTGTGTGTTTTTTTGAGTGGGTGTTTGAATGCATGTGGTATAAGAATTGTAGAGAACAGAAGTTCCAAAGGTCTCTGTCTAGCAAATGGATAGCTTGTATAATAGCAGTGTGCTTTCCTTACCAGTGTGCTTTGGGGACTCGTCTATTTCTGCTTCTCCTCCTCCAGGGGGGAGGGGGTAGGGGGTGGCTGTCAGTGTTACGTCATTACAGAATGCTCATGGTCTTCTGCTGACAAACTCAAGGGGAAACAAGACTTGTTTCTCTCGCTCTTTCTCTCCATCTCTCTTGTCTTCATCCCCATTCAACTCACTCATTCCCACCCCCTTGCCCCCTTCATAAATACCCATTCTCCCAGAAAATTGAGCTTAGGAGAGAAAAGGAGGGAGACAGAGTGTAAAAGAGAGAGGGGGGAAGCTGCCTCAGAGAGAGGAAGACGGGACGGGGATTTGTCATGTGTTTATAAATATATTCATATCTTGCTCCGACATGCCACGGCCTGCAGTGAGGCTTGCAGCGATGGCGGCTGCGCTCCTCGGGGCCGCGTGAGAAGGGAAGAGGGGGAGAGTGAGAGTTAAGAGACCTGGGCACTTATTCATACACCATCTCAGAGTAGGAGAGCTGATCTAGGATCAGTTTTGCCTTGTAGCATATATGGATAAGGTTAGGATATGGACTGGGGAGGCCTGATTCTATATCAGCGCCTGTGAGACTCTGTATGGATGCTGGCCCTGACTCCACTCTACTGTAGTGTATCATTAGATCCAGAGCAGTTGAATTAATTGGGGGTCATGAGCATTGACACCTTCACATCTTTCAGCTCTTGGGGTCTACAGCCTGCATGGTGATGAGTGCAGGGGTGTACCCATAATGCACCTGTAGCCTAAGGGGCCTGTCAGAGGAGGACACACTGTAGACAACAGGCATCTCTATGGTTAAGACAGCACGTTGTGACCTTTCATGATGCTTTTCGCACCTTTCCAGAACCTTTCTGCAGGTAAAGGGGGTTGACACTGTGACCTCTGGGAAGCCAGCAAGGGAATCAAAGCTCTGCTGCTGAATGCAATAGCGTGACCTAAACCTACAGTGTATGTGTGCTCACTCCCCATTGTGTACATGGCAATGGCATCAAGCACACAAAAACACTCCGACACATACAGAGCTGAACAGTGATGAAAAGTGTAATTAATAGTCCCACCTCAATTTATACCAAAAAGGGCTCCTCATATCCCCACCCCCAAAAAAAAAACAAATATATGACTGTATAAACATGAAACTGTGTGCATCCTAAGGTTGAAGGTGGACTCTCAGATGCTGTGTTTAAGGGGATGGCTGTGTTGTGTTCTTACTTTTGTTTGTTCAGCCTCTTCATATCACCGTGGTGACTGGTGACATCATGTCCACCACTATTTGGACTTTTATAGCTCCCACAATAAGGTTTTGCATAAATTACACAGAGGGAGACCTCCATTGAGGGTGAAGTTGCAATTGAAGCAGTATACAGGAGGGGGTGGGTGGGGGCGTGCAGTAGGGGTGTTGAATTCAGATCAGTAGATAAACAGATCATCATTTCCAAAATGTCTCTGAAGCATGACAATGGCATTATGACATTGATGTCACATGAGCACAGTGAGAATGTCTAAAGGTGCTACCTGGAAGCAGACCTGTCACTGAGAGGGTGCATTGGGATGTGGGGGGTGCATTGAGTGTTGAATGGGTATGACTGCTGAATTCAAATGACTGGATAATGGCTCAGCAGACTTGAATGGTGCATGTGGGGATGGGGGTGGGGGTTGGGGGTGGATGAGGACTGAGGGACATTATTTGAAGTAGTGGTGGGGGGGGCTTGAGGTGTTGGAATGAATGGAAGAGTGCTATTGACCGCTCTCCAGTACAAGGCCTATCTTGCTCGGGCATTTGGCCAATCAGACCTCTCTCCCATGGAGTCGCATGACATCACCCCCAGGTCTCTCCGCGGCAGGGGTTGCCGGGGCAACGTGCGGCCCAGGTCCATAAGAAGGAGTCATTCATCCTCTTTTTTTATTTCGGAGCCGTGCGGCCTGAGAGCTGGCGGAGCTTTTGTCGCTGTCACACGCCGCTGCTAGTGACTGTGGAGGGAGCGACACCCTGCACAGCGGAGAGAGATTCGGGCGATGGGGATGGGGGGGTGTGCGTTCTGTCTTTCCTGGGTGGACAACAATCTCCCCCATACTTTCTGATAGACCCCCCACCGCCCCCAAGTGCTGCCAAAGCCTGCATTCTCCTTCTCTTCATCCGGTTCTGGCCATGGAGAGATTTGTTGGAGGCAGTAATGCTGCTCCAGGCTACTGAACAGATGCCCGCACCGTACCTCCCCAAAGTAGGGCAGTGTTTCATTACTCTCTTGTTAATACCATTGACATTTTTAATCTTGGAAAAAGGAGAGATGGAGACAGGGAGGCATTATGAAATGTCTAATTGTTCAGAGAGACACAGATCATTCAGGTGTTCAGAGCCAAACAGCCAGAGCAAGTTCTCATTTACATGTAGACATTTAGCTGACGTGCTTAATCTACCGAGAGCGACTCACACAAGGCCATGTAAAAAGGTTTAGGCAAAAAACAGAGAGAATATCAAGTTATAAATGTCACCTGTGATGCCAGAAGTTGACCCACAACATAACATTAAGTCCTATAATTGTTGTTTTCTTGCTTGTGTCACAATAGGTCACATTCTTTCAACGTATCTAGAATGTTGCAGTGGGGCAAAAAAACGCAGCTGCTGTATTGGAGAAACACTGCATGCCTGTTTTGCATTAGCTGAGGCGGGGGGCTGCTCTCAATGTGTATTGATTACCTGTTGAGACTCAGTGAATGGCGGGGTGCATTGCTCACTCCGCTGTGCTGTTAAGCATGTGACCCTGAGCGAGCTGCTGCCATTTGCCGTGATGTCCTCTGGAACCGTCAGTGCTCTCCCCAAAAGCAGGATGTGTCTTCCTGTCAGGCCTTCCACTCCAACCAACAAGCTATTTCCTCATATCACATCAGCTGCATTTGCATCATGGGCGATGGAGTCTTCCACACCACTACCCACTGCTTCCCCCTCCTACAGGATGGCCTGCCCTGATATCTGTCTACACTATTGGTTTAGATAGCCATTCAGCTCTCATAGACATGCCCAGATCGTGCTTATTTATGTGATTCTGGTCTGCACAGGCAATGCAGAAAACACAACCATTATGAAATGTTGTTAAAAAAAGTGTTGCAGATGAAGGATGATTTGGTTGTTATGTTGGAGAATGGATTGGGGAGTTGGGGGCCTGCAAAGACAGGGTGATAGAAACAATGACTGCAAATTCAGGCCCATTCTTGCTGTGACAAGCATTGAGGCTACCCAGGGGTCAGGGGGGTGGGGTGCATTAGCAGATCAGCATTTCCTCCGCAGCGTTTCCTTCACACACTACACCCACACTGCACACTGTCTCGCAGTGCCTTAAGAAATCAAACCGCTGACCAGGAAGAGGCCGTCACCCGGGCAACCCAAAATATCACATTCACAATCAATAAACTGAGCTGAGCCGTATGACACGTTAATGGTTTTAGGGAGAGGCAAAGGGTACTGTGTGTGCGTGCGTGTATGTGTGTGTTGGTGACCTGATGACATGGAAGGGGGAGAAATAAACCAGCTGGACCCCAACCTTCATCACCTGCCTCTCCACCCTCCCCAATGAAAATAAGGTCTGGGATGAGGCAGGCAGGCTTGGGAGGGGTGTGATCAGTGTTAAGGAGTCGGTTACTATGAGCAATTGCACATTATCTTAAGTCTTCATCCTGTTTCACCCTTCCTTGGCTCTTGTGTAGAACATCTCTGCAGAGGTGGAAGCCCCGGCTTTAGACCGTAGAGATACTCGCATATATTTGTTCCATTCAATGCACCCAATCAGCTGGTTCTCCTTAGCACACGTCTGCAGCCAGGTAGGACAGCTGATTAGTGAAACCAGATGGGTTAGTGCATGGGTGGGACAAATACATGGTAGCACTTCTACTTTCAGAGATGGTTTTCCATCTCTGATTCCCTGTGGCCGATTTGACTTTGCAGTGTAAAATGTTATGTCCTGGTTGAGCAGGTGTTCAGGTGAGCCATGTAGGTCTTTTTTTGCATACCTCAATCTCTCATTCAATGCTATCAAGTCCTGATAACGTCTCACAATACAATGGATGTCTCATTGTGAAAATCATTACGTTATGCTTCATCACTCCAGGGAGTAAATAAAACACTTTCGAGCTGACTGGTGATTGGTTGTTGAATGAGCGATGGGGGTCTGGTGACATGGTGGTGGGGAGGAATGGGGGCTGGGTTAAGCAGATCACTGAAAGGCAGAGACTTGCATGGCGCACCGTAGACTCCCCAGCTGTCTTCAAGATGGCGGACAGAGCCCAAAAGTGACTGGTGGTGCTAAGAGGGGATTTCTGCCCAAGGCCTATGATTTGATACGGCATGTCAAACAGACACCGAGAGCTGCACAGGCGCAGACAGCTGGCTTTTACAGACTTTGTTCCAAAGCTCATGTAAATGCTTCAAAAGCCACTCACAGCATAAAGCACAGACCAAGGCCTGGAAAAGGGTGGATGAAAGGATGGGTGTGAAAGCAGCTGAATGAGGGACCCTGCCAGGATAAGGGAATGAATAATGTCGCCATGGCAATCACTCATCTGACACGCCAAACGTCCCTCCTGTTCCATGAGCAGGACAGGACATGTTGAGCCTTCTCTCTCTCTCTCTCTCTCTCTCTGTTTTACACTCCTCTCCCCCATCTATTTCTCTGTCGTTCTCTCTTTAGCTCAAAGTGATAATTACAGTGTGGTCAAGTCAGCCTTTCATTAAACCTCCTGTGCCTCCACATCTGTGTGATATATTTAAATTAGTGTCAGGGCGTGAGAGAATATCTGCTCTCAAAGAAAATATATAAATAAATTACATTTAAAAAATAAAATAAACAAGTGAGAGGACTGAGTGTACAAGAGAGCTGCATATATTCTGCTTCAATAGTTTACCACGGATGAGACTTTGGAACACTTTGATCTCATTGCATACTTTTGGCATGCTTTAATCTCATGCCAGCTGCAAGAAAAACCACAATTATGAGAGGGCCTGCTAAGTGTGAATCACAGAGAGAAACAATAAACGAGACTGAGAGAATATGTACATATTTGCTGGAGAAATTTTGGTTGTGTACCCAGGTTAAGTTAACAACACCAATTTTCTGCCATGGGGCTTAAAGCTGCAGCCCTCTTTCTTGTTCATCAGTCATGGTACTGTGCCTCTGACACTTAATGTGAATCAAGTCCTTACAGGTACGGTATGTTGCATTTTGGCGTTTTTTCAACTCAAGTGACACAGATCGTTTCATTCTCATTATTCCTGTCATAACTGGCCTGTGACCATATGAGTAACATAAATGGGTGGCTTAGACCTGCATGTGTGTCCACTGGCTTTTTGTTTACTTTAAATCCTAAGTGGTCGCTGGTGATTGTCTGTTTTCCTTGGAGGAATAGCTGTTCTTTAGCCAGCAACAGAAAGGCCAAGACTGTGCTGGACACGGAGCCTGCAGCCAGTCCAGCAGGAAACCGCAAATGTGGAGTGAATGAAAATAGAAAGAGGAGACAGTGTAGTTATTGGATTGGCTTTTTATTTCATAGTGGATTTCCACATATGTCACACCCCTCAAGTCTTCCACAAAAGTTAAATAATAGCTTTGTAAAAACAAAGCAAATCATTTCTGCAGAATCTAGACGTTGGAAAGTTATTATTCTGCTTTACAACTTGTGTAATGTAAAACTATAATCTGAAGTATGTCAAGTAATATCACAGTCTGTAATATTGCAAAGTGCCTCTTTAAATTATGGTTGCACATCTCTTGGAAGTGCCAATCTGTCTGCTGGTTTTCATTGTATTTCAGCACTTAAGTGCTAATTTCAAGTAACTGACAGAGTATAAATTGATTGGTGAATGAAAGGAATTGAAAACACACCGGCAGACTCCGATGGTGGTGAAATATAAAGTTCAGAGAAATGGTCTTGTAACTCAAAGGTTGCAAGTTGAAATCTCAGGTGGGGCACTGCTTATGCAAGGTATTTATAAGATAAAAATACCCAGCTGCATATATACATAAAGGTAAAAATGTAAACTATGTGAGTCACTTTAGATAAGGGTTTCTGCTAAGCAAATAAATAAGATATTAGTGATATGGTAGCGAGGTATGACTGTAGTTCTGCATACCTGCTTTAGAGGGTATGATCCATGCAATACAAAATGGCAGTGCCAAAATGCTCTAAATGGAGCATCATGGGTGGACGGGCTGATCCATGATCACAGGGGCTGCTCCAGGTGCTTGCCTTTCATGCTGGAACTGAGGTGCTCAACACAAGCCCCACCATCAGGATACCCTGGCAGGCACTCCAACCAGCAAGCTGTCCCCGGGGGTTCTCCCTTAGCGGAGGAATAGTACAGAAAAAAAATAACGTCACATATGATTATGCGCAACACAATGGCTTATTATTCGGCCTTTTATCACGACATTTTGTTTGCTTGTGCTGGGATATTTTTTCCTGCTCCCTGGTGACTTTGCTGAACATTAAGCTTGAGACGAGAGAGCGAGAGAGGCACAGAGATGGAGAGAGAGTGAGAGAGAATTGGAGACGGAGATAGAATGTGATCATGGTGCCTCTGCGCTCTGTACCAGAATAGCGGATTCGGTAGCATAACTCTCTCATAAACAAGGCTATCCCAGGTCTGTTAACTCAGGCCTTGTCGAGCCCATGATGGTTAGGAACGTGTGTTTGGTTGGGTCGGGTTGCTTGCATGTGAAGCATGTGATCACTTCCATCCTCTTTGTGGGGGGGGCAAGTTTGCAGATTGCAAAATGTAAAGGTTGGATAAATCACTCAGATAGAACTGGCCTCTTTTCTCTGTTATGTAAGACAGCAATCAGTCATAACATCTCATCAAATTTCACTAAAATTTGCCATGGACAATTTATAATGAGCCTTCTCATAATAAAGAGTCAGTCTGCACCTGAGAAATACTTCATATTGATAGTACTTTATAAACTCTGTAAATCTTAACACTGATGAGTTATATTTCTATATTATATCTTTCTCAAATTTTAGCCCTTTCTGCTTAATTGTTTCTCACTATTACCTGGTTTCACTCTTCCTTTTGTTAATATTGTGGCTCAAAATGAAGGGTTCTCCTCCCACAAAGTGACAGGGGACTAAGAAAGAGAAATGAAAGAAAGAGAAATGCAGGTTTGTCTTGTCACCCATAACATTATACTGATACAATTACCCTTCCTCCATACGCAGCTACGGTTCATCCACTCTCCCCATTAGACATTTTTTCTGCCTGTGGACCACCCAAAAGTCAGTGGTTATATTGAGCCCTGTTGTCAAATAAGATCATTTGACATATGCTTATTTCTCATGAAGAAGTCTATTGTAATAAATAGTGCAGAAGCTATTTTTGTCTCTGTTTTGGTCTGTAGTGGAGATACTATTTAAAGATACAAAATACAGTTCTGAACTTTGTCCTGGTTGACTTAATTTCACAGTTTCGACTGAGCTACTGGTGTGGTGTTTAATATAATAAACTTTCATCGTATTGTTTACATTACTTATCATAACTGCGCCTTTAGGAAGCTACTATTTAAACTTCATCAAGTTATTTTCAGACAGCTGCCCCATAAGCTGGAAACTGAGCTGTTGGGATGACTTGGACTGGAAGGGTAGTGCAAGAAATTGCAGTTCTCCTCCGTCCTACAAGACTTGAGAGCGAGGTGAGACGAAAATCCGGGTCCCTTCTCCCCTCCCATCCCCCCTTCTCTCTTCGGAGATCAACTCCGCTTGCCTTACACCCGTTTCTGTGCTCAGCATTAGAACGGCTGCTGCAAGTCCAAGAGTATATGCGCTCAGTCACACACACACTCTCACAATCAACAGGAGCACTCTGAGTACAGTGCAGCGCGAGGCAGAAGCAGACACCAGGCGCGTGGTCTGAGAGGCGAACTGCCTTTCTGTCGAAGTCTCTCTGTTGTTGATGTAGATCTTTCGAGTCGCTCGTTCATTTGCCTCCTTCTCCAACTAGCAGGCTGCAAGAGGACACGGATGGATGTAGTGATTGCAGTTTTATCGTTCTGCCCACACCCCTCCCGAGAGAAAGGCAGGTCTAAGCATACGGCTGCGCTGATAGCACTGAGGGGAAAGTGACAGTCGGGGAAACTGGAAATCAAATCGGGAAGAGGATAGCGACCGGACTGACTGTGGATATTTTGTCGCTGTTAAGACTTTAGCCTCTCTCTGTTACTTTGAAATTGACGAGTGGAAGACGAATTCGAGGGCGCAGCTTTGGAATTGCATCGGGTGATACCTAACCAAGCGGCAGACATGTATGTACCACTGCTAACGCACGTTTTACAATTCAGCTTTTGTCTTAGGCACGTTGGGTATTCTCTGTCTGGGTTATGGAGAGCGGCTACATCAGTTTTATTTTGTGGGCGAAATGTTCATGAGAGTCTACGAGGAAGAAAGGCCTGGTGAAGCTGAAACAGCGCCACTAGGCAAATGACGGAGCGTGATTAACGTATAACTATAAGAGAGTCAAATGAGTTTCCATGCGCACCCATGTTAGCGTGTCGTTCCGTCCGGAGTTGGAATTTGCATCTAAAACGCCAGGTCGGATTGTCACGGTTTCGGGGTGTGGAAACCGCTTTGACAGACCCGGGATAGCATTGACGGAAACCCGTTCTTTGCCCGAATCTGAGAAGGACAGACGAAGAGTTTGGTTGTGGTTAAGCGCGGTGCATGTGAAAGCCTATCATGACAAAGGGGTCTTGTCTGTTAACTGTGCTTGGTTTGAATATGTAATGAAGGTGACAGAAGTAGGGCTAGTGTTAAAAACACAAGCTGCTGTCCAGATTCAGCATGGCTCCATTTTATTTTTGAAAACAAAGCAAACCGGATTTAATTTGCGGATTATTTTCGATCAACTGAAACTCGGCTCATTGTCCCTCCTGTAAAGGCAAATGCTATTTTAATCAAAATGTGTAGTTTTTTTCTCTTTTAAAAGGGTGGTCTGTTCAGCTCACTCTCGTTGGAATAAATGATATTCCTTCTGTATTGCTATTGCGAATATCCTTGTTGGCCGGCTAATCCCACATTCTAATCCCCCTGTTGACTTTTTTAAAATACCAGTGCAAGGGAATGTAGCCGAACCCTTATAGCTATGAATGTCGTAATGTAATTACTTTTTCTTTTACACAGATTTTTTTTGGACAGTTATTCATGTTTTTCTAACAGAGAGGATTTTCATTTGACGCTCCGTAAACATCGTGTAGCGTTTCACAACGATCTAAACACTGTCATAAACATTCCATGGACGTGGAAAGAAGTTTCCATTATAGTCATTAGTCAAGGTGTTGGCTACATCAGAAGAAATATGAGGTTTATAACATCCTAGTCGGTTGTTAAGCCTTTGACTGATTAACTAGTAGGTGAGGCCATCTCATGTCATATTTATCAGTTCTTTTACGTTAATCATATCCATCTCCTTGATGTTTTAATTTTGCAGCGTGGAAGGCTCACTTCAGAGCTACACACAAAATGTCACAGTATGCAAATATCATCAACTGTAAATAAATGATTAATGGGTTCTCTGGGAAACCTAAGAGGTCGCTAAACATTTGGGGAGTTTGTGAAGAAGATCATCTGAAAGCCAGTGGGCACTGTTTAGCAAGGAACTGGCGAATGATTCAGCACGTTTAAAAAGAGTACTTAAACTGTGTCATAATCTGTGTTTTAGCAAGCAACAAGCAGAATAAATGACTTAGGTAAGTGGTGTGCTTGTAGGTGAAGTTGAGGTCTGCAAAAGGACGAGTTTGCCCTTTAAGTCCCTCAGTATCTGAAGTGAGGGAGGAGCAAAGGCAGTGAGTTAATATTGTCATGGCTGCAGGATTGTGACTTTAAATGACCATCAAGCCCAAGTAGGGAGGAGCTAATTAACCTAGAGGGGAGCGATGGCCGTCATGGAGAGAGGGGAAAGAAGAAAAAACACAAGATCCAAAGCTTCCTGTTCCCGGGGAGTCATACCCTCCCTCAGCCGCTGTGCGTTGACGCCCTGCTCTCGGCCCTCTCCGTAGGACGGCACGTTGGGGTCGGAGTGTGGGAATATTCCTCGGGAAACTTGGGCCTTGTGGGGGAACAATCTGGGGCCGTACAATTGGGGCTTTGTGCTCAGGCAGGGAGCAGAGGGGCCTAATTTAGCTAATGATTTGATCAACAAAAACAATTATGATGAAAGGGATACGTGTGGGAGGGGTGAAGGGACACACACACACACACACACATGCAGGAATAACACACATATAAACACACATTTTCAAGCAGTTTGTTGATGTTGTCGTGAGAGGAATGAGTTGTGTAACTTTCGTATTGTTCTTTCCGTGGGGGTGTGACCACGATAGTGACTCTCTGTTAAGGTCCATTCTCTTTCCCAGTTTCCCTGCCTGCCTGCCTGCCTGTCTGTCTGTCGGTCGCTCAGTCAGACTCGGTATCCAGCCTGGTCAGTCAGGCTTTTCTGGGTTGGTCCTAGGAGGGTTACATGCAGCTTGATTTATGTGGAAGCTGTGCAGGTTTGGCTGGGTTTGGAGCGGTTGTCTCGTTGGACTGGCTTAGTCGGTATCATGTGAAATCACTTTTTTTTTTTTTCTGACTGTCAGCTGGTTTTGGTTCTGCTTCGTTGTTCTGTTTATGAGAGCTCTAGAGGACAGACTGAGTCTTCCGGGTAAGAGCTGGCGTGTTGCATCAGTGTGCCTCCATCATTATCCTGCAGAGCGTATGCATGTCCATGGGCAGATGTTATGAGGGCAGTCTCACCCAGCACTACTTCCCCAGGCCCATGGGAGCGGTCAGGTCTTTGAGAAGTATTGGGAAGTCACATGGACTCTTCAGTAGTTTGACACATGTGTACCCTCACTGATTCCTCTCTCCGTTTCCCCACTCTGTCCCTATATCTGACTACCTTATGCAGTCATTCAGAAACATATTGATTTCTGTAGGGTTTTAATATTGTTTATTAGTGATACTGCAAGAGCCCACTTCCCCCAATAGCACAAATCTAATACCCCCTCTGTGGCTGGCAGAGAGAAAAGGGAAATATTTGGCCATGATTAAAGCCCTCAGATCAGTGTGAGGTGCTGTGGAGGGAGGATTCCCCTCATTATGCCAGCAGGCGAACGGCCGTCCCTGTGTGCAGCAGGGCCACCCAATCAGGAGCAGGTTCTCTGGGTCATGTGACCAGCACCCTGGCTGTGTGAGTCCTGGGGAGAGGGTGGGAGTAATGGGGGTGATGCAGGTGGGAGAGGGGGTCTGTGTGGGGCTGCCTGTATGGGGTGCCCGGGCCCTGCTGTAATTAGGGAGTGGGGGAGGGTAAGGGGGAGGTACACATATAGGGTAATGGAGACAAAGACATTAAATCTTCTTTATTACTGTCATTGAGAGACATGGTTCTCCAGATGCTCTGGATTTGCTGAAAAATCCAGATGTGGACAGTGGTCTTTGTGTGGCCAAAGGACCTGTGTGTGTGTGTGTGTGTGTGTGCGTGTGTGTGTGTGTGCGTGTGTGTGTGTGTGCGCGTGTGTGTGTGCGTGCGTGTGCGCGCGTGTGTGTGCGCATGCACATGAGTTGCTGTCTGTGTTTTGACTGCGACTGACTGCATGCATGCAGAAGACTGTAGCCTGATGTGTGTACACAGTGTGGGACGTGTCTCCTCTCTGTAGCTGCATGGGCGGTGGGAGGGTAGCTGAGGATGTGTTTGTGGCTGTGTGATCACGTGCCCGTCTGTCATGCCCTGGGGTTGCTGTCACTCTGAAGCCGCTCCTGTCGCTCACAGCCCCCCGACCCCAGTAACCCCCTTCCAGCATTGCTCACATAAACAAAGCCATGAGTCCTGAGGCACTTCCCGCATCCTTCCCCACAGCAAAGACTCTTTCTGTCTTTACCAGAGACTGATCTGAGGACAGTCCTCTCCTCAGAGCAAGGCTCTCAACCCAGGGCTCTCATAGGGCGAAATGAAAGAAAGAAAAAAACTCCCATCAACAGGGAGCATCTGGCCTTTGTATGTGTGTGCATGCACGCATA
This sequence comes from Albula goreensis, assembly GCA_022829145.1. Lineage (NCBI taxonomy): Eukaryota > Metazoa > Chordata > Actinopteri > Albuliformes > Albulidae > Albula > Albula goreensis. The sequence continues at coordinate 25,444,948 of CM040755.1, forward strand.
TATAAATGTGTGTGTGTATGTGTGTGTGTTTGCATGCTTGCTCTTAGGAGGAAGAAGGCCTGTCTGCTTAAGAGGAAAAAGATCATTTTCCTTCTCCTGGCACCATGTTACTGTGTCCTGCTTTTATTATGTAAATATTCAGGTATGACAGTACTCACTGTTTGATTGGATATTGACTGTTGACCTCTCGTGGTGGATTTGAGTCTTGCCATAGTGACATCACAATCTATGATTGCTACATCTGTGACTATACAGTATTGTATTCTTCAAGAGGTGTGTATGGTGTTTTGCAGTGCTTTTTTTGTCAATGTGTGGAGCATGACTGTAATATCCCTCTCTCTGTTGAATATTGGCTCTACGTTTGTCCCTTAATTCAGCCACTCTTCTTTAAATGTCCCGTTATTCTTGGCCAAGCATTACTCAGTATCCCTGGAGTATTAGAGGGGTGGAATGGTTTGGTGTTGTCATATGGGGAAGAAAAACTGAAAAGCTGTAATTCTACATGGGGCTTTCTCCTTTAGACTGATACCTTTCCCTGACTTTTCTGTACATACACTCACTCACACACACACACACACACACACACACACACACACACACACACACACATACATGTCTTTCCCACAGCGTATAGTTTGCCCAGTGTTCGTTTCCCAGCATGCAGTGCAGTGTGCTCCTGGCCACATTTGCCCTGAGGTTAATGACGTCCCGCAGGCAGCTCTGTGCCTGTGTGCTCCACCCCATGCTGGTATCGCAGCTAATTAAGCGCACACACCCGCACAGTCCCGCTCCTCCTGTGTGGTATAATTAAGTGGGTAATAAGTGTTTGTTGGTGAGTGTTGTTCCTGGCGTCCTTGTGGATGCTGTCACCGTGTGCCATTGTGTCCTCCTTCTGCCTGAGGTACTCTTCCTGTCATCACTTCTGCTCCATCAGGAGAACCTTTGGGTTTTCGGGGAGGAAGTTTGACACAGAACATCTCAGAAATCCTCAGCAGAGACAGACAGAGGCCCCCACCCCTCAATTCTATTTTAGGACACAGGGCAGCCAATGGAGTGGCTGTGTGCAGTTCCAAGCGCCTGAGCAGCTGCCTCAGTTGCCAGGCCTGTTCAAACAGGAAGCTGTTGGAGCCGTGGCGCTGACACAGCGACGGCTACGCTAAATGACAGCGGAATAAAAAAATAAAAAACCCTGCGCAGGGCCTGATCGCAGTGTCATTAACTCCAGCCAGACCGCGTACAGACACACACACTCACACACACACATACACACCAGAGTACACAGTGTCTACACTCTGCCCTCTAACTTTGTGTGCCAGAGTACAAGTTGTCTGTGTCTGTTGTCAGCATGGTGTCAGTGAGATGTGTGTGTACTCTTTCGCAGAGAGGCAGAGAGTTCCCCTGAATCGAGTGGGCTTGCTACAGTCTTCAGTCTCTCAGCAGTTAGCCTTGAACTTGCCCTGACCACTTGCCCCTCCGACCCCCAACCCACTGTGTTAACGGTTTCCTCCCCCTCTCGGGTCATTTTCCAAACGATTGGGCAGTAAGAGCCCAGAGCCCCAGAGCAGCATGGGGGCCAGGCCAGCGGTGATGACATCACAATGGGACAGAGACAGAGAGTCAGAGACGGGCCTGTGCTGCAGCGGTATGTCATTACTGCACACACACTGTGCCCTGCTGCGCTGTGTTATTGCAGTGTACCGTTACTGTGCGTGCGCCTTTCAGTACTATATCATTACAGAGGAGGGGCCCAGGACGCAGCTGCACCGTCTGACTCACTCTCTCCGTGTGTGCAGCTCAGACACTGGAGCAAACCACAAACAGATACACACACAGAGTATGTACGTAAACAAACACACTGTCAGAAACACACACAGGCACATGTACATATACATACATGCACACAGGAACTGAAATTATGTGACCCAGTCGTGTATTACCACTAGCTCATTGATCTGAAACCAGTCATTGTGTGTGTGTATGTGTGCGCATGTGTGTGATTTGTTTTTTTTTTTTGTAAGGAGGAAGAGCTTTGGGTTGGTTGGAAAAAGTCAGTGATTCATAGCTAAATTTAACCCCATCTCATTTGGTGTCTTGGTACCTCACTCACCAATGACTACAATACAAAGCATGCAAACATATGAGCAGTCAGACACAAACACAAGAACCTCATACAAATGAATATGAACACACACTGATCATACAAAACACATACAAATACATTCTCAGAAACAGACACATACACACACGGAAAGATTAAGAGTCACATAGATAAACCACACACAGTACAAATGATCAAAGAAAAATGGTAAGACATGGACAGATGAAATCTCAGATAAGAACCAACACTCAAAAGCACATGTGGGCTCGCCCGGTTTGGATACCCACCCACGTGCATTGCATGTGCACGCACACACAGACTCAGACGTGCATACACAAGCACACAGACACACACGCAGAGAAACACACATGCCACACTCAAACATGCATACACACTCTCACACACACATGCCACATTCAGACATGCATACACACACACACAGAAACACACATGCCACACTCAGACGTGCATACACACTCACACACACACACACGCCACACTCAGACGAGCATACACACACATAGACACACTCAGACATGCATACACACTCACACAGACACACGCCACACTCAGACGTGCACACACACACACAGACGCCACACTCAGACTCTGGCTGGCAGAAGCGCAGATTACGGGGACAGTGATATCAGGGCTTTAGCAGGTGTACCCATCACACCGTAATCCCCCTCAGTCCGGTCAGGGCCCTGTCCTGACGGTGAGTCACTGATCTCTCCAGGTGTTTCCCCTGACAGAAGGAGCCTGGGCGTCTGGCGCTCCACCATGGCAGTGTTCAGGGTGTCTCAGGATAAGGGGGCTGCAGGCCTGGTCCAGGAGCAGGCCTGGTCTGTAAAGCGTGTTTGTGTTGTGGAGAGGATGTTCAGTTAGCCTGCGCTGACCTGTTGGGCTGTGCCTGTGCACCGAGCGGGGGAGGGGTACGTCACGCCACGGCCACGGGACGGTACCAGCAGGTGCTCGTGACACAGATCTGGTTGCCAGCGACAGATGACCACCCGCTGTCTCTCCCCACGTTCTCTCTCCCTCTCTCCTCTCCCCCCTCCCTCCTCCCTCTCTGCCTGTCTGTCTCTTTCTCTCCCTTCCTCCCTCTCTCCCTCTGTCTGCCTCTCTCTCTTTCTCCCTCCCCTGCTCCCTTTCTGCCTCTCTCTCTGTCTCTCTCACTCTCTTTCTCCCTCCCTTCCTCCCCTCTCTGGCTGTCCGTGCCACTCTCTCTGTATCTTGTTTTTCCTTTCGATTCAAATTCAATTTAACGGAGCACTATCGACATACAGTAACATTATACAGTCCTGCCAAAGTAGAAGAGACAATAACAATAAGTGAGAACCCAGATCTGACAGCATTCAATCTTAAGAGAAAAGATTGCTGTCTTTGCAAGGAGATGGTGAATGTTGAACATTGTTATGGTACTGTTCTTTGCATGAAACCTAAATTGATTCCCCTCTGTCTCTGTGACTTTCTCTCTCTTGCCCTCTTTCCCTGTGTTTCTGTGTGTCCCTCTCTGTGGTGTATCTGAGCACTGCCGTAGCTGAGTTCTCGCGCTGTGCTGGGCCATCAGGCCGCAGACAGGGCCCTGAACGCTTTGGCAGCCGCTCTCAGCAGCAGCAGGTCTGGTTGGCTAATCTGCTTGCGTCAGCTGCAGCTCTTTAGTGCAGCGCAGAGCAGTATCCATAATGAAAGCCCCGGCAATGCATGACACAGCGGTGATAAACAGCCCAGAGCATTCCCACCAACGTTTATCACCTTTAATTCCCACCAAGCATTTCATTCTGGGAACACTTTTTCGTATTGGGCAAATACACCTCCAGGCACAGATGAGAGGGGCGCTAGTGAACAGAGTTTTTACTTGAGAGAGAAAGTTATTTTCCCTACTTGGCACTGAAAGGTATTGACAGCGGTATGTCTTTCGGCCCTTAGGGTGTTTGACACCATTTTTACCATAACCACTTCAACAACCTCCACCCTCGCCCCCACCTCTGCCCTCCCCATGTTTACATCATCAGTCTCCGCCTTGAGTGAAACTCCTTCCAGCTGCTCGATACTGTGGTGTCGAGAGCAGGGAGGGGAGGGGGGAGGAGAGCAATATTTATTTCAGCTTTTTAAGGTTTAATGGGCACCCCTTGATTTGTAGAGGAATTTAGCTGGCCCTTCTGCTTAGGCATAAATGTCTTGGGTGGTAGCCTGGTTTCGGCTCTATGGTGCATCAGGGGTACAAGAGAATGGCAACTGTAAATATGCCACAGAAGGATGACCAAGTTTTTGAAGCAGCAGCAAATCTAAAGTTTCAACCACATGATCCAATTAGAATTGCTCTGACAGATCCCACACCCCCTCAAAAGAGAATCAAAAAGATGTTTGGCAAAGGCTCTTGGGAAAGCAAGATAGCAAGCATATGATCTGTTTTTTTTTTTCTACCTACAGGTGAATAAACCTCCATCAAGCTGTAAATTACTGTACATTCCTCTGTCTTGAGCTGACAGCCTACTAGTGGCATTTAAATTAAAGTCTAGTCTTTAACAGGCTACATGCTCTGCAACAAGTGCCTGTTTTTTACAGTGTGACAACTTTAGCAATCCCACCTGTGGTTTTATTAAATATGTTTTTCAGTGTAAATGTAGCATTGGCTGTAAACAGTGAGCCTTTTACACTTTGGGCTGAGGGGCGTGTGTGCCCCTATGGCATTAGCCATCATTGGGTAATTAGCACTCTGCTGTAATTATGGGGGCTGCTTAGCCGGTGAAAAGACTGTGGTTTTAGTGTTGTATCAATGTGTGTCCATATTATGGGCTTTGCTGCATAATCCCATGTCAGAGGGCTTTCGGGGTAAACCCCCTTTGTGGGGTGCGTGGGGTGAAGGAGGTATTTGAGAGCGTTTGTGTTCTGTAATCCGCCCCGACCAAGCGGCACTTTGACACACGCCTCAGAAGTTCCTGAGAAGTGTATGGTGCCACGTGGGACGGAGATGCCATGTTGAACTGAGACCAGAACCCTGGGGGTTGGCAATGAGTGTGCGAATGTGTCTTTGTCTGTTCACATGAGTGCTTTTGTGGATAACTGCTTGGGTGTGTGATTGTGTGGATTTCTACATGCATGCTTGCAGTGTCTGTGTTTGAGCCTTTGTATATATTATACATATCTATGTGAGTGTGTGTGTGTATTGTGTAAGGGTTATGGCAGGGATTTGCTTTAGATCTTACATGGTTTCCTTATGCTGTGTGAAACCCTGTTGGCTTTAGTAAATGATAATAAAAATGGAGCTGGCAGGTTGTACTGGGGGCAGATCCACAGCAGTGATACCGTACAGTGACAGTGTAGGAAGGGTGGGTGTGAAATGGCAGGAATCTTCAGTTCAGCCCCTCATTCATGCACAGGGCTACTCAGCATCAGGCTCACAACCCTAGAGGAATGTAGCAGAAACTACAAGATCTATGGTTGCAGTTGTTTTAAAAGTAAACATCCATTTATATCACTCATGAATGAATTTCAGTCGGTCAGTTGTCCTGTATTTTCAGACTGCATAAGGGCTGTACACTGGTGTTTGTTTTGTATGCTCGAGCTTTAGAAATTAGCTAGTTGACAGATTTACAGTTTAGCAGCGCTTGACCTCATTTCATTCACAGAGAAACACTCGTAAACACACAGACTCTGACAGACAGACTGACACATACACATAAACACACACACACACTCAGTGAGCAATGCAGGGAGAGCAATTATCAGGTCCTTTAATCTTGTTAGTCACTTGTGGGACAGCAGGCAGGAGAGGGCCTGGGGCAGAAGCCTAATTACAGTAATTGGAAAGGCAGGCGTTCTTCTGGGTTTGTTAAGCGACCAGCGCAACGTTCATTAAAACGGGAAGTGAACAAGGCTGTCACATCTCTGTCCTCAATCGCATCACCGTGCACCGTCGTACATCCAGCCCATGGGTCTCCTCTGAGAGGAGGAGTGAGGAGAGAGATTTTAAAAAATTAAACGCGGGCAATTACAGCACCACAGATGGGCCCAGCTCACGCACAGTAGGTCTGCTCGCACGCCGTGTGTGCCGCAACACAACACAGCGCGGTGAAACATGGCTCTCCCTCGTGGGGGGTGTGTGCATGCTTCCCCTCAGAGGATATGGAGCTGGAGACCCGACCGCAGGCCCTGGACTCTGACCACAGCGGCTCGCACCTCTCCAAACAAAAAAAGCAGCATGTCTCCACTAGTTTTTGGTTTTACCCCCCTCATATTCTGAAGTGGCGTGTGTGTGCTCAGTTGAGCGAATGTAACCCACTTCCTGCGTCCCTCTGTAGAGCAGAAGGGGAGGATTTCTGCAGCAAAACACGATTTAGCTCTTTGTGACTTAGCTCTTTGTGAATGCTGGATATTGTGCTGCAGTTTTAGGAGGACTTAACCTGCTAATACCCCTCCTTTGGCCTAACCAGGTTCCTTTCACACCCACCCACCCATGTGTACACACACACACACGCACACATACATACACACAAACACAAACTGGTGGGAAATGGAAGCCTGTGAATTTTTGTATAATTTCTTGCATGTAAAAAAAAAAAAAAAAAAAATCAGCTGCAAGGAATAGTAATGTAGCAATGAAATACACATGCTAACCTTGATAAACGGGTAGCCACATGCATGCTTGCTTATAAAACAAACATTGAAAAGTGTTTTCTGTTTGTTTGTGGAGTGATCATCGGCCAACAATGTGCGTGTCATTGCAGTGTCATGGAGATTTTCCTCCTTAAAGAGCCTGGGTCACAGCCATCCCATAATATTACTGTAAGATTAAGGTCAGTGAAGCAGGGCGAAGGTCCAGAAGGTCAGTGTAAGGGCAATGGTCAGCAAGTGAGGGACGTGACATTGTCATCCAGCATTATGCAAGGGGGTGTGGCCATGCAGGTGGAAGGTCAGTATAGTGTGATGTCACATACTGAGGCGTGGTTACTGGAGCTGCAAGTGCTACAGGAAGTGGATGTTGAGGTTGCATTCATTGCAGTGGAAGGAAATGGTGGAGCTCTGAGGATGGGAGATGGAGTTTAGATATGATTGCCTCCCTGCTGGCCTCTCACAGCGGTTCCACTGTACCGCCTGTCTCAGTGGTCCTGGCTGTAGCAGAACACAACTTTGCTTCAACAGCATCTAGTTACAGTTAAACCTCTTAACACCCAGCTGGGGATTAGACTGACGGAGGGGCTCAGAAACGTGAGGGTGGGGGGGAGGGGGGAGAGCGGGTTTGTGGGGTTTTGTGAAATCATACTCTTCTTTAGCACCAATGTCAGCTGCAAAAATGAGAGCCACCATCTTCATCACCCATATCGATATCATCATAATCACAGGCTCACATGTTCCGAATGTGAAATTGGCCGTAGTGGTCTGACCCCAAAGGTGATTGCTGCTTTGGTGTAACTTTGGTAACAGTTGTAATTCTGAATGCAGCAGTGGTTTTAGAGGCAAGTAAAGCAATTACCTTTTTAAAATGACTCACTTTACACTGGTGTATCATCATTTTAGAAGATACATTTTTCCCAGCCCTGATGGCCTGGAGGCTGTGGGCACTGATCCAGGATCAGTTAGCTCACCCTGAACACTGGGCCCAGTGACTCTGTGGCAGATGCTTAGCATGACTCACTATTGGTGCTTTGGGCCTCCCATCTGTCTGCATTGCTCTGCAGCCTCACAGTCCGACACACTGTCCAGCTCGCTCAAAAACAGGATTACCCCTCACAATGTTGGGCACAGCAGCAGTACTTCAGTTTGCCTAGTTTTTATAGAGGGAAATTTTTTAAATCTGCTGTCTAGGTCTTTTTTATGAGGGAAAGATAGGCCTATATCAGACGCTGCAGTCCTCCAGGACCACGGCTGAGTTGTACTACTGAGAAAAAAGCCTTTACATACCACAGAGTAGCCCTACAGATACTGTGGCCCTACAGGAATTAGGGGCCCCTACATGCGGTGTGGCCCCTCAGGAACCAGGGTTGCACAGCCTGCACATGTAGTTGAATGTGCAGTCTGTATGTTTGCTCTTGACTGTGCTGTTCATTGTAGCTGATGAAGCAGAAGGCAATGTGCGAAAATTGGTGGGGCCCTGCCTCAATTCCCACGGCGCCCACAGTGGATAGGTCGAGCAGTCGTGCCAGAGGTGTCCAGCCTCACCCTGTTTCCCGAGGGGATAGAATATTACCAAGGTAAACATAGACCAGAATCTTTGCATCTTGGGACACGTACCCACATGGTCACCTCAGTGGCTTTTTGAAGGGGTGGTGGGGGCTGAAACGGCGTGAGATGCGCACAGGCAGCCCCTTCCTCCTTATCAGTGTGGAGCCAGGCACAGGAGGAAACGAGGGCCACTGGCAGGTCATTAATCAGCCAGTTTAATGGGCCTCGTTAAGAGATGGGAGATTGATAGCCTGACAGAGAGAGAGATCTCAGAGTCGGTGTGCAGCAGAAGCAGTTCATTTCCGATGGCTGAGACTGGGGGGCGTTCTGGATCTGGGTGGGAATCATGCAGCCCGAGCGGCTTTCAGACAGGGCTGTGGATTCAGTGCCAGTTCATTTCCACTGCAGCTGGGTAGAAAACATCCAAGTGACATTCCACAAATCAAAGAGGGATGGTTGGTCATGTGGCCGGGAGAAGGTTGGAGAACTATTGTGAATTGCTACTTTGTTCCATCAACTCCCTGGCACAAAAGGAATTTTACAACTATTTGATATCCAAAAAGGAAAGAGACAACTTTTCAGGAAATGAGGAAGATGGTTTTATTATGAAATTAATCTTCTGTCACATGGTGTTTTTAATAAAAGTTATTGTAAGAAAAGCCATGAAATGTTGACAGGAAACGACTTATGATGCAAGTTTTCTATCTTTGTATCAAACTGGAAAAATAGCTAAAAGGAGCTACAAGTGATATAAATATATAGGGGATATATCATGTTGTCAAGTGTTAATGCCGCACATGAAGTTAGAAAAATGTCATGCTTGGTTTGTGTGTGCAAGTTGCTCCTGTGGGGCCCAGCTCCATAGTTTTCGCTTTGTAAACAAGCTCCAGGTCTTCACCATCTTCAAAGTCACACTGCCCTGCTCGTGTGGTTCAGCTGCCTGCCTGTCCTCACTGGAACCCTAAATCTGTCCACCAAGGCAGGGAGTAGTAGGTTTTGCATTTTTCAAATGGTCGGAGTCAACTGTTGCGTCACTACTCGTCCAACCTGTCCAGCTCATTTTGAATTGGAATTTGGAGGTTGGAGGAAAGGGGTGGGGGAGGTGGGGGGTGCGGGTTTGTGTTCATTAATAATGTGTCTTCCTGTTTGGGTCTCTGAGAGACACTCAGGCATGCAGGGAATGGAGGGTATGTGTGTACTCCTCCATCGCGGAGGGCGCAGGGGACGGAGCACCAGGTGAGCACATGTGTGGGGGTTATGTGTGTGTGTGTGTGTGTGTGTGTGTTTAGTGCACGTGTGTAAATATACAGTATATGGTAAGAAGTGTGAGGAGACCATATGTTTGAAGGTTCTTCAACTCTGGAAGTCCATAGGCATTTTACTCCAAACTGAGTATTCAAATGAAGACATGGAGAAAAGTACTCATGGAGAAGGGGATAGAGGGATGGTGGTTAATAGGGAGTATGGGGGCCAGCCATAAACCACCTCTGACATGCCTTCACTGCCTCAATACCCAGGTGTTGGCCTCCTGATCTCAGTGTGGGAGAGATCTGGATTAGGGCTTCAGTTGAAGCTATGTGAAAATAGTTCCTCTCACTGTGTGTGTTTGAGGCAAGAACTTTAGGCCAGGTGATTGACAATGAGAAATTCCAGCTTCCACCCTCTGAGAGCTGGTGTCTGTAACACAGATGGTTGCTGTTTTGCTTGGCATTGTGGGAAGCTCACAGCACAACTGTGGCTGGGCTGTGTGGAGGGAGATGGGCCCGGCCCCGGAGCCTGGCCCCACTGGATGTGAGGATTCACGCTGGGGCCCGGTCGGGGGAAGCACACTGGACAGAGGAGATGGCATGTCAGCGATGAAGGCATGTGTAGTGGACTAACTGTGAATGGGGCGGGGATGGGGCTATGGCAGCTCTGTGTCAACAGGAATGTGCTGAAGGCTGCACATGTGTGAGCACACGTACATCTGTGTGCGTGTTTGTGTGCACCCTGTATGTGCATACTTCTTAGGTGTGTGTGTATGTGTGTATGAATGTGTCAGGTTTGCAGTGCAGACTTGTGTGTGTATGTATGTATGTGTCCATGTCTACGAATGTGTGGTGTGTATGTGCATCCAGTGAGTGTATGGCTGCGTGCATGTGTGTGTGAGTTTGTGTGCCTGTGTGTGTTTGTGTATGTGTTAGTGTGTGTGTGTGTGTGTGTGTGTGTGTGTGTGTGTGTTTCTGTGTTTCTGTGTGTTTCTGTGTCTGTTGGGCACACAGGTGCAAGCTCCCCAGCGGATCGTCTGCCTTGCTAAGAGACAGCTGCTCCATGGGAGATAAGCACTCAGAGCTCCCTGGACAACTGTTCCTGAAATCCCCTTTCCTCCCCACCCCCTCACCCCATGCCTCACTTCTCACCCAGCGACACTAGGCACCACGCCCAGCCTCCTGCCTTACTCCATATACCATCATTAAACCGCTAGCAGTTCAAGGCCAGTGGTCACTCTATCGCTTCTATTGCCATTCCCAAACTACACCTCCCAGAATGCCTTGCCCATGTGTGCCCATTGTTGGTTATAAATGCATAAATGAGTGGAAGACTTGAATGTCCAGGAGCAGCTGTATTTTATTTGGGCCAGTCTCTCAGTGTTCATGCACAGGTGTTCATGCGTGTGTGGAGTTGGTGTGTGTGTACACCAGTGTTTAAATAATGGGTGTAAGAATTCTGACTTGTTAAGTATCACTGAGCTACAAAAGTATTTGATTAAGGATAATATTGAAGAGTAAATAGTTAAGTTCATCACACTGTGTACTGCGGGGCAGATAACCTGCGGCGAGGGTAAAGCATTTCCAGTTCCAATTATCAAACATGTTTTCTTAGCTTGTGAGCTTATCTGTTTACATGTCAGACAGTTACAGTTGTCCCCTCACGACACCTTTATCAGTATGAAAGGAACATTCAGGCACTTCACATCCTTTTCTTCTCTGAACCACTCCTCTCTTTTTATTTTTGAAGAAGGTTTTCACAGTACAGATGCTTCTGTTGCTTTTTTTGGTACTAATGATAATTTGTGTCAGCCACCCCTTTGTCTGTTGACTGCATGTACTGTAAATGAGCTAACATCCAAGAAAACCGAGGTGTGCATGAACAATTCATTGTACAGATTCAAACGTAATGCTTTTGATTAAGGTTTGCACAGCTAATTAGACAACACCATCTGCTTGGTCTGCCAAGTGAGCAGTAACTCCTGCTGAACGTGTTATAGGCTACTTGCTGGCGGGAACATATTTTACCCTACAATCTAATAAGGAAAAAAAATATTGCCACTCCATTGTACCAGTGAACCTCATATTGAGAAACCTCGCAGCAAAATTGGCTAGCTGGCTAACCTGAGTTATGGCTATTCTTCTGTTAGGTCTAGCTGGCTAACCTGAGTTATGGCTATTCTTCTGTTAGGTCTAGCTGGCTAACCTGAGTTATGGCTATGCTTCTGTTAGGTCTAGCTGGCTAACCTGAGTTATGGCTATGCTTCTGTTAGGTCTAGCTGGCTGACGCCTGAAACAAGGAGTCATGCAAATGTTTCACAGATTCACTTGAATGTGACTCCCTCCATATTGTTTTTATTTGAAGGTGTGCTGAATTCTTTGTGTGTTTAAGCTTTAAGGAAACAAGCTAACAGGCTTAAATAGCATGCACACCTTGTCTGAAGCAAATGTTTTAGTTGCAAGGTTTGCCTCTAGATCTAACATTTTAGCAGCCACAGTGCATTACTGTCTAGCTCCGCCAAGAGTGGATGTTAGCATACTGACATGTCAGGAAGTGTTCTAGTTAACTGGACTCTATTCAGGCCCAGTTTGGAAAGACGTGTTTGCCTACCATGCCAGGCCATTAATGTACATCTGCTGTTGGCACCAAGTGTGGACCAAATCCAACAATACTGGTGTGTTTTTCCTAAGCAATATTAATGCTACCTAAAATGCTAACATGCCACCACCTGTTATCCATTTTTTTCAGACGTTCGGTACAGATTTAGAGAGGGGTCCACATCTTGTCTGCCTTGGTAGGGTTTGTAGTTTAGTTGTTTTAGTAGCCCCTGTTGTGTTAAGTAATTTTTTTTTTTAAAGAACCAAAGAAATTGCAAGTAAGAGTGCAAAACAATGTTCAATTGTTTCCCCCACCCACCTCCCATCCCAGCCTCCATAGGTGGTCCCAGCCTCCCTCAGAAAGTTAAACCAGTTATTATAATACTTAAGATACCATTTAAGGTATTTTATTTTACTCTTAAAAGATAAAATGCCTTAATAGTAAAGATTTATAAAGAGGTATATTTACTAAGGTATGATAAACAGCCTGGAGGGCCTTCCTTTAATAGCAGTAATGTGTGGGAAGGCTAATTCTCTGGCAGAGCCAGGGTTCTCCCCTGCATTTAGGCAGGTAAAATGTCTGATACTCACACCTTTTATTCAGTCTGCATCTTAAAAGCAGTTGTATTGTTGTAACCCTCTCTGCTTTCCTAACTGTCTAAATAAAGAAAAATAGTAAGGTTGGTGGCCACTCTCCTTTAAAAGGAAAAAAGTAGTTGCATTATGATCAGTGTGGATGTCCCGTGGGACCGAGGTCTGTAGGCTTGGAGTGTGCAGGCCTTGCTGTGAGGTGCAGCCGCCGAGGGGGACAATGACAGCAGACAGGCCGGGCCTCTGACACATTCTGACACCCCTCTGGCCCTCAGTGCTGTGTCAAGCTGGCCCCTGTGCATTTAATAAGCACACTAATGATCTATTAATAGTCCTCCCAGGCGTGGCGGCTTTGCTGTCTGATGAGAGCCCAGAGTTCCCCTCCTGTGTCGCATGATCATCATGGTGACCTGAGCTGGCGCTGGTAATAAAGGTGGGCAGCGGTGCTCGGCCACTCAAACGTTCCAGGGCCATTTGACTTTAGGGAAATGAGGTGCGTGCGTGCGTGCGTGCGTGTGTCCGTGCGTGCGTGCGTGCATGAGTGTGTGAGTGTGTGGGTGGTCAGACTTGGGAGTCAGTCTTTCTCTCTCACACACACACTCACTCACGATGGAAGTGCAAAGGAAGCAAGCAGGGGCAGCCCACTGACACACCCGTCGCCTTTCTTCCAGACTAGGAAACTTCCACTCATTCAAGTTCCTAACAGCACCCCCCAAGAAAAATAAAATGAAAAGAATTCCCGCTCCCACTTACCCACCCCATCATACCATCAAGACATCATCAATTCTCAGCCATGCCCCATTCCATTTAACCCCTTCTCTTCCAATTTAGCTCCCAGCATCATATGTGGGCATGTGCACAATATTACCAGTGAAATCCCGGGTGTATATTTGGTACTATTTCTGTCACAGATGTGGCAGAGTTTGCCCCCGTCTCCAGTGTTAATATCATAATTTGCTCCGACCACACCTCTTGGCCCACCCTGAGTGGCTCCCATTCGCCAGTGCCAATCACTGTTCTGTGATGTCGTCATCAGCAGTCTCCCCTGTTTTTCTCTGGTAAATGAAATGGCAAAGGTCAGTTGATTTTTGTGGTGTTTGTAACTGGAGCACATTTATGGCCTGCTCTTATTGGTTGTATCTTTGCCTTTGGTTGTCATTTGGGGGGTGGGGGTGGAGTACTCCCACTGTCTGGTGTACGTGCAATTGAGGTTGGGGGGGCTTTTCCTGCTAGAGAATAAACACACAACACGTTTCCCCCTGAGACTGAGGTTTGACTGAGGGGGAGGGGTGGGGGTCCTAAAGAAACACATGAAAGTCATTAAACTTTAATCACAGCAAAAGCTGAGGGCTCAGCAAGAGAAGTTTGGGTTGAAATAATTGCCAAATAAACATGCAGTAGTCCCCCTCCCCTCCCCTTCACTACTCACCCAGTTTCTTTCCAACATTTTACACACACACACACATGCACACACATCACTGTGTGTGTTTTATGTTCAAAGTCATTAAAATCAGCACTGCACCTCAATTATTTTCTATTTTCTTAATGGAAGGAGGCAGTTGGCTGGTGTGGGGTCATTACCATTGAAAAGTGGACCTGTTTGGCTCCAAGCAACAGCCTTGGTGTGAAGACCCTCCCATACCATTGATACCTCTCCATATCCCTCATTTTTGTTCCCCTAATTCCTCCTCTTTTTCCCAATAATTTATGTTCAGTCCACGTCATTATCCATGTGCTGGACGTACAGTACACAGTTTTGCCACGGTTTGAGCCAGCACAGCCGATCCAGATGAAGTCTTAATGTTGCAAGCTCATGTGCAGTGAAGGCTGGCACTGATTCCTCTCCTCTCAGGTAGTGTGGAAGGGGCAACAATGAGATGAGAGTACATTGTAAGAAAATAGTCTCTAAATGTACTCAGCTCTCCGATGTAGTGTTTGCCTCACGTGAGCCATATAAGCAAGTTGTTGCCATAGTGACGGTGCCTGCTTGAATTGGGACAGGGTTGCTGGTATCTGGATAGGTATAGCTGCGGGTATGGATTTTGGGGGAAGTCATGGGACTGACAAAATGAAAGAAAAAGAGTGCATTTGTGTGGGTCCACTGTGTCACATTAACCTCAGTGATACCTGCGTATCTCCACAGGCTTTTATGGTTCTGCGGTTCCACTGACTGGCAGAGTCTCTCACACTCTCCTGTTCACATGCAAAAGGCTATTAAATCACGTCACACCGATACACTATTCATCTCCTTATCAGACACCTTCATCCTGAGCTGTAATTTATAAGGGAGGAACTAAGGTGAAGCTCCCTGTTTAACATGGACCAGCAGCAGCTTCTCTTACAGGAGCGGATCCTTTAACACTCGAGAACTGGAATGGAATTTTATTCATTAACTGCAAAATCAGCAGAGGAGCATCATGGGCATTTCCCAGTTCCTGAATTGAATTACAGACTATTTCCTGAGTAGACTGACATAGGATTGGGATTGACCCCCAACCCGGCATTGCTTCAGATGCAGAGTCTAAGACTCTTAATATGGCTCCATGTGGCTGTCTGAAACATTGGCTTTAGGAGACAGGCGTGTCTCCACAGAACAGAGCTTGAGCTGATCTGAGATGAAGAACCCAGATGTTCAGGTCCTGATAGTTGTCAGGACACTTTTGCTTTATTTGTTTCTAACAGCAGTTACCGTTCCGGGTGGGAATTACCAGGGACCTCCCAATACAGTTTTGTAGTATTTTGAGACATCATGATTCATAGGCTGCGATTATGGCAGTATTATGAATCTATGAGTAATTTGGTTAAAAAAGCTTCAGTTCAATACAGCAGTATATAGCTGTTAATCATAGGAAAATATATTTTTCACTTCCCAATAAAACTGTGAAAACAAGATAAAAATTATGAACAATTCAGTAAAAAAAAGTGTAAATTGAATTTACATAGTCTAATTATTTTTAATGGTATGGAAAATTAGAGCTAAAACACAATCTCTCTCTCCCCTACCCTTGCTATCACTGAATCTGCGATAGCCACACCAAAGATGTGCACCTTAAATCTAGTTTTGCTTCACAGAGGACAGAACTGAGACTGGACAGAACCCGCCTGAACCCAGCTTCAGAATCAGAGTCCAGACTTGCATTGCCATGGCACCCCACACACTCTTAGTATTAGGTGCACAGCCAGAGACTGCAGAGGCGGGCCTGTAGGCTTTTTCCTCAATAACAGCTGTGGTTGGAGTAAGCTGAAATGAAAAAGATCCAGTCTGGAACCAGTCTATATGCTGTGAGTGTATACACAGCTATATCAGTGACTCTCAGGCACTTGTACGTTCCCATATATGAACAGAAATAAGATTAAGCTCAGCTACAATCAATCAGCCTCTGATATGTAAACAGGACCCTGAAATGTACATTACTGTCAGCGTAGGAGAGGGAGTGGTGAGACAGTGAATCCAGGAGGTGTGTTTGTGTGTATGTGTGTGAGTGTGTGTGTGGGACAGACTGAGTAAAAACATCTGCTTCATGTGTGGTTGTGTAAGAGGGGGGAATTGGGGTTGTATGTGGTTATGTAGGAAAGAGAGTGAGGTAGCTTTTCGGTAGTTTTGGGGGATGAACCAGTGCTATGTGGGGAGGGGGGGTGGTTGAGGACAGTTTTTGAGGGCCTTGGTCCTCCATGCACCCCCCCCCCACCCTCGTTCCCTCCACCCCGATGGAAACAATGAGGCTGCCGAGCTGGAAGAGGGAGGAGCAGGAAGTGAGAGTGATGTCAGATGGGGAAACACAGGGGAAGTGGGAAGGGGGGTCGGGGCGGGAGAGGAGAGGGAGGGCCATGGTGACCGCCAGGCTCCTGTTTCCTGGCAGCGCCTCCGCTTTCCCCTGCGCATCTCTCTCTCTCCCTCGCTCTTGCTCTTTCTCTGCGCTGGAGTGAGGCCGGAGATGAAGCCAGAGTTGAGGAAGCGAAGCCAAACCCCAGGATCTCGCCCCACCAGCGCTCCTCTCCGCTCGCCGTCCGTCAGGGCCTTAACGCGCCGCGGCAGCTCCGACCTGGCAACCATGTACAGCAGATATGGAGGTACCCCCCTGATCGTCTCACTCTTATGGGTGCTCAAACGAATAAAGACACAGGCTTACTCCAAAACAGGACATGGGGTCTTGGAGTTCACCCTCCTGCCTTTTGCCTATTGTTCGTCGTTTCAGAGGTGTATTGTTCCTGTCATTTACCCAGCCTGAGCTCTCTTACTTTGAAAGTTGGTTCTGGTTTGGATTCGAGCTGTGTTGTAATATTTGTGGTGTCAGTGGTGTGTATGTCATCGGCATAATGGGTCTTGGTGAGAATGACGGTGTTGGTGGAGTCGCTGGTGTTTGTTGTGTCTGTGGTGCTAAGCAGTGATAGAAATGGTGACAGTGTTGTTGGACTCAGCGGTGTTATTTGCGTTGGCGATATTGGGAATGTTTGCTGACTTAGCGTTGGGATCTGTGTCAGGGGTGTTGGCACTGTTAGCGGTGTCAGGGGCGTTAGCGATGTGGTGCCGACTGGGTCAGTCTGTGGGTCCAAAAGGAATGTGTCCCTGTGTGTGGGAAGATGGTAGAGTAAACGTTTGCCCTCGGTCACTGTTTGTTTGAGGAGTTTTAGGTGGAATTCCTGCTTGCTCTGTCCTGTTTGTCCAGCCTGATAATGTATCAGCATGGACCAACACTGTTAAAACAGCACTTACCTTGATTTCCTTCCCATGCAACTCACAGCTGTGAGAGTGTGAGTGTTTGTGTGAATGATAGTGTTAGTGTGAGTTTGATTGTGTTTTGGTTGGGCTGCTCTCAGAGATGCTAGCATATAGCTGTAATCTGGTGTGCTGTGGTAAGAACACACTCACATCTCTTCTTCTCTCTCATTATCTCTGACTGTTCTTCTCCTACCAAAACAACCACCAGTTACCGGTAAACACAGCTCCTAAGCCAAACCTTATCCACAGCGATTCTGTTCTGAAAATATTGGGTTTGCACACTGCTGTGCTTCTCATGCCACAAAGGAGTTTTAGGTGTGTCCAGAAATGGTCTGGGATGATGTTATGGACAACACTTGAATAGCATTAAAGAGAAATGAAGACTGAAAATGGAAAGTTTTAAACCCAGAAGTGTAATTATAATAAATTCAGAACAGTTTGTTGAATTGTGTGAAATCTGCATTAAAGCCGGTAATTTGACTGTTTGTTGAAAAGCACAGTTTCACTTTCATTTTATTGGTACTTGAAGTCAAATCAACATGACTTGTGAAATAGCTAATGTTACAATGTGGCACTGGAAAGGGAACAATGTAGCACTCGATTTTTGGATGTATGTAAATGAATGTAACTGCATGTTTGTAAATGTTCATTTATTTCAGATGGCTGTGCGGTAGTTAATAAGCGTTTTTTCCGAAAGTGGGCTGAGATTAAAAGGGATGTGGTCCTCGGGCTCTCCACGTTCAGCCCAGTGAGGTATATGCTGACTTACTTCCTGCTTTTAGTGTTGTGGAGAGCAGTGGGGGTTCAGGAAACACTGCATGTTCAGCCCTGGAATTAGAGAATGGAGGGAGGGACTGTGTGTGCGTGTGTATGTGTGTGCGTGTGCGTGTGCGTGTGCGTGCATGTGTAGGTGTGGGTATTTGTGTGCACATGTGTGTGCATCTGCGGTATACTCACATGTGCGTGCACATGGGCGCACATTTGGGTTTGATATCTCGACGGACACCAAAAGGTTTCACTGTGACACAACGGCAGTTGTGCTCAGTGAATAGATGGAGCTGTGTGGCAGAGAAAGGCAGAGACCGAGACTGGCAGTAAAGTATATACAGCAGTGCAGTGTGTGAATGGGTTTGCTTGTGTGAGAAACAAATAGAGACAGTGTGCGAGTGAGAGAAAGAGAAATAGTAAACACAGTCCACTGTGATGGGTGTAAAATGGCGGCCATATTTCTTGTGCCAGAGTATATCTGTTTCCATGGTGTAAGGTGCAAGGCGGCACTCCTCTGTATGGCATTCCAGTGTAGGCCGCTACACTCTGAGCACAGGGGCCTGCGATATTCATGCAGTGGTCATTCTTCATTCCCCTCTGGGAATCCATCATTATATTTACCCCCACCCTTGTTCTACTTCTCTCGATCTCTCTCTCTCCTCTGAGAAGAGAAAACAAAGTGCCCTTTGTGAAGCGGGACCCTGCACATCTCTGTCTCGAGACGTTAGGCCTAACCGAATGTTGTGCGGTGGAGCCCAGAGGGGGATGACGATGCCGTCCCTGCATGTTGACACTTTGGTGCCGGAACGTTCGGGACAAACACAGACCAGAGTCACGTTTTCTAATAACCGCGGATTCCTCTGCTTCACCCTGGAGGCATTCAGGTGCTGATGGTGAAAGAGGAATCGCTGTGAGCCCCTCATTAATCTATCACCGCTGACATTGGCTTGCACGATCGCACAGAGATGGCGCCCAAAACAGAAACATTGGACAAACGGCTGCGGAGTTGCTGGGATTCCAGCTCTCTGAGTCTCACAATGCCATCAGCTGCCAGTCAGCTGTGCTCCCTGGGAAGATCACATGATCACAGGTGCTGAAAACTCAGGGGAATCAAAAGAGTCCTTTTGCTGCAGAACTGGGTGGAACCTTAATAATATGAACCCTGATACATCTCCCTACTGTTCTCTGTTATACCGCCTGAGACATGCTCCACACGGAACTGTGTAACTACAGCTAAAAGTGACATGATTCTGCTGCTCTCTTCAGAAAGGCACATGACAATCTGGCCTGAGTTGACCCAGACTGACCACAGCCTGACCTCCAGGGAGGCATGATGACATCAGATGGTGTCTCAGGTTTCCTGGGAAACATTTTATGGATATATTTAAATATCTGAGCTGACTGCTTTGTTTCTTCAACCACTAGCACATTGTAGTAATTCTTTTGTCGTATTGAGCCTCCATTTAGTTTAACTGTTTCTTCTTTTGTAATGATTCATTCATTTTCGTACCCAGGAGGTCAGTCACTAAGAAAGGGCGTGTTGCTCTGTTGACATGGCTTTTAATTAGGCGCTGTTTTTCATGTTATGTTTTCTACATTTTATGGATAGTATTCCTGGAATACATTAGCCTGTGGTATCTTCAGCATGTCACTGTGCAAGCCTGTTCTGACTCACACATGACAGTAATGTAGCTCAAGCCTGTCAGTAGATCACTTTGAATTATTTAGCCACTATACTGATGCACGTGTTGCATGCTTCACATTCCGAAGTATTACTCAATCATACAGGTTAATGTCTTCACAGGTGAATATTTAAGTTGCACTTCAAGCTGACTAACAGTTTTCAGAGTGAAAGCCCAAGGGGTTTATAAGAGATGCAATTCGTGGTGACCTGAGATGAAAACATTGTCACTGCTCCACACTGCTGCTCTGACCACTGATCCACACGGTCGCTCTGAACAGTGCACCTTTTGGCAGTCCATGAATTCACAGCAGGGTTTGCAGCACAGTTCTCCCTCTCCCTAATGGAAAGCAGATGAGTATGTGATGCTGTGCTCCTGAGGGAATGATTACAACAAACAAGAGCTGATCATGTGTTTGAAAGCGATCCGTGCCGACGGTCTGTGCACTGCGTCTAAGATGTAAATGAGGGTTGGGGTAGAGAAAGGCATGCTCTGTTTGGTCTCCTGCTGGGGTTTGAAGTCCCCCCGCCTCCCCCTTACCCCCACCCTGTCCTGCTGAGAGCTGAGGAGGGGGTTCAGGTTTCAGCGCAGGGCTCGGGGGGGATCTTAAAATGAGTTCTGTGTGACTCAGTCCCCACAAACACAGGGTCTTTGGGGCAAAGACTGGGAACAGTGGCTTGATACAGGTGTGTTTACGTGTGTGTGCGTGCATGCAAGTGTTTTTGTATAGTTTTGTGAGATCAGTCAGTGGGAAGGTGAGAACAGAATCGAGACAGGAGGAAGGAACAAGAAAAAGAGAGAAAGGGAGAGATGGAAAGGAAGAGAGTGACAGAGGTGAGTGGGAGAGAGGGGGAGGGAGGGAGGGAGGGAGGAGGAGGGATACAGGTATAGTCTGGGCACTGTCTCACCTGTGGCTCTTTGGTGAGTCCTCCGTCATCACTGTTCCACTGGGCTATGAAAAACAGACAACGCTGTGGTTTACCCGCATTCCCTTTGATACTTATCGTTTTCACCACCTCTGTGACATGGCCCCTCACAAGCACCAGTCTGTGCAAGGACAGGACACAGAATAACACTGGGCCTGGAACAGTCAGGCTGTGCGGTCCTCCCACCAGCTGACTTCCCAAATGCTTTGTATCTCACCATGTCCGTTCCCCAGCCCCCCCCCCCCGGACCCTGTAGTGTTTTGAGTGTTGGCTGCACCCTACCTCCCACTGGCCCCCTGCACTGTTTTTGGTTTTGGGAGAGATCTCCTGGGGGACATCAGGCCCTGCTAATCTCTGACATGTCTGGAATGTGTTAGAGGGAGGCAGATCGGCCTATGGGGGACATTTGGTCAACACTAAAACCCCCTCTCATTGGCTGTCCTTGGCCACTATGCCTACAAGCATTGTTATCCACTCCAATGACACTCTCTTTGTGTCTCGCTCACTGGAGCCTGTGGGTCCACACAAGCATTTACACAAACACACACACATACATGCACACACTCTCACTGTACATTTAAGCTACGCTCTGGGAGTGGGTGCAGACAACACTATTAGAGTTGTCCCAAGGGAGCAGTGGGTAGAGTGTCGAGAGACAGAGAGAAATGAAAAGAGGGTCTGTGAAAGAGAGGGAGAGAAACTGAGAGAGGGATGGAGTAAGAGGGTGGGGAGGGTGAGAGAGATTCAGATAAGTGTGTGAATCTGTTTGAGACCAAAAGGGAGAAAGTGTGAAGTATTTTCGAAGAGCTTGTGAATAGGCTTTTATCGTATGAGAGAAAGAGGAGACTGGTATTGCTGTGATAGTTCGATTAGGGGAGTGTAAGACAAAGGGAAAACGACAGAGTGATCGGGGCAGTGTCGTGGAGCAGTGGAAGGTCCTGGCCCTGTGTGTGACCGCTGCGTGGAAAGCGCTGGAAGGCCCTGGCAATAGAGAGATGGGGTGGCAGAACAATGGCTGTTTTCTGAGCTCGGACGCTCCATAGCCCTGACCCCACGAACCAGCCTGAACTGGCCCAGACTGCTCCCGGCTGGGCCCGCCATGGAAGCCTGTGGAAGGCCCTGACTGCACCACGCTCACAGCTTTCGCCTTTGTCGCGCTCACCTGTTTGCAGCGCCCTGTGGTCACCGCCGTATTTAACCTGGGTCCACACAGCTGTCCCAGGCCAGGTAGGACCCGTTCACCCCAGGTCAGATTGAGACAAGCTACACCAGGACAGGCCTGGAGGTCGGACGCTTCTGTTTGCCAGAGGTGGGGTTGGGGTGGGGGGTGGGGGGTGAATGTGACCCTACAGAGAGGCTGAAATTGACCTAGGAGACAGAATGTGTCATTTACCTGTGTCCTGTTTACCTGGGGACACACAAGATGATGGAGACTCTGCTGAAGGTGTGTATAGCCAGGCACCCTGTGGATCTTCAGGTCATTGTTTGTAGTGTGTGTCAGTGCATGTGTGTACCATGGTTGTTTATACAGAGTGCAAAGTCTGAGTGTGTAGGCCATATAGTAGTGTATATGCTTTGTGCACAATATATTCCCTGCACACATGCTTAGAGCAAGTAAGGGTGTATTTGAGTGCAATATGTTTTGTTTAGAGAGTTTATAAGGTATTTATAATGTACACTGTGTGTGTGTGTGTGTGTGTGTGTGTTGTTTGGAATGTGTAGCATTCAGGGTGCACATGCCAAGCATGTCTATGAGTGTTTTTAAAGTCTCCCATGATTGCCTGTGGTATTCTTACTCCCCACTCCAAACTGTGATGACAAAGTGGGTTATATCAACAGGCCAAACGGAGAGAGCAAAGAGAGAGAGTGCAATTTCTCTCTTATTGGTTCTGTCCAGATGTTTTTATATTCTTGGGCCGTCTTCCTTTGTACAATTTCCTGTGGAGCGTTTGAAAAAACAGCAGACTTCCTGTCGGATTGGCCCATTTCCCCTGTAGCGGGTTTAGATGGATTGTTTTTTTGGAGGATTTTGTGTCTCAGCAGTTTGCCTGTGTGCAGAATTGGGGGGCTGAAAACAAGGATCTGGATATGGGCAGCTAATCGACCACACTGAGCCGTAATGAACTAATCAGGCCAGGGTGTGCATGATGGGATGTTTCCTGAGAGATTTGCTGTGCAAACACTCCAGTGTGCCTCATGGGAGGCCCTACAGTGTGTGTATGTGTGTGTGTGTGTGTGCTCGCACGCCTGTGCACCTGTGTGTGCCTCTGCCAGTCTGTAGATCAGCCCCTCCTTTTTCCCCTTTCGATTCCTCATTTATCGGTGTGCTCTGTTCCTTTTCTAGGTTTTAATTCAAATTTATAGCTAACTGCATGTATTTTCCTTAGCAAAAGTGAAAAATGATGCTCATTGTCTGTGCCTGTTTACCAAAAAAAAAAATACTGAATTTGGAGGAAGGCCACTCTCTCTTTCTTCCAAAATAGTAGATTCTTTTTGTGCTGCTGTTATAGAGTGATCATTGCTGAACTGGGTGTCTCTCATAGAGAGTGTAAGGTAGATAGCCTCGGTGCTGTAAAATGTGCACTAGTTATCTGGGTGTCTCTCGTACAGAGTGTGCTGTACTGTAGATGGGACGATTTCCTGCTGCCTCTCCTTGATGTTTAAAATAAACCAGAACTCTATTCTGAGGTCCACTGTCCGTTTATGTCCATGAGGAAATCTGCAGAGCAACCAATCAAATTAACTGACATGAAAGCACCAAATCACAGTACAGTGATAAACAAATAAACAAAGTCACACGACTGACCAAAATCAGTTGTAGCCCTGACCAGATCAGTGACAGTAATAACCAGCTGGGTCACAGCTCTCCATGAAAAAAAAACAGGACTAGCCAAATCGGGTCACATGTGCTAACCAAATCTGCCACAGAAGTGACCAAAGCGATAGTGACAAAATAAGCATAAGGTCTGAAGAAAATGGTATAGAGAACCAGTGGAGGTTTACATCGCTGATCAAAATAACACTGACCAAATCAGGTAGCATAACTGACAAATAGCTTTGCATAGCTTTGCATAGCTGGCAAAAAATGAATGCCGCTGTTTCATATTTCTTGTTGGGAAGAAAGACAAATGTGTTTGTTTTAATGTTGCTTTGATACAGGTGTGTGTGGAGGAGGGATGGGGGTGCGCTTACATTAGATCTTATCTCGCCTGACCATAAACCAGTAGCCCGCAGCTTTCTCCCTCACTCCGAGTCTGATTCCAAGAACTCCCTTGGCAGCCGAATATCAGTCTGGAGTGATGGGAATGAGAGGGGAAGATTCCTGAGTCCGCTTCCTCACATGGCATGAGTCACGGACTGGAACCTGTGGAGTGTTTTTTGGCCGTGTCCCAGAGTCACCTCTCTCCATGATGTTTTTTCTCCTCACTGCTATCACTCCTTCTCTCCCTCCCCCTTCCACCCCTCTATCTCACTGTTTGACTAAATCTCTGTGTCAGGACAGTTACTTCTTGTACCAGCTGCTCTGTAACTCCTTTGTACCCCTTCTGCACAATCTCCTAATTCCTCTCAGTGATTTCATGCTCTGTGGTACTTGGCAAATCTTCCTCACTTATCACCTTGTGATTACATTAATAACTTTGTGCCTGTGTGTAAATAACTATGACGTGAATATCGACATGCATTATTCAATATCTGGCAGTGTGTAATATGTATGAAACTATAAAACCTGCAGCTATATGTAACATATGTTGTAGTATCTAGTCTGAAGCTTTTAACACAGGGTTTTTGTATTTGTGAATAGGCTAATCAAATCAGGCTCAATCAAATGCTTCTGAGTGTCGCATTTGCCTTTGTACATCAGGCTTGTTTGTAAATAAATGGCTGCAGTTTTATCTTGTGAGTGATGACATCTTGAATGCACGTGCTATCGTTGCTCTTGTTTGCCTGGAGACCATCACGGAAACATTGCAGTCGATGACGCTAAAAATCAGTGGATGTGACGCACAGCACAGGATGCTAATGTTGACTTTCCAGTGTGAAGTGTTGATTATATGTGATTCACATTGTGTGCTGTTTAGCATAGCAGGGTCTGGCTGTGTGCCTGCCTGCACCGCACTGCTCTGATCCTGAGCTGTTTGCATGTTAGCCATGTGCGGGTCAGTTTGCTGTGGAAAGGCCTTTGGCTTCACCAAGGAGAAGCTGACCAATAGCTAGCCACTGGAATAGTGGGGTCTGCGCTGAAGCTTTGACTGAAGAGAGTGTGGGGTGAGGAGGGTGCTGCTGAAGCTGGTCTGTACTGGCTGAAGCTAAAGCTGAAGGAATCGCTTCTGAAACTGGGTTCTGTACCCAACCCACATGACAGAGTGATTGTCAGTCAATTACAGCCCAAGCTGCAGGTGTCTGGCAGGCAGTGGACTGCTGTAACTGCATGACGTGCTGTAATGTACTTCTTTTGAGAAAGCAGGAGTGCTGGAACAGATCCTGAGGCTGTTTCTGCTGTCAGATGACCACCAGAAAAAACCTACTCAGGACTTTTTACCCACCCAATCTGTGACTCTTTGTGTTCTCTGACTCATACTGTTTCTGTCAGTTCCAGTTTGCTCTAAGTATTTTTGTGTTTCTCCTAATAAACAGTGAGAGCTGTGCCTATGTCTGCTTTGCATACAGTGTGAGCACAGCCTCTGTGCTTTGTCAGAGGTGTTTCTGTGTGTGAATCTCTCTCCACACATGAATACACAGAGCAATATTTTTAGTGCATTTGGGTAAGGGTGGTGGAAAACAGTGAGCACCCATCACTTCTGCCCTCCTTGGCGGTCAGGTCATGGGGTGTGGAGATGCTTGGACCGTTGTTCCCGTTTTGTGGAAGAGAGATAGTCAGTGGCTGGCGCTCGGCAACCAGCAGTGTGAGAGGAAGTGGTAGGAAGAGGCAGTGGAGTCTCGCTGAGAGCTGAGAGTGGTATGGAATGGCAGCCCATGACTTGGGTGTGGCGTGTGTGTGTGTGTGTGTATGTGCGCGTCTCAATTATTAGGCAGTTGCAGAAATGGACTGATTAGTCTATTTTACAATTTGTGTGCAAACTTTGTTGTGTATAGACATTGACATTGGGAAAATACAGGCATGACTGATTAAAAAAGGTCCTCAAGGTCCTTTTCAGTGACTTGCGTTCAACTGGAATACAGATTTATTGTGTATCCGTGCATGCTGGGAGACGCTGGCGAGGGGTGTTGAGTCCGCCTCTCACCTTTTGCCTTGTAGGCAGGAGACTGTTTACACAGTCCTGCCCGGTGTTTACTGGACTTTGCTGAGAGAGGCCAGCTGAGGAAGTGAAGCCGGCGCTGGATTGGAGGGGTTTATGTAATCTCTCTGCTTGCTGAGCTGCTTTAAACAGGCTGTTTTTGATGTGAGAAAGTTCTCTTTTTGTCCCGAAAGTGATGCTTGCACTGCGTAACTTATTAAAAAGCACAGTGGCCATCAAAAACACCCCAGCCCTTTCATTAAGCCTGGCTTTAGGTGCACTCAACCAAGAATGTATAGCTAACAAGATTTCAGGAATCCACATTCCTGAAAGAATTACATAAGTGGAGTTTTTTTGTGCCAGGCCAAGGCCCACAGAAACTGTACTTATTATATTATATAAAAAGGCCACTCTCCGCTCATGCTGTCAAGCTGACTTTCTTTAACGAGCTGCTCAAGGACATCGACTGCCAAGTTGTGTAACCTTTAATGCGACCGTGCCCCCTCGCTCCCTTTCCACGTACACCCGTTAATGTCTTCCCCTTCTCTGTGTCCCCTCAGGGAGTCCCTCCAGAGCTGTGTCCACCATGTCCCTCTCCGTGCGCCCGTCGCGGCGAATCCTCTCCCGGTCCATCACTAGGAGCCAGTCCTTCGCTGGAGTCAACTCCCACGACAAGCCCTACAGGTGAGCGCTTCCCCCTTTCACAGTCCCATTCACTCAAGGTTCTTTTTCCCCCCAATAAGTGATCTGGGATCAGGGTTTGCAGGAGGCACTGGTCTGT
The DNA here is from genome assembly GCA_022829145.1 of Albula goreensis. NCBI lineage: Eukaryota > Metazoa > Chordata > Actinopteri > Albuliformes > Albulidae > Albula > Albula goreensis. Next base: position 25,471,761 of record CM040755.1, read on the forward strand.
ACCAGGTCAGCCAGGCATACACTAACACAGTTCTTCCACAGGGGTGGGCAAGTCAAGGTTATTTGTAAACCTAATTCATAGATGTGTGTATTCACACAGAGTGTATTCAGGTTTTTATTTCCACCAACTGCCCTTGGTCATTTAGTTCATTACCTGTATTCCCTGCTGGATTACTTGTTAACTAGGCTAGATCAAAAGTATCTCCCTCCTTTGTCCACCATGGTCTGGCTGACAGGTGAGTCAGCTCTACCCATAAGGCACTGCATCTCTAAGTCAGCTCCTAATCCATAGGCCTCTGGTTATTCAGTCCTGCTGTGCTTCCCATGTAACCCTTCTCCCCTATTAGTTGACTCCTCCTACACCAGTCCAAGGCAAGCTAATACAGCCTGAAGATATCATGTCCACTGACCTACTGTTGGTAGGCCCAGTAATGAGCTCTTTAGCTACCGTGAGCTAGGCCTCTTTGGTGTTTGTGTGGTAAGGTGCAGGAAACAAACCAACTCATGCTAGCAACAGGCTCTTTTTGATTACATCTTCACATACATGTACATTCATGCACGTGTGTACACACACACACACACACACACACACACACCAGGCTGTTTGTTTGCTGCTGCGTCCAGGGCATGATCGTGTGCAACCACACCTGACAGGAAGTTCAGTTCATTCCGCACTTCCTGTCGGCTGTGGGTTTCCTGTGTCTGACGTCGGGGAGGGAAGAATGGGGCTTTGAAGAAACGGTTTGATTTATTGTCAATGGATTTTTTTTTTTCACATTTCACATCAAAGCTGACGCTTGCAGGATGGGGGATTTTCAGTAATGGAGCACCCCACAAACAAAGGCCCGTGAGGGTGTTTGAGAGGTAGATTCAGGACTTCACCATCCCCCAGCTTCCACCCCACCCCCCCAGTCTGTCTGTCTCTCTGTAATCCAGGGGGCTTTCTGATTAGTTGGGTTTTCTGCTTTGCTTCATTCATCTGAGGGGATAAAACAGCCCGGTCAGCTCAGATGCCTCTCCCACAGGGCAGACTGATGAGCAGCAGCCCCAGCGGACTAGAGCTCCCCTGCCTCCTGAGAGAGCCACAGACACACAGCCAGGGAGAAAAAGTAAAGACTGCCAGAGCTGTTTGATAATGGGGAGATCCATCTTCCCGTCAACAGCAGAGAATGGAGATTGTAAATCACATCCCGTGACAGGAGAGGTAGCAGTGCTGGAACGAAAGGAGGGAGGGAGGGAGGGAGGGAAAAGGAGACCAGAGGGAAGAAAGTGTGGTTTGCTTACCAGCCTTCTCTCAGGCCTGGAATTTAATGTGTTGGGTTTTCTGTAGAATCTCAGAGTTATGGACCAACCAGTCAACCAAACAGATTTCAACTGGGGAGCATGTTCACCTATGTCCTGTCAGCATCAAACTGCAGAAAAGGTGAACATTCAACCGAAATGAGTCAATATCAAAAACACAAAGGGATAGAGCTTGGCAGTATAACTAAACAAGACAATGTGGGAATATCAATGGTTTACAGAATTACAGAAGTGGTCGAAGTTAATGTGCTTTTTAAAACTTTAAACCACAGTTTAGAATGACAAAGTACGTTTATTTAAAAAATAAGCCTGTAGTGATATGAGTAATTTTTCCAAATAGGAATAACATTGTACTTAAGTGTTACTTTCAAAGTTATGAACATTTAAGTTCTTATGGACCTCCATTTTTTATTTATTTCAGTAAGATTTTCTGTTGTACTGCGCTTAATTAATTGCCACAGGTTACAAGTTGATTGGGTGGGTTGAATATCCAATGCTTTTGATTGGTTGCCTTTATGCATATTTGTGTTGCAGCATTGGTATCGATGGACTTGTGTTTGTGGCAGAGTGAAGGTGGTTTAAAGGCTGGGTGTGGAGCAAATGGGGGTAGTATGGGGTCAGGGCAGGATAATATAAACATTCCTGTTGCTTCACCATTATCAGCCTCACCATGGCGACAGGACATTGACCAGGACAGGAAAAGAGCCTTGATATCAGGGGTTATCAACCTGAAGGCTTACGTTCAAGCCCAGGGCGTCAGACTCTGCTCCTGGAGGGCTGATGGAACGGCCGTATTTCTGCTACAGTACTCTTAATGACTTAATTATCCCCCATTATTGCTCAGCTTGACTTTTGCCACATGTTTTCAGGTGATAATTCAAAGTCACATGTCAAACTTTAAAGCATACTTAAGAAACAATTTGCATCATCGCACTAAAGGCAATAAAAATGAGCAAATGTAGTGTGACCTTTTTGATTATCTGCCAATTTCACCCAATGCAATCTGCAGAGAAAAAAAAGCATATAAAATGGTTTGCCTGCAGCAGCTGTGTGAACTCAGGGGTCATGTTAACTTTGACAGACAGGTGATCAGTAAGTTATGTTGGATGAAGATTAGATGTTTATCATATTAACATCTATTGAGTGGCATGTCAGCCATATAACAGTGAATCTCCGGGTCTCATTGATTGCCTGACATTTTTACTTAAGTGGTTCTAAAGTGGTATTGATTCTCTCTGCTTAAGGTTGCTATTGTAATGCCTGACTTGGCTTGCTGTGAGGTGCTTTCTATATACTGGCCGGTAAGATAGTCGTGGCTGCCAATATTCTTATTGTCTGTAATGAGATGGCTGTCCCTAATAAAGATATATACTCACTGCTCATACCCCTCTGGCCAGTACTTTTAATAGAGTACTGACTCAGTGGTTTCCCTCTCTATTGTCACATCTCTCCTGACACCTCTCTAACCCTCGGCCTCCTGTCTCCTGTCCTTTCTCCCGATGCAGGAACCTTTCGGTGTTCAGCACCCCGGCCTGCACGAGGAAGACCCCGTCCCGAGCCAGCAGAATGTTCACCCTCTCTGCCAAATCTCCACCCCCTAAGGTTCCCCAGCCTGAGCGGCTGGATGAGGTGTACGAGGCGCTGAAGAGAGGCCTACAGTGAGCACGAGCACAGGATACACGCACATTCAGCAAATGCACAAACACACATGCGCACACATACACTTACTCTACACATTAAATGCACACAAACCTGGTAAGTTTTGTGCTAAGCACTGTGTGTGGACAGGAGGTGACACGTATGGGTTTTCACTTGCAGGTCTTATCTGCAAGTTCATCAGCTGGAGCTGGACAGCTTGAACCGGCAGATGAGGGAGTCCAAGAGGAACTCCAGACTGGTACGTACCTGGCCAAGCCTGGGCCTGGCCTCCATTTTGAGGGTCTCTGATGGGCTCAGGTCTTACTCGGGATGTGATTGGGTAGGGCTGGGACTTGATAATTGCTGTAGGCAGAGCTGGCCTTAATAACCCTGCTTTTATATATAATCATCCTTCCGGTGCATTTCTGTTGATTCCTTGTCTTTCCTCTGCAGGGCTTTCTGTACGAACTCGACAAGGTGAGAGGAAAACTTTCTCATTCTGGACTTACTCTCTTTCCATAACAGACCCTTATCACTTCTGTGCTGTGGGTATTCATTGCTACATTTTGTGGAGTTTCTTAAAATGAAAAAAAATGAATGGAGAGGGGAGTAGTAGGGAGGGCAGGTGAAGAGCTCTGTGTGTTTTTCAACAGCAAGTGAAGGTGATTGAGAGGTTCATGCGCAGACTGGAATTTCACCTTAGTAAGGTAAGACACTGCCTGCCTCAGGTCTCAAGTGTTGATTGTGTGAAAGTGCATATACACATTTATGTGTTTGTATGCATGTGTATATGTGTGGATAAGAGTGTCTGCTAAATGGCTGTAATGCGATGTGTGGGTGTGGGTGTGTGTGTATGACCCCAGTGGCGGCTGGGCCTGGTCTCACAGGCAGGCGGTGGCACATTCCTGGCTTGTTTTTTCTGGTGGAGCCTGCGGGTCGGAGGTGAGGCCCTGCTGCAGGAAGGCCGGCCTGTTAACTGGAGGCAGCTGGATGGCACAGGAAACGCTCGTCTCCTCCTCTGATCTGTGATTAGTTCACATTTTACAAGCGGAGAGCACCCCTGGGAGTTCCTGTCCTCTGGGGGGTCAGAGGTCAGAGGGCCCAGCCACTCACTGGGGCGGTGAGAGCAGCCGCCTTATGTAAAGTGGAGCTGAACTGCATCCACTTGTTGACTCCTTGTTCCCTCCCTCCTCATGGGGCCAGAATAATTGGCTGCTTTGAATGGAAATATGTTAATAAGTCATTGGTGATTGAAGGATCTTGATTGAAGTTAGTGTGTAAACTGCTTCTGTCACAGTTGACAAGTGAAAGGGCCTTTTGCAGGCCTACTGCTAGCTGAGTGCAGTATTTTTCAATCTGAAATGCTCATAACATTTACTAACCACCTCCAGATGGGCAGAGAACTGATTGGAACAGCAGAAGAATCAATCTCTTTTCCCCTCCTTCCCTCCCTCCTCTTCTCTCTTTCCAGTAAAACATTAAAGAGCTGCATTCTGTTTGTTTTTCCCTTTCATTTTTCCCTTCCCCTCTGGGGGGTGTTGGCGTCTCAGTGCCCCACTCTGCTCCACGCTTTCTCCCTGCGGACGTAACTAACATTATTGCAGGGTTTGATGATGTGTGTGCGTGTTTGTAGATATATGTGTATGACTGTGCATGGCTGCATGTGAAGTGTCATCCGTGATTATGACTGTGTATTTGTGTGTATGTGTATGTATTTGTGCTTGCTTGAATGAATATGTGTGGAACAAGCATGTATGTGTGTAATCATAAAAGACTGTGTTTGCCTGTGTGTGAGTGCGTGCGTGTGTGCATGCGTGTGGTTGTGTGAGTTTGTGAGTGAGTGTGCGTGCGTGTGTTTGTGTGAGTTTGTGAGTGAGTGAGTGTGCGTGCGTGTGTTTGTTTGAGTTTGTGAGTGTGCGAGTGTATACAGGCATAGGATATTGCCCCTCCTTTAGACTGAGGCAAACGTCAGCCCCACAGCTCTCTAGAGTGTCCTGCTCTGTCACAGGTAGTCTCCATATTCGCTCTGACCTCTCAGAGGAAGTACACAGACAGAACACTTAAGCTCTGTTGGACTCCGGCACACATTTGTGGTTTACACTACCAAAATTGCCGGCTTGTGAAAACATTGTCAGTGTTCTGGCAAGCATTCACACGGGTCACTCTGAAATGAGACGTTGTCCCAACCCAGAGCCTAAACTGGCATCTGCTTCGCTCATTGGGCCCCCAAGTGGCCCCTGAAAAGGCCGAGCCTCACCAGCCATTAATGTTAACGAGCCAAGAGCTTAATTAGGGTATAGGAACCGAGCACGGCAGGTGGGCGGGGCCCTGCGGCCTGCATATGGGGCCCTCTCTCTGGGATGGCAGCCCGTCGCGAGCCCTGCCGGCTGGGTGCAGGTTTATGGACTCCCTGCTCCAGATGGACGCTGCTCCCTCTGCCCCTGGAGAAGCTATTAACGCTGCTCCTGGAAGTAGCTGCCTACGGCCATGAGGAGGAGAACAAAGGAGGAGTACAGCAGGTCATAGCCATACTGAGGGATTAATATATCCATACTGTTTTTCCATTACAGAAAAAAACCGATGGAAAACATCCAGATTAGGGACTATCAGGAACTTGTTTTATATAATCCCTAATCTATTTACCACCAAACCTGGAGAACTGTAATATGGGAGGAGTATGCGCCAATTTGATAGGGAGTGATATTTAAAGTGACAGAGGAAGGTTATTACACTGACCATTGCAGTTGATCAGTTGTGAGTATTGGGGCAATATTATGTCCTCCCAACCCCGTTCCAACAGTCAGACATTGAAGAGCCTTTAAAATCAAAGTGGAGGACAGATCCCAGTGGTCACAAGAGGTAGACGGTGGATAAATATTGCAGAATCACCACAGGTAGAGATGGGGGGGATTAATATTGCAGCGCACACACACAGGTGGAGAATAGAGTATGTGGGGCACTCCTGTCCCTAAGGAGGGCGCTGGGTTTGTCAGATAATGGGAGGGCAAGCGAAGAGAGGAGAGCACCTTAGCTAAAGTGGGAGCAGGTAGAGGTCGAGAGGCTTTCAGGGGTGTCTCGCCAGAGGAGCCAGGCCACGGCGTAAACGCGAGCATCGCCGTTGAACATCGCTCTACCGTGGCCCCTACCCCTGAATGGGCCTGCTCCTCCATCTCTCTCTTTACTTATTCATTCACCCTGCTCTGTGTCATGCTGAGGGTGTGATGGCTTCATTCAGTCTTGGGTTGAGAGGAAAAACATTGTGAATTGGGTACCTTTGAAATTGTGTGTGGAGTGGGTAGAGTGGGACAGGGTTGCAGGCAGGGGGGAGAGGGTGCGAGATTTCACCTTGTGCTAGTGATTCATTTTTCTCTCAAATGGGTATGTGTCCTGATTCACAAAACCAGGACGAGCTTGCACTCCGCTAACACACTTCTCCCCTGACCTGAAAACAATGCCTGATGGTGTGGTTAGTGGGATGAGCTGTGCTTGTGTGTGTGTTTATAGTGCATAGGCCTGCATATGTGTTTGTTTATTCTCTGTCTGTTTGTTTGTTTGTAGCAGAATGAGGGAATTGTGGGTTTGTGTCTGTATATGTATATATTATATATTCCATTGTGTGTGTGTTATTCTGCTCATTTTTATAGTCTGTGGGTCCTCTATGTTTTAATATGTGTATTTTTTTGTGTGTGTGGGTGTGTATGCGGTGGTTTTTCATTACCAGAACAGGTTACGTTTGAACAGTCCTCCAGCGGGCCTGCTGCCAGATCAATAAAATGTTTATTAGATTTAAAAAAAAAACACACAAGCAACAATATGGAGCAGGAGGAAGTAATACACCATTAAAATCTTTGCGACAGGAAGCTGTGTTCATATGTATGCACCACACCGCGATGTGATGATGTAGATGTGGCTTTCTTACCGTCTGGCCTGACAGCAGAGCAGCAAGAGAGGGAGGCTTGGTTTTCTGCCTTGTTTATTGGTCCACACTTTGTTATGGAAAATGTCTTTGTTTTTATACAACAATACACAACTGTTTGTATGTGTGAATGATTTGTGTCCATTTGATTTTGTTTTTGTTGGGTGGGTGTTTGTATGAGTGTGTGTGTCCATGCGAGTGAGTATGTATGAGTTAACCTGTGCATGTGTGGGTGTATGTGTGTGTGTTATATATATGCCTCATTATGGGTGCGAGTGTGTGTGTATATGTATATGTACATATATATGATTTTGTGGGAGTGTGTGTGTATTTGTGTGTCCACATGTGTGTGTGTGTGTAATGAAAGTGTAATGAAAATGGTAGCGGTGGACTATATCTGAGTCTGCCCCCTGAGGCAGTTAACAGTTTAATGATGTTATATAATCTTTATGTACAGATTGATGAGCTGTATGAGGCTTACTGCATGCAGCGCAGACTGCGGGATGGAGCCAATAAGATGGTGAAGGCCTACACTGCCTCTCCAGGGAGCCGAGAGGCTCGGGAGAGCCTGTCAGAGGCCAACAAGGGCTACAAGGAGTACACAGAGGTAAAGGCAGGGGGTGGGGTCTAACAGTACACAGAGGTAAAGGCAGGGGTGGGGCCTAACAGTATACAGAGGTAAAGGCAGGGGTGGGGTCTAACAGTACACAAGAGGTAAAGGCAGGGGCGGGTCTAACAGTACACAGAGGTAAAGGCAGGGGGCGTGTCTAACAGTATACAGAGGTAAAGGCAGGGGGCGTGTCTAACAGTATACAGAGGTAAAGGCAGGGGTGGGGTCTAACAGTACACAGAGGTAAAGGCAGGGGCGGGTCTAACAGTATACAGAGGTAAAGGCAGGGGGCGGGGTCTAACAGTACACAGAGGTAAAGGCAGGGGCGGGTCTAACAGTATACAGAGGTAAAGGCAGGGGCGGGTCTAACAGTATACAGAGGTAAAGGCAGGGGTGGGGTCTAACAGTATACAGAGGTAAAGGCAGGGGGTGGGGTCTAACAATGCACAGAGATAAAGGCAGGGGGTGGGGTCTAACAGTACACAGAGGTAAAGGCAGGGGGGCGGGTCTAACAGTACACAGAGGTAAAGGCAGGGGGCGGGTCTAACAGTATACAGAGGTAAAGGCAGGGGGCGGGTCTAACAGTACACAGAGGTAAAGGCAGGGGGTGGGGTCTAACAGTATACAGAGGTAAAGGCAGGGGGTGGGGTCTAACAGTATACAGAGGTAAAGGCAGGGGGTGGGTCTAACAGTATACAGAGGTAAAGGCAGGGGGTGGGGTCTAACAGTATACAGAGGTAAAGGCAGGGGTGGGGTCTAACAGTAAACAGGGGGAGGTAAAGGGGGGGCGGGTCTAACAGTACACAGAGGTAAAGGCAGGGGGCGGGTCTAACAGTATACAGAGGTAAAGGCAGGGGCGGGTCTAACAGTATACAGAGGTAAAGGCAGTAAAGGCAGGGGGCTGGGGTCTAACAGTATACAGAGGTAAAGGCAGGGGCGGGTCTAACAGTATACAGAGGTAAAGGCAGGGGTGGGGTCTAACAGTACACAGAGGTAAAGGCAGGGGGTGGGGTCTAACAGTATTCAGATGTAAAGGCAGGGGGCGGGGTCTAACAGTATATAAGGGTCAGTACAGGGGGCAGAAAACTGAGAACTAAAATCCAAAACAATGTTAAGAGCCCTCGCTCGGCCTACTCCAAAACAGAGACGCATAGTTTACGATGATTATGTCCTCACATGTCCTCCTTATGTCTATTATTAGAGTATTGACTATTGATCCTGCACTTCTCACCTCCCTGTCTCTGTCTGCAGAACATGTGCATGCTTGAGAGCGAACTGGAAAATCAGCTGGGAGAATTCCATATCAAGATGAAAGGTGAGATATATGCAAACACACGCGCACACACAGTCACATGTACACACACACACACACACAGTCACACACACGCATACATTTACTGAGTCTAGAAAGAAGGGTGTTGGCAGGCATGTCTCATGCAGGTGAGCTGGTGGACTGAAATGGAGTCAAAGGTCACAGACTGCCTTTGACCTGTAACTCTGTTAGGTCACTGTGGAGAGAAACACTGGCTCAGATCTCAGGTTTCAGAGACAAGACAAGAAAGTGTAAGACTGCATATGTAAGCCAGCATGTGTGTGTGCATGAGCACCTACACAACAGCTTGCTGGTGCAGACCTGTACTCTAACTGTCCGTCTGTCTGTCCCCCTCTACACTGTAGGTCTGGCTGGCTTCGCTCGGCTCTGCGCAGGAGACCAGTACGAGGTGAGGTCACTTCCTGCTCTCCATCAGCTCCACAGCTGCTGTCTCCATGGGGGCGGGGATGGTCATCTTCCGCATCGCTGGGCCGACATCACTCCCTCCTTCTGTTTTTGGGAGGGTGGATGCAGAGTGGTGGGGTGACTAGAGGGAGGCGGGCTGGCAGTCAGGAGAGGGGGATGTGGGTTGGGGTTGGTAAGTGGAAAGGGAAAGCGCTAATGTGAAGTGCATCGGGTGTCTGTTCGCCATGTGCATAGAAAGGAGGAGGCGGGATGTGACTGACAGCAGAATCGATTGGGTGAGTCAGGCCGCTGCTCGAGATGTTTGGTCCCCAGGGGGCCAGGCACAGAATTGTGGGATCTTTCAGGCGCTCTGCTCCACTCCAGAGGGAGGGGGGGAAATCTCTGTCAGGGGGAACAAATTGAAGTAGATGATGTGTAATCAGAGAGTCTGTCTGTGAGGAGTTGTCTTATGCTAGGGTAGTTCATGAGGAGGGCGGTGTTTTTTTCTATCCTGACCAACCCCACCCCAACAGATCTTTATGAAATACGGACGCCAGCGATGGAAGCTCAGGGGGCGGATTGAGATCAACGGCAAGCAGGTGTGGGACAGTGAGGACATGGTCTTCCTGCCACTCATCACTGAGTTCCTGTCAATCAAGGTGAGCAATTTGAAGTCCCTCCCACCTTAGTTACAGGTCATTTTACCTGAATGAGGAAAGAGGGCTAAACATGGATGTTTTGCTCTGGTGCATGCACATGCTTGGACACACAGAGACATGTGCAAGCGAGACACACCCCCCAAACATAAACACACATACATGCACACAAATGCAAACACAGCCACACACAGCTGCTGAGCCCAGGGGCAAGAGAGCAGCTGGTCATCAAGTTCAAGGAGTGATCAGGCATAGAGAGAGTGCGGGACGTAGGGAGAGTGAGGCAGGGGGGAGAAATGGAGCGACGAAAGGAGAGTGGGGATAAAATCTCCACAGGCGTTGTTTTAATAACTGACATCCTGTTTATAAACTGATTTGGGTGCTGAGCTCTTCAGGGAGAGTCAAGGGGGTGATCTCCTGCGTCACGGACCGAACCCCCATCCCTGCCTCCCCACCAAATCTCTCCTCAACACATTTGGTCGCCAGCTACCTCAGCAAACACGCACAGAGACTGCCCTCATGGCTTGTCACTCATGCCACATAACTTTCTCATACATACCCAACCAAGCGAGGGACAGCAGTTCTGCACTGTCAGAGTCTGTGCTGTGGTTTCTTGGTGTGATCAGGGCTTTGGGTAACATGGCAGAGTCAGAATCACAACTCCTACAGAGGTCTCACTCACTCCCCTCATTACACTCGTTAACCTCACCCAGAACTCACACACCACTTCCCCTGTCCCTCCCTGATCAAAACCCAAGACCTAATTAGGACATCGGTGTGCCTAATGTGCCCTCATTAAAATCTGGTTTAATGGGGCACTTGATCTTCATTAGCTGCCAGCTTGCAGATTTAGGATTAACAAATAAAGAGGGCTCTCAAAATTTTTTGCTAAATTCTCCATGTTCTCACATATCCCTGAAAGTATGAGGCAGACTCAACTGTACATCTGATACAATGGTCCTCAGTTCTGGTCCTGGTCAGAAGCATGGTCTGCTGATTTCTGTTTTCACCTTTAATACTGCAGCCATTTCAGGCCCATAAAGCCAGGTCAAGTGAGTTAAGTGTGTGACCAATCACTTCAGTTGGTCAATTAAGTGCTTAGTACAACAGAGCAAACCTGTATAGGTCTTGCAGGACCAAGATTGATGACTGTTGACCTAAAGTGGCCGTTGAAATATGTAGTAAACTCAATTGTATACTTTGTATATTGATCATCCTGTTGATGTTGTGGGATGAGAAGAGTCTGCTGACAAAGATACCCTGCTGTGGTTGCTTAGGTTACAGAGCTGAAGAGCCTGGCCAATCATGTGGTGGTGGGGAACGTGTCGTGTGAGACGAAGGATCTCTTCGCCGCTCTGCCCCAGACGGTGGCAGTTGACATCAACGATCTCGGGACAATCAAGCTGAGCCTTGAAGTCACGTGGAAGTGAGTGCTCTCCATCGTTGGGCTCTTCGGCCCTCGCATCTTCCTCTCATGATCCCCTCCATTAAGTACCCTCCCTGTTGATTGTTTCCCTCTGTACGTTCCATTCATCTCCTCCCTCCTTTCCCAGGTGGAATTTGCCCTCACTCACTTCTCGTAATGTAAATATTTACATTATTGTTCAGTGTTGATAGCTATATACAGTTTGTGCTGGGTATATGAGTGCGTCACACTGCAGTTTAGCTAGACTCTTAACTCTCCCTTTCATCTCTCTCTCTCTCTCTCTCTCATTTGTTTGGTCTCTCTCTGTTTCGCAGTCCATTCGACAAGGATGACCCAGGTTCATCTGCTAGCACAGTCAACAAAGCTCCCTCGGTCAACAAGCGGTTCTCTACATACAACCAGAGTCCTCCAGACACGCCCTCACTGCGTGAACAGGCTTTCTATGTGAGTGATCCTACCAGTAACCTGTAGAGGCAGTGTTATGTGTGCCTGTGTATTTTATTGCCAGTGTTCTGTGTGCCTGTGTACTTTAGAGGCAGTGTTCTGTGTGCCTGTGTAATTTAGAGGCAGTGTTCTTTGTGCCTGTGTGTGTAATTTAGAGGCAGTGTTCTTTGTGCCTGTGTACTTTAGAGGCAGTGTTCTTTGTGCCTGTGTAATTTAGAGGCAGTGTTCTTTGTGCCTGTGTACTTTAGAGGCAGTGTTCTGTGTGCCTGTGTACTTTAGAGGCAGTGTTCTGTGTGCCTGTGTAATTTAGAGGCAGTGTTCTGTGTGCCTGTGTAATTTAGAGGCAGTGTTCTTTGTGCCTGTGTACTTTAGAGGCAGTGTTCTTTGTGCCTGTGTACCTTAGAGGCAGTGTTCTTTGTGCCTGTGTACTTTAGAGGCAGTGTTCTGTGTGCCTGTGTACTTTAGAGGCAGTGTTCTTTGTGCCTGTGTAATTTAGAGGCAGTGTTCTGTGTGCCTGTGTACTTTAGAGGCAGTGTTCTGTGTGCCTGTGTAATTTAGAGGCAGTGTTCTTTGTGCCTGTGTAATTTAGAGGCAGTGTTCTGTGGGCCTGTGTAATTTAGAGGCAGTGTTCTGTGTGCCTGTGTACTTTAGAGGCAGTGTTCTTTGTGCCTGTGTAATTTAGAGGCAGTGTTCTTTGTGCCTGTGTACTTTAGAGGCAGTGTTCTGTGTGCCTGTGTACTTTAGAGGCAGTGTTCTGTTGTGCCTGTGTAATTTAGAGGCAGTGTTCTTTGTGCCTGTGTACTTTAGAGGCAGTGTTCTGTGTGCCTGTGTAATTTAGAGGCAGTGTTCTTTGTGCCTGTGTACTTTAGAGGCAGTGTTCTTTGTGCCTGTGTAATTTAGAGGCAGTGTTCTGTGTGCCTGTATAATTTAGAGGCAGTGTTCTGTGTGCCTGTGTACTTTAGAGGCAGTGTTCTGTGTGTCTGTGTAATTTAGAGGCAGTGTTCTGTGGGCCTGTGTACTTTAGAGGCAGTGTTCTTTGTGCCTGTGTACTTTAGAGGCAGTGTTCTGTGGGCCTGTGTACTTTAGAGGCAGTGTTCTTTGTGCCTGTGTACTTTAGAGGCAGTGTTCTTTGTGCCTGTGTACTTTAGAGGCAGTGTTCTGTGTGCCTGTGTAATTTAGAGGCAGTGTTCTGTGTGCCTGTGTAATTTAGAGGCAGTGTTCTTTGTGCCTGTGTAATTTAGAGGCAGTGTTCTTTGTGCCTGTGTAATTTAGAGGCAGTGTTCTTTGTGGGCCTGTGTAATTTAGAGGCAGTGTTCTTTGTGCCTGTGTAATTTAGAGGCAGTGTTCTTTGTGCCTGTGTACTTTAGAGGCAGTGTTCTTTGTGCCTGTGTAATTTAGAGGCAGTGTTCTGTGGGCCTGTGTGCCTGTGTAATTTAGAGGCAGTGTTCTTTGTGCCTGTGTACTTTAGAGACAGTGTTCTGTGGGCCTGTGGCCAGTAGAGGTAGTTTCTTGTTGTGTGTGACATTTAGAAACCGTTCTCTTTAGAGGCAGTCACTTCTGTGGCTGGACCCATTAGAGGCTGTCTCTGTGATTGTCCCTCGGAGGCTGTGTCCTCAGTGCCAATAGAGGCATTGTTCTGTGTGCCTGTGTCTTTTGCAGGCAGTATTTTTACTGCCTATGTACTTAAGAGGTGGTTTCCTTGGTATGTGTGACATTTACAATCTGTGCTCTTTAGAGACAGTGAACACTCTTTGTTTACATCCGTTTGCTGTTTTCTGTGATCGTGTCCTTGAGGCCGTGTCCTCAGTGTCATTAGAGGTAGAGTCCTCTGTTCTTGTGTCTTTTAGATGTTTCATCCTCAGTGTCTGTATCTAGTTTGGAGTATGAGTATTTATTATAATCCTGTCATTCCACTGCACTTAGCCTGATTCAGCTTTGTCAGATACATGGGCAGGATGAAAAATCGATTATCTACAAGAAACACACTTAGAAGTACTTCCAAGTCACTGTTCACTATTTTACAACTTGAGTGTTTTTCACTACTACAGAAATATTAAAAAACAAGGGAGAAAAATAAGATATCAGGAAGTGATTTACAAATAGCCGAAAGTAACCTCAAAATAAGACAGTAATCCCTTGTCAACTTGGAGCTAAATCCAAGTTTCATTCCAGGGTATTCATTCTCCCCAAACTGGAATGTGTATAGTAAAAGATCTACCCAAATTTAACCACTTGTGCCTGATCCACACATACATTCCTGTACTGTGTGCTGTTTCTGTAGTCTCCCCAGTGACTCCTTAAAAATAGCAACAGGGCCAGCCACCAGCTTTCCTCCCTGTTCAGGAGCGATGAACCAATCTCTTCTCTTTACCCTGACTTGTTCTGTTTCAGCTGCAGCAGTGCTGTTGTCTGTGTGAGAGGGTTAGAGGTAACAGTAGAGACTGGTTAGCCTTGGTCCTCTAGTGGTCCGTTAGCGATCCATTAGCGGTCCGGTAATGGTCTAGTCTAGCCAGTCATTCTCACCTTCCACTTCAATCCCCCTCCCTCCTCCTTCCTCCCCCCAAAACTTCCACGCACCCCCCTGACTCCCGTTCCACGTGAAGACCGCTCCGAGGAGCATGCCGCCCAAACAGCGCTGGTCCCTGCTGGACGTGTTCCGCGAGACGCTGGCCGAAAAGCTCACTCAGAGCTGCTCGTGCAGCGACGTCTCCCCTGTCAGGCTGGGCTCTGCCACCTTGCAGATCGATGTAAGTGCTGGTAGTTGTAGTCTGTAGTGTAGCGGGGAGCCTTGGGCAGGCCTGAATAGCATCCACGTGTTTGTACCGGCCCCGTTCCAGAGCGTTAACGGTGGGGAAGCTGAAGATCCACTCCCAAGCTCCACATTCCAAAGTTGTGGCTCTTCTGGTAGTGGTGGTTGCTTTAATCGCTCCTTATGCAGAAATACTTCTTTTGTGACCAGTGTTACCCAGTAAGGCCAATGATCAAGAGCTGTTTGAAACTTGCCCAGGAGTTTGTTTGTCATGTGGTCAGAGCCAGGCTTATGACCTTTGTGATGTGGGTTGGGTCCTGAGGGAACCTGCTTATGGGACCCTGCACCGTACAGCCACTGAGCCACATGCTCTGTGCTTATCGCACGGCTATTAGTGCCACTAATACATTAACCATTCAACTGGTGTGCCATATATTATAGGACAACCCTTACATTTTATTTGCTTGTGGCATTCATGTTGTAATAGCTTTCATGAATGAATCTGAAAGTGGAGAGTGCTTTTATCGTTTCTGTCTAATATCATGCGATGCCATCCTTCATTTCATGAATTTTAGGGGTTTGAGAGGTTTTTACAAAATGTAGATAACAAATGGTGCTGAACTGTGTCAACGAAAATGTGTTCTCTCAGCCCCCTTTGACTTGCTTCTCTTTTCATTTCTTCTCTCTGCCTTTTTTTTCTTTCTCTTTCTTTCCATGTAGAACATGTTGAGGAGACAGGAGGAGATGGAGAATGGGACGGCCTGGTCCAATTCATCTGAATCCTCAGATGATTCCTCCAGCCCCCAGCTCTCCCTGGGCCTGCGCCACGCCCACAAAACCCTGGTCCAGCCGGAGGTGCAGACGACCGCACCCGCCATCGAGATTTCCTTCGCTCCGCGTGAGTCTGCGGCCTCCACCCCGACTCGCACAGCCAATCATGGGGAGGAGGAGGAGGAGGAGGAGCTCAAGGTTGCCCTGGCAACAGGGGATGAGGAATCTGGGAAACAAGTGGTGCCCAATGGCCATGCCCGATACTCGCGTTCTCTCAGCCACATCAGTGAGCACAGTGTCGACGGCACAGTGATGGACAGGGCGGTCAGTGAATCAGCAGAGCCCTCTGACGTCGGCTCTGTTGCCTCTGTCCTCTCTGTCAACGACATTGTCATGGACATGCCTGTGTCTCCAAAACCGGAGACGCTGCCTGCCCCCTCGGAGGCCCAGGAACCAGCCTCCTTAGTATCCCCGCCTCCTCTGGACTCCATGACCCCCTCTGAACCCCCTCTTAACACAAGGGAGGGCCCAACTGCCTCAGAGAAGGAGGAGCAGGAGAGCAGGCCTGAAGCCAGGGATTTGCTTGTGTCTGAGGCCCCACAGCCAGAGAGCCGGGAGCAGGCTTCATCAGACTCTGGAGCTGGGATAGAGGTGGGGGAGACTCCACAGGAGCCCTGCTCAGCTCCATGTGCCAGCACCCCCAGGACTGAAACGGAGGCACCACAGGGTGACACTCCAGCGCTCACACCACCCGCAGTATCAGAGGGGGCAGAGGACACGTCACAGACATGCCCCGCCCCGCCCCAGGGCCCGGTGGAGGAGGCCCAGAAGCCTGGGGCTATAGTAGGGGCTCTGCCTGTGGACAGTATGGAGCAGCAGGCTGCAGACAGTGGGGTGGAGGAGGCATTGACTGCTGTCATCTCCTCTCTGGATGACTACAGGGGTCAGTTCCCTGAGCTACAGGTCTTGGAACAGGAGCTGAGTCTCCTGGAGGGGGCACTCACGGTGAGTCACTGCCCTTTTGTGTGTTACTGACAGCTGATTTAAATCCATGGCCTTGATGCTATAAATATGTATTTTCCTTCTCTCATTCAGTTTTGCAATGGTTGACAAGCTTCCCAGCCTTTTTTTCATTACTCTGCATTGTTCAGAGAATGGAGTAGAGAAGTAGCTGTATCAGTTGGTAGGGTCTATAAATGAGAGGGCGCCTGGGAATGCCAGTGACCTTGGCATTCCGCCAGATTGCCATGGACACTGTGCCAACATTCCAGCTCTGTGTGTGTGCGTGTCTGGGTGCTGCAGGTCCATTTGGGAGTATGAGATCGTGTTGGCCTGCAAGTTTGAGAGAGAGAGAGAGAGAGAAACATGTAAACACTCTGGACTCCCATAATCCCATGGGACAAAGCATGGGGTGCGCCACTTCCTGTCCTTCAGTCAGGCGTGCTCTTTTCCACAATGCAGGGAAAGGGTCTCGCAGTTGCCTCTCTCTCACTCTTTCTCTCCCCCTCTCTGTTCCATGAATTACACCCCTTCCTCACCCACTGCGAGAACTCACCTACAGATAACCAAGAGAATGTGCTTACAGTCCAGAGCTAGCACACCAGAGCAAAGCTGCATTGTTGCTAGTCTTCTGGAGACAGCAAACGTAGCAGGTTTCTGACTCTTCACTTTTCTGTTTTGGTTCTTTGAATGGCTATAACATACAAACTGAATCCAGACCACCCTTAAGAGCAGTGGGTGTCTGCTTATCTGAGTATCAGGGCTGTGGTCTCTGCCCACAGGAATCACACTGGCACTGATCAGCTTCCCTGGAAGTTTCTATTCAGGGTCACTGATTTAATACTGAGGATGATGTCATTTCCTGCCCTGTGCCATAATACTATTATGTTTATCCCTGTAGGGAAGGACTGGCAGGGTTGTCAATCATTTCCAGACATGAAGATGTGTGCTGAGAAAATGGATGTGTGCACGATAATGTGTTTGTGTGTGTATTTGTGTATGTGTGTGTACTTCTAATGTAATGTTACCTGTGTGCAAATACATGGGTTTTAACAGGAATGTTACGTGTGTGTGTTCAAGCACAGCAGTTACACCTGAATCTGTATTTACTGTAATTATACCTTTTGTTTATGTGTCTACTCAGATTATACCTGTGTGTGCTGACAATAATGATATATGTCTTCAGGGCCGAAGTCGGAGCCGCTCCTCGAAGTGTGAGCCTCACAGTGGAGACTGCCCTCGGGAGCTTTGACTTCCTCAACACCTCTGACTTGGAGGATGAGGATGATGAGGAAGATGAAGATGAGGAGGGGAAGAATAAAGCAGACAGGTTAGGGATCTCATTGTAATACTAAAAACTCCTCACTTCCAGTTTGCTTTTTGTCCAGTTGAGAAATTTTGCTATGAACCATACTTTTATCACAAGATCTTTTACTGCCATCTAGTGGTGAAATACAGGCATTACAAAGAATTGGAATGGAATTACAAACTGATTTTCTAAAAAAAATCACTGTAATAATAATTATAATTATTATAATAATAAAACATATCCATAAACTTTCAGGGACTGACAGTACATGTCTTCTGTATCCAGCCATGCTTCACTCATGTCTGGTTAGGACCAGTCCTGGTATGAACTCCCTCTGTTGTGTGTGTGTCTGTGCAGTGGGGCCCCCAGCAGGTCGGCGGTGGAGAGTGCAGGGGAGGATGAGGGGTGCGAGGAGCGGTGCTGGGGTTCCACCTCCGGCCCCATGACCACACAATGCCCCGCCCTGGATCAGGTCCTGCTGGTGCATCTGCGGAACTGCAGCACCCAGCTACTGGTGAGTCTGGGGGGAGAGGCAGACAGACAGGCAGACAGACAAACACTCATAGCCAGGAAGGTGACACCTTACAAGAAACACCTTTATATGGGTACATTATGTCATGGAGTGGTAGGTATTTTTCCTTTGTTCTTCACCATTTATGAAATGGTTCAGTGAACAAGGATAGCTGAAAATATCGGTCTTGCTGGAAATTCCACTTGTAATTTGAAGATACTCACCAAAGCAATTATGATTGCTCTTACGAACTTGACACTCTACGCAATCTAAAGTGTTAACCCAAAGTACAATTTCAGAGTGAGTGAGTTTGTACCAAGAATAATAGCAGGTTTCTAATTGGCTGTTCAGGAAAAATGTAGGCAGGTTTGTAATTGGCAGTTCAGTAATCAAGTTGTTAATCAGGTCTAGTCCCCTGTTGTGTGTACTAAGCTTTGGGGCCAGGAGAGAGTTTTATTGCAGATTGAGAGACAGACAGGGGGCTGAAGGCTGCACTTTGTTGCAGAAACTGGGAACGTTTGGGCCGCTACGCTGTGGGGAGATGTACGCCCTTGACCGCCTTTTGAGGGAGGCCCGGGTGCTGGAGCTGATCCGCCGCGTCACTGAGGACTCTCCCACACGAGTCTCCCAGCCCAATGAAGGTGAGCGAACCCTGGGCTGATCGTGCACATTGCCTTTTGGGTAATATAGTTCAGAAAATGTACAAACACAATCCACCATGTCATAGTAAATGATCATTGGCAATAGAGATGGTCCTCTTAATGGTTGAAGAGGATGTTGAATTGCAGTTCAGGAATCAACTAGAAGATTGTAGTTCAAGAAGGATCCTGCTGATGTATCTTTAAGATAGTGTAGCCTGAACTATTTACACAAATGCACTACTGCCCTAAGCATACTTTAATATGCATATTATCCACTTTTTCAGCTGAAACAGAAACTCACGTAACATGATTTCACTTTTCAGCTATTCTCACCAGCTGGGCGACTCCCCTTAAAGTCAGGGGTGCCCACATTTACATATCAAATACCTGCCCATGTAGGGTCTCAGAGACATTTCTTCTGATTGTTCTTTATGTAGGGTGTCAATTACTGTTAATGGTGCAGTTTGAAGCTACTAGAGACATAAGTGACACTGCTATGTTTTTTTAAGAGTGCATTTCTCATTGGTATGGTGATGTAAGATGCTCTCATTAACAATGCAATACCTGTAGGAGTGGGGTTAAATTTCCTGTTAATGAGTATGTTCCTGTTGGTACAGTGTTGACTGTTGAGGAAGTGCATTATCTTCCATCTCATAGCTAAACACGTTGAAAAATGCTACCAGCCATTTTCTGTGAGTGATGTGAAGTAGTCCCACGGTAATGCAACCACTATTTTTAGCAGTTTAAAAAACAAAGTTTTGGAGTGGACTGCTATATTGTCCCCCAATGATGTATATATACATGGACAAGTTCCATCATAGGTGTCCTATTTCCAGTTTTCAGTTTAAATTGCAGAGGAAGAGAGTGCAGTTTGTGCTGGATGGGGTTTTCATCTGTTATCCTGCCTGCCTAATCATGCCTTCCCTTTCTCCTTCTCTGTCTCCCTCACTCTCTTCCCATCTCATTCTTCTCCCCCCGGAGCAGTGGTGCCACAGCTAGAACAGTGCCAGGGTGCCCTGTCGCTATGGAAACTGTGCACAGATGGCGGCAGCGTCTACAGCACCTCCGCCGAGGTCTTCCTGCGCGCTCTGGGCACGGCCTACGGCAGTCGCCTGCCCGAACGCGGCGCCAGCCTGCCAGACACAGGTACGACCCCACCCTCACCCTGGGGAGGGGTGGGGGGGTGTTTGGAGGGCCTGCACCCGCTGGGGCCTGATCAGGAAGCAGGGATAGCAGGAGCAGTACTGCGCGGATCACAGGGAGAATGAGACTCAGACACTGCTGCTCAAACAGTGCTATTATACAGCCACAGACACACTGTGTGATATCACAGCTGATCTACTGATATTGCACAAGTTTCTTACTCTCTAGTCCCAGATGATTCATGAATATTTATAAGCAAAAAGGCAGGGAGCACTGTGCGCTTGATGAATTTGTGGTTTAAGAAAATGCAGAGCCTATGAACTGTTATTTTAGTGTACATGTGAGCCTCTCTCAGGCAGTGCAGAGTTTTGTGGGGACAGATGCAGACATAGCTGTTTCCTGTTGAACAGCTGCGTGGAGAAAAATGTGGTGGAGCCACATGGGTGGGGGTGGGGGTTTGGGAGGGGGTGGGGGTTGCAGAGACAGGGCTGGTCATGTGACACTTCTTGACGTCTCTTTTCTGTAGTTTTCTTGAGTCTGTTGGAGCGGGTGCTGGAGCGGAGGTTGCCTAGGAGAGGGGGCGGAGCAGCCAAAGAGACCATGACCATCTTCCAGTTCTGGAGCTACCTGGAGGCCGAGGGAGTGAACGTGCTGGACACGCATGTTACTGAGCTGGCGGAGGAAGGTGTGTGTGTGCGTGTGCGCACATGTGTGTTTAAGCATGTACACTGCATGTGCCTTTCACACCTTCATATGTGGGTGATGATAAGGTGTGAAGAAGGGATTGTGTGGAAATGCCTGATTGATTAAATCTTGTAAATGAGTGAGTCAGATCTGTGTGAATGCTTAAATGTGTGTGTGAATGTGTGTCTGCGCGTGACTAAACCCGTTATGCTTCATTTGCATGCAACTGACTGGGAATGGAGTGCTGGCATGCACAGCAGCAACTGGTGAATGATTTAACTAGAAATGTTGAACAGTTATTTACTCAGTGTACATACATACACAAACACCGGTGATGAATTAAATGAGAGAATAATGTCAGTTTATATCAGTTGTAAAATTTGACCCAGCTGTTTAAAGGGACTAATGGACTCAAGGCTAAAAACATTTGTCAGCATGACAGAGATCGCCCAGTAATTATTATACAGACAGAAAATACAAGATAGCATAGCCTGAAATACCCCCCCCCCCACCCCCACAATAAATAAAAATAAAAATTGAACAAAATCAATTATCATAAGAAGACATCCAACGAAGTAAAAGTATTTGGAGAAATATTCTTAATGGACTCCTTCTGTCGTCTCGCTTTTAATCCCCCACAGTGTGGCTGGTTCAGTGTCTACAAACGGGGGACCAGGACACTCTTCTGAAGACCCTGAAGAGACCCCCAGAGGCCAGCCTGAAAAGGGAGGGCCTCCGCGCCATTAGCCTGCTACTGACGGACCCCCGGGCCAAGGTGTGCGCAGCTTCCAGCTCCCTGCTCCGAAGCCTCGCCGACCAGCCACGTCACCGTGAGAGGGTGAGACCACCAGCTCCTAATGCTCGCTCAGCACACCCTGATTCAGCTCAGTTCATGCTTCGCTCATATTCAGCTGGACTTACCAGATGCCGTTTATTTTGAATGCATTAAAACAATTCCCAAATCTATTCATTTCAAGGTGCTCTGAATTGACCATCCTGTGTCTGAGTGCCACCACCTTAGTAACATTATTTACATTTAACATTCCCCACAGGCTGCATCCCTGTGGCTATTTAACACAATCTTATCAAGCACATATAAAGCAGAGTATGTGTTTTATCTGTAACATATCTTTGCTGTGGTCCCTATTCTTTTTCTGCTCAGTTTTCTTTATTTATTTAATTAATTTTTATTCATTTGGCTGACAGACCTATCCTCAGAAACTTCATAGACCATTATATTATGAAGGAACTGTGAAAGTACAGAAGTACAAGTATTAAAGACAATTTAAAATATATATGTATAAAAAATTAGGTGTTGTACAAAGAGCTGGGAACATCATTTTGTGTTTATCAAATTTAATTTGCTTAGCACCCACACACTCATCTAGAAAGGCTTGCTGAGCAGCAAGATACAAGTGCAGAGCACAGAGCAAAGTACAGGACACAATTTAAACAGACTGAAAGTTAGCAAATACGAGAGCTGGATCACAAATGGACTCTAAGATTAGGCACTGCTTACTTTAACATCACACAATAGCGACTACTTTCACTCCTGAAAGTGCAAAGAAGTAATGAGAAAGCATGCATACACTGAACAATATGCTGCATTCAGGAAGTGTGTGTACATGGGTATGTGTATTGAGCCTGGGGATGCACTGTTGTTCTGAGTGATAGACACCACACATGCTGACCCCCTCTGGCCCTCTCCCAGGCCCTGGTGAGCTGCCTGGAGCTGCTGGAGGACGAAAGCATGATCACTCGAGTGTCCGGCTGCAAAGCTCTTGCATGTCTGAAGGTCAGTCCCATTTTGACATGTATTCAGTTAGAGGTGCGCATTTCATTCAGAGCCCACGCCAGCTG
Organism: Albula goreensis; assembly: GCA_022829145.1. NCBI lineage: Eukaryota > Metazoa > Chordata > Actinopteri > Albuliformes > Albulidae > Albula > Albula goreensis. The sequence goes on from CM040755.1 coordinate 25,494,136, forward strand.
AACAGGCTGAACTGACTCGGGTATGAATGGATACGCTCTGAGTGAATAACCGTCTCCATTTTCTGTGGCCCGTAGGCTAAAGAGAGCATTGAACAGCTAGTGTACCTGTGCCGAACAGACAAAGAGGACGTGAGGGACGCAGCCAAACAGGCCCTGCTGGCACTGGGTAGGAAATGGCAAATACTTACACCTGCATTCACACTCTCCATCACATCTACTAAACAGTCTTACCCAGAGCAATATACAAAAATCTGTACATTTATATAAATGTACCTAAATATACTATACATTGCTAATTGGGGGGAAAACATGAATGTTCAGTGAGTTGGGGGAGTACATGAGTGGGGATGGGGATAAAATGGGGTATGTCAAGGAGTACAGAGCTGTTTGAGAATAAGGCCAGGTATATATGGGCAGGAAGCAAGGGGGTAGTCGGGTTGTGGTGGTAGAGATGTGGTTTCAACAGACAGTGGGAGTGATGGTGGAAAGGAAGGAAGGGAATGAACATGGGGGAAGGAACAGAGGGAGGGGACAGGAGAGGTGTGGGGGGGGTTGCACAGTGGTGGTAAAGGAAGTCTGTGTTGACACCACGCTCTCTCTTTCATCCAGGCGAAGAGGGAAAGTTGGCCCATCGGCACGTGGAGGAGGCACAGGACGGCGTGCCCCGTCTCTTCGCCCCTGGCAGCATGGCTAGCACCGCCTTCTGAGACCACTTCAGCCGCTGTTCCTATGAAACCCATCATATCCATGCCAACACAGTCCAGCACAGCCACGCTACAAACCTGCCGTTCACACACACACACACACACACACACACACACACACACACACACACACACACACACACACACACACACAAACATACACACAATCAGAGCGAGTGCCGCTACACATGCAGAGCCAAGCAGTAAGAGTAAGAATTAGAGTGAGAGACACACGGACACACACACAATAAAAATGTGACGGCAGCATCCTTAACAGTGACATGAACTTGTTCCATAATATCAGAGGATGAATATACGTAAATGTCTATCTATATATAAAATTGCTGATTATTCCTGTAGAGCTGTGACACTGTGGAGAGACAGAGTTTTACTGCCTTATGTAGTGGCCTGGTGGTTGTTGCCTTTTGAGTTCACCAGAGGTGTCCCGTGGAAAAATGGATGTAGAGCAATGTGACTGAGCTGTGAATGCAAGCACTGACTGAATGAGAGTGGAGAAGAACTGAAGAATGGCCAGACAGGAAAAGGCATCAAGGGACAGGACAGACCTGAGAAAAGAGTGTGGAATTTTTTAAATGAAAGAAATTGTCCCTTTCATTTTTCTGTGGATTATGAACTGCAACCACCTGCTGAATTTTGGGTGAAGCTGGTCGGCTTCTGGGTGCAGAGCGCTTGTGTGCACAGTTGGTGGAAGGGGAGGGAGATTCACTGATGGGTTTGGGCTGTTCCTCACTGGAAGGAAGTGGTGGAGTTTTCCCCAAAGGATCCCTTTGTTACACCAGGATCCTATTTCACCACACAAATGTGTTCAAAATATCACAGTGCCATCATTCCATACCATTATTATATTTTCTTTATAAAAGTGTATCTGTATTCCACTGGAGGTGTAGACATTTTCTTATTGTGCTGTAATTCAGTTAGCAATCTTTAAATCATTAAAGCACAGACCAGTTTTTGGTGCTTACACATCAATCACTCACAATGCACTTCCTAAAGAGGCTAATGCCACTAGCAGTTTAACTGAAGATTATCGATCATTTCTGCTGTAAAGATGGGGGGTGATTTTTTGTGTGTAGATCTGTATACTGTTGCAGATGCTGTCTATTTGGGATGGGAAAACTCAAGATTGTTCCCTTGGAAACCACTGGATTGGCACCGGTCAGAGAGTGGTGCGACAACAGTTTGCCCAGGTTCTGGAGCATTCTAAGAGTGCCAGTTACAGGAAGACAAAGTGGTTCTAGAACAGATCCTAGAATTCACTGAACACATTTGTAACAAATTCTTCAGTTCTGTTGGACATTGAAAGCTTGGGCAGTGGATGCCTCTTCAATATTTAAGTGCCTCAAGTTACAGTGGAGAGTGTTTTAAAGTAATGAATAAATGAAATAGACATTTGTATTTAAGATTTAAGAGTTGCAGTGGATACAGAGAAACTGCAGCAAAGATTTAAGTATATTGTTTTATTTTCCATATGACTTACAGATTGTGCAGCATAAGATACAAATGATTTACTATAAGTTTTTTTCTACATAATGTATATTGTCTGACAGGAATCTTACCTGGCATAAAATGTACGCAAAAATTATAAAGATATGTTGGAAACAAATGTGTTTTGTGTTATTTTTTTTTCATGAAATACTGTATGATTGTAAGGTCTAATTACCAGGCTTATTGGGGAAATGATCATGTATGAAATGTTGCCTTTTCATTAGAAGGCACTGAAAACTCAGTCTATATTTTGAAGAATTTGGATTCCTCACAATGCACTTAATTTCCATTACCCAGTTTTAACTCATGTTTACATATGACAGGGACTTTATTATATGTGTATTAAATACTAAGGGAGCATAACCTCTCTGGAAGTTAACCGTTTGGCTCTACTGTTTCCCATGAGAAATTCTGGCAAAAACATCCCTACCCCAAGGGATCTTCCTCTGACTGTAGGAACTGAATAGCTTGTTTTTTTTTTTTTTTTTAAAAAAGAAGCCTTTCTATCATGATACAGTTGCAGTATACCTAATGAGACGCTATCGCATGCTACAAACCACCTAAATGTGCGAAGATATTGCTGCTGGCTACCACGGACCCTGACATTATATATAGCGAAATAAACGTACTATCCGTACGACATTTTGGCCTGTTGATGCAAGATTGCGGTATGGTTCCGCCACATTACACAAGTGTTACTACATTGACAGTTAAATCAGTCCAACCCCGTGGAAATTAACGCTACATTCATTTGGTTGTTTCACGTTCTTACTCACTCTATTTACTAGTGCAACGTGGAATTTTGTAAAGGGACATTCATTCCAAACGTTTTTTCTTGTATAAATATCGTTGCTTACTTTTCCCTCGAACAAGGATATTATTTTAATGAATAAAACTTATTTTGCATCAAGGTACCCCCAGCCTTTTTAATTACATCGAGATATTATGTTCTACGTAGCCTTAAACATGCACATTTCACTCCTATTTCCTGCGAGACCAACAACAACCTGAAATTCAAAAGTAGCGCCCCAAACGGCCAATCCCCACAATGCCGTGCTTCCACCCCCTCCCCCTCGCCACCACCCCCTGGCCCCCCTCCAATTCCGCTGGGCGAACCTATCCGCGCAGGCGCACTCTCCGGCTCTAGGCCGCCATTTTGTGCAGAGCCTACTCTGCTAAAGCGGGAGAGGATTAAAACCACCGGAGGAGAAGGGCGCGTTTCTACACCATCGCCGACTGAGCACAGAACGGACCTCAGGCTTCCATTCGAATTCGACGAGAAAATAAACAGAGAAAAGCAGGTAAAACGGCGCTACTTCCCAGAAAAAGGGGGGATTTTTGCAGGAGCTTTATTCGGCCTCTAGGTGTCACGGTGGGGCTCCCGGTCCTGGCGGCTGGCGGGGGGTGTTTGTCTCCCTCTATCGTTATTGAAAATTTAGCAAAAAACACTTATAACCCAGAAGTTCGAGACAATGTTCAAATATTTAGGCTATTTAGGTCACTATTAGTTGTTATTTTTGTATGGATGGATTTTTAAAGGCTTCGTTGTTTTGAGCGCATGTTTAGGCCAGGCGTCCATTTTCTTTTTCCTTCTTTGTTTCCTCTTTAGAGAGAGAGAGACTCGCGGTCCCAGGAATAGCTGGCTAGCAAGCTAATTGATTCCAGAGTGCAGCACAAGAAACATTTATCGAACAGCCACGACCCCGTACTGTTTACTAGTAGGCTATAATTAAAACTAGGGAAGACTAGCCAGTCCCTAGGATTTACGATTGTTAAAAAATCTTGCTTTCATATCGCTAGCTATCGCTAGGTAGCTGCGACTCCTTCCCGCGTCGTCCTTACAGCAAAACAAATTAGGTCCTACACAACACCCTCGATTTATTATTTTGAAAAATTTGGATTATCTTTGAGAACTTAATGTAGCTCATTTTACTCAATTATTCCAGTGACATAGTGCATGGTCGTTTCATTTAAAAATCAATAGTTTACTGGCTAGCATCTAGCTAAGTCAGGAAATATTCTGTGGTCTTCTGCTTGACTATCTCGCCAACGAAGTAGCCCGTAACTGTAGACTGTTCGATTAAAAAGCTAAACAAGATGAAAAAGTGGTGCTCAGCGCTTAAAGTTGGACGAAATAACTACACAATGGCCGATATATTTGCTGCGACCCCGTTTCCCTCCACCTACCCCAAGTTGATCTGGTGTTTACAGTCTCGCAGCCTAGTCACCGCTCACGTATTCAAACAGACCACCTTTTCCACCTACCAAGAGAGGGGATAAACAGCAGAGAGCTCCCTCTACAATCCGGCTGGTAACGTTACAAAAACACGATTTACAGGGTTCGTGAGCAGAACGGTGACGAAATAAATTATTTATGCATTCTTGAGTATCAGATTCGCTCTCGGCACATTTATGGGTTTTTGCATTTTCATTACCACGATAGTTGCACTGCGTTGCAGCTGCAACCGGATTTTAGACGAGTTTAAATGTGCTAACGGATACGCCTGTTTAGCTAACACTTTTGGAGGAGTACAAGTTAATACAGGCGCGCAGTCAAGTTCCCCCCATCCCGTAGTTGTAGAAAAATGTTTCTACTGATCTTTGAATGTGGGGCCAGTTAAATTATCCAGAAAAATACGAGATAATGACTATGCAGTTCTCATCGTTCTATGTTTTTGTGACTAGCACTATTTTGTCCTAGTTTGTTCAAAGCTTTTATAATTGCTAAGTTATCTAGCAAGGAACCTCCCCGCCCCCTTCAACTAGCATACCGTTACGTAAGCGAGCACACTTTTTACTGGTAACTTACCCGCGGTTAACGTTACATGTTGGCGGGATAAACAATCATATCATTACTGACTTGGCTTCTACAAAAATCATGTCTATACGCAGTTAGAGTAACCTTAGCTAACTACCTGGCTAAACATTGGACAGTACATCATGCAATTAACCGTTTGTTTAGCCTTTTCCCAGTGATGGTGATTGTTTAAGTGTGTATCCAGGCGGGTACAAAGGGTGACCGACTGCAGAAAGACACAATGTTCCATTGGAAGCAGACGTGAATACATTTTTAAAGGCTAGTTTGGCGTCAAACTGCAGGAAGCTGGACCAGTACATTGTAGTTCATTGTTTTATTACACTGACTAGTCATGACCAGAGCTAAGTTGGACATTGATTAAACGTGAGGTTCGGAGAAATTTGGGTGAATAACACATTTAAAGCGGTTTCTGACCCGTTCTCGTTTATATACTGGAAAGTGTCCAACACTGTATGTACTTGCAGAGGAAGCTAGAATTCATTTTAAATTTGTGATGCCAAAGTACCTTTTAAAACATGGTTGAACTTGCTTGTTTTCAACAGGTTGAGGTATAGATAGCAGTCAGCAGAGTTCAGGCAGGGGTTTGGTGCTCCAGGAGCTGAGAATTGAGAAGACACATATATAGAGATGAAGTTTCCACTTTTGGTGCAGGTAAACTTGAACAGTGTTCAGTGAGTTTGTCATGGAGTTACTACAACATTTCTCTGTATTCTTGCAGAAGACATTCAGTCAGTGTATTTATAATGCATTTCTGACAGATTTTTCTTTGTTGTAGGATTTAGTCCTCATTCGATAATGATATGAATTTATATGATGATGTTAATCATGAATTTGTTCATTTTATTCTGCATCAGTAAAATGTTTTTGCATTTCTGTAATACGTTCGGTTAAGTAGGTAGTTGAATCAGGCTTTTATGTTAAATGGTCACTCTCCATATTCCTTTCTTCTTTCGTGTTAATTTAAGCACGTAGCACTCTGGGGTATACAGGAAGTACTACATCATACAAGTTGTGTGGTTTGTGAAGGCCTCATTTGAATGGCCTAACTTTGCCTAAGAAAATCATTCAGAATTCTAAAGTTAGTCTGAAGCCACCAAATAGATATGAAGAACTGGTGCAAATTGTGAACCATGAAGAAACCCTGTACCTCACTACTTAACCCACAGTCCCGGAAACGTAATTCCCCCCTCCCGAGAATTATGAAAAGGTGTGTTTTTGTCCCCACACATTTTTAGACATCTATAATTGATTGTTTGATTGATGTTTTGATGTTAGGTTGCTTGCAAATGCAGACTATGCGTGCATGTACAAGTTACACTCCACAACTCACAGTACAGTGGTTCTACAGAGGTCACTCAAACAGAACTTTTCTGCGTAAGATGACTTCCAAATCTCATTTCACATGCAGAACATCTTTTTTTTTTTTTAAGATTAGTATGATTAAGTTAAGATGAGTTTGGCTTCTTTTTTTTTTTTTTTTTTTTTTTTTTTTTAGCCGGAATCCCATGTAAACGGATTATTAGAAAGTTACTAATCTGGCACTAATCTCTAGTTTGGTGGTGGACTCTCTCCCCAACAGGTCATACCCATGGAGGGCGAACCAACCGACACGGTGGTGGATGAGGGTGGCGACGCCTTCAAGGCCAAAGAGTGCAAGACATACCAACGGCGACGCGAGGGTGGGGCAGAGGAAGACGAGGAGGCAGTTGGGGCGGAGCTTCTGCAGCAGGCCCAAGCGGCCGGTATGGAGGTGGTGGAGCAGCCAGGTGGAGACGTGGGCGTGGTGAGTGTCAACAGCGGGGTGGGCATGATGGTGATGGACCAGCTGGACCCGACACTGCTGCAGATGAAGGCAGAGGTGATGGACTCTGCTGGCGTGGTGCACTCGGAGGCTGGGGGTGTGTCCGTGGCGGGCACCGCCCACGAGGCCACGGTCACCACGGTGGACGACACGCAGATCATCACGCTGCAGGTGGTGAACATGGAAGAGCAGCAGCTGGGGCTGGGCGAGCTCCAGCTGGTTCAGGTGCCCGTCTCCGCCGTGCCCGTCTCGGCTGCTGCTGCTGTGGTGGACGAGCTGCAGGGCACTTTCGTCGACGCCACTGCCATGCCCAAAGATGGGGAGCCTGTCATCTGTCACACCCTCCCTCTGCCTGAGGGATTCCAGGTGAGCTGACTAAGCACCTCCTGCTGACAACATGCATAGAAATCCAATCCTGTGGTGTATAATTGGTGTTGCTGTACTTTTTTCCTTTAAAAAGTGAAAATTACAGCACATGGACCTGCAGTGTGACTGTTAGGCCATTTTCCTGACTCACAACTAACTCACTAGCCAGTAGCCATTTGATTGTTACAGTTATGGAACTTTTGGAGACGGGAGAACAAATTTCAGTTAGAGCCAGATACTTTAGGATAGTAGCAGCAATTTTTTTCAGTGATTTTCAATGTGGAATCACATGTAGAGATGCCATTTCAAACATGAAAGACCTAAAAGTTTTGAGGAAGTTAACATTTGATTGGTGGTAAAGTACTGGCTGCTGTTTTGTCATCTTTAGCACCCAACACAATGTAAAGATAAAGAGATAAACGTTTACAATGCCTGATGGTGTCTTAAGTGTGAGTAGAATGTTGTGAGCAGCTTACTCATTGCGAGCCTACGCACCCCTGTCCCAGGTGGTGAAGGTGGGGGCGAATGGAGAGGTGGAGACGGTGGAGCAGGACGAGCTGCAGGCGCAGGAGCCCCAGGAGCCGCAGAGTGAGGACCCCACCTGGGCTAAGGACCCTGACTACCACCCGCCTGTCAAGCGGGCCAAGAAGACCAAGAAGAGCAAGCTGCGCTACGACACAGAGGAGGGCAAGGACATGGACGTGTCCGTGTACGACTTTGAGGAGGAGCAGCAGGAGGGCCTCCTTTCGGAAGTCAATGCTGAGAAGGTGGTGGGCAACATGAAGCCCCCCAAACCCACCAAGATCAAGAAGAAAGGTAACACTCTCACACAATTTCTCCTGACACTGTCATAGCCTGTTACATTGATTAGAGAATGAGTATCAGTGTTTGTTTCAAATAACGTTAACCTGATACAAACTAAAAACACACACCAAGCTCTGGTTCCAGAAAGCTGCATTGTCTGCCGGTCTATTACTTCCTTTCAATCAGTGGCCATTTTAGGCCTTTTAACCCAGGTGCGTGGCCCCTTTAGTTCAGTCCAGTCTATAATTTCATTCTTGGAGGTCGACTCTCCAGGAAGTGCTCCTTTTAATCATTTCAGCACCTGCTTCACTCCTTTAACTGATCTTATTAAACCCTCTGCTGCTGTCCAAAAGTGGTACTTATCAAGAGGGATTTAAAACCTAAAATCTGGTAAGTAGATCTCATAGATTGAACTTGGGCACCATGTTTTAGCCAATTTATTAAGCACTCAAGTGCTCAGGCATGCAAAAATCCAGTGGGCACTGAAGCTTTCAATGACTTGGGACTGATGTGCATGTTGTGAAGTGTTGTGGTCTAGCCTGTATACTCTGGCTTACTACTTTAGCTAGTGTCTGGCTGCAGTCCACAGGTGCACCCAAGTCTCTCTGTGTCAGGTGTGGGTTTAGGAACTGGTCTGACCGTGCACAGCAGGTTGTTGGTGTGAGTGTTTAGTGATGGATGTGACCTGTCTGTGCTAAACCCAGGTGTGAAGAAGACATTCCAGTGCGAGCTGTGCAGCTACACCTGCCCGCGCCGCTCCAACCTGGACCGCCACATGAAGAGCCACACAGATGAGAGGCCACACAAGTGCCACCTGTGTGGCCGTGCCTTCAGGACAGTCACTCTCCTGAGGAACCACCTGAACACACACACAGGTACACCTGGAGCTCAGCATCTAATGCACTCAACCTTGCATTTGTCCACTGACCAGCACACTCTCTAACACAGATATTCAGGAATGGCCTCATTGCTAACATGCTCCACCTGAATAGACACGGATAAAGAAACTGCACAGAACTAAAACATTCTATCTAAACACACATTCGCTCGCTCGCTCGCTCGCTCTCTCACTCACTCACTCGCTCACTCACTGACTGTTTCTCTCTCACACACACACACACACACACAAAGGTATGCACAAATTGCTTTCAGGCTCATATGTGCAACACAGCTGTATTGAAAATCCCCCAGAGCCATCTGTACCATATTCAACTTTGTTTTGTTACACTTGCTGTTTTGCTGTTTGGAATGTTCTTCTTTGTGATTTGATGGTCTATCTTCCTTCTCACCATGAACCAGTTGAAATTTGTTAAATTCATGGCTTTGAAGGAGTTAGTCATGTCCATGTCAGCAAAGTTGTAATGTTAAAGGGTGGACCTCTTGTAGGAACCAGGCCACACAAGTGCACTGACTGTGACATGGCTTTCGTGACCAGCGGCGAGCTGGTTCGGCACCGCCGCTACAAGCACACCCACGAGAAGCCTTTCAAGTGCTCTATGTGCGACTACGCCAGCGTGGAGGTCAGTCCTGTCCCCCCCATCCCCCATCTGAATTCACATTACATGGGTTCACCTAAAATCATGGTTTGGGGATGTCTGCTCGTACCATCCCTCCTTTTTGTGCAATGTGTACTTGTTTGTATTCTACAATATTTAAAAGCTATAACACTTACACTCATGCTTGTGTTCATGCTGTATCTATGTGATCCTGATTTTTAGAAACTGAGTGCAAAAGTGAATTCCAGTGACTTGGTGTTCACGTAACAGTGTATGCAATCCTGTGTGTGCTGCAGGTCAGTAAACTAAAGCGCCACATCCGTTCTCACACTGGGGAGCGCCCGTTCCAGTGCAGCCTGTGCAGCTACGCCAGCAGAGACACCTACAAGCTGAAGAGACACATGAGGACACACTCAGGTGAGGCCACTGTTATACCCAGCCTGGGAACTTAGTCATTTCACAAAAGAAGGGGTTTGGCAAGTGACTAAAAGGTAATGAAAATGGTCCCCTATTTCTGTCAGTGACTCAAACTCAGATAAACTGCCCATACCTTTGACTTGTACTTCCTGAAACACTAAGCAGAGTCTGTAGTGTGGAGCAGAGAATGGAGCAGACTACTGATTATCACTTACAAGGCCTGTTTTTTTGTGTCTGTTTTGCATTATTTTGTAATCTGGACTCTCTTCATTGCCCCCAAGGGGAGAAGCCATATGAGTGCTACATCTGCCACGCCCGTTTCACCCAGAGTGGCACCATGAAGATGCACATCCTCCAGAAGCACACGGAGAATGTGGCCAAGTTCCACTGCCCGCACTGCGACACTGTCATCGCCCGCAAGAGCGACCTGGGTGAGTGCACGTCCCTGCCTCTGGCTCAGGGAGCTGCTGTAGTGCCAGGGCTACACACTGCTGAGGCCTCTTCTACAATATCTCTGCAGTATTGGACATGCGGGTTGAGGGACCAGTTAGTTTCCAATCATTAAATGCATCATTAGCTCAAAAATAAGCTCTTGCCTAAATTTTGCTGGGGGGTGTAGCACCAGGAAATATTTTACCTGGGAGAGAGATGCCTATTGTTAGCAATAGGTTAGCAGCAATCTGTAGGGAAGTGAATAACTGTGTAAATGGGAATAGCTTGGCATAGTTCTCCCAGTAATGCGACCAATCACTGTATACTACTTTTTCAGTATCGAGCATGGGTGTGCATATAGGGAGTGTGTGTTAATATTGTAGTGTGTGTTAAACCTGCACCCCTCCCTCTGCTTCCAGGGGTGCACCTGAGGAAGCAGCACTCATACATTGAGCAGGGCAGGAAATGCCGGTACTGTGAGGCCGTGTTCCACGAGCGCTACGCCCTCATCCAGCACCAGAAGTCACACAAAAACGAGAAGCGTTTCAAGTGTGACCAGTGCGACTATGCCTGCCGGCAGGTGAGGCCCCTTCCCCTTCTCCTGTGTGGTTTGAAGAGCCGCCCTCAAAACATTTCTTCATAGTAATGATAATGAATAATCAAACTGAACAACTGAGAAGATTCTTTTTTCCTGGCAAGTGGACTTTGAGTGACTTGTCAACGGATGTTTGTCAGTGTCCACCTACGTAATTTAAAAAAAAAAAAAAATCTGATTTCCAGCAATCCGACATTGTTTTGATATGAGTCATGTTGCCCTTTAAATTCTGGGTTTTTAATCTTTTAACGTGCACTCAATGGAAAATAAGTAGTGCAAGTCAGCTTACCTGCTGTCTAAAGTTACAGTGCAAACGTAAACGGTTGTCAGTTTCTGAAACGGTAATGAGTTAAAATCAGGGGCAGTCTTAATGGGTGAGAATTTGAATACGGCTACGATCTGTTTTAAATTTGCAATAAGCATTAATACGTTTTCTTCAGAGGCTTATAATGCTTATAAAATGCGTTTTGAATATGCTGAACACATTAAAATCTAAGCAGCCTCAGAACAGATTTCAAACCAGAAATAGTGTTTGATAAAGGAAAGTGGATAGGCAAAATTAATATACAAAATAGAATTATTAACTGACATGTCGGGGAGGAGCAAGTGGAACCATCTGATTTGTACTTGTTTCCCTAGGAACGCCACATGGTGATGCACAGACGCACCCACACGGGAGAGAAGCCTTACGCCTGTAGCCACTGTGAGAAGACCTTCCGACAGAAGCAGCTCCTGGATATGCACTTCCGCCGCTACCATGACCCCAACTTTGTGCCCACCTCCTTTGTGTGCACAAAGTGTGGCAAGACCTTCACCCGCAGGGTAAGGCAACAAAGCTCTTTACATGTAGATGGAGGGGTGTGGAGGTCAGAGTTGCAGTAAATGCCAATATCGTTACAGGAAGTTACAAATTCTGCCTCACTGGAAATTTTTAGATTTCCAAGCCTAATTGAGGCGGTTTGATACTGTCGGTAGGTTTTAAGATTTTGGCCAGTTTGGTTGATGGCTTTGGTATAAATACAAGTGGAAGTCCAGTCTCTGCAGTAGTATTGGTTGTGTCCAGATGTGCTCTGTTGTCCTTACCGTGTCTCCTGGTGCATTCAGAACACCATGGCGCGACACGCCGAGCACTGCACTGGCCCTGAAGCGGAGGGAGAGAATGGAGCTGTGCCCAGGAGGGGCAGAGTGGGGAGGAAGAGGAAGATGCGATCCAGGAAGGATGATGATGACAGCGGTAAGAGCTAATGTCTTAGCATCATTTAGGGCTGTGTGCCATTTGTCCGGCTTTATAAAAAAAAAAAAAAAAAACTGGCCATTGAATCTCCAGGGAATTGTAAACATTTTGGAGTTGTGACTACCTCTGCAGGGCTCTTAGAGCAGTGTGCATGTCAGATCTACTGCAGTACCCTTCAGTGACAGCATCATGCGTGATGGCAGAAACTGAAAGGGATGTTAAATTTCACCTCTGACCTGCTTTGTTCATTTTCCTCATACAGTCTGACTTGTGTCTTCATGGCATTCTTCTGTTATGCCAGAGTTAAGGCTTCATTTCAGTATCAAACAGCCTAAATTACAAATCCTTAGATTTTCTTAGCTTCCATCCTAATAACTTATAAGCTTCTATTTGGACACCTTGTACTATAACAGATAATGAAAGTGTTTTCTTCTCCTGGAAAGCGCCATAGCGTCATTTTACACAGAATATGTGCATCTTGTCTCAGTGTTGTGAAGTGGTGAAAGTGTGACCCCTGTTGTGAATAACAGGGACATTAGATGTTTTAGCTGAACACTCCTGGCCTGTCCCTCACAGATGATCATGCAGAGCCTGATCTGGATGACATTGATGAGGAGGAAGAGGAGGCCCTCCTGGCTGCCTCTGAGATGGAGATGGAGCAGGCGCCCCCATGCACCCCCATCCCAGAGCCCACACCCCCCAAGAGGAAACGTGGCCGACCGCCTGGCAAGGCCAACCAGCCCAAGCCTGCCCCACGTGAGTCCCTCCTCCCCCGGCTCCCCAATGCTATGTGAATACAGCTGGTTTTATCACAGTAGTCCAAAGCTATACAAGCTATGAGAATTACCATGACTGGGAACTCTCTTGGCTTTTGTTTGAGCCCATTATTTGAAAGTGACCCTATTTTTAAGACTTCAGACTTCAGACCGGTCTAAACCATGTTGGTCTTTGGTTTCATACACACTTGAGTTTGAACTCCAGGGGGAACATAGGAACATTTTCTGTATTTGATCCCTTGTAAATTCAGATTTGCCTCTAGCTAAATTCAGAGTTCTGCATGAGTACATTAGTTGAAAATACTTGAATATTGTTGCACACATGCAGAACTCTAAATGTAGCAAGGGGCAAATGTGAATGTAAAAACAGATACTTGGAAGTTAAAACAAGTGCTGGGCGTAAGTCATTGGAGATTGTATTAATGTTACACAGTTTTCATTGTGCTGACTTTGCAGCACTGTACTCAGCACAGAGAACCACATACTGCAAGGGGAAATTAAAGCTTTCCAAGCAGTTATCGAACCCAGTTTGCAGCATGGGGCTTCCCTTGTCTCCGTGAAAGGCGAAAGAAGTGACAAGCTCACTGTTTCTCCCCCAGCGGCCGCCATCATCCGAGTGGAGGATGAGAGCACGGGCACTGTGGAGAACATCATCGTGAAGAAGGAGCCTGAGCCCGAGCAGGCAGCAGCAGAGCAGGCGGATGCTGAGGAGGCCGAGGCTGAGACGGTGCAGCTGCCCGCCGTTGAGGCGGCGCCCAACGGCGACCTCACGCCTGAGATGATCCTGAGCATGATGGACCGGTGATGGGCACGCCTGCACGGCGGCCTGCACGCACGCGAGCTTGTCCTGTCCGCCCCCGTACCCCTGACGCATCGCCTACTCCGTACACCTGCGCATGCTTGCGCACGCACACACAAAAACTTGCAGACATACACGCACACACAGACGCACGCTCACATACATACACCGGCCACCTTAGTTGTATATGTCCTGTTTTCTCTCTCTAATTTTGATTCAAAATGCCTGGGATATGTTAGAAATCGGTTTTGTTAATTCTGTTTTATTTTTTAAAGAGCTTTTCCCTCTTCCTCTTCCTCCTCCTGTCTCTTTTCCTCCACCGGTAATGGTCATGCCTACCTTTCTGAGTGCTGTGGGAAGTCTTTAGTCAATACATATATATTTTTACAAGATGAATGAGTTTAAATGTGGATTTAAAAAGAGAAAGTACAATGTAATAATGGATCCATGTTCTTGTGCAGGTGGGAGGCTTGCCTACACGTAGTAGCAAAGCACGTAGCGGGGAGGGAAGATTTGGATTCACTTCAGTGGTCAACCTGAATTTGCAGGCCTTTGCCCAACAACCACACCATGATCTCATACCAACACTTCACAGTGCCGTCATGGCAACATCGAGAGGGCATTGTGGGTTGATTGTGTAGAATCCTTCCACTGCTGTAGAGGAGGAGTGGGAATACTTTTGTTTTACTCACATACACATGTACCCTCCCCTTCCCCCTCCCTTCCCCCCTCCTCCTCCCCACTCCCCACTGCCTTCAGACCTGTCAAAGGGATTGTGTTGTTGATGTTCACAACGCCTTGCATCGCTGTTTGATCTGACTCTTTTATACATCCAAGGATTATGATGTTTTATTAAGACTATGAAGAATGCTAGTTATCGATTCAGAGTAGAGATCAATGACATCTGCCGCGATATTTTGAAGCCTGCAGTTATTATGTTGTACAAAAGCAAATCTTGGCTAGTCTTGCTTGTAAATATATTTTTTTTCTTTTTGTTTAATTTACATATGTTTTAATCTTTTTCTAGTGAGAACCTTGTAAATGCTGAACAGCATTTTAACAGTAGCTTTGGAAATTCTGCCGATGAAAGCTGTCCGTTGCCATCTCTCTTGTGTAAATGTTCAGAACTGCTATAAAGAAAATCATGTAGGAAACATGCCCCTTTTCTCCTTCATTATTTTCTGTCTGTTTCTCATTGCTTGCATATTATCAAATTGGGATGTTTTTGGAGCGCATCAACCCAAAATTGATGGCGGGGTTTTCGCGCCACTTGCATGACATGTACAGTTGAACCCCTTCCGACCCTGCCCACTATTCCCCCCCATTGGTCTTTCTGTTAACAGGTGATGAACAGTGTGGTAACGTCACAGCAGCCACTGAGGTCCGCAGGCCTCCGTTTCCATTTATTTTCACATGTAAAAGTAGGGGAGTGGGTGGGTGAGGGGATTGTGAGAGGAAAGACGGGGAAGTGTCTTTTAAACTCAAAACTACTGTGTTTAAATTTTGAGGAGCCATTTTATCGAATGGGTTTTAACTGTAAATGGTGGGTCTGGGTGGGGTGAGATCGGGTTTGGGCGGTAGGTCTGAAATTTCAATGTAAATTGGGAGGGTGGGGTTGTTCAAGGTGATGGAAGGATGCTTGTACAAAGTTTGTCACTTGTTTAAGAAAAAAAGATCCTTTTTTTGCTGATTCAAAATGATTTTTTTTTGTTTTTGCATTAAAATTGCTTTTTTTTTGGTAAGCTCTTAAAAACTCTAGGTTGATGCATTTTTTGTACTTAGCTGTACTGTGTGAAATTTTTCAGTGGTTGAAAGCCAACATTATAAAGAGATTTATTAGGGTGGGGCGGGGAACGGGTGGCTATAACTAAGGCTGGGGTGGAGAATGTATTGCTGTACAGCTAATAAAAAAAGAAATTGACCTAATCCAATGTTCTGTCTTTTTTTTTTTTTTTTTTCTAAACCATAGAAATAAAGCAAAATCAAAGGTACATGTTACTGATCACGGAAACGATCTGGTGCTTTAATTAGTTTATTTATAGTATATTAGTATACTATAACTACTATAGTATAGTTAGTCTGTTAGAGAATTGAACTTCTGCTCCAAACCTCTCCTTGCAGTGCTTTCAGAGGTAGTTCTCTAGTTTTGTGGTAGTGTCCACATGATGGTGGGTCTGATTGCTGACAGTCTTGGCAATGGTGGGTGCAGCTAAATCAGCTTTTTTTTGCATCCTCCAGCAAACATTTTCCATGATGCCATCAAGTGTGATGCTGTAACAGGTAAATGGGATCTTCATGGATATGGGTCAGTTTTGACCCTCATTTAAGGTGATGGTTAACAGAATTTGGTACAATTTTTATTCTTATAAGATAGTGTTCAAGATTAACTTGCTACAAAATAAAATTGAGTGTATTTGGAGCAAAAAAAATGCTGATGGTCTGATGTCTTAAAATGCAAATTACTGGTACTTGATCTTCTGACAAAATGTTGGTTTCTGAAATTCTGAGCATTTATTTTTTTTTTCCCAAACTTGTTTTCGCAGTTGGGTATTCATGGGATTCAGGTGAGGTATCTTGCTCAATGGTACTATGCTAGGTATCCTACCTGACAGTCAAACTTGTAAACTTTGAAGTACCTGGCCAGCTCCCTAACTGTTATACCTCTACCACCCTTTGACACAAATCAAGGGAGCGATTTTCCACCTTGTGTAATTGGTCTGTAACAGAATGATTAATGTACAAATATGGCTTGAGATGGATTCTTATTCAAGAAAATTATTTTAAAACAGCTGCACCGTTCAGCTGCTTTTTGACTAACGATCTCTTTTGACCTACTTCTTGAGAAAAAGAAAGGGGAGGCCATTTTGAGGAGAAATATGGGTCAACTACTAACTGAGGCGGTATAGTTAAAAAGAAACTCAAGCAGAGGAGGTGCTTATTTTTTTGTTTTGTTTTTTTTCACACATGGGATACCCATGTCTGGTTACTGTATATCTGTCAAATCAATGAGTCCTCTCCCCGATGCACTCCCCCAGTTCTTTGACCCTATAACATCAGCGCCTCCACCCACACGCTTCAAAGTCAAGGCAGGCTACTGACGTACTTTGAGAAACGGGGAGGGGAGGGTAGAAGAAGCCAACTTCCCGGCGAACGTGCACGAGCTCAGCGTTCTCTCAACGCTGCACTGATGTTGTGAGAACATTGCTGAGCGGGTGCCACGGGGCGCTCATTATGTGTCAGCTGAAGTAGAGACGTAGGTGTCACTTCCTGTCGCAGTCCTTGCTCTGCGTGTGGTTTCTCTTCTCTGCAGGATATGTGTCTGTGCTTCACCTGTGTCTGCCTGCCTGCACCGCCCGCGCGTCCGCTGCAGACAGAACCCCTGTGCCCCCCGTCATGGCCTCCGACAGCGTGGAGGTCTCCTTCGACCTCCAAGGTAAGGAGATCTCCTCCCTCCTGCTGCCTCGCTCCATCCAGCCACCGCAGCTGCAGCCTTGGCACGTGGCTCCCTTCTGCTCCCTGGGCCCAGTGCCTGTGGAGAACGGAGTCCTGGGCCTCATTCACTGAACTGACTGGAACACTAAATCAGCAGGCCAAGCCGTTGTCAAGTTGTTGCTGCACCGTTCTCAGCTCTGATGTTTTCAGCTGCAGCGTTATCGTGCCATTGTGCTATCATGTGTTTGTTTGGTGCTTTGGAGACGATGAAAGAGAACATCATGAAGGCGCAGCGCTCTCAGCCTTCGCCGCATTGTCTTCCTCTTCGTCTCGTGTAAAGATGGCTGTACCCTCTTTCATGTGTTGATAATGAATTCCTGGAGGCTGTCTAATCATTTTTACAGCATCGTCCTCACACATAGACCTGTTGAATATGGGTTGAAGTTTGGGAGGCAGTGATTTTGTTAACTACTGTGGATGCAGGGGCACACTTATGGGAGTCCCTTGCATGTGTAACACTTTTTCTCTCACTCTGCAGATTTGTGCTTTGCTTGGTTCACATAGGGTGCAGTTGATTGCAATACGGCCTCCAGTAGACTGCAGCAGTGACACATCGAGGTGCAACTGTAAAACCAAACGTGCAGTAGTTCTACAGCAGGCTGCAGCATTGTTACAGGAGGCTGTAAATAGTGATAGATCAAGTACATTGTAATGTAGGAACCAATCCTCATCTATCGGATTGAATCAGGCCACAGCAGTACATTGTTGAAGTGAACTGTACAGGGTGCAGTCAACTAGCAGTGGTTTGTGGGATAAATCAAAATGGTGTAATTCCAACATGAATAATTTAATGATATAAGTCACCATGTACATGATCCAAATTGGGAAGAAGAAAAATGGCACACAATCAACACATGTATTCTCTGCTGTGCAATTTTATTCTACCCAGCTAAAACTGTTGCTAAACTGTATTGTTAGGCTCTTGTACTGCATTTCATGACATGCATTCTGCTGACAATCCAACAGGTGTCACTGTTCATTCAGCCACTGCAGCTGAATTTTATAAGTATTCTGTGATTTCATTGTGTAACCACTTGGCTTGGGGGGCTAATAACAGGCTTCTCCTCAAACAGGAAGCAGACAGCCTATGAATGGACACATAGTCCAGATAGCCACCGAGAGAAACCAATGACCAAATGAAACAGTCACTGATAAGAAGCCTTTTTGAACGAGGGAATAATGAGTATAACCGCAATTTAACCCTGGACCATGTTTGTGAAATATTCATTTCAGGACATCTCAAATCACATACATGTTTAATAAGCAAAGCTGAGCTAATTGATATCTTGGTGGTGTAATAACCTCACACATTTACAGAAGTGACTATTTGGGTGCACTTAACATTTTGAACATGTTCTCAAATGTTTTATGGTGTATTGATTTCCATTCGTAATTTCCCCAATTCAACTTTCAGTATTCTAAAAGCTATTTACATGTTTGTTTCCTGTTGAGTAATGAAATTGGGAGCTCTGTCATTTGACTATTACAGGGTTTACAGTCATACTGAAATTGACAGCTGTATTGTGAAAGAAAAGCAAGAGCATTTAACCAACATAAGATGTTTGCCAATGTCTTGAAGTTCTTACATCTTGAAAATGATTAGGGTTATTAGGTCGACGCGGGTTTGACTCCAGGTGGAATCTATGGACACAGTGGCCCTTCATGATGGAGATTTAGCTGCCCTGCTCCGGTCTCTTTCAGTGACCACCTTGACCTCATTTAGTGTAATTGCTTCTGGTGTTGGATGGAATGAAGGTCATAGAGGGTTTATTAGAAACTCAATAGCAGTTTACAGATACACCTCTGGGCCCTTGGCCGAGACTTTGAGTATAGATCATGTTCTGTAAATTAAAGCTTCATTGCTCTTTTACTTCTGTGTCTGACTCTACCCCTCCATGTATCTGTGTGCTCTGTGTGCCTGTCTTTGCCATGTGTGTGTGTGCGTGCGCATTTGCGTGTGCGTGTGTACCCTCCTCTCTTACAGACGCTATTGCCCAGCTGCTGAAGCCCAAGAAGGTTCTTTTCATGGTGCAGGTCCAGCTGAACCAGTCCAAGTCCCGGGCTGAAAGCAGGGTTCTGGTGAGCGTTGGTTCCTCTGGAGCCTTTGAGTCATGTGCAAACACATCATCTTCACAGACACAGCTTTTATTATCTTCCTTTGGAAAGATATTTTCATAAAGGCACATCTTTTATAAACCAGTGTATGAATATGACCTGTGTGTGTGAAGAAAGTATATGCATTCCTAAGATATTCATAGCTATTATTATTGTTGCCGTTGATGTTGTTAATTAATCTTCTCTCGTGTTTCTCATCTGATGATACAAAAAATGCACACCTTGAAAAAGTCACAATTTTCATTCAGCTGAATTTTTTGTGTTCAATGATCAAACAGCTAAGAGTACACACTGTATATGGTGGACTGCATAGATAGTTGAATAGATTCTTGTTTCACTTTGGCCAAAGTTGAAATGAGAGGAGGATGGGCTGGATAACATCTGTGTGTGGACAATTTTAAAGATTGGTTTTTCACGGCCTGATCAGTTTAAGTCACATGACAGACACATTTCAGACAGAATCACGTAGGCTGGGCTCAGGTCCTGTTCACACTAACCTCTCACTGGTGAAATTTGAAAGATGAAAAGATTAAAAAGATTTAAGCATTTATTTTACATCACTGGCCTTACTTCTCTGTCATAGTGCAGTGTGGTCACATCCACAGCATGGCAAGCTCAGGCCATTTGCTAGTTTCAGTGTTGCCTTTAATGTCTTCATCAAGGCATTCATTCTGAGATCAGATTACAGTTTTGAAGTGCACATTTATTCTCAAACCAAACTGTAAAGCAGAATATATTTATCAAATGTGCCACAACCCTCTGAGACTTCTTTGCCTCTTATTAGTGGTGCAAATTTTTTTTGACCTTGGCTGCTGGTTGTGATGCAGTTACAATGTTCTGCCACAGGGTGGAGCTCTGTGAACATCAGGAGGTCTGCAGATAGAGTGCTGCTACATCATTCTGCCCCACCTTTTTAAAATGCAAGAGACCAGGATTATCATAACTCTTTATCTTCTGGGTGTTTTGGGGTTTTTCTCTTTTCTCCTGGTTTTGACAGAGGAAGGTTTTAGACTTTATTTGAAGTCTGCACAAACATGTATTTTACATACACACATTTATGCTCCTATGCAAAACTCACACTCATCAATAACCAATGATGTGATATGATATATTGTGATGTTATTTTACACAGGTGATGACTGTGTGGAGAGCATACGTGTTTCACTGCAAACAGCCAGTGAAGGTAAATCCCACATCTAGACCTGTTTTATATTAGAAAAATGAATATAAATATTATACTGCTTCTATACAAAAACAACTCTGTTTCATGTAGTAGAGAGTGTATTGTATGTCAGTGTGTGAATCTGTGTATGTGTAGGGTGCAAGCTCTTTTTACCTCAAAACTCTTGCCTAGGTTAATCTTTTCTGCTACTATTCTTGACCTCTTTTTTCTGAGAAGGATGCATGCTTATCCAGTATTGGTATGGGGGGATGTTATCTGCTGTATCTGAGTTTTGAGTATATATAAGTATTTGAATATGAGTGTATGTTTTGTGGTGTTGAGTAATGTGTGGTTAATTCTCAGGTCCACAGAAACCACCTACCCCAAAATAAATCAGGATGCCCACAGAGAGCTTTTGACCTCCTGAGTGGTGTACTGAAATGTTGGTATCGACAGATTAGTGCACATGGGCCAGAACCAAGTGGCTGTTTACTGACATGTCACATACAGGCAGATGGAGCAGTGACTGAGCAGACAGAATGGAGTGGTGGATTGTGGGTATCCTGGCAGAGTTTGCGTTACTGCTGTTGTCAGTCAGAGACAGGATGACTTTTCAAACAAAACGATAATATCGCCAAAGCGCAAAACCTTCTGTATTTGCTTCGTTAATAGTTTCGATGGCTTACTGAGAATCCGATTTGTTGTGAAATCACTGACTGTTGATCTGTGGCTGAACATGGGGGCAGGGGGTTTGACGCAGGTTCAGACATTTGGGGATTCCAGGAGAGCAGAGATTTTTGGGTAAATAGAGTCTCAGCAAACACAGGCCCAGGGCTAGGTCTGGTATTAACTTTCACAGCCACGACAGGGAACAGGGAGAGGGAGAGAAGGAAACCGTGTGATGATGTGGCAGCAAGCCATTGGTTGAGGGACAATGAGGACAAGAATTATTATTCTAATTGGTGCAGTTTTAGTTGTTGATATTGTTGCTGTTATTCATGACAGTGATAGTTTTACTTTTGTTTTTTTTTGCCTCCATTTGTTTACCTCCATTGACACTGGTGTTTTATTTATGTAGGCAAATAAGTAATACTATTTGACACGTCCAAAAAGGGATTCGGATTAGGATTCAATTGAGACAGATGGAAGAAAGAGGGATAGGATCAAGGAGAGTGAGAATATGAAAACATTACTTTTTTCGTTATGCATTTAAATGTTAGTTATAATGTCTTCATATAGAGCGGTATGGTGTCATTGTGCCCTCAGTATCATTGTGTTTTCATTGCTGTGAACATCGGCCATGTTGTTATTGCCAGTACAGATAGACAGAGTGATACAGAAAGAGAAAATAGAGCGAGAAGGGAAATGTGGTTGGCTACTGTCATAGCCAATGGAAATGTGGTAGCCCTGTGTATGACAGCGATTACAATTTGAGTCACTATGTAGGTGACTTCTGCACTAAATTTGTTTTTTCTCCACACAAATGCATACATATATACAGAAACACACATGTATGCAAATACATCAACACATCCACAAACTCGTTGTTAAGAAAGAACAAAAACCTGTTATTTGTTTTATATAACCTAGTGGAAACATTGTTGTATGATTGAGTACTTGTGTGTTGGGAATTGTTAATGTGGTCAGAGAATTTCATTTAGGAAAAAGTCCTTCTGACTCAAGGTCAATATGTGGTCAATGGCTCCAGTGGAAAAAGTTTGTGGTGCATGAAGGCAAATGTAATATTCTGTGTTTGCGTTTGTGTGTGTATGTGTATGTGTGTGTGTTTGTGGTCATTGCTTTTTCTTGTGAAAACATTTCCTGTCCTGACGCCTTTTCCTCCTAGCACCTCTCCTGTAACACCTCAATCTGTCATATGCATTTTTCCTCTCCTCCCCACCCCTCCCTCCTCTCTCTCTCTCTCTCTCTCGCTCACACACACACATTTACTTTTCGCGAGTCACTATGCCTGCTCAGTGTCAGTGTGTGAGAGCACGTGTGAGCGCTTGCAGCGATGACCTCGATTTAATCGTGTGTTCTACCCACAGGTAGAAAGTTCCTTCAGTTACTTGGAGATCTATGCCATCAGCATTTCGAATCTTAACCAGGTAAACTGAAACTTCGAGTTCTATTAACAATAACCAGGTAAACTAATGCTTGAATTTCTGTTAACCTAAGTTTATATTAATCTTACCTGGGTAACCCTTACCTGACAAACTCAGTTTAAGTACTAGTGTCATACTATACTGTATTTGAATTGTCATGGAAGGGCTATCAGCTAAATGCACTCATGTAAAAACTGGCAGTCTCTGTAGAGTTTAGAATCTGCTGTGATGTGTTCTGGTTGTTGTATGTGCAGTCTTCCTCCATCAGGGCTGAAACTGACACTATAGGTGTCTGGATTTAACTGTTTTTGCGACTGAAGAGAGATACAGTACATTGGAAGGATTCCAGTAAATGTGCTGGGCCCTCCAGCACAAGAGCGCAGTCACTATGCTGTTGGAGATTAGGACAGTTGTTTGCAGGTCAGTGGGTGAGCAAAAGAGAGAGAGGGAGAGGGGAGACACTGCCCTGTGGTCATCCAGACCATAGAGTGTTGAGCATACGCTAGATTAGATAGAGCTGGCTAACTGGCATATATAAAACAGTATTGTCTCAGAATATTAAATAAGGGAAGGCCACAGACTGAATGGATATCTAATATTAAGGTCACTGTGTGGCTTTCTCATACCGGTGGCGCAATGATAGCATGGAGTAATTCCAAATCTTATCATAACATGATTTTTCTTGATTTTTCTGCAAAGATGTTTGGCTGTTGATTAAAAAATGGTAAAGGGCATGTTCTGAATATAAATCTTGATTGGCAGGTGCGGTATTCGCAGGTGTGGAGTCATGCAATGTCTGTTTGGAGTCTAATAAGGAAGCTTCGTTTGGTTGTCCTTGAGACTGTGTGTGTGTCCGTGTGAGAAAGACTAAAATCTACATCTTATCAGCATGTTAGTGTCTGTCCTCTCAGTATGGAAGTGTGTGTGTGCATGTGTGAGCATGTTCTTGGGTATTTCCTGGCCAGACAGCGCATCATGTTCATTCTGAGAAAACATAAAGAGTCTGTATTCCAAGGAAATATTAGGAGACTGATTAGATCGTAATCTTGGACAGTTCATATTTTATAAATAATAGATAACATTTCTGCACATTTTGTAGCATTTCATATTTTACATTTTTTTATTGGTTGTCTTTAGATATTTTTCCTAAAAGAAAATTAATTTTAATTTTTAAATTTTTTACATTTTGATTGCAAAATATTCAAAAATATTCAAGTTAAATAGGGGTAATTCTTCAAAAGTTGCTGTAGCTTTAAAACAGGTAAAAATATCACTTGATATTTTTGATAATTGAGTTGTTTGTATTGTTTTTCTAATTTTCTTCCAAAAAATATTGATAGCTACAATTTCATAACAGTGTATACTTTGTCCCTCTACATCCCAGTCCATCCGCGTCTGTCATTGGGATGCATGAAAGTCTCTATATGTGGAAACCATTTAACACAAGATTTTCCATCTTCTATGCCATTCTCCTTTCCGCCCTGAGCTTGTGCGGGCTTTCAATTGGCCGAGCCTTCCACCGAACAGCCTCGTGTCTGAGTTCAAAGAGCACACCAGAGCACAAGTCATGATCCACGATCCCTTCTACCATTAAGCTAATAATGGGCATGGCCAGGATTTAGTCAAGGGAAACCTGATCCCAGAACAGCACTCTTACTCTGAGATGCCACATCAGTATGGGCCTAAACTGATAGAAAGGGCAGCCATGCTCCCTTGGAGGGAGAGTGGAAATGAAACTAACTCGAAATTTCTGCCAGGTCATGGAAGATTCTCTTTTCCATTGTCTGTTAATCCAGTTGTTATGCCTACACAGAAGTTGCCAAAGGTCACTTGTGGGCAAAGAGGTGGCAATGCTGTGGAAGTGTGAAACATGGTTCTGTCCTGTAGTTAAGCGGCATGTTAACCCTTTACTGCATCATTGGTGACACAATGGCACCTGAGTCATCTCAGCTCCAACCTCTGAAGGGAAAAGACTTATAAAGAAAAACTGACTGTGTTATGCACTTGGTATGAATCCACATTATATTTGCTGCAGGAAAAAGTAAGTTACCCATGGTTGTTCCTTATCTTTTTTTCCCTTCTGTATTTTTGCAGTGTAAATGGTTAAGAGATTCTGAGTTCACGTTGAAAGGTGGGGGGCAGAAAAGACAGGAAGTAGTTACTCTTGATTTTATCAGTGAAAGGAAACTCTGTTCAAGTGTCTGTGGAAATGAACTCCTCAGGAAATAGTGAGTGATTTTGAATATGTTGTGCTGTTTGTTTGCTTGTCTGTCATTCTGTCTCTCTTGTCCTGTTGAGTTAAGTTAACTTACAAATTCTTCACGTCATCAAAGCTTACAAAAGCTGTCCTATGGGCCGAAATATGTTTTTGAGATTATATATTCACAGTTTGAATAATACCAGCTTTTTTAAATATCAGCTGGTTTTTGGCTTTTTCATGCCACAAATACTGGCTTGCTCCCTTTCATTTGGAGGATTTTCCTCAGCGGGTAGCATTGACAATATCATGGAACCTGTGTCGTTTACGAAAGAAGACTTCCTATCATATTATTCAGAAATGAGAAGTTGATAGAGCTCTTTCTCAGTCCTCAGCTGGCAAGGTAAGTGAGGGTGGCAGCTGATCTTGTGTGAACAAGGCCAATCTTCAGCCAAGCTTCCTGGTCACATCCGGTGTTTGTGGTCAAGCTGGAATCACTGAGTCTGTCAATGTCTGTCTTACTTTGATGTTTCTTACATTGTGGTCAGGTAGTCACAGTGCGTTCTTATTTTCAACGGCTCTTCACATACCTGTTGTGATTTTGTGTTGCATATTGTCAGTCATGTTTTTGTAGTGTAGTTTAGTGTAGTTTTGATTTGGGCTCTCAGTTTTGTTGTGTAGGCCTTTGCTTTCTCTCTCAGTTTATTTAATGATAAGCTGAGGTTGCCTCTTTAGCTCATTTTCAGCTCTGAACTTTTGCAAATTCTGTAATAATGCAGTGTACAATTTTGAGTTTGAATGTGAAGTGAGTCTAACTGCTTGAGATGTTATGTTTTATTTAGATATCATATATGCTTTGTATAATTACCACCAAGGCCCAGGTCTGACAATATTTCTCCAGAACAGCATGGACAAGTTCTTCTGTGAACAACATCAGAGCCAGGTTATGTGCACAGAATAGCAATATTACTTCTCTTTTATGAGGAGCGAGGGCAGAAGTTGTAGATTATTTCACCACAAAGACACCATGGACATTTCACCTGCATAGATATGAAACATCATTGGACTCAAACTGCCATTGGTGTGTGTGTTTGTTTTTGTGTATCAGGTTTTAATTGTCTTGTGTGTGAGTGTTTATTTTTGTGTTTTAGGTGGTGATTAAGACAGACAGACAGATTTACTGTCTCAGCCTGATGTCCGTGGAAGATCTGGAGGCTGTGGTCAGTCATGTGACTGCTTCACTCAAGAAGATCTTTCCTGATTCGTCCCCAGGGTGAGTAATCTGGCCCAGTCTGCAGGCTACTAAAAATGCCTTATTCTGATCAGACTATCATACAAATATTCCACCATTTTCTTTTAGGAAATGCATTGATAAATAATAAAAAAAACAAATATATAGAGTACTCACTTTCTGATTTCTAAGGTCATGTATGTATTGATTCTTTGCCAAGGAAAAATGATTATACTACACAGACACGTCTAACATTGCATAGAAATGCTTTTCAATGGCCAGAAATGCACTCTGGATATAAAATTTCTACCTAGAATGGAATGGTTTCGATGTTCTAGTCCAGAATAAGGCATTGCTACCAGTGATGTTTAGTGCTTGCTCTTCGCAATGCGAGAAGAGCTCCAACAAGCCCCGCCCCCCTGTACTGTTGACATCATATCCTGCCAAAGAGCCTGTATCTGGAGGTAGTCAGGGTGATTACCCAGCGGTTTCGGAACAGAGGTGTGAAGGTAGTCTCTACGCATGCCATTTATTCCCCCCTACCATTCCTGGTACATATTTAGAGGGGGGAGTGTCTGTCTTGGGGGAGTCCCGCTGTGGAGTTTGTCAGCAGTGTGATGGGAGACCCCACACCCCCCAGCATGCAGGCACAAACACACAATAGTTGACCTTTAAAAGCAGCTGTGGTTTGTGGCTGTGCTTCTGTAACTCATCAGGCCCGGGAGCCAGACAAGCCGCTGAACAAGTACCAAGTGCCACCTCTGGTGCTCACTGTCCCCCAAGAGCATGTATGTATGATGAAAGATGGAACACTGTGCTGTGCGGCTTCTGCAAATATTTTTATGAAAGGGTCTTGGGGGTAATTTCCTCTCATAGAATTATAGTTTGAGGCAATTGGCACACTTGGATGCTCTGAAAGGTTGAAGTTATTTTAAATCCACAGCTGAGGAAAAGATAAATGTGCTTCCAAGATTAGCCTCCTCTGCTTCCTGTTATGTGGTTTAATGACTGTTATGGCTGGTGCTTGATGCAAACCATCCCACGCAGCCAATCATGTGGCTTCAATGGGGAACCATGTGACCCACATGTATGCAATCATCTCCTCATTTACCCAGTAGCTCTAGAGTCTAGATTTTAGATAAAGCTGGACAGATATTTTGAGTGTGCGTCCTCAGTTTTCACTGGCGCACCGCCTTTCAGAGACAAAGTACCTTACCTTGATGGCAAAGAGTTCTGAGGCCGGACAAAAGCTTGAACTTTTCTGACACAGTGCTGTGAATGAATACACCCATTTCCATCATTATAATGCCACAGCTTTTCTGTTCAGTGTTGGTATGAGCATTTGGTTTTAGAAGGAGGCCAGACTGGTTGCTGAGCAAAGGGGTTCCAAAGATTCTGTAGACTGAACCAGCTCTATGTTCTTTACATTGAAGGATTACATTGGGAGGACACTCCTCATTGTGTAATAAATAAATGACCACTTTTTATAGGTGCTTATCTGTCAAACCTGGGCCTGCAGCATGTTTATCCTGGGAAAGTCAGTGTCCTCTTGGTTCCTCTCTGGCTCCGTGAAGCCTGTTGGGATCCCATGAGATGCTCTTTGTGAATGCACAGAGGCATCCCGCGTCAGGGGTATTTCTGTCCATGCTATTTCAAGGATTATATTTTCATAAACAAAATCATGCATACATTGACATGACCGTGACCACATCATTTGTAAATGTGTAGGCAACAAAAGGTGGCTGAGATCTTTACAGTCTTCAATAGGTTATGAAAGTTGACCCCAGGGCGTGCTGGGTGAACCGTTCTGCTAAAAGACTAGGTTTCAGACTAGGTTGTGTCCCAGACTGTAGTGTTAAACCTGGACCATGCTGGTACCACCTGTGGCCAACAGGCCTGATGGGGGGCACATAGAAATAAGGTTCCACAGGAGGGAAGATTCTAGTATGTGGGAATTTCCTTGTTTCATTGCTCACCAGTGACTCCTCACAGCCAATCAGAGGCCTGCAGTCTGTGTATGTAAATACTAATGAGTATGACATGGGGATGATTTCCTTCTGAGCAAGCCTAATTTGTCATCTTGTTTTTGTTTTTTTCCCTTGGAAACATACACCTTTGTGCTCCCAGGAAGCTCCTGAAGAAGATTCCTCCTGACCTGCAGGAGCGTCTGCGGAGCTTGGCATCCAGTGTGGAGGAGAGTCTCAATGGCACCCAAGGACCATGCGGTCAGTAGGGCCATGCCACTGTCCTGGGTGGAGTCAGGACAGTGCAGTGGGGTTGTACCATTCCCCTGGCTGAAGTACTTCAGTGTGCTTAGTTGAGTTGGGTCAGTGGAGATATACCAATGTCCTGGTGGAGGGGGGTCACCAAGAACATACCACTGTCTTAGACGGAGGGGGGTCAGTAAGGTCATACTGCTGTCTTGGGGTTGTATTTCTGGGCTATATTACTTCCCTGGATATGTCATCATGACAATTACTCATGTTTGTGGACAAACAGGTTTTCTGCTTGTCTAATAAAATACTGAGTATTGCAAGCAATATCCCATAAGTTCAATATTTAAAAACACCCATGTGCTTTTTGGGTGTCCATTGTGAGGTTGCTGTGTGTGTGTGGTTGTGTGTGCACACATGTGTCTTGCCTGCATATGCATGTTGAATATTACATTACAGACTCAGATTCTTTGAGACCCGTCCCTAGCCACTGACTGATTCGTGCACAATTTGTTTCCCACAGGAGGTTTTTCAGAGACATACGCCGCCCTATGTGACTTTAATGACTTCCCCTACCGAGAGGAGATCCAGTGGGTCAGTAGTGTCACCGTTTGATGACATCACATCCTGTCCATGATGTTGTTATGGACAGCATGGCTGAGTGAAGTTTCGGTGTTGATGGGGGTAGTGCCTAATTATGGCCAGCTGAGGTCCTGTTGTCACGGTGACACATTGCCGTGCACTGCTCAGTGAATCTGACCGGCC
Source organism: Albula goreensis (assembly GCA_022829145.1). Taxonomy (NCBI): domain Eukaryota; kingdom Metazoa; phylum Chordata; class Actinopteri; order Albuliformes; family Albulidae; genus Albula; species Albula goreensis. Next base: position 25,523,164 of record CM040755.1, read on the forward strand.
GTGTTTCTGCTGCAAGGCTTGGGTCCCTTGGGTTCAAATGACCGGTGATTTATGTGTTACTAGGTAACCCACTTTCTATCTCATATGGGTGTAACTCATCCTACCTCTCTTACTCCCTGTCCCACTGTCATTCTATCCTTTCCTGTATCTCCCCCTATTCTCTCTATACTGCCTCTCCCTTTCTCTCTCTATGCTGTTTTCATTTTCTGTCTTTTTCCCTCTTGTTCTCCATTCTTTCTGTTACACTTTCATTTGCTTCCTCTCTTTTTCCATTCTTCCTCTCCCATCCTTCCGCTCTTTGCCCTCCCTGTCTCTTTCCCTTGTTTTATTTCTGTCTGTCAGGATGTGGACAATATCTACCACATTCAGAGCTGCCGGGAGTTCAACCTGCTGGATTTCAACCACCTGGACACCAGGTGAGCCCCTTCCTGTGCCTTTTTTAACAACGCTGATGATGACCATCTCAGGACATCTTATAATTAATAATCTTACAATCTTAATATTAACATATTAATGTATTTAACATGTTAAAAATTCTAGGAAAATGGAAAACATTTTAATGTCACCATCCAGGTTTGCTGGATAATGTGAGATAAGATGGCACCAAATTAATAGCTCTCACATCTGCCTCCATAAAATCACACACGTGTCCACATTAGCTGTGTCCCTTTTTTCTGTGATGCAGCTTGAGACACTAGAAATGGCATTCATGTTAACACTATTTTATTATTATAGAGTTATGAGAACATAATGCATTTATAGTTATGTATAATATACAGTTTCTTCTTTCCAGGCCCCTGTTCTGTCCAATAGGAAGTGAAATCATTCATCACTTCTATCATCCCTGTGAAGAACTAAATAATCAATAATAAATCATTTAGTCTTAATGTCAGTAAGTGATTGGCCTCTCTCTCTCTCCCTCAGGGATGTGTCCCTGGCAGTTGCTGCTCTGTCCTTCAACCTGTGGTTCACTAAAATCAGCAACAAGGACTTCAGACTGGTATGTCACAAAATGACAGCCATGTGGTCTTACGTATGCCCATTACCTACAAGAAAGTGCTCGGTAATATGAGCCTATGTTTTTGACTTATACTATGCTCTCCAGTTGTGGCACCTCTAGAACTATGTTTTAGAGCTATATTCACATAGCCAGTGCATAACACTATTAGCACTGTGCTAGCAGTGCTCACGCAGTTCATGTATGTTTGCATTAGCACCATGCTTGCAGTGCTCACACAGTCAGTGCATAACTGGATTAGCACCATGCTAGCACCATGTGCTCACACAGTTATTGCATAACTGCATTAGCACCATGCTAACAGTGCTCACACAATCAATGCGGAATTGCTTAAGCACTGTGCTAGCAGTGCTTCTGAAGCTGTTCTGACCCACTGGCTTCAAACAGCATGCTGTAGATTATTTTGAGTGTGTTAGGAGTAACTATGTACATCAACATAGATATTGCTAGACATGGCTGGACTGTGATGTGTTCTCATCAGATTCCATTCTCTCTATGTCCACTCTAATTCATATGTTTTTCTAATAAACTGACAAGGGTAAATCTGTGTAAGATGGCCTGAAAAAACTGAAAAAAGAAAAAGTGAAAAAATGAAAAAGGCTAACATTTAGAATCTGGCCATTATAAAAAAAATGCATCTCCCCCTAACTGAACATAATCAGTGATCTCCTGGCTATAATTGATCTGCTTCTCTAATAAACTGGCAACTGAGGGAACATAGGGCTGAGGGAACAAAGGGCTGAGGGAACAAAGGGCTGAGGGAACATAGGGCTGAGGGAGCATAGGGCTGAGGGAACAAAGGGCTGAGGGAACAAAGGGCTGAGGGAACATAGGGCTGAGGGAGCATAGGGCTGAGGGAACAAAGGGCTGAGGGAACATAGGGCTGAGGGAGCATAGGGCTGAGGGAACATAGGGCTGAGGGAACATAGGGCTGAGGGAGCATAGGGCTGAGGGAGCATAGGGCTGAGGGAACATAGGGCTGAGGGAGCATAGGGCTGAGGGAACATAGGGCTGAGGGCTGAGGGAACAAAGGGCTGAGGGAACATAGGGCTGAGGGAGCATAGGGCTGAGGGAACAAAGGGCTGTTTCCAACGCTGAAAAATTTGGACATTTATTTGAGGGTAAAGGGGGCTGCAGGAACATAGGGTGGACCCCACTGTAACATGTTCCTACACAAGATAAATTCAGTCACATTTTTTGCAGAGTGTAGCCTACAGTATCTACATTGTACTCTATAGCAGAGGGTGATTTCTGCCCTCTCAGGTGGATGATTACCTGTGTTTGAGGTCAGGTAGATAACCTTCACTGAGGGGCATGGCAGAGTGTGTGTGTGTGTGTGTGTGTGTGTGTGTGTGTGTGTGTGTGTGTGTGTGTGTATGTGTGGGTTTGCGTGTGAGGAAGTAAGGCTCTATGTATTGTGTGAATGGGTGAAACGGCGAGAGAGGGCTTTGTGATTTATTAACCTGGTTTCTGCTACTGTGGCTACAATGTATTTTTTTATGCTAGGTAAGCAAGACAGAACAGAAAATTTCTGTGTTAACAAAGCAAATGGCTAGAGTTGCTAGTAAAGTACTGTATTTTGCTCTTATGGTATTCTAAGTCCATTTGAAGGTTAGAGTTTACAGTATAATTACAAAATAATTAACTGGAATTTATTAATGCCAACAAAAACAATGCTTAGGACATGCATACAAAGTTGAAATATCTGAAAAATTGTACCTTCCACCATATAAACAAATACATGCACTGTATGTGTACAGAATATGAAACAGAAACCTGAGCCTTCAGATTCATATATGACTGAGAAAAATAAGTAATAAATACAGTGGACCCCCATCCAATGCATTAATGTATGAATCATGATAAGGTAGTAACATTTTATACAGATGACGCTTTAATGTAATAGTTTTGCTGTTTCCATAAAATGACTGGTAATGTACCCTGCAAACCTCATTACCAGTCATGCTGTATATCAGTCATGTGAATAAAATAATGTGATGTCTGTTGGCAGGACAGAGAGTCTAAACCTTTCAGCTGTGCATCCTTGCTAAATAAATTTATACCTCATGCTGCTCCAAATCTCACCAGATTGCAGAGGAGTGCATGAATTTCGCTCCTTATGATCACCAGAGTTTTCCTTCTCAGTCACTGCACATAGAAAGCAAAGAGCAAACCCAGTCACAGCCCTGGTTAACTGGCAGTGTTTAATTGCATTATCAACACTTTGGTGATGTAATACATTACCAAAAAATGTATTATTACAGTTTCAGTATATGTACTGTGATATATTTATTGTAATTTCACACACCACTGACGAACCACACCAACTGGTGTTGCTAAAAAGGGGTAGTTCACCTCCTTATGCCGCAGTGCATCTAATGTGTACGGGCAAAAGCAGGTTGGTATAGCTTTGACCAAATATTGATAACATTCATACCTACTATTATAGGTTTTATTTGTTTATTAATGTATTTGGAAGGTAACCTAGAATGGCTTTCATATTGCTGAGCAACACCTGCAGCCGGCAAAAAAGCTGAGAAAATGACAACTGGGAGTGTAATTTGGGTACAGCACACGTTATAAAAATCTGATTGATGAGTGAGACCCTGGGAGGTGGGGATGGAAGGGGGAGGAGCAGCCAGACATGAATCCAGCCTATCAGACTGCAGGAAGAGTATTCAGTTTGGTGAACGATGTGAAAGGTAGAGGGTGGTCAGTGCCCTGGAGGCTGGTTATGAAAAGGGGGGTGGGGGTAACAGTGGGACCTGCCACACATCTTGGTACGGTCTTTTTGGGGTCAGGAGAGGGCTGTGCCTTTACTGTGATTACTCTGTTTCACTGTGTCAGTTGTGCCTCGGGGGAGGACTGCCTCTATCGCTGGCTGAAAGGTCACCATGGGCCTTCTGCCAAATAATAAATTGCACGTCTTGCCAGACTTTGATGTCTGAGTGTAATTACATAAAGCCCTGTTTGAGATTTAATGCTGTGTCAGAAAACTGTGTAAACTGTGGATGTAATCACCAAGTGAAAGGGCCTTAGATATTCACTCGTTTCTGTGCCAAGCCACTGTGTGTATAGGCGGACGTATGTATGTGAATGCGTGTGTGCGCGTGCGTGTGTTTATATGTGTGTGTGCACAAGCAGGTGTGCATAACCATGTGCGTGTGCGTGTATGTGCATGTGTGCTCGTTTGTATGCATGCATGTGTGTTATGAACCTGTTTATCCCCAACAGCTCAAGCATGCAGGAAGAGGCATAAATGTTTATCTATCTGTCTCTGACTTGCTTACTGATTAAGGATTATGTGTGTATATGTGTACAGATTTCTGTCTGCCAGTCCCTGGGGTGCCCTAGGATGCAGGAGCATCTGTGTGCATACATATATACATATATACATTCATATGTGTGTGTACAGGGCTGATGGTCTATCTGACTGCCTCTGCAGAGCTCCACATTAAAGAGAAGGCTTGAATGTGTATATAAAAGCCAGTCTTGTGGCACAGTGATAACAGACTGCTGTACCATATTGAACAGTTGGTGCATCATGTATCTGAAAACCCAGATTTGTGTGCTATCTGTGTTAGGACAAAATTCTTTTTTATTGTGGTTTAAAATGAAACTGATGTGGTTGCATAACTGCTCCACTGCGCTTGTGTGAAAAATTACCTACCCACCTAGTTTTTAAATAAACACAGCAGAAATGAATAAAGGTAAAATACTCTGTTTTGACTCTTGCAAAGTGAGTTTGGTCCATTAAAGAGTAAAGCTCCACTGTCTGTCTGTCCTTGCAGAGTCCGGAGGTTCAGGAACAGATTCTTTACATGGTGAACAGGTCCCCTAAACTGGAGGTGGTGTGTCTGGAAAGCAGCGGGCTCAAACCGTAAGTATCCCACTTGAACACACCTGAGACCCCACCTGCGGCAGCCAGTGAGCTTTCATACACTAGAGCCAGAGAACTTACCTTTAAATTGGGAATGCTCACGACCCAGAATGAGTTTGGTAATTTAGCTCATCACCCACAATCATCTGAATCCTGTCATACTTAAACAGAATCTAATCTGGTTCCCATTTTGACCAATTTTTTCTCTCACAAAAAGACTGTGGTGGATTAAATAGCTTTTTATTACACCAAAGAGGTCACTGGAATTGATTTGTTTCTTCTGTTATAGCTAAAATTAAAATGTATTGGAAGTAGTGCTATCATAGTAATCATGCAAAAAAGTAGGTGAGAATTTGTTCCAGTGGTGACTTATTTCAATAGCTATGCCTGGTGTGAAAGTGTGAAACAGTCAAAAGCAGCTTCATTGTAAAATCTTTCACAGGTTGTTAGTCTCTCCTGTTTGTGACTCTCTGGTCACCATTATCTTTTTTCCTCCTGACTCCTCCCATTACAAAAAAGTATATATACTATTATTACTGGTGAGATTCTGAACAACTGTTGTGCTATCTCACGCTAATGTGCATGACTGACTTTGGTGTCAGTGAGTAGAGAGTGTGAGAGAGAGACCCTATGGCCGTCACCATTGTGACCCTGCCATTTCCTGCAGAGATTTTGCTTTGAAGATGGCTGGCGCCCTCCAAGACAGCACCTGTTCTGCTTTACACACCATCAACCTGTCTGCCAATCAGATCGAAGACAAAGGTTTGTGTCTCTATATATGAGTGTGTGCTGTACAACAATTCTGAATTCTTTCTTATGTCTGCTGCTTTATTAGACCAAGTTTATTTAGATGAATTGGGGAGGTCCAATACTTTATTTTTCATACAGAAGTTCATTAAACTCAGAGTCTGTTGCCTATTATTTCTCTGAGTCTTATTATATTCAACTTTCATTGTAGAATTATGGATGTGAGTTTTGCTGCATATGTTCCTTGCCTCTCACTGTGTTATTACTCTTATGTATAGACTGTGTTACTTCTTCCCAGTGTAACATTGCTCCTCTGACCCCACTGTGTTATCTGTCCCCACTGTGACATCACTCACCTCTCTAACTATCCTCTTTGTTATATCACTTACCAGTGCTGGCTCAATTATATATGCCTACTGTGACATCAAAACCATGTGTTTGGTGTGTAAAATGTGCCTACTGTGACATCACTGCTGTAAGCTAGTTGTTTTACCTGCCTCTACCGTGAAATCACACACCACTTCTAACTGTTTTATCTGACCCTACAGTGACATCATAAGATGGTTGTGTCATTAGTTCTAATTATGACATCATTGACATGTGCCGGCTGTGTCACTATGCCCCAGGTGTGGTTGCTCTCAGTCAGTGCCTGGAGAAACTACCGAATGGCCTTGCTCAGCTTTCTCTTTCCAGAGTGTCCCTGTCCCCCAAAGGTAAGAGTCTAGGGCTGAGGCTTTGAAATTGCACTATTATATCCATGGCTCTGCACCTGTGCCCAGGGCTCTGTATTCACTGTGTTAGTATGCTACTTTCAATTGCTTTATAAATGTGATTCATTGCCTCATATCCTGCCAAAAGGAATGTGCTCTGTCTGGATTATTCCAGTAAAAACAACCTGCACACTTTAAGAACTACTCAAGCACGCTGAGAATACATGCAACCGTAGTTGGCTCGAACATGTTGCCCTTTGAAATAATAAATAGTGCAACATAACATTTCTTCAAAGGAAAGCTTGATGTATGGCTCAAAGCACATCAACCATGCAATTATGCAATCTAGAGAAAATGTACTGGCATTATGTTTCTGTTATTATAAGTGAAGTGTGACATTATTTTATTGTTCTCCATCTTATCCACCATTCTCCAAATGCTGTTGTGATATTGTGCTGCTGTTATATGATGCATAATTTTACTGATTTTGTACTTGTCCAAGGCCTACAGATACATTCTCTTTAGTTAAATTAAGCACTCTTACACAGACACATTTTGTAAATAGTATCTGGGTGAACTAATGTAAGTAAAATAAGTAAAACTCTTTGTAATTTTTTTTTTTGGTCATGGTGCTTGCGTTTGATGTGTTGGAGGTTTTCTGTTATTTAATTTCTTCGTTCTTGCAACTTTAAGCCATCAGTTCTCTTATCCCCTTCTCTCTGTTTTGTCCCTCTCTTCCCCTCAGGTGTCGGTATTTTAGCCCAGGCCTTCTTGCACAGCAAAGTGTTCTCCAGCTCTCTGCGTCACCTGGACCTATCGGGAAACATAGGCAGCTTGGCCACAGGAGAGGCAACGGTGAGTGGGAGGGGCGTATGTGTGTGGGTGTCTGCATGCAAATGTGTATTTGCATATTTGTGTGGGTAGTCTGGGTCTTTGGGGTATTTTAAGGCGTTATTGTTTGTTCCATTTAGCAATTGCAACTTGAACTTGAACAACAGTGACAACCACAGCAGGGGAAAAAAATCAGCTGTCCATTCATTTTTGGATGGCTGCTTTTCTGGTAGGCAGTGGTGGAAAAGGTCAGTTTGGCTGGAGTATAAATTACGGTGCGTTTGATTGGTTTTATGGAGTTGTTTTTGTTTGAATGGGATTTCCCTGGAAAGCTCTCTATCCCGGTGGGGCTTGTGTATTTATGGAGGCTGAGAAAAGAGGAGGTCAATGAGGTCACAGCTGAGCAGGCATTTGATCTGGTGACGTGAGGGAGAACCTCAGCACAAGGGCACGGACCACAGTATTGGGTCATGGGTTTAATGTTGGTCCTTTGATTTGCTTTATATTAAAAGAGAATAACCCTGATCCTGGGAGAGCACAACTCAGTCTGTGGAGAAAGGGAATTTTGCAATAAGGCAGCATCTGAATAAAGTAAATAAATATGTGGACTGAGGTCATACTTAAAGATGTTTTTTATAATATATATTAATTAATATATATTGTGTTTATAAAGTGATAAAAATCAATTCACAGTATGGTTCAATTACAACTTTAACCCATGATATGTATGCCATGATTCACATGTGTAGCATCATGTCAAAGTAAACTCCAGCACACAGTAACTCTAATTGCCTGAATCTTAACCTTATTTTGGGTCATCTCACATCATATTTACTGGCCTGGGACATGCAGACACTGGAGGATCTGCTTCGGGCCAACTCTAAACCAATATGAGGGAACACGTAGAGTAACACGGGCTTGATGAATCAATTTTCATGGATATTGATCTTTCACAAAGTGTGAAGGAAGAGCACTGTCTTGTATGCGAAACCCAGAATCCAATTGGAAAACCAGCTATTGAACTGAAATTGCCCTCTGTGCTGCCCTTCTCATCGAACCGCTGCCTAATGTTCACATATGCCGCAGCGTTCGAAGACTGTAATCAGAATGTAATCTGCGTTCTCGGAATTCTGGGTGCATATTTTGAACATGCCCTAAGTACCTTCCACAAGCAACTCCTCTGAATTCAGCTCAGCCCTGGTCCTCGAAAGTCACAATCATGTCAGCTCTCCGCCCTCTCTCCCTCTCTCTCTCCCTTTAATCCAGTATCAGTCTCAGAACTGAGGGGAGATGTTAAGACTGGTGAAATGGAGGAGAGGATTAGCTGAATGAGGTGGTTTTTAATCCTTTCTTGGAATAAAAGCGTGCAGACTCTCAGCCGGGAGTCCGGGAGCTGTGAGCCATATACTTCATGATCCCAAATTTTACCCAGGATCAGGGCACCAAGCCTTTGTCCCCTCCAGATCATAATGTAATAAAAATTTGAATGAACTACAGGCATCAGTACAATAGCCTCAACCCCAGACTCTTTGACTACAGCTTTTGGAAAGGGGAACTACAGTTCATTTGGCTCAGAAGGCTCTCTGTAAGATGCCTTTGGCTGGTGTCCTACCAGCATGCAAATGTTATTGGTCGGATCATTTATTAGCTGAGCACATCAGCCACTGCGATCAGTCTGGTCATGCTTATAGCACCATGAGGAGCCCAACAAGTGTATTTAATGGGCCTGAAAAGTGGGGCTAGCAGTGTGGATAACATCGAGGATAACTTTACACCCAAAAGGCAAAAGTGTTGATCAAACAGGATAATATGCACCCTTGCTTACTGTCCTATTTTCAATAATTTATGTCCCAATTATTTCAACAAAACAAATTAAGTGTAGCTGAATAAATACTCTGTTTTGTTAAGTGAGCGCAATTAGCACAATTAGCACAGCATAAACACCCCAGTTCTGTGCCCAGCAATGATTGGTTCCTTTTCCTGCGCTAGAGCCTGCTTAACTTCCTGTCCAGTGGAAACCTTGTGTCTCACCTGAACCTGAGTGGGACAGACTGCCCTCTGGATGCTGTGAGTGACCTCTGACCTGTGACCTCTGACATGGTGTCAGCACAGACAACACTCAAAACCTCATATACATGACGAATCATGACATATCTGGGTGAAGTGGCTCTACTTTCAAGACATAATCAATTTTAGGTTTTCAACACTCCACCGGTCAATCTTTATACATGCCAAAATTCATTGGCACTTCGCTCATTGCTTGTGCTTCACAGAGCCTCACAGATTGCATTTCAAATAAAAAAAATAATGGAATGCTTTGTAGGAAAACCCCACATATACTTTACACACAATACAGTGTACAGAAATATGACATAATTTATCAGCTATAAATTAATATATAAAAGTAGTGTATAGTAAAAATGATATGCATGTTATGTGTAAATGTTTGTTTCCCTCAGCTGTTTGTGTCACTGTCGTCTGGGTGCTGCTCCAAACTGTCTTACCTCAATCTGTCCAGGAACAGTTTCTCACACAGGTGAGTGAGATGGACCCTTGTTTGTTTTGCTGAAAGAGAATACCTTTATCTGTTGGTCAGTCACTATAGCTTAATGCCAATAGATTTGTCTGAATTCAAGCAAAATCTTTCCATAAGTCTGAATAACAAATTCTATTGTAGGTTACTTTCTTTGCTCGCACAGTTGGGCAAGTTTTTCCAAAACAAAGATGTTATAGTAAACACCAAAACCAATGTGCAGTTTTCAAAGTTGCGTGTTGAAGGCATTATTGAGGCCTCCTGCGGCGTTGATGGAGTTTGACTGTGGAACAGGAGAATCAGCCAGGAGGGGGGTGTGAGACAGGTTACAGATCACCTGACTTCTCATTGGTTCCAGGACGGCGAGGGAGGTGACACGCAGTGTGAAGGACTTTTTCAGTAAATGCACCGAGCTGAAATACGTGGGACTGTCTGGGACAAAACTCCCAGCTGCTGCGCTGAGGTGAGAACAGGGGGAGGGGCTTTGGGTGGGAGTGTGGCTCAGGGGGGAGGGATTTTGGGTGGGAGAGTGGGTTGGGGGAGGGGCTCTGGGTGGGATTGTGGCTTGGGGGGAGGGGCTCTGGGTGGGAGCGTGGCTCGGGGGAGGGGCTCTGGGTGGGAGAGTGGCTCGGGGGGAGGGGCTCTGGGTGGGAGCGTGGCTCGGGGGGAGGGGCTCTGGGTGGGAGCGTGGCTCGGGGAGGGGCTCTGGGTGGGAGAGTGGCTCGGGGGAGGGGCTCTGGGTGGGAGAGTGGCTCGGGGGGAGGGGCTCTGGGTGGGAGAGTGGCTCGGGGGGAGGGGCTCTGGGTGGGAGCGTGGCTTGGGGGAGGAGCTCTGGGTGGGAGAGTGGCTCGGCAGGGAGTGGCTTTGGGTGGGAGAGTGGCTCGGCAGGGAGTGGCTTTGGGTGGGAGAGTGGGTAGGAGATTTGAGGTAAAAACAGATTTCTGGCCATTGAAACCTCATTGAAACTTATTGCTCTGTTACTTGTCATCATCCCCTACTTTCCATTAACCTTCTTGTTAATGTCTTTTTTATTAATGTTCCTACTTATCTATCTATTTTTTTCTTCTGTATCTTTCCCTGAATGATCTATCTGCAGGATAGGAATTCAAATCGTTTTTAAACTAGCAGCTGAGAACTCAATTCTCATTTTCTCTGATGACCTTGGGGATCAATACACAGCATATATTAGCATATGTGCCCTGTGAACTGTAATTATAATGACTGATGTGTTGTGCATAATATATGTCATACATTATGTATAGTATATCATATGTGTTGTGCATATATGCTGTATGTGAATGTGCATATATGACTGTGTGCAGACTGCTGCTGCAGGGTCTCGCCGTCAACACACAACTGTCGGGACTGGAGCTGGATGTGAGCAGCTGTGAGGTATGCGCGCACACACACACACACACACACACACACACACACAGTATGGTTCCCTGTTCTGTGATGATGTGTTTCTTATCTTTGTGTCTGTGTGTGTAGCTCAGGTCAGCTGGTGCACAGGTGATTCAGGAGCACATCTTTGAAGCCAAGGCTATCAGCAGTCTGGACCTGTCAGACAATGGTAAAGATCTGAGTCTCTGTCTTATGCAGTCCACTGTGTGTGTGTGTGTGTGTGTGTGTGTGTTTAGTCTATGTGTACATTGTCATATACATTTTCCTCTTCCTCTCTCCCACCCTCCCTTCTCCGTCTCTCTCTCTCTATCTAATAATCAATCTTTCCCTGTCCACCCTCCTCACTCCAACTCCCTGTTCCCTCCACTAATGTCCTGGCTCCTGTTACCCCCCCCATTTCTGCAGAGAGTGGCTCGGGGGCGGGGCTCTGGGTTGGCATGAGCCTTATCCCTCAGGCTGTCGCACAGAGGTGCTGTTTGTGGGTGGGGCAGGGCCGCTAACGAGGTGCTGTTTGTGGGTGGGGCAGGGCCGCTAACGAGCCTCTGACTGACAGGGCGGAATGCAGAGTGATAAATCATTCCGAATGCGTCCCTCTCAGGGGACGGCCTGGTGCCTCCAAACACGACGAGATGAGAAGAGGCGCGAGGTTGTGAGACGCACCGAGGCGAACAGGGAGGGGTCAGCCACAGGTTACTGCATATCCAATGTTTCTGAAATGTGTAAAAATCCCCACGGAAGGTGTGGAGTGTGACACTCAAATAAACCGCACAAACCAGGCCACCAGAATTATATATTACCGTGTGTTTACTTTCATCGACTTTTTATTTCATTTGCCTGGAGGATTTTATTCTGTTTTATTTTTAATCAAGGAGACAATATTTGTTTTTTTTCCTGGAGAACATTGGCTCTTTGCTGCATCAGCCTTTTTATTTTTCGATTTTGTTGTAAAACACAGACCTTATGGGTAGAGTGGAAGGATATTTAATTGGAAGTCTGTCTCCCTCTCCTTCGAGATTTTCAGAGAGTCCCGCTTGCAGATAGTGGGGTCAGTAAATATCCCAAAGACAGAGATGATAAAATGAGGCCATTGTATTTATGGGATAAGGGTAGACAGTTGTCTTTCAGAGTTCAAATGCCAAGAAAGAACCACAAATTATTGTTCGGTGAGAATAAAGGAGCAATTTTAAAAAGACACAGTTGTTAAGGGATACAATCACTGTCAGCTTATCAGTTGATTAATTTGTAATCTGTTCATTGAATTGCCAGTTAAATTCATTGTTGGACAAATTTATTGGTGAACTGCAATGTAGAAGGGTTGAGGTGTTGTGGCCCAGTCTATAAAGAGCAGTTTGTAAAGACAGCAGCCCCTCGATCCCTTTTCACTTCTAGGCCCCTAATGAAATAGAGCCTGAACACTCAGGTACAATAAAGTTAGATCACATTCCTGCGTCAGTTATACAAGAGTGACAACAGTGATCAAATGGATTTGTAGGATACCCTTCACCACAGGAGATAATGCAGTTTTTTGAAATGGTATCAGGTTTGTTTTGATGCTAGGTTTTGCAGAGATCATAGCTCCACATGTACAGATGTGAAACTGATTAGCGTGCCATGTAATTCCTTTTCTTTTCAGAGGAAAACGAAACTTTGTTTCACATCACACCAAGCCTCTCACCTCTTCACAGGAAAACTGAGGGTATCCGTGGAGAAGCGCAGCTGGCTGCTGCAGTTAGCCACGGCTGTTTAGACCCGAAGAGTCAGGAGCTTCTCTCTCTGCCTAATTGAATTTCACGTTGTTTCTTTGATGTCGGTTCCAGTTTGTCACATCCAGGTGCGAGATGGGATTTTGTTTGCGGCAGGCTCTGACATGGTCTCCGTGGTGTTGTCTCTTAACCTCTCCCTCTCCTTTGCGCTGTAGGTCTGGAGAGCGACATGGTCACCCTTGTGCTCTCCATCGGCCGCAGCCACTCCATCCGACACCTGGCGCTGGGCCGAAACTTTGCCATGAAGTCCAGGTGAATCTGTTAATTGTAGTGTAATAGGTAGGCTTACATTAAATTATGTGCATCCAGTTGTTAATATTTTAGATATTGATAATATTTGATATTGTGCATATTTAGCCTTTGGGGGATTGTGGTGCTCTGTAGGAAACAGTCTTCTGACCCCCTTGTTTCCTCTTCTCCTTCCTCTTCCTTACAGAGCTCTGACGGACGTTCTGCATCGCATTGTCCAGCTCATTCAGGAGGAGGAATGTGTGAGTAAACCTTCGCCCCAAAATACATTTTTGTGGTGTCTGTACTTGAGTTCTTGACTAACTCCTCATTAACATATTCATTTTCATAAATGTGTAAATAGCAAATGTCCCTAACCCCAGCTTTCTTTGAACTGGGTCTCAGTCATTTTGCAGGACTGCACTCCCTGTGGAGTTTTAATCAGCTGTATCCCCTGATTAGCCAGCTCATACCGAACATGCATCTTTTCTGGCTAGAGACATAAAATGGCTCCCAACATATCTCCGTTTCCCTATTACCCAAACAGAATCCATTCCCCCTCTATGCGAATAGGCTTAGGTTCTGCCCTCAAGCACTGATTCTAGATCAGCAGCTATATTTTTTCTAAGTGTGTTGGGTCAGGGTTAGGGGCCAGTGCACTGATCCTGGGTAGATTGTGGAAGGCAATAAGTACTAACAGCACATAACAGAGTCTGCAGGGATGCCTCCCTGGGCGTAGCTGGAATTTTAATTACCCAGAATCCTGTTCTTGAGAGACGTGCCACCTTGGTAATTATGCCTGGCCCAGCTGCGGCACTGAGACTCCTGGCCCATTAACTGGAGCTCCGTCGGTTCTCTCTGTGCTGCGTATCAAAGAGATTTTTTAATATCGTATCTGATGAGGTTGTTATGTTGGTGGAGGAATGAAGCTGTTAACCAGTGTACAGAAATGTTCTGTGTCAGATTAGCACTCTCTGATTGGGATTCAGGCTTCTGGTGAGATTATGTTCTGCCTATCTGTGCTTATGGACAATTTTATATCTCACCAGGTTTCTGGGTTTTAGTTATGATTAGGTATGTCTGGGGGAGGGGGTGTTAGTTTCTGTTGCATTCACTCTGTCTAGTTTTTGGTTTCAGCTCTTCTGTGGTTAGGGTGGTTTCTTGGTTCTTTTTAAGAACAGCTCTTGGATTGGGTTTTGAGTCAGAATTATCTGTGTAAATGGTCTTTGGCTGAGATTATAATTAGGATTAATTTCAGTCATCTGGGGTTATGAGTTTAGTGGGTAGGATAGTATGTCTGGATGGTCTCTGAGTTCTGGCTTAGAATGAGCTCTGTCTGGATAGATGAACAAAGTTTCTTGGAAACTGTAAAATTATCAAATTTTTGATGTTAGCACAGCAGCACTGAGGGAATGTGTTAGCACTCTGTCTATCTGTCCTTGGTGCAGCCACTGGAGTCCTTGTCAGTGAGCGACTCCAAACTGAAGACGGGCACGACCACCCTGATCAACAGCCTGGGCAACAATGGCAGCCTCACCAAGATCGACATCAGCGGCAACTGCATTGGCGACACGGGTGCTAAGATGCTAGCTAAGGCCCTGCTGATCAACACTAAGCTCAGGTACTTCAGTCCTGAATTAATTGGTTAATGTAGATACACCAGCCTCACCTGGACCACACCCATAGTTATTACTGAGGGGATCTTCATTCACGGTCTAGATAGCCGCTAGGCTACATGAAACTGGCATTCGTAGGCACTACGCTACAGGAAATGGTCACTCGTTAACGGTGAAGCCCCTGACTCTCTCTGCCTCTCGTTCTGTCTGCCTCTCACAGGACCTTGGTCTGGGACAGGAACAATGTGACGGCCAGTGGCTTCCTGGATGTGGCTAGTGCTCTGGAGAAGTGAGCATTGCTCCCCCAATCCCTGAGAACCACTGAAAATATGTGTGCATTCCAGGATAGTCATGGAAAAGTCCTTCTGGGACAATTTCCCAAAATTAAGAATCTAAGTTTTCTCAGGATCTTTTTTGCAAACTGATTAGCTTGATGTCACTTATTGTTAAGTCTTGCTAAGTGTGCTGATAGCATTAACAAATACCACAGCATTTTATGTGCATTACTTCCACAACCAGAGGCCCAAATAAACGATAGCAATAAAGTGAAACAGTGTATGTGCCCTTGCGGACATAAAGTATTTCATAAGTATGGACGTGTGTGTATGTGTGTGCCCATGTGTGTGTGTTTGTGTGTGTGTTCTGTGCACAGGAACACCACATTGCAGCACATGCCAATCCCCATGAACGACGTGGTCCAGGCATACCGCAGTAGCCCAGATAGGACAGAGGAGGCCCTGCAGCGGGTGAGCGTGGTGTCCTTTGAGATGCCTGTCCAGAAACTGAGGCTTGACGCCATTGACCCAAACTGGCCCTCTCTCTCACACCTCTGTGTTCTTGTCTGTGGTACTCAGATCCAGGCCTGCCTCATTAGGAACAGCCAGTGCCAGGCAGGTGTGTCTGACCAGGTGCTCCGGCTCCAGCAAGGGATGCGGATACGGCACTCTGAGCAGGTAGGGAGGCCATGCCAGGTGGACAGAAGGAAGCGCAATTCAAATCAAATTCAAATTGGCTTTACTGACGTCAACATTGTATTATGTTTCTGAAAGAAACTTGAAATACTGCATACTACATACTAATAAAGATAAAAGGATGGATGTTTTACTTCTTTTTGGAATTTTAACAATAAAATACAATAAAACACAAAGCAATAAGAAGTTGTAGGAAATAAGAAGCAAATTACAAGTACTGGTGACACCAAATCAGCTGAAAAATGAGTTTTTGTATGGGCAAAAACTGCATGTAATTGTATGGTTTTCAATTCCTCAGTGAAACCAAGTGTCGGTCAAATTGAAATACACATTTCCTGATCATGTGACTGCATGTCTCGTGGCTCAATAGCAGGTGCAGCAGCTCTGCCTGAAGGTTCAGAAGAGTGTGCGTCCGCTGACCACCTGCAGTGTGCAGGAAGTGCAGAGTGACATCCTGTCTGCAGAGGAAGTTCTGAGGAACGCTAAGGCTTCCATTGGCGTGAGTGCTCACCAAGGAGACAGCAGACTGTGTCTGGTGGCTTCGTATTTCATTCTGGCAAAAGCTCGAGTTTAAAGTTTGTGAGCTGCAGGCGTAAACCGTGCAACGCTGTTTATCAATGGAGTTCACTGGTGATGAGACACATCGGTGTTTAATGCTCCTATATTAACAGATGCTGCCTCTGCTGTACGATCTGGGGAGGGCGCCCTCTAGTGGCGGCATGCTGCAGCCCATCCTGAATGACACGGCCAGAGTAGTGACCACAGAGATCAC
Organism: Albula goreensis; assembly: GCA_022829145.1. Taxonomy (NCBI): domain Eukaryota; kingdom Metazoa; phylum Chordata; class Actinopteri; order Albuliformes; family Albulidae; genus Albula; species Albula goreensis. Next base: position 25,539,637 of record CM040755.1, read on the forward strand.
TGCAGAAATCCAGGTAACTAAGAAAAGCGATCTCTCACCGTCCCTCATAAACACATGCATGTTACAGGAAGGGGATCACTTCAGTCACTTCCGATTGGCAGTGCGGGTCTGTGTACTGTTAGCATTATTGAAAATTGAAACTTTTAATATAGTTTAGACAAGTGCTGAAAGCTTGCTTTTGAAACTGTGAAAAAATTACCCAAATAGAGCTGAATCAGTAACCTTTAACTGCCTTAGCTGTATAAATGAATAATGCGTATAATGTACTCTGTTTCTGTATGGCAGTGACTAAGCAGGTGTGTAAGACAATGTAATCCCTGTTGAATCCCTCCCCAGTCTCTGAGCTTGGATAGTCTCTCTCTCTCTCTCTCTCTCTCTCGCTCTCTCTCTCTCTCCTCTCTCTCTCTCTCTCTCTCTCTGATTACTGCTGTCATCTGCAGTTTTCTTCCTGCTGTGTGGAACAGCCTGGTTATGTAAGCCAGGTTACTCTCTGCACTTGCCTAGAAACTACAGAGCCCTGTATGTGTGTGTGTGTGTGTGTGTGTGTGTGTGTGTGTGTGTGTGTGTGTGTGTGTGTGTGTGTGCGTGCATGTGTTTGTGTGTGTATGAAAGAGACTATGATAATGTATATGAATGTGTGTGTGTATGTGAGAGTGAGAGAGATAGAGAGAGAGGCAGAGAGATCAAGAGAATATGTTTTGATTAAGAGAGAATATGATATGTGTTTCCATACTTGTATATGAGAAATGGAGTGAATGAGAATTTGTGTATGTGTGTGTGAGTGTGTGTGTGAGACTTAGAGAGAGAGAGAGATTGAGAGCGAATTTAAGTGTGTTTATGTGCCTCTGTGGATCTGTGTATGTGTTCACATGTGCATGGGCAGAAGAGAGGGAGAGAGGGAGACGCTCAGCTGAGCAGGTCTTTGTCAGGCTCTTCTCTGGAGCTCCACAGATGCATCATCAGTAACTCCCACATGAGCTGCTTATCCCCGCTGTCTTCTTACCTGCAGCGCCTGCAGGAAACACATTCACTCTGGTGCTCCAATGCACAGCACAAGCAGGGCAGGAGTGTCATATAGAAGAGGTACAGGCATTAGAGCTGTCCAGTTTAAATGTCAACAAGGGCAAAGACTTAGAGAAGCAAGGGCCAAATGGGGGGCGGTTGTTTTTGCAACGGGATTGAAGTTGATGGGAAAACCGGGGATTGAAGTAATCAGTGATTTGATTGGATAAACTGGGGTTACAGAGAGACATGTGTGAGGAGGTTCTTGAGGATCTTCTGCACATTTGAAAGCAGTGTGCCCCCCTCCCTCTTGTCTGTCACAGGAGCTGGTTCAGTCCATGCTGCAGTCTGCGCAGAGCGTCTGCCCAAGGGTCGTCCAGAGGTCAAGTGTCAGTGAGAGGCTGGCCGACTGCGTGGCCAAGAAGTCCCGCCAGGCGTCTCACTTTGTGTATGATGCCCTGGTGCAACAGGCAGGGGAACTCATCAGGAATAAGCTCAGGTACCAGAGTATGTACACACACACACACACACACACACACATACACACATGCTCACTCAAAAATACACTCACACACACACACACACACACACTCACTCAAAAATACACACACACACACACACTACACACATGCTCACACACACACACATGCTCACAAATACACTCACACAAACATGCACTCATGCATGTTCACTAGCAAATACAGGTCATACACACGCGCATAGATGCACACACAAACATGCACATGCGCTCACTCATACACACTTTCACCATCTTTAATGCACTCTCCTCCTCAAACACAAAGCTCTCTGCATACAAAACACATTATAAAAAACTATTTTACCTCATGTGATCTGTGCTCTTTTAATATTTTCTCAATAATTGTCTGTCTGTTATTCTGTTGTTTACAAATGATCACTCATTTTCAACAGAGGTCTAATACTTTGACATCCTTGTACCTCTGTGAGGGAGAGTGGGATCACAAATGGACCTCTGCCATATTTTTGACTGAAAGAATGTGTGGCCTGTTTCTTTTGATTTTACATTGTTCTGGCCCACTTCACTGTTTTATTATTATTATTTTTTAAATTCAACATGTGACATGTACTGTATCAGTCTCTCCAGCTGAAATGATGTTTTCATTTTTTAGGTTATAAAAATGAAGTATTGACACAATGTCTCTTCTGCTCTCTCTTATTCTCCCTCCTCCTTACTCTCTGTCTTTCTTTTTTTCATTCATCTTGCTTTGCTCTTCATCCCTGAACTCTCTGTCATTCCTTTTTTCTTCCTTTCCCACCCCCCTTCTTCTCTCTCTTTCTCTCAGTGAACTGAAACTGTCTGTCAGTGTCTGCCTGGCAGAGAGTATAGTTGACCAGATTCTACAGGACTTGTCTGCATCTCAGCAGAAATTGGTGAGCTGTGTATGTGTGTGTGTGTGTGTACATATTAGCATTCTTCTAGATTGCAGTATTGTCTGGGCTGCAGTATTGCCATGTTAAGAAAAGATGTGTGCATGTCTTTGCATTACATTTTTTAGTGTGTGTATGTGTGTGTGTGTGTGTGTGTATGTGTGTGTGTGTGTGCGTTTTTTCATCTGTCTGAGCTGTTGCATTGTAGCAGTTAGAAAGGTTGTATATGTGCCTTTATGGTATTTGACATGTTTGTGTGTGTAAATGAATGCTTGTGTGTGTGAGGAAAAAACAAGGGTGTTAGGGTAGTGCTACAGTAATCAATATGTCAATATTCTGCAGGGTTCTGAACTGAACACAGAGACATAATTAATGGCAGTTATTATTTATAAATGTGAATGTGAAACTGAGATGTGTGAGTGTGCAGATGTGTTCATATATTTGTGGGACCCCATGTGTGATGTACATGCATTACTCAGCTCTTGCCCCTCCCCCTTTCAGGACCGGCATTTGAGAGACCACACCCAGCCTGTTCCTGGCTCCACCCCCAGAACCAACATCCCCCAGCTGAGAGTGGTGGAGGTGGAATTCCCCACAGACGAGGTCAGAGGTCACCCTGTGTGCCATGTGACTTTCTCATCTCTTTAGCCTCTCGTAAAAAAACTATGGGTTTCTCTCTAAATCTTAAATTGGCTGGTGTGGTGTGGCGTTTTTATGGTGGTATAAATGTCATGTATGGTCATGTTGCGAGTTTCAATCACATTCAATTAGGGGTGACATTTCGGCGTGACACGCTGTGTGAACCTCCACTTTGAAAGGAGTGCGGAAAGAACGGTACCATAAACCTGTCTTGTGAAAAAAAATTATGGTTTCATAAAGCTTTCATGTGTAATTGATACAGTGTGCTGAAAATGACCTTATGAATTTGATAAAGCTTACAACATGTGTAGGAAATGGTATGGATTAAGTGGACGCAAACTGAATATCAAATGAGATGAACATACCCCTGAGTGAATGTCCTGAGTGGCTCAGTCAGGAAAGGCGATCGCCACAAGCCCAGACTCAGCCCCTAGCCTTTATGCTTTAATCAAGAGCAATTTCTTATCCTATGTGATTGATTGTGATATCGGCCTGTGTGGAGTAATTGATATTGATCTCTGCCCGTGTACTGTGATTGACGCTGATCTTTGTCTGTGGTCTGTGATTGATTGTGATGTCTGTCTGTGTTTCTCAGTACATTCCAGTCATCTGGCGCAGCAGCTTTCACGCCAGGAGCATCCGTCCAGCACCATCAGTGAAAAGTAAGTCCTGTCAGCCTCTGCTGCTGAAGACAACTGTACTGATAGAAGTCAAAGTTCACAGAAAATGTTGGTGGAGAGGTCAGTTAATTTTCTGCAACCTCTGAGTCTAATTCAGATTAATACTACAGAGTATGACTGCACACTCAAAGCAAACATGAGTATAACCTATCAAGGATGGAAACAAAACCCCTCATGGATATAAGCTACTTTCATTGTCTAGCCAGAGTATGTAATAATTACACTGCTATATTACACCACTAATGTTTTCATAATTATACGATAAATATCACACTGTTAATGTTTTCATAATTACACTACTGGCTATTATCTTTCATGGAACACCATGGAACACCATATCAAATTGCACACCATATCAGAAGTGTTATTGCTAATAAAATAATTTATTTGTCAGATAAAACAAAGCACATGTCTGGTTCAAACAGCAATAATGCTTGTTTGGATGGGGGAGTCATGTGTTTCTACCCCTACGTTTATGATTGGATGATTTTGAACTGTTGATTTTGGGCAGGGCAGTGATTGGCTGCTCTGTCCTGATCCCGAACAGCTGTGATGTCAGAGGCGGTTCGTTGCTGGCAGCTGCTGGGAGCTCGGTGTGCCTGAACGAGCGCGCCGACATCCCAGCCTCAGAGGTCGAAGTTCACGTCTGGTTGCTCCCAATTAACAAATTAGCCACCGAGCTTAAAACAAATGAGGGATAAAGGGCAGTGATTGGCTGATCTTCCTGACTGGCGTCAGGCAGAAATGAAAGAGCAACCAAAGCCGTCTCTTTGCGAGCATATGGCGGTGCATTGTCTGTCTGAAATCCCTTTGCTGTAATTCCCTCTGAAATGCATCTGAAATCAGATTTATAACGCAGCCCGTTTGTGTCAGCGTAGGGCACCGGGCTACCCGTGACATCACGCTGTCTCAGGCTCCAGGCTTTAACCCACACTGTGCTCAATCATCTGTCCAGTACGGAGTCCTCAGTGTTTGAGCGGATCAGGTGGATTCTGGGAATGTCCTTCTGACCTCCAGTGCCATGCTCAGTTAATGTGTGTACCGAGCCTGTATGATGTATGCGCTGTTTGTGCTTATAATGACTGTGTGTGTGTGTGTGTGTCTGTGTGTTCACATGTTTGTATGTGGGTATATTTGTGTGTATAATAAATGTGTGTGCATGTCTAAAAATGTCATCATGAGTAAAGGACCTAAAAAGATGTGTTTGTGTGTAATGACTGTATGTGTGTAAATGTGTGCGTGTGCATGCATCATAGGTACAAATGTGTGTGTGTGAATGTGTGTGTGTGTTATGCTCCAGTGTGATCCCTGTGCAGCTCCCAGTGCAGTGTAGCTGAAAGGGTTAAACTCCTGTGAGGGAGGGGGATGGGAGGATGTGGGCGTGTCTTGACCCCAGGAGGTGAGGAGGAGATGGGGGGGATTATATGAACCCCAAACAATAGATAATCATGCACCCACCACACTGTTACTGCTGGCCAAATAAGGCTGGCCGCAGTAACTGGAGCATAGCTGGGTTACTCTCACGCCACTGAGCGTCTAAACGATACTGTGTATGTGTGTATGTGTGTGTGTGTGTGTGGGCGGGGACAGCTGCCTTCTCCTGTCTCCTTCCTGCTCTCTTGCTACAACCTGTGCCCTGTCACCCCTCAGTCTCTCTCTCTCTCTCTCTCTCTCTCTCTCTCTCTGTCTCTTCCCCACCTCCGCCCTCCCTCCCTGTTTCTCTCTGGTACCTGTGAAATGGCAGTGTTTCCTGTTGAGGTCCGTAAATGCGCTCCATGCCCCAAACTCTGTCCCACTGCTGCTGTGTGCTGCGTCTCCTTAACCTGCAGGTGTGTCTGTCCATTGCTAACCTGCTCCTCTTCTCCCTCCCTCCCTTTCTCTCTCTCTTCCTCTCCCTCTCCTTGCTGCTGAGCCAGTGCTTTCAGCCTCTTTTTCCATGCTCTCCCCCCTCCTCCCTCTCACTCTCCCTCTCTCACTCTCACTCCCCTCTCTCTCTCTCTCCTCCAGTGCTCGACCGCTGCGCTTCTCATTTTACAGTTCAGTCCCTTTTTCTCTCTCTCGATCTCTTTCTGTCCTCTTCTCTGAGTCTCTCCCTGCATTGTTGCATTGCCTGGTTCTGTCTCTCTCTCACACACACACACCTCTTGTCATTGTGTTATTTTATACCATCCCTGAATCTGATTCCCACTCTCCCCTCCCCCCTCCTCTCTCCTTTTCTCTCCCTCTCTTTTTCTCTTTCCCATTTTTCTACCCCTCTTCCTTTTTGCTCTCCCTCCCTCTCTCCTCCTCTGTTCCCTCATCCCTCCCTCACTCATTTTCTTTCGCCCTCCCTCTGTCTATATCCCTCCCCCTCCATCCTTTTCTCTGTACCTCTCTCTTGTTTCCCCTCTCTCTCTCTGTCCCGGTGCTTCCCTCCCTCTCCACTCTCTCTCCATCTGCATCTCTCTCTCTCCCTTGTCTCCTATCTCTGTGTCCTTGTGTACCTCTGTCTCTCCCTCTTTCTTCCTCTCTCCATCCCTCTCTTCCTGCAGGTCTCCTGGATGTGGAGTCGGACCTCCAGCAGGCGAGCGACAGCAGGCAGCAGCTTCAGCAGCAGGAGGAAGTAGGAGGGGAGACAGCAGCGCTGGGGGCGCGGGGGCGGGCCCTGTCGTCCTCCTCCTTGCTGTCAGTCACGGCAGCGCAGCTGAAGCCCGGCCCCTCCCATCCGTCGGAGGAGGATGCTGCCGCTCTTAGCAACAGTCAGCCCTGGCGCTCGGAGCCCGCATCTCCTCGGCCCCCTATGGACCTGCCCATCGAAGGACAGCGACTGAGGCACTACACCCAGAGCAGGCCCCGGCCCAACCGCAGGAACCGACAACCGCCCAGCAAGCCGCAGGTACAGCCGGGCCACAGCCCCACCGACACCCCCAACCGCACACCGCGTCCTGCGGTCCTGGAGCTGGGGAGGGAGGGAGAGAGAGGGAGGACAGTGCAGCTGACAGGGAAGATGGTGATGAGCCTGTGAAATAAAGAAAAGGAGAGAGAGGGAGAGGGAGAGGGGGAGGGAGGTGTGCAGAGCCAGGCTGCTGGTACGCTCTGTTCTGCAGGCTCTGTTCCGGGGCTGGGGGCTGTTATAGCTGTAACCGCAGCGGCAGTAGCAGTGGCAGTAGCGGGGTCTGCATTCGCGTCTGCGTCTGTGTGCGTCTCCCCAGCTGCATTTCCATCTCACACATACACTGCCAGCGTCTGCTGTGGCGGTCGCGGATGCGTCCGTCCGTCCATCCGTCCATCCGTGTGTGCATGTATGTGTTTGTGTTTGTGTTTCACCTATATCCTACTGCATTATTGTCAGGGATGGCGTCCCCTCCTTCTCCTCCTCCTCCTCCTCTTTCTGCCATAGGTGCTGTCGTTTGTTTTCCACATTCTCCCTCTCCCCTTTTCCGCTGGCTGCGCCGGTCAGCTGTTCGCTGGGTCCTTGGGAGCGGGGCGGAATTTGGCGACAGTGGTTTAAGATGCCTCCATGTGAATGCTGTAGTGCCTTAATAATTAATGTTGCTACATCAAAGAGGGCTCTCCCACTGTCACCCGCTCTCCCTCTCTTTCTCCCCCTCTCTACCTCTCATTCTCACCACCTCTCCTCCCTCTCATTAGGAAACGGGGGGTCTTGTAAAGGGAGAGGGCTGTATTGAGGAATATCATGTAGGAGTGTGTACATGCCGATGAAGGGCTGTGTTTGTCCATGTATATACATGCACCAGTGTGTGTGTGTGTGTGTGTGTGTGTGTGTGCGCGTTCGTGATTGGGATGTCAGGGAGCAGCTGGTGTACACTGACGTTTGGAGACCCGATGGTTGCCATGCAAGTGGGGGGTTTGTATGTGTGTGTGTATTTATTTTTTTTTCTTGACAGCCTCTGTTCTGCCTTCATATGAATTCCCCTGATGGTTGTGTGTGTGTGTGTGTGTGTGTGTATAATGGTCTCCACCTACATATGCAGACCAGTTTTGCATGTCTTCATCTCTCCCTTGGTGTGATTCTCTGCTTATTAGTGCGTTTACCGTGTTTGGTGATTCTGCTGTCTCCTTAGCTTGTCTGATTAATAGCGTCTCTAATGTGTTGTGATGCTAGCGTAGCTGGATGACTTGGTGCCTGTTTGGTGATAATGTCTGTATTGATGGTGTAAATGTTGTTGTAGAGCAGGTGTAGAGGGCAGGGTGTGTGAGTGTGTGTATGTGTATGTGTGTTATCTGGGAATCTCGGGGACTGATGGAGGAAATCCCGTGTTTCCAGGGAGATAGGGAGGATGAAAGTGGTCTGCCTGCCATTGCTTCTCTCTACAAGGGGAACGAGGGATGAGGGAGGGGGCAGAGCCCCCCCAGAGCCTGAGCTGTGAATGCAGGAGAGAGAGAGAGAGAGAGAGAGAGAGAGTGTGACGATGTGTGTTTGGGTATGCGCTGTGTTTCAGAAACTGTGTTATGTGTGCATTAGACTGTGAGAGTCTGCCCATATTGCACATTAGAGTGTTATATCTTTTTGAATGTACAATATTATAGTATATGTACAATAGTATATGTGTATCCATGTGTGTTATATCAAGGGCAGTGTGATGATTGTGGTCATATGTAACAAAAAGAGAGGGTGTGTCATGAGTGTCATTCTGTGTTTTTGATTTTCTGTGTGTGATAATTGTGTTTGTGTATTTTATTTAGGAAGGGTGTTGCAAAGGAAGAAGGAGAATCAGATATGTGCATTGTATGATGAGTTTGTTAATAGTGTAAAACATGTAGATAGTGTCACAAAAAAGTGTGACAATATGTGTATATATGATATGCAAGAGAGCATGATAATGTGTGTGAGACTGGGAGATTGTGTGCGTATGTGTATGTGTTTGTGTGTGTGTTTGTGTATGAGTGTATGTGTGTGTTTGTGAGTGTGAGTGTGAGTGAGTGAGTGAGTGAGTGAGTGTGTGTGTGTGTGTGTGTGTGTGTGTGTGTGTGAGAATGTGTGTGTATCTGTATAAACTGAGTCTCAGCTGTTCTCTGTGTCAGTGTACTGCTAAAGAATGGCTGACCACAGATGTCATGTAGTATCAATGAGATCAATCCAGGTTTGGTCCTTGCTTGTGATCACCCAAAATGTGTTTACAATGAACTGTGACTTGCTGACAAGTATCAGTTGAGTGTGAGTGTGAGTGTGTGTGACAGTGTGAGTGTGTGTGAGAGTGGTAGTTTGTGTCATTGTTTTGGTCCACAGATGAGCAGAGTGTCTGTACTGGGTGTGTCAGATTACACTGCATCGCTGCACTCATCACAAAAAACATTTTATTACAATAATGTAGGTGTGGCTCACTGATTTATTAGCATAGATATAATTTAGAAAGGGTGTGGGGGTGGTGGATAGGGTGATATGTCCCCATAATAACTGTGCCGCAAGAAACTTGATAGCGTTCAATGCTTGATGTGCAAAAATAGTGTCCCCCCCAATGTTAATACGAAAGTTACACCTCTGCTTGTTGTGATTGATATAACACTCACTGCAGAATCCTGGGGAATAGGTGCAGTCACTAATATTCTGGGGAACAGAATGCCCCCCCTACACAACCCCGAGAAAATTATGGCACACCGTTTCTGCAGAATTCCATGGAAGAGATAGACCCCCTTTTTTCAGTAGAACCTTTTTTGCAGTTTTGTGGAATCATGGGATCCTTTTCAGTAGAACCTTGTGCAATAGTAGGAAACTCAAGGGAATTCTGGGATACAGAAATTCCCCCTTTCATAGCAGAATTGTGTGGAATAGAGGGGCTCCCTGTCACTAGAATCCTGGGAAACAGAGGGGACCATTTTCAGTACAATTCTTTGGAAAACTGGGACACCTCTTTTCAGGGCGTAGCTAGAAATTCTGGGCCCTGTACACAGGCAGGCTCTGAGGGCCCCTCCACTCCACTGTTTTATAAAAACAAAAATTCACAGATTTTTCATACACCCCTTCAAACCCTTGGGCCCTTTTTCCCCTGGTACTACACCCCTGTCTCCTTTTAGTAGATAGTGGGACCCTCTTTTGGTTGAATTATAGGGAAATATTTGTGACATTTTGAAAAGAACACAAAATGTCCAGTCCCATTTAGTTTCACTGTAGACATTCAGTTCACATTATTTCAATGCAGAGGAACCAACATGAGCATCACCTTGAAACTTGTGCATGTATTTATGTGTGTGTTAGAGAAATAAAGAGCACATATATGTGTGTATCAGAATATGATTTTTTGCATTTATGTGTGTGATGCCTGTATACAGGTGTGTATCATATTTGTGTGTGTTTAGTGGATGCATGCACATGTATATATTTATGTATCTATATGTGTGTGCATGCGTATGGGAGTTCACACTTGCATGTGTGTGTTTATCTGTTCATCTGTCTGTAATACATGTGTGGAAGTACCTTCCCTGTGCCTTGTTGCATTCTGTGTGGGTTTTCTCTCCATCTGATGTGGGATGGAGTGGAATGATGAGGATCGGGGCCCTCTGATTGGCTGAGATGTGTTAAATGATTTATAATCTTTTCCTCATGCGGCGCGCTGCCTAATTTGCATACGGTTGCTATAGTTTTGCAGTGGATTCCCCTGAATGCAGTTCCCACACTGCCTGTAGGCCTCTGAGTCTGTGTGTGTGTGTGTGTGTGTGTGTGTGTGTGTGTGTGGGGGGTGCAGTGTGTGTTTTTTGTGAGTGCATGTGCGCATTAAGGAGTGACCATTTGTTGTGTGTGTGTGTGTGTGTGTGTGTGTTCATGGTGTTTGCATATGTGAGATGACTATGTCTACAGCACTTGAGTCAATCTGCATACTGTTACGTGTGTGTGTGTGTGTGTGTGCGTGTGCCTGTGCCTGTGCGTGTGCGTGTACACGTGTCAGACAGAGAAAGGCATCAATACCAGGACTGCTCAGGTTTCTCTGATAGGGTGATCTGTGTGACAGAGAGAGAGTGTGAAGGAAGGGATCATACTCCATGTTTATGCTTGGGTGTGAGAGAAAAATGGATGGTGAAAGAAAAAAGAAGGAGAAGAGAAAGACACTTAAGCCACCCCCTCTGGTTCAGTATGGTCATATGTGTGTATCTGTTTGTGTCTGTGTGCATATGTGTGTGTGTATGCATATGTGGGTAGAGGTATGTTTGTATACATGTTCATATGTGTTGTGTGTGTGTATAGCAGGTTCTCTGCAGGGCTGTAAAAGTGTTCAGATGTTGCTGCCAGCCTTCCCCACTGAATCTCCTGGTGGCCATGAAGCCTGATTTTTCTGATTCTGCTCCCTCTCCCCAGCCCTCCCTCCCTCCCTCTCTCTCTCTCTCTCTCTCTCCTCCTCCTGCAGAAACCGCCCCAGAGCCCCCCTGTATGGGAGCTCTGCACGTCTCTCCAAGCTCTGTAATGCCAGGCAAACGCATGCCTCATACAGGCTGAGTGAATCCAAAGCAGCCAGGCTGCTCGTATCACTTTATATTCTCACAATACCTCTGTGTGCTGGGGTGCTGACCCTGTTCATGTGCACACGCATGTGGGTAATGGGCAAGTCTCCTCCCGCTGTGTGATCAGTGGCAGTAGCTGTAGCAGCTCAAATTTGTGTTCTGGACGTTGTTATCTCCACCCAGTGGGGGTGGGCTGGGAGGTGGGGGGTGGGGGCGTGGGAGGGGAAGGACCTCACCTTCATTGGTCACATGGCTAGCTATGAAGTCATCGGGAGAGTCGCCACATAGATGCAGACATTTTGGCACAGGGAAACACAGGGTCCCCTGAGAGACCCTCTTCAGTGTGCTACAGCGGAGCTGCTTCCCTACAGACTGCTGATTTGTGTGTGTGTGTGTGTGTGTGTGTGTGTGTGTGTGTATGAGAGAGGGAGGGGGGAGGCTGTCAAAAACTGTAGGTGACATGCGTAGCCCAAGCACAAACCTAATTTTAGGATTTTATTATTTTACCCATTTAGAGGGTTTTACTGTTCATTGTTTGCTTGTATTGATTCAGTTCATATTATTTCAAGAGTTTTGCTGTATTTTTTAAATGTGTTTTTGCAACAGTGATATTTATTCGTTAATGGCAATACAGCAAGTTCAATTGAATCAACCTGAGAGGCAGAGGCAGTCGTGGTCACTGTGCTGTGTGAGAAATGCACAATGAATCAGGGAGTGTCAGGGGGAGCAGTTAGAGGGAGGGACTGGCGGTTGTTGTTTCCCTGGGGACTGGAGAGACAGATGCGCACTCTAACACAGCAAGGTTGTTTCTGAGCTGGATCAGAATGCAGAGTGCTGAGTTCCTTATTGTCAGTCATTGTGCTTGTGTATGTGGCTCACCTGTGTATGTGTGTGTGTTTGTGACAGGAGCAGGCTGCTGAGACTGAGAATGACCAGAATGAGACCATAGGGCGGGTGGATGAGGGAGTCGAGGAGTTCTTTACAAAAAAGATCATCCCTGACAACCCCTTGTGAGTATCAAGCACACTCTTGCAAACACACACATTCACATACACAATCATAGAAATGTGCACACATTCAGTTATTCCCATGCACACACATACAGATATAATCATAACACTCTCAGTGTTCTCGCTACAGTATCATTTAATCCTGACTTGCAGCTTTTTTGACAGATAATTGAATAGTTCCTCAGAGAATTTCATTGATTCCTGTCCAGAACTCCACTCTGTAAAGCATCCTTGTATGCTGTTGTTAGAAACTCACTTTCCCATGTGGCACTTTGCTACAAACTCCCTGTCTACAGAAGGAGCCAGAGGGAGGAGCCCCCAGTTAAAGCACAGCCTGTAGAGCCTGCCAGCTCAGCGCCCTCTACTGGCCCCTCCAAGAACATCAAGAAGAAGTTTGGGGACTTCTTTGCCTTCAAGAAGGTCCGTACAGCTCGGGGGTCAAAGGGGGAGGGAGGGCCGGAGGGGAAGATCAAAAAGACTTCAATTGCGGATTTGATACGACCGTTACGGGAAGCGGCACGGGCAGAGAAAGAACGGGAAAAGGAGAGAGAACGGGAGAAAGAGAGAGAAAGGGAGAGAGAGAAGGAGAAGGAGAAAGAGAAGGCGGAAGAGGAAAATGTCGCCAAAGGGGTCGTGCCTATCGCAGCTCCGGCATTGGGAGATGTGGCGGCTCCCACCGTCCCCTTGCTGACCCCGGCTCCCGGCTCAGCCCCTGCCCAGGCCCCCACGCCAGCTCCAACCCCTGCCCCTGCACCAGCCTCCTCCCCTGCCCCTGCGGTCACGCCCGTGTCGCCCGCCACGACCACACCTCCCGCGGCCCTCCCCACGCCCACGCTGCCGGCGGGGCCCGCCCCTGGCCTCACCCTCATTCCCGCCGTGGAGCGTGAGAAGAGCAGGACCCTGGAGAAGAGCCGCACGCCGGATGGGGAGAGGAAGCTGAAGGCCACCCGCCGCTCTCTGAGGGAGGGCAAGTCCCAGTCCCTCATTCTGCTCACAGGGCTCGAGCCCGACGACGCCAGCGCTCGCAGCAAGGTAGGGCCACCGCAGGGTGAGGGCTGGGGATCAGGGGAAGCACCAGGGCCTAATTAATGTCATTGCTCCAGTCTGGCAAGGCTGGTAGTTTGTGTGTTCAGGTTTTGGGATCTCTGAGCTCAGAATTGGTACCTCAACACGATGTGGGTAATGTACTGGTGCTGCAGTGCAGTATCGTGGTCAGGACTTGTCTGGTCATGTAACTCTGAGGTTGCAGGTTTGAATCCCACCGAGGGTAGTGTGCTGGATATGTGTGTATTTTAATTGCCTGAAATGCAAACCTGTATGAAGGCTTCCTATTTTTTAAAAAATATTTCATCCCTCATATTAATTGCAGAACGTTCATGCTTTATTCTGTGATTTGTGGCTGTGGTTTGAAAATGGTTGTCATGTTGATTGTTACCATTATGTTCATGATGTCACAACTGAGCACTCTGGTACCTGTGTCCCACCCTGACACCCCTACTCTTGTGTAGTAAGTATGTAGTATGTAGTAAGAGTGACATGTTCAGGGTTGGGGATGCAGACACACTGCATCACCCATGTGACATCTCTGAGCTTTTTGATACTTCCCAGAATGCATTACTTTTGCTGTTAATGGAGGGCTTTGAACCCTAATTTGTTTGTCCACTCTTATTTCTGGATTGGTGAAGATCAACTGACACTTATAGCAAGTAGAGGTCTCCACTTCACTGTCCACACCATGGGTTTTGCATTGTCTGGTGTCGCAGTTGAGGCTACAATAACTCCACTCCATATCATGCACACTTTTTCACATGCACCTGCTAACCTGTGTAGGAGCAGCAGGCACGGATAAGGAGTAGTGTAAACTAAACAGATGGGAGATGCCTGTTTTCTCTTGGTCAGGCCTATTAAAGGCTTACCATGGCCATGAAATGGTTAATAAAATGATTTCACTGAAGAGTTGCTTTCACTGAAGAGTCGAAAGAACACTTTCAGAAGTAAACATGGCAGACCTCATGCCGTGGTATGTTCAGCACTGATGCTCCTGCTGTTGCACCTCGGTCCAGAACGGATCCTGTCCCTGCCAAAACCACATCCAACAGTCCCTTGAGGCTTGCAGAGGCAGGGCTTCTATCAGTGGGTAGTCACTGTCTCATCACTATCACCCCAGCTCCCATCATTGATGAAGTAGCTGTCTCTCAGATGAGTTGTTTTTGCCTTTCAGATGAGATTTTATCTGAGGTCCTGTGGTCATTTTTCACAAAGAATAGGGAATTCCCAAGTGTACTGGAAAAATTTACAACTTAGCTCCCTCAATCTGACCACTGAATTGCTCTCCCTAGTCTAATTTCCTTAATAGTTCCCTCCCTTGCCACCTCAGCTGATGAATAGTGATTTGTATGTTTCAAAATGGCTGCCATGCATCACCCCATTGGGTGCTACACATTAGTGATGGTTGAGGTGTGATTCCTCCCAGTAAACAACTGCAATATCATTAATGCTCTATATGAATGTGTTATTGATATTTTTTCTGGAGTGTCTGTGATATATCTGTGCCAGTGCAGGCGCTATGTCCTTTGCACAGCTGGTCGATTGCAGCCTAAAAAAGGACCAGCTGGATGTGCTTTTTTAAAATGGGGTGTGTACTAGTACTCACCTTCCTAAATCGAGGGAAGACAGAGGAGTAATTGCTTGTGACTATAGTTACAACTGTGTTCTCCAGATTGTGGGGGAAAAACACAAAGCATGGAATTAAATTGTTCAGAGTGTAAATATGTTTGCAAGCATAGTTTTACAGAAAAATCTGGACGTGTTGGTTTGGTGCAAATGGGAGAAAATCCTTATCTTGCAGGGATTGTGACTTCCTTAGTCATGTATTGTCTAAACTGAGATAATCTAATAAAGAAGTGTGAGGGCTCTCACTCATAGATGAATAATGAGTTGACCCTTCTGTTGCATTGCATGTGAATGCAAACCGCATTCAGCTGTTGGACATGTGCATGTACATATACTGTCAGCAAAACATGGCACTGATGACAGCAGGTATGTCACTGACGTTGGTACTCACAGATGTCCCCAAGCCTAGCCTCACATGCCAGATCCATACCTGTTTGATATATGCCTGACAGTATATTCAGAGTAATATACCTACGCCTAGCAATGATTTATAGCCGGTCACATCAGCGTGGTTAAGGCAGGTCTGAGGAGAAGGCGGTGGTTTAGATTGCCGGTTGAGTAGCAAGGGGGGGGGGGACATTAAATACATCACATTCCCACAGACTGCCCTCTGAGAGCCTGACCTTTATCTGAGCCGCCACGTCCCTGGCATGTCAATGGCTGCAGCAGTCAGTACCGTTCCCAGATGGCGAGACAAGAGAGCCCGAGACTGCCTCCGCCATTACGACTGGATCATCACAGGATCACTCGCTGATAGGAGTATCGGGACTAGGGCTGTCAGCTGTGACTTGTTTTCTTTGAAGTTCTTAGTTATTGCTTCAGCTAGCACAAATTTCAATACTGATTGCTTAATTAGCTTCTTCAGACTCCCACGGGCGATTTATCCTCCCAAGTTGCTTATTGTGCTGGTGCGCGCTCTCTGTGTTTAACATATTACTGTTATATTACAGATTGCATATGCATTTCTGTTTTTATCTTTTATCTTGCCATGAAGGGCTGAGGAGCCAGAGAATCTCCAAATGGCACTCTGATAAGGTGTTAAAGTGATGATCTTTTCAGGAGAGATTTATTCCCTGTCGGTCATGTCATCCTTATGCTGTGCTACGTTTCTCCTCATCTAGTTATTTAACTAGTTATTTAAAAAGAGTTATATTCAGGTTATAAACATGCGTTGGTCCTTGTTTTGAGCATCTGATTATCAGAATGGTCATGGGATATGTATGACAAAGTGTTACATTCAAGTACCATGCATTCATGGATACTTAGAAAGCAAGCACAAGAAACACTTTAGTGTCAGTACAAATACCAGTTGATAACAAAGCTTAGTGGCTGAAGCACATGTTTGAATGCCTAATTCATTGTTTGCACTGAAAATACACTCTCTTTGTACTTATTTAAGAGCTAAAATATCTTTCTCATTAGCATCAAACCCAGAACATCACACAACCAGCCAACTCTGAATGTGGATTTGACATAGGTATTGTGTGATTTCAATATAACCACCTTTCATTTATATTTAGTACTTTTAATATATATTCAAGCATTTATGCTGGCCTTCACCACTGCTACAGAACAGTATCTAGATCCTGATAAACTACCTCTCACAAGTGTTATTTAATTTGAGCGTTTCAGATTTTTTTATTTTAATTTTGCTGCTCCCATAATACTGCTGTATATTCTTGTTTCCCACATTCAGAACACATTACATTTTGCTATATTGAATGCCATCTGCCAAGGTTCTGCTCACTTCCAGATTTTGTTATTTAGAATCCAGACTGTTTGAGATTTGAGAAGACAAGAGACCCTAACATTTGAGGCACTCCATTTCCCATAGAGCCTTGCTCAGATATGATTCCTCCTACACTTACTTTGTGTTTCCTGTCTTGCAGCCATTGCAGCAGAATATACTTTTCACCAACCCTTAAATAACTGTTATAATTCCTCCAGACTCCATTTTGAAAAGGATGTCAGACAAATCTATGGGAGTTGTGATTTGTCTCACACTGAATGATTTAAGCATCCAGCCTCTTTGGTGGGAACAGTGTGTGAGAAATACCTGCTCGGGACCCATGGGTTTATAACAAACCTTCATTACAGTCTCTCAATCCACAAGAGATTACAACACAGGAAGTACAGGAAACCACAGCTCTCAGTCAGAAATAAATCAGTCAAAGGTTATTTTTTTGTGGCTGTGATGCACCTGGCAGTTGAGCTAGCCTGAAGTGGTTCACACAGATAATCTCATAGAAACATTCATGAAGGTGCCATTGTGTATCAGCTGCTAGTGGAGGCAGAGAGTGCAGTGAGTCTCCCCACGACCCAGGGGGAAGGACTCTGACTTCTGCAAAGGAAGGGTCTCTTTCCTCTGCGGTGTTGCTTGGTTGGAAGAATTATTATGAATATGACAGGTTAAAAGTCGTCTCTTTCTGAACATGTTTGTGGCCTGAGAATACATGTGACATTGTTGCAAATTGTTGGTATCCCCCCTGGGTGTATGTGTATACTAAGAGTGTGAGAGTCACTGTTGCTGGTTGTTGTTTTTGCTCTCTTGGTATATCTGTAGACAAGGAGATTGAGTTCCATTCTTGCAACTACATAGTCTCTTGGTGAATCTAGATGGGGAGAGTGAGGGACACCATTTCAAATGGACGGATTCCCTCTTTCAATGCATCTGTGGCTGAGGAAAGCAAGCAGTTGCAAGTTTAGGTCCCATCTGGATGTTTGCCAGTGTACCACTCGACACGGTACAAACCTGAGTTTCTGCTAGTGACTGTCTGTGTTAAATAAATAAGGGTACAGCACTGCAGAAGCAAGTGTACATGTGAATTTCTATTATAGGGACAAAATACTAGCTATGTTTAACAATGTTATATTTGGTGCCTCTGTGGTCTTAGCTAAAAACTTTGTGGATTCTGAAGACTGATGGTTGTATCCACTGTTTGATGGTGTCCATGATGTCAAATGATATTAGCTATGGTGTTTACACAGAGAGAATATACCAGTTCAATAAAATGTAATCAGATTAGTTTTTCCTCAGATAAATTGAAGGTGAATAAAGCATTCATAAGCATTAGTTTATTTTGATTGTTGATGGAATACAACACAACCATTTCCTTGTATTTTTAAATAGGCGACTCATAGCTATAAACCTTAGCTTAAATGAACGGGTTATAATAATAGGTAATAATTTCATCACCTTCTCACTGACTCACTATCTTTGGCTTCTTTTGTAACCTGTTAGATGTTGATTTCGCTTTAGATTTTTCCACATTACATATAAAGATGTGCATATATACACTAGCTTATTGAAATGGTGGATAAACTGTATATTGGCTGTGATTTTTCAGAAACACCTGAGCGAGAGAGGCTCGTCCAACGAGGGTCCCTCCAGCTTCGAGCAGCGCTTCCACGTCATGCTCCACCGCATGGGCGTCACCAAGACCCTCCCGTCCGACTCCAGGAGGGCCCAGGTGAGAGGCTGCGGCCCTGTCCGGGAACAGGATGTTCCCCCAGCGCTCGGGCAGAAGAACGGGTGTTCGGTTCGCCCGTCTGCGGAGGCTGTGCAAGGACGTCTATTATTATCCGAGCTCTGTCGCTCCTGTCTCTGCCCCCATCTCGGTCTGGGGCGGATCGGGTTATTGCAGCTGGCTGGGGGGGCGGGTCAGGTTCAGTTCAGCTGATGTTGCACCAGCAGCATGGGGCATCAGTAATGGGTGCTAAAAAAGTATTTCAGAGGTTCTGGGTTTGAGTCGCCCCACACTAGAAGGGCTCTATATTGTAGACCTGATCTCCTCATTTCCACCACTAGAATATAGACCAGTCAGAGAAGGAATTATGTTGCTTTTGTACTTGCATTGATGTGAGCAGAAGGGTGGGGTTCAGTTATCTGAGGTGTAGCTTTGAAGGGTGGGTGGGGCATTTGTGTAAGGTCAGGGGTACAGGAGGAGCCAGGAATGGTCATTCCTGAATAAAGGGTTAGTAAAACAGGGATGGAGCAGATGTATCCTCACACTGGAACTGGAAGTGAACAAGCCATTTAAGCAAAGGGAGCTGTTTGACACCACTGCATAAATACTTCACAGTCTGTCCCTTCCCCTGTTGTATCTTCTGGTTTTAAGTGAATTTTCTTCATGGGATGTGCAATTAGGAGGAGGTTGAATTGAGCCGATGCACAAATGCTTTGTATGTGGAGATGCTACAGGATTGGAAGATATGGAAGAAGAGGCTGAAGTGACTAGAAATCATAAGACTATTTTTTCTCTTTCAGAGCAAGGAGGGAGAACTGAGAAAAGCTGACTCTGAAGGTAAGACTTGTTTCCTCACCTTGTAATGTGGTTGGACAGGCCCTCTGTTGCCTAGCGTCACTTTATGTGCCCTTTCCCCTGTCTGCTGCCAGGTTTTTTGCTGATTTAGATCTTGATTAGAACAGTCGTGCTACACAGATGTCAGGACTAACAGTTACTGAGGGAATTGTTACTGAGTTTTTACACTGTGTCTATAGTTAGTGTGTAGAACAAGAAGTACATGTATAGGGAAATTTGTTAAGTTGTGCTGCTACAGGGCATCTATAGTTATTGTGTGTATAGATTAAATATATGAATACTGATATTTAGTGTTCTGAACAGTAAAGGTAAGAGTATGTCTGTCGTTATCAGTATATATGTATTTAAAGCTGTGGAGCAGTAAATCGATATGCAATTATGAGAATGTATAGATACCTATAGCAGCTGAGGGAATCAATAACTGTCAATCAACAGGTATTGTTGTGTGTGGATATCTGTAGTTATAGCTGTTGAAAGGAGCTGCATTCCATTCTCAGTTATGTACGAACACAGATACTTCTCTACTCGTAGCTTCTGTGTGAAGCACTAACAGTGCACTGCTAGTTATCAACAGCTACACTTTCACATGTAGAACATCCAGTTCAAGCCAGAAACTGAAGAAACCCCAAAACCCTAAGCCCTCACACCAAAGACTCAGACTGCTGGTCTGTTTTTTTCATCCACTGTTGGGTCTCATAAGTAATGCTAAATCCTGTCCACACAACTACTCTTTTAATGTCAAACTCCCACTGAGAGGTGACAGTTTACTTTGGTATGTCGATACCAGACTACTTGTGATAACTTGGCCGTTGACATAAAATGCACCTCTTTACTCTGACTAGCCTGATGAGGCCTGGGGGAATTAGAGGAGTCCTGAGCACAGGCCGAACCAGAAGACAGCATGGCTAAAGGCCTGCCGATGCCTGGAAGTGGCCGTGGAAGCGCTGGCATGAAATATAGCCGGCCTGGCATTAAGGTGGCTGTGGAAACGCAGCTAATTTGTTCTGTTATCTGTCGTTACAGCTGTTGAGCCGGGCAGCGTAGTTATCAGTGCATTTCAATTTTCTTGTGCCATATCTGTCAAGTGGGGACCCAACAGTCTATCTGTAGTCTTTGCACAGTGCACACAGGTTTGTGTAGCCATGGCTGCTGGGTGAAGCAGGTCTGTTCTATCTGTAGTTGACAGTGTGCACAGATATATGGTTATCGGTGCGTGAGGGTACCTGTGTTTATCAGTGCGTATGGCAGAGACTGTCACTGTAGCAGTGACGGTCGCCTCTGCAGCAGAGTCATGACTCAGCATAATGTTGGCTGGGATCCTCAGAGGTCATGCTGAGTCACTTTCTCTGTGCTTGTGTGGGATTGGAAACCATGGTATTAAGATATCTTCTGTAGCAGACAATGTCGGAGGTCAGAGATCATGCTGTCCTTAAGACTTTGCGATATGGGACTTCCTGAGCATTCCTAAGAGACGTGATTCTTTGGTAGGGGGCGGGGGGTTGAATAAAATCATGCAGCTGTCTCAGGGTTGTGACTGTTTGTGTGTGCTTTTTTCAGTATAGTGTTGTGGTATTTGTGTGTATGCCTATGTGTCAGGTGCTTTCTCAGTGCAGTGCTGTGTAAATGTAGCGATCTCTCTCAGTGCGGTGGTGTCTCGGTTTGTCTGTTCCAGGAACGATCATTGACAGTAAACCTGAGCCGCCACCCACCTTCATGAAACCCCGCACCATGTCCACATCATCAGGTAATACCCATGCACACACACAAACATGCACACACACAAACACGCATGCACACAGACACGCATGCACACACAGAAACACGCATGCACACAGACACGCATGCACACACACAAACACGCATGCACACAGACACGCATGCACACACACAAACACACAAGCACACAGACACGCATGCACACACACAAACACGCATGCACACAGACACGCATGCACACCCATTTGCACACAGACACGTGCACACACACAAACACACATGCACACAGACATGCAATCACACAAACACGTGCACACAGACACGCATGCACACACACAAACACGCATGCACACACACGCATGCACACACACAAACACACATGCACACAGACACGCATAATCTGACACGTATTCAGATGCACACAGACATGCACACACACAAACACACATGCACACAGACACATGCACTACAAATGCATGCATGCAGAAAGATAAGACCACTTCATGAAGCGATTCAGCACTAGGTAACTCACATGGGTGTAAAATGTGGCATTCCCCCTGTGTGGGACTGCAGGACCCTTGAACAGTGTGATGAATGGCATTGATGAATAATCTCTCTCCTCTTAGATATGAGGCGGCCTGTTCGGCCAGGTATGCCCGCCCTGGAGTCCCTCAGGGCCGTGGCGTCAGGAGAAAGGCCCATCCCCCCAGAACGTCCCATCGGCCCCCTCCCGCCAAAACCCATCATCAAGCCCCCGCTGCCGACGCCTGAGTCCCCCGCTGCCCCGCCGAGGACATCTCCAGTGACACCCAGCCAGCCCAGCCCATCCCATCAGGACAAACCAGCAGAGCCTGAGGCGCCCCCGTCCCAGCAGAGGGACCCCCCCACCCCCTCTCCCCGAAGGGAGACCCCTCCCGCACCATCGCCACGCAGAGGGGTCAATCTGATGGAGAGCCGGGACCGGTCCGAGAGAGCACAGTCTGTCACCGAAGGTACCCATTTCCCACAATGCATTTCACACCTGAGGTCACCATCACATTCAGCTACAGTTTGGAAATAAAAGCCCAGTTTGTTTTTGCCCATTTCATTTTATCTGGACTCATAGCTCTAGCCGAAAATACTCAATGCAGATCTGTTTTTGGCCCATTGCATTGTTGGTATTTGTTTTGGTATGTTAGAGTGACATAATTTGTCTCAGCTGTGTGTGCGCTGTGTACAAGGGTGTCTGCTGTCTACTGTCTGAGCTCTATGAATGTACAAGTTGTAAACATGCAGCAAACATGCAAGAAAACAGTAATTTTTGCACGTCTGGTCTTGTCAAGCCAGTGAGTGTAGTTCTCTCAAGTTGAGTTTTTAATGTTCTACAATATAATCCATTTTCTGCCTGACTGGGTAACTTCAGGCAGTTTTACAACAGTGCTAAATGAGTGAGTCTTCTATTATTTATCACAAAATCAGAGGTTTCAAATTGTGCTGGTTGTGTTTTGAGAACTAATGTGTGTGTAGGATTATCTTTCCCAAGCTGAATTACCTGTGATTTGATAAATGAAGCCCCAGACCCCAAATAAACTGCCAGTTGTTACCTGTGGGAAGTCAGCGTCTCCTCTTACTGATGCTAGCTCTGTAAAGCACTGTATGGCTTGAAGTCATAATAATCATTAAAGAAATAATCAAACAATAAAGTCATATTGAGTAGTAATGGAAATAATCACTGAGATGTGACTGAGAGGAGCGCATGTGCTTCAGGTTCTGGCTTACCTGGGCAGGTACAGGTGGCACAGCATTAAATAAAAGCACAGTAAACAGGTGATTTGAATGGGGGAAAGCTGTGAAATGTGTTCTATAGCTCTGATGTACCTTTGTATTCTCTGGTCCCTGTTCAAACTCAAAGCGGTGTGAGGTTGTAGAACCAGAACGGAACGGTTCCTTCACACTAGCAGCCAATTATCTAACACTCACATACATCTATCTAATCAGATAACACACCTACCAACACAATCACAATCACAAAGGGAAGCCCTCTACACTCTACAGTAGTAGGTAACACATGTGTTTTGGACTGAAATGCAGAAGGTAACAGTATGCAAATTAAATCACATTCTGATGCGTTGAAATTGCGGTTTCTGTGGAAGAGATAGGGAGGTCATCACTGGACTTTAATCACAGAGTGAGGAGACATGAAAGGCTGCCAGTTGTATGTGTAGTGCATAAGTCTAAGCTGTGAGAGAGCCATGCATTAAGTTCAGTGTCCCCTCAGTTGTGCTGTTTGAATCATTGCAGTTTTCTGCCCTGTGCATGAATGTATCGATTGTGTGTCTGCTCTCTGAATCCGTCAGCTGAGTCTTTGTGCTGTGTAAGGGTTGTGTATGTATGCCGTGTAAATGTTTGTAATTTGTTGCATGCCTTGTGTCAGTTGTGTGTATATGCATTATATTTGTACATGTTTGTGTATATTTGTATCATGTGTAATGGGACAGTTGTGCGTATCAGAGTCAATTGTGTGTGTGTGTTGTATATGAATGAAATGTATACACTGTGAAGTTGTGTGGATGCTCTGTGTGAGATCGTTACTATAGTTAAGCATGTGAATATTCTTAATGACAGTCTCTGTTGTGTGCATGTGGGTGCGGTGTAACATAGTTAGTGACGTTGTGTGCCCCACAGAAACCCTCCCAAAACCGCGACCCCGCATGAAGCCCTCCCCCCAGCGCCGCGCCGTGTCTGTCCACGAGGAGTCTCTCCGCGAGCACGCTGCCCTGCTGGACCCTGAGGGTGAGCTCACTCTGGGGAGGGAAGAGACATCACACCGTGTCCCACCAGCACTGTCGGCTCGGGGAAGTGACACCACTTTCTCACTGAACCACGGACCGAAACCAAACAGTCTAAGCTAACCTATTGGAGGAATGTGTGTTTTTATCTGTGCTCTCATTAGCTGACTGCGGAGGATGAATCAAAAAGCATGAACATACACACATTGCACAAAGTTGACGAAAATATGGGTAAAATATTGGGGAGGCCAATTTATCATGAGGTAGTGACCAGAGACTAGATCTATATGACTTGCAACATAAAATTACATTATACTATACTGTAATAAGGCTGAAGCAGTTGTGACATCAAGTGCTTCCCTCACATGCAGCAGTGGCTTTACTCTCATAGAATTGCATATATCAACCACCACAATTACTGTGTAGGAGTTGCTGCTGTCATATAAACTTACACATTACAGCTCTTAAGTAACAGCAGTTTCTTCATTTAACTCACCACTAGATGGCGCTGACAGTAGATGGAGCTGAAGATAGAATGCCCCTGCCCAGCAGGTCTAATCAGTGTGAATCACAGGATTACACATTATCGATTGGGTCTGTAGACAGACAGAGGCTTTCTGGGGCCATGAGTTGAAGGGGATCCGCCCTTTGTGGCCTGAGTCTCCGGAGCCCCACCCCCCCCAGCGTGACACGTCTGTTCTTCCCCTCAGAGCTGAAGGCGGCGTTGCCACGGCTACAGAGGTCCCCGGTGCGGAAACGGGCCAATCTGGGGGAGCTTCCTCCTTGCAGTGAAGACCAGCCTGAGGGAGAGGGCGGTGAGTGAGGGGGGGTGGACTGAGGTATTGGGCCGGTTGCAGTATTTGGTATTGTGGGATGTTAAGAGTTTAAACCAGAGTTTACAGACAAGGTGTACTAACTGTAAGATACGCACAATAGTTTTGTATCCCAATTTCCAATTACCAGTTGTTTATGGTTTGAGTTTTCAGTAAAGGACAAGCTCACTCACTCGAGACAAATTTGCATTTTAATGTCATTCAGGGCAGACACATTACATCGACCAGCATGGTTCCAAAGGGTCCTGTCCCCAGTGACTCTGCTCAAGAAAACAAAATTAGCACTCCAGAAGAAAAGGATTCATTTGTAAAATTAGTAAGGTTATCCCTTCATTTTTAACAGGAAATAAACACAAATGGCATTATTCGCAATTATCTCCAGCCAAGCATAGAATGTTGTTGTCTTTTCAAATACCTTTTATGTTGCACTACGTTTGCATAATATGGGATTTGTAGGTTATTCCTGACTCTGTTCCAGCTGCTTGTCCTTCTCATCCATTTAAGTATAATTGTTCATTCATTTTGTGGGAACAAAAAGTAAGACTAAATAATTTATGAAGTGATCGCTTGTGTGTTCTGCTTCTATACATTTGCTTTCTAGTGGGGAAATTGAAATGATTCCCCCACCCACAAATCATAGTTAATTCATATATCTCAAGTCATCCTGAACTGTCCTTAGAATTCTACAAGTAGAATATTGGCAGGGCAGATACTTATGATAATCAGTCATTTGATACCATACCTGATTACATTAGCGATGAACTGAATACATAATTACATTAAACCTGGTCAAGTCCAAACTACAGATCAGCCTGTCGTTACAGGATTCATATCACAGACTATATGCCTGGTAAATTGATCGAGGGAGGCTTAGAGCAGAGCACACTCAAATTGAGGGATTTTTTTGGTGTAGATTGAGCAAACATTCCGCAATGAAACTCCAAAGTGCCATAACGTTGGCAAAAACAAGCCGAACACCGCGCTATCGAAGCGTCTGCATTCCTCTCCTTCCTACATATACAGCTCCGCGTTCGCCGTGTTTATGAAGATCATTACTTCTTCACCGGTCCCTCGATGTACCTGAGAGCTACGGTTATCGTATTACGGCTCTCATTTACCGCGCACGAGCAGGGCTCATATTACCCGTTGCTGTAATTTGGATAAATGCCTTCAATTTGGAGGCTGAGGAAGGGGAGTAATCTCTGCCCAACGGGACTGCGTTCTGATACCAGGCCAGGCAAAGGATCTGGAGCCGCGCGCGGAATGCGGCGGCGTTACGTAAAGCAGCCTTATTGCAAGCATAGAGGAAACCAGTAATTTGTCATGTTAGCTTTAATAACTGCACCCAACGAGCGAAAGCAAGAGGGAAAATGCAGAATAATGGATTCTGGAATTTTCACAATTACATTGTTTCTCTCCCTCCCCATCCCCTTTTGTTAAAGCGGTGGGTGTCTCTTCTCTCATGTTGCAAATCAGTTCAGATTTCCCCGACTAAGGTCCTGTATCTATCTAGCTGACAAAGACGGTCGGTACAAACTATGCTAGGTGTGTAGCTGCTTGGTTGTGATGCCAGTTAACTGTAAATGGACATGGACTCTTCTCTTCTGACTCCACGTGGTTTGCTGTCAGTAAAGACCCTTTACCTGTGTAGCCTTTCACTGAACTGTTATGGCAGTATAAGCAGTATTTCATCCTCTTTATAAAGGGAATAAAATATGAATTATTAAGAACACATACATCAAAAAGTATATTATATATGCTTTTATGCCAACATTTATACAAAATTACAACAGCTTGTGTAAAATAGCTTTATAAAATAGCTTAAAAATACCTTTATTTATCTGTACCTTCAATTATATCTAATCAATTGCATTACAACTTTTGTTTGTGGATTGTGATACCATCTGTTGACAAAATATGCTCAAAACCTTTGCCATGAATTATAAATAAGAAAGCATAAAACATAATTCACTTCCTTCCAGACATCAGGAAATGGCTGCTTTTCTAGTGTTCACTGGCATATATTATACAGCAAGGAATGTTGGTCTCCAAAAATCACCCATTTAGTTTGATGTGTGAGGGCTTTTAAATATGAAGCATGAAGTTTACCTGTGAAAGTAATTTTTAGCTTATTTTCCATTATACCAGTGAAAGTGGCCCCTGCTTGTGCCCTGCCCCCAGCAGGTGAGCGGAAGAACGGCACGAGCCAGAACAGTGACGAGACGGACAGAGGTCCGGCCGCTGAGAAGGGGGCGGGGCAGAGCCCGGTGGGGGACGCGCGGGAAGACGCCGCAGAGGAGGGGAGCGAGACGGTCACACAGCAGCACAAGCCGCAGGGAGCAGAACCATCAGACCAAAGAACTGACCCTCCCCTCCCTCTGAAACACATGAACTGACCTGGAGCAGAGTATATTTTCTACCATGTCCCTTTGCAATGCACGCCAGACTATGTACAAAAAAAAAAAATAATAACAAACAAAACTTACAAAAGAGAGAGGAAACCGTACTATACTTGTTAAATATTATTAAAAAATGAATTCAGATGTGTTATCAAGAGTCGCGTCTGCACTGGTGGTTTTTATCATTGGTGCGTCTGTTTGGGTCTCCTCCCACTTTCACATTATTTGTTTGGCAAATGGCCCTCATCCAGGGGAACTTGCAAAGCTCACATTTTACATGCTGTTCACTCATACTGGATACTCACTGAAGCATGTTATACACCTTGATGTGCAGTTCAATGGCAGTGCCCTACCTGGAAATCACACCTGTGAAATACAGAACTGGTTAGGATCAAACATGGAGACACCAAGTGTTCAACAGCTCCTGGACTGAAAGGCTATCAGTGACATAAAAATAAGAGGACAGACCCTAACACAGGGCTGCTAACATACTGTTCAGACAGCATATGCTAAACAAAAGGATTGTAGCTCTATATAAATACATTGAGCTGCATGGTTCCAGTTTGCCACCAATACATCAACACAGTCTGCTCTAATGCTATTTTAATGGCTACAAGAACAAGGCCGAATTGCCTGAGGAGGGTGATTTGTAACTTTTATATGGGAAGAAAGGCAGTTGACATAAAATATTTCTACAGGACACAAAAATATTTTGCAAAGGAAATCTTCAAGACAAAGGGATTGCACAAGACAGTTTGACAGTCTCAAAGAATTCTATAGTGCAGTGAGTTGTAAGGGACAGATAAATTCAACTGGATGGGGGGGTCTAAATAAAGATTCTACAAAGATGCAAAGCACAAAGGTTAAATAATGGAACAATATGAGTTGTTAAGATCAGCAGGTTCTATTGGACAAAAAAAGAGATGGGATCAATTTATTATACAGGAATATTTTATTGCAAAATGAATACAATATCAACATATTAAATAAAACTGCATTCAAATAAAATAAGCACTGAGCTATTAGCTCTGATGGTGGCACCAAATGGATGTGGCCAACAAGGACACAGTGCAGACAATGCCCACTCTGATAGGTAGAGGTAAGGTGAGGAGAACCTGAGATTGGTCCATCAAGTCCAAGTGCAATGAGCAAACCCTGAGGGCAAGACTGTAGCTCACATAACCCTGAGCACCACCGCTGCAAATGGAAACCTACAACTGTGGAAAACCACAACCCCCTCAGTCCTCAGCAACACTGTAACACAACTCCCGGAAAATATTATTACAGTGCAAAAAATGCAGGTAGCTTCAAATCTTTTTCTTTTACACTGAAAACAATTATGACATCTGAGGTATGGTTATACTCATGGGGTTTCATCTCCTTATTCAGATGCCTCTAGTTCTGAGCTCAGAGCAGAGCCCAAGTGCTGGCAACAACAATTAGCGAGTCTTCACAAAACCATCCCCATCTTTCAGTGTCCTGATTGGGGCGAAAATGCAGAGCTCCCTCCTCTGGGCCGGCAGTGATCCTGCCGTGGTCTTGCATGGAACGAGGCGGGACTCCGGAGGCCCTCTTCAGCGTGCTGGCCGTCCCAGATGGTGTTCAGCTGGTGTTCTCTGATCCGCCCGGCCTGACCAGGTACCGCACAGACCACTGAACAAAGTCGTCTGGGATTCTGCAGGGGAAGCAGGCACAGCAACAGAGAGCCTTTACCACCTCCTCACCGTGCCGTGAAGCCCAGAGCCTCAGATCAGTGATCAGGTTTCTCCTGCCAATATCCTCAATTCAGCCATTATCAGCTAAAACAGTAAACCTGATCCTAGATCAGCACAACTGCTCTGAGACACTTTGTGAATACGGGTCCCATTCAGATGTATGTCCTTGGCACAAATACGCAGCTCCACACTCGAAAACACACACATATACATCTGACGGTTTGTGCTTCAGCCAATATGATCTTCAAACGGTGCCAGAGTGAATGGCTGAAATGCCCTGGAACTCGTTGTGAGTCAGCGTTGTGCGTGTGCGAGATGGCACTCACTTGACGAGGCTCATCGCCTTGGCGACGCAGGGAGTTGGCTGGTAGCAGTAGGAGAATGGGGTGCCATCTGGGTGGATCTGTGGGGAGGGAGGGAGCGAACAGAAGGAATTTTAATCCATCAGCGAGCAGTCGATTTTCACAAGGACGGGTCTGAAATCAAGACCAAGGTCTTCAACCTGAACGAATTTACTGCACAGATTAAAATGGCAAGATTATTTTAACTAAAGGTTAACACAAAACAAAAAAACAACCATTAACTATTTATTCAGATATCTAACTAAATCAAATCGTTTACCTTGCTTTTATTTTTAGTACAGCTGGCTTTGCATTCCAAAGTCTATCCTTGAGAGCTGTCAATCGTTGACTTGTTTGAGCACATCAAAAACATTTTTTGCTAAACAGCCAATGTAGTCATTGGTCAAATCACTGAGCTGATACTATGGTAGCGCCACGCATTTTTGGTTCAATGAAACCTCACTGCCCCACCATTACCTCAGGTCCTCGGTTTAGGAGTCAGAAGTAAAAATAGCCTTCACAGTAAGGTTACTCAAATCACCCTTGACAACGGGGAACCCACTAGTGACTTTGAAACGAAGAGGGTATCACAGGAAATATCTTACAAACCCCCATGATCTGCCAACAACCAGCCTCTTAATTAGCTTGCAGTAATACAGCGGATTACTGATGTTTTGGTTTACATATGATAATCACAGATAATCTAAACAAGAACTTCCACCTTTCCCATAAGGATAGAATAGAAAAAAATGTTGTTATAAGTAGACAGGTGTTGATATAACAAAGCACTCACATTCAAATCAACATGTAGCTCCTGAGTTCACTATTTAAGACTGAAGATGTGATGCCAATCACACTCTACTATTCTGCTAGAGGTACATGGAGTTTACATATATTCAGTCCTCAGAACCTGCAGGTGCCCACTTGGCCAAAAGAGGGTGCCAGAGAGTGGGGAGGACTGATGAGTTTCAATGGCTTACTCACTATTTCACCACTACTTCAGCCACTTCCTCAGGAGGGAAGGGAAAGGACAATGCACCATTACCCATAAAGCATTGCTCATGAGAGAAAGGGAAGTTGCACCGTTACTCTGACAGCGTTGCTTGGGCTTGCAGCTGCGGTGGGACAGTCCTTGGACCCTGATGCTCCGCCTCTCTGCCCACGCCTTCTGTCACTTCCTGCAGCTTGCGTCTGGAACAGCCAGGACGGCGGGCTGCTGGTTCGGGGCAGCTTCCTCTTGGGAGTGCAGCCTGAGCATCCATCTATCTGCCCCTCCCCTTCTACTTCCTCATCCTCCTCAGAACTATTATTAACCATGACCACAGAGTGTTTGAGTGCTGAACTCTTCCTGGCATTTCCCAGATTCCTGGTGACAATGCCTTCCTCGTCCTCCTCGCAGATGCAGGGCGGGGGGTGTTGACGGGCAGCTGGCATCTTCCTGCAGAGATCCTGAGGGTGCGGGGGCATACAGTCTGCAGAGGATGCAGAAGTACCTGGCAAGGACAGGGAGGAGCCACTGTGGATGGGGGTGGAGCTACAGTTGCTGTGGGGGCAAGGTCTCTGGTATGGGGGAAGGGTTTGATTATCAGACCCAGATGAGATTACTCTCACCAGGGACGATGTG
Source organism: Albula goreensis (assembly GCA_022829145.1). NCBI lineage: Eukaryota > Metazoa > Chordata > Actinopteri > Albuliformes > Albulidae > Albula > Albula goreensis. The sequence goes on from CM040755.1 coordinate 25,570,200, forward strand.
GAGGAGCTTGTGAAAGTCTGTGTGGAGGCCCCAGGAAGCCCAAGACTGTGGGCCTCCACTGCCTTTGTGTCCTCTGGACGGGCAGCACCAGTCGCTAGCGCGCTGCTGTTACTCTGATCCGAGCTTGTGAACAGCTCCCGGCTGCTGGAACGCTCTGAGGGCAGTGCTTGAGTACTGGTTGCCATGGGAACGCACACAGGCTCGTTGGACAACAACTCCCCTTCCAGCTGCGGGAGCAGCAAAGTGCTGTCTAGGGTCAGGTCTGGTGTGACAGACTCTCTGGACACTAGGGAATAACAGGAAATCAGCATTCAGGTGATATTAAAACTACATTACCCATGGGTCACTGCAGCATTCTGATGTGGGTCTTTTACAGCAGCCTTATCATCAACAATTAGCACGACTGTACAATTATATGATTTTAGCTTTGAAATGTTTGTGGCTTTGTTGGCTGCATAATCAATGGGGCAGAGAGTTATGGTTCTTTTTTACCCATTGAGATGTTCTGTCCCTTTTGCACTCTTTTGGCCTCACTTATCAAACTGTTTTACAAAATTAAGTCCACAAACAGAATTTATTTGTAGTAGAGAGGGTAAAATAATTTCCAAGTCTAACTCTAAATATTTGCTTTATATGGCTTTTAGAAAAAGGAAATATAAATTCACACACATAAATTCTTTGTTTAAGAGTCAAGAAACTCAATATCATTTTAAAATAGGGTGAAACTCAATTTGCCAATAGTATTGGTTCACATTGACAGTAGTATCTTGAAGCTCATTAATTCATGAGCAAAAAGAGAAACAGGAGATAATTAGGATCTGATGCCCTTGTGGCATCGGTAGACACAGTGACGCCGGCGGTACCTTCTAACGACGATGAGCTGAGGTTCTCCACTGCAGGTGCAAATATGTCCCAGGGGTTCACGGGCGCCTCCTCCTGCTCTGCTGAACCCAAGAGAGAATTCCCATCCTGCCCCGAATTTGGAAGAGACCTTCGGTCCTCATGTCCCACTGCACAATGCAGACACGCCCGCATAATACAAAGAGTTACTAAGTCTAGCAGAAATGCATTTGGTTAAATTAGGTATATTAAAATAGCATCTCACAGAATAAAATCTGCAAACTGACTCTCCATCTACATTTAATAACATATATTGCACTGCAATATACATTATTAAATGCAATGTTATTACTGAATGACTCACAGATTTACCTGGATCACAGGCTCCGGCTGCAGTAGAGTTACCTGGGTGATCCTGGATCTGCTCATTCTGCTCAGCTGAGATGTAGAGGTGTGACAATGGGACAGTGAAGGATTTCTGCCCCTGGAACAAAACAGGGACAATGTCACCACTGGGTACCACTCAATGCCCAATTCCCCCCTCACAGCAGGGAATCCTAAATGCCCTATCACACCCAAACACAAAGCGCACATGGTGGGAGTTGCACTCTCTCTAGCTGTCAGTACACAGCACTAGCCAATGTGCCACTGTGCAGTCTGAGCATTAACACAAATATGTACTTTACGAGTGCACCCATATGCCCACCAATAACCTTCTGCTTAAGAAGAGACTCAGGAAAGACCCTGCTCTGCGGACACACCTACCCTGTACCGGACCCTGTCTGCGTGCCACCCAGTAGGCAGCATGCTGGAGGGCCAGACAGGCCTTGGCACGGCCCGGGAGGTGGAGGGCTGCGGGGTCGGAAGAGGAGGGGTGAGGAGTAGATGTGAGCCGCTCCTGCATTTCAGCCAGCAGGGTGTTCACCCGGTCCTCCTCCCACTCCATGAGGAGCTCCGTCAAGCAGAACTCTGGGGAAACAGGACACAACAATAAGGCAAGTGACTGTGCTGCTTCACAAATGGGTTTCACAATATTTATGGCAATACATTACAGTCATTCACTTTTAATACTCAGAGAATTGCAATACTTATAGAATTACAGAACTATCATATTGTGACCAAAGAACTTTTACTTATTTTCGTATGATGCGTTTCCTGGCAATTCTACAGTCACAGTTATATAAACCGGTTTATGAAAAACTGTGAAATATCCATGTACAACTGCCATATTTACATGAACACGTTCCATTAGTCAGGAATCAAAACTGTGCCACACTCACCGGATTGTGATTCCATGATGGTAGGTGAGTTCTCACCCTCTAGGAGCCTGCAATGCAAACATTACATCAAAGGTTAAGCACACTGTGAACCACTGACATTACTAATCAACTCTAAGTTATCAAAATGCTTCCAGGGAGAATTAACTGACTTCAAATATAGAAACCTGTGTTAGACACTTTGTTATATAACCAAAACAGGATGAAAATACATTTGTATGAGTTTAATGCAATGTTACGTCCCCCCACTCACCTCCAGGTGTCACAAATCTTCTGTCTGACTGTGGGTAGAGAGGTGCTGAAACAAACAGGGATGGCATAGTCTTATACAAGCCAATTGATGTGTGAGGTACTGTTATGAAACAGTGGTCTGGGATCTCTATGCCATATCAGTACATTTGTGTCCTACTGCATTTAAGACACTGTTGTTTTACTCTCTTTTCACTTTACCAAAAGAGCTACAACAAAATAAATAACAGTCCCCCTTCCAAACACATCTTTACATGGGTTTACAGATATGGAAAACACTGACACCTGCATGCTACCCTGGAGGCAAATTCGGTGAAATCAGCCCACAGATCACTCAGTACACAACCCCTCTTACCAGCATGGGACTTTATCAATGATGGCCCCGAATGCCACTGATGCCAGCTTATTGACCGTCAGGAAGAACTTGCTTCTGAACTGTGGAAGGAACAGCAGTAATCCAAATGTATACAAGCATATGGCTTACAAATCTGACAGAAATACCTAGATATGCCTTCCCTAGGTAGCCCACAAGTGTGTTTGTGGTCAAATTCTATTGGATCTACATATGATACAGCATCCATATGGTTCTGCTGTCACAGTCACATAGTAATCATAGCTGGAGACTACTGCCCTTGACTCAACTGCTATTTAGTCCCCTCCCCACACACACTCACCATGTCCGCCTCTCTCTGGAACCCCAAGCTGTACCGCTGCAGGAACACAGTGCAGTTCTCAAGGTTGGACACTGTGTCCCTTTCCTCCATTCTGTTGAGATAAAGATGTTAATGTCTATGCATTTTTCCCCACATGCATGGTGACAACTCCAAAATTACTTTTGTGTAGTGCCACAGCGGTTCCCAACGCAGATAAAGAAATGCTCCCTGCTCACTCTTGCATCATCTCCCATGCTTCCTTGGTAAGAACCACGGGAATGTGGACCACACCGTCCGAGATAAACAACACTGCCACCGCATTTTCTTCCTGCTGGCTTGATTTTGAGAAGTCGCCGACCTGCAAGGCAACACACACCCAAAGTGGTCTTAGGCGTTTACCCACGGCTTCGTAATTGCTATAACACTGCAGCACAACTAAACAAAGACCAGAGACGCTCACAAATTTGGTTACAGTTAATGTTAGGTACCTCTAAAACATAGCCTTTCACCCCTTTCGTTTTCTCCTGCTGACCGTAGCTCTGGATTAAGGTCTCGATCCATGGTTCTATTTTAGACCTCCTAGTCTTGATCATGGTGGCATCTTGCAGATTCACCCTTACAGCAACTCAAATACATAGAATTGAAAAGCAGTAATTTGACAACTCTACTCATTCACTTTACATGCAGCTGAATGTTTTTTCCGCACAATGCTTAATCTGTGGACTGGCGACCACAATATCCTACACCAGAAAAATTACAAATCACAAACATGAAATTAACTACCTGGCTACCAAGCTAAATTCAACAAGGTGACATGCAAAAAGCCAAGTACTAGACAATTGCGTCTGCCAAACTTTGTTATGAAAACATCAACGTACAATATGCAACGAACGCAGGGGAAACATACTTAGCTACTTATTATATGTTTCCACAAAATGTATGTCCTGGTCAAAGATCAAATCTATACCGCTAATGCGGCTGAATACTGTACTTGTTATCGACATTTACTGTGTAAGTAATCTGCTCTGAACTAGGACCAAGGTCGCTTTCCTGGACCTAAGTTTTGAAGTTCCTGTTTTGGTTTCTCGCGCGTTTATCTTCCCGTGTACACGTGTTATGCCACCGTAGGAAACAATCGTGAGTGCAATATTAGTTCCTACATGCTAGGCTATGTCCTTCTGAATTAGCCTGGTTTTTCTTAAATTTATAGGTACAGCTCGGATAGCGGGGAAACATTATACACCAAAACAGTCGTTTTTTCATGAACATTCAAGAAGTATTTAATGTCGCTTGATAACGTCATAAACATCCGACTCTCTTCTTATGATAGGAATGGTGTGTGTTTCTCTGGATACGGCAGAGCTTTAGCTATTTACACCGACAGAACGAAAAAACGAGCCATTACTTGTTCAAGGATGGCCAATTTATCACCTTTTTAATGTCCACAAGGTAACTGGTTAAAGTGATCTATTTGTAAGAAACTGAGACATCTAGTGTTCTGTTTATTATTTCCAGCATCTATTTTCTGATTGGTTGGGACACACAGCACAGCAAGAGGTCTTCAGTAATGTTGCTCCTCTATATGAATTTAATTTTAATTTCTCATTACCAATCCAGAAAGACCAACCTCAGCGCGCTGCTTGTTTGTCGTTTTTCATTACGGGATGATTATATCACTTTGAGTGGATTTTATTTATAGACCAAATGTGGGAGGAATAAAAAGCACAAACTACTATAATTTAAATATTTTATTAAATGAAAGCATTAACAACGATTGGCACTTATTGTAGTCTGATCAATCAACCTGGCCCTGAAAATTAAACAAATTAATGCTGATTGCAACAGCATCTGGTAACTATTAATCAAAAATAAAATAAAAACACACACACACATACAACAAACCTGCCAAGACAAACCAATAGTACTTCAAAGTATGATAACATCAAAGAGGAATACAGTTTTTGTAGAAAAATCTGTCTCTTTAGTCTCTTGTATAGCAAAAGCAAAGGCCTTGACCTGCTTTTGACCAGCTTTTTTGTTTCATCCCTGACAATGCTGTCACACTCCTCTATTTCTTAAATGCACACTGCACTGCCACAATTTATTTTCATTATCTCAGTAAGTCTCAAGATCATTTTTAAATGCCACACAACTTCTAGGTGCATCAGCAGTCTTAAATAAGCACCAGGGCAAACAGATGTAATGTATTCAACTTGTTCTTTTTTCATTGTTAATTACCATCAGCAATATCCTCTCTCTGGTGGAGTCACTACTCGAGTGAAAAGGATGAACCATGGTCCACGTTGTAAAATAGACCTGCGAGCTAGACTGCCTGAGGTCCACAAATCATGTGACCTGCTGGGTGTGTACTTTACCTACATGGTCAAGGATGATCAAAAAATTAAACAGTAACAATTAAGTCAGGGCAGCCATTTTGTGGAGCAGCAAAACCCATCTGCAGGTGTCACTGTTTTATGCCAAATCTAATTTAATGTGGAACTGTGAGAACTACTTATTTCACTCTTACTTCTGTGGTTATTTCACCAACTCATTGTTTCAGGATTGGACTTCAACCACATCTTCTCATGAACCAAGTGTAAGATTTTCTTCCATGGTCCAACAAAGGATTATTTCAGTCTGTTTCAAATGACATAATTCCTTTTTATTTCTCTGTTCTCTTTGGTTAAGGTTTTAGAAATGCCACAAGGGATTTAAACAGGAAAAACCAGCAAAACAACAGCAACAAACCAAAGAAACCTAATTCACATTCATGTAAGTTGAAGGTTTAAACTGTGCAATTTCAACAAAAGCATACATTTCAATGATTACAAGAGATTTAACATAGTTATCAGTAACAAAAAGGCCAAATTTGGAATTTTCTCATTATAAAGTAGAAAAGCAATAAGTTAGATTGAAAAATAAAAAGGTCGTAAGTAGGTCATAAACATCCTGACATGGTTCTGAAGTCTGCAACAGATTAATTTGAAGAACTAGTTTTTGGAACAAAAAAAAACAGTAAGACTTTCTTTTTGGGGGAGTAGATTAAAGGATTTCACTGCAACAAGGATACAAGAGAGATGTCCCATTCAGGCAAGTCAGATTCCAAAACACAGATCCAGGGTCTGTTACCCTAGTTCTAACCATTTTGTGGGGTAAAAGCTATCAAAGCTCATTGCATAGGGACAAAAACTATGTACACCCACTTGGTCAGGAAGTCACAGAGAGACAGAGAAGAAAGACTGTAAACTTATTACCCCCTCCTCCAGACTGGCATCACATCTGCGTTAAGCGCCAGACCTGGAAAGGACCAACACATGGGGTGGCTCGACTCTGATTGGTTTAAATGTCACACAGAGGGCCTGGTCCGATTAAAAGTGCAGAGTTCTCTTAGTATCACAAAAAGGGCCCATCCATTAGAAATCAGTCCACCCAATTGTCAAGGCTGTATTTTGACACGTTGCGTCTAACAGCTATGACATCACCTTCCACTGCCCAAACGTCTTAAAATGACATTGACTGCTCCACAGACAGTCACAAACAGGGCTGTTAGCTTTGTTTCCAACATGGGATTTGTATCTGTGGTTTAAAAGACAGAAATGTCCTTAACTGCTAAATTTACACTTTACACATGAGGTGGGACATGTTCCCTGCAATTGCTTTCAGCTGGTCTTTTGTGTTTGAGGGGTTCCTGTCTCATGAATGAGCAAGGCCAGGACTGAGAAGCAGGCAGCGAGTCCTGTTTTTCTGGACTACAGCAGAGGAAAGAAGAGGGGCAGCTGAGGGCTTCAAAACAGCTCTCAGTAAAGCTAAAGAGCCTTTACACACGAGCTCCTTGACTGCTCCAAGGGGGAAGGGGGGTGTGGGGAGACCAGTTCAAGGAGGGACATGGCCGAAGTTCGGGGATAAGGCCTCAGTAGGGGCAGGCGTGCTTGCATGTGACGTCCCCCTGCAGCACAACACTGGCTGAATCCTGTCTACCACGTTGACAGCGAAGGCAGGGGCCCCTCCTCCCACAGGCGCTATAGGGTAGCCAGAACCCTGAGGAAGGAGATGACCAGCACACAGAAAGACTGCCCCACTCCAAACACCAAGGCCTCCAGAGACATCATCTTCTTCCCCGCTGCTTTGTACACACCTGCTATCGCTGCGCCTGGCAGGTACACAAATAGAGAGGGGGTGTCAGTCAAGCCAAACTCAAGCATAATGATACAAGTGAATCAAATAAAGGCACCAGAGCACAGGCGTTCTTGAATGATCTTAAGATCTTGATGCTTATCACTCAAAAGCATCACAGGGTTACTCCCTGGAGCATGCAAGAAACACTGCAGTCTATGCAGTTGATTAGGCAAATGCAAGTAGCTGATTTTTTTTACCAAAACCAGATGAATGGTCCAATGAGAATGCATCAGTCCTGGGTCTCTGTCTGAATGTGAAAATGATGTGCTGCAATTTCACAATACTGATGGTGATTGCACAGATGACAAACTTGGATGACTGGTTTAGAGGAAGCACTGAGACCGGCACAGAGTGTAGTAAACACAGAGGACTGACAGTACAATCTGTGGTGTAGTAACTGCAGAGGCCAGAGAGACTGGGTTTAGTCTAGTGGCAAAGTGTAAGAACAGGACAGAGTGACATTAGGGGGCGCACGGTCTCGGGGGTACTCACTGGTGAGGACGCCCCCGCAGAGCGGCCCGAGGATGCTCATCAGCATGATGGCGATGGGCATGAAGCGTGCCACCTTGTGCTGCCGCAGCGTGGCAAGCGCCAGGAGGGCAGCAGGCAGGTGGAACACCAGAGAGGAGACGACGGCCCACAGGAACACGCCATACCACATCTCTGAAAGGACAGAGAGGCATCATTAATAAGTCACGACCTGATCCACAACACAAAAGGCCTCTGAATACTGAGATGGAGTGAATATAACAGGTGCTACATAACCACACCTGCCCAAGGCAATTCAACTTCACAACTCTGTTAGATCACAGCAGGGCTAAGTTTCAGTGTCTAAACAGGAGTAACGAATCAACTTCCTTTACCTGACTGTTGTACCCAGTTGTAATGTGGATCATAATAATAACTGGAATACAAATTGTAACTGGACACAGCAACATGAATCAGGGTTAAGCTATGCCCATAGCAGTAGTAAGATTGCAAGCGCAAATCTTACTAATCTACATCATGGTGATGACGTAAAACAAAGCTTTTGTTTAAACACGCTTTCCTCAAGTGCGAAACTACAAACTAATCGGATTCCCAAGACCCCCCTAACCCCACCCACTCTCTCTTATGCACGTGTACATAAACACCTCGTGTACTACTTGAACACAAATAAATGATTGTTGCATGTTTAGGTAATAATCATGTTGGTAATACCACACTATCCCGTGAAATATGGGGGCAGAACATCACGTACGAATGAGAGTTGATTTTACAAGACGCACAGGGGGTTCTTCAAAATAGTCACATTTTGCATGACTGTATTCTTTCCGCTTTAATTAGAGGCTTTTCCAAACATGTAACGTTTCGCTACATAGTTACAAAAGAAACGTTACAGCTCTTCATTCGCATACAAGCACGCAAAAATAAAACATAAACAACTGCAAAGGTGTAACAGATAAAACTACATAACCAAGAAACTGGATCGGGAAGTACACAGGCAGCTGCAACTCGGTATCTAGATAGCTAGCTTCAATTTACCGCTAGCCGGTAAGCTAATGTTACGAGCTAGCCCAACAGCTACTAGCATACAGCCTAGCTAAGAAGCCTACATGGCTGATAAGCCCAATGAAGTATCGTGAAAAATAAAAACCTCAGTTAACGCAACATTTTTTTAGTTTAGCTAATTACCTGTTTCACCAAAACTATTTATCTGGACAATCAATTTAGAGCACTGGGGATCAATCATACCTGAGAAGTCGGTCAACAACGATGTACCATTGCTATTTTCTCTCGGGACCAAATTCAAGCTGAGAATTTGCTTCACAAACCCCATTTCACTATGTCCGTTCCGGACTTTTGAAACATGAAACGCAAAATATCACTTGCGAAGACCATGAATACCCAAATAACAGCATTAGAATATTGACATTTCCTCCGTGTTCACAGCAGCGGTCCCTTATCTTCCTTCCTGAACGTACTTCATAAACAAAAACTTGAGAGGCCACGTCACGTCGTCACGCTGCGTAGCCGACAGTAACCTCATTGCAACATAACAATGTGATTGGTCGAAATACTTGATGTGACATATTTGAGCCAATCAGTGTTTCTTGGGTTTTGAGTAAAGATTTTATATCGGATTTAACAATATATTAAATTTAACGTGTATATCAAAACATTTTGATACATGTATGGAACTAATTAAACGTCATACTGGGTTGAAATGACTTGACAGACTTTTCACTTGAATAAGTAGAGTTTATCGTCCGCCGCAATAAAAAATATTGATAGAACAAATCTCCGCATATCCCCAGTTAAGTAATTTTCGTCATCTTTACCCACCTTCTAGGCAAGTGACGTCTATTTATGACCTTCGCCAAGTAATGCACAAAATGTCGCATGAACCTATAAGCTTTCCGTAGCTACCGTACAGTCCGCATTGTGTGCGCATGTGGGCAGCGCTGAGCTCTCCCATGGTTAGGGATATTTGTTTTTGTTTCAGCATCGATTGCAGACCGATACAATGAACTACTCCGATTACGATTCGGAAAATTACTCCTCAGACGAAGATGAGGACTATGTTCCCTCCGGTTAGTTTTGTTTGATAGCTTGCTGAGGAAGTGTGTGAAATCGTGGGATGTATTTATTACCTAGCTAGCTAGCATAGCTGTGTCGGCAAATACATAGACTAGAACTAGACGCCAGCCATTGTTCATCTAAAGTGTTATATCCTCTAACGTTTTACAAATGTGGGTTATTGGTGTATCTTGGAATATAATATGAGTGTAATTTTCATATTTTGAGTCCAAGCGTTTATGTTTATAGTGTTATTTGATGTAGATGTTTATTGTGCCGCCAGTAGCTTGGAAGTGAAAGAAATCCTTGACATTGGAGTTGGTAACGATGTACCTGCACGTACAGGTCGTAACTCGCTAACTTGTTATCTCACTGTTATTTCTGATAGATGACAACCTGAGTGAAGATGACATCAACGAGTGTGAAAAGGAGGAAGGCTTGGATGTGGAAGACGACGGTAAGCAGTCATCTGAAGATGTGAAAAAGAAGAAAAAGAAGCTTAGTAAAGACATTGGGGTGAGGTGAGTGAGTTTACATTGTGGTGAAATTCACAACGCAAAAGACAATTGCAGTATATCGCTTGTGTTAGCAGAGGCAGACAGAACTGACTTTGTGAGTGGATTCGAGGACATAATGGTTTTGAGCTCGGGTCCCCATATAAATGTGCTCTCTATCAGTCTTATATTCAGACATTTACGGTTTTTGTTTTCATATTTTAAAAGCAGCAAAATGAGTTGTCACAGATATCAGCGTTTTTTTCCTTAAAATAAAGGATAGTCAGGAACATTAGCATGTTAATACATCGTAATGTAATATTATGTCATGCATGTGAGAACATACCGCAGCACATGCTGTACTTGTGGAACCTTATTTGAACTATGTCTTGCAGCAGTGCAGGTAAACCAATATTATATTCTTATGCAATCAGTACTCACCTCTTACGTTTTCTCCTGTCTATATTAATATATTGTGCACAATGCTCTGAAGAAAATGTTCCTGATGTGCTGTTGACAATATTGATATCCAAAATGTGTTGCATGTAGAATCAATATCCCCAGTACACTTCAGAATTACAGTCAACCCCAGACTGTATTCAAGCACAGAATTTGTATGTTCTTAGGGAACTGCAGACAGTGTGAATGTAATAAACACACCGAAACAATGTTAATGATTGAATTGCTCATGAGATGAACCTGTGAATAACAATGAGCAATGTTGTCTTCATGAGAAGAAAACCAGATAAAGTGAAATTGTTGGACATACTAAGCATTTTAAATGAGTTTGCAGTGAACATTGATTTGGTGTGTGCTTGGTGCATCAAGCTGAAGATTTTCCCAGTATTCATTCTCATTTTTTGTGATATTTCTCAAAAAGCTACATTAATTCCAGCGTTCGGTTTGATAAAAATATGAAGTTATATTTGTAATGGGTTTGGGTTTACCTTTAACTTTTTCATCACACCTTAGACATAGCCTAGCACATCCAAGATTTATAATTGTTTTGTAAGATAACATAGATCATTTTTAGAATGTGTTTTAATGTGACGGTATGACATCATGATCTCAATCACAAAGGTACATTAGACTTATATGCCTCATAAAACTTTTTTCCAGTAAGTGCTTATTCATTTTAAGTCAATAAAGTAGATAACAGCCATTGGAAGTTCCTAAGGCAACCTCTGTGTGTGAAGTGAAGTCTGATCCTTGTTCTTTTTGGTTAAACGTTGTTGGTTGTGAGAGGGTAACTAACTACGTTAGATTGAACAGCATTGCATGTGAACAATGCCAGTTAAATTCAAAATCAACAGTGGTAGGTATGAGTTAATGAACATTAACAAGAATTTTCTATCCACTACCACTATATATAACCTTTCTGTCTTGTATGTTCAAAAAGGTTCACATAGGTTTAACAATATTACCTACTACGACTTACAGTGTAAGAAGCCTACATGTTTGGTCTTATTGAATGTATTTTATGACATGTAGATAGACATGAGATGAATTTCTGAAATACTGAAATAAAAGGTATCAGAACTTGATGAAATACACCATGGCTTTGGAAATTAGAACCTTTTGTTGTCTGGAATATATTATTGTTGGTATGAAAATACATAATTTCATTTGTGATTTCATTAATTGTCGCTTGCTAGCTGTTCTCTTGTGGATGCTTTTCTTTGTGAAATATTCAATGAACAACTTCACAAAACTGTTTGCACGTTTGAGCACAGACAGGGGTACATAGCCAAACTCAGCACAAACCATTAATATTAAAAATATTGTAAAATTAACAAGTGTTCATATCCCACCATCCTATGTAAATTACAATGACAGGGCAGAAGATTCACAGCTAGGGGTCAGATGGTACGATCAGGTATATATCGCGGCATATGTATATAAGTAACATATATATAGGGATATACCTGAGTGTATGTTTCAGCTCATTTACCTGTGGCTGTAACTTATTTACCCTGTTTGTGGCCTTGCTCTGTGGGTTTCAAATGGTTCACCCCTTTTTCCCACTACGTGGCTCTCTCCTCACAGGAAACGAAAGAAAATAGGGCTTCAGCTGGAGGGAGAGAAAGATGGCGACGGAGCCCAGGAAGAAGAGAGCAGTCAAGAGAAGCAAGCAGAGGAGGAGGAGGGTGGGGATGAAGAGGGTGGAGCTGTTCCTAATGCTAAGGAGGAGAAGGAGAAGAAGAAGGCAGATGACCTTTGGGCCAATTTTCTGAGTGACGTGGGGCCAAGGCCCAAGCCCTCCGCCCCGGCGTCGGCGTCGGCGTCAGCGTCAGCACAGAGTGCAAAGAGTCCTCAGGTACCAGAGAGCTGACACCATTTTCAGCAAGGCTTTGTACATCTATTGTAAACATCTTATAGCCCTGTTTTACTGCTCAAACTCCTAGCACAATGGCACAAGTGGCACATGTTACCCAGAGCAATTGCTACTGTGTTTCAGGACTATGTTGTGACATTTTTCCTGAACGTGACTATAACATGACTGCGATGGTGACATTCCGTTACTTTCACTGCCGTAAAATTAATATGACACCAGTGTTACCCAAATCTGGGTAATATTGGCCAAACTTGAGATGCTGCTTTTGATAGATGTTTGGTTAGTCAGAGGGTGCCGTGTGGTGACCCCGGCATTCCTGGTTGTGAAGCCATTTAACCAGGGCCAGTGCTGCTGTGCTAGAGAAGTGACTGTCCTGTGTCTTCCTAATGGTCAGTTTGTGGTTGTGGTCGCCGGCGATACCACTGTGCCATGGCTGAACCTTAACGTGATAATGATAACGTGAGCCTGCCGGAGGGTGGTGATTTGGCACAGTGTTTGACCGTGTGTTTGAGCTCTTATTATAAAATGTGCCTGTGATTCAAGTTGAAATTTCAAGAAAATAAATACCTCTATTTGCTCGGGGCAGGTGATTTAGGAGTCTTCCGTTTTATAGTTGAGCGTGATAGCAAAGCCAGTTTTATAGTCCTTCTCGTTTTTCCCACAAATAATGAAAACCAACTCTTAGTATGCAACCTGCGTCCGCAGTGGCTTTAACAGACTGAGCCTCCCAGAATTGGATGGTTAGGTGCCTGGCCGGAGTAAAAGCTTCTAAAACATTCAGTGGCCATACTGTAAATGGTGCACAATTTTAAACCTCATTTAATTTGAACTAACAGAGTGTAAAAATTTCACCCTGCTTTTTGACACAATGCAATGCGAATGTTTAAAGTGATTCATATATTAATCCAAAGAATTGCAAAGACATTCACTGTCACTCAGCAGAAATGCAGCAGTCTGGAGCTGAACTGACCAGATAATTCTTTTTCCTCATGTAGGGTCACTTTCTATCCATTTCCACTGTTACAGCTTGTCATATCAACATACCTCTGCCTGTCATTAAAAAACCTGTTCCAGCAGAGGAATAATTTTGGATTAAATTTAGATAGGTCTTCAGCCGAGGCGGGATTTCTGTCTGGTGTATGATTGTGATAAGTGGGGTGAGTCACTGTTGCGATTTAACTAATGTCCAGATTACAGCTGTAGGAATTTGTTAAATAGAAGGTCTTCTGGTTAACATATGCAATATTGGCTTCTCTTGTATCTACAGACTGCCGTAGCAGATAACAAAAACAAGCCTGATGTACCTCCCTCAGCACCCCAGGACCCAGAGCCCAAATCCAAACAGCCCTCCAAGATCACAATAACAAAAATTTTTGACTTTGCTGGGGAAGAAGTGAGGTAAGTCAAAATTCTTTGCTTCATCTTCTTTGGTATGGACGACTTCATGTGCATGCAGTGATTATTTTCTACCACCAGGTGGCACTCAAAGTCCACATTAGCAGTTGGCAGTGGTAGCGCATGTCTACTCAATGCTCTGACATTCTAACCATATTGACCTGTTCTGCTGTGAAACACTTACCACAGTTGTGACTGTTTTCACATACAAATGGGTTACGCCAGCTTCTCCTCCATTAGCGTGTATAGGCTTTCTTGTGTGCTGTAAATAACAGATTATGGTTGTGGTTCCTCCAGGTTGGACTCAGATTGAGACAGGGGTGGTTCTGATTACAGCACAAATCACATCACTGCTGTCATTGCAAAACAGCCTCTGCGTGTTTTATATAATTACACCCCCCAAAAATAAATAATAAATCAACTTAAACACCCACTGTATATCACAGACTGCCTTCTGGTTGAACTCTGTAGATGCCTTACTTCTGTTTTTGTGATGGGTGGAGAAGGTATGTAAGCACGTGAGTGTGTGTGTGTGTGTGTGTGTGTATGTATGTGTGTGTGTGTGTGTGTGTGTCCCTCCTTATTATAATTAGCATTCATGGAGAGAAGAGTGGGGCCTTTGTCTGAGACTTGGCACTCAGCGTAAGGGCTGCTGAGATATTGGCATGTTCCATTCGATCGATCAGGGCTGTGTCTGTCTGTCAGACTCAGAGGGAGGGAGAGAACGGGAGGGCGGGGTGGGTGGGTGGGGTTGGGGATGGATAGAGACAGGCAGGCAGGCAGGCGAGATGATGGCTGGCTATTATAGGCAGAAAAATGATGAAAAGAAATAGAAACAGAGGAGAGGACACTGAGGGCAGGGAAGAGGAAGAGAGAGAGGGGGAAAGAGAGAGAGAGAGAGAGAGAGAGAGAGAGAGACATGAGTACCAGCAGGGTTATTGCTAAGTGTTGATGTGTTGAAAAGGGAGATTTGGGGGGGGGGGGTATTGTAAGAATGCCAGCCCTAGTTTGTACACTTTGAAGGTGACTCTTTTCTTGGCTTTACTTGAAGCCGCAATAAATAGAAAGAGAAAGCTCAGCTTTATAGGTCCATAAATGCTGACCAGTATTGAGGATTTGGGGTGTGTACTTTGCTGTCAAATTACCGGGTCTGTTTCGGGTGTGTAATTATGCAACACAACTTATATAATACACACACAAACACACACAGATTTTTGCTCCGGATGTTACTTCATACGTTCCTCAGGCCCCAGGGATGCTGGAAGACCGAGGTCACAAAAAATGGCTTCCCAGCAAATGGTTCATTGATCAGCTGTCCAACTAAACGGCTCATCGACTAAAAATGCAATTTGAACATGACTCCGTTCTGTCCTGTACTTCACATCTCATTCACTTTTACTGTAATGATGTGTGTGTGTGTGCATGTGTGCGTGCGCGTGTGCGCACATGTATTAGAATGTGTGCGTGTGTGCCTGCACATGCGTGTGTATGTGCATGCGTGCACTTGTGTGTATGTATGCATGTGTGTGCACGCATGTGTACGCATGTGCAAACTGAAGTCATGGAAAATGTTGAGAGATGACATCATTGGTGTAACCGCAGCCGTGTGCCAGCACAGTCCACCGGGACCACACCCATCCAAGGTTCATTGGGATCTAATGGACTCGTGTCATTGATTTACTATCCAATGACAAATGAGCATCAGAACCCAAGGGAACCTGAGAACTATCTTCCTGCATGCCAAAAGGTCCCGCAATCTGGGACTGTATGGTTCTGGATTCTTTGTATCGCTGGTGATGAGCTGTACAAGGTCCCTTATCACAATGTGATGTGACATCAAAGGGAATGAGTGCCATCTTTTACCCGTGACCTTTCACCTCTGACATCTCTTTATGTGTGTGCTCTTCTCTCAGAGTGACCAAGGAGGTGGAGGCCGACTCCAAGGAAGCCAAGAGCTTCCTGAAGATAAAGGAGAAGGAGGGGACGGACCAGCCCTGTCAGAAGCAGCCGTCCCCCCCCTCGCTGACCCCTGGACCCAGGTACCTCATCTGTGAGAGAGTCTGGAGAGCTGGCTTTCCTCACACCAGCCTTAGCTGTCAGTCAGCTGTACTTAAAGTCATAGCTCACCCACAAAACTGTACTCATCTGAAGAAGTGTTTTTTTTTTTTTTACATGAACAGTGAAACCACCAATGACTGTCAATGTAAGCACTAACATCTGAAAAAAGTGGGAGTTGAGGCACTTGCACGTAGCATACTCAAAATGACCTGTCTCAGAATTACACGGTTTATGTAGATGCCTCTTATTGAGGCCCATGACTGAGCAGCCTGGTTAAACATTTCTGGGAAGTCAGTTCCTACTGCAGACATTTCCTCAGCAAACTGGCCCAGGGCCCACCGCGTACTGACCACACCCCACGCGTCACAGCAGGTGGTCTGAGAACCTGAGTAAAACTGGGTTCATTTACTCCGCGTGAAGTACTGCAGCCAAGTCTTACTGGCTGATCGGGTCTTACCCAAGCTACGAAACAAACCAGCGTTTTACCTCTCATGCTGTGTAACAGATTTGCTCGTAATCAACGTCATTTTCCGCAATCTTTTCATCAAAGTTTCTCAGAAGTGGTAATTACCAAAAGTGCAAGCACCTGGGTTTCCTCCTCCACAGTCGGCCTGGGAGCGACCGCCCAGACCTGAGTCAGAGTTCACTGGCTTGTTTATTTCTCGAGCCGACACCACACTAGCAGGTATCAGAGGCGCCCCAGCAGGTTAGCTGCATGCTCTCTCAGGTCAAGCAGCACCAGGTCATGTTTAGGGCAGGGTACGTATGGCTAAAGAGGGTCAATGGAAACCATGCAATATGACAAACGTTTTATACACATATTCATACAGCATGTTGACAAGAGCCTCCACTGAAAAATAACCGTTCTTTTATTTTTAATTGTATTTTATTTTTATTTTTTTACCTTTATGCATACCTGGGAACAGACTCCGCCCCCCTCCTGATATGACACATATATGATCCCTCCTAGAAGTTGCCTCCTGTTAAACAAGAAATGGTCTGTCATTAATGTGTATTGTCAATTTTTCTAATTCCTGTGTTGACACAGAAAACCTGAAGCTCAGACATCATAAGTTAATGCTGTATGTTGATGCTTCCAGCCAGCGTGGTAATGGATTTAGGAACATTTAACAGTGATTTCCTCTGAAGAGCGGCCTGAAACACATCTAACAGCGGCATATCATTTTATAAACAACGTGTTATTGCAGAGCGACTGTACGCTCACACGCTAGTTCTGTCGCCTTTTATTCTTTTATTTCCTTTTATTTCCGCTGAGTAGATTTCAGTAGACTTTTTTTTAGGGCAGGGAAAAACGAAAAAGGACTGAATGGAAGTTGTGTGAGAGGTGTATGCAAGTTATGTGGCTGAGGTTTGGTCAGTTAACCTTCAGTTTAAAACATTTTGTAGTTTTAAAATCACTGGGACAATTGTAATTGTAGGTAGAGTGAGGGGGTATAGGGTCCAGCGTACCTCAACTATGTACACTCAAAGTAATGCACCTGTACTTCCTCTGGAGCCAACTAGAACACTTAGTGATATACCGTGCAAAGATGCAATGACTCTCATGACCAGTTGCGGTACTGACAGTTTTCATGTTTGCTTGGTCTAAAAGCCTATTATACTTACTTTTGTAAGTGGCTCTGGATAAGAGCATCTGTCAAATGCCGTAATGGAGATGTAGGAGGTGTGGCTATTAAATAACAAGACTTGACTTACGTAAGTCGAACCACAGCGCGTATGCATGAGCCACGTGGTATACATTGACCAATTGGCAAGCATAAACAATCCCTGAAAGTTTCAATCCGCGCACATCTTCAGTTCGCTGTGATGCATCGCTTGAAGTAGACGTTTTTTTGTTTTGTCTTTTTCCTTCTAGCATGAGTTTCATTGTTTAATAGCCACACCTCGTATACCTTTAGAGATCTGATAAAAATGTGGTCGGCCATTTTATATAGCTCAGAGCTGGTGTGGTCCAAGCCAGTTACAAGTGTATGTGGCCGGTGAGAGCGTGGTATTGGTTAACGTGTCAGAGAGTGTGTATTTGTGTGAGTCAGTGTACATATAGAGTGTGTGCATTGTGTGAGCCTCTTTGGTAGGCTCTTTGAAGTGGAGGTGGGTCGTCTTCGCAGGCTGTCTCGCCCATTGATTTCTGACAGCTATTACAGCAGGCCTTTGATCCTCTTCACCACTCAGCCCTGTGAAGTGACACAGGAAAAGGGATTAGAGTCTGTGTTCACAGAGGCTCACTGTGTGTGCATGCGTGCGTGTGTGGGTGTATGTGCGTATGTGCGTGTGGGTGTGTGTGCATGTGTGTTTAAATGAAAAGTAGGTAAAGACTAGTGAATGGTCTGTCTTCATCATTATATGCTCTTATGTTGTGTGTACCTGGATAGGGGTGAGAATGGATGATTGTCCTTGTGTGTAGTGGTAAAAATAATTTTGTGTGTGTGTGTGCACCCAAATGAATGTGCTTCTGGATGTTCTAGTGTGTTTGTATGCAAGGGTGAGTATGTGCATTGGTGTCTTTACCAGTGTGTTCATTAACTTATGTTTGTGTGAGTGTGTGTGTGTTACACAGACACGCATGTGTGCATGCATACGGGCGAGTGTGAACATGTATGGGAGAAGCATGAGCCGATATTCTTGATTGATGTTGGACCAGAGCCATATTTGAGCGGGAGATTAATTTCATTCCCCTGTCCGTCCCCTTTCGGGACCCAGCTGTTGTTTTGCCGTACGACAGAAAATTGAGTATTGAATGAAAGATCAATATTGGCTCAGCGGCATTAATACAGTCCTCCCCAGCCTCTCTCTGCTCCTGTGAGCGATCCTCCGCCTGTGTTACTAACAGCAGCCGCTTCCACTGTGGGTCGCGCTGCATTTGCCTGTGATTGACACATTGACATTTGAACAGCGCCGGTCATGTAGAGGAGCTTAAAACGTGATGGTGGAGCTGAAGATCGTCACGGTGATAGCAGATGAGTTGATGTCACTGGTGACGACAGTAATGTTGATGGCGGAAACGAGGTTTTTGTTGATGGTTAATGGGGTGATCGTGATCAGGGGAGTGGTGTTATCTGCTCATCAGTATGTAGATTTATATGTTATATATGCATATGATGTCACCACCAACCACCACCAGCATGTGCTTGTATTCTGTTTTGAGCACATTGCTGCCTTCATTATATTGTCAGGATTTTTTTTTACTTCATTCACTCAACAGTATTCAGTATATTTTTGTGAGATGATGTGATGGTACAATTTGTGCCTTGTTTTGTGGCATTGTTTGTTTCTCTACATTTTATTGCCAGTTTGGGCAGTGTGCTTGTGAGTGTGAGTATGTTGTTCCTGTTGTTTGTGTATGTATGTGTGATTGTATTGTTAATGAGTGCGTCTGTGTCTCAGTTTGTTGCTTTCAGACTGTCATTGCGCTCTTAGAATTGTATATATGTATGTATATGTGTGTACTTAATTATGTTGCAGAATATTGTCTGGGCCAGGTGGGAGTGCTTGTGATTGTTTTGTTAATATTAATTGTGTTACTGTGTCACTAGAGTTGTCAGTATGTATGTACCTTGAATCTGTCCTCTCTATGTCATTGTCTCGCTCTTTGCATGCTATTAGCTCTGCTGCCATGGCAGTTAATTGCAGGCGGATGAGCTCATCATTCCTCTGAAGCTCAAGGCTGCATCCCGACAGGAAGTGCGCTTTCCTCCACAGGAAGTACAGTCTGTCCAGAGGTGTTTCCTGCGTTTAAGAGAGGAAAACTGGGCTTTACCTACGACAACAGGAAGGCACTGTCAACATTCCCTCCCCATCGAGCCCGCCCCACGGGACACGCTCGTTTACATAATTAACTTTCGTCTGAACGAGATTAGAAGGATCCTCGGGCCTGCAGGTGGGAGGGGCACGTCGGTGTTTGTTTTTGTGAGCACAAGTGATCGTAGGAGAGCGCGATAAGGCTGTGGTTGTGTCAGAGAGCTCTGGCTCATTGCTCAGGGGAATTGCAGCTTTTTCTGCAGCCAGACACTGAGCTCTGCCGTCACTCTTTCCTGTCCAGATCCTGATCGAGAGGTTTTAGTAGATTCTCTGGGAATGATTTCACCAACATAGAGAAGATAGTTAGCATACATTCTTGTATAGTACAGGTGTGTGTGTGTGTGTGTGTGTGTGTGTCTGTGTCTGTGTCTGTGTCTGTGTCTGTGTCTGTCTGTCTGTCTGTCTTAACTCAATGGGACTCCCCAGTGCTCAGGGGTCTTGCATGGAGAAGCTCTCCATCTTGATGCCATATCCAGTCCCAGTGTAGCTGCTGCTGTGTTCATGTCCCCTGCACTGCAGCTGTAGAGACAGCAGCCACTGATGAGAGCAGTAACAGACTCTTGAGAGCCAGCCCCCCCCTTCCCTCACCACCCCACCACGTCCAGCTCTGCACTGCTCTTCTCTGCTCTGCTCTGCTCTGCACCACTCACTGGGGCTCTGGAGTCAGTCTGCTTGGAACATGGAATCGGAATGCCTGATGTGTTGTAGACTGGTTCCATCGCTCTGGGGTCCTGTGTTTGTGTGTGTTTGTGCATCTGTGTGTCTGCATGAGTGTGCGTGTGTGTGTGAGAGAGTGAGAGAGAGTGTGTGTGTGTGTGTGTGTGTGTGTGTGTGTGTGTGTGTGTGTGTGTGTGTGTGTGAGTGTGAGCGAGCAAGCGAGTGAGCGTGGTGGAGTTCCCTGGGAAAGAGGAAGGGAGAGTGGGAGATGAAGTGCTCCCAGCTGGAAAGCGCGCCGGTGTGATTTGAGGTTAGGGCTGGAAGGGGCCTGAGTCAGCACAGCCAGGGCCAGAAATGTGACTCCCATCATGCCGTGCAGCGGCCAGCGCCGACCTTAAAGGCGCAGATGCGTCCTGGCCGGCCCTCCTTCACTCAATCGCCCAATATCCACAGCTGCTTACTGTGAGCCGTACACAGTGAAGAGGGAAACCTCCCCCCTCATCCCCCTTTCCTCCTTTTACCCTGTCTCCATAACTCCCCTCCCTCCCCTGAATACTCTGCCTCTGTTTGTCTCCTTCCCTCCTTCTCTATCTTTCTCCACCTCTCCCTCCCACTCCCTCTTCTCCCAAGTTTATATGTTATGTAATCCTGTAGGTACAGTTCACAGGTTATGTAATTTATTTAGGAGTAGTTATGTGCATGAGGGAGTTGATATTGCAGATTCCTGGTGCAGAACTCACATTAAAGTCTCTCTATCTTACTCACTTATACTCTCTCTCTGTGCTCCACTCTTACACACTCTCTTTTTCTCCCTCTCTCTTTCTTATTCTGTTTGAAAGGCCCTTCAACCCATCTGTGAGTCTAAATTTGGTCTTTAAAAGGGAAAAAATGAAAAGTAAGACAGAAATAGAGTTGGATGTTTCAGCTTCCTACATTATAAAATTTTGGGGAAAAAACCCTCATGGCATGGGCACTAGCTTGCCCACACCCCTCCCCCCCAACGCTGCCCTGTACCTCCCCTCCACACTTCTGCAGTCGTTTAGCGCTCCCTGGACTGGAAGCAGAGATGTTCGCACCAATGTCAGAGTACTTAGCTCCGAGATGTATGTTAATCTGGGAGAAGAGAGGTGTGCAGAGAAGGCGTAATGAAGCCTGAATAATTTACAGGGCCTGGCTGGGACGAGGGCCCTCTCCATATATCTCTGAAACACCCGCTCCCCCCCCCCCCCATACTCCACAGTGTCTGTGAACACTGAGCCAGCGCCTGTTGCCTGTTTAAAGGTTGTGAGGAATTAAATGCGCTGGCATTGAGAGCGCTTTAATTTTCTCTCAAAAAAGGGATCCAAGGAACGGCCGGGGGGGGATTGACAACGTTCTCTTATACTCTCTCCGTCTTTTATTTCCTAAATGCCATTCGCTTAATGCCAGTAGCTGAAGTTTTACTTTAAATTGTTATTTATTGTTATCTGTATGCAGTGGTGTACTGGTTTGATGTACCAGTGATTAATAAGCTGAGGGAATGTATACAGAATGTTAATAATAGCTGTTAAGAATTATAAATTTAACTTGTGTTGATGATTAGAATTGTAAATGAACGCAGCAGCATGTGACTGATATATACGGCTAACAGCTAGCTGTCACAATGCAACGTCGTCTCGCGCTCCTCTTAGGCCCGCGCAGGGCCTGACGAGCGATCAGGAGACACGTGGAAAGAGCTCAGTTCATAACACCCTGCAGTGTACATGAATGAACACTCTGTACTGAATGATTTTAACTGTCCACAGCCCACTTCCCCACCCCACACCACCCCACAAGCAAGCAGCCCTAAACCAACACCCACAGAAACATAATTGATATTGATCTCTGAATGGGCCCTGAGGCAGCCGGTCCGTTTCCTCCTCCAATTTATTAATACGCTGTGTTGCGTAACCCTGGTGTCATTTCCCTGTTTAGTCTCATGGCCTGCGGCGACCTTTGACCTTTTCAGTGACAAAATGCTCATTTCCGCTCCCTATTTTAGATTTTGCCATTGGATAGTTGGCGGCCAAAGTCCACATTTTGTTTCCAATGTCTAATTGCGCCTTCTCCAGTCAGTGTTTTCCCAGGCTTTGGCCCTTATCCAGATGTTTCAATCACAAGTGAAAGATTCCACCTGAAATGGACTTGTACCAGCCTTGCTGAGTGACTGTTTCCCACAGACTTGGAAGAATTGATGTGGTGACCAAGCCTCAATTATTTCTGATTTCCTCGCTGGAGATGCGACAGCAGGTTCATATTCCCTATGCCATTTGACGAACATGACATCAACACATAATCAGTGGACACATTTTCCAGGCAGCCAGCTGGCCAGTAGAGGGCGCTAGAGAGTGATTAGACTGAGGGTTTTAATGGGCTGTGTTGCTGTTCTCTGGGAAGGCCGAGCTGATTCAGATGCCTGCTCCATGGCACTTTGCTCCGCGAGCCTCCCCAATGGCCCCGCATAATCAGCACTTCTGCATCAGTTACGCTGTAAAACAAATTATACATTATTTTATTGTGACATATAGACCTATTTCAAATGAAACAGAAAATTGGTTCCAGGGGTACTTTAATAGCTCAGATAACCTTCATGCCATAGTTAGATGTAATAGAACGCAATGATGTAGAATCCAGTAATAAAGGCTTCAGGGTTACTTGTTAATTTCGCATCAACTCATTCACACGAGCTGGCTAGTTTTCACAATGTGTAGGTTTAGATTTTGAGTTAGCCATTGCTAACTAGCCAACTTGCTAATGCAATGTAACATCTCAAGTGTTTATCAATCGTCTGAGTGTTCTTGTGAATGTTGCTTGTTCAATTTCAGGATATACTATTTTTTAGCGCTGCTTTGCTGGAATTACTTAAACGTCTGTGAGACTCGTGACTTGTTGGCAAAATTCCCTTAATTAAGAGCTCGAGGTGTAACCAGTGATGTCATTCTTGTACTGGAAAAGACACAGTGGAGATAGTCACCGCCATATAAAGTAGAGCAGGCAGGGAGATTTCTGTGAGATAATAAAAGCAATGGTTTCATTGTTGCTTTTGTGCTAGACAGGTCCTGAGTTTGTGCGCTACTGTCTGCTCTCACTCTTGGTGTGCAGCCTTCTTTTATTCTCCCTCTCTCACACACACACACACACACACACACACACACACACACACACACACACACACGTGAGATGTGAGAGGTGATGTGGCTTATCATGGCAGAGTGTGCAGTGTGCCGTTGGCAGGAGTCAGACAGAGGTCCTGTGGTTGTCAGTCTCTTTATCTGATGTAGACAGAACTCTGCTCTGTCTGAGCTCAGCTCAGCTCGGCTCCCAGGCCCAGTGAAGGGGAGGGTCTGCCTCCACTTATTCCCCTGTCTCAGGAGGGGGACGGGGGCGCGGGGCGGGGGCGGGGCCGGGGGCGGTGGTGGTGGGTTAAACTATGACAGCCATGGCTGCTCCCCAGTGGATGCTAAACCCATTAGGTCCTCAAAGAGGGTCCCAGCTGAGACCTGACACCGTTGCCCTAGGTAACAGATGACCCCCCCACAGTCTCCCCTAGTGACAGTGTCAACTCAAGTCTCCATGGTGATGTTTGGTCGTGGTATGGAAATTCTGATTTCATGGGGCAGTGTCCTCCAGGTGGCGGTTTGAGCGTTCCTGTTCTTCTCGGCTCTCTCTTACTGCATCCTTTCTTTGTCCTTGTTATCCTCCCTCCTTCATTTCCTATCCCTTTTTCCTTTTATCTCTCCTGCCTTCCCTCATCACAACTTCTCGCTCTTCTCTCTTTCCAGGAAACATTAATACCAAGGCTCTTTCTTGGACCAGGTTAGATGGGTATCCAGCTTACTGTCCATTGAACACATTTCAGCAGCTACCTGGTTTCTTTATAGGTCACACATGTGGTATAGTGCTACCTGTCTCAGATGTTGTTCGTATATAATCCAGGGCTAATCTGTACCTAATTTGCCCATTATCAAATTAGAGCTCTGTTTTGGCTCCACACAGTAAAACACGAGTTTGCAATTACCAGAGCAGCAGCTAAACAGCCAAATTAGGCTCCTCTGCAAGACAGCACTTTTTGTATATCTTTACTGCAGTTCTGACTGCATGAAATTTCACTTTACGCCTTTGTCACCATGTCAGATAATCCAGTGCAAATGAATGAAACCTTCTTGGGAACATTTAGAGTAATTTATGAACTCGTTCTTGTTTTGACTTTATTTGACTCGCTAAGTAAGGTTTCTTCTTTTCCCCCACTAACTTGAATATAGTGTCACAGAAACAGTTCAAAGAGTGAGAGCGAACTGACAGCAGTAAGGGATATCTTGATCATTTCCTTGTCACATACGCCGCTGCTGTCATAACCTCATGCTATGTGCAGAGCTGAAATGAGACCTTCTGCGCATTCAGAGGAGAGATGCTTCACATTGCTGATCTGTGCCTCTCAGTCATCTGATGAAGTCTGGCCATGTTTATTTGTCAGCTGTGCTAATTACCTGATTTAATCTAAATGCTCTTTTTGTAGCGCAGGAGCAAGCTCCAAAACATTCGTATAAGAGTTTGTGTCACCCAGGATTACCCCACACTAAAATTGTAAAGGCTTAATCCCTATTTGATTTAATATGGTACATTAACATTGATTAATTCTATTCGTGTTTCTGTTCAAGAACCAGGAAAGGCAAACACTGCTTGTTTATACTAGCTATAGCTTTGTCTGTCAAAATATTACAGTAAAATATCTGCCTATTTAGTCAGCTGTGTTTTATGCGTTGACCGATAGAAACCTTTTGCGTATCTTAAATAAAGCACAGTACTTTTTGTGAATGCTTACTTAGAATATGTCCATATCAGCTTGCTGAGAACTGATTCTTTGGCTGATTGGTTCTCGTATTTTTATGGGCCCTGAGGTCAAGTTGGAAATGTACACCCTACCAGCATTACTGCACATAACTGGCCACAGAGCTTCACATGGATGGAGAGGACTGGTTTGATTCCACATAAACTCCTTGATGACTCAGAGTGGCTGCTTGTCCGTCACGACACGTTACGCCTGTTAATTGCCACCCCTCAGCCGAAACATGCCGATTAGCTATCGGATAATTGGAGACGACCTGGCGCAGGTCGGAGAGAACATTGAACCGCGTGAGCACCTACCCGCGTGCACCCACACAACTGCCAACACAAACACAATCACACGCACACACGGCAGACAGTGAAGAATGATTGCCGAAAACCTCAGTTTTCATTTAAATAATTTGGCTGGTGAAACCGGCCTGGTTCGATACCCCAGTGGGTCCCCATCGTTGCACCCCTGAGCAAAGCACTTAGCTGGAATGGCTTCAGTAAGTATTGCGCAGTACAAATGGATGATATTTAAGAGCGTGGGCTGTGGTGGTCTTTCAGGGTAAGACTCAGGCAAGGTAATAAGTCTTGTGTTGGAGTGTAAATGGGAAAGGTTTGGCTTCGATTGATGCTGTTAATGAGGAGCTTGGCTGGATCTGGTCCCAGGACCGGAGCTGACGATCTCATCCTTGGAGTGATGGATCAGGCTTTTATCGTGAATGCAAAGATTCTCTCCTTCAAGCAGATGGTCATGTCCTGAGTTCCTTCCATCCCCTCTACTTCACTGCTTAAGGAGCTTCTATGTGATAATGGAAGCTTGTAAGCCATATATTGATTTTTTTAATATCCATGAAGAGATGCATCCAAGGATGGTCTTTGATCACACCCACCATGAATATGAGATTTGAATAGGAACTTTTACCCTTAACAGTATGTTAATTTTATAAATAAAAATAAATGCTAAAATGAAGCTGAATGTCTGGGTTTTATAATAAATCAGTGGAGTAGGCATGCTCAGTCTGATTATCTGGTTGATATAGGTTGTGGTACCCTTTGGGGGTGGAGGTACTAAATTTCTCTGTGACATCACAGTTAGTCTTTGGCAATCACACCTGTGGGGTGTGGTTACTTACAAAGGCACTGTGGGACTTGTTGTTGGAATGATGTAGTTTAGTTCCTACAGGTCCATCATGCTGGGTTAATGGGAGCTTAGAGGGGCCTGAACTCCTATGGATGGAGGAGGTTGTCTTCGGAGGGTGCGCATTAAAGGCTAAAATTTACCGTCACGCATGAGTAATATCACAAGTGAGTAAATTAAAATAAATGCAAGCCATGTCCAGTCATGCGGAAACAAAGTGAGCGAATTTCATTCATAATCGCAAAGTACTCGCTTTCCCCCGAATCTGTCTCTCCTTTGCCTCACAGCAGGGGCTGAGAATTTCCTCTCATCTCTGTGTACGTGCGTGTGCGGATGTGTCGACAGCACCAGGTCTAATAGCTTTCATATGAATGTGACTCACTGCCCTGACTTTCTAATTATAGAGATTCATCTCGGGACTAAAAATAACACCTGGCTATTTTATCATTCCACATTTGCAGAGTAAAACAATTATTTGCTGTTTCTCCTTTGTGTGTGTGCCCGTGTCCTTCTGTCTGCGTGTGTGTGTGTCTGTTTCTGTGTGTCTGTGTCTGTGTGTGTTATGGCTGCAGACCAGCGTGTGAGTGTATAACTATTGCAGCATGTGCGCTACTTTTTTTAGTTATGTTTCTTCCTAAACATTTGTATTTGCTGTAGCTCACATGATATGAACTTTTGTGACTTTCCTTGATGGGCTCTGTAAGTTGCTGTAGTTAATTTCCTGTTAGGAATGATGATGGATAAATAATAATGTCTCTGCTTCTAATGGCCTCACTGAGCGGTTTTGGAAATGTTAACGCTTTGGCCCAGCATTGCAGTGTATTTCTGAGGGATCGCTGAATCTCTTTCTTTCTTTCTTTCTCTCTTTCTCAGAGTCTCTCATCTCTGACATAATGGTTTCTGTATGTTTTTGGAATGGTTTCAGCCTCAGCTGGGGGCAGGTTTTAGCAGTGTGCTCTCTGATCCCCTTCTCTATTCTTTCTTCAGGTTGGGGGCCAAAATTTGGCAATGCTTGTTCTTGTGAGTGGGAGGAAAGAAGTAGTGCTCCCTCCTGCTCGGCTCAGTTTCAGTGAGTGGGCAGAATTTGGCAAAAAAACCTTCTGATCCCTCATCTGAGGACAGCATTTGGCATGTAACGTCTCCGCACTCTTTTCAGTCATTGAGGAAGGAGGTAGGCAAGGTAGGGATGAGACCTATGCCCTCTGACCCCTGCGTCTCCATCTCACCTGTGAAAGGTCTCCTCCTGTTTGTAAGCATTTAGTGTCCCAGGTCAGGGGTCATAGGTCACCCAGGTTAAACCCCTGTGTTTGTCTGTGTGTGAATGTTAAATGGAGCAGAGATGTTGATGAGAAGTGTACCTTAGACAGGGTAATTAGTTTAACGAGCCGTCTTTTCAGCGGCAAGACGGGTGACTGATTGCCCTGTTTACGGACATGAGACAGTGGCAGGAGGGAGGAGGGGAACGGACGCCGTACATCATAGACAGAAGCCAGTCTGAGCCAAGAACCACTGTGGGCACTGACAGCTCTCCACCCTTCTCTCTCTCTCTCTCTCTCTCTGTTTGTGTGTTGTGTGTGTGTGTGTATATGTTTTTGTCGCAGTGCATCATGGGTCATTTCAACACTCTGAAGCCCTGAGCTGACACAAGGCCTGAGGCATTGTTTTTCTACAGAACCCTCAATGATGCTTCTCTGCAGGGTGTTAATCACTGTAGGGGTGTAATGAGGGAGTGTTAAAACATTGTTAATAAAGAAAGGGGGATGAGAGATGGGGACAATGATGGGAGGGGAGGGGAGGATAGGGGAGGGGGTGCTCTCTTTCAGCAGACCGGCCTGGCGGGCCCTCTCTGCAGCTGGAAACTCTGACGTTTGAGCAGCCTTCTCAGTCAGCTGTGGCTCTCTGAAACTATATAAATAAACCCCTTCATGAATTCAAACTCTCTCCATCCTGCCCTTCGGAGAGGCACTCTTTCAGCACAACCCCAGCTGTGAAAGTGTCAGTCTGGAAGCCGTCCCAGGTAGCCCTGTTCATTCACAGTCGGTGTGGTGCAGTTGCATCCCTTCACCAGGTGGAGGCGCAGTGTCTGTGTGCGATTGCAGGCTTGGGATAGAGCCTGTAATTCACTTGCCTGTACTCATTTTGGCCTGGGAATATCTGCAGTATTGTTGCCACTCCTGACCAAGACGTGAGAGTCAGGCCTGCAGTGTTCGCTGCCCACCTCCGTGACCAGGTTGGACGGTGTTCTAACCCCCAGAGGCAGCGGGATCTTGGCTGCTATGAGCAGGAACCATGGCCACATGCCTCCGCTGCCCTCAGTGCCCCAGGGAACCATGGCAACCGAGCATGAAAACCAATCAAGGTACAGCCTGAGGAGTCTTGGCTGCCAGGGAAGGTCACATGACCGCAAAGAAGGAGAGGAATTTAATTGAGTCGTGCTTTTTAATTACGATATTCTGATGTGCGCGAGATTGGGAGTTATGCAAGCGTCCCATTTTTACACTCTCTTTCTTCTTGCTCTCTTTCAGGTCTATCAGTTTATCAATCTTTTCATTTTCCTTTTTCTCAATGCAAAGGAACGTTTCTGAGCATGGGAAATAGTCAGAAAGTCATTTCTAGACACCACTCAGTAGAAATAGAGGAACTTAAATTAGTTGACATAAACAAGTTCTCACAGTGAATTCCATTGTTTCCTCTTCAAGGATACCCTATTACATTTTCTGTAGTTGAAAGAAATGCTTTCTCACATTGTCATGAGTCCCGTGACTTGTTTCAGGTAACATAGCCACGATGGTTGGGGCATTCGGTTCACTCCTGCTCCGGAAGTTTCTGCCTCAAGGGGGCTGTGTTCCTGAAAGCAGTCTGTGGCACCCCGCGGCTAAAAAAGACTTGTCACCTGGCATCTGACGCGGCTGTTAACGGCCCCTCTCTGCCGCAGGGACTCCTCAGGTTACGCGCAGACTATGCCGGAAAGAGAGAGACAGAGGATAGACTCTGCGGCACCCACCTCCCCAAGGTCGAAACTGACAGAAATACACTAGTGTGTATGGTGGCCTGCCGCTGCCCCCCCCCACCCAACCCCCGGCCCCCTTGTTCCCCATTTAAACATGCCTTCCACTAGATTGTAGGCGCCTAGTCTTTGAACTTTGCTTTGTTCTTACCTGGCTTTGGGGGGGGTTGTGGTGGTGGTGACCGTGTTGAGTATGTCAGATGAATTATGGCTGCTCTTAACAGGTGATGACAGAAAGTGGGCGGGAAGGGGGGTAGGGGGCATGTAGGGTGCACCTTAGTAATGCCCATCTCCCCTCCCTACCCAACACCAGTTCAGTGCCTCTCTGTGTTGACATTTTTGTGTCTTGTCTTTAAGACGTGTTGCTGTCTTTAACACTTGGCTTGGTGTCTCAGACCTTTTTGAAATGGCTCCACAGAAACATTAGTGCAATCCCTCTCCATTCCAGATGATAATGAAGTTAATTCACAATTCATGAGAAGTTAAGTTAAAGGGATATGCAGAGTATTTAAGGGTGTGCCCAACAAATCAGTTGATAATCTTGGGTTTGTTTAGCTGTGGTGCATTGGAGACTGGTTTTAATGAGGATATGTGAATCTTTGCTTGTTACTGAGGGAGAATTGATGCCTGCGAGTGCCATGTTTGCTCCCTGGCAGGGGAATCTGTGAGGTAGCTGCATTCCGCAGCAGGGTGGCAGACAGCCCCTCTTCAGGAGCGCCACGGGGGAGGGAAACTGAGGAGCTGCTGGTGGTGAAATCCCACCTGTTATCCAACGCAGTCAGGAATGGAATGTTCCGGAACCTCAGGTAGGGCTCCAACCAGGGCCGCCCGATGAAGACATCGAAGACACACGGCCCAGTGAGGCTCTCGGCGTCTCTCTCCAGCTTTGCCAGAGCTTCGTCACGGCCTGGGGCCGTCCAGACATCTATTCTCTGGACTGGCCATAGGGGGCCAGTTTGGTCCCCGCTAGGTGGGGTGGGATGGAGATGCGGTGACCGCTTTCAGGTCAGGGTTTTCAGCCGCCTGTTTATTCTCATCTAGGCGCGATGGCTGTCGGGACCGTGGGAACGGAGCGTTGACTGAGGAGGGGGTTGGTGGGAGAATTACGAAAGATCGGGGCATTTATTCCATATGACTAATGTAATGACTGTGGGATGGGGTCTCAAGGCTTGCTGGTACAATGTCGGCTTTGTGTAGGAAACGCGTTGAATTTCTGTTGGCCCTGTGGTGGCGGTGTTGGCTCGCCATTGGCCCAGCCTTTGGAACGCAGCACTCTTTAAATTTGGAATCGCCCAGTCTTTAATATCAGGTCAGATGTTGGCTTTGGAATCTTTGAGTGGAGGAGGCTTGCTTGAAGCTAAGCGCTGTCAGATGGACAGGAAGTTCCCATCCATTAGACCCTCAGGGACTTCCTGTCTGAGCTGCACCCATGTCAGGACTGGGGCAAGGGGGTCTCTCCCAACCAGGGAACTGTGGGACAGGCTGTGGCCTGTGGGCTTCTGCCGAAATTCCCCACAAAGCAGACACCCCCTGCCCCCAAAACCCCCCCCCCCGTACCCTCCTTTTCCCCGCGAGGGCTTCTGACAATTTTCCCACAATTTGGAGACAGAGGGCAGAAAGGCACAGAATGGCTCCCAGTGATTAACTCGCTGGTATCAGTTACACTGGCCCCTAGGGAGTTTGTGTGTGTTTATGTGCGACAGATTTCTCTGTAGTATTTGAGTGGAAGCAGTCGCTCCTCAAACAGACAGCTGGCTGGAGATGGAAGGCTAATTTTAGATTTATATTTGTGTGTGTGTGCTTGAACAAGTGTTTACTCTGGTTTGTCAGTCCCTTTGTGTGTGTCTGTGTGTCAGTTTATTAGATTGTGTGTGTGTCTCAGTATTTGAGAGTGAGATTGTGTATTTCTCTGTGTGTGAGTGAGATTGTGTGCATGTGTGTGGGTGTGCGTGTTCGCATGCGCGTGTGTGTTTATCTCCTGATGAAAACATCCCAGGATGAAGTGGTATTTTCCGTCGAGACGGCGTTTCCTGGATCTCTGTTGAGTAATGTGTCCATTTACCCCAGCCCTCTCATCCACAGCACTGTGCAGAAATACACCACTAACAGATCACATACGCCCAGCACTCTTGTGTGTTTCTGTGTCTATTGCATGTGTGTGTGTACCATGTGCATATGTATGTTAATGTGTGCAGGCGTGTAAGGCTGCATGTGCGCATGTGTCTGTGTGAGACCGTGTGTGTGTGTATGTGTGTCTGTGTGTTTGTGTGTCTGTGCGCATGTGTAACTGCATGTTGGAGGGGGTTTTGTGTGTGTGTGTGTGTGTGTGTGTGTGTGTGTGCGTGCTTGTGTGCATGCGTGCGTACGTCTGTGTACGTGTATAACTGCATGTTTGAGGGGGGTTGTGTGTGTGTGTTTGTTCCATGCTCATATGTGAGAGTGTTTGGGGGGGGGCCTAGGGCTGCGGGGCGGGACAGAGATGAATGGTGGTGTTGTAATGGTGCAGATGCCACATGTTCCTTCTCATAGATCACTGGGCTGTTGCTCGGTGCACTGGAGGGAGCTGAAGCCCTCTCTCTGATGTAAGTGCAGGTGCATCAGAGATCTGAGACTCTCCAGCTGCTCAAATTAAAATCCAAATTCACAATGTACCATGTCCGCAAAAAACATAACTTTGCCAAACCCATAGATTTGGATTTAGCTCTCGTTTTCTTATCATCTCACCTTGTCTCTTCTCTCTCCTCCACCTCCTTCTCGTTTTTGTCCCAGCCTTTCTTCTCTTCACTGCCTGTCTCTTCTCTCACTCTATCCGTTTCTGCATTCACCTGTCTTCCCCTCTCTCTCCATCTTCGTCTGTCTCTCTCTCTCTCGTGCCTTATCTATGCCCCATGTCAGTTTAGTTCAGTTTAAATCAATGAAAATAGGCTTTACTGGCAGGCCAAACCAGAGTAGTGTTTCCAAAGCTCTCACATATAAAACCAAGCATTACATCACAAGCTACTACAGTCCATTATAGAGCATGAACACCCCTGTTAACATTATTCGTATAAAAATATAAATAATTTAACATTGTATACTTTTGAGAAATATGAGGAAATGATTAACAACAATAATCAACAAAGTTCAAACAAATAGTCAAATAACTGAATAATTCAAAACCTCCCATCAATGATGTAGAGAAGTCTGTGTGTTTGTGTAGCTATGCGTTAGGCTACTCCAGGGCCTGTGGGCCCCTTTCCTTGCATGGGTGTCTTTTCATGCCTCAGTCTCTCCATCCCCTCTCTCCCTCTCATTGCCTCTCTCCATCCCTCTATCCCTCCTGCAAGAGGTTGTAATATAATTTCTCATTAGGCGAGAGAAGGGAATCTCTTCATCTTGTGGCAATTAACGAGCTCCAGTAGCCCCCACCTCCCCCCCCCTCCCCCTTCCCCCCTCCCAAAACCCCAGCACCCGGCCCATCCTCCCCACCATAAATTCGCTCCTGGGGTGTGATGGGACAAATTGCCAGCCACGCCTGCTGTCCAGGCACCCCTGTGCCCGATATATGTGCTGCACCTTCTCCCCCCCTCTGTAGAGAGGAGAACACGCACACCACTGCTGGTGAGGTCCAGGACAGTGGGGTGCACTGTTTTAGAGAAAATAAGTTAATGAATGTTGCCTCAGTGCCACCCAGTCTACGGCTGAGATCCAGCTGAGCTGCTTAATAAATTGACCGCGTCGGAGCCATAGAATGTATGGCTACATTAATTTCACTTGATAAAATTAATGTAGCCACACTACATTTATTTCACATTAGCATACCCTCAATTCTAACACTAGGAAGTGAGCTCCTGGTACTCAGCCTTTTGTTACATCTTTGCAGATATGAGGCTTAGCTATAAATACACAGTGCTTGTTGACAGGTGTGCCCAAATTAAACGGGGAACCCTGTTGATCCCCCCCACGTCTCCTGGCAAAAATTTAATATGACGAATCACAACCTTAGAAGGCAGGGGCTTTAACAACCAGCCCTGGAAAAAAAAATTGTATGAGAAGTTTTAAATTATCACCTTTTTTTCTCAACAAATTTAATCAGTAAAGAGAAGGCTTACTGTTGGAGAATGAGACAGGGACACTGAGAGAGGGTACACCTGGCGCTCTGCTGCAGTGCTTCTCTAGGGGGCGCCGTTTGTCGGCAGTGGTTTCCCCAGGGCACGTACGAGAAAATAACCTGCGAAACAAAGCCCAGCTGGCAGGAGAGGACGGAGGAGAAGCGGTTGGCCTGCGACGGGGCGTCACTGCTCCCGCGTTCACCGTTAGGGCTGCTCAGATCGAAGTGTGTCATGGCAGCAATTACCAGGTGAGGAGCCAAAGCACATCCCCCAGGAGAGAGAGAGAGAAAAAGAGAGAGGTGATAGCGCAAACGTGTTTGTCACAGATCTGTCAGCCCTCTGCACTATGCAGGGCTGTGTGTGTGTGTGTGTGTGTGTGTGTGTGTGTGTGTGTGTATGAGGGGTGAGCGTCTCAGTCTTACGTGTGTATTGATTTGTGTTATGTGTGGGAATAGATTTCTGCCTGTGTCAGAGTGTCTGTGACTGAGTGTTATGAAAGGGTGTGAATGGGATGTATCTCTGTGTTCACACTGTAGCAATACTCTCCCCTACCTCCCATCTCACAGTGTTTATACCCCCAAACCCCCTTGCCTGGCTGTCTCTTGAAATTCTCATTCCATGTGAGTGCCCTAACAGAAAACCATATCTATATGTATCCTCATAGTTGGTAATGGCAGGATGTTAATTTCTTCTTAAAATTTTCACAGGTGAAATCACGATTTGTATTCAGTTTTAAGGCGCTTACCATGATTTATTTCCTATTTATTCCAGTTTTGTCCCCTGAGTAAGAACCCGTTCAGGGTTGAAAAATTAGCCTCTTACCAGAGTACTTTGTTGATGCTGGACTGTTCTGTTTTTTCCCCATGCAAGGTGGGAACAGTTAAGCTAAGTGGTAGCATCATGGAATGCATAATCATTTCAAGATTTTGTTTTATTTTAACTGTGTTTCGTTTTGGATTTGGAGTAGTCTTTATTTAACCAACCCCCCCAGTCAACTCATTCACCTCCACTCATCTGCCCTAGTGAGCAAGATCCACACTTTCCCTTCAAGCTAACGGCTAATAGCCGCAATCCAAACGACACAGTGTGGGGGAGGCGCATCTTTCACTGCTTCCAATTATGAAAATGCAGCGACCTGGCTAGTTGCTAGGGGGCGCTAATTCATCCGTGACCCGAGCTGCCCTGACATCGAGCCAAACAAAGCCGATTATGCCCCATCGCCGTGGGTGCCTGGTCTTGCCGATGTGCGCTCTGGCACAAACTGGCCACTGTGCAGGTGGGCGCTCACATGTGGATGCTGGTTGAGGTGAGTTCACACCTCTATTGCAAAGCACTTTAAGTGCATGGACTGAAGCGCTGCATAAACACAACCCATTATTACTCTTCCTTATTTTTTATACGTTTGTTAAGTGATGTCCAGGCTGTAGAGCCCGGCCTGCTCTCAGTGAGTGTGTTTGCTGGTGAATATCTTGGGAGCGCCTGTGCGCACCCTTCTCTGCCTCTGGTTCCCCACTGTGATCTGCAGGTCGATGTTTACCCATTAATTAGGGTTTAGCGCGTTGTAGCGCTGCAGGGAGCCCCCAGCACATCTCTCCCACTCTGTGCTACACACCGCTGGATATCTTCCTCCCCCTGTCCCCCCTCTTCATGAACCCCGAGCCATTACTCTCCCCGACCCGCCACTTCCTGTGGAAACGGCCGTGTTTTGGCTGCAGTCGCCGCGGCAACGGGCAGGGGACGCACGTGTGTGTGGTTTCCCCATCAGAAGGGGTCTGGGGGAGTCTGGGAATTTGAAGTGCAGAGGCAGCAGGGCTGTGGGCTGTGTTTGTGGATGTGAGTGGAGGGGAGAGCGATCAGTGCTGCTCTGGGTCGTACATGTACTCGCCATTAGCTGTCCCTGCTACATGCTGAGCTATAAATGCATCAAGATGTTCAGCTTCAGGAAACTGCTCCTGTATTTGAGATAAAAAGACACATGCCTATACACACACACACACACACACACACACACACACACACATTCTGTCACTCTATGACACACATGTACACACAAATCTATCTTATCATTGGGGAAAAATATTCTAAACTGATCTACCTGCTTTCAGTAGGTTACATAAATGTACACATACACACATGCAAGAATACACACAATGACCGCTTCCCCCAAACAGTTAACACGCTTATGCTCAGAAAAACAAGCTTTCAAACCAACAATGTTAGACTTTTTAGGTCACCCTGTGCTCCACTCCACGCCCTCCACTCTTTGTCTCTATTCATACATCTTTTCTATTTCTCCTTCATTCTGTCTTTTTTCTCTCGTGGATTGCAATGGCTTATGCTTGTGAATAAGTTTATATCCCCTCTCACCTCTTCCGCCCCTCCCTCTCCCCTTCCCCCCTGTATCTGTCTGTTTCTGAGAGCCCAGATTCCAGAGCTAGTCTCCACTCGTCCGCAAGTGTAGTTCAGACCACTAAGGAAAGGAGGGAGGGAAGGAAGGAGGGAGTGGGAGAGAGGAGGTGAAAGAGAAGAGTGAAGAGAGAGAAAGAAAGATTGTGAGAGAGGAAGAGATTTGGAGAGAGGGAAATAAATGGTTGAGCTGGATGAGTGACAGGGAGTGAGAGGGGGAAGGAGAGAGAATGAGAGAAAAGGGTAAGGGGTGAGAGAGAAATAAGTGGTGCAAATGGAGAGGAGAGGAGAGGCTCATGCAGTGAGGGAGAATGAGGGA
Organism: Albula goreensis; assembly: GCA_022829145.1. NCBI lineage: Eukaryota > Metazoa > Chordata > Actinopteri > Albuliformes > Albulidae > Albula > Albula goreensis. Next base: position 25,606,524 of record CM040755.1, read on the forward strand.
GAGAAGAGAGCCTGATTGTGTATGCACTGCCTAAGAGCTCACAGCTGTGTGGAGCCACACTGCAGGGGAGAGCCGATATCAGCAAACCAGCCGAAAAGAGCAATCAGAGCGCAGCGCCGAGGGAAGCTCCAGTCCCCCCCAGCCCCTCCCGGCCAGGTGCGGGGCCAGCGTCACAGGTGCCAGTGCACAGGTGTGGCAGTGTGTGATGACTCAGCAATCAGAGCGCAGCGCCGAGGAAGCTCCAGTCCCCAGCCTCCCGGCCAGGTGCGGGGCCAGCGTCACAGGTGCCAGTGCACAGGTGTGGCAGTGTGTGATGACTCACCTTGGCGCAGGTGTGGTGTGGTGTGGAAGGGGGAAGTGGATGGTGGTGCCCATGTTCGCCCCACCATTACACCTCCCTTGGCCAGTCTACAGGCTAGACAGTGAAGATCAGTGACAGTGATGGAGTGATGGAGGAGGGGAGAGAGGGAGTGAGGGATAGTGAAAGTGAGTCTGTGTCCTGATCTCAGGGCCATTGGAGGCTGAGGGTCCTTGGCAGATACCGAGGTCTCACTCAGACTGAGAAGTGGGCGTAGGGAAGAACACTCATGTTATCTGTGCGCCGGGTTGATACAGTGCCTGGACTGTCTTCCTGAACTAATGAAATTATCGCAACCACAGCAGAAATAACTACACACACATTAGATTACATTATATTTCAGGCATTTAGCTGGCTCTCTTATCAAAAATAACACAGCTTACAGATTCACTCTCCATTTATACAGCTGGATATTTTACTGAGAATTTTTAATGACAATCTAGGTGAAATACCTTGCACAAGCAAACAACAGCATATAATCCCTGGTGGAACTGAACCTATAAGACCAGCTTCTTACTGCAAACTGCACTGCCAAACACACACATGTGCTCACTCACACACATACATTCATACATTCACGTTTGCACGCATTCCCACTGGGAGAGGCAGTGGACATACCTGCCACCCTGGTGTTATGTTTCCATCAGCACCAGTGTCTGTGCAGGTGTGGATTGTTTATGTAATCCTGTTCTAATGTAGTTTATATTTATTACCTGACAGCTGTTTTTGTAGTGCTTTAACGTGGTGTTTTTGAGTGTTGTGTTTGTACATGAAATCTGTCAGGGCAGGATCTTTTTTCTCCTCGCCCTTCTGTAACCCTGCCCCTGCCCCTGTCCGGTCGTCCTGGAGGCTGCTGCTCGTATTGGCACTGCTGTATCCGAAAGGGGATTGGGGAGGGGGGGCGGTCAGGAGGCGCGTGTATGGGCTGTGTTTGTTTTACTGAAATCTGGGTCAGTAGCAGCACCGTCCGTCCCAGGGTGAGCGGACCGCCAAGACCCTCTCACGAGCAGCTGCACTTCAGCCCGGCCCTTTGAATGGACACTCTGTTTCCTGTTTGGGGGCGGGGGGGTCTCTGCCCTTTCACCCCCCTGGCCAGCGACAGGGGGTGCTTTACAGGGGTACCCTAAAACTGCATGAGGGTGACAGGATGACACCCCCCAACTCACCAAAAAAAAGATTACTCATCCCACAGGAATCCGTCAGAGGAAGTTGTTTCCCAAAATGACAGAAACAGAACGAGGAGAGAATACTGAATAGTTTGTTGAGAGGAGATTTCCTGTCTTGGAAATGCAGAGTGGACCCCCCCTCCCCCAGCCCCCCCAGCCCCCAGCCCAGAGAAGTGCTTCCCTGCTCCTGCTCCTGCTCCAGCTGGTACTGCATGCTGACATATGGAGCAGAACATCCTGACATGCCCACTCCTATCACTCTGTGGTCATACATGTATACATATTTGTGTGTGCGTGTGCGTGTGCGTGTTTGTTTGTGTGAGTGCATATGCCTGTGTATTGTGTGTGAGTGGGTGTGTGTGTGCGTGTGTGTGTGGTTTGTTTTTGTGAGTGCATATGCCTGTGTATTGTGTGTGAGTGGGTGTGGGAGTAGGTTTTTGTGTTTGTGTCTATGAGTCAGTGGATGTGTATGTGTCTGTCCTTCAGTAACCCAAAGCTGGCTTGACCCCACCTTCCCATCAGCCCCTTGGGGGGAAGTCTGTGTGCTGAATCAGAGCTTCATGGTACAGTGGATGGACAATTAGGGGCCAACCCCTTTAGGAAACAGGAAGAGGGTGTGCTACGGTTTTCTGTTCAGGGAGAGTCTGCGGGGGGTAACGTAACAGAGATCTGCTCGTCGCCCCGTCCACCTCTTGCTCCCTCCTGGACCCCTGTGTCCTTGTCCAAAATGTTTGAACCACACATGCTGCCGATTACCAGCTCCCTCCCCTTTCCCTCTGACATAAATCTCTCGCCTCTGTAGGTGTGTGAGCGCCCGTCTTCCCGTCCCGCTTCCCCCATCTCCTGGGCTGATGTGTGTTTTTCAATTCCAGAAACAGGCCCCTGAAGCCTGGGCTGCGGTTTACCTGCTCACCCCAGAACAGGCCTCCACAGCCTGGCTGCCTGCCCGGGCAGCGTGTGCTCTGCCTCTGCCTCAAGGTTGCTGTCTGGATTGACTATCAGTGAGCACTTAAATGTGCATCGATTTCCTGTCAGAGCAGGTTTGAGGTTTGAGTGTGCCAGTACCGTGTGTGGGTGTGTGCGTATGTGTGTGCGTATGTGTATTGTGTGTCCTTGTCCTCCTGCAGAATATTAACAGTGAGCACACACTTCACGTATAACATGACTCGGGGAAGTGTAGCCACGTTCAGGCATGCCCTCGCTGTTTGTACATATTTCCCTCATTCCGACTTGATGTGGTGTGGAATATGAAGCGAACAAGGATTTTTGTGTCATGCAGAGGTTCTGACTGGAATAGGCCAGTGTCATCTGACCCATGTGCTGGAGTGCCTTTTGTTGTCCTGGTTCTTGTGTCGTGTTCTGATGGGCATTGTGTGTTATTGTGCTGGAGTATGTTTTAGATGAGATCAACTTAATTATCCCCAAGGGTAAATCATATTTGCGGCACAGTGTATTCAACATTAAAATATCATTATACAAAGGCATCGTCAAAAAACACACAAACATAATATCCTATCACAAAATATGTATGTCACTACCTGTCATTATTTTAAAAGCACAGTCCAAGCAATCTTAAATACATAATTCACACTTTAAACATGACATAATACAGCGTAGATACAGACATACACATTGCACAAGAAATGTCACACTACATCGAGAAGACAAAGGTCAATCATGATTCCTGCACTGTTATCCGACCGCGTTGATGCATGAATTGATGAGTATAGCCCTGGTTCTTGTGTAGTATGCTGATGGGCATTGTGTGTTGTGGGGCTGGAGCATTTTTTGTCACAGTGGTTTGTGAAGCGCAGCGGCTGGCATTGTGTGTGTGGTGCTGGTGTTGGGGGTGGGGGAGAGAAATGTTTCTGTCTGTGCCAGTTTGCAGAGCCACTACAGGGGAAGGCTGGAGGAGAAAAGTGAGCCATTTATTTGATGGACAGTTCTTAGGGAGAGCTCTGCCTGGTACTGCAGGGTGTGTGTGTGTGTGTGTGTGTGTGTGTGTGTGTGTGTGTGTGTGTGTGTGTGTGTGTGTGTGTGTGTGTGTATGAGAGAGAGAGCATGAGAGAGCGTGGTTTTGTCAGCATGTGTGATTTAGAAGTGGAGTGAGCAGTCTTTCTCGGGCTGTTTTAATGTTTAGTCTGGCCGGTATCTTGCTACCGTGGGAACGGTGCGGAGTGGAGGCGGGGGATTGGCTGTGCCTGCGGCCAGCCGGACAGCTGGGAGAAACCTGCGTGTAATTGGGTATGTTTGTGGCATGCTCAGTCTGTAGCCACATGTGAGAATGTGTGTGTGTGTGTGTGTGTACTTGAACTGTGGGCCTGAGAGAAGAGCTCACAGTGTAGGTGTGGGACACCAGACGTTTAGACATTCGGACCTCTCCGCCATGTGGAACCAACATTACTGAGGAGATCTCCTCCTCCAGCAGGGTTTTTACTTTTGTTAGTCAAGGGAAATACAAGGAACCGCTCACTGGTCTTGCTGCCATGAGCTCTAAAGATGTTTTATGTGCTGAAGTAGATAGGTTTTCCTGGCGTTTGAAACCGTGACAAAAACATAGCTCTGCATTACATTGGAATACCTGCCAGGGTCCTCCTCCTTTCATTCCACTTTCTTGAGCTTCCAACAATATACATTTTCACATATCCAGTGTATTCATGTTTTAGCTTAATATGTCCAGCATTTGATTGTATTGGAGGCAGTCCAAAGGATTGGCCTAAGTGAGTGATGCTTCCTGTCATGTGTGTACAGCAAGAGGACATGGGGGACCTAGAGACAAGGGGTCCGCTGGGGGCGTTGCCATGGCGACAGTCTGACAGACATGGATCGGAATTCTGTTGAAAGGATGTTCTCATTTTTGAAGGGCATCACAACAAACAAAGCAAAAAACAAACAAACAATGCTGCGGAAGTCTTCCGCATCTCATTTTTTTCCCATTTTCTCTCTGAGCAGCGGTGACAGAATGTACACTGGCGGCAAATCCATTCTGTCAGCCTGGCCTGTCTCCTCTCTCCTTCAAAGCTGCGGAGCTGTCTTTGAGGGAAGGCGGAAAAAAAGAGACAAATCCCTCTTGCTGTCTCTCTCTACCTCAGCTGTGTGCAGATGACTGGAGTAGAACATGTTCCTGCATCCCTGAGTTAATGTGTGAAATACGATATTTACACCTTGGATTAGGATTATAGGCAGGGAGCACCTAATATCTAAATTCAACTCTCTCTCACACACACACACACACACACACACACACACACACACACACACACACACACACACACACACACACACACACACACACACACACACACATGTATGCAGCAATCATACTCATGTAGCCAGACACACCACCACCCCCCCCACATACACACACAGACTCACACAATAGCACAAAGCACCATAACATACTCACATGCACTCAGTGACATACACACACATTCATACATGCATATACATGCATCTTCCCACATAGTGAGACATACACCCACATATTTACAGCAAAGTATATGTGCCCTGACGCATGTACGCCCACACGCATACACCTGTTGGCTTGCTGTAGCCGTTGTGGACAGGTGGGGAGTGTGAAGGGATTGAGGCAGGTGAAAGTGGAGAAATCCTCGTTAGTCCAGCTTGTTCCAACGTCTCGTCTCCCAGAGGACTAATTAATCCAGCCCTGAGTGAGCTCTCCCCTTTCTGTCACATTACTGCCAGTGCGATGTGGGCAATTACTCTGGAATTCAACTAGCTTGTTTCTGCAGAGTGCAGCGTTGTTACGACATTGTTTCCGGCCAATTTTGACTCACAACCGAAGCTGAAACACAGAGAGAGAGAAAGAGGGAGACAAGAGACAAGAGAGAGAGGAGACTTGTCTGTTTTTATGCCACCTGGACACTCACCTGTTCTCTCTTCACTACCCAGCTACACCTGTAACCCCTGGCAATGTTCACGCTCACACTACCAATAGGAGTGTGGGGTTTTTTAAGATGGCAAAAACGGACAGGGTGAAGATTTTCTACTAGTAACTCAAAATTTTGAAGCAATTGTGTTTTTTTTGTGTGGCTGCCCCCATTCCCAGGGAGGTCTGACTAATGCATTGCATAATTATCTTATGACACCTCTCAACTGTATCACCATTGCTAATATTTCTTCACTGTACCACACTATCAGCAGTGTGTCTTAGAGACAACTCACTAGGCAGAGATATATTGTTGTATGAATGTGTACAGCTTGGTGTTTACTAAATTTTGTTAGCTGGGTTGAAAGAGCTTCTGCTGCTAGCAGTGAAATTTTTGGACTCCTGTGTTTGGTCTCCTGCGTTTAGCCCCTGTGTTTGGTCTCCTGCGGTTAGCCCCTGTGTTTGGACTCCTGTGTTTAGCCCCTGTGTTTGGTCTCATGTGTTTGGACTCCTGTGTTTGGTCTCCTGTGTTTAGCCCCTGTGTTTGGTCTCCTGTGTTTAGCCCCTGTGTTTGGTCTCCTGCTTTTAGCCCCTGTGTTTGGACTCCTGTGTTTAGCCCCTGTGTTTGGTCTCCTGCTTTTAGCCCCTGTGTTTGGTCTCCTGCGTTTAGCCCCTGTGTTTGGTCTCCTGCGTTTAGCCCCTGTGTTTGGACTCCTGCGTTTAGCCCTTTTGTTTGGACTCCTGTGTTTAGCCCCTGTGTTTGGACTCCTGTGTTTAGCCCCTGTGTTTGGACTCCTGTGTTTAGCCCCTGTGTTTGGACTCCTGTGTTTAGCCCCTGTGTTTGGACTCCTGTGTTCAGCCCCTGTGTTTGGACTCCTGTGTTTAGCCCCTGTGTTTGGGGGCTTTGTTTGGGCCCAGTGTTTTTAGCCCCTGTGTTTGGACTCCTGCGTTTAGCCCTTTTGTTTGGACTCCTGTGTTTAGCCCCTGTGTTTGGACTCCTGTGTTTAGCCCCTGTGTTTGGACTCCTGTGTTTAGCCCCTGTGTTTGGGGGCTTTGTTTGGGCCCTGTGTTTTTAGCCCCTGTGTTTGGGGGCTTTGTTTGGACCCAGTGTTTTTAGCCCCTGTGTTTGGGGGCTTTGTTTGGGCCCTGTGTTTTTAGCCCCTGTGTTTGGGGGCTTTGTTTGGGCCCTGTGTTTTTAGCCCCTGTGTTTGGGGGCTTTGTTTGGGCCCAGTGTTTTTAGCCCCTGTGTTTGGGGGCTTTGTTTGGGCCCAGTGTTTTTAGCCCCTGTGTTTGGGGCTTTGTTTGGGCCCAGTGTTTTTAGCCCCTGTGTTTGGGGGCTTTGTTTGGGCCCTGTGTTTTTAGCCCCTGTGTTTGGGGGCTTTGTTTGGGCCCAGTGTTTTTAGCCCCTGTGTTTGGGGGCTTTGTTTGGGCCCTGTGTTTTTAGCCCCTGTGTTTGGGGCTTTGTTTGGGCCCTGTGTTTTTAGCCCCTGTGTTTGGGGGCTTTGTTTGGGCCCAGTGTTTTTAGCCCCTGTGTTTGGGGCTTTGTTTGTGTTTTAGCCCTGTGTTTTTGTTTGCCCCTGTGTTTGGGTGTTTGTTTTGGGCCCAGTGTTTTTAGCCCCTGTGTTTGGGGGCTTTGTTTGGGCCCTGTGTTTTTAGCCCCTGTGTTTGGGGGCTTTGTTTGGGCCCTGTGTTTTTAGCCCCTGTGTTTGGGGGCTTTGTTTGGGCCCTGTGTTTTTAGCCCCTGTGTTTGGGGGCTTTGTTTGGGCCCTGTGTTTTTAGCCCCTGTGTTTGGGGGCTTTGTTTGGGCCCTGTGTTTTTAGCCCCTGTGTTTGTTTGGGGCTTTGTTTGGGCCCTGTGTTTTTAGCCCCTGTGTTTGGGGCTTTGTTTGGGCCCTGTGTGTTTAGCCCCTGTGTTTGGGGGCTTTGTTTGGGCCCTGTGTTTTTAGCCCCTGTGTTTGGGGGCTTTGTTTGGGCCCAGTGTTTTTAGCCCCTGTGTTTGGGGGCTTTGTTTGGGCCCAGTGTTTTTAGCCCCTGTGTTTGGGGGCTTTGTTTGGGCCCTGTGTTTTTAGCCCCTGTGTTTGGGGGCTTTGTTTGGGCCCAGTGTTTTTAGCCCCTGTGTTTGGGGGCTTTGTTTGGGCCCTGTGTTTTTAGCCCCTGTGTTTGGGGGCTTTGTTTGGGCCCAGTGTTTTTAGCCCCTGTGTTTGGGGGCTTTGTTTGGGCCCTGTGTTTTTAGCCCCTGTGTTTGGGGGCTTTGTTTGGGCCCAGTGTTTTTAGCCCCTGTGTTTGGGGCTTTGTTTGGGCCCAGTGTTTTTAGCCCTGTGTTTGGGGGCTTTGTTTGGGCCCAGTGTTTTTAGCCCCTGTGTTTGGGGCTTTGTTTTTAGCCCAGTGTTTTTAGCCCCTGTGTTTGGGGGCTTTGTTTGGGCCCAGTGTTTTTAGCCCCTGTGTTTGGGGGCTTTGTTTGGGCCCAGTGTTTTTAGCCCCTGTGTTTGGGGGCTTTGTTTGGGCCCTGTGTTTTTAGCCCCTGTGTTTGGGGGCTTTGTTTGGGCCCTGTGTTTTTAGCCCCTGTGTTTGGGGGCTTTGTTTGGGGTTTTGTTTGACCACTGCAGTGGGCGCAGTGTTTAGTGAGTTTGTTGTTGTCACGTGTCATAGCAGTCACTGCTCCTTCATCTTGATGGGACCTGGATTACAGTGGCATGGTCCAGTTAACCGTGAAATCACACACACACACACACACACACACACACACACACACACACACACACACACACACACACACACACACACACACACACACACACACACACAGGCAGTAGCAGAGTGAAGGGCCAGATGGGTTTTGCCCTTGGTGATACAGATCATTTAACACGTCTGCAGCCCCTGACTCTGCTCTCCCAGTGTAAGAAACTGCCTCGCTGGATACGAACGGCTCTGTTTTGCAGAGGAACAAAAACTGCATTTTTTTTTCAGCTTGCCTTAAAGGGAACCTGGGCAGAAATCTGAATAAGAGAAAAGTCAGACCTATCCATTTCTCTTTGTTTTCCTCCCCAACTTGCATTCCAAAGTTACACATTTGTGATACATTGTGCTGTAATGCAAGCTGACTGGGATTGTGAGCATGCTCAGTCTGTGTGTGGCCAGCCAAGTGCACTCATGGGGACATGCCTCTGGCTGGGTGGCCACCCCCCAGTGATTTGCATGTGCAATGGCTGTCCACCCCCTCTTGCAGTGCCACAGTCCATCCATTAAACCAGTAACAGGCCGAGAGCTGGGAAGGGGAGCAGCAGAGACACTGTGGCTGAGTGTCTCACAGGAATGAGAGCCTGCAGGAGCAGGGTCGGGTATGTCTGAGATCGTGCCTATGAGCCACGCGGAGGGTGCTGGAGGTGACTGTGTTTAGTGGGGGGTTGTGGGATACGATCTGGTGATGCGGTGTGATCAGTGACAGGGCCTGTGTGTCACATGCTCTCTCACTGCAGTGGAAGATCTCACCACCTCCACAATTCTATTTCTAGTTTCTCTCTTCCATTCTTCCTCCCCCTTTCTCTTTCTCCAATGCTTCCTCTCTCCCTCTATCTCATCCCTTTTTTCTTCCCCCATCTCTCTCGCTCTCTCCCTTTCCTTCTCCCTGAATCAGAAGCAGGCAGGTGAGACAGGTTTGATGATGCTCAGTGCTCAGGTGCTAGTGGTCAGCCATGCGCGCTAGCCTTGGCCACACTGATAACTATGCAGCCAGACCTTCTCTGAATTCCACATTCCCTCCAGAGTTCCGTGTTATTTTCTGTGCTCCAGTTATCTCCTTTATTCCGTGCACTCACATTCATTCCCCCGCGCTTTCAGTCTTCAAGATTCACCCATGGCCTTTTGTGTTCGGTCACAGTTCAGTTCCTCTAGCAGCCATATTTTGTAAAATGTACACAGAAATGAAAATGACTCTCAGGTGTGCAGGTTTTACTAGCAGTCAGCTTCCCATCAGGGTGCTGCTGTTTCCAGTAAAACCTGTAACAGCCCGAACAGTGATGCACGAGGAGTGTCATTTACATCCACAGTGCAGAAGATGGTGGTTCCTGTGCTATGTTAAGTTGTATCCCCTTCTTCACTTAGACTTGTGTGAGTGGTTCCCGGTGTGTGTAACGTCTTGTGTGTGTTCCTCCTCCAGTGCGAAGAGGCCGGCGGGACTAGGCAGCGTCCTTAACAGACTCTCAGGGAAGAAACAGAAGATGAGCACGCTGGAGAAGTCCCGGCTGGACTGGGACACCTTCAAGACCGAGGAGGGCATTGGAGATGAGTTGGCCACCCACAACCGGGGGAAAGATGGGTGAGTGCGTGCGTGCGTGCGTGCGTGCGTGCGTGCGTGCGTGCGCGTGTGAGAGAGAGAGTTTGTGAGTTTGCGAATGCGCATGCATGTGCCATTTGAGCTGGTTGAATCCATGTACTCAGACCTGATGCAGAGAGCAGAGGAACTGAAACTACTGGGCGTGGTGTCCATCTTAACTGCCTGATCATAAAACAACATCCAACTGAACTAAAGCAGAGGGTGTGACGTCTTCAAAGCTGCCCGATCATAAAGCAGCACCCAGATGAACTGAAACAGTGGGCGTGGCTGTCCATACAGCCACAACACGATGCTGCATATGGTGGAAGTGAAACGGGGTGCCGTTTTAGGCGTCCCTCTCACTGCCCGCCCACAATGACACAGCAGATAGGATTAACAGGGCTGTCAGACGGGACCTGAATTGTTATTCTTCTTCCCCAAAGGTTACGTCTGCGCAGATGAATAATTGATTGTTCCTTTCTGCCCTGACTAACGATCTGAGCCGGCCGGCTGCTAGTGTTTACAGCACACGCCCCCCTCCCCCTCATTCTGCCATACCGAGCTGATAGAGTGGAACTGCACCCCACGTTAAAAGCAAACAAACTTCCTCGCCTGTATTTGTAAAGCATCTCAGAATAGCAATGCCTGATCCAGGATTGGCTTTGTCTTTTTGCTCATAATGTGTAAGGGTATGGTATGAGTAAGGTAAGTCTGATTTTGCAACAGTACGCTGAAATGGATACAGTTATGAGCCCTGACGGCTAGTGTCCATTCCCAGCCCTGTCTCTGTGGGTTTAGCAGACTGTAGGGGAGTAGGGCTGTTTTGACTTGGGCTGGGGGGGGTGGTGGCTCTCTGTGTGCGAAGACTGGTCTGAGTCAGCAGGGTGGGGGGGTGGAGGGTGGTGGTCGGTGATGTCATTTGGCCCATATATGGCTGCATGGCAACACTGATGTTTACCAAAATGCCAGTGAGCTACTGGAGGTGTGGTTTTTGGATCCAGATCCAGGCCCCCCCATGAAGAAAGTGACACTGACAGTTTGACCGTGTTAAGCACGAGAGGACTGTGTTTTTGCACAGCATGATTGAGTAGCATCTGAGACGACGGCCTGATTTGGAAGGGAATTAATCCTCTCAAGATCCCAGACTGAAGGCAAGCAGCCATCAATCTGGACATTACCTCAACCTGAGGAGGCAATTAACACGGGGGGCTGGGGGGGAGAGGAGGAGGGGCAGAGGGTAATGGAAGAAAGGGGGGTAGGGGTGGGCACACAGGTGCTGAGTGGAGTAGAGGGTCCAGTGATGCGTGTATTTATGAGAGAGCTGGTAGAAAGAACATGTGTTAAGCTGGTGTGGGGGTGTGTGGGAGGTCAATAAAGAATAGTGTAGGCTACATTCAATCAAAAGCACTTAGTCTCTGAAAGGACACATCCAATTCAACCAAAGCAGACTTTTACTTTACATAATGACTTTCTGTGACTATTTTACATTACATAATAACTTTCTGTGATTATTTTACATTATGTAATAACTTTGTGTGATTATTTGATATTCTATTGGAGGCAAGCAAACATGTCCTTTTGTATAGAGTTCCTTTTATTTTGAAATAGAGTAGCAAATACCCTGAAATACTAAAAAGTCCATTTTGATTAATTTGTGTCTTTCCTTAATGAGACTAAGTGTGTTTGATTACATATAGCTCTGCGTGTTTCTAAAGGAAGGAACAATGGGAGCAAGTGAAGGTGTTTGTGGGAAGTTTTTATTATTATTATTATTTTTACCTTTATTCGACCAGGGTAGCCACAATGAGATTTCCATCTCTCCTTCAGGTTTGTGCAAAACATGTTTGAGGAGAGTATGAGGGTGAGAGTGCTGGTAGAGAGGATATGAGCTGGTTTTGGAACACGGGTGAAGAGAGGGTGATAGAGGAGAGAGGTTCACTGAGAGTGTGTCGCTGTTGGTAGTTGGCGCACCCCGTTCAGAGCCCACGCCAGCGCCCCCAGCTCCAGGGAGAAACTCCCTGCCTCTCTCCCCCTTGCCAGGTCTCAGCGGGCGATTACCCAACCGTGTCTGACACTTTAATTACACGCAGCCCGCATCGTTGTAATTATGCTGTGCTTGGCAACGGGGTGTTTTCTCCCCCTTGACGGCATGGATTTCCCCTTCCCGGGATTAGCAGTCACCTTAATTTCTGACAGGGGTGGGCTGCCAGTCTGGAGGTGGGGACAGGAGCTGGGACAGGGGTGCGCATTTGGGAATCAGGGGGAGGAGATGGTGCTGTAGAAAATACACAAACTCTGTGAGTGTGCGTGCGTGCGTGCGTGCGCGCACGTGTGTGTATGTACATAGACCAAGGCATGTTTTATTGCTGCTTGACCCACAGGGCTCCGCTCTCTCCTTTTTCAATCCCATCATCCCTCTTTTCAAACAATCAAAAATCACTTTCATTCCTCTACGCCTCTGTATCACAGCCTGTATTAATGAGCACTCTGCTTCACTGAGAGAGGGAGGTGGAGATGAAGGGGAGAAAGAGGACTGGAGACAGGGACTATTTAAATGAACAGAGAAAACATTTGGGCTTTTAATAATTTAACTTCTGCATTCTTAAGCAGTTGTTATAAGAAATTAATAAATCATGATATACTATGTTTTTTCTTACTAAGTTCATGTGACCATATAAATAATGTACATATGTGCATGTATCCACACATGTGTATTTATATATTTTATAACCACTTGAGCTGCCCTGAAAGAGCAGCATAGCATGTTTGGCTGTGTAGGGAACGTTGCCTCCCGTCAGCTACTGCATCATTTTTACTAACTCATGAACAGTGCCAAGATTTGCTTTAATTTGCAAAAGTTTTTTTTCATAATGTATCACTATTTATTCAGTTTCCTCTTAAGCATTTTTTTCCTTTGCTGTGTAATGTTACGTTGTTGGATTTTAAATAGTCTCTTTCCGAAATTTGATTAGGTCCAGATTGCTTTTTGTTTGCAAGAGAAGGCGGGTAATTGTATTTTAATGGGGTTACATTTCTTGCAGTAGCTACATGTGGTAGTTTTCAGAGCAAAAGGCCATTATGTTGCTCCCCATATAATTGTGAAAAACACCACATGTGCATTGTTATGTCATATGGATTAAGTTCAACCAAATGAATAATTATGTGCTTAATGTTTGAAAAATTCTTTTTACATTTTTTAAATTATTCTTTGCATTTTTTAACGTCCTTAGCGTGAGTCTGTTTAATATGCGTGAATGCCTGTCTAAATTCACTTTAATGTTAGAAAAAGATTACAGGGTACGCCGTAACCATGTCTAGGAATGAGAGTATCTGTGGTCTGTACAGTGGGATCCCATTCTTGGAGCAAGAGCGTCTGTGGTCTCCAAAAAGGGTCTGATATCTATGGTGTGTTGACAGCAGGGTCTGAGTTATGAGGGCTGTGCTCTGTGAGGGTTTGAATGTGTCACTTGCTGTGGAGGATTTATGAGCATCAGCGGAAATTCCACGAGTCGCCTCCCAGGATGCGCTTCCTGTTAGGAGTGAAAGGACAGAGGAGGACAATGGCAGAAGATCTGAGTTTGTACATGCGAACAAATGATGTTAGATTTTTAATGATGTTTGCAATGGGACATTATCTTACGTGGTGTTGGATTGCAATTTGTCTGTCATTTCAGTGCTTGATTGTCTGTGAGCTGTATTTGAAGTTGGGAGCACAAGTGGCACTGATTACTGGATTGTGTGTGGTGTCAATTACTGTATTTGTGTTAGCGGTTAGCTGGAATGTGTGCGTTTATGTATTGGATTCTGAGCGATTTTATTTATTATAATTCAGGTGGTGTTAGTTATTGTATCGTGAGTGGTTTTAATTACTGGATTGTGGGAGTGTTAAGTTGGAATGTGAGTGGGTTTCAGTTGTTGAATTGTGAGTTGTGTTAGTGGTTGAGCTGTGAGCTGTGTCACGCACTGTGTTGTCAGTGGCCTGTGGTGGTTACTGGGTTGTGGGTGTTGTTTTGTGAGGGAGTGACTCCCGGCTGGATAGGGCAGGATCCCTCTCCTGACTGGTGTTTTAGGGCTGGCTGTGTGTTTCAGCTGCTTTGGGGGGAGATGGGTGTCAATGTGCCTGGTTTTTGCCCGGAGGAGCAGTGGACTGGGGTGGATTTTGCTGAGGAGGAAGAGAGTACTGAAAGACCACCCTCCGTCAGGGTCCGGGTGAAGAGGCCTTTGTCCTGGCAGGCACGCGAGGGCCCCGCGGGCTTGGCCCTGACGCAGTGTCCTGAATGCGAATGTGTGCCCGCGCGTGCGAACCCCCACCCCCCACCCCCACCCACAGACCCCCAGGGCCACAGGATGTGCTGAGCGCACTGCAAATGAAGATGCGTCTTTGTGAATGCTGCGGCCTGACATGCACGCACATACTCACACACTCACTCACACACATGCACAGACACGCACATACTCACACACACACACACACACACACACACACGCACACAGCTCCCTTAGGGCAGGCTGTGTCACACAGGCCTGAACCCTCATCGTCAGTACGGGGGCATCTCCCAGGCCTTTAGCTCATATACTGTATCTCATACAGGGCTGAGGTATCAGTGCTGTGTATCTCACCCTCTTGCTGCATTAATTTAGTTATGTCTTACAATTTGACTATTCTTTGATTGCCTTGATCTTTCTAGTGGGTACATGTATATCACTCCAACTTCAGTTAATGTTAAGATTTATGATGTTTTGCATACTTGCAGTGTTTCATGTATCTCTCACGCTGCTGGCAGTGGTTATATGAATTTATCATTGTTTTAGGACAGTGAACATTTTGTATTTCACTGTAAGTCCAGTCAGTTATTAGGTACCACTCTTAGCATCTTAGCATCTAAATTCAGTGAGAATGTTACACATACATTTTATTCATGGAGTTAGTTTATTTGTATACATTGAGTAGCCTTTTTAATGAGGAACATTATCTAGGAAGTCAGTTCTCAGTTATAGTGGCAGTGTTGGGATTAGTTCAGACAGGGGCTTCAAGGGATTGTGTCATCAGTGAGATGCAAGAAGTGGTTTTGTGGCCAGATGTAGATAGGGGGTTTTCTTGAGAATCTCACCAGGTCACTGGGGTTAACACCAACTTCTCTTTTGTGAAGTGCCTTGAGATCTGTAATAACCACAGTGAGACTGACCTCAGTTTATCTCATCCAAAGGACAGCACCCTCTAAGAGCAGTGCCTCCGTAGCTGTGCTGGGGGGTATGGGATTTTCTCCATGGTCCACAGGGAAGACTGTCCCCCCCCACTGGCCCCCGCCCATGCCCTTTCTATAGCAGGAGATTTCCCAGCCAAGTGCTAACCAAGCTCACACCTGCTTACTCCTGCGGTTTCATGAAGTGTTCAGTGTGGTATGACTTCTGGTTATGACTTCTGTACTTCACAGTCCCTCAGATTCAATTAAACATATACTATTTAAGCGCATATGCAACACAACCAAACCAGAGCTTACCATACAACATGAGTTTCTTTGAGTATATTCTTTTCAATTGGAGATGAGCAAAAGTCCATGCAAATGTGTTCCTTTCATTCTAACATATAAGAACATACACCCCCATTAACATTTTGACTGAACTGCATATGGACATAAAGTGACTAAGTTCAATTAATGAGCCAATGAGTGCAGGGCCAGAGCAGGTCTGCATTCTCACGTCAGCGTGGAATAGAAGAGTGGAGAAGGGGGAGATCTCTGAACGTTAGGAAAGTGTAGTTGTACTCTCAGGCATGATACTTTACCGTTGTTCCTGTGGCAACTGTGACCCAGCTGTGTAAACACACATGCTGAGGCACAACTGGCAAAGGGGGTCTGCAACACCCCCTCCAACAAATTATGTAGTTAGTCACCTCATCCAGTCCCATGCCCCATTTATCATACATCATACTCTGTTAAACTATTAACAATATCTATCAGTACAAAATTTTAAGAAACGGAGAACTGTCAGTTGAAAGGAGTAAGCTAATCTGACTCTTTGCAGTGTATTTCATGAAGCTACATAGCTCATTGTCCTATAGTAACACTTTATCTCCCAGGGAGAATATGTGACTTCATTTCTTTAGACTCCCTCTGGGGTCTGTAGTGGTAGGTGGGTTAATTGGCAGAGAGGCCCGGGAGAGGCTCTGGCCCCGCCCTGCCAGGTAGAAATGCTGCATGTGACGATGACGGCAGACCTTGTCACTGGGACGTGTTGAATGTAGGCCAGGCAGAAACTGAGGGGGACCTTTCTCAGCTAGCGACCCCCGCCCCCTTGTTAAGAACAGCCAACTGTTAAAATGCATACACTAGGTCTCCAAATAGATGATGTCACCGCTTGGCATAGTAAGGGTAATGATTAGATGATAAAATGAAAGTAGATATTAAAACGTGATGGAAGGTCACTGATGTGGCAACCCAATCAGATGGCACTGAAGAGCATGTGACTCGTCAGGATCGAGTGTTTGGCGGCTTGTGCGCTGGGATTCTTGCAGCAGAGCTCCTTTAGGGGACCTGGTCGGTCTCAGTCTTTTTGGGTCTTTTTCACAGGCTGCTAATTTAGACCCACAATTACAGGTTGTTTGGCTTCTGATCCAAATAAAGGCCCTTGGTGGAAGTAATGAGGCCAGCTTTGAACTGAAAGCAGGTCTGTCTTGTCCCTGGAGGCCTGTAATTACCCAGCATGCCTCTGTGCAGCGTGAGGGCCTCTCTTTCCTTACCCAGAATGCCTCAGTCCAGTTTTAGGCCTTTCTCCCTCTACCTAGCATGCTCCTGGGCTGTATGAAGTCTCACTCTTCTTACACTACATGCCTCGTTCGTGTGAGGTCTCTCTGTCTCTCCTACCCTTCATTGTCCGTGTGTTATAAATGCAGGGAGGTCCTGAATGAGGGGTGAGCTGTTTTGGCCCTCCGCGGTGTTTTGCTTCAGCTCCAGTTCAGCAGTTGGTACAACAAGCGGGGGGGAAAGGTGGGGGTGGGGTGGGGTCCTGTCCCCTTGAGGTATCTATACATGACATCATCGTCTTATTCTAATTGCCACCCTAGTAACCAACAGCCTTACATTTAACCCCTTCAGTGCCAGCGCCTCAGTGGGGTGAACTAACATAAAAAGTACAGACCTGAATGTTTCAGAAGGCAGAAACTCCTGCTGGGCATAAATGGATCTGTCACTCACTGGAGGTGAAAACTAGGAACAAATGTCTTATTCCTGGAAGCTGGAGATTTTTAAAGTGACCTCTCCATAATCAGACAAGGGGGTAATCTTTTACACAGCATTCCACAAACTGCGTGTGGGAAGAGAAAGCCTAAAACAAGCAAACTAAAAACTGAAACCAAGTTTAAAAATAAATCACGCCTGTCATGCCAAATTACTAGCTCACTCTCTCTACCCATTTGTTTGAGTGTCTCTGCGGTAGGGATGTGGTTTCTGCAGTTGGTGAGCACCACAGGGCGTGGACCATGAGGGCCGGGGGCAGAACAGGAAGCATGAACCATTGGGGTCCGTAGTAACACATTTGGAGGGGACCGCAGACTTTCTGGGGTTCGGTAGCTCTGGTCTGCCACAGTTTTATGCCACACCCAGGGAGCCCCCTTTTAGCCCAGAGAACAGATAGCCTCCCACTATAACATTAGACTGGGGAAACAGTCACATTCTCTGCAGATTGGAGTTGCTGAAAACAGCCATCCCGCCTCTGCAGATTAGGTACAGAGACCAGGGACCCAGTGTCCCTCTCAAAATTTAATAAGGGGAGCCATTACCATGGCTCTGAGATTGGACACAGGGAACAGCTGTCCTCCTCCTGCTCGGTAGGCAGGTGGAGTAAACGTAAAGCCTAGCATCCTTGTACAGATCGAGTAGAGGGAATAGCCTGCCTCTTACTGCAGGATTAAATAGAGGGAATAGCCAGGCCCCCACTGCAGATCGAGTAGAGGGAAGAGCCAGCCTCCCACTGCAGATGGAGTAGAGGGAAGAGTCAGCCTCCCACTGCAGATCGAGTAGAGGGAATAGCCTGCCTCCCACTGCAGATTGAGTAGAGGGAAGAGTCAGCCTCCCACTGCAGATCGAGTAGAGGGAAGAGTCAGCCTCCCACTGCAGATCGAGTAGAGGGAATAGCCAGCCTCCCACTGCAGATCGAGTAGAGGGAATAGCCTGCCTCCCACTGCGGGATTAAATAGAGGGAATAGCCAGGCCCCCACTGCAGATCGAGTAGAGGGAAGAGTCAGCCTCCCACTGCAGATCGAATAGAGGGAATAGCCTGCCTCCCACTGCAGATCGAGTAGAGGGAATAGCCAGCATCCCACTGCAGATCGAGTAGAGGGAATAGCCTGCCTCCCACTGCGGGATTAAATAGAGGAAATAGCCAGGCCCCCACTGCAGATCGAGTAGAGGGAAGAGTCAGCCTCCCACTGCAGATCGAGTAGAGGGAATAGCCAGCATCCCACTGCAGATCGAGTAGAGGGAATAGCCTGCCTCCCTATGAAATTCGGGTAGAGGGACCAGTCGTCCCCCTTCAGCCAGGCCTTTTCTGCTGCCGCTTCATTAGTCTGACACCGGCAGCCTGGGGGTCCAGTCGCGGGCTGGGGGGAGGAGCGTGATGGACAGGAAGCCTGATTCCCCCATCCTCCCCTTGGCTAAACAGGCCGGCTGGGGGTTTCCAGGCTGCGCAGTCAGGCCCAGGGTCCATGTGTGCTGTGCATAATCCAGCTGAGAGACTCCATTTTCACTCTTATTACTCTCTATTCAGTTTTATACAGCTCTCTTTTATGTTCAACCATTTATTTGTTGATTGCTGAATTTGTTTGTTTTGTCGACTCTATAGTATCGTCATGGTCTTGTATGTAGCCTGAATTTAAATAGAAGGAGTCTATTAGAATAAAGTAGGGAGAGGGGAGAGTTATAGTCTGGGGAGATAGACAGGGAGAGAGAGAGAGAGAGAGAGAGAGAAGAGAGAAAGAGGTTTGGGGGAAGAGACAGGATTGTAGAGTAGAAGTATATTATTAGCTGACAGACAAAATGGGGTCAGCGTGTGCAGAGCTCACTGAACTCTCCCGTCTCTCAGCGCTGCTGTTGTGGACCGGACTGTTCGGGCTGTGGGAGCTGGGTGCAGTATGCACTGTGTGCTGAGAACAGTACCCAGTGTCGGCTTCTATGGGACACCACTGGGTATCAGTCAGTCAGTTTGTCTGTCTGCACAAGTGAAATTACTCCCTTATAGCTAAACATAGCCTTTAATTACTGCCCTGTTTAATTAGTGCCTGTGCAAGGTCTCTGATTGAACAAACCATCTTGTTTACTTGGTTTTGCTTGACAGTCTGTTTTTTAGCAGATGCTCCAGTCCAGTGAAACCTGCTGCTCTTTACATGACACACACACACACACACACACACACACTTGTGTGTTATAAACATCTTCAGAGATTTGGGGTTTATATATGCTGTGACTCAGATCATGTCATTCAGCAAAAGAGGTACTCTCACCTCGGGTTCCGAACCTGAATCGGTTCCTTTTTCATGTCCGCAGATAGCCTCATCTACTGAGCGTGTGCCAGATTAGACGACGCGTCTGGAGTTTGGGAACCGTCCTCAGAGCTCAGATGATGCATGCGCTGAAAGCGGAGTGTTCAGAAGCAGCCGCTGTTTCATCCTCTCATAGAGAGCGGTGCTCATTTCCCTGGAGACGGGCGGGAAACCGCCGCTGTTCCTCCCTGTGATGCTCGCTCGCACACTTATCCCGGATGAGTGCACAGTTGTCACCAGGCATTTGTAAGGAGGCAGGCCTGACAGGTGACGGGGAAAGGGAGGCTTCTACACGGAGCTGCCATTTTACATCACAGGGAGGTGCAGTGTGAGAAGAGGAGCTATCAGCTAGCAGTGAAAGTGTAAGGCTTCATCGGCCGGAAAACGGGTGGAGTTACCTTGAGTCAGTCACTCGTTGATTTAAATGTGTCAGTGGTAGGTGAGTGAGTTATCATGACACTAATAATGGGCGGAGCTAGCTCGTTTCAACTCATCAAAAGTTTTTGCTCTTTACCATAAAACATAGTGATTGGTTCAAATCAGTTAAATCAGATGAGAATGGTGGCTCTGCTCAATATGATGTCACGTAACTTCATTCTCCAGTCACTTCCTCACTACAGACTTTTTATTGGATCACAGGCTGTGTGGTGCAGCAGGTTGGTTGTCCCATTGGCTGTGTATGTACGGTATCCTTAGACTGACATAGGCAGGCAGGGCTGAGCGTCACTCTGGGGATCCTGTGCTGTAACAATGACTTGATGATCTGTCCCCTTCACAAAGGGAGGAGGGGCGCCCCGCCATCTGAGCCGGAAGGGATTGCATAACTGATGTGGAGTGTTGATAATGTGTACAATAGGCTTGATGTGTGTTTGTGTGTGTATTTTTTCCTCTGCAGATACATTGAGAGAAAGAACTTCCTGGAAAGGGTGGACCTCAGACAGTTTGAGCAGGAGAAGACCGTTCGCCTAAGCAACATGAAGCGGTGACAGACACACGCACACACACATTCATCCCCACACGCAGGCACCCATATGTAAGAGATGGGTTCAAATATACACACATATTCATAGGAGATGGACATATACATGGAGAAACACACACACGCAAAATAGAGAGTGACTCAGACACACAGATACTGATAATACAGACACTGATAGATGCTGATGCACACAGGTACTGATACACACACATAGACACTGACATATACAGTCAAACTTTAACAACGAGACATACACAGACATGTGCTAATACAAACACACATACAGACACAGACACACACACACACTGGCACAGCCTGTTCCCTGCTGCACTCGCCCCGGTTCATTGTGCCCGTTCCCGACCCCGGCCCGCTGGTCCTCTGTTTCGCTCTGTGCCCCGCCCTGCCCTGCCAGCAGTGAATGCCGTTACACAGACTCTCAGCATGAGGGCTCAACCCTCTCTCACCTGTGACGGACATGGCCGCGGCGTCACCTGCCCGCTGCTTCTCCGGGCCCAGCATGCACAGCAGAGCCTCACGAGGCCGAAGAGTGGCCGAAATCCTGCCTTTAAACCGCTAATTGGGCTCCAGAACCTGCTTTTGAACCTTCTCATTCATGATTGACAAGATTAATAATTTAAATAAGGATCACCCATCTACAGCTCATTCTTTTTTAATGCAATTTGTCAGTCAAAAGGTCGGAATGAAGTCAAGACTCGGCCTGGTCTTAATATTTAATCTCTCGTGCACCTTCAAGCAGTCTCAACAATCTCGTTGTTGTGCTCACAGCTGTTTGAAATGAACAGCAAACAGGCATTTGCAACATGTGACAAGTAGTTGCATAACAAGGGATGCAACTGTTGACAGTTATTATAAAATATTCCCTTGTTAATCAAACCAAAAACATAAAAAATGAGGCCCAGCCCAATCAGAAGTTTAAAGGTAAGACTTCAGTCTCCTCCTGTTTAAGACTGATGACAGCTCAGTAGAACCACATATTCTGTAAAACGTCTATGTGGTAATCTCCTGTCTTCCTTCCACCCTCTGTGTTTCCTAACTATTGGAGGTTCCTGGTTGGTAACAGGTTTCCGGTGCTGTATTACAGTGTGTGAATATTAAAGCAAAGGCATGCCCAATGATAGAACATCACAATGTGTCTACTGTATTGTCATAGACTGTATCCCCTCATGAATATTCAAAAGATTCAACACAATTGGATTGTTTTTGCTTCATCCATATAATAGGGACACTGTCAGAACTTCATGTTAAATAGTATGGAGAGATTATCTGGTGTCTGTGCTTGTATGTGTGTGCGTGTGCGTGTGCGTGTGTGTGTGTGTGTGTGTGTGTGTGTGTGTGTGTGTGTGTGTGTGTGTGTGTGTGCGCGTGTGCGTGTGTGTGGTCTGTGACAGGCAGAACTGGGCCTGGTTAATTTGAATGAGCACCGCACATCCAGAAATCCTTAGTGCTGTGTGAATCGGATGTGAACGTTCCAGGATAATAATTGAATCCCAAGCTTATTTTAAGATGGTCAAGTATTCCCACCTTTTGACCTTTCTGGAACAAAATGTACAATTCTCCTGGCAGTCAAACCCTACCACTTCTGCCAACTGCCCCATTTGTGTGCCAGTGTCAAGAAGTCAATTTTGCGTTTTGATTGGCGGTATCTTTTGTTCTTTTGAGTAAAAAATGTAGCTCTTGTCATAGATCTCTGCTTAGTGTCACATTCGGGTGTTGAGTTTACACCCCACTTTTTTCATGAATCAATGTTTTTAAGAGAACTGTTTTTGTAAAGCCCCTATAATTTAACCACCCCCGTCCGTCCCCTGAGAGATGGGGGGATATGTGCCCAGAATATCAGTATACCTGTACTACTGTCTTCAATGTCAGCTTAATAACAAAGCAGTACAGTGTAATTATGTTGTAGTAAAGCCAGAGAACAGTCTGTGCTAATTACATACTAGTACAGTGGCACTGACAAAAGCTAATTCAGGGACTCTTATTTTTAGTGTAAGTAATAACAGAACGGTTAATTCAACACCGTGTGTTTGTATGATGCTAACTCAAAAAATTGCCACTGCATTTTGTCTTTTTTTTTTTCCTGGTGTTTTCTTTTTTTTATTGTGGTCATTGTGGTGATGTACACAAATACCATGACTGTATACAGTACAATAAAAGGCAATTTGTGTGGATGTTTTTTGTAAAGAAGGGAAATGTGTTTTTGTCAGATGTCCCCCAGGTTTCGGTATGTTTCATCTGGAAAAGTGTGTGCGTGTGTGCGCATGTGCGTGTGTGTGTGCATACATTAAAAAAGTTGAGGTAATCATTAATCACTCATCTTTTATGGTTTCCTGTGTGCGTATGAGTGGTGGAGTAATAAGACAGTTTTAAGGGAGTTTCCTGCCTCTCTTATTGGCTGGGAGCTCTGCCCTGTATCCTGTCCAAAAGCTGCATTTGGATTGGTCAGAGGTCAGTGGCTCCGTTGCTGGCCTTGCCCTGGGGGACCGTGTCCATCATGAGCTCACTGACCCGGCTGACCGTCAGACAAGCTGACACAGAGTGTGCTTACGCTCAGCCTCTGCCAATAAGGGACTTCCATCAGTTTGAGTGTGGGAATTCTCCCTCATTCTGAACTCCTTCACAGAACTTCTACAGATGGGAATTTACCTTATTGCTAAATCTGGAGAAATATTCAGTTGTCCTTGACAAACAAACTAATACGAATGATAACAATAGGAGTATTCAGTCTTAGCAGAAAAAGACTAAGAGCGTGGACTTTTGTCATAGCCCTGCATTAAAACTCCTGAATTTGTCCTTCAGTGTATCAAAGTCAGTTGAAGACCACGATCAGTCAGTTGATTGGTTAGCACACAAACCGACCTTTTCTGATTGGAGTGCCCTGGAATAGACCCTTAGTACATAGTCTGAGTGACCTTGTATTGTTGTAATCAAATGTCTCTTTTCAGTTTGCCTTAATCAGTCCATTATTTCGTGCCATGCTCACTGAAGTCTCCAGTCAGCGCAGGTAGAATCTGAACCTGAGGTGTGTATCACAAAGAGCATGCTCTGCCACGTGGTTTTGACACTCGTCCTGAAGCACAGCGGCTGGTATTTGGTATTTGATCCACATGTGTAGGCTGGTCCTCCAACAGTCAAATTCTCAGGAACAAGCCCAGTGGAATGCCACGCCCAGCTCCAGCACAAGCACCTTTCCCAGAGTGCCGATGGGGTCTCCACAGCGATGCATGCTGGGACAAGCCGTTTGCTCATCGGCGCAATGATCGCTGTAAGGTTATTAGCCTGGGTACCAGCTTTCCTGAATATCTGTCTGTTTGTCACCCCAGTCCCTCGGTTTCTCACCATCTCCTGCTGTTCTAGTCTGTCCTTTTCTGCCTCCCCCTCTCTCCCTGTCCCTTTTTTTCCCCTCCTCCTTCCTCCTCCTGCTCGCTCTGTCTTCCTCTATCCAGCCTGTCTGTAGAGTGCTGAGGCGGCTGGTTTAGGTGGCAGTGAGGAGCCGGAGTAAATGAGTCTGCCGCTGCCTCCGCTGTGCCGCATCAGTGGCGGACCTGAGGGAGCAGCGCAGGCTTAATGAAGAGCTGCACGGCCTGCTTTCACTGGGGAGTGAGGAGGAGGAGGAGGAGGAAGGCAGCAGCTGAAGCTTGTTTCGGTTGAAGGCTTACGTAGGATTGGAGCTGGATCAGAAATGGCACGTCTCCAGTAAAAGTCTCAGCAGCGGAGGAACCATGATTTTATGGTGACATGAGGCCAGTGCATCATGGGAGAGGAGGAGCAGTAATCATGCCCAGCGCCTGCTTTGGAAAGGGGGAAAGGTCTCCTATAGAACATTATAGGAAAGAGTAATTTTTCCCCAGTGCATCATGGGGTGAAAATAGAGTGAATGGCATAGCTAGGTGCTGAGGACAGAGCTTTCTGACAGTCAGTTTGGATCAGCAATCCCACCCTTTGCTGATGCAAATCTGCTGGCTTTGGGTGGAGAATGGGAGTCGGGAGTCATCTACGTTGTCTTCCTCTGCTGTTTATCTGTCCACTACCCAGCATGCTCTCTCCCCAGCTCACCCTCCCCAACCCGCACCCAAAAAAAGACACTGCCTCACCAGTCTGGCTCCCCACCCCCAATGGACACCCCCAAGGGAGCCAGGGCATCTGCTGTCTTATTCGCATTGCACTGTTTTTACCCTGAAAAAGGAGGTCACATCTTCACTCATCTCTCAACCTCGTTTCCTCATTCTCTCTCTCTCTCTCTCTCTCTCTCTCTCTCTCTCTCTCATGCCCTTCCTCCTTAGGTCTGACAGTGGTAAAGAGGACTGCTGTTGCTTAGGTTGTTGCTGTAACCAGCGGAAGCGTGTTCTTTCCTTTTGATTAGAAGATACTGAACTTGTTTACATAATTAAGGGTCTTCCTCCTCCCATGCACTACCCAAACCCCACATTTTTGTATAATCTCTTTTTTTGGCAAAAGTGGCAGGAAAGAGTCACAAACACCGGAAGCCCCCTGCTCTCTCGCCTCGTGCGGACACGATCTCGCTCATGGCCGCATGCATACTCACGCATATGCGCACACTGCCGAATGCACCAGGTGAGATGATTTCCCTCCCGTAGGAGCAGCACTGAGATGCTGTTGCGCAGATTGTCGCCCCATACAGAGCTGTGCATTACACATGCCCTCTGTCTCCGTCATCACTGTCCCCATTTGCACTGAGCACAATGGAAGCTGTCTGCGGGAGTCCGTATAGCCTGCACTTACATCCCTCTCTGTCACCAAAGGCTGCTTTTCACATGTAAAATGTAGAAAAAAATGCAATCATCCTCATATTTATTTCAACATTCCTGTTACTGCAGATGCTGGATCCTTCCTTCTGTGAGTGACTGGGTCCTTCTTCTCTTTGGGTCCATCCAGAATTGTGCTATTGCTGCAAGAATCCCAGATGTTGTCTTTCCTCTCAATTTCTCTGAGTCTTCTGGTGTTGCTTGTTGCGGCTTTGTCCTTCTGATTCGCACAAATTCTTTCCCTCTTTCATCATCTGTCTGTCTGTCTGTCTAGCTTTTGTCGTTCTGTCTCTCCCATTGACTGTACCCTCTCATTGTGTTAGTCTCAGGTGAATTGGAGTAAATCAATATCTGACAGGCACTTTTACTTTATTAAAGGAATGGAACAGAAGCTCAAACAGAAGTACAGATGTGCCTCAAGGTTTCCTGCTAATTGCATTTTCTTCTTTCATTTTAGAAGCAAATACGATGGGAAAAAGGCTTCTTATGGGCCCTGTTTTATTGCAAGCTGCTCTCTCTGATCAAAACTGGCTTTTATTATACACACTCATGGACAGAAGAGGGAATATGACTATATCTGTAATGTCTGCAGGTGAAACCAAATTTTTTTTTTAACGAGACTTGGGGGTGGGGGGGACTGGGGATCAACTGTTTGTACAGTGGATGTACTGAATAGACTTGGTTGTAGCATGTGTATGTGTATTTGGGGGCTGAGTGCTTCTTAGGTGGCTCTCGTAAATGCCTGAAATATCCTGCACATGCCTTTTCGCCAGGCATGTGTAGCTGTCCGTCACCAAGCCATTCATATCCAACAGCGGGGAGGGCAGTAAAAATAGACGTGATTGTCAGGAGGACAATTATAACAATTGCTGTAACAAGAGCCAAAAAAAACAGGGAAAATATTTGGAAAGTTTGTGGCACCCCTCTCCCCTAAATCATGCACACTCTGAAAATCGGAGAGACGTTTTTTGAGGGCTAGTGTTAAAGTGCTTGCACCCACATTAACTTTCATGTTGTCTCTGGGTCCCATGTGGTCCTATGCCCTCTTTCTCATATGTGTGAATGTTTTCCTATCTTGTGGGCTTGTTTGCTTTACTTCTGTGGATTCTGTGCTTTCAATAAGGTAGATATTGTTCAGTCAATCACATTCAATTTCAGGTAGCATCCTTATCAAGGGAAAATCGACAGAAGGCTTCAAAGTGTGCACTTCACGCACAAATTGCTGAGGAATAATGAAATGGAAGTGACTAAAAGGATTTTATGTCTTTTGATGAGATTTATTGATATGATGCATGTTATATTTAAATTTATTGTATGTTAAGGGGAAGTGAATTTAAAGTTTGGTCAACAATAATTTTTTCTTCATCTATCTGCCAAAGTAAGCTATTGTCTGCCTTCGCAATTGTTATTGGCAAATCTGCAGTGTTCTGTTTACTTATGCCTTTAATTTGAGTATCTGTGTGTTTGTCTGTCCTAGGTTGTCCTTAAAGATAAAAATGTGAGGGTGGTATATAGGAGAGTATTCTAATGGGTGGAGTTGGTGTCCTTGGTTGGTTGGTGCACTTGTGAAGCCCAAGCATTTGCTGTAATGTCATTTTAGATGACGAGCCTTGTATGTTCAAATATGTTATAAATATTGTATAAATAAAAATAAATATTGTACAGTGAAACTGTGATCTTGATCATCTGCACTTCAGAAAGATAATCCATCTGGATGAACCATTCAGCCATTGGCGATTGGTCACAGTTGAGTTTGGATTTACGATCAGTCAATGCCAGTCAGGGCCAAAGCACAAAGATGTACGGAGTCATGTGCCCAGAGACACCGCGGTGTGTGGCTGATGGAAATGTGGACCTGAGGCCAGATGGACTCACATTCTCTGCACCAGCAGTGCCAGGATTCAGGGAGGACTGGGGAGCAGCTGATCCAATGGACCCAACCCTGGAGCTGACTCAAGCCAGCGTGTGTCAGAACTGATGGAGTGAGAGTGCATTGGACCTAATGAGGTGTTTGTGGGAGACGGGGAAAGTGTTACAGCCCCGCCCCCAAAAAAGATTGGAAGACAAAAAGGGGTGTCACTTCCATTAGGCTTGCATTCCTGATTTCTGCTGCCAACTGTTTTCACACACACACACACACACACACACACACGTATGCACACATGCATACGCACACACACACACATGCACACATGCATACGCACACACACACACACACACACACACATGCACACATGCATGCACGCACACACACACACATGCACACATGCATGCACGCACACACACGCTGTGAAGCAAGGGCATGGAAAATTACAGACCACACATGATCCCAGTACCCACGTACTCTCACTAACCCCATTTGGAATGGTCCATTGACAGATAATGCTCCATGAAGGACTGCGTCCCAGAAAACATTGCAGTAGGTGAGGTTCATGGGCTGCAGTTAGCTAGACCACTCCAATTGGTTCCTTAAGTGTGCATTTGGCATGACCATGCAATACCCATAATTACTTAAAAATGCTCATAAATGACCCTATTAAAATAGTATTAAAATGTAAGCCTTACACATCTAAATGTGCAAAAGAGGACATTACTGTGCTGAACTAGTTCTAGCTTGTAACAGGAGATTCCCATGCTGTCTAGTACAGATGTGCAACCTGGAAAAAAAGAGTAAAACAGTTATTGAAATAGTATGTGATCGATGGAGATATCCATGAAGTGGTGAGACATGGAATTACAAAGTTCCATTCATTAACATGACTGGTTCCTGTTTATCACCAATACTTGAACAGGTCAGTCTGTCCTGTTGTAAAAAACCTTGTCTCTGTCTTTGACCACACCCCCTTAATTAATGTTATGCCCTTATACTTATATACATTATATTACTAAATGTATGCTCCATAAATGTATGTCTGTCTGTGATTTCACACCGCAACACCTGAGGCTGTAGGGAGGTTCCCAGGGTTACGGTCATGTTATGCAGTTTCGGTCTCTTTCTTTTCGGTTTCTTTTTTCAGAAACCATGGCTTGCTTGTGGTGATGTATGGTATCAAGAGCTTGGTTGCCACACAGCTGTTTCAGTCAGGCTTGTGAAGAAGGCTGTATTTCTCATTTCAATGGTCTCCATAGTATTCATACCCCATGCATGTGCTACATTCACCTCTGTAACAGTTATTCATATGAGTTCTGTAGATTCACTGATTTGTAGGTAGGTTACATGAAGCTTGGTGTTACTGCAATGAGTGTTTGTAATAGCAATGGCACTGCATGAATGGCTCTCCAAAGTCTTAAAAGGTGTGCCCAGCATGAATGAGTTGTCGCATCGACAAAAAATTAAAACCGTGCCCTTTAAGTTTGAACCTCGGAGAGCTCTGTTTTCCAAGCGCCTGCGCTCCCTGTGGGAGACCACCCCTTTAAGCCGAACTTGCTGATTCCATCATTAGAGCGAGAGAGCAGCTCTCCGTCTCGTTCTGCAACGGAGTGACATTTACAGCCGCAAATCTGGGAATCAAAGGTTTTCGCACACCGAATGCAATCGGCTGTTAGAGCGTCAGCTCAAAGGATCCATTCCCCGAAGTATCTGATACCGATGAACGTAAAACCGCAAACCGAGTGACATTTACAAGAAGGAGAAAGTCTGTTTTGCGGAGCGGAGATTAGGGGGGGCTCCGTAAATACCACGTACATGCACTGGACTTAGCTGCATTCAGGAGCTGCTCGTAGATGCTTGGAAAACATCCTGACGTTGGTTTTAAACTGAAACCATAAAGAAAAATTAAATACTGGGCTTCGACGTGGATACAGAATAAAACAAATATGGAATAGAAATCGCCACCCCAGTTGTCTGCTTGAGAAGAGAATAACGGTTTTGCTGTTGAAACGCCTGAAGAAGAACTGCTTCCATCAACCATAACGCAGACCCAAACAGCTACTATAAGATGTCTGTCCCGGTAAGTAAAGATGCAAAATAGCCAGTTTTCTGCACCTTGTGATAAACACCGGGCTATAAAGGATCAGCAAATGGCAACAGACCAAAGCGAGAACTCATACAGATGTGAACGAGGGCATGTTGCGTGTCATTTGGTGTGGCATTTTAAGGGAAAATATACGATGCATGATTTGTCTTGTCATAATTTAAGTACCTTGTTTTACGAAAGATGTCAATCAATCGTCTTTTGGAACTAAGTTGTGTGTGATTTGGCGCTGTAGGGCTTTGAGAAATTTAGAAATGTTTTCCCTTCTTTTAATTCCGCTGAGAGCAGAGCAGAGTGCGAGCTCCGCCGCGCGCCGCCAGGCTGGCAAACTGTCAAAAATTCAGAGCGTAGAGCAAATGTAGCTGGAAAATATGCAATTGAGTCGTAGTAGAATTTGAATATTGTGCATTAGTGCCATTAATATATAAACTGAAGGAGGGAGTCCGTAATTACGATACATTTTTGGACTTATATTTTGCCTTTCACAAAAATGTTATCATGTTTTACTGGTTTATCATATACTTAGGCAGAGTTGTGGAATTGACAGATTTTTGAAAATGTAGAAAATTGTTTACCCAATGTGAGGCCTACAGGTAGAGTAATAAATATGTATGAACATAAGGCCACCAACTATGTGTCTAGGTAGTTATTGGCTGGTGAAGTAAGCATTGCCTGTGTAGTAAGAGAAATAATTTAACTATAATTTCCTTTAATCATTGCAAGTTATTCTTGGTTGAATGTTCAGAATTAGATCAATGCTTTCCATGATGTTAACTATGTCAATTATGCATTTTCAATGTAAAGTCTTGCATTGTGTTTTGTGCGTAAAAGACAGCACTATATGCAAAGTAATGCGCTGCAGCACATTTTAAACGCATCAGTCTGTTTTTACAGTACAGTGAAATAATGGTCTGTATGCAAATAATCCTTAATCCTTTAAAACACCAGTCCGCATATTAAAGTAAAATTAAAAAAAAAAATCACATCATTCTCTTCTTTAAAATAGGTGCAAAGAGCACAGTTTTCTTTAAGGGAATCTCTATGTAATTGGCTACTAAATAACCACAATCCTCTTGGAAATCCCTTTCATTAAGTTCTGCACTTCATTAACTGCGTTCCACTGTTGTTCCTCGTCATGGAAGGCCTTGTGCCCACGAGCTTGACTCAGCGCCTGGGCAACCAGCCTCCTTTCAGTGCTATGTGTTCTGTCTAATATACCAGTTCTTTTTTGAACGGGCCACGATTGGACACCACTGTAAAATATTCAGAGCAATCGAAAAAACAACGAATATCGTCCATGTTCTGCCCTTTTAAAAGTATGGTCAGTCACATGGAAATTGGGTTTCTCCATGCGTGACGTAGCAGTAAAAACTGCGTTGCTTTAAGACGTGTTTATATGAGTTCGCCTGAGGAAAGCATTGTTCTTTTAACCTTGACATTCTCGATATTATTCATGTGTTCAAAGCCGCATAACAAGACGTGTTTGAACACGGTGCATTAAAATGCGCGCTAGCTTGTTTGCTGGGTGTAGTAGTAGGCGATGGGTCTTGATGGGTGAATCAAAGGAAATCAGAGCGAAGTGGGTAAGACTCCGACATCAGCCCATGAAGAAGAGTTAAGAGATCACCTGCTTGCCAAAATAGAACATTCTGCCCATGTCAAGGGTTAGAGCACAGGAATGTTTACCGACTCCACTTTGGATAACTTGCAGACTGGTTTTCAAAAGAACGCCAAGTAGGCACTGCTGATCCTGCTTTTCCCTGCTGGGGGCCTATTTTCAAAAGATTACAGTGATTGTGCTGGAGATCCTGGTGGCGAAGAGCAAGCAAGCGCAGATTTGCTCTTACATAAACTATGCCCCCAAGCAATGAACCTGAATCACTTTTCTCCTCTTGCGCAAAATGGTTTGATTCAGGTTTATGGTTTTATTCTGGTTCTGTTCTCTGGGACAAGAGTACCCGCACCTCGGACGGTGCATTTATTTTTTTATCAGGTTGAATTGCTCTCTGCTTTTTCATGTATTTATTAACAAACTGGTTTTGGACTAAAAACTCTCGCGACTTGTAAAAAATGAGTTAAATGAAGTTGCGTAATGTGACTCAGCAGCCAGAAATTATTTTGAAGATCTACCCGTGGACTGAACTAAAGTATTCCTGTGGGTGCCCAGGGTTAATTTCGGGGTCTTGTCTATTTGAACGCTGACATCTGTATCTCTTTGCATCGACATGTCCTGGAAACCTGATATGACCGGGTATGGTTGCACAGTTTAAGTGGAGAGATTTTGTTGCCCTGCAAGCAATGCATTTTCTTGACGGCTTTATGAATTGCCGGTTTGAAATTTACAATAGGCTTATGTGATTTACTGTCAGTGCAGCAATTTCTTTTGCATTGTCATTGCCTGGATTACATTTCAAATAACCCGTTTTTATACAAAGACAGTCTTTCCGTGAAGTTAAATTGTAGCTTTGACCTTGCATCAGAGCTGGTTGGACCCGATGTCATTGCTCCCAGTTGTTCAGCTTCGCCCTCCACTGAATAACGACAAGCAGGGAGCAGATTGGTGTTCTCGTGCCCCCAGGCCTTGGCGGAGCGCGACAGCTGTTCTATGCGCGGAGGAAATGGCAAAGACCCACAAAGCGACCGGATTCCCAAGCGGTGGAGAACAAATCTCAACGGCACACTCAGTTACACTGTCCATGCCATTATATTTACCTTACTTCCACATCTCCACATTTTGTCTCTTAGCCTCGCATGGGTATATTTTTTTGTGAGATGGGCAGATTAACTTGATCACCGAGTTTACATAATCCGAGTCATATACGTTTCAATGTTGCTGTGTTTGAAAACATGTATTCTGTCTAAGAATAGTCTAATGTTTTTTTCATGGATGGAACTTGCTTTTATTTGATCCTCTAAAAGGACCATCCCTTCTAGTGCCAAATCAAACAGATGCCTATGCATTTGGACTTCCATAATTAATTTTCATTCTCTGGTAGTACAATATTGCCAAACAGTTAGAGAGACTCAATTATACTCATAACTACTATGGTGAATCCAACCCCTTTTACAGTAGTGGTCATCCCCCACCATGCTAACAGCCAGTGGTCACCCCTCCCCCCCATCTCAGGGGCCTGTTCACTGGGGCAGAATGCTGCCAGTCCTGGGGAATGCTCGGGTGGGTGCGTGGTCTCCTGAATGGCTTCTCGTCCTTGTCCTTCTCAGTGCTGGTCCCTCATCCTCTGCAGAGGCTTGGTCCAGTTCCCCCACTGTAAGCAACCCTAAAGACTAAGCCTAAGTCCAGTGTTGCAGCACAGACCTGTCAAAACATGGAGGACCCATTAAAAGCACTGATTAAGGGTCCACTAAAAACAGGTGCCTGTCCAGTCTCAGGCCTTCAGCAATCCATAGAAAAAGTAGGATGGGAAAATAGGGAAAATGGTGGGAGAAGGTAAGGGAACGAGGGAGTGAGAAGAAAGAGGGACAATGAAGAGGTATTAGGGTAGAAAGGGAGAAGGGGAGAAATTTGAGGGGGTGGAGATGGAGGTCCAAAGCTTGACCATTCTTGTTGTGAGTTGTGATTTCTTTCAACTGTGCAACAGCCTGCTGAGTGAAATCATTGTGGTTTACAGGATCTTCACGAAACAGCATGAGAATATAGTACAGCTATAATGCTGAAGAAAGAATGGTAATTCAGAAATAACAAATTCCACTGTCTCAAGATTAGTGAAAGATGCTAAATCCCATTTGCATTCTTTCAGTGCTTGTGTTTTCCCTCTCGCAAACACCGTATTTACCTCACATCGTTAAAATCTCGTGTTTAGCCCTGAGCATCAATGTTATCAAAGACAGCGTTCAGACAGAAGACAGCTGACTGTGAAAAGATGGCAAATATTGAAAAGTCGAGCGCAAAAAAAACAAAAGCTTCAATGCGATGCTGCGAAAGATGCTGCTGCAAGGCACTCTGGGAATGATATGCTATTGTAAGAGTCCAAGGACACCTCTGGCGAGAAGGAAGCATAAATGAGTGTCGTCCAGCAGACTATCATGTAAGCATTGAGTCGCACAAACATACATGTGCACACAGCCATTCACACACATATATGTTCCATTAACACACACACTCACCTACACAGATATGGTCCATTCACACAGACACACACACACACACACACACACACACACACAGATATGTATTCCATTAACACATGTGCACACACACACACACACACGCAGATATATATTCCATTAAGACTTGCATACACACACACGCACACTGATAAATTTTCCATTAACACACAGTGCCTACACAAATGACCTCATGCTAATAGGAAGGGCCTGGAGTTGCAGTATAGGGCTGCAGGGATTGTGTTCATATGGAGTTACCGCAGGCAGGTTGATCCTGGAGTACAGTGTGCATGGTGCAGCCTGAGGCCTGGGGGAGATAGCAGGGAGCGGGGAGGGGGGGGCACTGCAGCTACCAGCCCCCCCACCCCATCCCCCTACCCCATCCTCAGGTGGAGCAGGGCTCCGTGGGGTTAAACGGGACGAGGCATGCTGGCAGCCATATCGACGCGGACGTAATGCGCTCGTTTTCAGGAGCCTGACATTTGCCGGCTGTCACAGATGATGCTTAGCATACATATTCATAATCGTCGCCGGGGCAGGTGTCTGCATATCAACATCTCCCCTCAGGCCTCCGGGGTTATTTATATGGGTTGCCCGGGTAACCCACACGAGCCATCGGCTCTTCCTCCCCTGTCAATTTGTTGCTCACCATTCAACGCCAATTTCCTGGCACCACAATTACACAGACATACACATATCTGCATATATAGTGTACACACAAATATATTCCCCTCTCTGTCTCTCTTTAAAATCTTAATTCAACATGCTTTATTGGCAGGAAATACATTTGTGAATATATCTCCTCTCGCTTACTCTGTCTCTCTCTCACTGTGTCCATTGCTCTCTCTCAGAGCTCTCTATCTGCTCTCCACTGGCTGTGCTGTGTGGAACCACTGTGCCCTTTAGTTCTCCAGACATTTTATCATGTTTGTGTGTGGCTGATTCCTCAGCGGAAATTGTAATCAATCGGATGGCAGCAGTGCCATCTGTCACTCCGCATGCTGGTGGGGCGAGTTATGTGAATGAATGCAGGGGATCATGGGTAGTTTTGCTTCGGAATGTGAAAAATCACAGAGAATATTTAGTTGTCATTTGGCAGTATCTTGACATCAATAATTTGAAATGTAGACAGATTTTATGAATTGTATTTTTAAACATTGTATTTTTGGCTTAATTAGGCTTTTTTCACATTGATAGTGTTTTTGTTGACATATTCTTTACCATGACTGGTGCTGCAGGCATAAATATGAACATTGGTGCAAGGGTGAGCTGCTGCTCTCTGAGTGTTTGTACACTTTTTTTGGTCATCTCACATCCGCAGCATGGAGGAAGTGCAGGTTTTTTAGTTTTCCCATGACTACTGTGCCACATAACTGCCATTCAATCTCCTATTGTAGCATTTATCCTGGGATAAAACGCCCGGTCCCTGCGGTCTTCTCATTAGACCTGTTATTCTGTCAAGCATGCCTGGCTTTTCTGTCTTCTGCCTGCTTTTCTGTGGCTCTGAGAGAGTTTGGGACACGTAGGTTCCAACTGTTGTCATATTTTTGAAAGAAGAGGAAGAGAGATGGAGAGGAGCGGAGGGGAGGGGAGTGACTGTTTGGGGAGAGGAAGGAGGGCCCCTGGCTTTCTGTGCAGGGAGACACAGTGGGTAACTGCACTGTCCCACTCCAGCCACAGAGAGCAGGGAGCTACCCCATCCCTGCCTCAACACAACACCCAGCTGTCAGAGGAGTAGTGCTCCCCTCTCCATTCCTGAGTGTGTGTGTGTTTGTGTGGATTAGTGTTTGTGTGTGTGTGTGTGTGTGAGAGAGTGAGCACGAGCACGTGCTTCACGTGTGTGTTTGAAATAGCCTTTTATTGTGTGTCTGTGTGTGTGTGTGTTGGTGTGAGAGTAATAGTACTTTAATATCAACAAGCCAGCCTGCCTGTTTGTGTTGGTATAGAGCGTCTCTGTTGTTGTTGTGTTGGTGGCCATTGACGTTATCTGTCCAGCTCTTCTTTCAGGCTGTGTGCGTCACTGTGTTTGGCAGCTCATTCTGCCCACCTCTTTCACCACTCTCTCCCTTTCGTCCTCCTCCCTCTCCCTCTCTCTCTGTCTCAGTCTCCCTCCTTCTTTCTCTCCCTCCCTCTCTCTGAGTAACACAGTAGTGTTCAGATCAGTCCCTCCACTCACTCTGCAGCTCTGCCAGCTCCTGGCTTTGGGCTCAGCTCTGTTTTCTCTTGGAGGGACATTTCATTCCCTGTTACCATGGCAGCCCTGTTTGTTTGTGTTAGGGCCGTTGGGGTGTGTGGAAGGTGGGGGGGACCTGGAGCTTGTGTCTGGGGGGGGGTGTGAAATTCAAGCGGGTCCTTCCACTTTTGAAGGCTGGTGTCAGTTTACACACCCTCTCTCTGGCCCTGTCAGAGGTGCCGGCGCCCTGTGACCTGCCCGGGAGGGGGGATCTCCTGAGGAGAGTTCTGAAAAGCTGCCTGCCAGCCCACATGCAGGGGTGCGTGGGGATTTTGGGGGGAGCGCTGGTTGTTGGATATGAATTCCAAGGCGGATAACACGCTTTCCTTTCTTAAATTATAAAACCTCGCTGTTCCTAAAACCCAGCTCCACGGGGCTCAGGATTTTGGCATGCCTGCCGTTGTTGCGTTGCTTGTATTTTTGTGTGTCTGCGGTCGGCGGTCACCTGATATTGGAGCCCAGACAGAAGAGGCGACAGAGGGAGGTGTTTGGATCTGGGGTGGGTGGGGTCATAGAGGGGCAGGGCAGCTGCAGAGACCTGAAGGAAACCACTGTGAGGGTGCTGAGATTTTTTCCTCATTTTCCTTACTCCTACAGTCAGAGTACTTAAATGCAGAAAGGTCCCGGCACAGCCTTATTATTAGGGCCGATTAAATGGTGAACTCTTACTGACCCTCTCCATTGTTTCAGTGCTCTGTAAATCTTATTTCTGCTGATTAGTGGGAGAGCTTTCTGTTTGTGTGTGTGTTGTGGGGGGTGCTGGGTGGAGGGAAGGGGAGTTGATGGTGTATGGGATAGTTTTCTGCCGTGTGGCGAGTATCATTAGTATCTGGGTGTGAAAGGGAGAGAGAGAGAGAGAGAGAAAGAGTGCCCGTTGTAATGGCTTCCTCTCTGTGCCAGACTGGCCCGTCGCTATTGGAGGCTTGTCCCCCCCGTAAATCTCCCGGCTGATCTCCGTCTCGCTGCGTTGTCGCAGTCTTAATGGCCGCCCATCGATCAGGGGTGCATGTTTGACTTATTGGAGCCGCGCAGGATGGCGGGGAGTGGGGGCGAGGGTGTGTGTGGGGGGGGCTGGCTGGGGTTCAGGGGTGGGGGGGGGGGTGGTTTAGCTGTGGACCTCTCTGTGTTATCTCTGAACTGGGCTGTCGATACGGCAGCCGGGACAGGATTAGAGCCAGCAGAATGACAGTCATTTGCAATGCAGGGCTGCTGTCAGAGGAAGAGTGAGTGAGTGAGTGAGTGAGTGAGTGAGTGGGGCAGGTAGAAAAAGAATGCAAGGAGGGGAGAGAGCGCATGAAACAGAGAGAGGGGGAAGGCGGCGACATCGCAATGCATAGTTGCACAGCTGCAGTGTTGGTCCTCTGAGTTTCTGTTTGGAATTCACAAATGCTCTCCAGAATTTAGCCGTTCCACTGCAGTGTTGCACTGCCACTGCGGCGGGACCCCCATTCCACCCCCACTCGTAAGGTTACCCTGCACAGTCCTTTTCCCCATAAACCCTTTTTAACGACACAGATCTGGCATAGTGTCTGAATCCCGCCTCTCACATTCACCATTAGACGCCGCTGCGGCGAGCTTTCGTGTGCCGTCGGCCGTCTCTCCACCACACGCCGAAGCAACACCCAGACACAAGGGCTCTGCAGTGAGCTCCGTGGTAAGTCTGCTCTTTGCTTAAAATGCAGGGGAGCTGCCGTGAGCTCCTCGATCGATATGCGAGGCCGTTGGCGGGCTTATCGCCGGCTGTCTGGGCCTGGCCTTTTTCGCTGGCCCGCTCCCCTCCAGCCGATTCTGCACACGGAGCCACACCTGAATGACCACAGCATGGGGGACGTGGGCCACCCAGCCGTCGCCCCTGCACATCGACAACAACGACAATACCCATCTCTGTGGGAGGAACATTACATTCCCCCTGTTGGCCCTGGGGAACCCCTCCAATTCCAGCATCCTTCTTGGGTTGTGTTTCTAGCGACATTTGGCTCAGTTTCTCCACACGTAGACATAACTCGAGCCCTGTTTTTGGACGCTGTACAACCACAACCACAAAAAAAACTGTCTGCATCAGCACCAGCCGGTTATGGGCTCCACTCCATCACAAGACGCTGGAGACACACCTTCCAACGGGGCTCGTAACCTCCATCACTGCATCACTGGAGTTACATTCCAGCCCGATAAGTGGTTTTACAGAGTAGCGAAGATCTCAGCTGAGAAACCCTCCCTGAACAGAGAGAGTTACATTACACCACAGTACCCTCCCTGAACAGAGAGAGTTACATTACACCACAGTACCCTCCCTGAGCAGAGAGTTACATTACACCACAGTACCCTCCCTGAGCAGAGAGTTACATTACACCACAGTACCCTCCCTGAACAGAGAGCATTACACCACAGTACCCTCCCTGAGCAGAGAGTTACATTACACCACAGTACCCTCCCTGAACAGAGAGAACAGAGAGTTACATTACACCACAGTACCCTCCTGAGCAGAGAGAGTTACATTACACCACAGTACCCTCCCTGAACAGAGAGTACCCTCCCCTGAACAGAGAGAGTTACATTACACCACAGTACCCTCCCTGAACAGAGAGAGTTACATTACACCACAGTACCCTCCCTGAACAGAGAGAGTTACATTACACCACAGTACCCTCCCTGAACAGAGAGAGTTACATTACACCACAGTACCCTCCCTGAGCAGAGAGCGTTACATTACACCACAGTACCTCTCCTGAACAGAGAGAGTTACATTACACCACAGTACCCTCCCTGAACAGAGAGAGTTACATTACACCACAGTACCCTCCCTGAACAGAGAGAGTTACATTACACCACAGTACCCTCCCTGAGCAGAGAGAGTTACATTACACCACAGTACCCTCCCTGAGAGAGAGTTACATTACACCACAGTACCCTCCCTGAGCAGAGAGAGTTACATTACACCACAGTACCCTCCCTGAGCAGAGAGAGTTACATTACACCACAGTACCCTCCCTGAGCAGAGAGTTACATTACACCACAGTACCCTCCCTGAGCAGAGAGTTACATTACACCACAGTACCCCCTGAGCAGAGAGAGTTACATTACACCACACAGTACTCCTCCTGAGCAGAGAGAGTTACATTACACCACAGTACCCTCCCTGAGCAGAGAGTTACATTACACCACAGTACCCTCCCTGAGCAGAGAGAGTTACATTACACCACAGTACCCTCCCCTGAGCAGAGAGAGTTACATTACACCACAGTACATTACACCACAGTACCCTCCTGAGCAGAGAGTTACATTACACCACAGTACCCTCCCTGAACAGAGAGAGTTACATTACACCACAGTACCCTCCCTGAACAGAGAGTTACATTACACCACAGTACCCTCCCTGAACAGAGAGTTACATTACACCACAGTACCCTCCCTGAACAGAGAGTTACATTACACCACAGTACCCTCCTGAGCAGAGAGTTACATTACACCACAGTACCCTCCCTGAGCAGAGAGTTACATTACACCACAGTACCCTCCATGAACAGAGAGCGTTACATTACACCACAGTACCCTCCTGGTCCAGCTCTTCTGTCCGGAGAAGCAATTCATGCAGAAAGTGTTGGAAAACAACATCTGCAAAATCTGGAGGTCTTACTGAGGCGTAATCAGCTTACTGCACTGTGATACACTCCGTCCACAGGACCCTGGGTACACGTAATCTACGTGAAGGTTATGTGTGCTCTGTGGTGCATTTATCAAATTACAATTCCATCATGAAATAGCGCAATTATAATAAACTCATATATTATGCAGTTATATAATCTTGATGACATATGGATATTTTTATTTCATTTCAGTTGTGTCCCTGCTGGATATACGTCTATATATGGAGATAGGCAAGGGTGGGATTATAGAAAAAAAGTTATTATATTTTAATTTGATGTTTAATGTTTAATTTAACTCATATTAATTTACTTAATATGTAACATGTAGCATCTATTATGATTAATAAATATTACATATTCATAGTTGTCTAAAATAAGTTTACATTGACTGGTGTGATGAGGCAGGGTGCTGCAGGTGCAAAGTGCAGACCAGCTCTATCTCTTAGCCTCAACAGGCAGCTCAGTCTTTCAGATTGGAAAGTGCTGCTGGATCACTGGGGAGTGTAAACGGTGTGTTGATATTCATTCTCTGTACTGCGTGTGCGTTTCTTTGCAGTCAGCGCAGGACACACCTCAGGGATGTGCAGTTCCAAACCCATACCTCAATACTCTGCAGCTTCCAAGACTGAATATTTGAATAATCAAACCTTGCATTTTTTTTGCCCCGAGCACTGAGTGAAAGTAGTTCTTTCA
Source organism: Albula goreensis (assembly GCA_022829145.1). NCBI lineage: Eukaryota > Metazoa > Chordata > Actinopteri > Albuliformes > Albulidae > Albula > Albula goreensis. The sequence continues at coordinate 25,646,215 of CM040755.1, forward strand.
GTGTAAATAAGGACCCGCTGCAAAGAGGTCTGCATTGACTCATATTTTCAGGCAGGAAAAATGAATAATATCTGTGAATTATCTTTTTATAATACAGGTTTTTTTTGCCGTACTTTGTGAATATTGATAAGGAGGAATGGATTTTATTCTGTTTTTCAGGCATCTGTGTTGTGATCCAACAGAATGTTATTCATGAATGATGTTGTGAGGGAATTTATACTGCTGTTCCATGTCAGGAAATCAGACCTTGTGTTGCTAATCTGCTGATACAACTGGACTCATACAGTTTCTTTCTTTCTCCATGGTGTGACTGGACAGCTTTCTGCAGTTTCTCAGTGTTTTGGCAGAGTGTGATCAAAAAGGTAGCCCAGCACCCCCCTCTCTATGGACACTAACCCTTTGAATACATCTTACCTATCTATATGCTAAGGCATTTGCCATTTGGTATCATTTCCTGTTTTTTTAACTGGCAGGTGCTTATTAGGAGCTGTTTCAGGATAAAGCAGAGAAATGTTTTTTGTCATTCAGAAAGAGGAAAAAAAATGTATTCATACAATGAAATCTGACATGGAGTCACAATGCAAATGTAGATGAAAATCTCTTGATTTTTTTTTCGGCCTCTCCCATCGGTGCGTAAAATTGATGTAAATTTGAAGTTTAATGACCTTCACCAAATTAAATTGAATCCCGCCAAGCCTGATTATCCACCACAGAGACTGGCTGGAGGTGAGAGAACTGTCCTTTATGTTAAAGCCCCTCAGAGCTTCAATTAGGGCTTAATTCCACTTCAGGAAAGGCGGTAAGGAGCACGCCCAATCGTCACACCCTCCATTACGGCTCAAACCATACCTCCCAAGCCACAGCCGCCTCAACCCCCCTCTCAACTACTACTGGCTCTATGTCCATTGACTACATAACTGACCCTCTCAGTATAGCTAATGCCTCACCCTCACTCACTGTATAACTGCCTGTTTCAGTATGGCCACTTCCCCCAACCCCCATCACTGCCATTGCTGCCCCCACCGATACCAGTGCCGCCCCAGCTAACCACGAGTACTGCTGCCCCCCTCCCCCACAATGACTCCTGGCCCTGGTTTCCCCCCAGAGATGTAATCATTCTCCTCAGAGATTAAATGGAAATGTTTCATTCTTCAGCCAGAAGCAGCCAGCGATTCCCTCTCTCTTTCCCTCTGACCCCATTTTGATTGCGGAGGATACGGACAGAGTGATTGGGGATTTAGAGAGGAGAGGCAGAGGGGAAGGGAGGAAGGAGAGACCCGCCACTCTTCCACACGGGCGACTCCATCACGCGTGGGTGCTGCTGTGACCTTTGCGCTGGCACTTCCCCTCCCCTCTTCCTTCATCGCCGGCCGGCTGTGGGATTAATGTCCCCGCAATGTCAGGGTAACGTTAGGGGGACGCTGGGCGAGCTACGCTGAGCTGCTGGCGCGACCTTTTGTCTGCTTCATTACTGCCAGCACCAGGATTAGACTGAAATAGTGAAAGGACACTCCGCATTAGTGCTGCAGCTTTGGGGGGGGGAAAGTCATTTATGGACAACAAAGAGCCTCCATTTGAAAGAAAATTGATTTGAGGATGGGTTTTCGATCTTTCGAGCAGCATGTTTTTATTCAGTGGAGAACATAGCTTTTTGGAGCTTGTCTCTTGTGTCATCCTCAGTGATTGGAGATTAGACCAAACTCTCTTTCTGTTCCCTCTCACCCTGGAGTGTCACATACACACACCCAGTCACACACCTGCCAGCAGGATTGAAGTTAGATTTGCATGCATACTCATGCTTACACATATAAGCAAATATATTCAGATTCTCACAGCCATGAAAATCCATGTACATGTTCATGTACAGTATATACACTCATAATCAGATATTAAAACTTTCAAACTGTACATGCAGTCACACAGATGCATGTGTACAAACATGCACAAACATGAACACAGAGACACACACACATTCCCATCTCTGCTGTCTCTCGCGCACACACACACACAGACACACACACACACACATTCCCATCTCTGCTGTCTCACTGTCTCACACACACACATTCCCATCTCTGCTGTCTCACACACACACATGCACACATTCCCATCTCCACTGTCTCACGCACACACACACGCATGCACACACACACAGTGATTCTCCTCTCTGCTGTGCTGTGATACTGTCTGTCTGTCTGTCTCTAATGGGAGGCGTACTGCAGAGGCTGTTTTCGGAGCCCATCCCTCCCCAGGGAAAGAGGATTTGCTGCTGGAGTTGTTCTTTCAGTGTGGGTTTTGGTGGAGCATCAAGGGAACCACAGCATATAGGCCAGTAAACACTTGTGTACTTCATCTGGGTATTTATATTAAGTCTGCTGTGTGAGAAGATACACTTGTTTTCAGATAAAAAGGATTTTTTTCCTTACCCAGTCGGGTCTGGTCAGGCCACATAGTTGTTTGTTCGGATCTAGCATTTTCTTTGAAGTTTAGACATTTGTGGGATTTTTTCCCGCTTCTACACAGTCAGACAAGGGCCATGGCTCATGTTTAATGTGGTAATGATGGTTTTTCGGCCAAAGCCTAGATTTATGAATTTTAGGAAGCTTCTCATGAAAGGGGGATTCATAGAAATTTATTTTTTCATGGGGGGGGATGCTTTCTTTTGTCATTGGTAGGTTTTCTACCCCCTCACCCCCCCCCCAACTCTCTTGAAATCACAGATCTATCTGACCTCTAATGAAACTACCGCCCCCTGGTGGCTTGGAGGTATGCTCCTTCGGTCACATAAGTGAGCCATCCTATCAGACTATTAGTCCAAATATGACACACTCCATTTGACCTCATTGGCCTGTGCTCAGGGGGCTGAAGGGTGGTTGTCTGCACACCTCTTGACCCCATTCCAAAATCAACCCCTCCACCTTGTGATTTATAACTGTACCTGGGTCTAGCATGCCAAAGTAGGGGTTGAGAAGCTGCAGAAGAGGCAACAGAAGAGTTCAGGAAGGTCATGCTGATGAAGTAGATTACTCACAAGACCCAGATTAGTATGAGCAAGAGACATTCAGCCAACACTGGCCCAACCTCTGTCTCTTTCTTTCTCTCTCTCTCTCTCTCTCTCTCACCCACTCAGTTTATTCCCCTTTTCCCCTCTTTCTTATTTGCTGGATATCTCTCCTTTATTTTTCAATTTCACTTCATTGTCACATTCTTCTTTGGCACACTCTCCTCTAAATTATGCCAAAGCATAACAATGACTGTAATAACAGCAAGCAGTAACCAGCAGTTTAAATGGACGGCCATGTCAATCTTTCTTTCTGTCTTTCCGTGTCCCCTCCTCTCCGTCCTCATTCTCTCTTTGTCTTTGTTCACCCCCATCTCTCCCTCTCTCTGAGCCTGTAGACTCCTCTCGGAGATGAACGGGGTGCTTTTCTGCAGAATGATGATTGACAGCATGTCATTACAGTGACAGACACAGATGACAGGCGCGCTGTGTGCACCTCAGTGAAGCCCAGCCGCCTGTCCGCTTTTGTGACTGCCTTCCCCCTAAATCTCCATCAGCCTCTCACCACATTCAACCACAAACAAGACTGCAACAGACCCTCCGAGACAAAACCCATTAGTAAGAAAAGTACACCAATTTAAAGAATTTTAATCCTTTATTATCCTTAATTGCTATGATTACTGAAGCCCTCATTTTTTAAATGTGCTCCTTTCATTTTGTAGCTATAAACCTTGGTTGCAATAGTAATCATACTAGCAGTAATTATGATTTCATTAGAGCGTAGCTTCACCTGTTGAGTGTGTGGTTGTGGTCACAGCTATTGTCAGGGGGTGCTGTACTCCATGCTCTGGATGGATCAGTGTCATCATGGAGATGCGTTATGGGCTGTACTGAGTTGTCAGGGGTAGCTGTGTGCTAGTGTTGTTTAAAGTGGCCCCCCGTGTCCTCTGCAGATCTTTGCATTTAAGCATTTAATATAGAGCTCTGTTCACAGTGGCCTCTGTCTCGCCGCCCATTGGAATTTCGGTCGATTTTCACCTCATCCCGGGGCTTAATGATGTGTGTGAGTGTGTGTGTGTGTGTGTGTGAGGGGGCTCTGAATGGCGGTGGGGGAGGAGCATGGTGTCACAAGCCCCAGTGAGCTTATTGGAACTAAAAAGGGTGGCTGACCCCCAGTGACCCCACACCCTGTTAGGGCAGATAATGAACCGAAGGGTTTTGAGGTCTTTACAGATCTCTCTTTTCATGGTTCACACCACGTGTGAGGCTGTGAGCCCATGTAAGTGTGCCACATTTTTCACTCTTTCTCTTTCTCACACCACAAACACACACACACTCTCTCTCTCTCTCTCTCTCTCTCTCTCTCTCTCTCTGTGTCTCTCTATCTCTGAGCAGTGTTGGCTGGAAATGAAGGTGAAATTATATAAGGTTTTTTAATTGGTTCTATTTTAGATTTCACGATTTTGCAATTGGGGCCATTTCCCATCAGCCCTTGAGAAGGGAGGAGGCTGACATGCTCCCTGGGCTATGCGGCACACGTTTCGCAGGTGGAGCGTTCGCCTTCAGTAACCACCGTCCGTCCGTCCGTCTGTCTGTCTGTTTGGATCTGATGGTATGCATACGAGCGACTCTGAGTGGGTGGCCTGGTCCCCACAGGGAGGTTACACCCTGTCTCCGGCCCCCCTGCGCCCCTCAATTGGCCCCCACGTTTCCCTGTGCTCCCCAGCCTTAATCTGCTCATCAGATCATCCCTGGAGCTTTGGGCTGCAGGAGGGGGTTCAGCCTGAACTCTGAGGGCAAGCAATTTATTCCTCATTCACAGGCCTGAGCTCACATCTGCGCAGGAGAGAGAGAAGGGTGGAGGGAGGACAGAGTGGAGGAAAGAAAGAGTGGGGTGGAAGGGAGGGAGATACAGGGAGATACAGGGAGAGCACAGCCAGAGTGATGAGATGAGAAGCACTGAGAAGTAGAGAATGAGAAAAATAGAGAGAGAGAGAGAGAGAGAGAGAGAGAGAGAGAGAGGGAATAGAGTAGGATGGGAGAGCGAGGGAGAGAGAGAGAGGAGAGCTGGAGTGATGAGATGAGAAGCAGTGAGAAATAGAGAGTAAAGAGAGAGGGGGAAGAGAGATGAGGGAGGGAGAGATGGCAGTGGATATAGAGAGGCTGTGAGAGCGAGAGAACAGTTACAGCCCGCTCCATCCTGTCACATTTGAAAGCATCCTGCATTATAGCTTGAGCCAGCATGCAGGTGCAGAGGGGAGTGTGTGTGTGTGTGTGTGTGTGTGTGTGTGTGTGTGGGGGAGAGAGCTGGGAGGTGTGTGTGTGTGTATGTGTGTGTGTGTGTGTGTGTGTGCAGGGAGCAGAGAGCTGGGAGGTGTGTGTGTGCGCAGGGAGCTGTGTGTGTGTGTGTGTGTGTGTGTGTGTGTGCAGGGAGCTGTGTGTGTGTGTGTGTGTGTGTGTGCAGGGAGCTGTGCGTGTGTGTTTGTGTGCAGGGAGCTGTGTGTGTGTGTGTGTGTGTGTGTGTGTGTGTGTGTGTGTGCAGGGAGCAGAGAGCAGAGAGCTGGGGGCGGGGAGCTGGTGGTGGAGGTGCTGGTAGGCTGAATGCAGCTGTGGGGAGGACCAGGGCAGGGCTCCAGCACCGGCTCCCACCATGCCATCTGTCCCACAGAGCAGAGGAGATACATCACCCACAACCGCCACTGTGTGTGTGTTTGTGTGTGTGTGTGAGCCTGCATATGTGTGTGTGTTTGCAAGTGTGCATGTTTATGTATGGATGTGTGTGTGCATGTACGTGAATGTGTGTGCGTGTGTTTGCTTAGGCTGCGAGACCCTATACTGCCAGCCCCCATCACGTAGATTAACCACCAGTTTGTACTCTCTCACGCATTTGGGCATCCTGGAGCAGTGCTGTCCGCCGTTCGCACGCACCGTTACACCCCACACCACAAGCCCTGGGGGCGCGGGCTGGGCCTGGCACTAGAGCTAGGTCCTGGAGGAGCCCTCACAGCCTCCAAAAAGCCCTCTTTGTGTCTGCGTTTGGTGGTTTGTGTCCCAGAGCCTGAGGGAAAGACAGAGAGGCAGCCTGAACAATGGTACATCCCGGAGAGGCGAGGGGGGAGGGTCCGACAGTATTGTTCCTGGGGCGGATATTATTGTGTTTTTGCGCTAAAACAGGATGCAGATGAGGATCAGGCAGCAGGTTGAGTAGTGCCAGGGTGCAGGGATTATGGGATGGAGGGGACTGGCGTGGGTATGTTGGGTATTTTGGGTCTGTGGTTTGGGTACAGTGGATGCTGGGGGTTGAGGAGTGCCACTTTATGCCTCCTTCAGTTTATTTTTGTTCATCCTCTGCTGTGTAATCTTCGGTGATGATCAGGCCCATAGCTGCACAATCTAATCTGTGTGTTTGTGTGTGTGTGTGTGTACGTGTGTTTGTGTGTGTGTGTAAATGTGCAAAAACTATTTCTCTCAGGCTTTGTCTGTTCGTGCCTTGTCTGTTAGTGGTGAATGGATGTAAAATGAATGACTTCTGTTGTAAAACATACAGCAGTCTATTTTGCCCAGTTTCTTTTACTGCCATCTCTTCAAAGTTATCTAGATCAAAGTTACAGTTTCATTTTGGCTGATTGCCAGAAAATTAATAATATAAGTGCATTAACCATTTTGGAGAATTGGTGATTTAAAATTAATTAATCCTGTCGGTGAATTTTTTGTACATAGCACACAGAGACAACAGTTAAAAAACACAGCAAAAATTACTATTCCAAGTGATTTTGTATTGAAATGTACATGTTATAGTCTTATTATGACATTGATAAATATTGTTCTTGTAAGCATTTGGCTTCATCGCCTAAGTTGCCAAGCTGAGAATTGTACACCTTTTATAAATAGTTTCATTGTAATGTGACACTCAGACCAAACGTTAGGATAGCTCACAACAAGAATGGCAGGGGGGGCAGTTGAGAAAATATTTGCAGCAAAGGAAGATATTTTCGGCACAACGGCCCACAAAGTATTCCGGCCAGCACAGGCTGGGAGTGGAGGCTGTTTCACAAACCCTGTATTCCTGCCGACTCAACAATGACCTTGGCGGAGAGGACCAGGGGAGAGCCAGTCTCGCGCCAGTAGCAGCGGTGGAAATATCTCCAGCTTCCAGTAGGACTGGGGTGTGTGTGGGGGGGGGGGCGGGTTGAGGGGGAGATGGAGGGGATTGGGGCAGGGGGGGTTAGTCTCCCCCTGGTTATGTCACCAGTGTTCTCCAGTAAATCTGTCGTCTTTCACAGAGGTCTTAAATTCGCTGAACGCCAGCAGTTCTCTCAGGCCTGTTTGCGCCAACAAGCTTCCAGTGTCTCCAGGCCTGTCCTTGGAAGACAGACAGATGGCTGCTGGAAGAGTATTGTATTTTTTTCTCTTTTCCCTCTTGTGCAATTATCATTTTTTTGTTGTGCTGGAGGACAATAAACTATATTTTCACAATTGAAATTTTGACCAGGGAAAACATTTTCAAAAGCCTCCTACATACGGTAGCGGCAGTTTCCCACAGAAAAGAATGCTGTGACCTCATAAAACTTTAAAAATATGAAGAAACTACAGGAAATGAAATGCTAAGTAATCATTCCAAGACTGACTTACTCTCTCCTGTGGCTTTAATAACAGGTCCTGCACTTCCCTCATGAAAAAGAAAAATATTTTTTATTTATTGTTTGTATATATGTATGGTTCCCTTTGGTTCTCAGTAGGGGGTAGGGGGTGGGACAGTGTGGCCACAAGTAGGCATTGCTAGGGGTTGGGTTTGATTGGTGTTCTGCGTGAATTCCAACCAATCAAAAGACGGTTGCTAAACACAGCAGGTCTAGTCTTTGTCAGGGAACATTTACATGTTGAAAAATCCGGAGCAATAAATGAGACTTATATCTCTGGTGTCTGACTTGGCCTTTCGCACAGACGCCATGGCTGCTTCACCCGATCGCCAAGGCATTTCGCGGGGCGGCCGTAAATACGCCTCGGGGGGCAGGCACTGCGATTCATCTCTGGCCAGGGAGAGCCTCGTAAAACCCTGCACCGCCGCTCACATGGAGGCTGTGGCCAGCGCGGTTCACTCCGGTGTCCGCTCTTCTTAGCGGCGGCTGTTTTGGGACTCCTGTTGCCAGGGTCGACAGCACTCACCTGTCATTGTTCCCCTACTGAGAGAGAGAGCTTGGGTTAAAGACACTTTAACTGCAGAGCTGTGTGGGTTTTGTAGAGAGTATATGAGAGAACATGAGTACATGTGTGTGTGAGAGTGTGTGTATAGGCTGGTGGGTGGGTGTGTATGACAATGAATGCAGGAATGAGAACATGAGAGTTCACATGTGTGCACAGGCGTACGTGAGAAACTGGAAGAGAGTTCTTTTATGTAACTGTGAGAGAGACATGAGAGAGAGTGGCAGGGAATGTAAGAGCGTGTGCACACACACGAGTTTGATGTGCGCACCCAAAGCAGAGGAAAGAGCCCTATAATCCAGGAGAGATGATGACAGGAGAAACTTCAGCTCTGCACTTCAAACCCACTTTGCCTCGTGATTCCCAAAGAGCACAACAGGGGGCGCCAGTGTGGGAGGGTAGTGGAGGCATGCACAGAGATGAGTGCTCAGCGTGGGTGGAGAGCACAGAGAGGGTGATGGCTGCGCTCTGCCAGAGAGGCACACAGACACAGACAGTGCACACTGGCATCTTCAAACACCCTCTGCTGTTGCTGCATTACTGCTCTGCTGGTGTGCCTCAGCAGATGGCTTTACCCAGCAGTGAGAGGGGAGGTGCTCTGCTTTTGGTTTCTCATACACGCAATAAAGGAGTGGTTTTACCTGGTAAAATCTCTTGCCTGAGGGCACGGCTCCACTTGGAAGCTGGCTGTGCCAGCCCTTCACCTGCGCTGATACCTGCATGCTGCACGAGGCAGCAATCTGGTACTTGGTGTGCAGACTCGTTAACATGTTTAAATGGGTTTAAATATCCAGGCCAGTGTTGATGTTTGCTATTTTAAAAGGAAGGAAATACATTTTATTAATTCATTTATAATTTAGAAGAGAAGGCATCTGAGTTGGCTGATCCAGGATCCACTTACCTAGCTATTGTGCTAGCTACATCTATGAAAAATGCTTGAAAAGCTAATCTGGGATCAGTGGTTGTGGGAACAATGTATGTGCACTGACGAGGCAGACCCAGCAGATGGTTAGGTGTGTGTTTGTTCCCCTCTGTCCGGTCTCAGTGTGGATGACGGATTGATTCATTTGTGGGGGGAAGGTGTTGGTTGCTCCCTGACAGGGGGCACATCCTCTGGCTGGCGGAGTCTGTGGCTCCCAGCTGGGTACGCCATTGTTTTCGGCCTCCACGCTTCTGACCGTTTCCTCTGCCCGCCGCTGAGCCAGGCCTTTCCTCCTGTAGGTTTTCGTCTGTTGCGTCCTGCGTGTTTTCCCCTCTTTCCATCCCTCCCTCTCTCTCTCCATCTGCTCCATCATCCCCTTCCCAGGAATGGGGGGAAGAAGGGAGCCACAGTAAATGTTTATAGCGGCTGAAAGTGGTCAATGTATTATGCTTTTTCAAACGCAGGCGTGCGTATTGAAAACACGTCAGAATTATTGATAGTTTGGGGCCCGGCGGCGGCTCAGAAATGGCCTCGCGTAAATGCCCTTTCACGCAAAACGAAGCGTAAAGGCTGGGGCCGCTAGCTGCGCTCGTCTGTCAGCTCAACGCTCCCCGCTTGCCCGTCCCTGTTTGTTCGATCACCCCACAGTGCCTGCGGATGTAGCTCTGAATTGTATTTTACATATCGCTTTAAAGCCGTGTTGTCAGACTACTGAAAATCCCCATCTGACATTCCTCTCAGAGAGAGCTGACACTTGATGGTCTTGACATCTTTGCATCTCTGTTTTACATGTCGGTCAGGTGTTTGTTCTTTGAATTTCTTCCTCTCTGGAAATGTTTATAATTGTCTGTATGGCTGTAGGAGTAGCAAAGTGAATTCAGTTCAGCAGAGAAAGAGGCCTACAGGACAGAAAAGCACTCTGGGAATCCCTCTGAATCAGCTGAATCAGTGTGGGCCCATGGCTGGCCTGATGACTGAGACACCGCCACTCATTACTTAATAACTAGGGAGGGGCTGTCCAATATCCCTCCTGCTTTCTGATTGGTTAATATCATACGGTTTGACAGCAAAACACTGTATAAACGGCTTGTTTTGTTGTTATTACTATTTATTATTGTTAGTACCACCCATTGTCTCTGTCACTCAGAAAGTATGGGAGGTAAATGAAGGCCACATCCCTTTTAAATTACACCTTTGGTGGTTGGCTGCTTAGTTACTGCTGTGGAGATGCTGCAGGTTGGGGGAATGGTTTATCTGGTTGGAAACGAAACGTTTATCTGTAATGTGTGACGCATGGGAAAAGCACAGAGATAGGTGGGAAGCACAGACTGTCCGTTTTCCGAACGGGGAAAGCCCGCTCATCTGCGCGCGAACATAAACAGCCACAGGAACCTCATGCTGTAACGTAATTCCTGTGGATAACGGCCGAGCGTGGGACCTGTTGATAGAAGCTCACGTCTTTTTTTAAAGTTAATTGCAGTGATAGCAGACATGCTGTGGTCATGACTGCCCCTGCTGCACTTACACATTTGAGTTTCCAATGGGTCTTTGGTACCTTTTAGGTAGTTTTACTTGCTGTATAGTACATTTTATAACACCATGCTCTCTTACTTGGTATTTGGGTTGTGCTCTGTGCTCTGTAAGTTACCCTGCCTTTGGAAGTCTGACAAATAACTATAAAGAAAGAAGAGAGGGCTTGAGAACTGGGCGACTTTGAAAAGTCTGAGTCAGGATCTGTGAGCGCTGTGGTTCGAGTTTCCTTACCCTACCCCTGGAGTCTCTGGAGGTCTCACAGGATTTGGCTGTGCCTCAACTGAGCATGCTCAGTGGCTCGGCAGTCTCAGCCAGGAAGCTAGGGTCCTTCCTGTGTCCTGCTGAGAGGGGAACTTTGAAGCAGTGCTTTGAGTAACCGCTGAGTAACCACCTAGCTTAAGGAGCATTCGGCTGTGGGGAACTGGGGACATGTCTGAAGGAGCAGAACTGAAAGATTAACTAGCCTGGCTGAGACTCGCTGCTGTACAGAAACAAAACAGTATAAGGATAACTGATGACATCATGGCAGTTTTGCAGCAATTATATTTGAATCTGCTTCTGAATGTCTTGTTATAAACATGCAACCCATGCATTTTGTTGATTTTAAATTACAAAACAACATAACATTTTTTTTTGGTTCTGGAATATTCAGAGCACTATGGGATGTGTTTTCAATAGGATTGGTTATCAGAATCATCCACAAAAAGAGGATACATCTTGCTGATGTCATTGCTAGCAAATATTAGAAAAAAAAAAACTATATGAGAATGGAGTCTCAACAAGACATTCACCCCCATCCTAGAGTCCATTATTCCAATGTAGGTCACTGACTGAGCAGTTGCATGAATTGTCTTATGAAACATGACATGTATTCACATTCTGCATCTCAGCCTGGGTAATTCATGTAGTGTACACACGATAGCCGAGTTATGTGGCTGGCTAGGCTGTCTGGGGTTTGTGACAAGCACAGCTAATTAGACTAAATGCAGGATAAACTGGGTGAGGAACAACGTGGCCCATTGGCTATGCTAATTATTGAAGCGTTAAGTCCTTTTGTGTTTTCACAAATGCAAAAGTTAATGGGTCACCAACACATTTGTATCATCATCTCTCCTGGATTATAGGGCTCTTTCCTCTGCTTTGGGTGTGCACATCAAACTCTTGTGTGTGCACATGCTCTTACATTCCCTGCCACTCTCTCTCATGTCACTCTCACAGTTACATAAAAGAACTCTCTTTCAGTCTCTCACGTACGCCTGCACACACATGTGAACTCTCATGTTCCTCTCACCATGGTCTTTATTTTGGGGTCTCTGGCATACATGATAACTTTTTTGTTGAATTATCTGTTGCTGTGGTTGTGATGGTTGGTGTTTATCATTCACGTGGCACCCAAACCATGTTCGATACAGAGATTTCCTTCCCTCGTCCTGAAGCCCCACAGTTGTACGCTCTCTTGCCTGCGTGTGAGGAGGTGGATAATTGTTTTAGCGGGTGTTTAAACAGACCTCTTAAGTGCCGCGTCAGGGAAAAATGCAACGGCAGTGGCACAGAGCAACAGCGGTCCAAACTGTGTGTCTCCCACACCCCTCCTCTTTCTCTCTCTCTCTCTTCCTCTGCCCTTCTCTGTCCCTCTTTCTCTCTTTCTCTGTCAGACACAGTGTCCTCTGCTGCCCATCACACTGCCGGACCCCAGGCCCTATCTTGTCCTTTCAGACCTACGGCATTCTGGGAAGCCTCTACATCCTGGGAGGACTTCTACATACACTCTGGAACAAACACACACAGAACCACACACACAAATGTAATGCAATTAGTGTTTCCAAGTGAGAAATGTACACAAGTTTTAAATAAATAGACTATTGTAGTCTCCTCTGCCGCTGTCTTTTTATTAAATGTATAAAAGTTCAACAGACAGTAGTGCTCTCAGCACCACATCACCTGATATTCATGCAGAAGTGTAGGATCGATCAAGGAGTGCGTTTTCTGCTCTTTATACCAAAAGTCCTGTAGTGTTTTAATTCAGCCTATTTCCTGTCGGTGGCATTATAAGTGAGTGATGGACGAGCTGTCAGGCCGGCGCTAAAGAGCTCAGACAGGAGCGGGAGGCATCCGACTGCTGTTTTAGTGGGGCGTGCTGTGCAGTGAGAGGCGGGGCGCGTGTCAGCTTGGGGGGAGCGAGTGGTGGGTTTGGGGTGGGGGGGGGGGGGTTAGCGGGGGCATGCCAGCCATGCATTGGGTGCCAGGGATTCCTACCCCACAAAGACCCTGTCAGAGCCTGTTTATTTCAGACGTCCCACTGTTCCTCTGCCAGTGGGGGGCGCCAGGAAAGCCCTACAGACACTGCACACCCAGAAATGGGTGAATGGGTGGAGCTATCATACAGTGTGCCTCTCAGAGGCGATCGAAGAGCTCTTCTGTATTCCTCTGTATCCCTGGTTCCAGTGTCCTTTTGGTTCATTCAGGAAATGCCAGCGAAGTGATTGATATTACAAGACAGTACTGCCCATCTCTGGATTCAGGACGTCTCACTGGCCCGTTGCTACACTCAGGGGTGGAGCCCAGACCCCAGAGCCTGCCCCCTCCCCCCTCCCATCATTGCACAACTCAGATTTCACATTTCACAGGCTGATCATTCAGCGCTGACTGCTGGTCATGGTGTACGCCATCTGCCACTCCCTACACTATCTCAGCGGTCTGGACCAAAGTCACACTTTATCAGCTGTGGAAAGGGCCCGTCAGACACGCAGCGGCAGCGGCATGTGATGAAAGCGTGCCGCAAGACGTTTGAAGGCCGTTGGAGTTTTAACTCACACTGCATGCTCTGTACATTCTCTGTACGGTGTCCCTCTCATGGACGAAACCTTCTCTGGTGCTGCTAATCGACTACAGAGTCCATACTTTTAGCTTGTTTATTTATTTACTTTTGCTTAGCAGACACTATTTATCAGAGGCAAGCTTGCAGCTGACGCATTTTACGCATTATGCATTTGGCTGGCTGTTTTACTGAATCAATTCAAATTGAATGCATCGCTCAAGGATATGGCAGCAGTGTGTCCTCTGGGAGCTGAACCTACAAGCTTCTGGTTTCCAACCTATAACTTTAACTGCATTTTCACACTGCTCCTTAGAGAGAGACCCAGATTTCCCCTGTCAGTTCTAATAAGGAAGTAGCTGTATTGGCCAGTCCCACCTGGGTACCATGCGCTGTCAGTAATTGGCTTATATGAACAATCATATAAACCAAATCAACATGCAACTAATAGGTTGTGACCTGTTGCCCTTGGTTTGGTATTGCCCCCTGTTGGTCTGCCACAGTACTGCAACATGCCTGTCTGGCTGTTCTCTGGATGCACTCAACATACTAAGACAATTTTTTTCAGTTATGGAACTCTTGGGAAAGATATGCGGATTGCCACAAACAAGCTGTAATTTGTTTCAAATTTGGGTACTGTGTTTCATAAAGGGGGAAGGGGGCCAGGGGAAGGGAGCAGGCAGAGTTACTGTGTTTTGCATGTAATAGAAGCCTTGGGCATTGTGGTCCTAGTCTTTGACTGTTATTATGCGTCTAAACCACATGATTGATGTGTCACTGTAGATTTTGTGCTGTTTTCAGAGTCCATGTTTATGAGTTTTTATTGTTTGGACGCCTTGTTCCATGTTGTGTTCTTGAGTCTGAGTTTATGGATTTATGAATGAGAACACTGACCCCAGTGAGAGCGCTGACATGTGGACCCCTCTGTGCTGGGTCACCAGGACAGCACCCCCAGAGAAATGGCCTCTTATCCAAACACAGCAGAGCTCTCAGGGTGTGCGTGCGTGTGTGAGTGTGTGTGTGTGTGTGTGTGTGTGTGTGTGTGTGTGTGTTTATGTGCATGCATCTGTCTGTGTTTATGTGCCAGTCAGTAAAGATGTATTTATTTGTGTTTTGAGTAGTGTGTCTGCATGTTTGTGTGTGTGTGTGTGTGTGTGCGTCCGTGTGTGTGTGTGTGTGTGTGGGTTTGCCTGTGTGTGTGTGTGTGTATTTATTTGTGTTTGTGTGTGTGTGTGGGTTTGCTGCATGTTTGTGTGTGTGTGTGTGGGGGTTTGCCTGTGTGTGTGTGTGTGTGTGTGTGTGTGTGGGTTTGCCTGTGTGTGTCTTTTCTACTCTGGGCCCCAGTGCTGGAATGAGCTTCCCACAACGTTAAGGATGGCCGAGTCATTGTCTGTCTTCTACCGCAGTCTGAAAACACACCTGCTTAAATCACAGCTTGCTTCAGCAAATCCTGACGTCAGAGCAATTGGGATGACTATATTTATCACTCTGCCCTCAAACATTTTTGCTACGTAAATAATTATTTGCTCAGTATCCCTCTTGCACCTGATATGGCACTCATATTTCATAACGTATATATTGAAATTACTACTTCCATTGGCTGAAAAAATAATACACTGGTATCACCTCTTCTTGTAGTCCAAACCTTTTTGTATTTGCTTTTGTTTGTCATTCTAGATGAGAGAGTCTGCTAAATAATTAAATGTAAAGATAATGTGTGAGGTTTATGTTTACCAGTGATTATGCTCCAGTGTGTTTGTGTGTGTGTGTGTGTGTGTGTGTGTGTGTGTGTGTGTGTGTCTGATTGCATGCATGAGTGTGTGTGCATCAGCTGCAGGTAGAAACCAGGTAATGGCATTACATGCAGGAGAGCAGAAGGGAGGAAGGGAGTTTTCCCACCCCATCTGTTCAGCTCACATCCTGATTGGCCAGGGGATCCCATTGACTGTGATGGAACTAAGCCCTCAGCTCCGCCCTCTCCTCAGATTCTCCCACATGGATGAACGGGGCTTGCCATGTCCTCGGCTCGGCGCTTAAGGAGAGTTTTGAAACAGGAGATTTTGTGATTTTCGCAGAGATTACACACGGCGGCCGCCGCTCAGCCCAGGGGCCTCGGCGGAAGGTTTGCCGCCCGTAATCCGCAGGGTAAATAAAGCCCGTTTAAACAGGTCCTGTGTTTAAGCTGCTGGTGTCGTGCCCACGCGGTGAGCCCCATTAAGGGATCCTGTGGTTGAGCTCCGCTCTGCGTCTCAGCTCAGATTGAGACACAGACGTGGGTGAGCGTAGCGTCGTGAAGCTTAAATGGATCTTTTGTTCTCCGGAACATTTTGAGACGCTTCTGTTTTTTTTTGTTTTTCGTCCATCTCTCATGAAGTGTAACCATGACGGTGTCAACAGACCATAATGGGAAGTGAAGCAGGGTTTGTGTGCAGGTGTCTGAGTGCATGCATGTGCGCGCGTGCACATGTGTTTGTGTGCATGTGAGAGGGAGGGGAGTCACTGCAGGAAATAAATCAGAAGCCGGATGTGTAAATAAGCGGCTGCTTTGCAAACAGCTTTCTCGTTAGATTCCATCTGTAATCTTCAGCATCTGTCGTCTCCACTTCGCCCCGCCATCAGTTGGAGGCTGATGGATGTCCGAGGATGTCGTCTGCCGCTGTGTCTCCTGGGATAGCGTGCCTTGCTGGTGCAGACAGCCCTACGCTGCTCCCCCCAGCCCCCCCCGGTGCCCTGCCTGGTTTGACAGCTGATTAATGCTCTTCTCCGGAACCTGGCTGGATGAGAGTGGACGTCGCTGACACTTTCTCCTGTCGTGTGACTCCTCTTTCCCCTGCCCCCCACCCCCTTACCTCCCCTCCCTCCATTACAGCAGAGCCCTACCTCTATCTCCCTGAGGGGTGGGGGGGTGTGGGGGAGCAAGGAGGTGGTGGATGCTGTTAATCACAATTCTCCCACAATGCATCTCTGGCCTGAATGTCCTCACCACCCTCTCTTCCATCCCCAGGGAAGAAGGGGTAGACTGGGTCTGCCCTGGGGGAATAGTGATGACGTAATGACCCAGATCGAGCGGCTCACGGCTCGCTGTTTTTGCTGAAATTTGCAGCCGAGAGGTGGCTGCTCAGTGCTGCTGTGGAAACTGCACCGTTGGAACTTTGTGTGGAGTGGGGCCGTTTCCGCCTCTACTTCTGATTGGTCAGGACCTGTGTATTGACTCGGCCTGATTTTGGGAACAGTCCTCAAACTTGGTCTACTGTGACCTGTCCTCTCATGTCAAGTGTTTACCTGTCGGATTGCCCATAATTAGTTCCAATATTATTATTATTTTTGTTATTATTTTTATTATTACATATTTTTGGTGAAATGTGGGCTAATTTTCCAATTAACCTACTCCACTTCCAAAGAGGTGAACAAGCTCTCTGGCGCTCCTCCTATTTCTCCTTGTATGATCTCGGGAGACACAGTGTTCTAGTTCTAGTTCTTTTCTCATTCTTCCAACACTGAACCATTACCTTATGTGTGTGTATGTATGTATGTATGTGTGTGTGTGTGTGCGTCTGTGTGTGTGTGTGCCAGCTCTGTGACCCAGCTCTGTCAGACAGACAGATAGAGGGGCAGTGTTGTAGCTGTCAGTCTGTGTGTGAATAAGTGTGTGTTTGTGTATGTGTGTGTGTCTGTGTGTGTGTGCATGAAGTGACCCAGCTCTGTCAAACAGACAGATAGAGGGGCAGGGTTTTAGCTGTCAATCTCTGCGTAGTGTGGTGGGCAGGCAGGCCGTTGACCTTCACAGCAACCCTGAACTCCAGCCCTCTCAGTCGCCACAGTTGGGCTCCTATTATCTGTGAGTAGTTTGAAATGGCCTGTCACTCAATGCTGCCCCTGCTCTAGGGCCATGCAGGAAAAGGCCTGCAGGGGGCGATATTCAGAGATAGGTCAGGTCTGACTCAGGGGGCCCATTGCCCTGTCCAATGCCTGCCTCATGTCCCTCTGCAACAAAGCAGTATGGACAATGCAAGTTCACAGAGATGCCGATTTCTGTTATTCAAATAAGAACAGGGAATTTTCTTTGTAAAGAATACTTCCTGGTATCAGTGCTGAATTTAACTAGTGTCTGCGTACATGTCCCTATTCTTAGCCTAAAGAGTACTTTTTGTATCTCATTATCTTATTGCCGTTTATAAATGTAAAAAAACCTCTCTCAGACCACCCAGCTCCCCCCGTAGTCTTATTTATTTAAGCCTGAGTAGATAAGATATATACATATTATTTACAGAAAGTCTGATGTAAGCAGACTCTAATTTCCTGATCGGACAGTGGTGAGAGAGAGGGGAGGTGCTGCATAGCTGTAGGGGCAGTGCTGTAGCCTCTTCTCTGTCCTGCCTCAGTCCTTCTCTCAGTCTCTTGCTCTGTGCCTAGCCTTGAGGCCAGGCACACAGATGGCTGGTCCATGCTACTCCAGGATCTCTGTTTCTGAGACTGGTTATTCCTCCTCTCCGTCCTTTTATTTTTCCTTTTTTCCTGGTGACCATTTGTCTCTCACTCCCCCATTCTTTCTCGCTCTTCCCACCCTCCCTTGCTCATCCCACTTTCCTTTGCTACTTATCTCTGTCTCCCTTCTTCCCTCTGTATGTGTGTCTCAATGTACTTCTTGCCAGTATCCCTCCCCTGTCACTCACTCTCTTTCTCACTCCCTACACCTCTTCCAGCCCTCCCTTACTCCTCCAATCTCTCTTTACCAAAATTTCCCCCCTATCTCCATCGTCCTTTCTCTCTCCTTATTTCTATCCCTCCCTCTGTCTCCTTCCTCTCCTCCCTCCCTCTCTCTCTCCCTGCCTCCCTCTCTCTCCCTTTCCCTGCCTCTCTCCTCTCCATCTCTCCCTCTCTCTCCCTCCCTCTCCATCTCTCCCTCTCTCTCCCTCTCTCCCTCCCTCCCTCCCATCTCTCCCTCTCTCTCCCTCTCTCCCTCCCTCTCCCCCTCTCCATCTCTTCCCCCTCCTTTTCTCTCGCTCTCCATCTCTCCCTCTCTCCCCTCCCTCCCTCTCCCTCCTTTTCTCTCTCCCTCTCTCCCTCTCTCTCTCCCCCCTCTCCCTCCATTTCTCTCCCTCTCCCTCTCTCTCCCCCTCCCTCTCCCTCCTTTTCTCTCTCTCTCTCCCTCTCTCTCTCTCCCCCCCCTCTCACCCCTCTCTCTCCCTCTCTCTCCCCTCTCCCTCCCTCCCTCTCTCTCCTCTCCCCCCCTCCTCTCCCTCTCCCCCTCTCTCTCTCCCTCTCTCTGCTAATTGGAGGGGGCTGAGAGGCATTATCAGATGGCCTGTGCCCAGCCTGCTGTAGTCTGGGCCGTGTATTTGGATCTGAGGGTCTGTTTGTCCTACCGCTGGAGCCATTAGCAGCTCACTTATCAGGGACTTTTATTCATCACAAACGCAGCCATTACAGCCAGGAATTTCCTTCTTTTTCACTCACTGTAACCGTGGAGTGGTGTCAAGAAACGGAGGATAAGCGATGTTGTGTGGGAGAGGTGGAAACTTGCATGTTATTTCTGTGGGGAGTACTGAGTGTTTTACTGTAACCGGCTGTCAAGCAGTCAAACAGAGCGTGCTGTCCTGAGCAGCTTATCTACAAATGACATGGATGTGCCAAACTGGGGAGGGGAAAATGCAGGAATAAGAAGTCTTTAAAAAAAAGGGCTAAACCCTGTCAAGCTATGTATCCCCTTTAGTTCCCATGATGCCATACCTGTGTATTTCCATTCATCTTACCCAGAACCCTCTCTGATTTTGACCGCCCTCACAGACACTAGGGCTGGCGGTGGTTGGCTAGAGATCCTGGAGGGAGTGGTAGCTGTGGAGGCTTCCGCCCTCCTTGGCCTCTGTATTGTTCAGCTGAACTTGGCCAGGAGGTGACCTCATCTGTTTTACTGTAAATCACTATTGCTTGTTGCTTGTTGGAGGCATGACAGTAGCACCAGTGGGACTGGACCTCTCCATCGTTAACCCTCAGTTCAAAGAGTCCCAAAATGAGGAGCGGGTCACACAACACCATCTCCCCTCTCTGAGGCCTGGCAGGGGTTAGTGACATCATCCCTCGCAGACTGCACTTTGGAGGTCATGTGATACCTGGCAGTCTCTTTGAGGTGGGAGCCCCCAGGCTCCCCTGAGCAGGCTGTGTGAGCGATGGATCCTGGTTAATGGCTCTTTGTGGAGAATAATGGGAGTCCAGGAGATGACCTTAGTTTGTTGCCCTGCCTGGTTAACTGAAACTCTCCCAGAGTAGTGCTGAACCAAACTACTGCTTTGGCTGTGTTAAAGGCCTTGAGATAAATACAGTCTGTACTGAGTGAGTGGCTCCCCAAATGAATGACATTACCTTCCTTTTACTAGATGGCAAAAAGAGAACTTTTGGATAATCCTTAAACACCTCATACACAGGAAGCATAGTATATACATTTTGTGACTACAGGAATAGTATATGCAAGCACATATCCCAGACAGGCAGTGATGTTCATGCAAGGGCATTTCACACACAAAACTTGTACTGTTTTACTGAAACCAAGGTTGAAGCAGGTTTGGAATTTAGGCTATCCTTCCGCCCCTGGGGTGTGATCGCATATAATATGTCGGCATTTTAAATGGGTTCCCCAGGTGTGAGGAACAGTCATTCTTGCTACTTCGTCCACCACTTTTAGGGTGAACACTAAGGCTTCTCTATCTGGTCACGCAGGTTTCCCTATTATTGGCCTCCTGTCCTCAGATGTGGAAAGCATCTATATTTAGGTGAGCTACAGCAAAGGTACGGCGTGTCATTGCATGCTGGGAAAAAGCCTTGCATGGTCCGTGGCAGCCAATGAAGGGCAGCAGGAAAAAAGGAAAAGAGAAAGATGAGAGACGCAGCTGTGTAAACAACAGGTGCTTTGATCAGACGCCAGTCGCTCGCTCTGTACCTGTCCCAGCGGAACACCCCCCTTACCCCTCACCCCCAGCCCTGCACCATCCACACCCCACGCCCCCACACGGGGACCATCCCAGGTGTGATGATGCCTGCTGTTTCGCTCTCAGGAGCAAAGCAAAACAGATAGAGAGGGTATAGGAAAGGTCAGGAAATGGCACAGTGTTTCCACTACGCAGAGCAGGATTGAGAACCAGTCTCTACCTATGACCGGAGTTCACTGTCTCTCAGGGAGGCCCTACTTGAGCCTGCTTGTCTGTTTCTCCCATTTCTGTCACCCCACTCATGTTCAGAGGTCAAGTCAAGGACAACCTCTCTATGAGACGCAATACAAACCCATGTGTGAGCTTGGGAATTTTGAATCTTCGAACATGAGATCTTGAACCCTGGTCAGGCTCTTATGTACCTTATTGAGCTACTGTTTGGAACATGGCTGAAAGGCTCTTTAGTTTAGTTGAGATTATGGCAGTGATTGACTGACTGTTCCTGGTTTAGACATTGTTGTACCTGGTTGAACTGTGATTTGGAACATGACTGAAACGCTGCTGCAGATGGTTTAGCTGATGTCTAGAGTAGAGAGCGATTGCCAGACTGTTGTTCCTGGTTCAGCTGCTGACTGGAATGTGATTGAGAGTCTGTTGAGCATTTCTCCTCACCTGCTTCGTCTCATCCTCTCTTCAGGTGTTCTGTA
The DNA here is from genome assembly GCA_022829145.1 of Albula goreensis. Classification (NCBI taxonomy): domain Eukaryota; kingdom Metazoa; phylum Chordata; class Actinopteri; order Albuliformes; family Albulidae; genus Albula; species Albula goreensis. The sequence continues at coordinate 25,667,318 of CM040755.1, forward strand.
AAATGTTTGACTGCTTGCAGGGGGCATCGATGGAGGTAGGTACAGCACGGAGTGGTGTGTAAAGTGAGGTTTTACAGATATGAAGAACAAGCATGGAGTAATGTTTGGAGCAAAGATTTTAAAAGTTGTATAGATGTATGGATCAGCATGCATTAACTTACAGAGTGAGGTTAGAGACATTAAGTACAGCATACGATGGCATGTAGATTGGCACAGACAGATATGAGGTCCAGTGCAGGGAGTCAGAGTAGAGCAGGTTCAGGAGATATGAACTCAAGGCATGGAGTGGTGTGTGGGACTGGATTTTACCCAGCCTGTTTCTCTCCCAACTTGTGGTTTGGCTGCATGTCTCAGAATCCACACCTCACAAGAAAAACACTAAATGCATGCAGTAAAACAACAACAGCAACCGAAAAAAAAACTTAAAACAAACAAGAACACAAAGCCAACACCATCTGTGCTGCGGGCCATTGTGTGGATTATGAGAAGCTTTGTGAGAGTGCAGTTATTGCGTTTAGCACCCTGTTTTAAGGGGATTACCGATACTTCTGTGAGAATGCAGTTAGCATGTGTGTGTGTGTGTGTGTGTGTGTGAGTTTGTGAGTGTGTGTGTGTGTGTGTGTGTGTGTGTGTGTGTGTGTGTGTGTAACCACAGATTTCAGGCTTTTACCCTTGGGGAAACCCTGTCTGGTAGACAGTCGGCATGTCTATGGTGAAATGCAACCTGTAGATTCTTGTACAAGACTCCCACCCTCAGAAACCCCCTTGCATTGAAGTATCTGAAATTTGACCCAAATTTTTTGCCATGATCTTCTCTACTCTGTGATGGTTATTCCACTTTTCTTTCCTAGCTCCTTGTATCTTTTACACCTTTTTCCTGTCTTCTCTCTGTTGTTATTTCTTAGGTTTTAGGTTGACTTTTTCTTTTAATTTAATCTTATTTTACACTGTTAATGCGCTGAGTGTTGCATGCCTATTCTTTTGAGACGTAGGTGGAATCAAAGATCTCTCTCTCAGTTCATTTTTTACTTTCCTTTTTCTTTCTCTGGTGTCTTTTCATTTGATTGGCTGATTTATTTTAATTTGCTTTTTTTGTTTATTGTAGGGTTTTTGTTTTCTTTTGTTGGTATGTATAATAAAGGAGATCTAAAAGTCAAAGTACTTCTCTCTCTCTCTCCCTCTCTGTTTCTCTGTATTTCAGATACATAAAATATCTTTCTCTCCCTGTACTGTCAGACATTATCCCCTCCTTCATCCCTATGTCCTTCCCTACTCCTGTCTCTCTAACTACACTCCCCCTCTTTTTCCAATTTAATAAGAAGATGGGAGAGAGATATTACAATTACTGCAAACACTTTATAATGGTAAGGGCTAAAAAGATTAAATATTGTATTAAAATGAATCTGAGGATCTCTCCAGCCTCTTCCCTCTCATTTCCCACTTCTCTCTCCCCCCTCTCCGAACGATACCCCGGATACTCTCAGAGCCTCGCTCGGTCCCTAATCATGCCCCATACTGTGAGGTGCTCAGCCTCCAGCTGACGGAGGAGATGGAGTTTAAATTAGGTCCTCATCAACAGTGTTATTCTCCAGCATTTAAGCAGATCCAGCGTGGTAATAAAGTTCTAAATGTGCTAGACTCTCACATGCTCTCTCCGCTGCTGCTCATGTGTGCATAGGGGAAACGTGATTAAAACGCCATTAGGGAAATATGCAGAGAGTGTGAGTGTGTTGATGCACAGTGTGGGCACTCAGCGAGTGAAGTCCAATCAACATAATAATATTGATTAGCAGTTTGCAGACATGCCTCTCCCTGTCTTTGTGTCTGTCTGTTTGTCAGTATTGCCTCCATTCACTGCTTCGGAGAATGAATGTACGTCTCATATTTATATTCCCCTTTTATGTTTTGTTTATACAGGGTGTAGCTCAGTGAATTAGACTAGGCTGCTTACAGCAGCACCTCCTGGTGGCAGAAGTATGTGCCTGCAGTTTTTGCTGGTGCATGACATCACCTCTCTGTCATTGACATTGGCCGCTCTATCAAAATATGTGTAGAGTACAATGACCCAGTGTGCTTCCATTTATCTTCCTTTGGATTAGGTCATTGCTAATCATAGCTACTGTCCAATGACAGAAGAATTTATATGATGCCTGTACATGAGGGGGTTTATTCTGGACATGACCTCAAGGCACTGCATGGGGTCAGAGGTCAAGCGGCAGGCTCGGTCTGTCCAGAGTCTCTTGGCCTGTCCCTCATTGTGTCTCTTTAACACTATTGAGAGACTGTTCCCAGAAGACCTAGCTCTGAAGCAGGAAGTGCATTCCTGCGCTTTTCAGTGCCCGCTAACAGTCTTCATTACACAATGGACTGGGGGAGGGGTGCTATCAAAGGTCTTTCATCTTTGGGAAATGAAGGCTTTTGCTGTCCTGCTGGGTCTGAAAGACTCTTAATAGCTGATTCCTAGATCTGCTTTATTTTTACTGATGATCCTAATTGAGGATTTTTTTGGGATAATGAGTGAAATGCAAAAATGTTGTGTATGTGTATGTGCCTATGGGTTTGAAAGAAAGACAGAGAGAGAGAGAAAGGGAGAGAGAGACACTGTAACCAGTGTCTTCTAATGACATGATAAGCATCAGTAAATGGCAGCGATAGTATCAGCTCATTAGAGGTAATTATCTGACAGGACTGACACCCCCTTCGCTCCCCCACACTACCCATCTCCCAGTCCTAGAATGGATCCTGCAGTGTGTCACAGTGTTAAATTAAACAAGCAGGTGAGAATCTCGGCTCCGAATCTGATCCTTGACCCCTGGACCCATGACCCCCTGATCCCCCGCTCTTCGATGATGTCATAGGTGGAGCTTGCAGGGTATGTGAGGGTGTGATCAGTCTGTGGGTGGGGGTCACAATCTTCTCTTAGGGGTGGGTGGGGGGCATTGCAGGCCCTATAAAAAAAAAACAGAGGTCTGCCAAAGAGGTGAGTGGGGAGGACGGTTGGGGAGGGGGTGTGGGGGTCCAGGGTGCCCCTCTGCTCCTCCTGGCACATTCCTCTCTCTGATGAATAGGTGTCCAGTTTCAGGGCCCCGTCCCGGCTGCGCTGGCCCTCAGGGGGGCTGTAACTCAGGGGGTAATTAATGTTAACTGTGGGAGGGGGGCACATTTGTGCTAAAAACACCTGGCCATCCACTGGCCCTCCCTGCGGACAGGAATCCGAAACGCAGGGAGTTGTGGAAGGTCACTGATCAGCCAACGAGGAGAGAGAGAGAGAGAGATCATTCCACACTTTCTACCTTTCTATCTAAAGTTCATGGTGCACATCTTATCACCTTTTTATGGAACTTTTTGTTGTAACATATGCGTATTCTTTGACAACATGAATAAAATGTTGCATTTGTCATCCCCGAGGGGCAAATAGAAATCAGGAGAAAAAGAAAAGGGGATAGGAGCAGAGAGGGAGATGTAAAAGAAAGTAAAGGAGAGAGGGAACAAGAGATAGTAAAGAGAGGAAGAGAAGAAAGGAGGCAGTGAGGAAGAGATAAAAGACAAAGAGATGTAACAGATGTAGCTTGTTTGTTTGTGATCCTGTGGTGTAAATTCTGTTGCAAGACCTCCTGCTCCCCTTTCAGCCGTGTCACTCTGCAAGTCTGGATGTGTCGTATTTGAGGGAGCCTGTCGTCCGGACCTGTCTGACTTAGCTGCCTGCGTATTTGCAGAGGTGGTACTGTGTTTGTCTCGGCTCTTATTCATGCTTCAAGGGTTACTAATGTGTCATTTTTATCATTTTAGACCGCAGGGTGTTGTGTTAGCACCATCTCTCTAGTGCAGCGGGTCTTAAACTATGGGTTGCGGTTATGTTGACGGTGGTTCGCTACATGACAATGAAGGTAAATGAAGAAGACTGATTTCATGTCAATAAGAGTAGTTCAGAATGAAAATGCCTGGTATATCAGCTAAGAGAAATGTTTTCTGAGGTAAAATATTATTATTTCCTGAATGTCAGTAATAGATCAGAATGAAATTGTGAATAATTATATATTTCTAGTGATAGCAGTTTTCCTTCTTAGGGTTCTAGGGATGAATTTGATATTTCTTTAGAGTCCCAGGCAGAAATAAACATAAGGAAGCTCAGCCCTGATGTTGTGTGGGTCCCCGAGTGTTCAGTACCCCCTCTGGCAAACTGATCAGTAGTGCTGTTCTGAGATCAGCGCCTTTGCTTTTCATGCTGACTGAGACTGATGCAGATTTGCCTCTCTTACATCACGTTCATTATGCATTGATTTTTGTCATTCTGTTCTTGTAGGTTGCTCTAAATCTGGACAAACTCCCAACAAAACTGGTCTAAACAACAGCTGGCTTGAAACATGCCTGCTCATGACCTGCTGGATGATGTCTCTCACCCATTTACAACCATCGCTCTCACTCCAGTCCTCCTTAAAACCAAACTTAAGATTCTTCTCCTAACACACAAATAAATATGTTCTTGACCTAGCCCTCTTCTGCTTATTGGATCTCATTTGACTGTGTGTTCAAACGCATAAACATTGTAGTTCGCTTCTGAAGAACAGTCATTGATTACTTGTAGTAATCAACATTTTTGTCACTAGCTCCCCTTCCTGTTGCACTTGGTTTGAGATAATCATGAATTCGTAAAAGAGTTGAAAAGGATCCCAGTTGCACGTTTTCCTTCACAGCAAAATTCCGCTCCAACACGTGATTACGTCGACCACGTGAAAGGAGAGTCTACAGTCGACAATGGCTGAGGAATATAATCGCATTAGACCTGCGGTAGGTGACAGTTACACATTACTAAGTCATATAATCATATTGCATTAGCAGACAGTTACAAACAACCAAGAGACGTAATCGCATTACTTTGGGAGGCAGTTACCGATATGCTGTCCCTGCCCACCACAATAGTCACAATGTCAGTGCTGCTTGTGCACTGTTGGTCATAACTGTCGGTTTATCGGGCTCTGTTTTTCCTTTTTTATTTACCGAGCCCGCTCTGGTGAATTACCTGGTCCAAATTTACGACACCTCTGCTCCTGCCATGGTTTGACCCTTCGGCTCTATGGCCAGCGGTGCGGCGCACACTTCCGTGCTATCTCGTCCCATCAGGAAACACAGCATGAAGTGAATCGATCATTCCTCGAGCCTGCAGAGCATCAAAACATTATTGCATTACCGCCTAGTCTGGCAGACGCAGTAACCCTCTGCGATGGTGATATAAAATGCTGGTGACATGTGCTACATCTAACATGTTCAACCCCCCTGCTACTGACCTCTGCTAGTCTTATGCATGGCTTTTGTGCTTTGCTCAGCTATTGTCTGTTTGACCCTGCTTGATTTTAATGAGCATGGCATTTAAACCCAAATAAGATGCCATTTCGCAGAGCTGGGACAATCAGAGTGAAGTGGTTTAATTGAGTGGCAGAATGCACTAGCTGAGTGCTTGCATGAGACTCAAACCCTGGCCTCTGTTCTCAGATCCTGAGCCCAGAGCTCTCAGTTCTGCCTCCCTGTCAATAGAGAAATAGACTCTCTGTTTGGTACTCAGGCCAGTTCTGCCGCCCTCTCAATAGAGAATTAGACTCTCTGTTCGGTACTCACGCCAGTTTCATAGTCTACGCCGGGGGCACATTGCACATTAGCCATGTAACCATTGTGCCAATGTGGAGAATAGTACGTCTGTATGTGTGACTGTGCATGCATTTTGGTGTGTTTTTTTTTTGGGATTCCATTCTGTGTCAGCTATGTGACCCTTTTAAGCCACATCGTTGAGCAGTGACTCAGAGAGGGGGCCTCCCTGTCACCTCGGACCCAAAAGGAAGTCCTCTTCCTGGAAGTGGAGGCTAGAAAGCTTGTCACAATCTGAGAACACAATCCACATTCCTGCATTCCAGAGAGAGGGGGAGGGGTGTGTGTCTGTGTGTGTGTGTGTGTGAGAGAGAGAGAGAGAGATTAAGGGAGAAATAAGAGTTTGAACTCAGTGATATATTAGGGGGCACAGGGTTATATGGGGGAGTAGGGAAAAGACTTCCAGTGAAGTCACTGACAGGACGATGGAGCTGTGATCCCTCTTCGGTGCGGTCAGCATCGCTGAGAAGATCCTATCAGTAGCCGAACAATGCCCTGAGGAATTTTCCCAGAATACCTCAGTCAAGCCCCACAGAATCGTACCAGCTTCACATTTTGTTGGTCATAAACATAGTCCTGTTTTGTGCCAACAACCAGACAACAAGAGGGCTTTGGTTGGGCTGAGTTATTTTGTTCGTTTTGTTATTTTGCACTAACTGAAGATTCACAGTTTTAGTTTGAGTATTCACAGTTGTTATCGCATCAAATAGCTTATCAGTGCTCAGTAACAGGTCCAGAGATTCTTGGAGTGCACAAGTTGAACTGTGTTGGCAAATTTATGTAGTTATATGGCCTGTTCTCATTATTAAACTCTCTTGCCTGGCAGGGTCATATTTTCAGCATTTGCAGAAAATTGATTGGATACCTCATGCAAGGTTCTGAAAGAGAGTCCACACAGCAACATCGTATCATATGAACATATGATACTCTGGATAGGGGTCCAATTACCAGCCCATCCTCAATCCCACGATGCCACCGTTGAGACCCCTCTGATGGGTCTGTTGCGTGGGGATATTTTCTGTGAGCTTCATATTGATGTTGTAACTATGACAGCCCCAGTGTCAAGTTTGATTAGAGAATTTTCTAGATTATTCCTGAAGAACGTGGCTGGAGGAAAACCATCTATCTGGGGATCCGGAATGGGAGCGAATGATTGCCGCGATTTAAAAAAAGCAATCAGAGGCACCTAATTAACTGACTGGGGCAGGATTTAATTTCCTTTTTTCCAGGTTTGTGAGCTTCCTGTGTCTCAAATTCATCACATGGAGAGACACAGTCTCACCGAGGAACATGCTTTTTTTCTCTAACGCCATTTTTATTTTGTCTTGGCGGGGGGGTTTAACCTCCCCAGCATTGACTCCGTTTACCCAGGAAACGCCATCAGTTTCCCCTTTCCGTTTTCCCCAGACGGAGATAATTCCGTTAACTTCCCACCACATTAATGCTAATCTTTTTATTACAGCGAAAAAAAAACAGAGAGGAGAATTACCCGTCGCCGTTAATCACATTTACAGAGGATGAGGCTGCTTTGTGTGACCAGCTTTGATTAAAAAAAGGCGACTTTGTGCCTCTGAATCACTTTTTAATCATCTCAAAGTATTAATGAGCCTCGCTGATAAGAGAAACAAAAATGAAATATAAAATCGGCAAATAAACAAACACAATTATCTATGGAAATTAACTTTGGAGCTGCTCAAATGAATCCAATTCCGTGGGGAGGAATGGATTTGTAAGCGCTTATTGTGATCACGGTTATTTTTGTTTTTATGGTAGCAGAAGCGTGGTTTGTTTTCCCCCTCTGGCAGGGATAGTGGAGTTTTATCCGCTCTTGCTGGGAGGCCCTCTCTGGCTCTTCCTACGAGATTTGAATTTACTGCCTGTCATTTGGAATCAGAGACTGAACAGGCACCCTTCACATTGGCTGCAACTACTTTATTGGCCTTTTATAAGCTCTTCTGCTGCCTCTAGTGGTGAAGTGTTCATACTGCAGGAGCCATTGAGCAAGTCAGTCAGAAGTTGGGAAGCCAGTGACAGATTCAGTCAATGAGCCACTTAGTCAGCAAATGAGTTAGTCAGTCAGTGAGTCTGTGTACTTGTTATGGATTCATTTATTTGCACTCTTTGTAAAAAAGGTTCTTTAAGGGTTCTTCATATGTCCCACTGGGAGAATCCCGCATGGGTCTTTCATAAGGAAATCTCTCAAGGACACTATGTAGAACCTTATTCTGAGGATTCTATAAAAACCTCTCAACATCTAAGAATAACCTGTTGGGCTAATAAGCCCTTAAGGTGGTAGTTCAAGAGCAGTGCAAGGTTCAGAGAGGATGGGCATTGCTTCTCTGTGCTGTTTGTTAGCATGTGCTGAATGGCTGTATGATTTCATGATTTCGCCTGTTTGAGCCTGTGCGATGAGTGACAGCTGGAGTTGAAGGAGGGGTCAGTCGTGCTGCCCCTCTGAGCTACATGAATGTTACAGTCAGCCCGAAGGCTACAGTTTTGGAGACAGGGCCGAACAGCATGTTCAGGGCGGAGGGAACGACAGCACGGCCAGGGCAGGGCTCTAAGCCCTCACAACCCTTCCCCCTTCCCATGATGCTTTAGTTGTTCAACTCCACCTGGGGGGTTGCAGAAGACCCCGATTGTAATGGGCGTAGAGCTGCCCGGATGCACAGCTAACTTTCTCTCTGGTAAGATAGCCTTAGCGCTGCTGCAGCAGTGCAGTGCAATAACAGAAAAAGAAACACCTTTTTTTTCACCTGCGGTGTGTGGCTGACGACTCTGTTTCTGCACGGCAGTTGCAGTTCTGTCTGTGGAAGAGAAAAAGGGGATCAGGGCTTTGCCTGTTGGGCCTCTCTTCACACAATGGTGCCAGTGTTAGACGCTGCATTACTGTCACACTCTCTCTGAGCACCCCGAGCCGTGCGCCAGAGACTGCGATCAGCACGCAGTCAGTGTCATTCCTACAGTCTGATTCAAGGAACGCACGGCCGCGAAACACCCGTCAAAGCACAGGAATGCATGACATGAGCCTTTTGTCACACCGCTTTTTAATAGTTAATCGCAACCCGGTAATTGCCATCGGGTTTCCATGAAGGCTGTTTGTAAGGGGCGTTTGTCTCCCTCTCCTTTTTCCTCTCTCTGTTCTGCTTCATTTCTCTTTCTTCACCCTACTTTGTAGCAAGCTGTAACCTGTCCTGGGTGCTCATTGGGACAGAAGTTTGTTAACATTATCTCTTTCCCCCTTGTGGAGGTGGATAGGGGGATGGGATGGGGTGGCGCTTGGGTGTCGTAAAGTATGAAATGCTGCTCATTCCTCTTGTGTTTGCTTTCTTTCGACACAAGATGCACTCTCCACCCACTCATAAGCCTACCCACGCTGAGCAAACACGCAGCACCTCCTCATTACAGGTGACCTTCTGCTTTGCTCGACACGTTCTTTAAGCCTGAAAACTCATACATCAGGTCACCGGGCCTAACCCTACGGTCAATCAACACTATCCCATAATGCTCTGCTCCTCAGTCTCACAGGAGTAAACAGCTTCTACAAACAAGGATATGAGCTTTAGTTTTACAGTACTTTTAAACACATAATTCCTGGTATTTGTTACCTTGTAGTGTTTGCTATTTATTGCTATTTATATGAAATGGTCTTTCTATGTGCACTTTTTATTTTGTTCTGTAAGTGAGGCCATTGAGCAAAATGCTCATTTTTGTTTTGCATTTTAAACTTTTAAACTTATTTGAATTTCACTATGTAGAAGACTGGATCTGCCCTGAAAAAAGGGCAGAGTAGTCTTTAGGGCACAGCCGTCATGCAGTATAAGAGTTGGGTGGCTAGACACATACTGTATTTGAAGGCCCTGCAGATTTGGATTGTAGTTGCCCTGTAGTAGACAGACTAAAATACACATTTTTGGACTGTTGGGTGGTGTATCCAGGTAAAGTGACCCTGCAGTGTACCAGACCATGCCAGAGCATCCCCATGACTGGCTGTAATGCCTCCCCTTCCATTCAGTCCAATTGGCCAATCCATTGGCCAATCAAGTGCCAGAATTCTGCTTGAACTCCAGAGACTTGCATGTTGATATTTTTTTATTTTTCCCTCATTCATGTCTCTCATTGATGTGCAGGTTGTGACCCACATGTGGCAGCCCTGTGAATGGCCTGCTCCAGAGAGAGGGTAGCGCAGTGTTTCCATACAGTCCGCTGGCGTCAGAGTGACGAAAGCGGTGTGCCGTCCCGAACGGGCAGAGGGCAGGGAGTGTGAGTGGGAGAGGGGTGTGAGGGAGCGTCAGGGATCAGGTCAGGGCGACTGCGGCCTGGTTTCGGGGGGACGTGGAGAGGGAGGTCACAGTGTGTAGGTGTGAGGAATGCTCGGGAGCTCGGGTCTGGGCCGGGCCAGCACAATGGACCCTGTGTTCCCCAGAACCCGCTCCGCAGTCCTCTCACTGTCTCCATTGTTTCCTGATCTGGCGACCCCATGGACCCCAGCCTTAGTATGTCAGCTCGAGGGAGAGCACGAAAGGGAGACCTTCTCCCAAGTGAGTCTGAGATAGACCATCCCTTAATGAAACTATGGCCTGAGATAGACCATCCCTTAGTGAAACTATGGCCTGAGATAGACCATCCCTTAGTGAAACTATGGCCTGAGATAGACCATCCCTTAGTGAAACTATGGCCTGAGATAGACCATCTCTTAGTGAAACTATGGCCTGAGACAGACCATCTCTTAACTTGGACGATGGCCAGAGAGCATCTGTCTCCAAAGTGAAACTATGTCCAGAAGAGCACTAACTTTGAGTGTGTTTGTGACCAGAGAGAGACAAGTCTCTGCCAAATAAAGTCTGTGAGCTGCATGCTCTGAGACACTGCCCCTAGATGATTCTGTACAGAGGGGGAATGCCTCTTATACATACTAACAAGGCCTCTTTCTGTGGAGCTCCTGCTGTTTCTGAAATGTGGTTAGGTGATGTGTCCCATTCCTGTGGCTTTCCTGTCCTTGCCATAGACATCCTGAAATTCGCTTTTGCAGTTCTCTAATGAAACCCAGCAGTGGGCAGGTGCGTCCCTGCTTCTCTGAGTGATTGAACCAGCCTGCATCCAGCCCTGCAGTAAAAATAGGCATAATGAGGTGGCATGGAACCATTAGAAGCTCTACAGTGGAAAAGCAGTTTACTGAGCCTGGTCCTGGCTCTAGAGTAGAAGGTATGTGTAATGACTGTGGACAGGTTCTTAAAGCACCTGTACTCCATGAAGGGGATATATTACCCCCTATTCTGTCGCTGACATGCAGGAGTTTTAATTTGCAGGCCCCCAAAGGAGGAAGGTTCATTAGCTGACGAGCGAGGGGGAGCTAATTGAGATGGTGTGCGATGTGATATTCTAATCACCATGGTGACATGGGACTCTCTGTTTTAATTGACAGCGGTGACCTCACCAAAAGCTTTGAAGAGGTAGCGTGTGACTTGAGTGAGTCTCCAGTGGTAATATAGAGATATTAGCACTGTGTGTGGGCGCACGCGTGTGAATGTGTTTGTGTGTGTGTGTGTGTGTGTGTGTGTGTGTATGTATGTACGCAGTGAGATTCAGTGTGTGTCTATCACTGACAGCTCAGAGCATCTCTCAGCGGGACAGAAGGAAGCAGCTCGATCACCATGGAGATGAGATGTAGAGACGCTGGTTCGAGGAGATAGCCACGGCGGGCAGATAAGAGAGTGGAATTCCCGGGGCATACACAATAAAGGCGGGGAAGCTTTTCCATGCGACACACCAGCTGTGTCGCTTAATTCTCTGTGACCATGCCTCTCCCTTCTTGCACAAGCCTCCCTCCCAGTTCGAGTCGAGCGTTTGCATGCATGTGACATTTGCCAATGCTGCTCACCACCTCGGCATCCAGGGACAACAACCCTTGACTGGGAGCACTGGCCCATTGGAGCTGAGCGGAGAGGAAGGTGGTGTGCCACCTTTTCCGCATTCCTTCCAGACCTGGTGAGGGAGGGTTGTGGCGGAGGGGGGTTAAGGCACACTTGCCTCCTCTTCAGAGTGTGGTTCTGGGTGGCTGGTTAAGGACGTCATGTACTGTGCAGCTCTGCGCAGATGGCTGTGTGGCTAATGACCTGGCTAATGCGGAACTATCCCTTTCTTCTCACTGTCAGAGAGTTCACATCTTAAAGCCGTGACGAAAACACACAGGCGCGAAAAACAAACACACGTTCACTTTCTCTCTTTCTCTTACACATGGACAACTGTGCTGACTCGATTCTCATCCCCCTGCTCGTCTTTTGTTTGCGCCTTATAAACTAAATTATTTTAGTTAGAATATTACAGATAGGTAGGTAACATGTAACATGTAGGTGGTTTTTGGTTAAGCTCTTAGTGTATTGTGTTGGGAGTCAGGGAGTTCATGTCGTAAAGCCACGACAAAAACACACAGATGTGAAAACAAGCACATGCTCACTAGCCTTTTCACTCACACAAACACACACACACACACATACACACACACACAGACACTACATTGTGTCTCTCTGTGGCTGTCTGAGGTCACTGACCACCATTACAACACTGTGGGTTAGACATATTCCAGATACTGCTGATTAGCATGCTGCTCGGCTCTTCAAAGACAAGATGTCATTCGGCCATATTTGTGTACATTATATCCTGTAATGGCAGAAATGTAAATAACTTTTTAGATTTGCATAGCAATTTTATGGCCCCATTTGAATAGTAGATCTTGGAAAATGTGTTGCTTCTTTTTTTCTGAGTGGATGTAAATTATTCAGTAAATTCCTGGAATTGTCAGAAACCACATTTTTTACAGAGATTGCCAGAGAAAAAATTGAAATAATATGATCACATTTTCCTATTCGGGAACTACCAAAGCAGAAATTAAGTAATTAAGCAGAACATAATGCTTAACAAGCATGAAATATTTTTTCCTCAGATTATTTCCTTGCCCTTTTGGCCATAGTTAGTGGGGTCATTTAAAGCTTTAAATGTGAAAAATTAAAGGGTCTTGGCTCCTTGTTTAGGTACATTTAACATTGTTAAGCAGACGTCTGCACTGTACGAAGCAGAAATAAATGCTTAACAAGCATAAAATTTATTTCCATCCAAAATATATTTGCATCCTTTTACTCATAGTTAACACTCATGCAAAGCTTCAACTAAGCAAAATTTTGGCATTCTGGCTCTTCATTTTGGTACATTAAGCCTCCTTAAGCATTTTACAATTTCCCTGGAACAGAAATTTTACCATGCCACACTGTAGCGGGTGAGATTTTTCATTCCGTTGTTTGCAGAGTGATTAGACATCTGAATTATGCCATACTATCTGCCACTATCCCTAGTTTAATATCAGAATAAAAACAATGTTATTCCTTGATCTGATATTATGTATTTGGTTACTTTCCTTAGCTGAAACCCTAAGTTAGGGCGAACATTGTGGCCTTTGTTATATGTTGTGTTTGTGTGTTTGTGTGTTCCACTGAACATGTACAGATGCAGGAGTGATTTGGTACAATGGGGTTATATGTGTGGCATGCTTCACCAGGATTTGAACCTGTAACCCACTGGTTGTTCAGTCATTGCTGATCTGTGACTAGTCCCTTTCTGGACATCTCCAGCTCACATCAGTTTGGTGGTCTGGCTCTCCCGCTTCTGTATATTTTTATTCTCCATAGTATGAGTTATTGTTGCCCTTCACATTGCATTGGTTCCTCTGTCCCAGATAGTCTCCCTGTCATACGGTGAAACACGTCATCCTGGCATCTGTAGCTCTTGCTCATCTCTTCTGCCCAGTTTATTTTCATTTCCTCTTTAACCCGTTGATTCAGACACCTGGCTTGAAGGACTTAATAATATTTTTGTAGGATTCCTGGCCATTGATTTTTCATTGATGGTCATTTGTTACGTTTCTGGTTATTGTTTTGACATTGTGTTTTGTTTGTGCAGTTTTTGTTGTTGTAGATTTTTTTTTAAAGGGACATGAATACATTTCCTTCACAAATCGCACAGAAGTGCAAGGATGTGAAGTAAGTTAAAATAGAAACAGTAGCATGGAAGAGACAAAGATGTCAACACAAGCAGACAGCAGGAGAGGAGGGAGGAGGAAAGCCACAAAAGAAAGAGTTTTGATGAGAAGAGGGGGAGACAGAGAGAGAGAGGGAGAGAGAGAGAGGAGAAACACAGGGAAAAACATTCAGAATGAGAATATATGTCCCACAAAGTTCCAAGCAGGAGGTTGAACATTCCACACTTCCACACAAGCTAGGGAGAGAGGGGGCAAGCCTCATTAGCATAAGAAGAGGCCCCTCATCCAATCAGAAGGCAGGAGAGGAGCACTGGGATTGAGAAGGCTCTGTGAGGTGTAAGGTTTCTGCGCATTCCTCCCTCCCCCTGGCCGTGGAGAGAGAGAGAGAGAGAGAGCGAGAGGGAGAAGGACAGTGAGAGAGAGGGAGAGGGAAAGAGAGCTGGAAGTGACTACGCTCAGAAAAGGGGGAACAGGATCTACTCATTCTTGCCCTGTGAGATCACACTACTGGAGAATGCATTAGGATCTGCTTGAGTTTTTCACCTTGGAGACAAGAGGGAACTTTAATTCCAGACGGCCCGAGAAGAGTGTTCTTTTTCAGGCCGAATTCCGGCCCCTAACCCTCTCCCCGGAGTCGCGCACGTACAAGAGGGCTGAAAATGAACTATCTGGTGAGTGTATGTGTGTGTGTGTGTGTCTCCGTGCTTGTGTGAGTGCCTGCGCAAGATTGCGCGCAGTTCCTCGTCTCGCTGTTTGAACAGGCTAAGCCTAATACCCCCTGCTGTAAAGAGAAAGAAGGAAAGAGGAAAAAGAGAGAAAGGAGAAAATAGTCCTAGGAGATGGACAGAAGTGAGGGGGTGGGGAAAGGAACACAACATTTTCCTCACTGTTTTTTTTTCACCTTGTATCGCTAGTCAGCTGTACTGAGAATGGATTTTTAATGTGTCTCTATGCTTGTGTGTACTTAGTGCTGCAGTACTATGTGTTAAATACTTTGCCACAAGTTTGGAAGAAGTACACAAAAATAATCAAGAATAAGGAAGAACACAAAACCCCTTTTCCCAAACTCAGTCAAGTTTCCCCTGGCTGTTTTTAGCATTTCAGACTTAGTGCCAATTCTGGACATTTCTTTTCCTCTGGGGATAAAAAGGGCCTTCTCTTCTGCAGTGAGAATCAGAGGACTTAAGAAGCCGTAAAAAGGAGAAAAAAAAAGGAAAAAAGGAGAGCGAGACATGAGCGAGCACTGTGGAGCCGAGCCGCTGTGCTGAGTCAGGAGAAAGCTGAAAGATTAAGGTTTTATTAGGAAAGAGAGGAGAACAGAGAGGAGGCCGCTGGCCGGGCCCAGCTCCTTGCTATTGTTTGAATCTGCTGGCATTCTGTCAGGCCCTGCTCTTGTGATGACACAGGCGGACGGTATGTTTTGTGACTGGGCCTTATTCCCGTCTCCAGGAAAAAGTCCCAAGATCAGAACTAACCCAAGGGACCCATGGGGCAGCCCCCATACACCGCCCCAACCCCCCCCCAACCTCCAACACTCCCAAATGTAGCTGCCAAAATTACACCAAGCATTCAGAATTGTGTTTAATGGGGAAATGAATTTCCAACACCCTGTACAGTATTAACTTGGTTTGCGCCCGGCACTTTGCACGTTCACAACTCAGGTGGTGCCTGGTTGTTGTCCCCTTGAGCCTGGTACTTAAACTGTATTGCTTCAGTAAATATCCAGCTGTATAAATGGTAAATATTGAAAAAAAACTTAGTTATGTAAGTTGCCCTGGAGAAAGGTTTCTGCCCAACAAACAGATCATGTAATATAATATTCCTAATGTGTGTTGTGTGAGGGCAAAGCAGAGCACCACATTACTGCAGGGGGTTATTGTCACTGTGAGAGCCTCTTTACTGTCAGAACTGATCTCAGGTCTGTGTGAGGGGACGGTGTGAAGAACACCTGAGCTTTTTTATTTTAAAAAAATTCTACAAGTGTCAGCTACTGTTTTTCCTATGAAGATATTGTGCCATGTGTTTCCTTATTAAAGCAAGGTGTAACAGTAAAGCAGGTGTCTGCAGCATTTTGATTGAGCTCAAATGGTGCCCAGCGTTCTGATGTGCTTGTTGTAGCGCTGTATGCACATATCTGGGGGCAGGTGTGCTCTGATGTGTTAACCCGAGTAGAGAGTGCTCTGCGTGAGTGTATCCAGGTTTAATATTTAATAACCTCTCTTCTGCTGACTCACCCGCTTGGAGCGTTTAACCCTGTCACTGCTTGCTGAAACAGGATGCCCTGTTAGGAGGGGGTTTGGGGGCATGGGGGTGGGGGTCTGGAAATGCGCTTCATGGGCCACTCAAAGGTGGGGTCCTGAATTAAGACCCTCCCCCCAACCAAGAGGAACTGTGTGGTGTAATGGTTAATGCACTGGGCACATGATTGTTAGGTAGTCAGGTCAGATTCTGAGAAGTATACTCTTTCTTGGAAATTAGGGGTCTCTGGAGCACCAGTGAGGATGCAGGCTTTTGTTCTAGCTCAGTACCAAAACACCTGATTCAGCTAATCACCTAATCATAGTCTTCAGGCAGGAAGGTGTTTCAGTGCTGGTTTAGAACAAAAGGCTGCACCTCACCAGCCCCCTTTCTGGGATGAGGTTGGAGACAGCAGCTCTAAATCCTGAACGGCCGGTAAAGATCTGGCTGCGCAGCCCTGAGGCAGCGTCCTGAGCTGGTTACTGTGATCACGTAACAGTGCCGCCCCTGAAAGCTAAAGAGTTTCCCCCACGATGCCCTCTGGTGACTCTGGAGTCTGTGAGTGGGGGAGTGGGTGACTCTCTGGTCGGAGCTGAGCTCAGGATTAAAAATGAAAGGTCAGCTGACTGACGTGAGGCAGGAACAGGACTGACTCAGTCCTGACTAACAGCCCACTGCTCTGGGTCAGGGTCCAGGGATGGAATCCCCCTGAACCGCTTCCAGAACGATCTGTCAGGATGTCACTGACACCACTGTCATGTGTAACCAGTAACCAGGACAGGTCTGGCTTTGGGGGAGGGAATGCCAGCACACTTAATTTAGGGGATAAGTGACAGAGGCACCGTAAGGTAGCAGGCTCTTATACAGAATTATTCATATGATTTTGACCAACATTTAATACTAGACCTGCATATGTTAAGTTACAGTGATACAGGTACCAGCAAAGCTTTGTTGCTTATACTTGCTGTGGTAGAAATACAGGTGAGATCTGTGACTGGGATAAAAGCACAGGTGACATTTGAGTAAGAAGCACAGGTGAGGATTAAGTCTGTGATAAAGGTACAGGTGAGACCTGTTATTGTGACAGATGCCCAGGTGACATTGGTGTGGGGTGGGGGAAAGACAGGTACGGAGGTGAGATTTGACGCCGTCGCTCTGGCAGGCCATTAACGTCAGAGCAGATAGGATGGGTTGAGTGTGACGCACTGGCCGAGAGTGCTGGGTAAACAGCGGGGAGACGCTTGGTGCAACACGCTTACAACACCGAGCAAGCAGCCGGCCTCTGCAAACACACCATGCCATTTTTCCTCCTTTGTTCCAAGCCAAGGGAGCAAATTAAGGTGCATTCGCAAAGAGAGAAAGAAAGGATATGTTTAAAAAAATGAAGAATGGAAAAATTCATGACCTGCTGCATCACAACCAAGGTCAAGCCTGTTGGCAACAAGAAACCCAATATCAAACCGGCGTTATAATCTCTCTCTCTCTCTGTCTCTCTCTCTCTCCTTGCTCCCATTCTCTCTGTGTTCCTCCTTAGGCGACAGAACTGATTAGCGGGGTCATTAGTGCTCAGAAAGTTGGCGGATTCCATTACTCTTATCAGCTTAGGGAGTGAAAAGAGTGAATGAATTAAATAAATAAGCAGCCAGACCCTATTACTGCACTTTGCCCAAGGAGGTCTGTACATGTGTGTATGAGTGGGTGCAATCTATCTATATCTAAACAGTGTTTGTGTGTATCAGTGTGCATGAGTGTACATGCATTTGTGTGTGTATGTGTATCTGTATGTGTGTGTGTGTGTGTGTGCATATGTGCATATGTGTGGGCATATGTGTGTGTGTGTGTACACGGTGTGTGTCTGTGATCTCTGGTCTGGCTGATGCGCAGTGGTGTCATCGTCATCCCCAGACAGTGCTTACCGCTAAGTGTATCCACGGGTGACCAGGTGTGATAGTAATCAGGGATAATCCCGTCTCGTCTCGCCCCCGTGCTGCTGCCCTCGGGGAGAGGTGGAGTTTACTCTAAACACCTGGATTACGGCTGGCCGGGTCACCGAGCAACCAGAGGTGCGCTCACTCTCTCTGCCTTCTGGCTCCCTCCATCTGTCTGTGCCTGTGTATCTATGTGTCCTTCTGTGTGTGTGTGTGTTTGTGTGTGTGTGTGAGTGTGTATATGTGTGTGTGTATGTGCATGTGAGAGTGTGAGTGTGTGTGTGTGTGTGTGTGTGTGTGTGTGTGTGTATGTATGTGTGCGTGCATGCGCGCATTTGTTTGTGTGTATGTTGATTCCAATGGGGCCCCTCAAAGTTTAGAGCAGTTATTAAACAGCAAGGCACCTGTTGTTGATGACAGAAGATTATAGGGAGATACAGAGGATTACAGGGACTGGAGCTCAACACTCAAGCACACACACACACACACACACATACACACATACACACGTGCACATACACAAACACACATGCATACAAACAAACACAAGCACAGCATACCAACAATTACACATGTGTACACACGGTCACACAAATAAACACATGCAGAAACACACTCATGAGAGAGTTAAAAACAGAGCTCAAAAATCATAACGCTAAACATAGACTGTTGGACTGTAGTCCCTTTTTATCTCTGATTACTTATGTCAGTATGCTCTCATGTATACAGGCTAGACGCCATATGTCGGGTTCCAATGAGGTCCTGTCCTGTCCTGTGGTTGACTTCATCACCATGATCCCTGTGGTCATCATGTTCATCTTTAGGTCTCACCTGAACCAGCAGCGGACGGTGGGATAAGTCCCTGCCTGTTATCACCCTCCCCAGTGCGGCCTCAGAAACAGCATGTCCTGGGGGCACGTGAAAAAGCATGCTACCCCCATCCCCCATCCTCCCTTCCCCTGCAGGGCACCTGCACTGCAGAGATAGGGCAGGCAGGGTGACAGCGATCCCAGATCAGCCATCTGGATGCTGGCGACGGTCGCGACTGCAGACGGCTGGAGCTGATGGCGTCTCTGGTTCTGTTGATGGGAGTTCGGGTGACTGCCTGTCCTGGGGGTGATGGAGCGAGGGGGAGGGAGAGAGGAAAGAGAGAAGGACAGAGACAGAAAGAGGGAAGGCTAAAAAGAAAAGGTAGCAGGAAAATGAATTTGTGAAGGGAACAGAACGTGTGTTTAAAGTTTGGGACAAAGGAATGTGGATAGTTTCTCATCATTGTTGTAGAGAATATGAACTTATCCAGTGCTCAGTTTCCCTGAACCTCAGACTCGGCTCCTCCCTGCCGTCGCTTGCATTTAAGAAAGCAGTGAGCGTAACACCCCCAATGTGTGCCTGACACCGCGGACCCTCTTACCCTCTTACAGGCATGGGGGTGTTTAGCAAACAAACAGCCCAGGAATACCTGTTGGCAGACCTGCACCAGGGGGAGGGGCATGAAGGTGAGGCATGTGGTGTAATCACAGTCAGGTACCTGCATAGCACACTCATGGACACCTTGTTCATGGCTTCCTGGCTACACCAGCTTCAAAGTGTTGCTTGTTCCAAGCAGCACCTTTTACTTGAACGGTATGGTTGTATGTGTAGTTATACTCACTTACATAAATTTATGTAGTTGCAGTTGCATTATTTATATGCCCTTGTACACTGTTTGGTGTTTCACAAGTGAAGCCAGAGTGGAAAGTGTGTGGCCCACAAGAGTAGCTGATCTGGAGCAGTTCCTATGGATCAGTCAGAGTAAGAAAAAGTGATCATGTTTCCATGGCACCGAACTTCCCCCTTGGCCAATCATTAGCTGTGGTCTGATCTGAAAGCAGGGCTTATCCCCAAATCACAGTGTAGCAGACCCACCAGAGAGAGCTTCATTATTCTGTGCGTTTGTGTGGGAAAATATCACTATTCTGCCTGTCTGTTCAGAGAAGGCATCGGTCTGTGTCCAAAGGCAGAGGACTTCCACATTGTGTCCACATAGTCAGCAAAGCATTAAAAACCTGCCTGCCAAACCTGTCTTCTCAAATGCTCTGACTGCCAGTGTTGAAGTCTGTCAGTGTGCTAGTCTGTCAGTGTGCTAGTCTGCCTGCTCTTTCTGCTAGTGCCCCAATCCATGTATGTATTCTACAAGTGCTCTGCTTCCTGTGTATTCAACCAATAGATCTCAGCCATTTCTTCTCATGGCCTGTGTGCTCTACCTCCATCTACACAGCCAGTCAGTGCTCTAGTTTTGTCTGTGCAGTAAGACAGTACTCCAGTCACAGTATAAGCGCATTTCTGGAACAGATTCCACAGAAGCTTTCTTGGATTGCTCCACCGAGCCACCGGAATGTTCTTTTGAGGTTACACTGACGCTGAGAGAGAGGGAGAGAGAGAGAGAGCATCTCTGGACAAAATATGCAATGCCATTGGAGGTCGTCATTTTTTCAGCATGATTAAAGTTGTTGGGTATTTAGAAAATTCTATATATGCTATCCCACCATGGATTCCAGTGTTATAAACTGTGGCTGGAGTGAGGCAGTACACAGGAAGGGGGCCGTGTTCGCGTACCACCAGGGTTTGTGTTATTTCGGGGTGTTGATTTAATTGTTGTTTTTGTAGTGTGGTGTAGCTCAGTGTTCCAGGTGTTGAGCATGGGGCGGGGTCAGGTTTGACTCATACCTGCTCGTCAGTCACTCTGTTGGCCGGAGGCACGCGCTCTTGTGAAATCAGGCTGCATTCCAGCGCTTTGCCATAGCCTGTAGCTACAAGTTTCTCAAGTGTTTTCCTTATGGCTGGCTCATGGGGGGGATGTGAGGGGTGGGGGGTGGCAGTGTGGTTTTCCAGGTGAGTGGGTTTTGGTAATAGAAGATGTCACTCCTCACCATATAGCACTCCACAGCTGGTTTTTGAGAGCTTTAAAGTGGGGGGGGTGTAGTCAACAGAAACATAACTGTAACAGAGCTGAGTAGAGTTACCTTTGACACACTGCACTCAGCCATCTGCTATTAGCCTACAACTATGCTCCCACAAAATGGTGACAATTTCCCCCTGCTCCCCACTTTAAGGGGAAATCTATAAATGGCTATGGGAGGGAGAACAGTGACACATATGGCAAAAGAATCATGGCTTACATACGAGAGAGTCTGTTACTCCTTTACAGTCCAGAGTGCTGTGGGGAGAATACATAGTCAGGTTTGAACCCCTATACGTGGCATGTAGGAGCCAGTGTGGACCGGCAGGGTCTGGTGACCATAGAGAGCCCAGCAGAATGCTCAGTAACCAAGAGATGAGTGTGGAGAGAGGAAGGCATGCGACGGTGATTCGGCCACAGCGAGCGGGAGCCCAGTGCGGGACGAGCCTGAACTCGCCGGAACTGGCTTAGTGCATACCAGAGAGTCTGTTTCTCCCTCCCTCTCTCTCTCTCTCTCTCACTCTCTCTCAGTATCTCATACCTCATCTCTCCGTCCCTGCCTCCCTCTCATAAACACTGGCGCATGCCGAGCGTAGCGGTCTGCATGCCGAGCATAGCCCCCATGGCAGCATTGGGGGTCCAAAAATTTCTCAATTAAATTCCCATGATCAGAATTACCAGGGAGTCTGCAGATCAGTGAGCTGCCTCCCGCACCGCAGCTACCAGAGCCAGGCACCACGAGAAAGAGAGAGTGGGAGAAATAGCCCCAGGACTGCTGGAGATATTTACAGGAGAAAGTTTCATCTATTTCATTCATGATTTTGGATGGTCCACTTTGTTTAATTTGTAAACTAAATCTAAATGAGAATAAGAGACAGTAAGAGATGCACTGTAATTATTTTTAGAGTGATGTGCAATTGAATTAGAATTAATAGGACCAAAATTATGGCAAAGCGAGGGAAGACAGAGATTGGGAGTAGAGAGAGGAGGAAAGAAAGAGGGAAGAAGGGATATAGAGGAGTGGAGGAGATGTGGTTCTGTTCTGAGAGAGTACATGTTTAATCTTGTTGCTCGACCAGTGTTGCAGCTGCAGCCTCTGTTTCTGCTGTGGGCAATACTTCACAGCAACTTGTAGCTTCCCCTGCATGTTTTCTAACCTGTAACTATAATGGGTTTTCCCTGTTGCTTTGTCTAGCCTGTAGATACAATGTGTTTTCCCCAATGCTTTTTCTAACCTCTTTCTGTTTTCCCTTGTACTGTTTCCATTCTGTGGCTACACTGTGGGACTCTCTACGTTGTATCTATATAGCAGCAATGTTCCCTCCCACTATCAATCTGTCTGAACTAACTGTAATGAAAATATTATGACCCCCCCCCCCCAAATCCTCCCGCCCACCATGCACAGATTTTGTAACCGGTACCTTGGGTTTTTCCACACCTCTGTTTTTCCGATGGGAAGTGTTCCCCTGAAGTGCTGGTGTGGAACTCAGAGACAAACACAAACATTCCTGAGGAGTTGCTCAGCATGCCGAGCGTGTGTCACGGATCTCGTTCGAAACCCGACATTGAGCAATGCGCTGCCAGCTCTCCGACTCACTCCATGAGTTTTTCTCACAGCCGATAAACCCCGACAGCGAGCTCCGTATCAGAGTGACTCACCGCTAGGTCGACTCACTGGCCTGCTGTGTCACAGCGATGGCCGATCCATCGGGGGACGGGGATGGGGGTGGGGCATTCAGGGTAGGGGGTCTGGGCTCTTTCTCTCGTCCTCGGACACAGACGGGCTCCTCACACTCTGACACAAACAGGCCAGTGTCCGCGCCTGACTCACAGTGCTGTTTCTGCATGGCCCCTGTGTGACGGTCGTACCCTCACGGTGAGGCTGTCACAGCTCTCCGCCTTCCCAGCATTCCTCGCTCCCTGCTCCAGATAAAACTTTTTTTGTCCACAGCTCCTTTTGTGTTCACAGTTGTCAAGGTGCCCTGAGGGGGAAATAGTGCAGCCGTGTTTTGTCAGCAAGGCCCTTCTGTCCTGAACCAATAAAAACCTGTGTTCCAGCAGTGTTAGTTCAAAAATAGGGCAGGGGTTTAGGGGGGGAGGTGGACAAAGGAAAAGAAGAGAGAATGGCTTTGTCTGCTTTTGCCTTGTTTTCAGATGTTTATTGCTCTTGTTCTTTGTGAGGGAGTGCAAGGTAGCGAGTGCTTGGTATGTTGTGTGTGTGTCTGTGTGTGTGCACCCCTCCTTCCAGAGTGCACACACACACACCCTCCCCATGGTGGCCCCTGTGACTTTGCCTATGTTTGTCCTGTCGGGTCGTAAAGAGGCGTTAGACAAAGGCTGGCTGACCCCCCCCCCCCCGGCTCCGTCCAGCGTGGCCCTCTCGCTGACCTGTCTGTAGAGAGAGCGCCCAAACAGCTGTTGCATTACTTCCTCTAGGATGGGTCTGAGGGAAGGCCTCTCCACTCCCCCTTCTCCCCCTCTCTGTCTGCCTCCCGCACCATCTCTCTCTCTCCGTTTCTCTCCCCTGTTCCTGTCTCATCTTCTTCCATCAGGACATAACAACATATGATGACCAGTACAGGCCATTCAGCCCAGCTAGGCCTGCCGTTTACCTTCCTCCAGCATCCTGTCCTTCTTTCTCACTCTCTGCTTGTCAAATGTTCAAATAAAACATTTCAAATATACTTGCACCTACTTATTATTTTATGTCTCTTCCTCTCTTCTGCCACTTGCCGGTCATCTCTCCCTGACCCTCTCTCAGTCAGCCCTGTATACACTTTACGGCCCCTTCGCTACCCCCCCATACGCCCCCCCAACCCCTTTTAAATGTAAATGGTGGAACTCTTAATTCCCTGGGCTGAAGAATTTCCTTTCTTCTCTGCCTTTTCTCCTCCGCTTCAAAAATTGACTTTGGCGGCAGATTAATGGCCGAGACACGAGGGGACGGTTTGACCCCAGTGAAAAAGCGGTTGTAGTTGTGGTGTGGTGGTGGTGGTGGTGGGGGGTGGGGGGTGGGGGGATCGGCACTTTCGGGTGATTTAAGGCCTCAGCACTTGCCCTGTGTTGCTCAGGAACATAGAGGGGCTGTCCTCTGAAATCATCCTCATTTTTCGTCTTCTCCACCCCAATGAGAGAGAGTCAGGGTGTCCATGCGTTTTACTAAAGCAGTGTGTAAATCAAACCCGTGCTGGATCACGACTGTCTGCAAGGCGAGGGGATTTTGTTGGACATGCTGCAGAGCAGAGTGGTCAAGATCTGTTGGTCAGCTCCACATTGTGACCACCTTTCTATCTTTCTCTAACCCTCTCAGCTTTCCCACTGCATATAAAAACATGTGGGAATAGATGAATATATGCTTGTTTAAATAAGTTACATATTTTTATATAGTTACAGCACAGATTAATCTGCCTGTCTGTGTGACTGTTACCTCATGTTAGTGTTTGTGTTACCAAGCACATATACTATATACGCAGTATGATGCTGCGATTCCCCTCTTTGACTGACACACCGTTCATGTGTGCCTGTGCTATTTGCTCCTGAGGATCTAGGAGCCCAGAGAGGAGGACCCAGCAGCCAGTCTGGACACTGTTTCTCCCTGGTCTCTGTGGGGTCCTTCAGTGGGAACATGATGAGTAGAGCTGGGATTATAGTCTCTGAGAGAGAGGGTGGAGGCAATGAGGTACAAAGTCCAGTTACTGCAGGGCTGGGATATGAACCACAGGGGCAGGGATTACCCAGAATGGGTGTGTGCTGTGTGTGTGTGTGTGTGTGTGTGCGTGCAAGTACATGTAAGTGTGTGAAAGCATGTACAGCCATAACAACAAGTGGACATACTTGTGCGATAGTACATATGTACGTATGTATCCATGTATGTGTGAGTGTATATGTATGTATATGTGTGTGTGTGTCTGTGTATTTGTGTCATTTGGCCAGGGAGCAGCATGAGGTGTCCATGGAGACTGTGACGTCACCCTGGAAATGCTCCTCAGCGGTTGCCCAGCCGCAAGAACCAGACCACAGACTATACAATTACACCCCGTCCCTCAGCTTCGCAAGCAGACAGCGAGATGATGTCATTACACTGGAGGAGCAGACATTTACAGTGCATTTAAATCCCCCGTCCCCCCACCTTCACTCCTTTCACTCTGCCTTGAGCAACAGCCACCACCCCCCCTACCCACCAGCCCCCAGAACTCCCCTGGGTACTCCATACGCCACCAGCCAAACTACCCTCACCCCCAGCACCCCCGTGATAACCTGCCCCTCTGTCTGTTGGCTTTCCCCCTTCTTTGTTTTCACGCTCTTCACATTAGATTAGGTAAATTAACAAAAAATCCTAGGCTCCATTTTTTTCAGTTTTTATTATTCAGGGTGGAATTATGTTGCCATCTGCAGTTCTATCCCTTTTATGAATATGTATGTGTAGCTTATTATATATTTTATCAATTTAAAAAAATCTAATCTGCCTTATGCACTGTTGAGAAGGTGCACCATTTTTAAAAATAGAAATTCTAAGTCACTTGGAGGTGGGAATGATTCATGAAGCATAGTTCTCCCTGAAAGAATATTTTTGGCCGCTTACAAATATGCAACAAGGTGCACAAGGCCCTCTCTCTCTATAATCTGTATGTTGATCTGTGTGTGACAGTGTGGCAGTGTGCATGTTCACTATTTAAGAGGCATCAACATAAATGGTGATTAACTGGGACTTCCATTCTTCCAAATATAGACTAGTAATAGTGACTTGGTCATCGGCCTGTTATAACCTAACAGTACTTATGAATCATTCTCTCCGCGCATCCTGTGTCCCAGAACAGAGAAAAAAAAGTGATTAAGGAGAGCGAGAGGGGGGAGTGAGAGAGAGAGGAAGGGAGGGAGGGAGGGCTGCATTAGTGCAGAGAGAGCAAAGAAGTCGGCAAGCTTCTGTTAGGATAGAGGCAAAGTTCAACCCTTGTGAAATCAATGAATGAGAGAGTGAAAGAGAAAGATGGGAAAGCAGAGAGAGAGAGAAACAAAGGGAGGGAGAGAAGGAGAAGCTTGCAGTCAGTCTCCCTGACTATCACTGAGAATCTCCGCCCCACAGGAAGTGACCTTGCTGCTGAGAAAAGAGAAGGGCATTGCACTCAGACAACTCCTATTCTTTTTTTCCCCTCTGCAAAAAGAGAGGAAAGATGGGGGAGGGGGGGTCGTTTGGTTTCATTGTCTCTTTAAAAAGCGCCGCAAATCATGTCACCAACATCCTCCCCAGGCCTTTTTCATACTGACAAAAGTTAGTTTTCAAACTCTGCCTCAGCAGTGCACTTTTTTGTACTTTTCAAGACTGAAAAACACTTAGGGTAATGAAAGGGCTCATGATGTGAGTTAAGAGCTATGTGTACTCACACTGCTGTGAGGAACAGCAGAGAGTTTTCAGCAACCCCCTGCTCTTCAGTCGGTATATAAACCCTGCAGCCAAGAGGAATGTAGCTTCAATTCTGTAAAGTGGTTTAGCAGTGGACTCAGTGGAACACTATATCATCTTCCTACATTAACCACAACTCTCAGAGTCAATACTCTGCACTGTCAATACTACATTACCCAGAATTCTTAGAGCACAGCTTTGTCTTTACCATGCTTCCTTGAGATTTCAGAAGTGTTCCCTCTTGTCTCTGCACTACCCAGAGTTATCAGAGGCCATATTTATTTTTGAAAAGTGGCTAGCATATTTTCCTACTTGATCCAACATGAACAGCAGGTGATTATACCCAATGATACAAATGTAGGTCAAGGTCTGTCTCCTGGTTAGATTTGGGCGGTAGTGTTACTGGCAACATAAATACCTGTTTCACAAATCCTGGAAGATATCACTAGCTGTGTGATCAATGAGAAAACCTTATTTTGGCTTTGAAATCCAGGAAGAATATTATTGAAATATTGATTCGTCCTAGAGGCAATATCAAATGAAAGTCAACATGATAAAACAAGGTCCAGTGCAGTGTTGTTTATTTCCAACATTATAATATAATGTCTAGATCTAAGACATTTTTTTTATTAAGAAAAAAGTCAAGCAATTTTGAAATTTCTGGCACTAAATCACATCATATTCTCAATATAAAAATTATGAAAGCAATATAAAATCCAATCACTTTGTGTTGCTGTATCTCAAGTGTTTTTGGATTTAGCCACAGTATGCTCCCCTCTTCTTCATTGTTGTTAATCTTTTCCATAACCCAATCAAAAACATAATAGAAAACCTGGCAGGGCGTGTATTTGTAACAGCCATGACACTTGCTAAGCTTTTCACAAATATATGGATAACAGCCCATATTAAATGAATATGCTGCAGTAAAACATAGCTTAAGGACAGACTAGAGTTCAGGAGTGTCATATCCTATTGATGTAGAGAGTCTTTGGTTCTACTGTTCGTGTCAGTCAGCCAGTCACCACAGAAACCCTAGACTGAATGGGCTCTTTCAGTTTGTCTGGGTGTTTCCTTGAGTGGCTGTGTGTACTTGGGTGTGTGCCTTTGTGTGTGTGTTTGTGTATGTGTGTGTTTGCGTGTGTGTGTGTGTGTGTGTGTGTGTGCATGCAGGCTGGCATTGTGAACAGCTGCCCTCCTCTCAGACTCTGTTGTGGGAGATGGGCTTAGCATGGAGACAGTTCAGCTCTGCCCGGGACACTGCGTGATTGTCTGTTTCACGGCTCCAGCAGCGAATTCATCGCTGCATTGTGACCACGAGATCTCAGCCCTGGCAAACAGCCGCTGCAGCTCTACACCGTGCGAACACTTGCTCGTTGTCACGTTTTATTATCAGAGCTGGCCATGCATGAGAAACAAAAATAATAATTTACTGCGGTCCAGCTAGCTTTTCAGTAGGGCTCCAGATAATGTTATTTTATTGTCTGTGCGTGGGACTGATTTTGGCAGTGATGTGGGGAAGAAGGGAGGGAGGGAGAGAAAGAGAGGGAGGGAGATAGAGAGAGATGGAGAGAGAGAGAGAGAGGAAACACAGGGTGTGCTGTAATGAGTTGGAGACGGATGACGGAGCTGCCATCTGACTTGGAGTGTGTATTTATTATCAAGCTGCGCCGATACAATCTCCAGGTGCCACAGTCATCCTGAACTAGGGACTGGAACAGCAGATTCTGCAGAGCCGTCACAGAGGGAGACTGGAGCAGGGGGTGGGGCGGGGTGGGGACAGCAGAGCGAAGACAGGCAGGGAGACTGTAAAGCTGTCGTTCTGTAAATATGTTTATCCCATAATTATGTAACTGCTTTTATTAGATATTTACTTTTTTATTTTTAATGGGGTGTTTACAATGCCCTAATGTTTTCTTTATTTATTTTTAACATGTATGTATTCATTTATTTCAATTATATTGTTTGTGCTTATGTTAATGTGTTGGTTACTTTTTTGCATGGATTAGAGATGAGGAGGTAGTCAGAGCAGGGAAGCAGAGAGAAAGAGGGGATGATGGAGAGAGGGAAGGGACAAACAGGAAGAGAGATGATGATAAAAGGAGAGCGATAGGGAGAGCTGGAGAGATCGTGTGGGAGGAGGGAGAGAGAAAGAGATGGAGAGATGGAGAGACAGAGGCAGTGGCAGGGGGACGGGGTGCTGGGTGCCAGCTGTGTCATGAGGACAGAGGCCTGGCACAAAATAAACGGCAGAGAGAGGAGAGGGGAAACTCCCCCGTTTCATTAAAGCAGCAGCGGCTTCGCTCTCCGCTTGTCTCTACTCTTGTAATAAACACAGGAAGTGACAGGGAGGACAACAGGAAACCAGGAGATAAATCATGACGTGGAACCTGCCCCCTTCCCCCACCACCCCCTTCTGTGTAAGCAGAAGAGACCGGTGGGACTTAATTCAGTGAGGAGAGTGGAGTAGAGCATGGGCCGGCTCTTTCAGAAGCACTGCCTGCAGAGGGGGGATGGTGGGGGATGGTGGGAAGAAGCTAAGAGCTCGTTTGTTTTGTCTCTGGAAAAGAGTGGCAGGATGGCCGGATGTTCCTGTTTACTTTGGACAGATGAGCGTGCCGTGTGCATTAATTAACGAGATCCTCGCGATCGCTGTCAATACCGTTGCTGCGGCGTACTGTCAGGGAGGAGCTCAGCGGCATGCCCTTATCCTCATTCTGCATTGGGGCTGCTCCTCAAATTACAATTGATTTTTCAATTAACAAAATGAATTTAAATTCATTTCCTGCTTGACTGAATTGAAATGGAATTGACCCCGAGTCTGATGCAGAGTATTACTGAAATTCCCCCCTGGCTCACCTCCTCATTCCCCTGCAGAAGGTAATGACGTCCCCCCTTCTCTCTTCTCCCCCTCCCTCTGTGCCCCCCCTGCAGAACGTCCTAGCCAAGGCCCTCTATGACAATGTGGCCGAGTCCCCGGATGAGCTGTCCTTCCGGAAGGGTGACATCATGACGGTGCTGGAGCGTGACACGCAGGGCCTGGACGGCTGGTGGCTCTGCTCGCTGCATGGTCGCCAGGGCATCGTCCCCGGCAACCGCCTCAAGATCCTGGTTGGCATGTACGACAAGCAGCAGCAGTGCCAGCAGCAGCAACTGGCCCCGCCCCAAAACCAGCTGACCCTCCCCCCGCACAGTGCCTACACCAAGCCCTCGCCCTCCTCACAGTACACCGCCATGCACCCCGCCTTCCCAGCCCCCAGCCCCGCCCCAGCCACGCCCGACAGCGTCTACATGCTGCCACCCAACCACGGCAAGCCCACGCCACAGAGCCTCTACCATGTCCCCACGGGGCCCCAGTACTCCCAGGGCCAGCCCAAGGCCCCCGCCCTGATGCAGAAGCAAGGCAGCCAGGCGCAGTACCACGGATCTGGGCAGGACATCTACCAGGTGCCCCCCTCCATCAGCACCCCGGGCCAGCAAGACATCTACCAGGTGCCCCCGGGCTCCAAGACCTCCCCTCAAGACATCTACCAGGTGCCCCCCTCCGCAGCAGGCCAGGGTCCTAACCAGGACATCTACCAGGTGCCCCCCTCCATGAACCAAACTCAGGACATCTACCAGATCCCTCCCTCTATGGAGAAGAGGAACTGGGAATCCCCCAAACCTACTGGAAAGGTAAGACCCCCATTACTCTGTTCCTGAGATGTAAGACTCCAGGGGTGGATAGTGAGTGTCTCCGATTGGCTAAAGACTCCATGCACCATGATTTTGAAGGTTGTAACTGGCTACTGATTGGCTACTGATTTGATACTCCAGGTCTATATCCCCTGCCATTATTTCTAGCAAAGCTGGCAGAGACTAGGAAGTCAGGATAGGGATTGGGCTGTGGTGGTTGGGTGGGGTTATACTATACTGCCTGGAAGTCTGTGTGTTCTTGTCAAAGCTCCTCAAATAAGTAGCGTATGCTGAATAATTAAATATAGAGACTAAAAATAGGGTCTTTTTAATCTGCTTTTTCTTGAATGCACATTGTAATCTCGCCACTTTCTGTGGATGGGGCGTGCTCAGAGCACTGTGTACGGGGACGTGTTTGTCACTGATGTTCCGTCACGTCTCCCATCACCCTTTGTTATTTGTTTTTTGGTGCGGCTGTTTTTTTTTTTTTGCTTCCTCAAGGCCCAAGTGAGGAGTAGAGGAAAACAGTAGGAGGGAAGAGACAGAGGAAAGGGAGAACACAAACAAGAAAGAGAGAGAGAAAAGAGCCAGGAAGAGAGGTATAGCACAAACAGGGAGTGAGCACAAACACAGTGAAGAGCAGAGAGAGAGGCAGAGTGTGTGACTGCAGAACTCGAGTGTAGTGTGTAACTGCCAGCTATAATGTGAGAGACGGTATCTTGACTTTTTCTTTTTAAAAAAGTTCCATGAAACTTTATATCACTTCTGCCCATGGTTTGTTGTTTGCAGATGTTTTATTTTAGAATGAGAAAAGTTTCACAGTTCAGTGTAAAAATTTAAAAATAAGACAAAATACGCATGACTGGAGTAAAAATTACTTAAAATTAGTCAAATAAGACAAATCTGTTAATGTGATAAAAAATTGCTAGAATTAATTCCAAATGTTTTTTGTAAGAAATTACTCTGGAACCCACAAAAGATCATGTTATTGTCTAAATTAAAGTTTATAATAGCTATTAAAACATCACGTTTTAAATTGTTATAATTTTCTTTTGATTTGTATTATTATATTGCATTATTGTTTATTCACGCTGGCTTGCGTTGAAAGAGAAAAGCAGTGGGGAGGGTCCTGTACTAAAATCTAAGGCAGCACTTAGTATTTTCTTATTCGTACTAATTAAAGCCTAACATAAGGGTATGAAGTTGGGGTGAGTGGAGTGAATACGCTTGTAATGAAGAGTGAAAGCTGCAATGAGGGGTTGGGGGATTTCGGTGACCGTGCTGGTCTTCTCTGCCCTCTCCCACCCCCCTCCAGTTGGGGCGGGGTCCACTCCCACTCCTGGGGGTCGGGGAGGCTCAGGAGGTCCCTAGAGGTCTGTTTTAGGTCCATCATTCACCAGTGCGAGAGTGGTGCTGTTAAATGATGCGCGATAATGACGATGAAGATGATGGTGAGGATGATTGTGGTTAGGGGGGGGGGTATGGGATTGGCCTAAGCCAAGGGGTGCAGCTGTGCTCTGTCCCCTGTCACCAATCACTTACCCTACCCGTGACTGACTGAGTCAGACGATGTCACACTCACATATACAGATCAATTCATGTCTTCATCACTTTCCCTTATGAAAAACAGGTGGACTTGATGTCTTTCCCCTCTCTGCATGACATTTTTTGAACCCTGCATCACTAGGAGCAGAAAGAAGAACATTTTGAATTTGAATATTTATTTTTTTAGCAACCTTTTGAAAAACCTTCTTATAAAATATGGCTTGCAGTTGAAATAAAGTCCCCTGATGGGAATTTGCCTTTTGGATGGGGAATAAATCTTCACAGGTTTCACATCTTATTGAGTTGTGTGGGAAAATTCTACTGAACACGTCCAAATGCCCTCTCACCCCCTTACTGATCCAGCCAACTAGAAGCTCTCATTCTGGTGTAACTCACAACCCCAGCCAATAGAGAGTCCTTGTTGTAGTGTCAAATTTGAACCCCAGCCAATAGAGAGAGAGGACAAGCAGAGCCGACCTGAGATGAACTGTTCTGCAGTTCAGGCAGGAGCATGATACAGGGAATGAAAGGCTGTGGTGTTCCACCAGTGCTGAAACACACAGATTAAGTCAGGAATGAGCATGCTCTAATATCCTGGTCTGATTGGAGGTTGGTTGACATATAGTTGTGCTATGGGTGCCAGGGAGAACACTGCTGGCACCAACACTGTGCTGGGCATTCCAGAAATTTTTGAATGCGTTACAACCAAACATAACCTGGCAGACCACAATTAGAGTGAGGAGAGAACAAGACTCGGAAAAACTCAGCAAATGGGAACATGAATTACTATATCTCCCAAACACCCTCAACAGTCAGCCATTTGGGAACCCCACCATTATTGTTTCCATCCCCTCCCCAATTCAATTTTCTTTATTGCCATTACATACATAGATTCATATTATCAAAGCACATATATGTCAAACAGAGGAGACATTATGAGTGCAGTGCTGAGCTGTCTCCATTGTCTGCCGTAGCAGTGTCGTTGTGTAGAGGCTAACAGATTGCTCTTGTTAAACTGAATGTCCTCAATAAACATCCAGCCATATGAGACGGATAAAACGGATAATGCACTGTGTGTACGGTGTGTCGCCCTGGAGAAGGGGTTTGACAAACAAATAAATAATGCTGTAATGTAATGAAGCGTGAGGTTATTTTAGAAAGGGGAAGAAGCTCTGTCTCTAGCTCCCGTCCTCATCTATCACTCACTGCTTACATCACCCTGTGACTAAGACCCCCCAGAGATTTGTAGGCCTATCAGAGGGGTGGTGCCCCCCTGACCTTTGACCCTGAGAGAGGCACATCCTTCTCCTCTCTTTCAGGGTTAAGGTTCAGAAAAGGGCACTGGAGAAGGGTGAACAAATATGGTAGATTTTTTTAAAAATTCCAGTCTCTGCTCTTAATTATTTAATTTGGCTGTTAATATTTTACTTGATCAGATATTGAATTATTTCAGTTGAAGGCTGCATATCATTTTGTTGCTAGGATGTTCTCTTACAGTTCATTTTTTACAACTAGTGTCTGTAAAGCTACACAATCCTGTCATAACAGGGAATTTGGTCAAAATTAAAACTAGCACAGATCACAATCTCACTAGGAACTGGACCCCTGCACAAACAACAAAATTATTGCAATAAAATATAAACAAACAATGCTTTATTGGTAGTAATGTCGGTTAAAATAGATTAGATTAGAATAGTTTGGCAGGTGTTTGAAGATGTGTTAATGGAAGTTTTATTTTTTCAGTATATTCATAGGTTTATGGATTGCTATATTTTGTGTTCAGTCCTCAGCTGTGCAAAATAATTTCATTTTCCAAAAGTCCATATATTTACAGTATGCTGCAGAACTTTTCAGTGCTCTTAGGGAGGACACAGAGAAGAGCAATCCCATAATGACATCACTGGGAAGAACAATGGGGCGGGACCCTTCAGTGTGGACGACATGGAGGACGTGCTTTTAAGAAAGGAATAACACACATGGATGAGGATGAGAGAAATGCATGTTCTGGCAGGCGTGGTCGTCATGTGCTTGGGGAACTTGAGTAGGGTGGGGCTGCGCCATGACGCCTGTGCTGATGTCATTGGGCTGGGGGGGGTCATTGGTCAGTGCTGTTGTGTTCACACTGCCCCTCCTGTCCAGGAATGATGTCATGACACGCGTTGGTGTGTCTCACTCTTCTGACCATATGAGTTACGGTGTGATCCTTGCCTTATTTCACTGAGGTTCAGACATCTCAGTAACTGGAGGTTCAGGACGTGGCGGTGTGTTCGTGTCAGTGTGTGAGTCTCTGATTGGATATGCTGTATGATTGAGCGTGACATTGTGATTGT
Source organism: Albula goreensis (assembly GCA_022829145.1). NCBI lineage: Eukaryota > Metazoa > Chordata > Actinopteri > Albuliformes > Albulidae > Albula > Albula goreensis. Next base: position 25,701,042 of record CM040755.1, read on the forward strand.
GTGTGCACAACAGGGTGCAGGCAATTTTTTCACATTCTGTATTAATCTTTTCAATGCCAAGTACCGGCATAGGCTTAAGCATGTGTGCATGCCTTTGTAAAACTACGCGTGATAGTCTGATGCTTGTGATGACAGGAGATGGTGTGTGTCCTTTTGTGTGTACCTGTGCTTGCATATGGCTGTGCTATTATGTGTGACTATGTTTCTATAACTGCAGCGTGACTGTATGCGCCATAGTGAGACTTCACTGTAAAGGCACAGTGGGAGGTGTGGTCGCTTCACCGGATGGTGAGTGGAAAGGGGGAAAAAGCAGTCTCTCTCCACCTGTCCTGACACACAGCATGCTTAATGTAACTGTGAGCGCCTATGTGATGGTGCATACGTGTGTGTCTGCGGTTGTGCGTGCTTGCATATGTGTGACTGGTTGTGCCATTGTGTGTCTGGATGAATGTGTGTGTCTATGTATGGATGTGGTCAGAGCGTGACTGTGCGATTAGATATGCCAGAGCTCGTCCACATGGATTTAGGGGTACCCTTTCACTCCAGGCCTGGTGTCGTATGAAAGAAGGCTTATTGACCTGTCCTACAGAGCACCTGTCAGAGATACTGGTGTTTCCATTCTCAATGCCCCTCTTTCAGTTTCTGTTCCCCTATGGATCCCTCTTTATTTATTTACATGATTTATTTCTCCTTTTCTTTCATTCTCCTGCATTATCACCAGTGGAGGTTAGTGCTGAAGCTTAGATATGGCTCACTCTCCACAGAGAGGAAAGGAGGGATAGAGACAGTCCCTTTTTACATCAATCAATGTCAGACAAGCCACCGATTATGTTTGTGTTGAAAATCTGGCTTTAGCCTGGGGTCGTCGCTCTCACCACCTAACAAAACATCAGCGGGCCTTGGTTGTCGTAGCGTTCACATCGCTCAAGGCAAAGCCGCCTTGAACCGCATGTCACGCTTTGCACTTGGTTTTTAGCTGAACGCGAAGATGGAGGATAATATGATAACCCGCACAACAAAATATTGTTGGCTTCCTTTAGCTTTCGATTTCCTGTATGATTAGATTAAAGCATGTTGTTTAACCAAACATGTGGGTATGTTTTGTGTCCTCAGAGAAGTACAGTGCATTTTTGAAACCCTGTGTCAAGCTAACCAGTGATCACCATGCATCATTTTGTGCATGGTCATAGAAATCATATTAGTATAATATCAGTAATATGCCAGCTCTATATGCAGAACAGAATCACTGCATTGAGGCTGGCTTTAAACTATCCGGGAGAAAGCATAAAAGCTGGCTTCAAAACCAGCTTGTCTATGGGTGAACTATTTTCATGTAGGAACAGTAATAGCTGCCATAATGGAAGAAAGCAGGAAATAAGGTGACTTTGTTGGCAGCCTTTAAAGAGTTTGAAGGGGCATAAGGAGAATATGTATTTTTACATATGTATATTAACAGAGGTCATGTGAAGAAGGAATATCCCACATTAACATAAGCCGTGGACGTTGTGACCGCATGGGCCGAGTGCCGACTCTGGCAGGAAGAATAAGCAGACGGAATGGCACAGAGGGGGCTGGGGGTTGGGGGTTGGGGGCGTTGGCTGGTCCTTTGCCTGCGTATGGGCTCCACGGTGATGCCTTTGAAGTCGAACAGAGGGCAGCCCTGGCCTTTCTCAGCTGTGCCAAGGCATTTTGGGGTTGTTGTGGGGGCCATTAAGGAGGACCAGCTGGGACAACTGCAACCATTCTGTGGCGCTCACACCAAAGGGAACTATGGGTGGAGGGCGCCGTGGCAACACGTGGCCCTCAAAGCCGCAGCACACTTCACAGAGAGCCTGGTATGAGCCCGGGAGCCTGCTGCCCCTCTCACATGATGTTGCACCCCTCTCCGCTCCTCCTCACATTTTAAGGGGTTTCTCTCCCTGTATTTTCTACCCCCTGCTATGTCACCCACCCTCCAACCCCACCCCCTCCTTCTCACCACCAATCAACTGTCACCATGGCAACAACTTCAATCTCGGGGAAACAAACAAACAGCTCAAATGAGCCCAGAAGTAGCAACGTGTGCAGAATTAACCTCGTTCCCTGACGTGGGTCTAATTCAATGTGCTTATGCTCCTTTTAGCCTTTTAAGCTAACTGTAATGAGCACTGACCATTATGGCTGGAAGGGGTATGACCACACCTTGAAATGTTCCTACATCAAAGGAGAAACAAAGGTTTATTTGTATTTTTTATTGTTTCTGTAGCTTGTGATGGTTTCTCACAAGCACAGTTTCAGTTTCTTGAACTGTAGCATGATGATAAATTGCTTTTCTGTATTCTTTAGCAACAACTGAATGGGAGTAGTTGGTTTGCTGCCCCACCATCTCAAAGAGAAAGCAAAGAAATCCCACCACAGCAGATTTCTGTCCATGAGCATATCTGGATCTGTTCAAAACTGGTCTTCACCGGTTCTGGTGTGGGTTTGCATCCCAAAGCCCTAGGAGTGCGAGGCACCAGCTGTAAGGAGGCTCGACGAGAAAGGAAATCAATTAAGAAAGTAGGACAACATAGCACACGGTACAGTTGACAGGGTTTTTGTTCTTTGGGGAGAGGGTCTCTGCGGGGTTCTGGGATAAAGAGCCCCCCACCCTGTGCTGTGCGTGAGAGAGGAAGCACTCATCTCTCAGCGGGACGTCCCATACACTTCACTTTTCAACCAGCACTCCCACAATGCACTGCTGTAGTAGCATGTCCCTGGGATCCTGTCACGGAGCTGCAAGTCACGCTCTCTGCCTTCCAGGATGGAGTGTGTATGGAACGAGCTCTCAGCGTTCACCCCACATTCATTGACACAGCATTGTTTCAGTGATCTGCAGCAGTGTGACAGTCAGCCGGGATCACACTGTGACCTATGGACTTCCTGTTATTGTAGATGTCCAATGCAGTTACTCATTAACTCAAGGCCCACTGAGGGGTTTATGGGAAACGCTGTTCTGTTGAAATAGTGAGTATGTCGGCTGTAAAAGAGGCCTAATGACAGCAATGAAGCAGCGCATGTGTTGCCAATAACTCCCTGAGACTAAGGGAGTGGGTGTTTACACAGAGCACTGACACATACAAGAGCATGTGTCATCGCTACATCATGTGTCAATCTTCATTTCAGTAGTCACATTTCCCAGATGGTTTTTGGTTTTTTTTTTTTTATTTTGGTCTTCGATGCCATGTGATTGCGTCCTGTCTAGTCTTTGGCTGCGTTTGTCTGGTGTTTTGTGGGCTAGTTGTGATAAAACACGCAAGCATGCTGTTTTATCACCATCTAAACCTTTATATTTTCAATCTAAAAATTGTGGTGGGAGTATAGCCTGGGGTTGGGGCGTTGCCTGTTTCAAGTTCTGCCCATTTTTTTTTATTGAGTGACAGAGATGGAACCAAGACTCAGTCACCTTCACCTGGCCCCACCACTGACCCTGTTTCAGGTACAGGGAAAGCTGATAAGACACAAAGCATTATTACCACAAGGCATTCTGGGAAGAAAGTATTTTTTTTCTTTCTTTTCCATCTCTCCCTATCAGACAACAGTGGGAGCGATTAAGATTCTGCTCAAATTTTTGGGTTGCCTGCTCGGAAAGTTAATTTGTAATCTGGGGATTCTTTAAAGAGGCAATGCACACACCTTAGGGGGGAAGGGGTAGGAGCGCTAGGACTGGAGGTTTCTTATCTGTGGGAGCAGGCACTGTGTGTGTGTGTGTGTGTGCGTGCATGCGTGCGTGTGTATGCGTGTGTGTGTGTGCGTATGTGTGTGCATGTGTGTGTGTGTTGTGGGGTTGGGGCTGTCTAGGTGGTAGAGGTAGGAGAGAGGTGAGCAGAGAGTGAGTTAGCGTGTTTGTTTGACCTCCTGCTGTAGTAATGGCTGCAGTGTCAGTGTGACTCCTGTGATTTTAACATTTAACACTGCGGCTGCGGCACTTCCTGTGCATCAGGACTGTTAACATGGCATACGCGCTCACACATTTCATCCAGCTAAATCCTGTATGTGTGTTTGTGTGAGACACAGAGAAAGAGTGAGAGCAAGAGAACGGGAGAGAGAGAGAGGGAGGAACAGGGACAAAAATGACTTAAGCAATGCCCAGGATTTTCTCTTTAAAGATGGTGCAGAAGCTGGTTTCTCACTCGGTGCATGTGTGTTTTGGGCTTTTCCCGTCAGCGTTCCACAGGCCTGTAATTTTGCGGTCGCTCTCCAGCTCCTACCAGAACATTCCACTCCGCTGCCTTCAGCTCTGGCAGCTTGCGCTGTAATCCTGAAGATTCGACTATTCTAAATACTGTAGCGCATTCCACGGAATGCTGCATTGTGTTCCAAACCCTTTCACCATTCTCTCCCCCATCGCACCCCCATCTCCCCCTCTCAGCTCAGTGTAAGCAGAGACGGCAGAGTCAGCGCAGTGTAAGTGTAAATGTAGGCCCGTGCCTCTGGTGGGGGTCGTCTTCTCTGACATGGAGACTAAAAGAGTGTCTTGTTAGATTGTATGCTTTTCTAAAAGCAGGGGCCCCTTTGATTCGCCCCACATTCGCCGCTGCACGTGCCAGGACAGCCGGGCTGATGGAAAGACCCACTGCTCCAGTGGTGCAGGTGTTCCGGCATTTCTCTGGCTGCTGGCGAGAAATGGACTGCTAGTGGTGGTGGAGGTGATTTTTTTTTTGGGGGTATGTAAACTGGAAAGGAGACCCCTGCTCTGTGCTTGTGTATTGATTGGGAGTTTCTTTCTTACTTCACTCCGGTCTTCTTTCCCACTCCTACACAGTGGCAGTGAGAACTGGAGAGGTTCCACAGAGCAGTCAGGAATGTGGCAGCTCTGTTAAACCTTATTATTCATTATCTCCATACTGCTCTTTGATGGCCCTGGTCACGTGACAGGAGGGTTTCGGGGTAAGCCTGTGTGGGTTAGGCGAAAACTGGATTGGTCTGTCCCCTTGGTGGCACCCTGTTGGTTGCCTGGTCCCCATTTTGGCAGGTGGTGCCCCTGGTCTCTGCTCTCTGGGGAAACTCAGTTGGTCACTTCCTCTTCTGCTCTTTCTCACCTATCTTAAGATGATCTCTTGGTTTCTATGTATGAATTCATTTGTATGTCTGTGTATTTGTGTTTTGAGAGGGTGCATGGGTGCATGTGTGTGTGTTTTTGTGAAAGGGTTCTAGAAGTATCTGCACTTCTGTGGGTGAGTGTGTTTGTGAGTATGTGAGTGAGTGTGTGTGTGACTGGAAAGGTGTGTGTGTGTGTGTGTGTGTGTGTGTGTGTGTGTGTGTGTGTGTGTGTGTGTGTAAGGAGGTCACTAAGTGCTTTTTGAGTGTTCGAGAACCCTGCTTCCTGCATGCTGTGGTGTCTTCACGACCTGCAGGTACTAATTTTCTGCTCTGATAATGTGGAAAGAGCGGCAGAGGGAGTGTGAGAGGGAGAGGGAGAGCGAATTAGAGGGGACAGGCTGCCCTGGAGCCCGAGAGCGGGGCGGGGCAGGTGAGGAGGAAGGCTCCAGTTCTCATGCGGAGCTCCTCTTGCACCCTGTCATTACCTCCCCGCGAAAACCTCCATCAAATAGGATCAGAGCAGCGAGGCCATGGGGTGGAGGGCCAAGGGAGGGACCTGTGCAGCAGGGGATTGTGGGATAGTGTTTGCCCTCAGAGCAAACAGCAGTCACTGTAACCATTCATTTTGTGCCCAAGATGTCACCATCAAAGGGGGAATAATGTTCAAGGGTGTGTGCGTCAGTGTGTTTTGCATGCACGCTTGTGTGTCAAGGTTGAAGGTGAACCAAATGGCCACCTCTTTAAAGCAGGGCCTTTGATATTTTATAGCCTTTTTTTCTCCAGGCTATGGAAGAAAGTCCGGCTTTGATTTTTTTTTTTTTTTTTTATGAAAGAGAAAAACTTGAGCGCAGGAAACGGTGCCCAGTTTATAACATGAAGAAATAATGGGATCAGATGGCATGCTGGGAAACAGCAGAGTAAACATCAGGCTTTTATTAAATAACAGCAATAATGACAGTCTTTGGTTTGTGTAATTACAAAATCTAATAAATATCCTGAAAAAAGCACATTATTTGGTACTCTGGATTGTAAATAGAGGAAGTAAGAATAGAGAGGAGAAGCCTGTTTTTGTCTCCCTCCTCTCTGGCTGGCCCGAGCCCAGCCCTTTCCCCTCATCTCAGCAGCGTTGCCAACGGTAGCGGGCTGCGCGGATGCTGTCTCCCGGGAGATGCAATCACATCACTTTCTATTAATAGGTGGCCGGGACAGGCGTTGAGTGTAGTGTTGCCAGGAGCGGAGGGAGATAGTGGGGGTGAGTGGGGGGCGGTGGTGGTGGGGGGGATTGTACACATGGCGTTTTGGACGAGGTCGAGACAAGAGTCTGCCAGGCTGTGCTCTGTCCGAATAACGGGCAGCCTCTGAGAGAGACAGAGAGAGAGAGAGAGAGACAGAAAGAGGATTGAAAAATGGACAGAGAGAGACTGGAAATGGGAGGAAAAGAGATATATAGGAAAAGAGTGAAGGAAGAGAGGGATTAGAAGGAGGGGGAAAGAGAGAGTGACAGGGAGATTTGGTACAGGGAGAAGAAGGGGGGTGTCACAGAAACATCTTCACCACGGCAGGCAGTCTCTATGGGAGCCTGTGTGTGTGTGTGTGTGTGTGTGTGTGTGTGTGTGTGTGTGTGTGTGTGTGTGTGTGTGTGTGTGTGTGTGTGAGTGTTGGCGCAGGCAGGACATCTCTGTTTGTCTCAGTGTCAGAGGCCCAGAAAGATCAGATCACCCAGGCTGCTGCACCCTGGTCTGTCTTGGCTGGCTGGAACAATCGAATGCATGAATGGGTGTGCCATTCTAGAGCAGACGGGACAGGACTGACAGAAATAGAGAGAGGTGGGAAAAAAGGCATTAAAAGGAGAGCGGCAGGAGGAGGAACTGAAGGTAAAACAGATGAGGGAGAGCAAAAGAGAGAGAAAGATCTGGCTTGTTTTTAGTGATGATCCTAACTGGGAATTTTTGTGGTTAACATATGCAGTACAAAAATGTTGTGTATATGCATGTGGGTTAGAGACTGACAGAGATAGAGAGAGAGTGGGGAGACTGACTAAGTGAAAGAATAAGGAATGGGGAGCATGGAGTGACAGCACTTGAAGGGGTAGAGAGAGAAGAGAGGAGAAGGACAGAAGGAAGGAGAGATGATAACTGAAAAGGGAGGGGGAAAGAGAAGCCGCTCATAGCAGCAGGAGAGTAATGGATTGGTTGCCCTGCACCAGTGGTGAGGCAGCTGTGCGGGGCATATGTCCTGGGCCAGTGGGGCTGAGAGACAGGGTCTTAGCGGATTAGCGGTCCAGGCCTCTCTGTCTCCAGCAGCTTCTGAGGGCCGACTGGCCACTCCATACAACCCGGACTGGCACATGCTGCCCCCCCCCAGCCCTCCACCCCCTGTGGCACACCCCTCCAGCCACAAATGTGGAGCTGCTGATAGCTGATTAGCTGCTGATAATTCCTTTTGCGTAGGGTGTGGGGGTCAGGGGCAGAAGAGGTCAAATCCTTCTCCTTCTTCCCCAAGTCTTAGGGATCTCCCACACTGAGCCCTTCCCCACAGCCTAGAATACAGTATGGGCATTAATGTACCAGAGACAGGTGTTACCCTATGGCTGTGGATAGGCAAACTGTAACTGGCTATGGCTATTGCAGTGTAGCCGATCCTTGTTCTGACATTGTAACAGTAACATTGTATGAATGTAACAATGTAAGAATGTCACAGTAACACAGTGTCCCAGCTCCCTTCTTCTCATTGCTGAGTATATCACAGAGCACAGAGCTGTGGTGTGCTGGTGCAGGGCCTTCCGTAATGGTGCTCCGATCAGAGCTCTCCTCCAGTTGCTGTGAGATTTGTGTTTCGGCATCCTGACCCCCACCCTGCAGTGACACGCGTTCTTCCCCCTCCCGTCCTCCAGCTGGAGAGGGCCCCGGTCCAGATGTGGCCCCGCTGCCTCCGCCTAAATCCGTTGCTAAGCGCTGGAGCGGGACCGTCTCCAATCCAGCTGGAGACCCTGCACGTGGCCTGAGTCCTGTTGCCATGGCCACTACTGTAGCACCCGCCCCCCTATTATGAAGTCACAGTTGATAGCATTTGTGACCAATGGCAGCTATAAGGCTATGATCTTCACCCCCTCTCCCAAAACCACCCCCCCCCCATTCCCCAGTCTGATCAGGGATAGGACAGAGAGGGGTCATATGGAGGGGGGTCGATGGAGGGGGGAGGTCATACGACCGGTGGAATGTATCACCAGCTGGAGACGAGCAACAAAAGCCAAAAGTCATTTGCTGCTGAACATTGACCCTCTGCACCCCCAGAATCAAAGACTATTGTCACCCCCCTACTTAGAAGACAGAACAGCTTGAGTCACAGATGGCAGCCTACCATGATGGGGGGGAGACAAGATTGGAATTCCCATACATTCTTACCTCCTGTTGTTCTTCTTTGAACATGTTAAGATTTTTCAACCTTCTGCAGTGGTTTGGGCTGTCTGTTGGGCTCCCTTTTGAGAGCAAGGGGATGGGAGTTTATCATGGTCTGTTGCAGTGACCTTTCTTAACTGTAGGGTCGGTTACACCTGAAATGAGAAGAAGGCATTTCCACGGTAGACCGACCTGGGTCAGCAGTGTGTTGACCAACCCTAGGCGCAGCAGTAGGTTTGTGCTGCGGTGTTGTGTTGAGGACAGGTGGGTGACTCACCCGGAAATAAGTGTTTATTCTGCCGTAAAATACCTCTGCCAGAATGCCTTTTTCCTATCTTTCTCCTGGCTAAGCATGTCCTTGTTCAAACATAATCAATAGTTAATGCTAGACAATAAACATTTTACCTCCTGCACTGTCGAGTGGGTTCATGTACAATCAGACTCATTTGCCGCAGTCTTTTTACGGTGATGGCTCTAAAGCTCAAGCAACCAGAGTCAGGATTTATTCTCCATCTTAAACCGATGAGCCACCTTACAAGTGTACCACACACCAGCAGTGCCTGAGCAGACAGTGGAGTCTGCCAGCTGAGACTCAAGCAGCCATTTTGGCTCACATTGGAATGGCGCACATATTAACCAAGGCACATCCCAGGAAACCGGGCCGAGTGTTTTTGGCAAAGAGTGGGGTACTTAAGGCTGTGTGCCACACAGCAGAAGAAACTATGACAATATCCATCTGCAATAAATAAAAAAAGAGGGGAATCTCTACTCATCTTTCAGGTTGCAGGGAGAATTTCACCAGTTTTAATGGGGGAAGCTTGTTCCGTATGAACACAGAGTTAGGATTAGATGATTGTTTAATCTGCAAAAGACTGTTTTTATACAAGATAAACACGATAAAATGATTATCCCCACCACATGAGGGGACTGGAGAGATAATGCCATAATCCCAGACCTGTCGCTTGAGTTCTGGGGATAGTCCTACTCAGAAGGAGAGAGACTGAGAGAGGAAGGGAGAGAGATGAAGTGAGGGGGAGAGAAATGATGAGAGAGAGGGAGAGAGAGGAAGGGAGAGACTAAAGTCAAATCTTCATAATATAGCTATCTATCTTTAGATGGCAGAAGTTTGATGTGCGGCTTTCTCGGTATGGAGAAAGAGCTATGTAGGTTTACAGAACTGTAAGTAACACAATGTACTGGATCCGCGCCCAGCACCCCCTCCTTCAAGTGTCATTTTATTTTCAGGTTATTTGTGTGTGTTTTTTTGAGCAGAGGAATTTGATTCCTTCACAGGCGGTTCTGAACACGTCTTACAGCCCACTTTCACATAGCAGCAGCTCACCTGTTTCAGCAGCTCACCTGTTTGCACTCAGAATGAGCAGACACCTGGGGCTTTTGTGAAACCCAGGCAAGTCTAAGGACTCTAGCCCTCTCCTGGTGAGATGGAGTGGAAAATGAATTCTGAAATATAATGCATTCTGGGTCCTGTAGTCCATGTTGCTCATGGTAGGTGGCTAGTTACATGTGTGATTGTGCAGTAAATTAATCAAAGCAGAGGACTGTAGGTGCTGAAACACTTCCCATGGTTCCACTTTGTTATCTCAATACTGCCAACTTTAATGTTCTAAAGTTACAATATAATATTTTGTGCGGAAAAACTATCATGTGAATAAAAACTGAAAACAATTTTTTAGAATACATGTATTCTAATGCCGTATGTGCCCATTATCTTGGACAAGACTGCAGAGGGGTGGTATGTGTCACTAGGTTTACAGGTGTAGAGATGGAGTAGGCCTGCGTAAGTTAGCTGGGAAGGTCAGCCCTGCTCACTGCAGTCTCATTCATTGTCATTTTAATCATGTGTACACGTCAGGTCCCCCCTAGAAAAAGAGATATAAATCTCAATGGGGTTTTCTTGGTTGAATAAAAGACAGATAAATAAAAAGTAGAGGATTCTCTATTGTGTGGCAGGCCATGAATTGTCTCAGGCAGCTGTCTGCAGTGAGTAAGAGGTGAATAGTCAGTCCCTTCTCCCATTGTTACAACTCTCCAGACACACGCCTCTTCCCTTTGTGACATCATCATCTGGAAGTGTTGTGACAGCTGGTCCCTGAGCATGTGCCCCCACCCCCACCCCCGTCCCCACTCCCCCCTGCTTAGTGCTCATTGATATCTTATTGGTTGCCATCAGATAAGCCACAGGCCTATTATGCGAACCCCCTCCGGTCCTTCGTTCATTGATAATGCAGAGTATTGATCACCATTGGATATGGTGAGGGCCCACATCTGTCACCTCCCCCTCCCATTTCTATGGGACTTTTAATTTTCCATTTGCAGGGGCTAAAGTTTAAAGCAGAGTATTTCATTGGGGATGGCTGTGCAGCCTCTTTGAGGTGCTAATACTGTGATAATGGCTCCAGTTGTTTTATCTTAATCTGTTTAAATGATTTCAGAGACACGTCTTTACCGAGAGGTGGCAGGTTAAGAGATCATTATCCTGCTGGAGCTGAATTGACTGTCTCCCATTACAGTTCTCTAGCAAAGCTGTAATGGCAGATACACGCTCAATACACATGGAAAAGTGTGTGTGTGTGTGTGTGTGTGTGTGTGTGTGTGTGTGTGTGTGTGTGTGTGTGTGTGTGTGTGTGTGTGTTTCAGATGGTGATTTTTATTTATGTAAGTGGACATGTCAGATGAAACACTTGTTGCCACTGGGCTACGCTGCTACTACAACAGGAAGAGAAAGAGAGACGAAGATTGAAGAGAGAAGTGCAATGAGATGAGATGGAAAAAGAGAGAAAATGGAAGGACTGAGAACAAAGGAGAAGTCCAAAGAAAGGGAGAGAGACAGCTCCTCAATTCAGTTTTTATACTGACAACCATCCATCTAATGTTCATGGTTTAGCACAGTCATAGATTAGGGCTCCAGACAACTGTAGACCTGGACCTCCAGCTGAGAAACATATTAACCTCTTGATTGTGCTCCATTTAATTAATATGTTGCCACAGCAACTGTCAGATTTTGAGGAGATAGTTCCTAGTTTTTTGGGGGAAGGGTTCTGGTATTAATAGCATGTATCAAAAGTCTGTCACTGTAAAAATTAGGATTAGACTCATTGAGGGGTGGCATTAGAATTGGGGGCAAAGGACACGGTGTTAATGAAGGCACGTTGTCAGATTTGTTTAATGTCTAATGACTTAATTACCTATTTAGTGGAGGCACACTTTGAATGGCTATTACTTATTCACGGGACAGACAGGCTGTCTGAATAGTAGAGCAAATATTGCTACAGGATCACTGAGCGTCGCGCCTTTTAATTTGCAAGGGGATGTGAGGCACTTCTTCAACGTTATCCAGGCATTGGCGTCGCGTCGGCAAGACATGGGAGCCGCAGGAGCAGGAGGGAATAGACAATGAACTCCTTCTGAGCCTTGAAGGAGATTATGCAGTGTGTATTGTGTGTGTGCATGTGCATGTGAGTATGCTTGTTTTAAGGTGACGATCTTGAGTGTCTGTGAGTATGTGCTTATGTGCCAGGGATGGGAGGCTGGGAGTATGTGTGTGTGTGTGCGTGTGTGTGTTAGAGAGGCGTTCCGCTTCAGAGAAAATGGTGGTGATGTCAGACACAGGCTGCCGTTCTCAGAAGATGAAAGCAATGACATATCAAACAGCAATAAGCATTATCGCAATATGTCACAATAGCGATACACATTATAGCAGAGACACCACAGAGACCCTTTCATTCACATGCTTTCAAGTAAAATTACTGCATTTCTGTCGCAATCTCTTCATCAAGCCCTAAGTGGTATATATCAGATGGATAGTGATGGGATGTAAATTGTATGACAATCTTTTATGACAATCAAGTTATATATGTATATGAATTATAGCTGTGTTGTAATTCTAGATCAGTTGTTATGGTGAGCTCCAGTGATTTGAGCTAAAGCAATCTAGCTACTTATTTTGTTGATTATCATTAGTTGTTGTAATTGTTATTGCTCGCAGGCTGAGTGGGGTCTTGATGCTGCGTCTGCCTGCCTGCCTGCCATAATTTCTGGCTGGCTGTAGCTGCATTGATAGTCTGTTCCAGAATCTTGTTGCACAAGTGATATCAGGCTGGGCCCATCGATTTCTGCATGGTTAATGTTAGCTGCACTGATCAGTCTGTACACTGCATTATAAATTACAAAGTAATGTGATGGAAATTGATCCATCAGGGTGATTACATTACAGGAAGAGTGTGACTTAGAAACTGCAGGAGAAATGTGGAAAACGATTTTAAAGAAATAAGGCTTTTAGAAACTACCCAGGCTCACCTGTTGGTGTGAAAGAATGGACCATGGCAGGGGTTTCCAGCTGACACTCACACAGATTCTGATAATGGCTTGCGGCCGGTTGCTTTCTGCTTTTATGGTGTGGGTGTTTTCTCATTTTCTCAGTCCTGAAGGGTCACTGTCTCTCACGCCGGTTGTCATGGCTACGGGGCTGGGGCTTGGAGAGGAGATGCAGTACAAATTTGGTAAACAGATTAGAACGGGTGATTACTGGTCACATTACTGTTTTTACTGGCCAACAAAGACCCATTGATTCCTGTGAGCTACAATATGTGTGCATTTAAACTGGCCTGAGTGACCTATATACCTAACAAATTATGCACTTAAATGAACATGTGTGTTATGGAGGGCCTGTATTTCAGTTTTCAAATATTCCCTCACATGATCTCTAATCAATAACTTGCCTATCAGTGTTCAGATGTTTGCTAATTAACAAGAAAAAAAAAACACGAAGGTAAATACTGACTTTTCTACTTTCTTGTCGATATTCATGAATGAAAGCCTTAATAACCCCTCATAAAGTAACAGATAATGTAGGGACACTGTTCATTTTACTGAGGCGAGTGAACCAATGCAAACACAGCACCAGGCAGCAGGCTTTCATCTTGAACTGCTCTGAAGGACAGTGAATAATAAGAGGAAGAAGTAAAAAGTGACTTTGTGTATTCAAATCATATTTTAAAGAAGGTAGTCACCTCCAATCATCTTTCAACATGGTGTTAAACATATTCATATGGTCTGCGTTGTGGGTATTTGACTGGCTGGTGAACACTGCGCTGTGGGCAGGGCACATTTTCCAGCAGTCAGAGGCTGGGAGGTGGGGGGAGAGGGGCGGGATGAATAAGACCTGACATTTGTCTGGATCCGCCTGGGACGCAATGGCCCAAAAACGCCCAGAGGCCTATGGAGAGTATGCGTCACTCTGGTGACATCATACAGCCGGGTCACATGTCAGGTCTGGGCATCCTTTTTTGGTGAACCCCCCCCCCCAAAGTGACAATTCCAATCACCCCCAAATTTGTGCTGTTTTATGTCAAAACCGATAGGATATAGAGTCTATGGGCAACTACAGACGGTCACAATGAGCACCTGTAATGGTCGACGGCTTGTTGATTTATTAAAGGGGGGCGAGCTGCCTCACGGCTCAGACTGAATTCATACATCTGCTTATCGTGTGTATTGAATTTGCGCTTTAATTAACACTGCGGCTTTACACCGCAGCACATATTACTCGATCAGCACACGTGATTCAGAGCTAGGAGAGGAGCAATGTCCGCAAACGCCTAGCTTTCAGACTGGATAGAGAAAGAGTGAGGGAGGGGGAGAGGAGAGCAAAAGGGAGGAGTGAGGTAGAGAGAGAAAGAGGGGCAGACTCAAGGAGTAAACAGTGTAACCCTGGCAGAGTTTCCGCTGGATCGTCCTGTAAATAAACTGAGATGTTCACTCTGCTCTGATAGTGAGTGAAATAACATATGTCTGGAGGCGATTGATTCTCAAATGTGATTAAGTGACTGGAGAGAGTAAAGAAGCTCATCCAGCACTGAAACATGCCTCTAGTGGCAGCTGCAGGTACTGCACACAGAGGACTGGGCTGCAAACGGGAAAGGGAAAAGGAAAGGGTGGAAATCTGCTGGAGGAACACAGGGAATATTATAAGGGAATTGGTTATTTTTACCTATTGTATTAGACAGCGTATCAGTCCACTGTCATCTCTGGCATTATATTCAGCAGAGCTTAACCATACTTAACATATTCATAGTTAAGAATGGTGGAGATGACAGCGGACTGATATGCTGCTTAATACAATAGATAAAAATAGCCAATGCCCTTATAATATTCCAGTTACAATGTTGATTCCTGTCTTTAAACATTGAAAGAAATATTCCCTTGTACACTACTTTTGTGAGTTTTTTTCAAAATATATGCAGTGGAAAGAATTTTTTTCCCCTAAACAGAATTTCCATTCTGAACAGGATAACACAAACTCCTTAGAAAGCCTTAATTCGACAGTAAGGGTTTCCATTGTGGAATTTTCCAGCATGTACTGCGGTCCATTAGTAAACTCCAGTATCAACCAAGTGGAATTTTTGAAATGCTTGGAATGTTCATAAAAGCGTGGGCTGACCTGAGCTGAGGAGGTTCAGGTGAGGTAGGGTGGGGCTGTGCTGTAGCATGTGCCAACGTTCCCACTGTTTGGGAGAAGGAGCGGGAAACCTCGCTGTCGGGTGTACGCGCTGGGTCTCTGTCTCTGGATCGAGCTGTAATGCCACTGTCTGCTCTTATGTAAATACACCCTGTTCAGGTTGTCTTTTCCCAGGCCAGGGCAGTGGGAAAAGACCCCTGGGGCTGTAATACTGTGAGTAAACAGGCACACAATGGGACAGCCTCTGTTCCCACGAAGACCCGCCAGGACCCAGTTTGTCTTTGGGTTCCTGGGTTAATCCCGGCTGTCTCTCGGAAATAGGGCACATTTGTACTCATTTGGCTGAGTGATTGTGTAAATGTATGAGTGGGTGCGCTCAGCTGGGGGTGCTGTAGCACGTTAGCGATGGCATGCTAATTTTGCAGACTAGTTAGAATCTCATACTTTACTCGGCAGCCACAAACGTTATTGATGTTCTCAAACCTGCTCCAGAACTAAGGGATTTTTAAAACCAGGGCAGTACATGATATATCGTCTTATCTCGACTATCTGATGTTTCTGTCAGCACATACTGGGTCTAAAGCTATTGTTGGGCCATATCTTTTATGAGCTATGGATATTAATCAGGTATAACTTAAAAGGTGCTCAAGCGTTTGTGAAATCCATAAAATCAGAATTTCCCCTGCAGGCTAATGGAGTATATTGTCATCAATTACAGATGCACGATTCTTGCAGCAAAGCTGAAAAATGTCTTGCGCTCTCTCTCATAGGTGGTGGTGCCCACACGTGTGGGGCAGATGTACGTGTACGAAACAGGGAAGACCGAACAAGATGAGTACGATGTGCCCCGTCACCTCCCCCCGTCCCAGGACATCTACGATGTTCCCCCGACCAGAGCACAGTACAACCAACAGGTAAGAACCTTGCCTACCCACATGCCCAATTATGAGGCAAAACACGCTGGTATGGCCAGTAAACTGCATTTCATAGTGTTTAATATACGAGTATTCAATGCAGTGATTTAAAACACGTCTACAACAGCAAACTTAATACAATTCTCTCCATGTCAAAAACAACCCCACACCTGTATCTACACCAACACACCTCACACATCTGTAACTTTTCGAACCTCTACCCCTATATCTAGATCCCTGTACTCACCTCTGTTACCTGACACACCAAAACATCTCCTGCACCTTCCTGTATCTCAGTCTACATTCTGCATTTCCATACGTCTTTGTCCAGCTAAATACTTCAATTTCCGTACCTGTATCCACATTTGCACATCATAATCTATCCACAGCATAATCTCCATGCCTTCTGTATCTTTGTTGTACTGTAGCTTCCATACCTATATTCACATCTATATACTGTCGCTCCAATGGTGGTATATGAGGTGACACAGTTTAGTCCCCAGACATGTATCTACAGGTTTATGCCTAAGAGTGCATGATAGTGCCTGGACATACATACTGTAGTCCCCAGGCCTGTATCTGCGTTGTCTCAAACTGCTCTAACGAGGCAGTAATTCCGGCATCTCCTGAGATAAATCGTTATTTTTTTCCGCCAGCCTGGGCACACTTCTAGACCAGTCATCTATCTTTGTGGTGTTTCATCCCTTATTAATATTTGATGCGTGCAGAATCTGAAATCGTCTCTTTCATACACTTGAAACCCACAGAGTCTCTATGATAGCCTGTCTATTTTTAGAAAGGTCATACGTTACTAGCAAGGGAAGTAGATTTCTGCTTCAGGAGGTGTCAGGGAAAAAAGGGTTGTCTTTTTTTTTAATCTCAGCTGCGGCTCCCTTGCCTTTGAGAAGGAGTGTATTTATTTGAAGGTTAAAGCACAATAAACGTGATATTTTCCTCATTTCCTCCCATAAATGGGAAAATGTTCTGCAGGGTCCTGAAGCAGCGATAAGCAGTAAGACCCATTCACCGAACTGACAATCTGCTCCCTACCAAAATGCCAGACTGCAGGCTTGCAAAGAACGCAGGGAGAAGGAGAAGGAAAGCAATACAGAGAGGAAGATGAAAAATGTATAGGAGAAAAGAGAAGGAAAGAAACAATGGAGGGAAGGAAAGGAAATGACATGAAGGGGAGAGAGAGAGCAAAATAGAGAATGAGAGAAAGGGGGACTGTTACGTCTTTTCATTGCACCGATTTCTATGCAGTTTTCCTTCTGCTCTCTGCGTTGGGTGCCTAACCTTGGTCACTCTGGGATAATGAATAAAAACGAAGGGAAAAATGATTCAGCGCTCACATGTTCATGGGTTCCTTTCAGAGGTGGCCAAGGCCACACAGTATACAGTGACTGAGAGGCTATTAACATGGCTTTTCACCATAAACTCTACATTCTTATTGGGCTGCTGAATATTAATGAGTGCTTATGCATGGTCGGTACCTGTGGGGGGGAGGCTGTGGAATTATGGGATTGCTCTGCTCGCATTCGCACTTGTGGCCCCTGGCTGTGAAAGGTAGCAGACCTGATGCGGATGGAGGTTGGCAACAGTGAGCGATCTCTCTCTCTCTCTCTCTCTCTTTCACTCTTTCTGCCTGCTCCGGCACTGTTCCCCAGCCGCGCGGCGGTTTGCGGGTCGCGGAGGGAGCTGCTTAAAACGCTCCAATCAGACCCTGCCAGCACTGGAACGCGAGAAGGCCCAGCGTGACAAATCTCCCCACTGAACGTGCTGCAACGGAGAGCTGTTGCGTTACGAGATGCTTCCCCTCATTTTGTTCCCCTTCTCCTTTCTTTCTCCCCATTTCTCACTCCCTCTCTTTGACGCACTCTTGAAGCAAAAGGCCTGTCGCTTTCTGTTTGATGTCAGTATTCAAAGTGCCCCTTTTGCCCCCGTCTTATTTCCCAGCTCAATTTCTGACAGCCCCCAGAACAGATCGTATCTACTTGTTTGGGAAGAATTAGAATTGCTAATCTGCCCTTATAGGAAAAATGGCAGCAGGCGTAGGCGAGGGCGTAGCTCGCTGTATGTTAATAGAGATGGAGGACTTCGCCTGTCACTGCTGCAAGGGCGCGCATTATTTCGTATTCTTCACACACCGAACGCTTATCTCCTACTGCAGTGATCAGCAGAACACTCTTCTCCATGAATATGTACAAAGCTAGGAAGCAAATTGTGTGTGTGTGTGTGTGTGTGTGTGCTTATGCGTGTCCACATGCATGTGTGTGCAGGTGTGCCTATATGTGTGGCTTGTGTGTGTGCATGCTCGGAGAATGTGTGTGCGCCTGCATATATGTGTGTCTTGAGCGTTTGTGTATGTGAGAGAAAGATCTGCCATTTTTTCATCCTGTATTTCTTTGGAAGGAACAGAGAATTGTGGGGAGAAACGAGAAGTAGGGGGAAGACAGAGAATGTTCCTGTTCTGAAGCCTGTATGATTTATTGATTTACATTCATGTATTTATTCCCTCACACAAAGTTAGTGCTTTTAAAAGCAAGAGTGCAATAGCTGTGATTAATAATTCAACCCCTCTACACTGAGCCTCTCAGTAGCTGGGTGGCACCAGGTTTCAGAGGCCTTAATCCCTCCTTCCAAAGCGAGTGGGTTCCAGGCCTGTGCTGAAATGCATTGTGGGATTATATGGAGAGGAAACATCCCTGCAATGTCTGCTACCTTTGCTAGCATGCTATGTTGCATCGCCATTTCAATAATTGTGTGAGAATGTTATCTGTTGGCTGCCATACACCTCAGCCCTTGGTGCTTGCAGACATATTTTTATATTTTTTTCTTTCTGTGCTGCACTAAGGCTTTGTCACCTATCCCGTTCCGCCATTCTCTGGGGACGTATACCACAATCCTCTTTACATGAACAGGAAGTCCGCCCCACTGAAGGAGCGTGAGAGAGAGCCCGTATCACGTCGGCTGGCTGTCCACTTTGACCGCCCCCACCGTATTCACACAGAGCTAAAATGGCCTCTCTGTTCCATCTGGACAGTCGAGCTGGTCAGATGGGTGAACAAGGAGAACATGTACATTTACATTTCAGTCATTTAGCATACGCTAAATTAACATACGCTGTTTAATTCAAAGCAACTCACAGGAAGTGCATGAGTTCATCAACCATGCACAATAGAATTAAATCTGTGAGCTAACTACCAATGCAGTGTGGTAGCACAAGCAAAAATAGCAGTTTTAAGTGCTGCAGTAAGTGCTGAAATGACAGGAGAGATGGCTGTGAGTGCAGGATCAGGGTGGCCCAGAGGAGTGGACAGGGGCGGGGGAGGGGCTCAAAATGGGGAAAACTGGGTAAAACAGAGGCGGGGCTGAATGAGAGAGGTACAGGGAAATGACACATTGATGGGGAGGGGAGAGATGGACAGAAAGGATCCGACAGACAAGACAAGAACATTTGAGAGTCTAACAAGGACAGTAGAGGAAAGACAGAGAAGTGGCTGGAGAGGGGGAGGGCGGCTGAGAGGTTGGCGAGGGCAGAAGGGGGTACATTACTCTCACACACCTTGTCACCAGATCCACATTAAACTGGATTAAACCAGCACACTCACAAAAGCTTGATTTAATTACTTTCTACTTTTTTAATATGCTTCTTGCTCCGTGTCTTCCTTCTGCTGTAATTGAGCTGGTCTTTGGTCTCTCAGCCACCATCTTCTCTCTGTGAGAATCTCAAACGCACAGCCACACTCACACCCACACAGGACCCTTTTCTTAGCACAAACACTCATACCACCAAGTGTGGTACACTGCGGGTTTGCATGTTTTGAAACACTGTGACATGGTGTGATGTATTTTTGAATCTCAATATGATATGTGTTTTTGCATCTCAAAGGTGCGGTTTGTGTATGGGTATAGGTGTTAGTTCAGTTTTGTTTGCACTGTATGGTGTGCTTTTGTTGTGCAACCAGTCATGAGAATGTGCTCACTTTGAACCCCCCCCCAACAGGTATATGACACACCTCCTATGGCGGTAAAAGGCCCGCCCAGCCGAGATGGTGGGCAGGAGATCTATGACACGCCCCCCAGTGTGGATAAGAGCCAATTACTCTCCCAGCAAACGGTGAGGGTTCAATGTGCGCACGCACACACACATACAAACACGCACACACACATTAATATATAACATTTCATTCATTACACTCCCACACTCCTTCTAGCATTGCTCTCCTGAGTACATATTTACATGCATTCCTACATGCACATGATGTAATATTGCTCTCCAATAGTATACATTACATTTTCTCATTTCTCTTTCCTGTATTTATTCAGTTTCTGGATGAAGGTCATTGTAAGTCCATGAAGAGTAATGCTGCACTGCAGCTTTTCCATTGTTCATAAATAAAACATGACTGATTGACTTATTGATTGATAGCAAGCGTTATCTGGTCAGTTATGTGTAGCTCTGTGACTATAGCGCTCTGTGTGATGTTCGTTTGCTGGAGACAGTGTGTGCTATTGTGTAGTGAGTGGGACCCTGCAAAGTGTTCCTTGCTGTGACCCAAAGAAAAGAATGTTACCGTGCATTACCCCACTATGACATCACTAAACCAATCACAGCAATGTAGAACTGCTTTCAATTAACATTCCTCACATTCTTAGATAATACAATTAACTGGCTGGATCTGCCCTCATAGGGTGTCTGGGCAATGCCAGAAACAGGAAGTGGCCAATGGGACATGGAACAGGAAGTGGTCAGTGATTGACAGTGTCTTTCTGCCTCTCTTGCAGGTGTATGACTTCCCGCCGTCTGTCAGCAAGGATGTTCCAGACCTGCCAGTCCGGGAGGAGACATATGATGTACCACCCCACTTTGCCAAGTTGAAGAAGGGCCCAGAAAACCAGTCCTTCCAGGAGACTCTCCCAGAGGACGTATATGATGTCCCGCCCCCAGCCCTGACGGGAAAGCGTCACCCAGACGCCACCTTTGGCCAGGAGATCTATGACATCCCAGCCAGCTTGCGTAAGGGTGGTGGCGGCCCCCCTGAGCGCCCCCAGGATGTCTACGACTTCCCTCGCGAGAGGCCGGCAGGCAGCGGTGATGATGGCAACGATTACGTGTATGACGTGCCGCCACAGGTGGTACGGGACCCGGCCTCGGACGAGCTGGCCATCAGCTTCAAGCGCTTGTCGGCCTCCAGCACCGGCAGCAACCGTAGCAACCTCTCCACCTCCTCGCTGGACCTGGTGCCCGTCAAGGAGCCCTCATCCTCCTCCTCCTCGCTGGGCGGGGTCTGCGGGGGCGGGCGGCTGAACCTGGAGCTGGAGCAGGCCATGGAGCGGCTGGTGCGCCTGCAGCAGGGCGTGGAGGGTTCCGTCTCCCTTCTCATGAGCTTCGTCAGCGGCGGCTGGCGGGGCGCCGAGCAGCTGGAGGCCAACCTGCCCGCCATCCGGCAGGCGGCCGAGCGTGTGAAGGGCGCCGTGCGTGAGCTGCTGGACTTTGCCCGTGGTGCGGTGGTGAATGCTGCCCAGGCCACTGACCGCACGCTACAGGCCAAGCTGGGCAAGCAGGTGCAGAAGATGGAGGAGGGCTACCAGGGCCTCCTGCGGCACAGTCAGGCACTGGACAGCACCGGCTGGGCCCCCGGGCCCCTCCTGGCCCCCTCCTGCCCCGGCGGGAGACGACCTGGACCGGCTGGTGATGTGTGCGCGGGGCGTGCCTGATGACACCAAGCAGCTGGCCTCCTTCCTCCACGGCAACGCCTCGCTGCTCTTCAAACGGACCAAGCAGCAGCTGCCGCTGCCACCCGTCCCCCACGCTGTCGGCGGTGTGGGTGACCACCTGGCCAATAACAACAATGGCCCCGCCTACCAGTCGGGCGTGCCCGAGAGGGCCAACATTCAGTCCCGTCCCCTGCCGTCCCCACCCAAATTCACAGCTGAGGAAGAGACTCCTGACAGGCCATATGAAACCACAGAGGAGGGATGGATGGAGGACTACGACTACGTGCATCTACAGGTACTCCTGTCTGTACTTGACCAGCACGTCCCTCTGTATGAGTGTGTGTGGAGCCATAAAACCACTCTGTGTGAGTGTCTGTATTAACGGGCACACCCCTCAGCTCGATGTGAGTGTCTGCGTTAACTAATTCATTAAGGCACAGCCCTCAACATAGAGTCATTGTATCAGGGTGAAAAATTTCCAGATTGAAAAAGTATAATCCTAAAAAATATTAACAATATTCTAAAACATCTATAGCTTACAATCATCCTTGATAGTTATCCCTGTCTTTAGAAATATTGATTTAGGGTCACATATCCTTCCGTTCCTCATCAGGGTTTCCATAGATTTATTGGCATGTGAAGCCTGAACTGAGTCAAATTGCTTCGATGTTGTGGTTACACCAGTCAAGGACAAGGCTTTCATTTCCTTCTCCCATGGACAGAGAGCTAGGGTTCCTATTTTTGACATAGTTGCTTTTTATCTCACATCTGTGGCATTAATGTGCTGTTCAGTGTATATTCAATGTTTCACATGCTGCCCAGTATATACACTAGAATGCTGTGGGCATAGGAGGTATCCCTGCTGTGAGCTAACGGTTTTTACAGTGTTCGGGATCTTTGCATCTGGATCACAGGGTGATCAGTAGCAAAATGTACTTAGGTGAGGTAATACGTACCATGCCTTACGCTTTATGTTGGCAGCTGCTCTTGATTCTCCACGTTCCATTCCATGTTTGCGGACAAACAGAAAAGCTGCCCAAATCACATGGCACGAGTTCATAAATCTCATTTCAAAACCTGCTCAGTGTGCCTTTGTAAGTGTGTGACAACCTAGGGCTTGGCCAGGAATCCAATACTCTCATACACTAGGCACTCTCTCTTTGATGAGAGGGCTCATGTGACTGACCTAGTGTGCTGCAGTGCCACCTACTGGCCAGCTGAGTTGTAACATAAAGCAGTGCCCAATAAGTGGAATAGGAGGTTTGGAACAGTCTGAGAAGGGGTGTGCAAGTGTGTGTGTGTGTGTGTGTGTGTGTGTGTGTGTGTGTGTGTGTGTTGTGTGTGTTTGTGTGTCACTGCTACTTCCAAGCAGTATCAAACCTTTCACAAACATGTATATACTGCCACTGTGTGTATGTGTGTGTGTGTTTAGGAAACATTCACAGCTCATTACAGTATTGAGGCAGAGTGATCACATGCTCAGATGTAGATATGTGAAAAGCATGTCATCTTTTTGCTAAATGCCCTAATTTTCCCTCAATAGCTTGTTATCCAGCTAGAAGCTCTGCATAGCACAGAGAAAACTTTGAAGGTCACTTGATATCAGTTGGTTGTAAAGTAGCCAAGGTTTGGATCATTTTCCACACAAGTGTGCAATAATAATGACTGTGCATGTGCCAGTCTGACCTTGGTTTCAGAGGGAAGACGTAGGTGTGTCTGTGTTTCTGTTTGAGTGTATGTCTCTTATTATCGTATATTTTCATTTTAGGGGAAGGAGGAGTTTGAGAAAAATCAGAAGCAATTGTTAGAAAAAGGGAACATCATGCGGCAGAACAAAACACAGCTGGAGCAGCAGCAGGTGAGGAAGAGAATGGGCAGCTGTATTTGGGAGTATGTATGTGTTTGTGTGTGTGTTGGTTACGTTTGTGAAGTTAAGAAAGATTTTCACTTGTCTTGGTATCAGTTTCAGCCTTTTTTCCATAATGGTTAGGGAACCAATAGAGAAAAGTTTAGCTGTCCATGACAGGAAGATTAAAAGCACTGATGCAGACCTAAGTAATAGAGCTTAATACCATGTGAGTATAACCTGCAGAGCCTGACCCTCTAACTCTCATGCCCACCCCCTCTTTCCCCCACCCACCCACAGCTGAAACAGTTTGAGCGGCTGGAGCAGGAAGTGTCCCGACCGATCAACAACGACCTCTCAAACTGGACCCCGCCCTCCCACCACACGGGCACCCGGAGCAAGCTGAGCACTGGCGACCGGCAGCTGCTGCTGTTCTACACGGAGCAGTGCGAGTCCAACATCACCACGCTGACCAATGCCGTGGACGCCTTCTACTCCTCCATCAACAACAACCAGCCCCCCAAGATCTTCGTGGCACACAGCAAGTTCGTCATCCTCAGCGCCCACAAGCTGGTGTTCATCGGGGACACGTTGTCGCGGCAGGCCAAATCCCCGGAGGTCCGGGCCCGCGTGGCCCAGCACAGCAACGCGCTCTGTGACAAGCTCAAGGACATAGTGGTGAGCACCAAGACGGCGGCTCTCCAGTACCCTTCGCCCGGGGCGGCCCGGGACATGATCGAGAGGGTGCGCGAGCTTGCCAACTGCACGCAACAGCTCCGCACAGCACTGGGCCAGCTGGCGGCCATGTGAGCTGGAGGGGGGGGGAAGGAACATCCCCCTGGACACTTCGCAAAGCACGCTTATTCCCCCCACCCTGTCCCCATCTCTATGGGCTGGACACGCATATCCCCATCCTCCTCCCTCCACCCCTCATCATCTCTCTTGTGCTTTTTATTTTCACAAAAAAAGGACAAATTACAAGACTGGGCAGGGCCATCGGTTGTAAATGAATCATTGTAAATATTTAAGTTACTACTAGCGAAAGGAAAAGAGAAAAACGGTGAAATGAGAATGAACTATACAGCGTATGTTTTTGAAGATCTGATGAAAAAAGACGAGCAGTAGTTTTTAGACTGTATTGATTATTATTATTATTATTATTGTTATTATTATTGTCATTATTATTGCTATACTGTAATTATTATGATAATTATTATAATTGTTCTTATTACAGGAAATGAATTAAGGGTGTTTAAAATTCAAACGTGTATGTAGAAGTACTTAATCCTGTTTTGCTTCCCAGATGATTTATGGGGTTAAAAAAGTTGTTTTACTATGTCCTGTGGAGAGGTGGAAGAAGAGATGTACAGAAAAAACAAGTGTGTGCTTTTCCCTGCTGTGGATGCAGGGCGGGGGAGTGGGGGTGGGGGTGCAGGGAGAAAGCAAGCTGACAGACAATTAATTCCTTCTTCACATTTTCCCTCCGTTGTGGGACAGGTTTAATTTGAAGAGATCTACGTGCTAATTAAAAGACCCTAATTAAGCAGCTTGAGTCAGTTTTAACAGCATCTATGTTCCTCTGTTGGGACTGGGGGGGTGGGGCGGCACGGGACCAGAAAAGTCGAACCCGACATGGGATGGCAATGGAAAAAGTCAGAGGTTTTGAAAAGTGATGATGAGGCTGTTTTATAATTGAAGCCTCTCAGAGAGAGAAGTCCCCCCCAAAGGAACTGCATCAGCGTTTCCACACCTCATTTTTCACGAGCACAAAGCCTTATCTGTGAGCATGGCAGCCTCCAAACGTACCCCATCTCTGCCAGACTCCCCTCCTGCTCCCTCTACTCCACCTTCAGATACTCTCTGCGCGATGACCTGGTCTCTCACGTGCTCAGTGTGATCACGAGACCGACCACATGCTATGGAATGCTGGTGTGTCTACTATTAGTTATTGAGTTATCATTTATCCAATGTAGCTGAGCCATTGGCAACCCCTTATTTCCAGTTCCGTCGCCATTGTGATGTATTTACTGCTTTATGGGGTACAACGCTATCACTTTCTTATTCACTTGTGACATTGTTACATTTACAGTTACATAAACTGGGGTTATGACTAACACTGGAACTGCAATTAGTTGGACGATTGACAGTATCAATATTTGTTTTTTCTATAGTTATTACTATCTAGTCTTGGTAGCTACAAAGTTCATAGGCTACTATTCTAACTAATTACATGTAACTAAGTAAACACTGTCCACAATCATGCAATAGCATGATTTTGTCCTAAAAGATGTCAATACATCACAAT
Source organism: Albula goreensis (assembly GCA_022829145.1). NCBI lineage: Eukaryota > Metazoa > Chordata > Actinopteri > Albuliformes > Albulidae > Albula > Albula goreensis. The sequence goes on from CM040755.1 coordinate 25,726,765, forward strand.
GTCTATGGATTGTAAATATTTGGGGGCCCAACGGGACAGTTACACTGGACCCTACTGATGTATGTTTCTGACCGGTGTGGCGATCTGGAACTTTGGAGCTGGGCGGAATCTGCTGAGGCCTTGTACTGTGGAGGCAGGCCAGGAAACATCCCCTACCCCTTTTCAACTCCTCCTCGACACTAGTGGCACCCCCTGCAGGCCAGGGGAAGTCCTGCCTCTGTGGCGTGAGGCGTCCATGCATCTCTGTTGGCACACATTTAAACAAACAAACAGCACCATGCATCACAGTGGTCTAACAGGAGTTCTTTTTTATTGCATCAATGTGAAAACATTTTTATGATACAAAATGTTGTGAACGTTGTGCATTGGCTGGGTATGGTGATGGTTCCGTTCACAGATAGCTGTCTGTGCTGAAGGCTTGCATGAGTTCTCCACATCCTGAAGAAGCTAGATAAGGACACATATCTGTCATGTTTTTTTTATCCGACATTTAAAACATGATTAATGTTTCTAAGTTTCGGAATGAGTCAGAGAAAGTAGTTCAATGAAACTAATTATGTGGAAAGGAAATGCAACATGTTGTTGTTCTAAAGCCCACCCAGTTGAAAAGTGTACATTTAAAACAAAAAAAGGTTACTGGTATTTGTTGTACTGGTATTCTGTTCTCAAATCTGTGTTTTAAGATTTGAAAAATGTTAAGAAATTCAATAAGGACATACTGTATATTGCCTAACTGGAAAATATATGTTTAATATATTTTCATTAAAAAAATAAAACTATGTAAACGGACTGTGACTCCATGGTTGTGTACAAAGAATTGTGAATAAGTATGGTGAGCATGACAGTTAAAGACCACTGGGGCAAGAACTACTTCCTGTCAGCCACTTCATGTAAGCCACAGATCAAAAAAAAAGCATGACACCATATGCAGAAATATTTACACCCTCTGTCCACTGTATTTGTTTGCTGAGAAAAGGACTGATGTTCTAATAACACCTCTGAGAACTGCAAATTAAATATAACATATATACAACAGATATGATAGGGCTTCACATTAGGATGGTGTCCCACGTTTTCACAGTCAGACCCCATAATCTCATGATTTGAGGTGGATTGTTTGTAGGTCCTGATTCACTTTTTCTTCAGTGAATGTATTTGTCATATAATGTTATTGTAATGGGTCAAAGTGCACAGTCTATATGATAGAAACTCATGAGCATCAACCCCCCCTTAGCTTAGAAACTTACACCTCTCTAGAAATGTTATCACCATTATCTCACTCTTTCCACCACACTATTTGTTTCTCCAGCACTGTGTCATTAATTCCTGTATGAACCAAATGTGTTCTGTTTGTGTAATACTTGAAATGGACTGTAAAATACTGTTGTATTCCTGTTTGCCAAATTATGCCTCTAAATTATTAAGAATGGGCAGCAGACAGCTTCAGTAAATAAATTGAAACCTGCCAGTTAAGAGAAAAATGCCAGAAAAAAATAACTGGATACACATTTGCCCACAAACGAAGCTGAGAAATATTTAATGTCAGAGTCAAAACCTGAAAAATGTGCTTTTACTGTGAGAATTGGGTGAATAGACTTTATTAATGGGACATAGCAAAAAGACTGAAGGAGCTGAGACTCCAGTTCCTCCCAGGTTTTATTCATACAGACCCACAAAAGACAGATGATCGAGCAGTTTTAGATTTTAATATTTAGTTTGCTTGCTGATGGCAAACTACTGCTCTTTAATAGAGTCTTTACTTTTTCTTATTATTACTGGATGTTCCAGAGATATCTCCACCTACAGATTTCTTTGCTTGACCGCAGTTCTTAATAATCCTGAAAACATGATTTGTGAAATTTTGGGGGGTCTCTAAAACAATGACAATATGCTATTTTTGCCATGCATTTCTACTTTTCTGTGTCTTCATTATCACTTATCATGCATAAAATTAGGCTATTATTGTTGTATGATTCATGCATGAGGGTGATTCATCACTAATTCACTTTAAGAAGGATACCAGCATGCATGCCATTCTTGCCATCACCATCAAAGCATGGCGGCACAATATCATAAACTTCACTTACTTTAACTCAAAGATCAGAAACAAACAAACTTTCGTAGTCCCAGTCAGTCTGTGCACCAAATTGCCATTATTCGCATCTCTGTTTTGTAGTCAGCATACAGATATGTCAAAAAGAAAACAATTTAATTTACTCGCAAATTTTTGATTTACCACAAAATGTTAGCCAATTGCCTCTGATGAAAAACCAGAGCCAGAGGCGTCTTCTTGTTAGCTTGACGACAACCAACGCTGATGCTACATCTGCTGGGACTGCTGTCAGCACAAAACCGCCAACACACGGGGTGACAACCCACATTATTCTGCAGAGTATACTATGCCCTGCTTTAGTGGCCATATTGTATCATAGTGTGATGTTTTGATACCCATGTGGAGGTTTGATGTGGTCATTAACTGATAATTATATATCAGATGTGCTGACATAAACCAAGAAGGCCTACATGTTTGCAGGTATGAATGTTTCTTTGCAACAACAAGCGTCAATTTGGAAAAATGATTGTGCTTGACTATGAAGAGAAAAACATTTTGTATTTGTTCAAACCATTCAATGATTGTTAGCTATGTGTCGCTCTGCCCATAGCAGGTTAATGAAACTCAACTCTTCCACAAAGAGCGATAAACATTGTTGGATTGTGTCCCACCACTGCAGTCTCCCTGTCATAAATAGACCAAATTGTAGTTAGTGATGTGAGAGGCCAGGCTGTGTTTGTGGTGAGTGCTTTGTTGACCGAACCATTTGAATGCCTCTTATCAGCCCCCAGTTCATAACCCAGTCTGTTGCACTAAAACTCTTCCAGTTTCCCGGCAGACAGAGCCGCTCTGGTGCTCACATTAAATGGGAAAAGACTTCGATTTTGTAGGTTATTACTTGAAACCTCAGATGAGCAAGGAAGATACTGAATACTCTGCAGAGAGACATGAAAATAATCTTCATTTCTCCCAGGAAGACATAGACAGGGTCCTAGTCTTTTAAAAGGGCATAAGTAATTCAATCAAGAAAGATTGTCGTCTTATTTAGAATATATGATATTCTGTTTTTAAATGAAAATAGCATTTTACCAGGGAATATTTTCTGCTGATCTCTAATAAAATAGAAATACTCAAAGAAACATGTATTGGAATTTTATTTCTGTTTGTAAATTCATTTGATTGGGTCCTAACCAAAAAAACATTGAGACGAAGACAAGAGGTGAACTGTACCTTTGTCAATATGTGATTGACAGGACCATTTGTGAGTTCTTTAGCTCAGGTTAAATTAATCATGCACAGTATTGTATTTGTAAACCCTTATACAGTGAGGCTCATAGCAATGACATTTCACATTTTAATCAGTAATGAAACTGCAGAACAGTTTCAGTACAAAAATGTTCAAACTTCAAAACAATCTACAAAATAGACACTTGTTAACATACTCAAGCATGTTACTAATTACAGTAATGAATGTTATGTTTTTGTGGAATTTGGTGTTCATAGTTATTTTTGACACTTATGTGCCAGCCTTAAATGTCAAAACACTGAATTTTAACCGATGATAGAACTTCATGTAATCATCACCAGATATTTAGGGTTGTGCTTATTTGTATAATGTGGTAATTTTTGTTATCTTTAGACTTTACTGGTAAAGACTTTGGCAATAATGAACAAGCCTGCATTGTGCTAGCCTTTTCTTTTTAGCACCCACTGCAGTTCTTCTGACTCTGTGGTGTGCTAGCCTTTTCTTTTTAGCACCCACTGCAGTTCTTCTGGCTTTGCAATGTTATAGCCTTTTCTTTTTAGCACCCACTGGAGAGCTTCAGAGTGCTAGCCTTTTTCTGTGTACCAGTCATCACAGTCTGCCTGCATTTGAGGTTTGCACACATGATCACTGCTCCTTCCAGTGCTCACAGCTTGTGCTTTTTTAAGCCCCTCTGTGAGAGCAAGTCAGCTAGCTGGCCCCCAGAAGCAGGGTTTGAGGACTGAATTCTGTAAGCTGTGAATGAAATTTGTCCTTTGGGCAAATTCTGCTCCCAATAACCGGTCCCAAGATAAAATTGTTATCCTCAATCCATGCCGCAGTAAATGTGTTAAATCTGATCAAGGGATGGAGAAGAGTGTAGGGTGTATGCACCTGTCTAGAGGATGCCTGCACTGGCATTGCACGTGCCTCTGCATGCTGGTGCTTTGGGTGCTGACATATGCATGAGAGCTCGTGGGAGTGAGGCAGAACTAGAGTGAATGGTTGCATGCAAATGGTACATTTCCTGTGGTCAGGGTGCCAATGCTGAGAACTTCCAGCCTGAAGCTTCTCAGACACCCTCTACTTTCTCCACAAACACCCATACACTCGCAGTGACTCATAAGGGTACTTCTTTTAGCATGAAAGCATGTCATTTCTCCAACCTCATGTTCTTGGCCAGCTTTCACTAAATGACATCCAAGCCTCCGCAATCCTTGAATTTCTGTAACCTGAAAGAACACCCGCTGTCTCTTTATCCACTGAAACAGGGTAATACGCAGATGGAAATCCTCAAGCAATGAGATTTGAGTTCTTGATTAAAACCCTTTTCAGTGTTTTCAGTTTATGGGATGTGAACATCACAGATATTAAGCATTTAATATTATATTTTGATATTAAAAATTTGCTCCTCACAGATATGAAACTATCATTGTGCCTCACAAACAAAAGGTTCAGATTAGCAGTACGTAGTAAGTTTCACGATGTTAACTTCATTGCCCTTCAAAGACTGAGATCTTTACAGCTCAGCATAAAAATACACAGAAAAACAAAATGCATAACAAAAAATACATAAAGTACATCAATAGGAATCGTTCTGTAATTTTATTAATCTGGAATAAAAATTTCCCAGTGCATGCTTTCTTGCTCCTTATGGACATTCTTGTAAATTTATCAAATAAGTTTTTCAAATAGGTGGTGGAGTGTGTTTTGTGCATCCCTGACACACACTGGAAATGACATGAGCTTTACTTGTAATAACAATTTCAATCCAGTTTGCAACTGAATTCTTTTTATTGCAAGCGGAAGTTTTTATACAATTGTTTTGTTGTTGTTGACAAAAGGGAAACATATCATTGCAGTAGGTTGGGGGTGATTCATTAATAGTGCATTATAAGGGTAGCGGGTGCATTAATGAGACAAAGACACCAGGAAAACTTTAAAAAAACAGACTGTCTGTGGTCGCTACACAAATGTTTGCTTTTAAATTACACGCTGTTCATTGTAAACTTGCATCACATATAAAATCATGGAATATATCATGAGAGACTGCTAACAATGGTAGCAGGGTGTTACAGCTAACAAACCTGGACTTTTCTGAAGAATCTACCATTTATTTTGACTTGAACAAGGCTTACGATCTTTTGTGTTTTAACTTCAAAAAGAATTTAATGAAGTACCGTATGACAAGGTTACAGTCAAAATTGAAGAAGGAATTACAGGAGTTGTTATGTTGTAGGTTTGAAACTTGGCAGTCATAATACAAAGAGTAACCGTAGGAGGAATCATATCAGAGCATGGTTTTGTATAAAGTCTCATAGGTAATTGTTGATGGGGCCCTTGGTCTTCATTACCTATATGAATGACCTTGACTTGAGGTCAGCAGCATAATAGCTAAGCTTGCCAATGATACAAATATTGTGAAACGGACAGTTTAGAATCAATGTTGTTAAATCTGTCAAAGTCTGCATTGTATAAAAATTAAGATTATGTTTTGAACTCATTAACGTTTTAAAATGTGGTTAAGACCTATTGTTGAAGAAGAACTGCTATGGATATCTGATAGACTAAACTGGCTGGCTCCCCAAGGGGAATTTATATAACTGTCATCTTGAGTTCTTGCAACAAGGCTCGTACAGTTATATATGTTCAAGATATAGAGAAATTAACTGACTACACACAGCCTTGGGCAACACTAGTGTGAACAGCAATTTTTCCTACAATTAATAGTAATTAATCGTTTGACACATTGTAGAATCTTATCCTATGTGATCGAAGTCTGTGGGAAATTCTATTTAAGATTTTATATAATGTAATTTCTATGTTATAATGTGCAATTAAATTATATTAAAGCATTCAAAATATAAACCGAGGCCTTGCCTTTCTAAATAATAGTCATTTGTGGAGATCACAAATGACTGTTCCTCTGTTCGGTGATGTATGAAAACTGGACAGACAGAACACAGCCAAGCTACATATTTTCCCCATTGTAAAAGCAGTTAAGACCACAACAGAATATCGTAATAGCAAGAAAAATGCAACGTTAGGATAGAATTGGTCAAGCAATATACAAATGTGCTCTATAATGTTCAAAACAATTTTGATGGTATAAATTATGTAATGTATAAGGTTATGAATGGGTTATGTGCATAGCTCCCAGCATCAAGTTACTAGAGCCTATCTGCTACTTCTGTCAGTCAGATTCCTGACTTTAAAGCTTATAGGTGCTAGGGACACACATGTGACCTGTTGATGTGCTCACATTGGGTGATATGCTGATCCAAGAGAAGGACTGATACCTACTTTAAACACAAAACAAGTCTGCAGTCTGCAGAGAGGGTTTTAGAGTGTCTTGGACACACCTAGGTTTGATCCAGGCCAAAAGGTTTCTTTACTGGCTGCCCTGGGCACAGCTGCGTTGTCCCGGCAAGGGTGATGTTGGCCAATGGGGTGCACAGCGAGGCCTTCCTTCCATCCGTGTCAGATCCATCCGGTACCTTGGAGTGACAGATGCGTTCCACTTTCTTTATAATGCTGCTGCTGTCTCTTAGGCTGCGTGAGGCGAACGCATACAGGAAGGGGTTAAAGGCACTGTTCAGAAAGGTGAGGGCCCCAGCCATGTTCTGAGCCTTCCTCACCCCGTCCCGCTGATCTGGCTCTGCTCCTTTTAAGGCCACTGCAACTTGTACCAGGTTTAAGATGTGCCATGGGGTCCAGAAAAGGAAGAAGGCCACCACAATCCAGGTGACCAGGCGGCTGAGCCTGCGGCCGGAGGTGAAGGGCAAGCGCTCGACCCTCCGGACAATGCACAGGTAGCAGATGGTCAGGACCATGCTGGGAACCAGAAAACCCAGCAGGGTCTCCAGCAGGAGGAACGCTGCCTCATGCTGGGGTGAGCCATAGTGTGGTCTGCAGGCCAGCCTCCCAGTCTCATTCTGCTCCTCCACCAGCTCCCGCAGCACAGTGGCAGGAGAGGCCAGGATACTTGCTACAGTCCAAAGGGAGGCCAGCAGTACCCCTTCAGCCCTTCCTCCAGGCCGCAGCTTGGTCTTGCAGGATGGGTAGAGCACCAGTATGTAGCGCTGGACACTCACCAGTGTGATGGTCAGCACGCTGGCATAGAGGCCACAGTAGACCAGATAGGAAAAGACCTTGCAGGCCGTGTGGCCGTATAGCCAACCTCCCAGCAGGGCCGCCATCCACAGAGGCACCATCATCAGGGAGAGGATGTCCGTCATGGCCAGGTTCAGCATCAGCTTCACCGTCAGAGAGGCCCTGCGGAGGTTGCGACTAATTGCCCAAGCAACCACAAGGTTTCCGGGAACACCCACCAGAAAACACAGTCCTAGGACCACACTGGGTAAAAGTTTCTCTGTTGTCCAGGAGGTGGAGTTATGAGTGGAAATGTTGAGATACGACATGGTGAGTCTGGATGGTTCTGGTTGAGGTTGTTGTCACCAGTACCGTGAGGATTCTTGTATTTTTCCTCACCTTCTCCCCAATACCAAAAATGGCCTACTCCATGATGCAAGAACAAATAAATACTCACAAAAAATCCTAATTTGAAATGACAACCAGTCTCACTCCCACATGAAGCCTGGATGACTATTGCTCTTCTGCTCAAGTGACAAGACACTGACAGAAATGAGGTGAAGCTGTGGAGTCTTCTTGTCTTTCTTTCAGTTCTCACGAAACCAACACGTGCTGAATGATGTCACTTTTCTCCGCCTTTCGGCCTGCAGTCACATGCAAATTAGATAGGCTGGGAGTCATATGTAAGAGTGCATAGTTTTCTTGTCCTCTTTACTGGATAAATGTCCATTTCATAAAAACGTAGCCCACAATCAAAAGCAAATGAAATGAAGGACCACCAGAAGGCATTTCCTGTTGTCTGTGGTAAGATAATGGCACTCAGCTGAAGCCTGCTTGCATTTGCTAAAGTTATCTTCTGGGGCCTCTTGATCTTACATATACACATACACACACACCTGCCTAGACTACCTGCATTTGCCTCTTCATGCTTTGTTACTGTGGTACAACAGAATCCAGGTGTGCTGGAGAGTAAGTTTAAATGAAATAAATCCCAATATGCTAGTATCTTTATCTCACCACTAGAGGGAGACATGGCTTAAGAAGGACCTCTCCCCAAACATATGCACATAAATACAGTCTATTAACTGGGTTTTCCTTTCCACGGAAAATCAGACCTAAAAAGAGGAAACATGTCTTCTGTATGGAGAGAACTCAGAAACATTTTTTAATTTATATTTGCTAGACTAGAAAAACATTTTTAGCTTCAACAGTCCGGGAAAGGTAGGACAGGAGGTCCTCAGATTACGACGCTCTCGAGTTACGACCTTTTGTTGTTATGACGCACTCCCATAAATTAATTAAAAAACCTAGTTTCAACCTATGCGGTTTGGTTCGTAAATACGACCACAGAAATAAAGATAAGAAATTTTTCTCTCTTTTTTTTATTACTGTTTCATTTAATTACTGTATTTTATATGTCCTTCATGTGTTGTATGAACAGAGTGAGCGACTTAAGGTGTTAACTTAGGTATAATTTAGGTATAAATTCCGACCATCGGCTTACGACAAGTCGTAGGAACGGAACTCGTTCGTAAGTCGAGGACCCCCTGTATTCTTAACACTAATTTCTAACACAGAGATTCAGTGGTGTAATTAAAATATAAATGAATCAAAGCGTGAAAAACAAAAAACAACAATAATGAGAGTAATAATACCACTATCTTGCCTGATGCTGACATATGAAAAATGGTTGGCTGCACTGGAGTCCAGAGAAATTCCAGCCTAAGATTCTGCTGGCTGGACATCCTGAGGGCGTCCAGACTGTTGGGTGTCCTGTCTGAGGTTTCGTGAGGCAAAGAAATAGAGGAAGGGGTTCACGCAGTTGTTGATGAAGGTCAGAGTTGCTGTGACGGTCCAGCTGTTCTTGTAGGTAATTTTTAGGGTATTTACCTTACATGAGCCTTCCAAGATTCCCAGGATATTTGAGATTTGAACTGGGACCCAGAAGATGAAGAAGGTGGTCACGATGCTGATCACCAGCTTGGTCATCCTCTGATTCCTGAAGAAGGTGGTTTGGTTGACTTTGTTACGGAGACAGAGGTAAGAGGTGGCTAGGATAGTGAAAGGGATAAGGAACCCAAACACATTCTCAACGAGCAAAATAGCCACCTTTCTGCCATCGGACCTGAAGCTCCTCTTGCAGACATCACATCCGTCCTCTTCAATCCTCACATCCCAAACCACAATGTTTGGAGTGGCTAGAATGCCTGACAGCCCCCACACAGTGGCCAGAAGCACCTTCTCACCCATCCCATGCAATTTTGCCCACTGCTGTGGGTACAGCACTGAGACGTAGCGGTGGATACTCATCAGAGTAACTGTGAACACACTGCTGTATTGACAGCCAAAGGCCAAGTAGGCGATGAACTTACACAGGGCACAACCAAGCTCCCAGTTATGGAGCAAATTGTACATCCACACTGGCAGTGTGATGAGGGACAAGAGGTCAGAGACTGCCAGGTTCAGCATCAGCTTCAGAGTGAAATTCTCTCTCTTGAAATTGCGCCCGATCATCACGATCACTGCAATGTTTCCAGGGACACCAATCAGACAGCACAGTCCCAGAACCACGCTGGGGGCCAGGTTCCCTGTGTTCAGGGTGGTGGAGTTGGAGATGGAGGTGTTGATATGGTGCATGCTGAAATGTGTTCTGAATGAGGAAATATGACAGTGAGGGACTATTTATATGTTTGCATTCAAAAGAGATGCAAACATGAGGACCATTCTTGCCACATACACATGTCAGAGATACATATTTTTCTTTTCTGTAAAAACCTGAAGGCAAGAAAGAGAGGAAAGACCTACAAATGTGATGTTGGCCAGGGGAATAATTTAACCTGGTGCACTTTGATTGTACTTACATCTTGAAATCTGGTCTTGATGGCCATTGGTGGGATATAATGAAGTTGTTTTCTGGTCATGGAGTTTTCTGACACCCCTGTAACAAAATTCCACCAATAGAAAACCATGTAACAGTCTTGATTAATGGAAAGAACTAAGCAAGTTTTTTACAGAATTGAATAGAATTTGTTTTAAAGTTAGCGCTTTGAATTGTTTTCATCTGTGTTCCAATGAGTATCTCTCACTGGAAGTTTTTGGAGAACTGGAAATACTTCATGCTATTTTGAATCTGAGTTTTATTGTTTTGGATGTCTTTTTCCCCCAAGCTATGTTATAATAGTTAAAACTTCATTACAACAAACACATTATCATTCATTAGGTTATGAATGAACTCTCCTACAGTTGTGCAAATGAATTAACTTACAAAGTAATGCAGGAAGTCTTGTCTTACAACATCCTCCATATGTATCCCTGTAAACAAACATGTATTAGCTGACTGGTGGCCACTCCTCCCCACCACAGCTTTTGGTCCTGCAGTGTTTTCCATATCAGCACTACAGCCACCTAGCTCGCTGCAGGAACCATTACCTACTGTTGCTTTCTCTTTATAAGTGGTTGGCATTCATTTATGGCATATCATCATTTTGCCTGTCTCACTCTGAGGGGAAAATGGTGGTGTGGATTTTTTTGAATGCCGATGACCAAGAGCCGTGCAAGTGGTGGTCCTCTGCAAGATGGCTGTTTCATTCGGACTCTGCGGACATCTCTGCGGCATGTTGTTTGGAAAGTGTGGATATGCAAGATGCAAGTAAATTAAATGTCTTGTTAGGCATACAGTTACATACATATAGACTGGTGTTCCAATAGCATATAAATATGAACTGTATAATTTAGCTTGGTTAAAATAAAACTTGGGGTTTGCATTGAACCAGCATGAAAAGTAAATATCAAAAGCTTCACTTTTAAAATGATTGATATATTCTCTGTGTATGTGTAGCTTACTGTTAAAACTCCAGGTTTTCCTCTTGCTGAATATTGGTACGGTCATAAGATCATAGCTGTCACTTATCTGAAATTGCCTTAAGTGACTCATGATTATAGGGGCTATTAGCAGTCAGTGGAGCTGCGTAAGGTGAAAATGTGTACTGGTTACATAAATAGTGAATCACATTCTTCATCAGGACTGTAGGATTTCACAGATGCATTCATAATTCTATGAGTCCTTTGAACCTCTTAGTTAATCTTTATATTGCATATAACAAAATAAAACACAGCAGTGTCATTTTCACTATGAATGTGGTCAACCAATCAAGTAGCCCAAATGTGATGTCAGGTGGTCTCAATGTTGCCCAATCAGATATATCCAAAACTCCCAATTCTATCATTAATCTTTGGTTTTAATAGTTTATAACTGGATAATCAAAAATCCTTTTTGCAACTCAAGATACAACTGTCTGGAATGACTGGTCATATGTGGCAATAAGGCTGAAAGCTGGGGGAGGGGATACATCCAGAAATTTTATAGGAATGATAAAACGAGGAAACATACAAACAGCAATAGACTGGCTTTTCAAATCAAACAGATGCCAAAAACAATACATTACAGTCATTTAGCTGATGCTTTTATCCAAAGTGACTTACAGTTCATGAGACTAACCAAGGGAGCGATGTGGGGTTAAGGGCCTTGCTCAAGGGCCCAACACCGCCAAGGGACTTGAACCGCCAACCTCAGGGGTCCCAGTCATGTACCGTAGCCACGAGACTATAGGCTGACTATACAATACCACCATTATGAGTTATCGTCACACTTAAGATGGGCAAACAATTCAACAGACAGGAAAAAAGGTCCAGAGAAATTCCATCTTAATTTTCTGCTGTTTGGGCATCATGAGTCTTCCCCTACTGTTGGTCATCTTGTCTGAGATTTCGTGCGGCGAAGGCATAGAGGAAGGGGTTCACACAGCTGTTGATGAAGGTCAGAGCCCCAGTAATCTCCCACATCACATCAAACAAATGGTCCACAATTTTGGATTCAAGCCAGACCCCAGAGAGGCCAATGATATTGGTGATGGAAAGGGGGATCCAGAAGATGAAGAAGGTGACCACGATGCTGGTAACCAACTTGGTCATCCTGTGGTTGTTGAAAAAGGCAGTCTGATTCACTTTTTTGTGGAGGCAGAAGTAAGAGGTGGCTATGATGGAGAATGGGACAACAAATCCAAGCACAGTCTCAATGAGTAAAACAGCCACTTTCCATGCACTGGAACTATAGAACCTCTTGCAATGGTTGTATCCATCCTCTTTCATCCTCACATCCCGAAACACAGTGTCTGGAGTGGCAAGAACACCTGGCAACCCCCACAGAGTAAATAGAAGCACCCTCTCACCCATCCCATGCAGTTTTGCCCAGTACTGTGGGTACAGCACTGACAGGTAGCGGTGGACACTCATAAGAGTGACGGTGAACACACTGGAGTAGAGACTACCATAGACTAAGTAGGGGATGAACTTACACAGTGTGTGGCCAAACTTCCAGCCATGGAGCAGATCATAGATCCACATCGGCATTGTGATGATGGACAAAAGATCAGAGACCGCCAGGCTTAGCATCAGCTTCAGAGTGAAATTCTCTCTTTTGAAATTGCGCACAATCACGACGACCACTGCGATGTTGCCAGGGACACCAACCAGACAGCACAGTCCCAGAACCACACCAGCAGCCAGGTTCCCTGTGTGCAGGGTGGTGGAGTTGGAGCTGGAGGTGTTGAAATGCTGCATGGTGAAGGAAGAAATTTGTATGGGTTCAGTTTGAGGAAAAGGCAGTAAAATACTATCAGTTTTTATTCAAAAGATGTGGGAACATGAAGACGTGTCCGCTCACATGCACATATCTGAGATACATACAAATTTTCTTTCTGTAAAGCAAACAGAAAGAAAATGACCTGCAAATGGCCAGGAGAATAATTCACCTACTGTACGTAAATTAGAAGGTCTTGTCATTCTTCCTAACATCCCCACACTATAATCCCAAGCCACCCAACAGTCTTGATTTATGGAGAAAATTGGGATGTTTTCCTTGGGATATTTTCATTCATTATCATTTGGTTTGTGAGATGGTAAATATGTAAAGGAAGACCACAGAGGGTTGAATGCTGTATGATACTCGCAGGTCTTGTGACTTTCTTGTTCAAACACATTTAAAATCCCATCCTGCTGTTTTGCTACATCAACATCCGACCTCAGCGGAACATGAGCATGCAGTAGTAAAGCATGACCATTTGGGACGAGTTTACATGAAGCATATAATAGATAAGGAAGCTTGGCTTGAAACGGGAAAACATGGCAGTACAGGATCAGGACAGTACTTGGATTGATCACTAATGCAAAAGTATTGTATGGAAAACTATCTATGACCAAGGCTAAATGATGATTTACCTTGAACAATAAATGCCATGATTACTATTGGCTGGACCGGAACATACATATTATTATTATTATTATTAACACCAAATGTTATCCGTTTTCAACACACGCTTAAGATTAGATAAAATGATAAGGAATGCGAAAAAGGAACTACATTTTGACACTAATAATGACATTTCAACAACTTGTTAAAGAAAGTTTGGCAAATGTTTGCATTGAGGCCCTCCAAGGGGAGCATCCTGACTCTGAAACACTCGGTGGGTAATTCTTATAGCACAGCCACATTTAAACAAAACTGATTTAAGTGCATTTGCAACAAAATGTGCCAAAGATTGTGATAAGTGATTAGCATTAATCCATGGCTGATCCTTCTTCAGCCTGTCTCTCTTCAGCTTTTTATTTCGTTTTAGCATGATGTATGAGATCCCATCAGTCAAATATAATGGAAGTAAGTCTACGATAAGAAACTGTGTGCAATTTCTAATCCTTTTCAGTGTAAATGTAATCAGATATTTGATTCTAACAAAGTTAATGAGTCTAGCAGCTCTGTTATTGTGTGGGATTCATTTTGCACTCAGGTGTTGGGTTCATTCACACTGTTAGAAGGCAAGGTCATTGCTAATCTTATATTAATGATTCAAAATGAATCGTTACCATCATCCCATGTTGGGAATCCCAAGATTACTATGCCCCTACCTATGGAGCATGTGAAGGCATCCGTTGGTTTGGTGAACACTTCAGAAATGTTATCCATATACCAGTCACCAGACTTGTACACAGTCAAGCATTTAGAGATCCTGTAAAGACTTTGAAATTTTAAATGCTGGTAGATATGTGTGCCACACCATATACAAGCTGTTCTAGGATAATGACCAAGTGTCATATTAACTTCATATGGAACTTTCATCCTTTTGGGTCATTGAGTATACATGGATGTACAATCTCTCTGTTTAGTCAGCGCAGAGACTGAAGTGAGATGTAAACACATTTATCAGCAATGACTCAATATTTTTACTTGCATTCCTGCTAGCTGCAGGATAAACCACAAAACCACAAAGACTATTTGAGCTTAATGTGCAGAAATAAAAACAGTGTTCAGTGTAGGCTGATCTTGGAGACATTGCCCTCACAAAGTTCTAAAGATTTAGAATTGTTTAAATAGAAGGGATTATTTTGAAAACTATGCGCATCATTCAAATTAGGGCTGCACGATATATCGCATTAAAAAAAACATTTCAAATGAACTAATCGTGATCAACATATCGCAAGGCATTGCGATTATTTCATTATTTTAATTTATTAAGCCGACAAATGTATGGAAACATGGAGAGTAGAGAATAGTCGCGCGGGCACAACTGGCTCCTGCTGCAGATGAACGCATACCGATGACATCATGCACAAGACGAGCAGGGAGCAGTGAATCCAGGCTGTGTTCCAATACTCAAATTTGTCTCCTCCTTTCCTCCCCTCCTTTCCTCCGTGCCCCGGAAGCTGATTATGTGTCCTCCTTCCCTCCACTGTTCCAAAACGAAATCTCGCCTCCTCTTTTCCTCCAAATGAAGGATACATCCTGATGTATGATGATGTATACTACTGTGGAAGTCTTTTCACATTTCTTTGTGACACCATTGTGCTCACGACCAGTCAGGTTAAAAGACCATCCCACAGAATGTTTTGATTGGCTTTGGTATCCTCAGAGTCAGTCAAAATTATTACTTCATCAATAGCCAATGTCAACTTTGATGATGGGCGAAACGGATTAGCTGTTCCAATTTTCGATTCATCTCCTCTTTTCCTCCTTTCCTCCACTCGTTTCCTCCCCTCCTTTCCTCCACATATTTCCGGCATATTTCCGGGGTAGGAAAGGAGGGGAGGAAAGGAGGAGATGAGAAAAAGTATGGAAGGCAGCCCCAGTGTGAAACTAAGAACCTCTTAGCGCGCGAGTTGGCTTGTCGTCTAAATGAGTCGGACTGATGTAGAGGCAGCCGCCATGGCTGCAGAACATTATCTGATTCTTAAAGTTGGGAGTGAATTTATTCACCCCAGAAGAACAGGAAACATGCACATTAGAAATGACATTATTTCAGGTTTTAAATATACTTAAAATAATTGAAACTGATTGAATACATTAATCTTTTTTATCGCGTCGCATATCGCCAAAAATCCATAAATTATTTGCATATTGCGGTTTTCTCCATGCCGTGCCACCCTAATTCAAATGTTTTCTGAAAAATATTAAAACTGTGGTCGAACAAACCTCCATTGCCATGATTTAGTAAACAATACATTTCTCAAAATGAATAAAACAATCATGTTGTTAATGAAGAGATGGATCCCATGTTCGCAGTTGAAGACAGATACTTTACTTACACAGCTGGCCGCGGGGACACAAGTATGGAGCAAAATGTTCAATGATTACATCTTGCCGTCAACATTTATAAAGTTTAAGGGAAATACATTAGAATGTGATGGCTCATATATGATAATAGGGGACCCTACATTCCGCAGACGGCAGGTAACAGGTCGTTAACAGGAGGCGCCAGTTGACCCTGGTCGGATGTGGCAACATCCCTTTGTAATTCTAATACGATGTGTAATCTCCCACATTGTATCAAACACTGTGCAGCTCTCCAGAACTGTCTCCCGACACCATGAAACCAGGATCAACCTAGATTTGAACCTTACTTCCCTTTTTATGGTTTTTATAGGGAGTTTGGCCTATGTTATAACACTGAATCAGGGATTGTGGAAAAACTTCTCATATGTCTTATTCAAATGTTGTGACGCCAGTCCAAACCGCTATCACTCTTCCAATCTTTTGGCATTTCCAGGTCTAAACAAACAGTCTGCTCAACTGGTTCAGCTTGTTCAAGCTTTCAGAGGGTTTGGAAAAGATATCTGTATTATTCACAAGGCCTCAAAGTAACCCTAATCATAAACCCTAATCCTCACCCTAAAAGGTTGCTTTGAAATTCAAAGGAAGACGTGAAGTACCTGCAGTTCTGTAGCTTTATCTTTAAGGACAAACCTGAAGTACCTGCAGTACTGAAGCTTTATCTTTAAGGACAAACCTGAAGTACCTGCAGTACTGAAGCTTTATCTTTAAGGACAAACCTGAAGTACCTGCAGTACTGAAGCTTTATCTTTAAGGACAAACCTGAAGTACCTGCATTACTGAAGCTTTATCTTTAAGGACAAACCTGAAGTACCTGCAGTACTGAAGCTTTATCTTTTAAGGACAAACCTGAAGTACCTGCAGTACTGAAGCTTTATCTTTAAGGACAAACCTGAAGTACCTGCAGTACTGAAGCTTTATCTTTAACAAACCTGGACAAACCTGAAGTACCTGCAGTACTGAAGCTTTATCTTTAAGGACAAACCTTTAAGGACAAACCTGAAGTACCTGCAGTACTGAAGCTTTATCTTTAAGGACAAACCTGCATGGAGCATGAAATGAGGGCTCAGCCTCAGATGTGAAAACATAGGGCTGTCCTAAATACTTCACAAACACGAAAATATTGCTTGACAACCTATGACTATGGCTTATTGATAGAGTTAGCTTTGGCTAACATGCGCCATGTTTCCATTTGTCAGTGTTTTTGGATCGGAAATTAACTTGTAATACCATTAAAAAAGCATTTTCATAAAGTATTTACATAAAGTAATCATAGTAGTACCCACACGAAAACCTGCGTAAATGGACGGGCAGCAGGGACGTCGGTTGATTTTAGATGGAATGTCCTTGTACACTGTTTGGCTGGAGAAATGGCATGCCAAAGTCTCACCTCCACTCGGACAATGCAGGGTCCTATTCTGGAGATGGACTTCAGTGACACACTGTAGCTTCTTCAGCTTGTAGTGTGAATGCAGGTTTAGAGCCATACCCCTGGAACAATGAATAGTTCCACATTTGGAGACTATTAGGAGAAATGAGAAGGAAAGAGACCTGCAGGTTCAGCATCAACTACAGGTAAACTAAACTAAACTGAATGAACTGACTTGACAGTGAATTGACACATTTGAAAAACGCCACATCATGTAATTTGTAATGCAAACATTCACACAACATGCCTTAAAATAAATATTTGTGTCATTGCTTGTTTTTAAATTATAAATATGAAATAAAACCTGCAACTTCAACCTGAGGAATTCGGAACAATATAAAACTGATTAAATAGAAGGGTGTGATACAAGGGCTGGCAGTCCTCCACACCAATGCCACCAACCAAAATAAAATATATTCTGTTGAAATTGTGCCCGATCATCACGACCACTGCAATGTTTCCAGGGACCCCAATCAGACAGCAGAGTCCCAGAACCACGCTGGGGGCCAGGTTCCCTGTGTTCAGGGTGGTGGAGTTGGAGCTGGAGGTGTTGAAATTCTGCATGGTGTGGTGAGAGCACAGAACAGCAAGTATTCTGAGGAAAGGAAATACCACAGTGTTTCCTCTTACATATAGAGGCATTTATAACACATCTCTGACTTCCTGAGCAGATGAGCAGTTTATGTTATTTGTGCAGATAATGCAGCACATGTGTCACTGAATGTGAAATGACCTGAGACTGAGAAACATCCATTTAACTTATGGAAATTACTGCCATATCCAAAAAGCTTGCAATGAGCACACAATTGATCAGCATGATTCATTTCAAGCCACAAGTATCCAAAATTAGAAGAACCCTCTTCTTCTTCCTCTTTGAGTTGACTGGCAACTCGCAACTAATATTTAAGGTGCATACTTCCACCTACTGTTCCCTTTCTTAATTTTCTCCCCCTTTTTTCTGTCTCTTGCCTGACTTCAGCCTCCAGGAAATTCCCAGCAAACCCATTCATTATTACATATCACTGCATTATGATCATTGATTCAGTGTAAGACAATGAACTTGTATTCCTTGGTTCACAATAAATAGTACACATCCTAATCCATATCAGTGGATGTGAGCTATGAGCTCCTTTGTTTTACAGACACACAGACATACACCTTTACATTTTCGGAACAAAGTAGCTTACAGTCTCACATTTAAACATAAAGATAAAATCTGAAATTTAGCTGGAGCCCTGCTTTTTCCCCAGGGTAAGGACACTCATGTTTCCCCAACAGATACGCACATCCAGCTACAGAATATCACAAACACAGAGGAACTGTCATAAACCTTTTTATTGAGCTTGTTGTTTCATTGAAATTTTATATGACCATTCAGAGTGCATCTCTTCCTCACAGGATGGTTCTCCAAAGCACTGGTTGGGTATGTACCATGAACCGCCACTGCGGTCAGCACCGTAGTTCATCAGCGATCAGCAGTGAGTGCATGTAAGGCTATAAAGGTGATGTCACTGCCTGCTTCTGGCAGAACTAAGGAGACTGGTTGATTTTTCCTTCCAGAACCGTACTGCATGTGAACTTTGTCATATCAAGCACTAAAGAAAGAAGACACAAGTACATTTAATGTAAATGTGAATGAAGGCTAAAGGCTATGATACTCTGTCCAGTTCTCATCTGCATACATGCACAGCTTTTGTTGGCTCTACACAGTTCTCATCTACATGAATACACAGCTTTGTCATCAGGTCAGAAATATTTTTCAAATCAAATTTAGGGAAAGTCTCAAAAAAAAAAACAGATCAGGTCCTCTGTGAGAATCTCCACCCCTTTGTCTCCAGTCTCCATGATAAAATGGAAGGACAGAATGATCTGGGTTATGACACAATTGTCAAATGTAACTATGATTTACAAATGATTTAGGAATGATTTCCAGCCTACAGTCTGTGCTTTGCAGGAACTGTCATTTGCTGTTAGCCTCTGACTTCCTATAAAGCTTTCTAAAATGTGACTGTTTTATGAGCAGCTCTAAGTTTGTGCCTCACATGGGCAACTCAATAGCGCCTCTCTATTTCTACATCTGTCAAACAACCCATTGACAAAAACATTTGGGGCATGAAAAAATAATCAGCACTTAGCTAATTTTAGCAACAACAAACTCAAAAAATAGCTATTATTTTACCTGTTGTGGCTGTGCAGTAGAAGTGTTTCTTGCCTTTCAAATTGGTCTTATTATATGGAAGTGAAAAATTTGATGAAAAAATGATTGTTATCTTTGTTTTTATTTAGGTTCCTAACCCCTGCTACTCTGAACTGCTATTCCCCATTTGTACTGCTATCAGACAATGAGTGGAAAAGGCTTGTGAGCTAAAACCAACCTTGCTTTGGCCCATCCTCTACTTTCACTCCCCTTTTGCTAATTGTCTCTCCAAAAACAAATTGCTCTTTATCTTCTTGGTCGATGAAGACAGACTCAGCAAAGCTGGTGGGGAAGCCATTTTGTTTTAGCCTGGCAGCTCGTTTACTACCTCATATGGCTGGGCCTAGGGAGGTCTTTCTTAACTGCACTGCTAGTGACGTGACACTCAGTGTGATTTCCCTCCAAATTTTGCTCACTGTAAAAAAATGTGACTGTAAAAAACCCCGTTGAGTATATTGTATATATTATCTTCTTAGTTGACCTTGCTCAGCTCAGATATAAGATGTAAAATAAAGTTAAATAAAAATATTAGAAATTAAAAATAGAGTAAAATAGAGTCTTTAATGCCATTCATCTTCATAACTGAAATCAAATGTAACTCTCAGGAGGCATATTATATTCATATTATAATAAACCACAATATATATTTGATGACACTGGTAATAGGTCATACCTCTGTCATAACAAGTCAAAATTGCTTATGAACTATCATGTCAGTTATCATGGCACGCCATGTCATTAAGATTATGAATTGCTTAGGTCATTGTGGGTCTTACAAGCAGAGCACCAGAAAGTCAGATGACTGAGAATAAGTACAGTTTTTTTTATCTGTTTCATTTTTAAATTTTATTTATTTTTGTCACATTGATAACATAGGTTTTCACATTGCTTCATTATTACATTATCAGTAATGTAATAATGAAGCATACCATTAACTCGTGTCTGAACATTTTATCTGTGTATCTTTTAATGTCTCTATTAAATAAATCAACAAATAAGTACATTTAGATCTCTGGGATCAGGAATTTTTAAGCAATTATATTTTTCATTGAGTATCTAATTACAATGAGGCTCTTTTGTTGAAAGTGAATAACATATTATACACGGTAAAATATCCACCTGCAAGGACATTTAAAAAATTGCTTGCTAAGTGAATATTATATTAAACTAAATTATATACAACATTGACTGAAAAACTGTTACAATAAGCTTGCAGTCTTAAGTCTTGCAGCTTACGTTCAACATACTGCAATCTTTAGTGATTACAGTATGTTGATCGTACGATACATCAATCATTTAGCTCAATACAGTTATAGCAGTGACAGAATATTTCAGTTCATCAGGAAAGTTGAACATGCAGGCTGAAAACAGCAGAAAGTCTCAGGGACAACAGAACTGAGCAGTGAGGAATGTAGGGAGGCATCCAGGGGTTTTAGGCATTCCTGGTGGAGTCACCTGGCATACCTCCTGAATGCTGGGTATCCTGGCGGAGTTTTCGTGAGGCAAAGGCATAGAGGAAGGGGTTCACACAGCAACTGATGAAGACCAGGGACTTAGCTATGTTATTAGCATACCAATGAAACGTTTCCAGAGTTTCGGATTTGAGCAAAACCACAGAGATTCCCAGGACATTGACAACATGAAGAGGAATCCAGAAGATGAAGAAGGTGACCACAATGCTGGTAACCAACTTGGTCATCCTCTGGTTGTTGAAGAGTGCAGTCTGGTTCACTTTCTTATGGAGGCAGAAGTAAGAGGTGGCCAGAATGCAGAAAGGGATGACAAACTGCAACAGAATCTCCACAAGCAGAACAGACACATGCTCCACATCAGACCTGTACTTTCTGGAACATTCTTGCTGTCTGCCCACCTCATACACATCTCCCAGTACACCTACGGGGGAGGCGAGTACGCTGGCCAGCCCCCACAGGGTACCCAGCAGTATCCTCTTTCCTGTCCTGCGCAGCCTTGCCCAGTACTGAGGGTGCAGCACTGCCAGGTAGCGCTGCACACTCATCAAGGTGACGGTCAGGATACTGACACAAATACTAAAATAAGCAATGTAATAGATGAGCTTACACAATGAAACTCCAAAACTCCAGCCATACAGTAAGCTGTAGATCCACACTGGCAGTGTGAAGAGAGACAAGAGGTCAGAGACCGCCAGGTTCAGCATCAGCTTCAGAGTGAAATTCTCTCTCTTGAAATTGCTCCCGATCATCACGACCACTGCAATGTTTCCAGGGACCCCAATCAGACAGCAGAGTCCCAGAACCACGCTGGGGGCCAGGTTCCCTGTGTTCAGGGTGGTGGAGTTGGAGCTGGAGGTGTTGAAATTCTGCATGGTGTGGTGAGAGCACAGAACAGCAAGTATTCTGAGGAAAGGAAATACCACAGTGTTTCCTCTTGCATATAGAGGCATTTACAACACATCTCTGACTTCCTGAGCAGATGAGCAGTTTATGTTATTTGTGCAGATAATGCAGCACATGTGTCACTGAATGTGAAATGACCTGAGACTGAGAAACATCCATTTAACTTATGGAAATTACTGCCATATCCAAAAAGCTTGCAATGAGCACACAATTGATCAGCATGATTCATTTCAAGCCACAAGTATCCAAAATTAGAAGAACCCTCTTCTTCTTCCTCTTTGAGTTGACTTTCATCTTGCAACTAATATTTAAGGTGCATACTTCCACCTACTGTTCCCTTTCTTAATTTTCTCCCCCTTTTTTCTGTCTCTTGCCTGACTTCAGCCTCCAGGAAATTCCCAGCAAACCCATTCATTATTACATATCACTGCATTATGATCATTGATTCAGTGTAAGACAATGAACTTGTATTCCTTGGTTCACAATAAATAGTACACATCCTAATCCATATCAGTGGATGTGAGCTATGAGCTCCTTTGTTTTACGGACACACAGACATACACCTTTACATTTTCGGAACAAAGTAGCCTACAGTCTCACATTTAAACATAAAGATAAAATCTGAAATTTAGCTGGAGCCCTGCTTTTTCCCCAGGGTAAGGACACTCATGTTTCCCCAACAGATACGCACATCCAGCTACTGAATATCACAAGCACAGAGGAACTGTCATAAACCTTTTTATTGAGCTTGTTGTTTCATTGAAATTTTATATGACCATTCAGAGTGCATCTCTTCCTCACAGGATGGTTCACCAAAGATCTGGTTGGGTATGTACCATGAACCGCCACTGTGGTCAGCACCGTAGTTCATCATGCTGCTGCTACCAGCGATCAACAGTGAGTGCATGTAAGGCTATAAAGGTGATGTCACTGTCTGCTTCTGGCAGAACTAAGGAGACTGGTTGATTTTTCCTTCCAGAACCATACTGCATGTGAACTGTGTCATATCAAGCACTAAAGAAAGAAGACACAACTACATTTAATGTAAATGTGAATGAAGGCTAAAGGCTATGATACTCTGTCCAGTTCTCATCTGCATACATGCACAGCTTTTGTTGGCTCTACACAGTTCTCATCTACATGAATACACAGCTTTGTCATCAGGTCAGAAATATTTTTCAAATCAAATTTAGGGAAAGTCTCAAAAAAAAAAAAAAAATAAGACATCAGGTCCTCTGTGAGAATCTCCACCCCTTTGTCTCCAGTCTCCATGATAAAATGGAAGGACAGAATGATCTGGGTTATGACACAATTGTCAAATGTAACTATGATTTACAAATGATTTAGGAATGATTTCCAGCCTACAGTCTGTGCTTTGCAGGAACTGTCATTTGCTGTTAGCCTCTGACTTCCTATAAAGCTTTCTAAAATGTGACTGTTTTATGAGCAGCTCTAAGTTTGTGCCTCACATGGGCAACTCAATAGCGCCTCTCTATTTCTACATCTGTCGAACAACCCATTGACAAATACATTTGGGATATGAATAAATTTTTAGCAACAACAAACTCAAAGAATAGCTATTATTTTACCTGTTGTACCAGTGCAGTAGAAGAGTTTTTTGCCCTTCGTTTTTGACTGTGTAACCAGATGTTTAAAATGTGATGATCAAACAATTGTCATCACTGCTTTTAGGTAGGATTCAATTAAACATGAATAGGGGTATCATAACCCAAGATGTTGACCATCGTCCTCCATTAAATTGTCAGCATGTACAATCTCAATACAATATTTTCAACATGCTTCTCCACAATCAAATTCAGATTTGATTTTCTATTTGAGTTCTAATATTTTAGTGTGGCAAGTAGATTATAAAGACACTCAGAGGTAGTGGTACAGACACCAAAGGTTTCTTTAGATAGAAGCATTCAGGGAAATTCAGGTACCATCATTTCCTGTTGGTGGAACACCATCCATCTCTTCACAGACTTATGTAAGAGTCTTTTTGAAGTGTTGGGAATGTGGGGCTGTTCTGGAGTCCAGACAAATTCCATCTTAATTTTCTGCTGTTTAGGCATCATGAGTCTTCTCCTACTGTTGGTCGTCTTGTCTGAGATTTCGTGCGGCGAAGGCATAGAGGAAGGGGTTCACACAGCTGTTGATGAAGGTCAGAGCCCCAGTAATCTCCCACATCACATCAAACAAATGGTTCACAGTTTTGGATTCAAGCCAGACCCCAGAGAGGCCAATGATATTGGTGATGGAAAGGGGGATCCAGAAGATGAAGAAGGTGACCACGATGCTGGTAACCAACTTGGTCATCCTGTGGTTGTTGAAAAAGGCAGTCTGATTCACTTTTTTGTGGAGGCAGAAGTAAGAGGTGGCTATGATGGAGAATGGCACAACAAATCCAAGCACAGTCTCAATGAGTAAAACAGCCACTTTCCATGCACTGGAACTATAGAACCTCTTGCAATGGTTGTATCCATCGTCTTTCATCCTCACATCCCGAAACACAGTGTCTGGAGTGGCAAGAACACCTGGCAACCCCCACAGAGTAAATAGAAGCACCCTCTCACCCATCCCATGCAGTTTTGCCCAGTACTGTGGGTACAGCACTGACAGGTAGCGGTGGACACTCATAAGAGTGACGGTGAACACACTGGAGTAGAGACTACCATAGACTAAGTAGGGGATGAACTTACACAGTGTGTGGCCAAACTTCCAGCCATGGAGCAGATCATAGATCCACATCGGCATTGTGATGATGGACAAAAGATCAGAGACCGCCAGGCTTAGCATCAGCTTCAGAGTGAAATTCTCTCTTTTGAAATTGCGCACAATCACGACGACCACTGCGATGTTGCCAGGGACACCAACCAGACAGCACAGTCCAAGGACCATGCTGGCAGCCAGGTTCCCTGTGTTCAGAGTGGTGGAAGAGTTGGAGCTGGAGGTGTTTAGATGCAGCATGTTGAGAGGACAGAGTACTGTTTTTCTGAAGCAGGAAATACCCAACTGTTTCACCTTAAGTGTGATGACCAACCCCCCCCACCCTCCAACAACTTCCTTTTGAAATGTTTTAACAATTCAGTTTTTTTTTTTTTGCGTAGATATGAAAACAAACCAAGACATGTATAAAAACAAAAAAGATGTGAACTGGAGAATGAAGACCTAATTGATATTTCTGAGGATCTGAGAATGGGAATCATCAATTATCTTCTATTACTTTTGCAACAAGACCATATAGAGCAACCTTTTTATAAGTGACATTGGGCTTTAGCTGCTTCTTGGATATGTATTGTGTGACATGACATTGGGTGGTCCACAATCCAGCCGAAAGGACTCTATCATTCCCTCTTGGTGTAAAAATAACTTCTCTGTCTTCTCACAGACCACTGTAAGTCCTTACCATAGAGCTTCTTTGAAGTGTTAACCAAAAGGAGGACCTTTTAGAGACAGACACACAATATTAAAGGTTCTTCTCAGTACTGTGGACTAGTCCACACATATGTGCTTGAGTGGAGTGCAGCACGAATTTGTGACCACACATGCAATCTACCTGTAATAGGGCCTCTAATAACATTTCATTATGAATAAACATGTCCAGTTTAAAGTAGAAACTGTGCAGTTCATCGACAATGAACATGCAAGTTGCAACACCTACATTTCACAGAACTAGAGACACAACTTCCTGTCGTTCCTATTTCTTGTTCATCTCAGTCATTCTTGGTGTCTTCAGTGTGAGTAGTAGTGTGGTCAAAAAAGAATACGAGCAGCAGGCCCAGACAAGATAGATAATACTGGAAAAAAATAATTATCAAATCAGATGCAGATAAGTGACCACCCAAAAAAGAAATGGCAAAAAATGTCAAACTCAAAGAAAATATTTACATTTAACTTATGGAAATTACTGCCATATCCAAAAAGCTTGCAATGAGCACACAATTGATCAGCATGATTTATTTCAAGCCACAAGTATCCAAAATTAGAAGAACCCTCTTCTTCTTCCTCTTTGAGTTGACTGGCAACTCGCAACTAATATTTAAGGTGCATACTTCCACCTACTGTTCCCTTTCTTAATTTTCTCCCCCTTTTTTCTGTCTCTTACCTGACTTCAGCCTCCAGGAAATTCCCAGCAAACCCATTCATTATTACATATCACCGCATTATGATCATTGATTCAGTGTAAGACAATGAACTTGTATTCCTTGGTTCACAATAAATAGTACACATCCTAATCCATATCAGTGGATGTGAGCTATGAGCATTTAAACATAAAGATAAAATCTGAAATTTAGCTGGAGCCCTGCTTTTTCCCCAGGGTAAGGACACTCATGTTTCCCCAACAGATACGCACATCCAGCTACAGAATATCACAAACACTGAGGAACTGTCATAAACCTTTTTATTGAGCTTGTTGTTTCATTGAAATTTTATATGACCATTCAGAGTGCATCTCTTCCTCACAGGATGGTTCTCCAAAGCGCTGGTTGGGTATGTACCATGAACCGCCACTGCGGTCAGCACCGTAGTTCATCATGCTGCTGCTACCAGCGATCAGCAGTGAGTGCATGTAAGGCTATAAAGGTGATGTCACTGTCTGCTTCTGGCAGAACTAAGGAGACTGGTTGATTTTTCCTTCCAGAACCATACTGCATGTGAACTTTGTCATATCAAGCACTAAAGAAAGAAGACACAAGTACATTTAATGTAAATGTGAATGAAGGCTAAAGGCTATGATACTCTGTCCAGTTCTCATCTGCATGCATGCACAGCTTTTGTTGGCTCTACACAGTTCTCATCTACATGAATACACAGCTTTGTCATCAGGTCAGAAATATTTTTCAAATCAAATTTAGGGAAAGTCTCAAAGTCTCTGTGAGAATCTCCACCCCTTTGTCTCCAGTCTCCATGATAAAATGGAAGGACAGAATGATCTGGGTTATGACACAATTGTCAAATGTAACTATGATTTACAAATGATTTAGGAATGATTTTTTTTGCAGGAACTGTCATTTGCTGTTAGCCTCTGACTTCCTATAAAGCTTTCTAAAATGTGACTGTTTTATGAGCAGTTCTACGTTTGTGCCTCACATGGGAAACTCAATAGTGCCTCTCTATTTCTACATCTGTCAAACAACCCATTGACAAAAACATTTGGGATATGAAAAAATAATCAATTTTAGCAACAACAAACTCAAAGAATAGCTATTATTTTACCTGTTGTACCAGTGCAGTAGAATAGGTTTTTGCCCTTCGTTTTTGACTGTGTAACCAGATGTTTAGAAGGTGATCATCAAATGATTGTCATCACTGTTTTTCGGACAAATTGTTTTTTATCTTCCCAGATAGAAGACAGACTCAACAAAATTGGTGGGGAAGCCATGTTGTTTTTTATCCTGGCAGCTCATTTACTACTACCTCACATGGCTGGGCCTAGGCAGGTCTTTCTTAACTGTACTGCTAGTGACGTGACACTCAGTGTGATTTCCCCAAGTCACTCAAAAATGGCTGCTACCCTGTAGACCAGCAGATGTCACTATGTCCTGTGTTTCAGAAGCATCAGGTTAGAAATATTTTTCCAACTGAAAGTCTCATTTGATGCAGAATGTTACAGTTTTGTATTTTTATTTATTTATTTATTTTTTTTTTTTTTTACAATTTTTGTAAAACGTGGTGGTCAAACGTGGGGACTTTTTTAGCAGCAGTTTATAAGTTGGTGCCTCACATAACCATTTCAATAGTGGTTCTCTATTTCTACATCAATGAAACCCTATGACGAAAAAGGATTTGGGACGTTAAACAAGTTTGTTCAACAACAACCCATTGACAAAAACGTTTGGGACATGAAAAAATAATCAGCATTTAGCTAATTTTAACAACAAACGCAAAGAATAGCTATTATTTTACCTGTTCTGCCTGTGCAGTAGAAGTGTTTCATGCCTTAAAGTTTGGACTGTGCAACCATGAGTGAAAAATGTGATGAGAAAATGATTGTTATCATTGCTCTTATGTAGTTTCTAAACCCCTGCTACTCTGAACTGCTATTCCCCATTTTTACTGCTATCAGACAATGAGTGGAAAAGGCTTGTGAGCTAAAATCAACCTTGCTTTGGCCCATCCTCTGCTTGCGCTTCCCTTTTGCTAATTGTCTCTCCAAAGACAAATTGTTTCTTGTCTTCTCAGTTAATGATGACAGACTCAACAAAGCTGGTGGGGAAGCCATTTTGTTTTAGCCTGGCAGCTCGTTTACTATAAAGTAAAATGTTCTTGTTATTGCACTATCCTCTTTGCTGCTGTGACACTGTAAATTTCCCCACTGTGGGATTAATAAAGGATTATCTTATCTTATCTTGCTACCGTATATGGCTGGGGCTAGGGACATCTTTCTTAACTGCACTGCTAGTGACGAGTGTAATTTCCCTCCAAATTTGACTCGATACCTCAGACTTTAAAGAAACCCAGCACAATTTCCCATCAAATTTTTCTCACTGTAAAAAACATGATTTTGAACAATCCCATTGAGTATGTTGTGTATATTATCTTCTTAGTTGACCTTGCTCAGCTCAGATATAAGATGTAAAATAAATTTAAATAAAAATATCCGTAATTTAAAAATAACATTCAGTGCTGGAGTCTTTAATGCCATTAATCTTCATAACTGAAATCAAATGTAACTCTTAGGAGGCATATTATATTCATATTATAATAAACGACAATATATATTTGATGACACTGGTAATAGGTCATACCTCTGTCATGATAAGTCAATCACCTTATCAACTATCATGGCATCGCAACCGTGACTATATGCTACATAAATTATTTTTTTTGAGACAACCCCTGGATTGTACATTTCTTGGCCATGAAACAGCAGTGAAGGTAAAAAGACTTGAGTGTCAGGTAAGACATCTGGTAGTCCACAATCCATTCACCAGAAAAGGGATGCAGGAAATATTCTGTTTAATATTTTCATATCAGGTATCTTTGTTTGAATTGACATGTTATCTCCAACTTTAAAGCATGAGCTTCATATTAGATGGAACTGATTGGCACATTAAAATTCTATGAGGCTATTTTTTGTTTTCTTTTATCATTATCATTTTAGTATGTATCATTCTGATGCATGCTAAAGTTATGAGAATAGACAATAAACCTGTGTCAATTTTGGTGGGTCGGTATGGTCATGCTCATTGCTAGAATCTCGCTATTTTCATTCAGTGCAATGGATAAACTTTGCTGTCAATCAAAACCATCTCTAGTCAACTAAGCTCTGTTGTCTGTGTTATTAGGTAAAGCAGCCACTGTGTAACACAATTATATTACCAATGTATTTAAAATGAGCAGATGTTAAATTGGTACATTTTCCCAAACTGCACTAAGGTACTGAGTTATACTATGGGCCATAAAATGATACCAAGCAGCATTAATCCCACCCTGACAAAATTACATCCTTATTTTTTCAGGACCATCATCTGAAAACCTCTCCCAAAGCCATTTCACCCTGAACGAAAGGCAGCAGCCATGATTCAAATGTAGGTGACCTTTAAAGAGAATGGGAGATGTCATTCTGATTGGCTAATTTTGTGTTTATACCCATGACATGCCAAAAGGTTATTAAACCACCAACCTCTTTTACAACTGTGCTGTTTAGATAAAGAAGACATTGGCAGCTAACTATGAAATTGTATTCCAAGGCAAATTGTTTCCTGTTTAGTTTGCTTAACCCACATTCCTGGAGCGTCTCTCTATTGCATCTCTTGTCAGTTAAATTAAACTCATTCAGTATATAAAACCCTTAGTTTTCTTGATTATTTGCAAGCAGTTAAGAGAAACGTGAACAAAATTCCAGGGTTGTATCAATCCACTGTGAGCTAACTGAAGGAGAAGTTGAAACGTGATGTCCAGTTAAAGAAAAGAAGAAGTTTGCGTA
This sequence comes from Albula goreensis, assembly GCA_022829145.1. NCBI lineage: Eukaryota > Metazoa > Chordata > Actinopteri > Albuliformes > Albulidae > Albula > Albula goreensis. The sequence continues at coordinate 25,756,746 of CM040755.1, forward strand.
AGGATGTAGAAGCTGTGGCATGACATTTCCTTATTCAGCCTCAGTGGTGTGTTTCTCTTCGTCTTTAGTGTTGACCTGATCATGTCACTGCTCAACGGGTCCAACTCCAGCTCGTTCTCCATCAACTCTTCCTATGTGGCCCCCAGCGCAGTGATGGCACTGTGCTGCATTATGGGCCTCTCTGGCAACATCGCAGTGATCGTAGTGATAATTCGCAATCACAAGAAAGAGAGGTTAAACTTTACTCTCAAGCTAATGCTGACGCTGGCACTCTCTGACGTCTTGTCACTCTTCACGCTGCCCGTGTGGATCTACACCTGGCTGTGCGGCTGGACACTTGGGATCGGAGCTTGTAAATTCGTCTCTTACACGGTCATCGGCAGCCTGTATGTCAGCGTCCTGACTGTCACCTTGATGAGCGTGCAGCGATACCTTGCGGTGCTGTACCACCAGAGCTGGGTGAGGCTGCGGGGCACGGGCGAGAGGATACTGCTGTTTGCCCCGTGGGGGCTGGCAGGCATCCTGGCATCCCCTGCCATCGTGCTGGGGGACGTGGTCGGCAGTGAGATGCGGTGTCGATGGCGCTTCAGGACAGATACGGAGGAAGTGGCCACCCTGTTCATGGAGACCCTGCTGGGGTTCGTAGTCCCTTTCTTGATCTTGGTCACTTCTTACTTCTGTCTCCATAAGAAAGTGAACCAGACTGCCTTCTTTCACAGTCAGAGGATGACCAGGCTGGTGACCAGCATCGTGATCTCCTTCTTCGTTTTCTGGAGTCCCGTTCACGTCTCCAATATCCTGCAAATTTCTGCCGTCTTACTTCAATCAAAAGCTCTTCGGTCCTTTGTGGAGACCGTCGGGGGCTACGCGCAGGCTCTAACCTTCCTCAACAGCTGTGTGAATCCCTTCCTCTATGCCTTTGCCACTCGCAAAAATACAAGGAGTGCAGAGCCATCAGGACAGTCAGGAACATCACAGGGCATTACTACCAGTGTTCTTTAACTCCCACAGGCCCACAAATGAACTTTATGTGTGTGTTATCCAGGCTCAAATTCTTATTATACTCATTATGAATAATTTTAAGATTCAGTGTAATCGTTTTTAGCCAATTTGTTTATTATTTAGTTAATGATACAATACAGTGCAATGTTTACACATCCTGTTTTTACTATTGTCTTTTACATCAGTTGCAATTTGTTGTACTCTTTCGTATTGTTCTTAGATGAAAAGTTAGAAGTGTTTCACAATTTAGATATGAAATAAAAACTATTTTCAATAAAATACTTGTATGCACTCTTTTCAACAGTGATTTTTATACTGTTTCAAAACTTAGGAACATTCACATATTATGACATAGTGTCTTGAAATATATTCCCATTGCAACAGCTACAACATCCTGAAAATGCCCCATTATACAGACAGGTTATTACACAATATGGCATGCCATTTAAAGAAGAACCAACCATAAGCATACCTGTCTGTAATATAGTATCCCATATATATATATATCTTCTACTCATTACTGAGCTATGATATGGTCATTTTGCCTGCAATGTCTAAGGTTGTGCTTTTGCCAGAGAAGTCATAGTTGTCATGGATATCATGCATATTGGCCATTTTTTTAAATGTTTTTTTTTTTATTTTTAACCCTGATTTTTCCCAAAAGTTATTCTGTTTTTTAAACGGAGGTGGTCTTCCTTTCAAGTCCTCTCCACAAACAATGGGGTCCCTTCGATGTTTATGTTTCTTGTGCTTTAGAGATGGGAGTTACATTTTCATATAGCAGTGAGCATCACCATCTACTTCCCCCTTAGTTATATGAATACTCATGATGCTGGTGTATCAGCTGTTCAAACTAAACCCCAAGGGCAACTTTGGGAGGGGAGTTACAAAAAAATATGGTTGAGGAACTGAAGCATATTAAAACAAATATAGGCAACCACAACACATCAGACAAAACTGGAGTGTTTGCTGCTTAAACAACAGTTGCTGATCTCTCATTTCACCATGCAACATCTCAACACATCCATGTCAAACGCCACCGCCTTGAACACAGAAATACTGGCCGCCAGTGTGGTCCTGGGCCTGTGCTGTTTGGTGGGTGTCCCCAGCAACATCGCGGTGGTCGTAGCAATAGTTCTGAACTTTGAGAAGAAAGACTTCACCCTGAAGATAATGCTGAACCTGGCGGTCTCTGACCTGTTCTCCCTCATCACACTCCCACTGTGGATCTACAACTGGCTGTACGGCTGGGTGCTCGACCTGGCGGCTTGCAAGACAATCTCCTATCTGGTCCACTGCAGTCTCTACATCAGCCTGATGACAGTCACTCTGATGAGTGTGCAGCGGTATCTGATGGTGCTGTACCCTCAGTGCTGGGCCAGGCTACGTGGAACAGGTGAGAAGGTCTTGCTGGTTGTCCTGTGGGCAGTTGCATGCGTTCTTGCCTCCCCAGCTATCGCGATCCGGGATGTGGTTGCGCACAAGGATAAAAGACAGCACCATTGCATCATGAACTACAGGTCAGATGGGGAGAAGGTAGCCGTGCTGCTAATGGAGAGTATTCTAGGCTTTTTTGGAACTTTCTCCATCCTGGTCATCTCTTACTCCTGCCTCCACAAGAGGGTGAATCGGACCGCCTTCTTCAACAGCCAGAGACTGACCAAGCTGGTGACCAGCATTGTGGTAGCCTTCTTTATCTTCTGGTTCCCTCTTCATTTCATCAATGTGCTGGACATATGTGCAATCTTGCTCAAATCCAAAACTCTGAAAAACTTCTGTATGGCTTCTTGGCACATCGCTGTGGCTCTGACGTTCTTCAACAGCTGTGTGAACCCTTTCCTCTATGCTTTTTCCTATCGAAAACTCCAACACGACAGTAATCAGGAAACATGAAACCTGTTACTAGCAGGATTGTCTGATTCCCCTATATACTACCTTAATGTCCCATCTGTAGAGCTCAGTACCTCCACTGTTTTAGCCCCTCATTTTTCAGCTTCTTTTCCATATGTTGATTTTCGATGTTGATTTTTATATTCCCGTAAGAAAGACATAGTGTAAAGAAATAAAGACAAAAATTGTACGAGTAAGTATAGCTACAAAAAACAATTATGAGCATTAAGCCTCAACAAGCAGAGAATATGTGGTAACAAGTACATTTTTCTGTATATTTCTATGTTATCTACTTGTCGTCTACAAGTCAAGTACTAGACATTCTGCCATAAGGTTGAAGGGAAGCAGTTGTTTCATCATGGTTTTGTTGGTCTGTATTTCAGTTATTTTATCAATAAAGATTTTGATCAAATTTTTTTATGTGCTGGTGCTGTTTGAAGGGTTGGGTGGATACCTGCAGTTTAGGGAAGGACCAAGTGGGGCGTGGAGACTGTGTTGTCAGTGAAACAAGGATGTCGAAAGACAGGGGTGGGGGAAATGTGATTGCAAATGCCAATAGTGTACCTCTGCAGTTTTTGACTTTGTCCTGCAGAAATCATCGCGCCTGTTCGTTATTGAGAGACAGCAGTTCTGGTGGTTTTCAGGGCAAATTCTGGAGTTATATTCGTCTCTATGAAACTGAAATGGATATGCTGATGAAAAAATATATATAAACCTAGAAAACAATGTTTTTGTGGACCCTTCGCAGTGCTTTGAAGTAACACTTCAAAATGTTTGTTTCGCTTTTGTAAGAGACTTGTATGGTAATGCAAAGCAATAGAAGTATTGCTCAGGACCAACAAAGCATAACATGACTGTGAGAAAGGTTTGGTTTACCACCACTTCATATGTGTAATAGCTGAAGACAAATATCACCTAACTGGGAGCTTTTCAGTTCTTGTTATTCTTGTTATAGTCCCTAACTGGGGGATAGCTTGTGCTGTAAATTATCCAATTTCAACTTGACCATTGATGGCATGCCAGAGACACCATATAGTGAGACAGTCCAGAAAAGAGCCACAAAGGAATTTCAGAAAATCCACAGCAGATCCTACCTTGACCTGTGCATTGGCAGGACTCTCTTTCAAAGACAGTTGTGAGACCTGCTACAGTGCTTTTAATTGGTTGTTGGATCGCTGCAGGGAATTAGACAAGTCTATATACAAGTATAAAGAGTGTACTCACCTTAACTTATCATTAATACATCTGGGCTTTGAAGTATATATACTCATCTCTTCAGTTCTTTCAGTTCCACTACACCACTCGCCTTTAACTAATATGCACTCATTGCTATTCTGATCCAAGCATTCTTTTCAATATGATAAATACATTTTGTTTGAAGAACAGTAGACAAGTGGTTATAAGCCCTGGTGCTGGACCACTCGTGTTTTTTTTTTTTTTTGGTGACCTTAATTGCATCCCCTATAAAACATGCAAACATGCAACATTGTGTCAGAATAGGTATATTCATGTTACAAAGTAACACTTGTATTCAGCCAGATAGGTTTTCAGACAACTAATGTTTTCATTTTTGTGATATAGACAGCTGATTCATTTTGAAAGAGATCACACACATGCACAACAGGAGCGAATGAGTGGCTGTGGTAGAGTTCCCTTCTCCTCTGTGCTCTTTATCACTGGTCCCGATCGACACAGACTCCTGCCCCCATAACTGAACATAGCGCCACCCTTAGGAGGGAGGGATACAGCCAGCAGGATAGTCCATATATCTGGCATACCAATGATCCTGGCAGGTCATCTGCACAGTCTGCCTATGCAAATCACACGTAAAGCTGCTTCCTCAGAGATCTGTCTATGCAAGCTCAGCTTGTGGACTATAGTATGGAAAGAGGCAGTGGCCCATGTCATGTGTTTGGGAGGAGAGAAGGTGCTTACCTGCACCTGCACCTGCACTCTCCCAGACTGGGTGGGGAAAAAAAAACCTTGAATGCTTCTCTGAATGTTTTATAGACTAACAGTGTTTTAGGCTGCTACTTTGGCCAGTGCTCTCTTGAAAAAAAGAAGCCAATCCAGTTAGAATTTGAATGAAATGAAGGTTTAATAATAATAATAATAATAATACATGTGTAAAGTTGATCTGTAATGTTCACCTTCTGCCTAATATTAGCTAAATAGCTAACTACCCTTAACTTGGACCCATACAGCAATCCACAAGGTTCAAATAACTATTATTTAAAAAGATAGCAACTCCCTTTGCAAACTTACTGAGCCATTAACAAAGCAGACATTGTGGTAAAGAGAAAAACTACATGAGAGTACACCCCTGTTCACTCAGATATGTTCAGAGCTTGTATTCACCATTTATATTTAGTCATTCTAATTTGTTGAGTCATGCATTGGGCACGACGACAAGATTAATTAGATCAAATTAACAACAAACTCTTTTTTCAAATGCTAATGGTACCTAAGTAGATATTTCAACTGTATCTAGAAAGAAAAAATACTATTTTCAAATACACATAAAGCATATGTTATATTTTAGCATAGCATGACAGTTTTACAATGTGTAAAAAAGGAATAGCAGAAAAAAAATAAGAGCACATGGCCAACTGTGTTACGTGTTTACGCTGAAATACATTGCTTTGGAGTTAGGGTGTACTGCTGGAATCTATATTTTGATAATGTTTTTAGATTAATGCACAAATACAATTATAAAATAAAATAATTTATAAAATAAAATCAATACATTTTAAAACGTGGTCCACGGTTTGCAACAGACCCAAAGATTTGGAAATTGGAACAAAAAGAGAGGCAGTCTTAATGTAGCACCCTTTGCTTATTGACTGTTTTCAGCACATAACTTTCTTAATAAACTTGTTGGCTGGAATCTCTTGCCACATAAAGTATATTAGCATATGGCCTTACAAAGTCAGGCTTGAATTGTATATGCCCTTAGAGACAGTTTGTTAGATTGGGTCCTGGCCTATAGAGTTCCCTCTGCAAGAATAGGGGCATAAGGTTCAAGTGGCACAACATTTTAGTTCTCACAGTCATGATTTAAACAATATTTCCCCTAAACCAGCATCTTTTCACTCATTTTTCACTCATTTTTATGAGCGGATAAATGATAAAAACCCCTGTAGCATCAAGCTCAGTCTGTTTTAACACAGTATTTCTCTCCTCCAATCCTGGGGACCCACAGCCCTATACATCAGCTTTCCAGCTCAGCACTAAGCTAATCAATCAATCATCAGTCATGTGATCAATTAAATCAGGAATGTCAGAGCTGGGATAGTACTTTGGCCCCCAAACCTGGAATCGAGAAACAGTCATTCAACGTACTATTACAGGTACAAACTATAACCAGTTGGTTCAGAAATCAATATCATGCCCCCTCTGGACTATCACGTTTTGCAAAATGGTGTAACTCATTTTTTTTGTTTGGCTTTTTGTTTGTGTTTTGTGTTTAGGACTTGTATTCCTTTCGCTGGATCCACGACACAGTTCAGTTTCTCATAGTGTTCCAGCAGTTCCCTCCAGAGCTCATTGCACCTCAGCAAGTTCTTGTTTCCTGTGAGGAACCAAGCAAATATTAAACATTTGTGGGAACACAGTTGGAGTGTCACACCAAACTAAAATTAGCTTGAGCAAAAACTGAGACGGTTAACTCTCTATCAGGCTGCATATTTTCTTTAGCAGAGATAATACTCTGAGTCAAAGGAAATGTAGCAGGTAAACAGGTATGACAGGTTTATACAATAGAACAAGGAAGTCACCAAGTCAAATATAATAAAGCTACTATGTGTGGCCTGATGTATCACTGTGCAGTAATGTCATCCTGACAGAGAATTAATACATCACTGTACACTATATGATAGCTTTTACTTGACAGAATTTTTCTCAGCATAGCTCAAAATAAATCTGAAATTACAATGAAGAAAGAGTGTCAGTGAAGGGTAGGAAATACGCCTCACCCTAAATAATTCACATGTGTCCAGGTTCACCAAAAGCAATGAATTTTTAAGGGACATTAAAATAGTTATATTAGATAGTTATATTTAGAAATCTGCCTTTAGACCATGTGTTCTTCCTTCCCTTAGCAGGCTACATTGTTTTAACTATTTTGCTGCAACCATTTTGGTGTGCTGTAATATGCAAAAGTAACTAAAATGGTAGTGGGTGGTGGTATAGCTAAATTAGGAGCTAAGCAGTGGTTATGAACAAATGGAAAAGAACTCATTTTTAAAAAGTGTTTAGGGAATAAAATTGGGAATAGGGAGGTGAGGTTTTGGTACCGATGATGCAGAGGCCATCTTGAGCTCTGGTGATTCCCACGTTGACCAGGTTTGGATCTATGACAAAGCCCAGCCTCTTCGACAGCCATGCCTTAGTGGGCCTAGGGAGCTCTTTGTTAATGTCAGATATGGGACAGGACCGCACTGTGGAGAGGATGACGTAGCGCCACTCACTTCCTGTGGGGACATACAGAGTTTATCTGTACTGACGGCGAGCGAGCCCACTTCAAACACACACTCTGAGAGGAGTTGGAAGTTACACATTCCTGACTGCTTTCTCATGTCTTTCTCAAGCATTCCCATTTGGGTCATATTACTCTCTGGAAAGTGGGGTTGTGAGTGGCAAGTAGACAACATCTTTTCTACAGAACACATTTTGTTTAGATAGTCTTTGTTCTTTATACCTTTGCTGCTGTAATTGCACTAGTGCAATACAGTGTAGCTCTTCTGTGCTTGAATCGAGTGACAGACCTTGTCTATTATTGCACCACTGCAAATACAATTGGAGGTATTTCTGTGCTGTCACATTCAGTGTGTAGGATCTTTACACTTGCATAAAAGCAATTTCACACACATAATTTAGTCAATTATTCTCCCAGGATTTAATGGTAACAATGAACCTTACACTCTGTTTTGAGTTGTTAATATGTATGAACTCCAACTTAAGGGACACTTGATCACATGGTATAGCTCCTCTGCTTGAACAGAATGACAAACCTTGGCTTTTCATAATGGTGCACACAGTAACATCCTTAACCTCCTCTTAGACAGGAGTTCATTAACCTTTGACACCTGGGCGTTGTAGGGTGTCAAGATGGCTATGCTTTTGGGTTCAATTTCAGCATTAGAGATAAGCAGACTGGCGACTCGGACCTGAAAAAGGAAAGAAAGTTAAATCAGGGAATTAATAAATTGTAAGTAAATTCACAAAATGATTTAAAAATGAACCTGAGCTAACCATACGCTAGAATACCTCACGAAATACTGAAGTGATATGTGCCCAAAGTTAATTTAGCAGATATAAGCCTAATTCCTGTAAACAATTACAATGCTCTTGACGTAATATGAGTAAAATGAGTAAAGTATATATACATACATAACAAAGCATTACTGTTTTAATTAATCTGTCAGCCACTTTGGGTACATATTTTAATTTACTTACACAACTATCAAACCTGAATTCAGGTACTTGATTGGATTAGTACATTTTAGCATTCTTGCAAAAATATAATTACATATTCCAATTCATAAACCTTTATAATGCTTTAGCTTCAGTCTGCAGCATTACTTATGTGATAGGTTATGTTATTAAATATTTGTGTTTTTCACAGCAATCCAGGTGTTACTGACCACTTCCTCAGCCTCTTCCACATTTGCAGTGGAGTTTTCATTCCCTTTCTCAGTAGAAACAAGCAGTCCCACTTCCCGCCCCTCCACATGGCCGAAGAGGATAGGTGTTTGCTTATTGGAGGGAGAGCACAAGGCGCTGAGCTCATGCTCGCCCTCGGTCTTCAGGCTGTCTTTGTAAAACTTCCATGAGGGAAATTTACATATGCCTTCGTGCTTAACATGCACACACACACACACACACACACACACACACAAACACACACACACAAACACACAAAAAACACACAAAGAGGAGTGATAAATGATTATAAGTATGGTTTAGTATCTTTGAAACAGTCACCTGATATTAACTTATGAAATATTGTATTCAGATAATTGTGCATATTATAAAATGATTTGATGCCTCAACAGCAAGTTCCTGGTGTAAGTACATCACCAGCAATCTTTGTTTTTCCATACTGGAAGGTGCCCCAGTAGTGGAGGAGGTGAGGAAGGCTGCTTAAAACATGTCTTAAAGTCTGTTATGGTGAAGGATACTCAGCTGACAGTATTTTCATTTTTTTGGGTGACATCATCACCCAAACAGATTAAAAGACCCACAAAATGTGGCATCATCAACTTTTCGGAGAGCATGGTGTACGATTTACCAGCATGGAAATATTCTGTAAATCTCACAATGATCTCAAATAAGTGCTGGTTTCTAGTAAACCCTTGGAATAATGTATTAAATAAGTGCTGGTTTCTAGTAAACCCTTGGAATAATGTATTAAATAAGTGCTGGCCTCCAATAATCACTGGGTCAAAAAATGTTTAGATCGCTGTAGCTGTTGAGGTCTGGAAGTGCCAGTACAGTTTAGCCATAATTTTGCAATTTGTTGTCCCATCACAAAACTGTAGAACAATAATTGTTCTACAGTTTGTGAATTATTCACATCAGTATCATATTATGTACAGCTGCATCACTTGACGATACATTGTGGTTTGTTGTAATGACTATTATGGTCGAATAGGTTGGCACTGGCAACTTGGCTTCACCTTTGCTTAGAGTGCCAACCTATTCAATGTGCTTTATAAGGTTCCCAATATTAGCGCCTGCTAAAGGCTTGAGTGCAAATGTTAACAGTACCATTCTGTATTGAGTGTCAAGCATCACAGCATCCTCCATGTAGCGCTCAAACAATGATGTCTTCATGCCCAGTTTCTTCATCAGTTCACACTCAACGATGGGCCGAATTTGCTTATGGTCTCCTAGCAATACAATCTGAAAGGCATATGGGTGAACTGACATTAATTTGAATAACACTTTTTTAAAATCTTTTTTTTTATTTTAAAATCTCCACTTAAAGATCACATGTTATTTTACACACGCATGAAGCTGCTCATCATACCTGTTCAGGACTGTGTGCAACCAGAGGTATCAGGGCTTCTGGCTCGGTCGCCATTGCACACTCATCAATCAGAATCTGCCGGAAATTCATAGTCTTGAGGAAATTTGGGTCGGAGGCAGATGAGCAAGTGCAGAGGATAACATCGTGTTTCCGCAGTTCATGCTGACGCGCCTCGTTAAGGAGTTTCTTGTACCTAAAAGAAAAAATTGTTAAAATAATTGTTATGGCAAAACAATGTTAAATGGAATACTACATTTCTTCAAGACTTCTGGTGGTGTTTACTTTCACTAAAGCACTACGGAAAATGTTTGATAACTTTCTCAAGACAATTTTTATGATTACTGAGAAGAAACATTGGCATGTTTGATTGACAAGACCAATTGAATTTCACCAAAGTTCAGAAAATCTGGGAGACCTTACCCAGCTATTCTGACATCATCCACTTCCTTTTCTGTTTGAATAATTTTTTCGAAGGATGTGATTTTGTCTGCATAAGGATTATCTTGTTTCCGTATCAGATAGCGCAGCGTTATTTTTCTGAAACACAATGCGTTAAATCCATTACAATCCCCTTTCATACCCTGGAGCACCCTTTCTCAGTCCTGATCCTTTAGGTTAATTTTGTGTGCTAGTTTTCCCTTGAACTCTCAGGTATGCTTCAGAGATGTCAATTTAATAATGAATAAGTATTAAATCTCTGAAATAGAAACACATGGTAATGGAGGTGGTTTATAACTCTGAAGAACTTCATTCCTTTATCAGTTGGAATTATGAAAAGCAAGAAGTAAAAATATTATGTGCATAGAACTATAGGTAGTGGTCCATAAGAAATGTCCCACTTAAGATATCAAAATGTTAACATTTCCACTTTGCAAAGCCTACCCAAGTTGAAAGCATTTTGACCAACCCTGTATTACTAAATAAAGTATGCCTCTATGTGTTCCACCTCTCATTGGTATTTGAGCACAGTGAACCTGCAGCCATGACCTTTAACTGTAATTGGATGTAGAGTCTTTCTGCTATGGACAGACATGCTCCTTAGAGGGCCAGAGAGGTCTCTGATTGTTTGGAGTCCCCTACCTCAGTGCCTCGTTAGGCTTCTCTTCCCGGAGAGACTTGCGGCACACCTTCAGGTGACTCCCCGGATAGGGAAACTCAAGCATTTCAATCTGATCACTGTAAACCCTGAGTGGTCTCACACCTTTCAACTTCAGGACTTGCTCTGCATCAAATAAACAACAGCACTTCATGAAAGTTTAACTTATGTTTTCAAACTTTTCTAAAATCTCTGATTTGAAAAAAAAAAATGTCCAATCTTGGAATGGAATTTACAATTTTACTGAGCCGCTGCACTAAAGGAGCGCAGACTACGATCCATCTCCTCCCAAGCATTTGCTCACATTCTGGCTTGATTTCACTGTTTGACTGTGGGTTCGTGTTGGCTAGAGGTGTTATACTGTTGGTTTGGGGGAAACTGCTGAAAGAAACTCAGAAAGAATTCAGACCCTTACCAGCAACGATGTCTACAGATTTATTGGAAGGCCCACAATACAAAATTGCATTCTTCTTAAATGGCTGCTTCGTGTCTTGTGTGTTTGGTATTGTGGCTTCAGCTTCTTGATTCTTCATAAAGAACCAGTAGACAATATGGATCCCAACCACTGTTTTCCCTGTTCCTGTTGAATGAAAGTTTAATCAGTATCAAATGCACAGCATGAAAATGTAGTCAGGCAGCTTTGTATTTGAAGACATTACCAGAACATTACTGTTTTGTGGTATGTCCTCAAATACAGATACAGATTCAGCCTTAAATAGTTACTTCAGAAAAACTGTTGATAGAAATGCGTTAGTGGGCAAACAATATATTACAGAGAACTGAAATTTGCAATGAGTCAGTGTGCCACAAATCCCAACATGGGATGTAATTCCAAGAGTAATAATTTCCTATTTCCTTTGTTAGGATCCAGAGTAGTTCACTGTCACAAAATGTACATCAGAATTTGATTAAATCCCAGTCAGTTATAAAATCAGCATAAACCATCGGTCTTGGGGGACTAACAGTGTGCTAACTCCAAAGCATTGCCATTAGCGACGCCTGTTCCAAAGCCAGGTAATAGTCATGTTGTGTTTACCTGGCGGCCCTTGTATGAGTGTGAATGGCCTCTCCAGTGCTCTCTTAATGGCATCCTTCTGGCTGTCATTTAGAGGAGAAAAGCCAGGCAAATGGCCGTCCTCACTTTCAAATTTCTCCCTGCTGTTTTCAGAAACTATGACATATAGGATAAAACATCATTTATAAATTGCATACAAGAACATTTAAACTATTAAATGTAACCTGACAAAATCTGTTGTCATCAATCATGCATATTATTAAACCTACTGACAATATTGAGTCCATAAATATTATCATCTAAATCCTATTTACACAGGGTGTGTTACCAGTGGGCATTCTGTAATTTATGTAACTCTCAAACACATACATAATTCAGATCTCACATAATACTGCCATGTCTGTAACTTTCATATCTTGAAAGCCCACACCAAATAATTCACTGCTTGTCAGAAAAGTCAAAGGCCCTCTGACAGTATTTGAATGGATATCTTAGTGATTTACATCAATCATGTCTGATTGAAACTAAAGAATTTTTTTTTTTGGACTGAAGTAGCTAGCACCTAGCATGTAGGACATTGTCAATAATTTGATGGCAGTGTTATCCACATGATAGCAATATCCAAATAGCAGTGTTCCCTGCGTCTCCATGAATAGTCCACTGGAACTACATTACATAATAATTACATTACAGGATCTTCACTACTTAAACTAATCATGTACAAAAATTGCTGAAAACAAATTTTACTTTTCTGATGAAGACCCTGAAACATACTTGTGCCCAATGCTTTGTTGCCCATGACGATGCTCTTCACAAGACAATTTGCATGTGTCAGGTTGGCAATGGCATGCTCATTGAGGCTGCACACAGATGAGTTACACATGTTAACAAAGAAGATATCCTGCTTCATTAATGAAAACAATAATCTCTGCTCAAAACACAATGTACAGAACACTAGCTAGATCGACATTTGTTCATTATTTTCACTTGAAATTTGGAATTTTGGAACTTACACATAAGGCAGTTTTTTTGGGATCAGTTCCACTGTGAATTTTACGTTCTCAGAGAAGATACTCTTGGGGATATTCTCCATGGAGAAGTGGTGCAGAATAAAGTCAGTTTGAACATATGAAAGTCTTTTTGATTCTGTTGCATTAGAGGTTTTGGTGGTCACTCCATGTGCCACCCATGTAAATGATTGGGGTTCCTCCAAGTCCCAGGGTGGGAAAATCTCTGACAAATGCAAGTCTTCCTGCATATCAATCGTTTGATCCCTCAGTCTTACACACAGGAAACAGTTCTTGAGGTCACATTCTATTGACCATTGCTGTTTCTGTTTCAGGGACAAGCGGAAGTTACCCTGAAGGGTCTGTTTTGCTGATTGCCGATGCCATGTTATTTTTACATCTTCAAAGATGATGCTGTCGTTTTCTGCCACTGCGTTGTAAGCAGTTTCCACTGCACACAGCTTCCCCCATATATCTTTATACTCATTATAGCTTCTATATGCTTTCTTTGATCCCTGAAGTGGAGGTTCAGAAAAGCACTTGATTGGGTCCTTTGAATGCTGCACGCAAATCTCAAACTGTGGATTGATGTTCACCAGCTGAACTGCAGGGAAAGTCTGTCCACACATTGTGTCAGTGCCCAGCTGTACTGGAAGACTCCGTCCAACCTTTAAGTCCAGAGAAATTTCAGTGTGGTGCTGAACATTAAATGATTCCTCTCTCAGCTCTCTCTTTCCATCCATGCTTGACTTGATACTCTGAACACACTGAACAACTGTCTCCCAGTCTTCTTCCCTGAGAGCTGACACAATGTGTTGCCATGTGTCTGTCTGAACTGGTGTGACATGCATATTCATCTGGGCTCCTAGACATTCAGACTGGATCTGGGTATTGGTGAATGAGTACACCCTACACTTCCATTTCAATGTCATGGATTGGCTTTTCTCATCGTACTTGGGCTGGTCTATAAGTTTGAGGTGTCTGTACATGATGGAGAGTGTCTGTGACATTGAGACTTGATTTAGAGGAATGGACACCTGGAAGTTGTGTCCAACAGGGTCCAAATGGTTTACAATGGCCATCATTTGAGTACTCTGACGGCTCAAATGGTTAACTGTCTTAAGAATCTGTACATGTGTGTCAAACTTTGCTTTCTTTTCACACTTTTCCTGGAAACGGGCACAGAAAAGATCAATTTCTTTTGATGTGTACTTGACGCTGGGTGTGTTTTTCTCAAGTACCGAGTGCAGGAGCCTTTGCACGATGATGTCCATGTAGCGACGCATTGGAGAAGAGGCCCATGTATAGGAGTCAAGCTGCAGGTCGTTGTGCCCCACCTTAGAATGGGGCGTGGACATCGAGCGCAGGTGTAGCTCTTCCGAAGGAGACTCCTGAATTCAGCTGCAACAGGTTGGAGCTCTGGATGGAAGTCATCGTTTGTGATCAGTACACCAAAGTGTCAAAGTCTTTGTTTTGGGCTGCAGTCTTCAGTTTTTTAAACAAGGATGTAAATACATAAAACATTTGGGGACTAGATTGTTGTTGGGCATTACCACTGACTTCCCTGTAGACCTGGTTCTGTCCACTGTTTAATGATTGTCCATCTGCTGGTTGACCCACACCATTGTCACTATCAAGATCTACATTCTCCTCTTGAAGGTGAGCAAGATGCACAGAGAAAGGGATCAGAGCGCTGTGTCTGGTCATGAACTGACACACTTCCTTGGGATCTGGGCTATCTTGACATCTCAGAGGGGTGAGACTCCCTGTCTTCTCATTGGTAATCAAAAAATCTGACACAAAACTGTTGTACATGATCATGAGCTCTTCTATCATGTTATGGGACATTCCTTCGCCTTGACAAATGCCTTCATCAGCCGCCACATGGCGCCAGTTTCCAGATGTCCTGTGCCGCTTGTGCACCTTAGAAAAGTGGTATGACACAGCAAGGCAGTCCTCCAAAGTGTCAAACTTTAGCAGATCCTGATTGATCTCATAATGGCTCCGAATGATTTTGTCTGCCTCCTCGTATGTCATCCGTCTTTCTGATTTTATCAGAGAGAGAGAGAAGCTCCTTTTTGTAATCCTGTCACTCTCCTTTTCAACTTCTACCAGCAATGATATGGCTTTGCGCTCACTGTCAGGCAGAAGGCTCAAAAAATCTTTTCTCAGCTCACTTGAAAACAAGTTTGCTAAATTTCCACCAGGTTGACTGTAAACAATTCCTTGTTTTTCAGCGTGTTCATCTATTTCACTACCCTTGTTGACAATACTTGCAACATCTGTAATGTGAACACCAATTTCATAGTGCTTTCCCAAGTCTCTCACACTGATTGCATCATCAAGGTCATGTGATTCTGGTGGATCAATTGTGAAGGTGGTATAACTGCGGAAATCCTCTCTGTTTTTTCTATCAACTTTGAGGTCCTTGTTGGTATATTTAGGAGGATCTCTTTTCAGGTGGTATTCATGTCCAACACCTCCAAACCACCATCTTCTGATGCTGTTGTATCAAGGACTTTTGTAATGACTCCTAATGGATAACGGCAACGTTCGACCCATTTCAAGACCTGTACCACAAAAAGGAGGTTTTGCCTTGAATACTCATTTATCTCAAAATCTCTTTGTGTTATCCACCGTCCATTTTCTTCTTTTCTTACTGCAACAACGTTTTGCTTGCCTTTGACAAAGGGAGTGAATATTTTGGACACACACTTGTTGATGGGCGTCATTATTTGAGGATCATACTTGTCGATAGCACAAACAAACATGGAAGATTGCCTTTCCCTCTTTAGGACCCCCACCACTTTCCCTTCCAGAGTGGAGTTGTCATCACTCAGGATCTCCACTGCAACCAGATCTCCTGGAAAAGATTTGCCAAAATTCTCCTCCCATTAATAGCAATGTGCAGTGTTGGCTGGTCTAGTGGCATGGCATACCCTGAGTCATATTTCTCCATGTTGAGCTCACACCTCTTGAACTTATTAGGGTTGGTCTTCAACAGTGTCTCAATGTGGGGGTCACACAAATCAGGACGATGCTCTGCAAGGTGTCTGCGGATCTCAGCTGGGTCATCAGAAAGAGCTTTATGAATCATTTCCAGCAGACCTTCTTCTGTGATGATCACTTGTACATCTTTACTTTCATCTAGAAGCTCCTGGAGAATGGGATCCTCTTCATTTATTCCTGACTCAGAGGACATACCATTACCACTGTAATCCTCCTCTGTCTCACTGAACTTGGAGATTTCCTTCACCTCCTGCTCAATTTGGTTGATGGAGAGTTGCTGAGGATTGGCACTTCCCTGGTCAATGCACTGGTTGATGTAGCTCTGCCAGATTTTTGAGCACTTTCCAAAACAGCACAAAGCAGGGGCATCACCGATGGCAACGACCTGGGACTGTGCTCTGGTCATGGCCGTGTTCAAAACACGCATATCTGCAAACAGATCTGGGTATCTTGTGTCAGAGGATAGCAAGCTATCTCGGGTGTGGACCGCCGACATCACAATGGCTCTGAACTGCTTTCCTTTTGGTGAAACAAGAAAAATGCACATCAGCATTTTGTTTCACATCACTTTAATGAATATCAGTGTCCTCCTTCTGGGGTCATTCATTTTCAATATGAGTGATACATTTTATGTGTTAATTTGGCCAGGATAACCAAAAAAAAACTGTAAAGCTCACCTTGACAGTGTTCCTAATGAATTGAACCTCATTCCATTTTACACAATAAATGTGTGCATCTGAGTTCATAAGAGTTTTTCAGTTTCAGTTTTTCAAAAAAAAACAGTCTTTTTAAAAAACGGTTATTATAAACTCCTCATCTCATCATCTCAATTAATTAGGATATGCATACACCTTTCAGATATTTCAACTAAATGCGTCAAATAACAATCAGCTACATTTATTTGAGACTTTATATGAGGCTCATAACTGCTAACCTTGTTCTTTTTTAGCAATAAATAAAATTAACTTATTAAATAATCTGTAGCGTGCTCAGAAAAATTATGTGCCTCTTTCCATTATAGCCCATGAAAGCCATGCTTCAACACTTGGAATATTATTTCCAATGACATAATGCAATGTAGTTGAAAATGATCAGTTATAGCATGGAATTCTACACAATACCTTGTACATTGTTCATATTTTCAACAATGACTTTGCCCAGTTTTCTGTTTCGCAGTTCTCTTCGGATGAATTTAACCTGTCATGGAAATAAAACAGCATTTGAGTATTTGCATATATTGTATTGTATTTACACATTATTTGAAAGTAATTCATTTCTGATTTTCAAGTGCAGGCTGCAGAGCCAACTGCACTACATAAAAAGTATATTTTAAAATGAACAGGATCTCAGTTTACTAAGATAGCAAAAATTACAAACCTACCTGCCATCCTTCAGACAGGACACAAATGTCTTCCTGGTCTTTCTCACCCCATTTAGATGGCCATTCTTTCAGTAGTTCCTCTACTATTTCTACCACAATTGCAGCCTCTTCAACATTAAACCAAGACATAGATGCCTTGTCCCATTGACATGACCCACGGACATGGTGGAACCTCAGAGGATAAAACCTTGGGTGACATGGAACCCCCCCAATGGCCTTGATGACATCAGTCTTGCCAGTGTAGAAGTGGGTGGAGACAAAGTCCACAATCTCCTTGGTACAGCGGTAGTTTTCATTGAGGATGATCCTACTCTTTGAGGCTACCTCACTATTCTGGGCCTGGTAGTAGTAGAATAGACGATTAAGCAAGGTGTGCTCAGAGCTAGATCCCTCTGCCACAGAGAAGAGCTTTGGCCCCATCTGCATGTGGTCCCCTGCCAGAACCACACGCGTTTCCATCCCAGCTAAACCCAGGGGTATCAGAGCCTCACACTCCAGCATCTGGGATGCCTCATCTATCAGGATGTGGGTGAAGTAGCCAGCTGGGAGCTTCAGGTCATGTAGGTGACGTGCCATCATGGTAGTGGTTATAACCACTCTGTGAGAGTCCATATCAGATCTTTTAGGGAAAACGAAGGACTCACGGTCATTGGAGAGGAGGCAATAGCGCAAAGTGACATCGTCAGTGGCAGATTTACCCAGCCAATTTTTTTTATTAGCCTTTATTCTGAGAGGTCGGGCCTCTTGGTGTCCACTCTCCACATATTGATGGAAGTGATGCTTCACATACAGATCTGCAGAGCTACAATGAAAAAATGACATTAGGTTAGAAGCTTAACCTGCTTTGTTAGCTCAACTGGAATGAAAACTAGCATAAATTCGTAGGAAACACTCCTATCCAAAAAGATAAAGTGCATCCATACATTGAAAGTGCATCTGTGTTGCATATCCTGGATAATTTCTCAGGCATTTATGTCATTATTAATTCATGTGAATCTGGGTAATTATTCCTTGATTTTGTCTTTTGTTATGATATCATTTTTCTCCTTAGAAAAGCAGTCTCATTCTGCAGCAAATGCACAATAATCTCACAAACTATAGTTTTGCTTTCATCATCTGTTATATGTTTTCCTGTAGTTTTTTGGTGCCAATATATAAAAACAACCAATCACTAAGACAACACTGTGTGTATTGTATAGAGCTTAACAGTATCCTTTCATTGGTTTTGGAAGATAAGCAGCTGGTAGATTTCTATAGGTGCAGTTCTGAACTCTGGTATCTTAGTTACTGACAGCTGTCATAACCTCTTTGTGTATGTGGGCAGCCTGTAGTCTAGTGGCTAAGGTACATAACTGGGACCCCTGAGGCTGGTGGAGGTTGGCCCCAGTCTATCAAGAACACCATTGCTGTTGGGCCCTGAGCAAGGCCCTTAACCCCACATTGCTCCCAGGGGGGATTGGCCCTTGGTTAGCCTAATCAACTGTAAGTGGCTTTGGATAAATGCATCAGCTAAATGATGTAATGTATTTATAATGTAATGTATGAAATTGACATGTTTACCTATTTGTGTGGGTACAGATCAGGACTCTGGTGCCAGGCTGTCGGAGGAGCTCCTTTACCACTGTTGCCAGGGTGAATGTTTTCCCTGTCCCAAAAGGCCCATAAATTAGGAGTGGTGCTATAGACTGTGCTTTACTCACTTCTCCAAGTATCAAGGCCATGGCAGCCCCCTGTTTGGTGTTTAAATTTGCGAATTTCCCTGTATTTAGGGACATGACCCTGGGTCAGCGGCGGCAGGACCCGCTCCACGTCTGGAAGGAGGTCAACTGCCTGGTGCCACTCGCAGAGCTGTAGACGGTGGAGCTGAAAGTGGATGTCCATATGGCAGGTCATGTCCTTCTCGAGGCCCAGATCAGAGCAGCAGGCTCTGGAAAGCTGAAGGTAGATCCCATCCTCAGTGGTGACATCATGTAGTACAAGCGCTTCATACACCTTGTTGTTGGCAGAAGGAGAGGGGGCCAAGAGGGCAAACCTGACGGCTCCCCTGAGTAGCTGACCCTCTGGGGTGTGAGGCATCAGCGCATTGGTCAGCGGGACGGAGGCATACAGTGTTCGACTTTGGGTGATAGTTTGAAACTGAGATACATTGATGGTGTTGGACAAAGAGATGACAGCACCTTGGAGATTGAGTCTGGGTTTAAAGACAGCAAGGCAGAAAACCAAACATGAACCCCATGAACTGCAAGTGGAGCAAACCACACAATAAACATTTTACAAAATGAAAGCTTTTCCCCTTGCAACCAACATTCTACAGAAGATTTCACTCATTTTTCAAAAATGCTGCTTACAAAATAAGTGTTGCATCAATATTCATTGTTGTACAATTAAAGACATCATGTAACAGTAACCTTTACCCATATTCCATCTCATTGTGCTTTCAGGTACAATCATTACCTTGACAACGCTTCCTCTTGTGCTAACTCCTCTCTGTACAGAAAGGTGTGCATCCTTTCTCTGTAGTTCTTCCGGGTCAAAGGGAGGTCAGTCTCAGCTGCAGGGTTAAAGGTTGGGTTCAGCTGAGGAGGCTTGTAGTCCTTCAGAAGCTCCTCATCTGCCTTCACTGCCCGTTTTTGGTAGTGGACGATGATCCTATTTCCACCATGCCAGCGTTCCATCCTGGGGGGAGTGACTGGGGTAGGACTGTCACTCTTGTGCATTTCTCCTTTCCTCTCAGAAATGCTGCACTTCACACCCACTCCCACTCGGAGTTTCTGCAGCAGCACAGGCCTGGTGTCAAAGTCCAGAACCAGCCACTGTTCGTAGTGTCCTGGGTGGGTAGAGTCGAATGAGACAGGGAGGATGTAGGATGCTCCCTGCGATCTGTATTGGCTCCCAGGTGAGTGAACACAGGGTTCTCGAGCGTTGCTTTCCCCCAGTGTAAATGTGGCTCCTGGCTCCTGCTTTAGCAGGGCAGCTGCCATCAGAGGCCTCTGGAGCAAAGAAAGCAGCGTTATACACAAGTCATACACACTATACAACAAGGGGGGTCCATGTGCACGTGGGGATCCATGTGCATGCTATTGACTGTGTCCGTTGTTTACATGCATGTATTGGTACTGGTACTGAAAAACAAGTACAGACAGTAGGTCTTAATAAGCTGTGTCAGACTGTAAGAGCCACTGTCTATACTGTTTTACTTTTCAAAGTACTCGTGTAAATGCATGTGACTAATGGACACATATAAAATGAAATAAATAATTATATAAAGTACAGTTTTACTCTTTGCACTCCATACTTTCGAGACTGTAAGAAAGTAACTTTTTCAGCATGTAGTTAGGTTTTCGATCAAAATATGAAAAGGTGTAATGGAGTGTTTTTTAAGATTTTAGTGAATGTTCCATAATGTACTCCATTATGATCGTTCATATTTTGATGTAAAACTACAGTCTAGAAAGTATGGCATGTGAAGATCAATGCTTTATTTTATATGGTGTATTTATTAAAGATTAGTGTCCATCTAATAGGGATAAAACACATGTGTTTTCTTTCATTAACATACCTCTGATTGTATTGTGAAAGTCCATTTCACTTGCAAGTGTTTTTCCTCACTACTGAAATTTAAATCCTTATCACAAGAAACTGTGACACCCTCAACATCTTCTGACATCTGTTTAAAAAATTAATAAAAATTATGACTATAAATACACGCACATGTTTTCCGTTATTGTCACATTAGGTTTTTAGGTATTATTCACATCTTATCACAGATGAGTATGGCATTACCTGGGAAAAATTATTAACATCATATTAAGTGACATCACATATTAAGTCATACTAAGTGACATCATATATTAAGAAACTACAAGTGATCTGAAAGACCTCAAGGCAAAGCTGAGAAAAGAAGAAGGGAATGTAATGGACTGGACCCTAACACAGTAATGATCTCAGAACAGGGAAACAACAGAGAATGAAGGAGCGCCAACAGCCAGGCTGAGCAGGAGGGTGGAGGTAGATGGAGGGTGGAGTTAGAAGCCTGGGTCACCAAAGATGATGGGACAGACGAGGGCAACTGTGTTACCAAGGACAGGCAGAGAGGTCAGTGTATTATTGAATGACACAGAGAGTGAGAGAGAAAGTGACTCCTCACGATGAGCACTTCGTTGAGGCTGTCCCTGTACTCCATGAGCAGGAGGTCTCGGTAAGACATCAGGCCCTGCTCTAAGGCGGCCTTCCTCTTCCTGTGCACCATCCTCTTTCTCAGGCACCATTCCTGGAGCTCCTCGACTGAGTGTGCAGCAGTGCAGTTGTCTCCGTATTCACATGTGTCTGGCCTGTGGAGAGATTCGTGCTGTCATTCATTGGGCCTCTGTCCAGGTGCTTAAATAGTCCAAAAGACTCTTTTTTAGTCTAGAAGAGTCTCTTTTTTACCTTGTACCCTTTGAACACAGTTTGAGTATACTTTCAATTCAGTTTACCCCCAGTCTTTCTGTAAAAACAAATCTAGGTGTGGTGAGAAAAATTAGCTGGACAAAAATGAAAAAAGGCATTATTTACTCTAATTGGGCACTGCTAAGTAATGGGGTGATACTATGTTTGGGATGGTAATGAATTTGGGGTCATATTCAGAGATTTCAAGTACCTTTTGCACAGCTCCAGGGCCTGGCTGGGGTTCTCTGGTGGGCATCGATGCTTCCACTCAGCAGCTGTTTCTTCACAATACCTCCTCTCATGGGTGAGAGAGGAGCAGTGGCTGACAAAGCCGTCCTGAGAGGAGAACTGAAGCAGGCACAAGCTGCAGTAGAAGTGACGATGGAGATCATTTACAGTCCAGGTCCCCTGCTCTTCACGACTCAAGAGCAGATCTTTCCGGTCCAGACTCTCGTTTCTCTCGGCTGTCCACACGGCCAGCTCTACCTCACTGTGGGCAAATGAGCAACGCAGGAGTCCATAAAAGCATGTGCCACCTTCAGCCACATGCCAACAGTGGCGGTACTGCCGGATATTCTGGCCCTGGGGGGCGGGCCGGATCTCATTCGGTGTTACTTTGTTATTCTGTTTGCTAATCTGGAAGAGGACCAGAGTAGGGTTTGGGGGATGATGACAAAATTTCTCAGGCTGCTCTGGGTTGATCTGCTGGGGACTGCTGTGGAAGCAGTCATGGCAGAGGTTGGCAAAATGGCAGACCGGCACTCAGCTCATCCCCCTCATCCCAAACTCCGGGCTCTGGCGGGTCTTTTGTCTCCTTGATCAGCAGGCGTATCAGTCAGCTCATTCCACATATGCCTCCTCTCCTCATGTGTCCCTGTCCCTCAAAAATACAAAGCTTTGCTGAGCACTGGGCTTTTTTTCTGCTTTTGACCATGACCGGCATGGGTTGCTCCTCCATCATCAGGAAAACCCTTCGACTCAGTATTGAAGGATCTGAATCATCAAAAAAATTCAGTATTGAAGGAACCAAAAAAATAATGACAATGACTCTGAAGTATGGCTCTAAATTCTGTGTTTCATTTGAAGTCTGTCCATACAGACTTCAAATGAGAAAAGCTGACATTGCATCACGGTCCTTAATTTATTTAATAGAAAAAAAAACATCAACAAAACATCTCACAGCCTTCTCACAGGCAAAATAAACAATACTGCTGCACTTTGAATTTATTCCTATAAATGCAGGCTACAATAGGGTGAAACAACAAAGCCTCATAATCTTTTAGACCTTTTTAGATCAAATAGATTTCAAAACATTAAGTATGAATTTAAAAAATAAATAACACCCCCACACCCCGTGATGACAGATGTAGATGGTGATAGGTACATAGATAATAGATGTGGTAGAGAAATGCCAGAGATGGTTAGTAAGCGGAAAACGAGGCACGTGGAATTTCTTATACCTGTTATGAAAAACCAGTTTATCGGGTGAAGGTGAATAGTGAGGCGTTGTCAGAAAATCTTTCTCCTGAACACAACGTATAAACTCATCTCATTGTTTTATCCGGGTAAATGAACCACCAATATAATCAGCTGTTAAGACCATGGAGAGCAGACACTAAATGCTCAGATTTATCACGCCATATAAAGAATGCTCCCCTCCTTGTCATGAATCATTATAAGACTCTGAATGCATCTATGTGCAGATGTATGGCATCAGAAACATTTATTCCTTTCTGTAAAACCTGTTGAGTAACCTGTTCTCCAATACTTTACATTGCTTTCCTTCCATTAGATTAAATTCAGACTCCAAAATCCAGACCGTGGTCATGCCTGCTGGCTGAGAGTCCTGCATAACTGTGCTGCCTAGCTGAATGCACTGACTGCCTAAGTTACATGCCTATGGCTGGATTAAGCATCTCTCAAAGAGGGAAGGTCTCACTCAGGATGATATTTCCCCAGCCCACTGCACAACATACCTCTGGTTGTTTGAACACTTGCAATCTACCTGAGCTAGCTGAATTAGCTGTGTTGGCCTGTGGTAAAATAGTGAAATTAATAATTGTGTAACTCTGATGGGCTGTACATTGACAAAAAAATTGAGTTTGGTGCGGTTGCATTATGCATTATCAATTGTGGATACAGTTGTAAAGCAGATAATTGTTTGTGTTCCTTCCTGGGGAAAGCTAATGTTCATGTTGGATTGTAATTGCTAATGTTAACAGCTACTCTGTTCATGAAGGAATTACCACTAGCATCAGATAGCATATGTAGACAGGGAAATTTTTAGCAACTGAACTTTCCCCTTCAATAAAATACCTCTTAGAAAAAGTTCCTCAGTTCCTACAGCATAGACTGTCTCTATGTGACAGGTTATTGATTCAGGTTTATTTATAATCATGCATGTCAAGGCTATAATTTTGTAATTTCTTCTTTACACTTATGGTATCTTGCTTCACCAGTCTTTATCATTGCCCTCTTAGATTTTTAGTGTACACACTCTATTTGGATGGGTTTGACCAACAATCTCAGATCAGTGTAATCATTTGACCCTCCCATAGAACATGTTAATAATTGTTCTGACTACAACATTTAGGTCTCGCCCCAACAAAACTGATACCATAGTGTCAGTAGTACAGTACTCACTATTTCAATAACATTTACACCATATATTGCCACTAGCGATTAACTCATTTGTTTGATAGTCTACAGTGTTGTCAATCTTACTCACATCATGCAGGCAGTGATATTCTCTTCGCATTTCCATTAATTTGATAATAAGTGTTCAACGTAGCAGAGCTAAGTACTAATCTGTTAGGAGTAGGACATTTCCTGCACTTATGAATCCATAGTAATGTAGCTCCTCCTCTCTAGAGAATGCAGGTACTATAAGACCTCGGGCAAATAAACACACAAACCTTTGCTACAATTGCCTGGCAAAGACACTGTTAACCCTTTCATTGTCTTTGACTTACTGCTTGTACAGCTCCTACAACAAAACAATTGACAAAGAGCATTTCATAAAGTACATTGCAAAAAACAATGCAAATGCAAGACATGCATGGTACTAAAGTAAGACATTATGTAGGTTATGTTAGGAGGAGAACATAAGAACTTTTGATAAGAACAGGTTAATCCACTTACTCTATGGCCCAATCAAAAGACTTTATTGCAAGGTTAGGTAACCTTAGCAGGTTTCTGATCTGATCTGGTTTTGTAATTTCAGGTGTAAACAATGCCTGAAACACAGCAGCCCTCTAGGACCTGGGCTGAGGAGTACTCTTTTAGAGTATCTAGCACTGTCACAAGTCTGGTTTCAGAAAATCCAAGGGTCTCTGGGATATCCTGATGTGTGCAATGAATTTCAACTATATCAATTAATAGTGCTGTCAGTTTTCTGGGTTCATACATAGAATGTGCAGAATTTCACAACACTTGCAATTTCATCATGTCAATGGTTGAGGAAGAGCACTGTACATGACAAGTGAGAATGCTGATAAATGGAGATCAATCTCTCTGCTTGGATACATTCATGTCAAACAAAAGACATAGAAATAAAGTTATGTTCATTTCCAGGCAAAAGTAGTGTAGAAAACAACCAGTAGATTAAATAAATCTATTTAAGTAAATTTATGACCTGCTTATTCCATGTTTATTATGTGCTTATTAACTTATACTACTTTAATGTTTATATACATACATAGGTTATTTCCTTAGTTCCACAGGCCTTTCCGTCATGGCTCTGTCACACTGACCCAGCCAGTTCAGATACGCTTTGAAGACTCATCATTACATGAAAAACCTCATGCTTGGACAGCAAAAAGTCCAAGCAGGTCACTGTAAAAGATTTTGGAATAGCACTTCACGACATTCTCAGGTAAAAATGAGTTTTGCTGTCAAAGGTAGACATTTTCAGACATTGACAAGAAACTGTATCTGACCAGCTGGCTAAATTACATCTTTTATAGCCTTGTCTAAAAACAGCTTGTTTGCTAAAAT
This sequence comes from Albula goreensis, assembly GCA_022829145.1. NCBI lineage: Eukaryota > Metazoa > Chordata > Actinopteri > Albuliformes > Albulidae > Albula > Albula goreensis. The sequence continues at coordinate 25,782,603 of CM040755.1, forward strand.
GGCTATAATCACCAAATATTTTTTTATTTATTAACATTGTAATTGATGCTAAGTAGTTGTATGATTTTAAAAAATTGTTTAACACAGCTAGCACTGTGTATCACTGCAAAGTCGTAACAGTAGCTAAACTGGATTTTCTTGTTTGGTTCGATATTTTAATGTATATTACATCAACCTTAAAGTGCTTACTCAAAAGTTGTATAAAGATGTGTGGTAAATCATCCTGTAGCTGGTTAGGAATGCCTTTCTAAATGCTGATGAAGAAACATGATGAAAAACATAACAAATGTGAAAGGTATTGCCAGGCACAACAGTCACTTCCTGTGTGTCCTGTAGCATCAGATGTTCTATACGTCTTCCTCTCTCTGCAGCTTCACTCCATGTTTTGGGAAGAAAGGTAGCCAGCCAGGTGCCACAGGGTGACACACATCACTTTGAGAACATGAGATTTGAGATTACTACTTGGGTCATCACCTCCAGCAAAAAAAAGAAGAGACACATCAGATAAGACTGAGGTTCAAGGGATGTGGGCTGAGGTGTGAGCGTCTCTGCTGCGCAGCCAATAATTAGTCCTGGGCGCCCTCTAGTGGCAGCCGCTGGTACCAGCCTCAACGGTGACAGAGGTGACCACAATGGAGTCCCAGACAGCAGTCCCAAGCAGAATAACTAAGAACAGAATGATCGTTTCCTATTGCTTTTGACCGGTAGCACTGTTAGCAATCCAAAGGACCAGCTATTTTGCTTGTATAGTGTGCTGATTGCATTTATATATTTGCTTCAGTTCAAAATTGATGTTTGATTTTGATGTAGATTTTGATTTTTAGGGTTGATTTAGATTTTGCTGGTTTATTGATCATTTAAGTAATTTTGTGCAATAACAAGATTACTAATCATTCGGTAATGGTTGTTAAATGTATAAAATATTTCTACATTTGACAAATGTACAAAACATTTAGTTATACATACTGCATTTAACTTAATATTTCAAACAAAACGTATGTATGTATGTATGTATGTATGTATGTATGTATGTATGTATGTATGTATGTATGTATGTAACATTTAAGACATTTCACATTTACATTTAAATGTTTGTTAAATGTATGACATTATATGTATGAAACATTTATTTGCTGTTTCATACATTTTTTTTAAATGCATGAAAGAAATACAACAAATATATACAAAATGTTTGTATACCAAATAATTTACTTAATTTATTTAATGTATAATATATCTAAGAAGAATATTTCTAAAGTGTGTATGTGTTTGCAAACATACTGCATTCAGCCTTCTTAAATGTTTCTTAAATACATGCACATAATCGTAGAGGAGCATATTGATGTTGCTCTTTAAAACCTTGTATTTTTCCATTTTAAGCTTGACACTTAAAAGTAAAGATTGCATCAGTGTACTGTTAATGTTTTATGAGTCTTACTGCTGGTCATTAGGTGGAGAAACGTAATGGGAAATGAAGAGTGCTAAGCTCCTGGCCATACAGCCAGGTATGGATCCACAGTAGGGGTATGATGAAGGACAAGAGGTCAGAAACTGCCAGCATCAGCATTAGCTTCAGAGTCATCCTCCTTACTGTAATTACACTCTATCATCAAAACAACTATGACGTTTCCATGGACATGCTGCAAACAACACAGTCCCAGGTTTACGCTGAGGGTCAGCTTCTCTGAGATCATGGTGGTGGAGCTGGAGTCAGAGGTGAATCAACATGTATCATCAGTTGGTATTTTGTATTTGTGAACATACCCAAAATATAACTCAATCAATCATAAGCCAAACAGCTGGCTAAAAGTTGAAACTCTTACACTGATAGTATTATATTTATTAATTTTATTGTAGCTAAAATCCTGTCCTCAAAAATACTTGCTTATGTTTGGTGTTATGTGTGTACTAAATATATTTAAGAGACTAGACTGCACTTCTTGAGGCTGTTGTGCTACACTTTGCTACACAAACATCGTTTTTTAGAACATCATTTACAGTGTTGTGTTTTCTGCATATAAGTACAATACAGAACACTCTTTCTCCACATTTCCCCTTTTCCCCAAGCCCAAGTTAACCACCCTTTTATCATCCTAACTAAGTGACTGTCTCCCAAAGGCTCAGGAGGGGTAAGCTGTATAAATAAAACTGCAGTCATAGCTGGTAATGGTGCTGCTGGGACTCAGAGACACAGCTGCACCATGAACAGGTGAACTCCATGAGCCACACCAATTTTGTAATAAAATTGATTCTTTCATGCAATTTTGTAATAAAATTGATTCCAGATTTACGAAGGTATTTTATCAAGATGCACACACAAAACAACAGGGATTCCATGTTTAACTGATGAACATAACATGGATTGTGCAAATGAATGTTCAGTTCTTTAAGAATGCTTTATGTGACCGTTTCATTGATTCAATGCAAGTGCTCTGTGTATGACGACCTGGTGCTGCAACCCTCCTGAGAATATTTGAAGCAATTGCACTGCACAGCCAAAGGGTGGCAGGAGCAGGTTATACTTATCTCGTGTCTTAGTGCAGACCTTGGGGTCATGCAAGGGGTCCTACGTTAGGCTATAAGAAGATCTATCGTAGATCATGGTTTCGCTTTATTTGAGTAAAGAAATTTCACAATAAACAACATAGATATGAAATTAATATCATCAAAGCCCATTTGCAGGCTACTGGGTTACAGCAATGCTCTTTTAAGTGGGTTTTACCAATCATTGACTCACAATTTTTTTTCTTTCACCAGCACTTGGCTCTCTACTCATGATGATTTTTTTGTTTTAGTTCTGTTGGTTTTACACAGGCACACCTGTGTGTACACCTGTAAATACATTAATGTTCTGTGCTTACATAAGGGATGAGAAGAGGACAATTAAAAAGTGGGAGAATACCTGTCAAAATTTTTCCATGGTTCCAATAAGGCATGTGAGGAGAAAAATGGAGAAAAACCAAGCACTAACACAGTGGTACAAATTCATATTTGACCACAAGCATGTGTACATCTGGATTTTTCAGCTAAATTGTCTGAATTTGTAGTGATGCTACACCAACCCATGTGATTAACATGCGCCTTTTAGCATTTTTGCCCTAAAGTTGTCTACTTTACGTTTGTTCTTTTTTTGTCATAAAAACAGCTATTCTTTAGACAAAATCAGATGTACTAATTTTTTAACAGACAAGAATAGGATAACAGATCAAAATATGCAAACCTTAAAAAATGAATATTAAAAAAAATTGATTTCTTAACCTCTATTACAAGTGTACCATTTAAAAATTATTGCTTGAATCAAGTCATCAAAATCTGGATAGGATTCTGGACTCTGGTTAGGAATCAATGACATCATTGGTTGTGATTAGCCCAAAAAAGGGAGTACCTTATCATGTTAAGCCCTCTTCCTTTATTCAAATGAACTATCGTGTATATTAGTGTGCGTGGAACGTAATGCCTTCTGCAGGCAGTTAACGAATGGTACAAGAGATGACATTGGTTTTTGCTGGAGACCTTATTTTGGGCTAACAACTGAGTCATGAGAACTTGCAGCTGCTGTACCATAATGATGTAGGCAAGCGTGAGTGGTTTAGCAACCGCAGTGATTGCTAAAGATAATGAAAGAGAAACTTCTTCATTCCATCAAAACAAAAGCACTATAAGGAAATGAGTACTACTTTTCCCTAGAAAGATGGTACAGACCAACTTGGCTGTGGTACCTAAAATTAAAAATACATCCATAAAAGAAGACTTACACAGTGTGGGAAGCCTTAGCTGCCCAGAAAGAACAGACTATGCTCCAAGCTCTGTCTATATGTGTTAACCAATCCAACTGCAATCATGAAGTGAGTTTTCACATGGAAAATCAGCTAATACTAAGCATTTGTTTCACCCTCATGTTTTTTTTTCATAATATATTCATTGAATAAGAATCTGTATACCAACTGACTCACACTAAGGCAGAACTGCAACACCTTCTTGTTTTTAATGTTATAATATGATGTTTATAAAGAGTTCCACAATATGAATCTCAAGAAAAAAACACTAGGAAGGGCATAAATATACAGTATTTTAAATTCTGACAAAAACATGACAAAATCCAACATGACCAGCGTTTAGACAAATGTCAGCAATATAACATTATCATCCCTCTCTCAAAACTGTTTTGACAAATTTTGACAATAATTGAAAAACTACAGAATTAAGCTGCCATAAAAAGCAAAAAAAAAAAAAAAAAAAGAACAGCACTATCATAGTCTCAGGGAAAGCGACCACTCGCCAGAAGAATCCCTGAAATAATAGAATCATACGCTAGCATTGTTGTATTTAGCGATCAGGTGATTTCCTGTCATTTTAAGTCAATGTGGGAAAATCTGAGAAACGATTGTTAAATTGAAGAAAAAATGGTGAGATCAGAGGTCTTCAACGTTTTTCAGGCCAAAGATCCCTTGGCTTATGGAGAGACAGTGGAGGGACCCCCATTACATATCATAAAATTGCGTTGCTTACTAAAACGGCCCTATAATAATGTGTAAGGTGGCCTATAGTGCCATGTATAAAAGTACTTTGTAATGGTGCATACAATGCTAAGCCATTAAAATTACAATTATTGAGAGATTCATATATTTATAGAACATGTTTTTTTGTAATTGTTAAAATTTTGTTTTAACAAATAGGAAGATTTATCTTTGCTTATTATAGGTTGTATTTTTGTGTATTTAAGTGTATTTTCAGACATATTTTAATTTTTTGAAGAAAAAAAGTTTGGGATCAAATAATTTGGTGGACCCTCTGCAGTAACTCCGAGGACCCCCGAGGGGTCGCAGACCCCCTCTCTGGGTTAGTATGAACATTAGGTAGAAAAAAAGGGTTCACACTCAGAAATGCACCCTGCAAAAAACACTCACACATTCACATATTGAACGGAGAGCGGCAAGGATACAAACCACAGAAACGGCATGGCAAGCTGCCCCCTTCAGTGTCATCACATAATACGTTTTTTGTGGGGTGCGTTGCTGTGTGCAAACCATTTTTTCTACCTATTTATAGTCATCAGTTTCATGCACCATTGAGGGTGATGGTATCTTTTTTTTTTCTTCAAAGTATGAACATTGAAATATAGTCACACCATCTCTTAACAAAGCTAAGATTTACAAAAGCACATAAGATGATGAGGGATCCACAAAGATGGGTTCAGTAACAATTTATAGATTTATTACTTGCATTTTTGTCTGTTGCTGTGTGGTTGAATCCTTACCATTAGGAAATAGAAAGTGTAGCATCAAGAAAAAAAGAAAAAGAAAAACAAGCTGAGTTGGACAACGGCAAGTACTTTTAGGTGTTGGTTGTCTGAGTGTCCTTCTTTTGATCTGGCTCCTGTGAAATGTGATGAATTTTCCGTAAGGCAAAAAAATAAAGAAAAGGGTTCAAACAGCTGTTAGTGATGCTCAAAGCCTTGGCAAAGTCTCCACCAAACCTTCTAAAAATCTTCAGCTTGTCGTAGACATCTGGCTGCGATTCTTTCAGTAAGGTGGTGGAAACATCCACCATGTTTATGACATGAGTGGGAAACCAGCAAATAAAAAAGGCAACAACAATTCTGGTCACCAATTTGGTCATCCTGTTGCTTTTGAAGAAAGGGGTCTGATTCACTTTTTTATGGAGGCAGAAGTATGACGTTGCCAGTATGGAAAGAGGGACAATGAACCCCAGCAGAGTCTCCAACAGAAGAATGGCCACTTTCTCCTCATCAGAACTTGTGCACCTTTGACACCTCAGCAGATTTCTCTTTTCTACAACATCCCGGGTTGGAATGTTAGGGGAGGAGAGGACAAACGCTAGTATCCACATGGGAATCAGTAGCACCCTCGCACCCTTCTTCCGCAGTCTCTCCCAGTACTGTGAACACTGCACCTGAATGTACCGCTGCACACTCATCAGAGTGACCGTCAGCACACTGTTGCAAAGACAGCAGTGCAACATGTAGAATAGGAGTTTGCAGAGGATGCGACCAAATATCCAGCCATGCAGTAGGGAGTAGATTGAGACCGGGACTGCCAGAAGGGACAACAGATCAGAGATTGCCAGGGACAATATCAGCTTCAGGGTGATGTTGGCTTTCTTGTATCCCTGGATGATCCCCATGACCACTGCGATGTTGGCGGGGACGCCCACCAGGCAGCATAGTCCCAGGACCACACTGGTTGCCCCAGCGTTGCTGCTCAAGGACTGGCTGGAGTTGAAGATTGAAGCATTGGACTGAGACATGGTGAGATGTGATCGTGACTGGTGATAGATGAGGAAGTGTTCGACATTTATTTATGCAATGAGTGACGTTCTGCTTTTCAGTAGAATTAGGGTATTTTCTATTGCGGTATACACATATGGTTGGTTGTGCCATTCTGACAGGAAAAACAACCTATTTATGAAGGGCACAGTATCAAATGTTTGTGTTTATGTGTCGCAGTAAAGTGGCCTGTTTACAAGAACTGGGTTAGTGGTCATTGTGGTATTTGCTGGTGCTACAAACTTTGCGCATATTAGGGGACCAAATGGTTAATGCACTAGAGATTGCTTGTAAACAGTTAAAGACTATATCTCCATGTCTGTCTTTGCATGTGTGATTTGATCTGTAACCATTTGTTAGCATCATGATTGTTGTGTCCGTATAGTCACAAATAAACAAACTGGGAATGGGAATCAAGTTGTAGGTGAGTGATGTGGGGATTCGTACCCTTATTCAAATTCCTAAGATGAGATAACATTAGGCCCAAATTAATTAAGGAGTCTGACTTTATTAATATTTATCCATCAATGTTCACAACAGCTGTCACTAAGAGCTTTAGATACACCGGGAAAACCCCTTCCGTCTGGGTGAAACGGAATCAATTGCCTATGAAGACATTTCACAGAAGACAATGTTTTGCTCCGTTAGTGGTTTGTACGTGACGTTTGAGTTTGTGAGAAAGGCCCGTCAGAATGAATAAGTTCCTGCTCCAACTTCCTTTAAACTTGCTTCCCAAGTTCCTCTTCTGAGGATGAATTTGAAATTTAATTTTCATTCCACGCAGTCAGTTCCGTTGGAAGCAAAGTTTGAGTGGTTGCTCAGACTACATCTTAAAACCACCCATTGATGAAAAGGAAACCAATGATGACACTTGAACAAAGCAGGTATTGCAGAACCAACCACAAGCCAGTGGTGTTGAAAGTCAAATAAAGTGATTCTTCCCTAAAAACTGATAAAAAAATAAAATTATTTCTCTTTTGAGTCTTGATATTTCCCTTTATTCTTAACAAGCGAAATTCATATTAATATAATTTCTCCAGCATAAGCCAAAGAAAGCCCATCTAACCCACTATATATATACATTTTTTTTTTCTGTGTGTATAAAAAGAAAATACTTATGTAATTTCTCTCACCATAACACAGAGTTAAACATTGGCTTCCTTTCATGAATAAATACAAAAGAATATCACAATAGATTTGGCTACAGCTGAGAAGCACTCAGCTGTACATTCTTGGTGACGTTTCTGTGGCCCTGCAATTGCTGACTGATCAAAGTAAACACTTTTTATTTTTATGGTTTGTTTAATTATCCCTGCCAACATCCACAAACGGCCAGTTAGTATTTTTTAAATATTTATTTATTTTATTTACCCAGGCTACGTAGTAGAGACGTATCACGGAACGTTATTGATTAACAGCAAAGCATGAGAACCTTGGCAATGGTCATAAATAAATAAATAAATAATAAATAAATAAAAATAAAATACAATTTAAAGATCAGGGAATCGTAGATAATGGAAGCTTTACCCTGTGTGAGAAAGTGTCTGATGATACCCTATTGGTCAAAATGAGCAGTCTCTGAGCCTGTACCACCCTGCCAGCGGTGGGGTTACCTCATGACCCAACTGTATGGGTGTGAACCAACTTCGAGATTTTTAACACATAGGTAAGTATGTTTGCAGAGGCACTTTAATGTCTGTGACAACATGAATTACTTTTAACTCGTCCACAGACAAGCACACGTAAAATGCGTTCACTTTACAGAACAGTTCTTGACCAAAACAATAGCTAACGCTTGCAATTCATCTCTTTGCGTTGTGCACTGGGACCAGTTTAAATATCCATTATATCCTTAGGCAAGCTAAATGCTAGCAGACACAACCCACTCAAATTAATTCTACATATGCTATACGTAGATATTTGGGGCACGTCCAATTTAAATTTCGCGACAGGATTCAGTAGCCGACTACACATCCATATGCCGTAAAGCAATTCACTGTCGTTGTACTGTTAAACACGTGTCGTAAAAACGGGGAAAAGAGGTGTGTTGTCCCGGATGTAGTTTAGCTTGGCAGAGAGAGGTGTTGTGGTGTTTGAAATTTAAGCACGCTTCAACCATTGATCCTTTATTGGGTGCGTGTTTGTGACTTACCGGTGGAATAATTTGTAGTTATTTACCTAACCTACGTTACTTTATTTTATAGAGATTATAACAGAATCATGTCTGTCGTACCTCCCAACCGATCATCAACCGGTTGGCCCCGTGGAGTGAACCAGTTTGGGAACAAATACATCAGCCCGCCCACCAAACCGCTGACCCTGGAAAGAACGATCAACCTGTAAGAGAATTAGGTCATATTAATCTTTTTGAAGTCACGTGTGATTGTCCTTGCATTTTTGAAAAGCTGATTTGATATCCTGAGCAAACTAGCGTGTGCTAATAGAACAAGATAACATGCTAGCTATAGCGCTAGCTTGCATGCTTGGTGCACATTGTATGATCAGATGCTCATGTCGTTCCTCAAGTAATGTCCCTAGTTGGCTGCCGTCATAAATGATTTTTGGGTACACTAGCTAACCCAATAAGTCCACTGGGTCATCTAGTGGACTTATTGGTTTATGCTTATAATGGTTCGATGCAGTTGACGCCAATATTGCGTTTAAATCGAATGATGTTATGGCAGACGTTGTCTCAGTGTTGCCCTTTTTTTGTACGCAGGTACCCTTTGACGAACTACACGTTCGGCACAAAGGAACCCTTGTATGAGAAAGACAGTTCAGTGGCGGCGCGGTTCCAGCGGATGCGCGAGGAATTCGAGAAGATTGGAATGAGAAGGACAGTGGAGGGGGTTCTCATCGTGCACGAGCACAGACTGCCTCACGTTCTGCTGCTGCAGCTTGGGACCACCTTCTTCAAACTGTGAGCTGCCCGCGCTGTTTACCTCCCACTCACAGGCACCAATTCAGGCATAAATTGCAATTATCCATATGGTAGTGAAATATGATCATGTAGCACCTTTCATCTCAACGTGCCTTAAAGTGAAGGGAAATCTCACCTCAGAGTTTGACACCCATTTAGACAGATGTTTCAAAACATAGATAAAGTGTGTTCTGGAGCCACAGGTGAAAGGATAAGGCAGTTTGTGGTCAATCTTTCATCAAACTTTCTTATAAAAGCTTGTTTACTGCAGTTAATCTTTGAATGACCACTCTCTTTTAGGTAGCAACATCTCTGTCTAGCTTGCCTTATTTCACTTTCCACAATGGATCAGGTTGTGCCCAAAGCAGCTTCAAGTAAACCTTTCTGAATTGAGAATATTTATGTCATTTGTAACCTTACTTACTTACTGAAAACAAAACATGGGATGTTTTTAATATTTCAGTCCCGGGGGAGAGCTGAACCCAGGCGAGGATGAAGTTGAAGGTTTGAAGCGACTGATGACAGAGGTATTGATTAAAAATACTGTCGTAAGAAATATTCCTTTGAAAAAGAAGACATTTGTTACAAGGTGTTTTTTTGTTGAGGTGAATCTGAAAATGCACTTTGAGGAAGGATGCTTCAAAGTACATTTCCTTCCTCTTTATCATGGTCTCATGCAGAGTTCTAGCCACAGCCCTTGCTGGCTGCTCTGCAGAGTGAGCCAAAGGTTTGGGTCACCAGCCAAAAGAAAGAGTGTATTTTTTTTTATGTAGCTTCTCCAGGGGCGATGTGATGTTCTGTAATTCACCTTCTCCTAACTCATGTTTCTGTACTCCTTTGAACGCTTAATATCTTGTTGTGTCTGTGTGTGCTATACATTATTCCGTCTGGATTTAACCACTGGAAAAACCATGCACACATATTTACTGTGGATAGCAGCCATTGTCCTGCATGTTGTCTTTTGGTTTGTGTTTTGTCACTGATTGTAAAACCGTCTGAGGTGGAAGATCACACGAAGTTGCTGCTGAAACAGGAAATCTAGCACACTGATTATAGCTCTGAGTGTGATTCCTCAACCTGCCAAAGACTTGTGAGGAAACAAATGTTTTTGGTGCACTTTTAGTATATGAAATTATTTCTCTTATCTACCCATCACCACTCAGAATCTTTGTAGAAATTAGAATATTTTTGTATTTTGTTTCATTTTCAGAATTTGATACGCTGTTTAATATGTTTATATACGATTATATATACGATTTAATATGTACGCAGTTGCACATGTTGTTAAAGCCAAAGTGCTCACAAAATTTTCCATCTGGAGCGGTACAAAATGACTGCCTGGTTGGTTTTATGCGTTTTATGTGTCAGTTGTTTTATGTACCTGCTCTCTTTGGCAGATTCTCGGCCGGCAGGATGGGGTGAAGCAGGACTGGGTGATTGATGACTGCATTGGGAACTGGTGGCGACCCAACTTTGAGCCCCCACAGGTAGGATCCCTCAGCAATACACTGGCATGTCCTTGTCTCGGCTTTTTTAACCTTGTCTCGACTAAATAAGCATTTTTCTTCTGTAAACATCTTTCACCAAAGAGCACAAACAGGAAATGGTGGTGCATGTGTTCATCCCTAAACAACATTATAAACTAAAATCTGTTAAGAGGAAACGCAATGTGAATCATCAAAGGAAGTGTAATATAACAACATAGAACACAGATGGCATGGTCTTCCAAGCTGGGTCGCCTATAATTTTCGCCTATATTTGTGTAAAGCGGTCCCAACGGCTAGGTTGAAAACCCCTTTCATATGCCACAGACCATGTGGAATTGCGTTTCGAGAGGTGCTTTGTTTGACGTGGGCAAAAAACACTTATAAAATGTTTGTTTCTTATGGTTCCTGTTTTCTCACATGCATATGCATGCGTTTGATGGAACATGCTGTATTTTATCTTGAGCAAGCTGTTCTGCCAGACCAGTGCGAATTGCATTTTTTGTTTTAAGCAAAGCATCCACTTGTTAAATTACACAGCTTTTGACTATGGTATTTAGTAGTTTGCAATCAGGTACTGAGAGATGTGTAACTTTGGCCTTTGGCTGCTGGAAAGAAGCATCCTTGTATGTGAAAATGTGTACCTCTGCATACTCTGTATACCGTCTTTACCACTGTTTGAGCCTGTCTGAATTACAGAACCAAAACTGTCCTCATAAGCAGGAAATTCTGTTTCTGTTTCAATGTTTGCCACTAATTGAACCACCTTTGTCCTCCTGTCTCTTTTCAGTACCCCTACATTCCAGCCCACATCACTAAACCCAAAGAACACAAAAAGTTGTTCCTGGTTCAGCTGCAGGAGAAAGGTAAGGACGAGCAGTAAACTGTGTCAAGCTTTGACCAGGCAGACATCACAATGATTTCACCGCTGATTTGGCTAGAGCTCTCATCTGTATCGATGGATTTTTGGTCATGTGGTGACCAGTGGTGTAATAAGTATGACTTGGTTTAATTTTATGGTGGAGTCTTGCTATTTAATTATCCAATACATTATTGCATTTTTCACATAACAAAGAGCCTTATCTGGGGAGACTTGCATACCAAGTATATGAATATTATTTTAATCCACATTATGAGATGGGACCTTGCTTAAAGCTGCAGCTTCACAGTCCACCAGAACCAGCCAGAGTTGGAAACCTGTGTATTTGTTTTCTGGCTTACACACACATCACAGTACAACTACTGTAGCACTCAATGGTACATACTTCACCTGATCCATTCGCGATTTGGTACTGTTGTTCAAGCTTATCAGGTCATGGGTCTTGATTAAAAGTGTGGCATTAGTGGCAATAAACCGATTTTTAAATTTGTGAAAAATGTATGCAATGTAATTTCTCCAAAATTTTACTCCATACCACTACGCAAAATACAGCAACAGTCTGTGGAGATTTTCCAGGTTTTGTGTGATACTGATGTGACTCTGCTTGTCATGGATTTCTCAGCATGACTGTAAAACTTTGTGTTTTCCACAGCACTTTTTGCTGTTCCAAAGAATTACAAGCTGGTGGCAGCCCCTCTGTTTGAGCTTTATGACAACGCCCCTGGATATGGACCAATCATATCCAGCCTCCCACAGCTGTTGAGCAGGTGAGCTTCATTACTGTGTTCTGTGGGTTACAGCTGTATTCCTCTGTACTTGAATTGAGAAGAGGCTTAACAGGTTTGATGCACATATAGACATTAAAAAAAAAAAGTAGACATTTAAATGGGGTGTGAGCGAAAGATAGAGTGTGTGTCTGTGTGTAAGGGATGTAGTGTTTAATGTTTTGAGTGGTGGTACTTGACACAACACCAGCTACTTCTAGCTAAAGTCATCTTTTTCAGCATCAGGTGTTGTAGCTTAGCCTATGTGCAATGAAAGTAAAATGTTTAATATGAGGTGTTTTGCCATTCATGAAGTTTCAAGCGCTATATGAGAGCCACATTTGGCCTTTTAGAATAAATAGCTGTAAGAATAAAATACACATGTGGCTTCTTATCATTATTAGGATCGGTGCAAAAGCCTGAATGAGTCATACTTTTCATTGATAATGAAAGTTCTAAGTAAATCACTTGTCATAATTTGTACATGTAGAAGAAAAGCAGAGATTTCGATAGCATGAGCAGCAGTGGTCAGGAATAGTGGACCTACCTGCCTACTCCTGCAGGCTACAGTAAAACACAGATTTTAATATGGTGATCAATGAATTAGATTAAGATTGATAAGAATAAGCATTCAAATTCTTTGCATTGTATTTTGAGTTCATTTTTGGAATTGCAGAAAGCCAGGGCAAGAAATCGGTTCATCAGTGATAACATTATTTTTTTTTTTATTTTATTTTTTAGGTTCAACTTTATTTACAACTGAGTGATGTGAATATTCAGGCCCTGTCACTGGCTGTCTCTGTGAGTGCAGCCAGAGAGGAGTGAAGTTTGGAGACGTGGGAGGCCAAACCGTGACACCAACCCCTCAGCATTTTCACAGACCCTTTTCAAGAAACTAGATATGGTTTAAAACATGTTGACTGTCATGAATAATGAAGACTTTTTTTTTCTGTGGAAGCATTCATTCATTTGCTTGTGTTTGATTTTAGTTTGAATGATTTCAGTATAGGTAAAGCTGTCTGTGGCATTAAACCTATAACCACAGTCTTCAAAAGATTTTTTTATGTTCTGTCATAAAAAGAATAGGTGTTTTTAGTAAATAAACAACAATTAGCTTGTGTCGTGTTTTAACCTGTAAATTTCAATGTCATCCTTTTTTATAATAAATCAGTCTTCTCATAGAGGCATCTGTATTTTTATGTTATAAAGGGTGTTAAATATAGGGTGACAATCTAAAAATCCAAAATTACTGTAAATAGACAGAACGGATGCAGTGCAGATATCATTACACAAATAGTGTTTGCACCAGCTATATTCACATCTTGCATGCATTTCAGTTATGCATTTCAATTAACTCATTATATTCTGAAATAATTTTGTAGATTATGTTTTTAACACAAAATGATGAATGGTTGAAACTGGGGAAAAAGGTGCTGACCAAATGGTCATTGTAACAGGAAGAGGGTACAAAAACCGCAGAACTGGAAAAAAAATATTTATTGAATTATTGTTTGATTTTTGAAAGCAAAGTAGAAATATAATGGGTATGAAAACAGATATTTGTGAGTAAAAATAATACTTAAAACATGAACATCTAAAAAATGACCAAGTAAAATATTGATAGTCATTAAAGAAGTATGTTTGTTCTCAAAGAGCTTTGCTGAACAATTAAGGTGGATAAACAGATGAGCAAACTATAGCCTTGTTTTATTCAAATTAATGTGACACAAGCAACTTAATGTTTTGGTAACCATGAGGTTACATAAGGAGAAAATGAATTTAGTAACTGTCCATCCACTAATGAGTACCAAATGTGAATAGAATTGTGAATAGTGTTATTGTTTATAACATAAGCAGTGTATTTATGTTTTTCCATCTTTTCAGAATGTTTTACCTGTTCAAATGATTAGTTGTCATACTGTTCATAAACTCTGTGGTTGATCAGAGAGTGAGATTTATCAGAAACTCCTAATACATTGATGGTCAAGCAACCTGAGAAACCTACAGCAATACTGCTTCATCGAAAATGCAAAAGGCATTAAAATCTAATTAATTTATAACATAGAAAACATAATATAGCGAACAAAGTATACAACTGGCTATATCTGTGCATAAAACAATACAAAAAGTCTTGAAATGTAGGGTCTAAGTCGTCAAGCTGGCAACAGTAGAGAGATGTATGATGGGACTCGTAGTTTCCAAAAAAAAGGTTGACGACAATATTCTGCGCCTCACTGTTGAGGCACACCGCCCGAAGTGGCAGAATAATGAGTTTGAAACGCAAGAAAAACGCTTCTGTGATTGCACGAAATGGGAAGAAGAAAGAGAAGAGAGAAGAGTCAGCGGGGATCTCTGACTTACTTTTGTACTCAGATGTGAAAGACAAAGTGAAGGAAGCATGGAGCAAAAAGGGCCAGTATACACATGGTGAGTGCCTATGCGACATAATTACATGGGGTTTTACAGTGAGTAGCAGCGAGCTAATGCTTTCTTGCGTATCTGCTGTTTACTCAGTGAGTTAAGGAGCTGTCCACACGTTTCACTTATTTAAATGTAAGAAACAGCTTTTGCTAGAAGTGGTACGACTAGCTGTCCGATTGCCGTTTTAGAATCTGATGTCACCCCTCTTATCAGTAAAGTCGCTTTAGTTGGATGGGTCAAAGGCGACAGTGAATATGCGCTGTGCAGATCCAAATGTTTTAAAAGTTTTACGTGGGTGCTGCAAGCTTTAAAAACTCCGATATTGTATCCCTGTTAATAATAATAATAATAATAATAATAAACGGTTAAAAAGCATGGTTTCCATGCTTCTTGCTAAACCGTAATAAAGTTGCGCCATTTGTTTACCTGGCAGGTTTATTTCCGGTTTGGCACAAGTGGTTACGTCATAGTTACTGTTGGCCAGCCCTGACGCTTACCCTGAAGTGATTATTTTGAATAAGGAGCAAGATATCAAGTGTGTGGTTATATAAAATCCATGACCTGCCACTTTCACTGGCATCTTCCTTGCAGGAGATGTTGAGGTGGACTGTCAACCTTTCCCGCACTGTGTCCTGAGTAACTTCATTCAGAACCAGACCTTCCTGGAGAACCTAGAGAGGGAACTCTTGGATTTGAACTTTCATGAGAAATCCAATGACTTGTACAAATTCAAACAGGTAGCTATATGTAGCATACTTCAAGTTTTTGACTGTGATGTAGGTAGTGCTTAATTGCCATGCCATTTAGGAGATGTCCAGTCAGCCAAACTGTAAAATTGCATCCCACCGTGGAAAGCATACTGCTGATTTTATCTCTGTTTAGTCAAACTGAAGCCTTGCAAATACTTTATTTAATACAATAATTGATGGGGTTAAAGGTCGAAATTGCATTTTCCTTTGGCTCATGGGAGTGGGGATGACAGCATTGACCGCAGTGTTGTCTGTTAATGACTGATTTCACTCCCCAGTCTGATGACTTAAAGAAGAGGAAGGAGGCTCATATTGCAGGATTGAGGTGAGTGTCTCTCTATTGTGTGCGTGCATGAGCGAGTGTGTGTGTATGAGAGAGAAAGAGATTGAATTGCAGAATTGAAAATAAGATTCCTTGTGCATGTCTGTTTGATCCTTTTGGGTTCCATTAGAATCAGCATTCTCACTCTTACGTTCACACGTCTCATATTACACCTGTAATGGTACACACTGCTGTACATTGGAAGTCCCATGTGGCTGCCTGTTGCATGCTTGTGTACACGAGTGTGGAAGTGTGCTTAAGTTGCACCTCTGTGAGGACCTCTGTACCTCCCCTTTACCGCAGTGACAGTGGGCGGATCGGGGATCCATGTGTTTGTAGTGAAATCCTCTCGCTCTTTCTCCCTCGGTCTGCAGATCAGTGCTGTTTGAGCAGTTCAGATCATGGCTGGCCGAGGTGCTACAGGTGGAGCTGGAGGCCACAGTGGACATTTCCTGTGCAAAGTATGAGTACACTGGTGAGTGGTTTTCTGTTGGCTCTGCCTCAGTAACTGTGTGTTTTTATACCTCTGCTCCCTAAACTTAGTACTTGACATTTTTATGTGGAACACGTGCTATAACGTCATATAGTCAGTTTAAGGGTCTAGAAAGATCTTCACTGTAATCCACTCAAAATGTGTAGATGTAGATGCAGTGGCCTGTTTGATTCCCAGCACACTGCCCTCTCAGTTAAAAATCAGTCCGCACATGGAGAATAGCTGCCTGGCATTGTGTAATCACACATCGCAGATGTAGCATCACATGGTGTGGCGACTGCCTCTGCTTCAGTATGACCGTGGCATGTGTCCCTTGCAGACGTGCTGCTCTGTCATGACGATGAGCTGGAGGGGAGGAGGATCGCCTTCATTCTGTACCTGGTACCCCCGTGGGAACAGAAGGACGGGGGGACCCTGGACCTTTTCAGCACGGACGGTAAGGGACATGACTGGAACCTCGAAAATCCTGTAGGGGGTTGAGAAGGGGTTGCAGGGGTAGTTGGTGAGAGAGTAAAGTGAGGATGTTGGTTAATCCTTGCTCCTCTGTATCACCGTTGTAATAGGTTTAACTCTTGATGGTTTTTTTACATTTTCTTCCAGAAAATTATCAGCCACAAACAATAGTCAAGTCTTTAGTGCCTGCCTGGAACAAGCTGGTGTTCTTTGAGGTCTCACCTGTTTCCTTCCATCAGGTAAGGCCATTTCAATCCTCTCATGCTTTGCTTTGTCTTTATAATCTGTTGTTGTTAAATAACCAGCTGCAATGCCTGACGGCTTTTTCTTGTCCTGTATTATTGGAGGTGGTTTATGGGTATGTCTTGATCATGCATTTCCGTCTGTCTGCTCAGGTGTCAGAGGTGATCTCGGAAGACAAGTGTCGCCTGTCTGTCAGTGGCTGGTTTCACGGCCGTTCACTGGAGCGACCTCCTCGCTACATTGAACCAGCACCCCTCAGAAACCCGCACCTACCTCGGGATGTAAGTGAAGTGACCCTGACGATGACCAATTCATCTGGGTTATGGGGAACTGGATGTAGTAAAGGATGTGAGAACAAGCATATCAAAAACAAATGCCTCTGTCCGAGCTCTGAAGTTCCCTTTCAACATGTTATCTTCATGTCTCTCCTAACAGAGAGTTAGCTTTTTGCCACCAGTGTGTATGTCACTGTTTGAGCTAAGGCAGCAGTAAATGTCTGTGTCCACAGGAGACGCTGTTGTTTGAGTGGATCAACCCTGTGTATTTGGGCATGGACTACCAGCAGCAAGTGCAGGAGGAGTTTGAGGAAACGTCTGAGATCCTCCTGAAAAACTTCCTCAAGGTGAACCAGCACCCACTTCATACTGTCTGAAACACAGGACACCTCTCCTCTCTTATACTCTCTGGAGCGAGTCCTACCCAAACAATTTTCACAGGCAGTACACCCTTTCCTTCTCTTTGTTTAAGCCATTTTCAGACAAAAATGAATCATTTTCAAGTTATTTTAGGATTATGCAGATGGAAGTAAATTCCATTGTATTTAAACATGAAGTCCAGTTGGCCTACAGAATCAAACAAACAGCATAATGTGTACAGCAGAACTCTGTCACATTAGTTACACATACGAAAAGCAATGAATACACATTTTATTGTGTTTCATTTATTTATGTGATGAATAATTATGATCACGATTTATAGATATTTATTGGGTATGCCCAGCCTGCCTGTAAATGGCATACCAGCCATTACTACTATATTCATCCCATATATATAACATAGGCAACACACACAACGCATATAGAGCAACACTGAAAATCTGGCATGCTAATAAACATTTTCACAACCAGATTAAAATTTGCTTCCTGTGGTGCCTGCAGCTTAGGTTGCAGTTGGTTTTGAAAGTTAGATTGAAACATTGTCCAGAGCTGAGTTTTGGTAAAGGTGGGTTTTTGGTCAGTTGGAATTTATACCTTGCCTTTCGCTGCAGGAGGAGAAGTTCAAGGAGGTGAATGAGGCCCTGAAACAGGCGGAGGTTCAGTGGGTGAGAAGAGGTCCTCCCAACAAGAGGTGAGGGGTCCTTTTCATAATGTCTCTGTGTTTCAGAGATGTTTACTGGACAAACCCTGCACGTTTGTTATGTAGTTTCCTTGGTAATTTGTTTGCTTCCTTAACTGTACAAAAATATTATAGCATATCACAAAGAAACAGAATTTCACATATGGTCAAAATCACCTGTTATGGATCTTTAAATTCACAAAAAGAACAGTGTGTTGAAAGAGATTCATGTTAAAAACATTAAACATTAATTATGAAATCCATATAACTAATATATGAAAATGTACTTAGGTACTTGAGCACATTGGTTTGTGGTAACCTCTTCCAGTGGAGGGGTTGTGCATGTGGGTGCGTGTACCTCCATGTGACCCAGATATTTTGTATGTCTTCATGAGAACAGGTTTTTATATGTTCTGTCATGACTGCAGCTGTTTGCATATGTCTTATGTGTAAGTGTTGCTGGTATTTGTGTGTATGCCGTGTTCTGGATTTTGTGTATTTGTCATGAGCAGGTGTTTGTGTATCCCATGCAGGTGTTTTCGTACATGTGGTGTGCAGGTGTTGTTACAGTGTTTGTGTGCATCTCATATACAGGTGCTATGAGCGAGCTGAACTGCAGAGCCTCCCCCAGTGTGTTAGTGACTGCTGGGAGCTGCTGTCCTCCGAGGCCTTTTTCCTGCTGCTCTCCAACTTCACTGGCCTCAAGCTGCACTTCCTGGCATCTTCAAGTGATGATGAGGAGGAGGATGATGACGAAGAAGAAGAGGAGGAGGAGGATGAAGAAAATGAGGCTGCAGAAGGATCCTCAAGCGGGGACCCAGCAGCAGGCAAAAAACAGGGGCAGAAAGAAAAGACAAAAACAAGCAAAGGTGGACCATCTAAATTTATTTTTTTAGTTCATTTTCTAAAAAGTTGATTAAGTAAAAGAAGTTAAGAGTAGGAACCCAACTGGTGTTAAGTTTCACTTTATATAAGGATTTAGCAAAGTGTTCCAAGTCAAGTTTTAGAGGCGGAAATGGTGTGCTTAGTTTGGCCGAATGGCTTGTTCTCGTCATTAAATGTTGTTCTTATTTATGTTTGTTAAGAATTCTAGTTCATACTTGGGTAGCAGGATAATCTGTGTTTGTTGATCCCTTTCTGTTCATCCACCCGTCCGTCTGTCTGTCATGCACATCCAGAGCCCAGCACCCCAGTGTGCCGAGGGGAGCTGCGTCGCTGGGGACATGGAGACTACACACTCCTCCATGACACTGACCAGGGCAACACAGAGTTCGCCCTGGACCTGCTGCTCTACTGTGGGTGTGAAGGTGAGGGGGTCTGTGCTGAGAATGGAAGGGTTAGCTGTTCATGATCATGCAAATGGAGGAGCAGAGTAAATGTGACATGGAAAGTTATGCAAAAGTGGAAGGTTTGGGTAGCTGCAGAAAGAGGAAGGAGCTTCAGAATGGCCAGCAGCCATTTTACCCTGAACCTCCCTGATCACAAACTACTGAGTCTGAAGCTAAGCAGGGGTGGGATTGGTTATTACAAAGATGGGAGACCTCTTGGGAAAATGAAGTTGCTGCTGGAGGAGGTGTTGTTGGGCCAGTAGGGGGCCACCTAAACAACTCCTATATCTGACTGGCCATGTATTCCCTTGCAATCCCTACCCACGTTGATTTCCCAGGTCATCACCACAAAAGTGAACTACTTCAATGGTTAAATAAATTATTTAAAGAAAGTATTACGGTATAATGGATGTATTTGAGGTATGGGAACAGAAGGCCCTGAAAGAAAAAGAGTGCCATAGAAGGGAATATCTGGAGAGAGGGCAGGAGTAGGACATGGGGAGAGGTAAGGAGAAAAGAATTTGTAAGTGGGAACGGAGCTTCTAAAGAAATGAGAGATGAGATTGGGGGAAAGACAAAAGGAAGATGACGTTTTAAACAGGAAGTGGAGGATGTTGCACACCAGAGGGAAGTGTCCTAATTTCATCCCTTTCATCATCTGTCTCAGACTGGCAGTCAGAGTGCGGAGGCTTCACATCCTACATCGCCAGCGAAGAGGACGAGGAGGTAGGTGATGATGTCATAGTAGGAGCACCATGACAACGTCACGATGGGACAGAATGTGGGCGAGCAGATGAAGATCACAGAGGAAAGCGAGAGGATTATGTCATTTGGGGACAGTTCAGGAAGTCAGCTGATATCGCAATACTGAAAATATATCAAGACAGAGTGGAAGGGCTATAGCACACTGAAAGCTGTCATGGCCAATTCTTTTTTCTCATGCTGCTTCTTGTCACTTTTGACCCACAGCTGCTGACGGTCTACCCTGAAAACAACTCTCTAGGCCTGGTTTACAGGGACAAAGAAACGCTGAAGTTTGTCAAGCATGTCAATCACCGGAGCTCCGCCTTGGCAAGGAGCCACCCCCATGGGAGTGCCTTCCACGATTTCTCCTTTGTTTATTACGAGTGAATAAGGACTCCATGCTGTTCGAGTGAAGACAAGGGCTTGTATTCATAACCCAGTGTGTAGTAGAGTGGGGATATAGGGCCAGGTTTATCATGTTCATACACTTATCCAGTATGAGCTAACCTATCATAGATCAGCCCTTCCATACTGAGACACTTTAAAAATATGTGTCCAGGACTAATTATCTCACGGTTTGCAATAGAATTAAATATGCAAAGTGAGACTGATCTACTGAGACTGGCCTGATGACATTCATGAAAGATTAAAAAAACATATTTCATTTAGTACAGAAAAAATGCAACTAAGTCACACACAAAGAACAACTCCATGAGGCAGCATCATTTGATGGTGTTTTTTTTTTTTTTTTTTTTCAATTATTTTATTCATTTTTATGCCATACATTGACAGTGCAGTCACTGGACTAAGAGCAATTTGCACTGTCCAGGTGTTTGTCTGTGTAGAATGCAGCGTTGTCATAGTGACCCACAGCCCATTGGTCAGCGACCCTGGAGTTCCACCCGGAGACAATGGTCTCCCATGGCAACGGAACAAAGAGCCACCCCTCGCATACACAGGTCAGATATATATGGATATTGTAACAGCACTTTGATGGATTGGTCGTTTCAGCATAAAAGAAGAATGCAGTGCACAGAAGTCAGCAACTCTTTAACAAGCTCGCTTTCTTTGGGTTTTTCATACATTCATTTATTACCAGTGCAAATCAGCACGTGAAAATGAACACAGCTGTTGAACCAAAATAAAATCCCATAAAAGCTGTAAACAACCTTCTCATGCCAAACCAGAAAAAATAAATTAAAACACCTGCATATAGATAAAAGCGACAGTGGTGGATACTTGATTACTGTAAAGCCTGCTAATTCTAATGCAATGCGCATCCCTAGTGCAACTTTCGGTTTGTTTTTGCCACGTCCTTTTTTCCTTTTCCTCACCTATGCAATAGGCTGCTGTGACATCCTATGATGCAGGGCGTCCATTTTACAGTCTCTTTACATTCCAATGGTCATCGTGGTATTGCATCCTCGTGAAATTTCACAAATTATTGTATTGCACAGTATAGCGTTTTTTTTTTATTCGAAAAGAAGACATGAATGAAGAATTCCGGGGAGTGTATTTTCCGTAGTCATAACTGGAAACCGGTGCTTTTTATAACTGTCCAGGATTCTTCTCTTCAGACCTGTATCAGGCCTGGTCCTTCTTTGGATCTGTTTGCAGTCATAACATGAAAATGCACCCCTCACCACAGTTTACAAGCATAGAATGTATTTAACCTCCAGGGCTTCTAGCACCACAAAACGGTTCAGTGAACATCAAGTTTGGTTTTACACCAAAGCATGGGCAAATATATAGGATCCATCAATCATTATTTGGTGTTCTGTGGGTATTTCTGTAAACAGCACTGCATAAATGGCACTGTTGTACTGCTGCATAGTCATAATTATTCCAGTCATGTAAGCACATGAGCAAGCGCTTTGGTGCAAAGTCCTTGATACGGCTGGCATTTTCAGCTCCAGAATGCAATTTCATCTTCGCCCATGCCCTCTGGCCCAACAGTGGTCACAATTCAGTGCAACTTCAATGGAAGAAAAATCTCCGCAGTGACACAGAACTAAAACAGGGTCCTGATTTTTCGATTGAATCACTCATCAAAGGGGAGGGCATTAAAAGGGTGGAGGGTTTGGCCGGTTGGGGGTCAGAAAGGAAGAAGTTGTGAAAGATCATTAATTCTGAGTGGGCCCGTAATGGAAATAAGATATTATAACATATACAATCATTTGAGTCTTGTTGGAAGAGTGAAGTTGGGGTGTAGTAGATAAGCAGATGTCTTCTGAGAGACAAATTCTGTCTTCCAGGGACAGTTTTGACTTTCTAAGCCAGACTTATGTGGGTGTATTGAAGGGTCTGTAATAATCCACTCAAGATCTCCAATAAGCTCAAAGAAGTTTAATCTGAAAGCTGCACCTTGTTTCCTTACTGTAGGAAATAAATCCCCCTCCTCCTTTTTTCCCTTCCCTTTGCAGGTCAACTTAAAGGCATGTTTTGACTGCCTATGAGACGTTACCTCCTCTGACCCTAAACATTGTGAAACGATGTTAGCGCTTGTGCGGGTTCTATAACTTGCAGTTATTCTAAGACCATCTGTTTCAGTTCGTGCTGCTCATGTCTAGCCATGAAAACAACATGGAGCTCTTTTCTGAGCCACAACAGAAAGGAACAACGTATCTTTCAATCATGTTGGACTAAGTACAGAAACTCCGTCAGTCACACACAGGCCACTTAAAGGGGACTTTCATTCACATACCGTTTGTGGATGGAAACATTCCCAAAGGATCTTTTCTTCTTTCATTTCCTCATTCACAAGTTTTATAATATCCTTATAATATCATTATAGACAACTAAAGTCAGAATTATCATAAGTATAAAACGCCAAAGTTCCTCTACAAGCTCACAAGGAAAGTACTGAGTGCTTAATGAAAATGTGGTTTAGTTGGTAAGATTAAATATTAACACAAAATATTGTGCAAAAAAAAGCAAAGTATGGTTTTCTTTGTCTTTCAAATGTGAAGTCTATAAACCTCTCACATTAAAACATACAGAGGAGTAATAGTTTTTTTCTGCGCATATGTCTATAAATATATATTTGAATACAAATATACAGTATTTGCAAGAAAATATAATTTAATACACCTGAATACCAAAATGCCCAGGTTCACCTGCAGACAGTCTCTCACACAGAAAAAAGTGCATACAAACTCAGCCCTCTATGGAATGGATTGGTGGAACATCGTTGTACAGCTCACTCTTTGGTGGTAGATGTGAAAATATTTAGCTAATAGTGAAGAAGCTGTTGTGGTTCACACAACAGATCGCACACAACAAGGCAAGGCAGTGATTCCCCCTTGTTTTTGCCTGGGCTGGGACTTGAAGTAGCATTGGACGAGAGGGACACTTCTCAAGCCACTGTGAACAGAACTCACCCAGTCAGGTTCTCTGTTCTGCTTCGGCTTCATCCCTGGAATGTGCCAAACTCTGGAGCCCAGATACAAGCATGACCAACTCCGCCCGAACTCTGGAGTGCTGCAGACTCAGTCAGTGTGCAGTCGAACAAGTGAGGACGTCATTATGCTCTTGTGTACAAATCCAAATATATGTGATTTTTAGGAAACATGAAACACTTGAAGGAATACTGTTTTTTTCCATTTTTAAAATCACAGCCAAATAGCCATGGTGGAGGGTGGGAAAACAGGGCTTTGAGTGATGTGACTCCTTCCAGTCGGACTTGGATATCTCCGAGGACCTGGGGTTTTGGTTGGAGGAAGCTGTGATCATTGGGCTTTAAGTTTCTTCCTCGACAAATGCTGAGATAAGTATGGGAGCCTGGTGGTGTTTCTCCAGTCCTTCAGAGGAAGGAAAATACATGTTTACTATTTAATTACTATGTTATTTTTGATCAAAACTATATTTGTAAAGGCATTGTAAAGCCCATTTAGGACTTCAGGAGATACATTTTTCTAGCAATTAATGAAACAAAAAAAATCTGAGTAGTTTGTTTTGAATAATTCAGTGTTTGCCATTTGAAATTTCAAAAGAGTTTGATGGATCCTTATGTCTACTTTTCATGCAGTTCAAAACTAGCTTTGTATTGTATTTTAACATCTCATATGAAACTGTAGCAAGAATTATATACATACAAAGAAGGAAAAGTATTGTGATCAGTTGTACCTGAACTCAGGTGTAAATAAGATTGGTAATGAAATTTACCCAAATACCTTACAAGAATAATTATTATTTGAATCAAAAACGTTTAACTGTTGAGCTGTAACTGGACCGTTCATAGGAGGTCTTACAGATGTGCTGTGATACCTTGTGACAGATACCTTTATTGTAGGTGTTTCTCTTTGTGATATGTGGTGATGTGTACCTGGGCTTATTGTCGGTGGAGTTTGTTCCAATGGTTCCATTCGTGCATCACTGTTCCTCACACCCAGTGCCACTGTAGGCCTCTGTGTCCTGCTGCTGGAACATATACTGGGAACAGCAGGAGAGTAAGGATAAGGAACTGAGCCACTGACTGACTATGGCTTATTCATTAGTGATTCTGACCATTCTGCTCATAACCTAATTTACTCTTCTTAAGTGAACCGATGTTGCCCAGTTCATGGGCCTACGTAATGACATCATCCAATGACATGTTTGTTTGACTTGGGTGCTTGCTTGGGTTTCTTTTTTTGGGGGTGTGAAGGCCAGAAGTTCTAGTTGGTTTGGCAAATTGTCTTGGCAAATTCCATGCTGACTGATTAACAGTGGGAGGTTTTGCATGAAACAGGAAGTTTTGCCAGCAGAGTAGAATAATATCAGAATCAGATAATATACAAAATCATTTAACTGGCCAGCAGGCATTAAGAAGTAAATAAATGCCCCTCCTCATCTATCATGCACATGAGTCTAACCAGCATCGTGAACAGCCCGTCCATTTTCCTTTCTGTGTTGAGTAGCCACATGTACCATCTTCTTTGTCTGTACACCTTTATTTCTTGCAGTTGTAAAATTACGACCATGACTGATCAACTCTGACCATTCCTCACTGACTCTTTTTTTTAAGGTCTGTAGCTCTGCGTGCAAACTCATGATGGTGTATTTTTTTTATGTAGCAAACCAAATGTAAAATAAGATATTCCTACTCACGGATTTCAGGTTGGCCTCCATGTCTGTGAAGTTCCATTCACTTAAAGGCAGGTTAGGATTGAATGGCTGTGGATTAGAGGGATATTGTTTTTTTCAGTCTTGTCAATACAGCACATATCCAGTTATTTTGCATTGACATCCAATAAGAGGCTCATATTCACAAGGGCTTTCCACAACGAAACCAGGAATGAAACCTTGAGAAGAATTCTACAATCAGACCTACATAATTACTCTGTAATGGAACCTTTGAAAACCTTCTTCAGTAAAACAATGGACTAATTATTCGATGATATGTTTTCAGAAGAGTACTGGGCTGCTTTGAAAAGCCAGGTCTTTAATAGAACATCTTCTGTCCTGCCTGCTATTGGTGTCTCAAAGACATGACCCTGTCCCACTTAAATGAAAAAGCAGAATGAGAACAATAAACATAGATAAAAACAAAACAATCACTGGCAAGCTTGTCCCAGCAACACATTGAATTGTATCCAAGGAAACAGGTTCACCAAGTAGCTTGCAGTGCTTTCAAGTTAAATGTCTGAAATTCTGGTTGTGTAGGTATGAACAGGCCCTGAGAAAGCAACTGATGTTGTCAATAGGACAGAGAAAGCCATTGTGTTTCAAGGTCGTATTTAAAGGAAGGTAAGCTATACCACAGATTCTGTAGATCATCTGATTGTCAGTGCTACTCTTAACATTGAAAGTTCTGCCTCCCTAACGCTGAAAATGAAACAGTATAACCTGAAGTCACAAAGAAGAGTAATTAAGTACACCTGTTTTAATGGGTGTTCTGTAGCTAGAAACAGAAAGATACAATATAGTGAAATGGATGTTCTGCACTGTGCTTAGGAGGGAAGATTGGCTCTGACCTTCTGCTTGGCCTAAGGAATTGGGGACTGCACTTACGTCCATGTTGGCTGTAGTCTCCATGCCCTGCTGGTGACTCCTCAGAAGCAGCTGCAGGTCCTCCAGACTCATGTCAACGTTCTCCACACTGTCCGGGACCTCTGGCCTGGAGGAACACCAGGCAGGTGGTCTTATGTTATAAATGCCACTATTAATGGTACGGTCACCACAATGAAGACAGCACAGGGTATATTCCTATAAAGTACAGCATCTATAGCACAGTATATTTTAAGCATTGTATAACTAGCAACTTTAATTGTTTTGATTATCACTTTATATAACTACTTAAGTGGGAAGCCCTGCCACAGATTAAACCATTAAGTGCCGATGTTGTTTAGGTCTCCTTTCCACAGTAACATACACGTACGTTTTTGTGTGTTCCACATGCTTTCGGCCTAGGCAGGCACTTCGGACTCATGAGGAGACACACAATAGGAGAGGATCTATAGGAGAAAGCCTATCAGCCCTCCCATCTGCAGTTTATAGCCAGGAAAATCGATTGGCTTGTATTCACCAGTTGAGCATTTACAGAGAAAGCCAATAATCGATCTCTGCACTAGCATGCACTTCAATGATTAATTCTTCAACATTCCATTTCCTTTCAAATCAATCTGAATTTTTAGTGGTCAATCAATGAAGGGGCCATTAACCCCTGTAAATAATCAGGTAATTGTATAGAATTATGCCCACTGACATTTGTAATGTTTGTGTATCCTATATCATTACATAGGACTGTATGGATTTGTACATGTGAATAAGCATTTGTGTGTACATCTATATGTTTTTGCATATAAGAATTTGTTTTCATCTACATGTGGAGAAAAAAACATGAATTTATGCCAACAAAGCAGAGACTTGCAAAGTAGGGACCAAAATCATTGCTTCTGTGTGTGAGTGCATGCATGTGTGCATGTGTGTGCATCTGTGTGTGCACACCTGTGTGTGCGTGATTGTGAGCTTACCTCTCCAGTGCAGGTCTCTTGCCCCTCCGTTCTCCTGCTCCTGAGCTCCGGCCCTCCAGGACGGACTGCACCATGGCGACAGGCAGGATAGGGGGCTCAGCACACACCTCACAGGAGCCCATTGGAACATTCTCGCCTCGCCCACGGACCCCTGGGCTTACCGGCTCCTCCTTGATAAGCATCAAGCACTTCTCTCTGAGGAAGACAGTCGTTCACTCACCACAAGCTTGCTGATGGGAGCATTCACACACCTGCATGACACTGATTGGATCATTCAAACACTGAGTACATTCTTATAGGAGCATTCACACTCTTGCTGCACTCTGAATGGATCATTCACACAACAGACAGCACCTGAGTACACACCAACAATTCTATATGATGTATGCATTGGCAAAAAAAATCTATGAGCAACAAAATAACTAACCAAAGTGCTATCTGATTACAGCAGCTATTCAAAAGGAAGAGACCAGAGCAGCAACTGTTGGTGACACAGTGCTGAGTGTGACTACGTAATATGACCAGAGGACAAGGGGTACATTTTAGTATTGCACTCAGTCTATTTCTCTGTTGTGTGGACAATTACTACCACAACTGCATTGTAGATGCTACAGCCCCACAGCTATACCGTTACCTTGACTCCTCCGTCTGCACAGGCATTCCCAAGGAAGGCTGTGACATTTCAGTAACATCTGATATGATTGGTCCTCCAGCCAGTGCATTGTTATTGGAGCAGGAGGCAGTGTCTGTGGACGGCTGTAGAAAGACAGATTGAGTATGAGATCACTTGTGATACTGTGCTCTGTGGGCCTTATTTCTGCTGTATGGAAAGATTACCCATAATGCCACTGTATATGAATGATCACATACAGGTTGGACAGGGCCAATATGTACAAGCACCAACTTTGACTGGGCTTCTCAGCTGAAACAAAGTTGGAATTAACCACTAAGCACTGAGTTCCAAGAGTCAGTCATGTCATTTCCACTTTTGCTGTATGTTTGATGTGATTGTGCCGTCCTGTCCCCCTGGCTAGCCATTATTAGATGGTCTTTGGTGCACAATGATGATGTCATGGGCTGTGGCCCTAAAAATATATGCATACACCACAGCTGTGGTTAAAATGGTTAATATGGATGGATAAGATATGAATGTATCAAGGACTGGTGCAGGGGATTGTGTAACACAGGTACCGAAGTGGGAACCGTTACATACCAGTAGTTATCTGCTGAAAGTTGCATATACAAGATTTGGGGTTTATCAAAGCAGGGTACAGGAACCATGGTGATGGCACCATAGAGGTGTTTAGTGCAGGGGAGTTCTTTAAATGTTCCAGGCTGGGCAGTGTAACCACTATTTCCTTAAAGATATTATTGAGACTGCCCATGAATGAATTGGTGCCAAACCAGAAACTAAATTAATTAATTTGTCTACATAGTTAGTTCATGTCAACATACCACAGTCTGTCCCAACCCTATTGTATTTACTCTGGTTAAATATGGGTAACAAAGCATGGTGAGGAAAATGGAGGGTGGGGTGGGGAACTTACCGACTGGATGTAGTAGGGCTCATGGAGGGGGTCCATGGGCAGGTTGTGGCTGAATTTGGAGGCTGGTGGAGTGGTAGAGCCATCGTCCAGCATGAGAGGCCTGAAAGAGAGTGCAGCATTGAGAAACAAATGTTACTGCCCAGAGAATTCAGTGTGGTGGCTATAATATAAGATAGATGTGCAATGACTGAGACACATTTTTACATATACTTTTTTAAAGAGTAGTCATTGGCTTGATTCTCTCTGTCTATCATGTCTGGACCTGATATTCTTTAGGCATTTGGTGATGGATCAACTTATCTGTCAATCCAAATGTTGTGAGATTGTTTGGTTTCATTATATCTGAATCTCAGATCTGTGTATGTCTCCCTCTGGTGGAATGTCATGGGAAGCCACTAAAAGTTACTCCTGATAAATATCATGTGGGTATGTCTGAGGGTTAGACAGGTTCTAGAAACTTCAGTGAAGTTCCTGGAGTGTCTGGTAACAATTAAATAACATGATTTTATAACAGAAAGGTTTGAAAAAACCTGATGAATAAATTAATTATATAAATGTCAAAAAGCATGCACTATTTGCCGATAACATGCTGTTGTCTTGTGTAGCTTTGGTAAGATTGAAAATATATACATAGTTACATTGACTTGAGCACAAAATTGTGAAGAATAATTCTCTTAATATATGTGTTATATTTTACCAAGTTATGAATACGTATTGATGGTACTGTATATTCCATGGACAGATCCATAGTTTCAAAGCAATGATTGGAACTTTTATGAGATAAAGTTCAGGTTCCTGCAGGTTATACAAAGTGCTGTCCTAAGCAGGATAGCTTTGAGTCTTACATTTTGCATTGAGTGTCTCTGACACAGTCTATTGTTCTCACCCACCAGTGAATCTTGCTATTTTAGTTGTAATACAGCACACTGTGTATTACTGTCCATGTAGTTATATCAAGTGTGAAATTAACTCAGTGTCCCCATTGTGAGGGCTTCTCACAGTGTGTATGCCTGTGGGTGTATGAGGGTGTTTAAACTGTGTGTGTGTGTGTGTGTGTGTGTGTGTGTGTGTGTGTTTGAGGTTTTACATCAGTGTATGTGTGTCAGTATGGTCACTGTGCACTGCATATGTGTGTGTGCATGTGTGACAGTGAGTGAGTGTGAGTATGTGAATGTGTATGTGTATGTGGGGGTTGTGTATGTGTGTGTATGTGAGGAGGGGGGCTTATGTGTCTGTGTAGTATACTATAATGTGCGTGTTTGGTCACGTGTGTTGTGTGATATTGTGTATGTGTTGAGTGTGTGTGTGAGTAATTCATTTAGGATATGCTGATTTTGGTCTCTTGCTGGATTTGCAGTCTGTAAATTGCTCTTTATACGTCTCCTTCATATGTGTACATGTAGCTCTGTGGCCTGGATTTCAGACCCCAGGTTCAGTTGTGTGTTGGATGAGGGCACTTGCTGCAAGACTGCCCTGTGGGTACACTTACACAGTGTGTCTGAGCTGACAGGGCAGTTCTGTACAAAGCACTGTGTGCCACAGGGTCAGTGGGGGTGCGCGGGTGTGGTGTGGGGGGGGGGGGTGAACAGTCAGCAGGTCTGACTCAGCATTTTGGCCCATTCATCCTGGAAGGGCTCTGTGAGCCTCATCAGCTGACCGCATGCAGCTGAGCTGGGCTTTCATCTGGCAGAGTGTGTGTGTGTGTGTGTTTTTGCGCGCATGCATGTGAGTGTGCGTGTTTGCACGTGTGCACGTACACATTTGTGTGTGTGTGCGCGTTAGGGGCAGAGACAGAAAAGGTTTGTGAGTCTGTTTAATTAAGTGTGCATAAATTTCGTTTTTGGTGTGTGTGTTTGTCAGAATGTGGGTGGATATGAGTGTATGTTTTGGTTGTGTGTGTGTGTGTGTGTGTGTGTGTGTGTGTGTGCACTTCTGAGAGAGACAGAGTGAGGGACACACAGAAAGAGGCAGCACACTCACAGTTTCCTCTTCATTCCCACAGTGCTGGGTGTGTTTGATTGAATCTGGCTGAACAGAAACTGAATCAACTGTAAACAAAAATGAAAAGTTAGAGCCAGTATAGTGATTCACACACACACACACACACACACACACACACACACACACACACACACACACACACACACACAGATTTTTGAAACAAAATCCAGACACATTCATACACACGTGTACAAATGTACACATGTACACACACACATGCTTGTGCATGCAGAATGAACAAAAACACAATAGAACATGGTGAGTCAGCAAGAAAGCTCTGTGATTCAGCGCCCCCACCTCCCCCCAAAACACACACACACACACACACACACACACACACACACACACACACACACACACACACACACACACACACACACACACACACACACAGTGAGTCAGCAAGCAGTGTCCTACCATGCAAAGAAACACACACTGCTAACCTACTACACTCATACACAAGCTGAGTCACTGAGCAGGCACTGTGACTGAGGGGATAAAATTATCGAGTCAATATGGAACTAATTAACTCTCCTCTGCATGACTTTTTCTGCTTTTGCACAATCCCATATTCATAATAAAGTAATGCTGCTACACTAACATAGTGTAGATTTTTCAAACTTCTTTTCCTCCCCAAAAATCAGCTGGTTTCCACAACCAGCACCTCCATTATCATGTAGCCTTTATAAATAAAGTTACTGTTTTGTTCCTTAGAAAATGATCGCATTTATAAACACATAATAAATAGATTTTAGTTCATCCTCATGTAATGATGTGTACCCTTCCTGCATTGTGTAGCATAGCTTGTAGAGAAGTTTGGACTGAAACAGCATTTTCGGCACACTTGAGTGTGTGACTTCTTGTTTTTTTCCTGCTAATATTCAGGTAATGAAATCC
This sequence comes from Albula goreensis, assembly GCA_022829145.1. NCBI lineage: Eukaryota > Metazoa > Chordata > Actinopteri > Albuliformes > Albulidae > Albula > Albula goreensis. The sequence goes on from CM040755.1 coordinate 25,814,423, forward strand.
CGGAGTACTTCCAGTGTTATGTAGTTTTATGTAGTTTTTGAACAGGTGATGTTTATGCCATTTATAATATTGCAATTTTCCCTGTTATTGTACCTCTCTTCAACTATTAATTTCTTTTTCCTGTTTATGAGTATACTTTGACATGTGTTCAGAATTAACTGATGTATAATAACTTCTCTGAAGGAGAAACAGTTTTAAGAGTTCATTTGTAGGGGGTAAGGTCCAAACAGTCCATTGAACAGGTCATGACTGACAGTATTCGGGCATCTTTAAAGTCGTAGTTAGTCAGACATAAACCTGTGAAACATGGGAACATTAGTATGGTGGCATGGGGGGGTGAGGGGGTGAAGAGGAAGGACAGGATTTAGAATCTCTCACCTTGTTCATAACTTTCTGTTGCTGTGTGTGGTTTTGTCTGAGAGACACAACCTCCCTCCAAAGGACTCCATTTTGACTGTGTCAGGACAGGAGAAAGATAGGACAACAGTAACAGTGACAAGAACAGTAATGTAAGTATTTATTGCAAATATAATTGTATAATTGAGTACACATACAGTACTAATACAGTTGACCCTCAATATCCGCAGGTTTTTTTTTTTTTTTTTTTAAAGGTTCCAAAAAGCAAACCTTGAATTTATTGTGCGCTGAGCATGGAAAATTCAAATATTCAACTATTTACGTGGCATTGACATTGCATTAGGTATTATAAGTAATCTGGAGATGATTTAAAGTATATGGAAGGATATGCATAGGTTATATGCAAACACTACAGCATTTTCCATAAGGGACTTGAGCATCCATGGAGTTTGGTATCCATGGGGGTTCTGGAACCATTCCCCAGCAGATACAGAGGGAAGACTGTACACATGTAGAGAGAGATCGTGAGAGATATCCGTGTTCATATTTAAAAGTATTTTTAGAGTATCCTATTGGTGTGTGTGTGTGTGATGAGTGTATGAGTTCATTTCTGGACCTTGGATTGGGCCAATTAAAACAACTATACTAGCAACATCAAGACCTTTTTCACTACAAATTTGAAATTTCTTTTGGCTCCAATGTGAAGAAGGCAAAAAACTTGATGATAATGTTACGGAGTGTACCAAAAACTGGGTATTTTTCTTCTCTGCTAAAACAGTGCACTTTCCCCATGGTCTTCTGTGTTTCACCACGTGGTGTGTGGTAAAGACTGAATATGTTCCTCCAATGAAAATCAAGATGACTGTGTTCACAGTGGTCTGGGAAAAAATCTGTTCATGTTGCACATTTTCACTGTCAATACATATAGTGTGTTGAATTTTGTTTATCTTTTTAAAATATGTTTAGGCTATCTGTAGTCTAAGATGGCTCTCTAATATGTTGGCTCCTCTTATGTGCTGTATTGTATTTGTGGAACAACAAATGTTTTTTTTTTTTTTTTTTCAAAAATACAACTTTATATGTGCCCCATTTCATATTAGTTTAGTTTAGCTCAGTGCAAACACTCATCTTTTCATTTCTGTGTTCCTTTTGTGTTTGTGTTTCTTTCCAAGTCTTGCCACAGTCCCAGCCACATAATCATTGCCATTTTTTCAGTTCATTCCTTTAAGATTCTAGAGTTCCCTCCTTGTGTTCATTACTCTGGGCTCTACCAACATATTTCTTATCTGAGAAATGATGTTTGAAAATGATAATTCCCATCAGGTCCTTTCCAGGTTATTCCTGGGAGTTTGCTAACCAGCCTGTATGCTGGTTATGAATTCCAGAACAGTGGTATCATGTGACAGGTGCACCTGCTCTACCTGTACAGCTAACCCCGTTACAGGGCCACAACATCACCCGAGTGCCTCATTGTTCCGTCAACCAATAAGAGACAATGGGCAAACAGAACATGGCAGAACAGGAAAATGGCGTCCACTTGTGCAAGAGGTTTTAGTTACTCTGACCGTCATCCATATCACTGCACAAGAGTTTTGGAACAAAGAACGCTGTGATTCACTGAGGCTGATGTTGCTATCAGTATCATGGCTATTGACATTTTTACCTGCGTGGGTTATTGTTCTGTAAGAAAGAAACCCTATCAACCAAACTAATGGCAACATAACTAGGTTTTATGAACCTTATAATGGGTTGTCCAACAGTGACCTTTCAATAACAAAACCTCTTTCAACCAATGAAAAGGTTTCCCTCTGTAAATCAAAACAAAATGATTGGTCAAAGTCAGTCAGAGACTGGTAGCATAAGATAGCTACACTTTTTGGAAGTTCATTGTCACATCACCAGTGTATTAATAGGAGCTGTGGGCAGGCTCGGTATGGCAGGAAGTGTGAATGCAAGCAAGTGCAGTGTGCAGAATGGTGTATGCTGTCTGTGATAGTATGGTATCAGCACAGTTATGCTCTCAGTGGTTTACAATATGCAGATGTACATGAGCTGCGCAGGTGGACACACTCACTGTTTCATGTCCTGTATCTGACACTCCATGTTCTCCTGTTGGCTGCGCAGCACCTGGACCTCATACAGTAGCTTGCTCAGGTCCTCCTGACGGTGTGTGTGTGTGTGGGGATGAGTGTATGAGTTCATTTCTGGACCTTGGATTGGGCCAATTAAAACAACTATACTAGCAACATCAAGACCTTTTTCACTACATTTATTTGAAATTTCTTTTGGCTCCAATGTGAAGAAGACAAAAAACTTGATGATAATGTTACGGAGTGTACCAAAAACTGGGTATTTTTCTTCTCTGCTAAAACAGTGCACTTTCCCCATGGTCTTCTGTGTTTCACCACGTGGTGTGTGGTAAAGACTGAATATGTTCCTCCAATGAAAATCAAGATGACTGTGTTCACAGTGGTCTGGGAAAAATCTGTTCATGTTGCACATTTTCACTGTCATTACATATAGTGTGTTGAATTTTGTTTATCTTTTTAAAATATGTTTAGGCTATCTGTAGTCTAAGATGGCTCTCTAATATGTTGGCTCCTCTTATGTGCTGTATTGTATTTGTGGAACAACAAATGTTTTTTTTTTTTTTTTTTTTCAAAAATACAACTTTATATGTGCCCCCATTTCATATTAGTTTAGTTTAGCTCAGTGCAAACACTCATCTTTTCATTTCTGTGTTCCTTTTGTGTTTGTGTTTCTTTCCAAGTCTTGCCACAGTCCCAGCCACATAATCATTGCCATTTTTTCAGTTCATTCCTTTAAGATTCTAGAGTTCCCTCCTTGTGTTCATTACTCTGGGCTCTACCAACATATTTCTTATCTGAGAAATGATGTTTGAAAATGATAATTCCCATCAGGTCCTTTCCAGGTTATTCCTGGGAGTTTGCTAACCAGCCTGTATGCTGGTTATGAATTCCAGAACAGTGGTATCATGTGACAGGTGCACCTGCTCTACCTGTACAGCTAACCCCGTTACAGGGCCACAACATCACCCGAGTGCCTCATTGTTCCGTCAACCAATAAGAGACAATGGGCAAACAGAACATGGCAGAACAGGAAAATGGCGTCCACTTGTGCAAGAGGTTTTAGTTACTCTGACCGTCATCCATATCACTGCACAAGAGTTTTGGAACAAAGAACGCTGTGATTCACTGAGGCTGATGTTGCTATCAGTATCATGGCTATTGACATTTTTACCTGCGTGGGTTATTGTTCTGTAAGAAAGAAACCCTATCAACCAAACTAATGGCAACATAACTAGGTTTTATGAACCTTATAATGGGTTGTCCAACAGTGACCTTTCAATAACAAAACCTCTTTCAACCAATGAAAAGGTTTCCCTCTGTAAATCAAAACAAAATGATTGGTCAAAGTCAGTCAGAGACTGGTAGCATAAGATAGCTACACTTTTTGTGGCATCGAGGAAGTTCATTGTCACACCACCAGTGTATTAATAGGAGCTGTGGGCAGGCTCGGTATGGCAGGAAGTGTGAATGCAAGCAAGTGCAGTGTGCAGAATGGTGTATGCTGTCTGTGATAGTATGGTATCAGCACAGTTATGCTCTCAGTGGTTTACAATATGCAGATGTACATGAGCTGCGCAGGTGGACACACTCACTGTTTCATGTCCTGTATCTGACACTCCATGTTCTCCTGTTGGCTGCGCAGCACCTGGACCTCATACAGTAGCTTGCTCAGGTCCTCCTGACGCACTTTGGTCTCCTCACTCTTTACAATGGACACCTGGAACCACACGTGGTATGCAGACGCAAACAGGAAGAGGAGTCCTCAGCCTCAGAATTCACATAATTCATTCGAGTGTGTGTGTGTGTGTGTGTGTATGTATGAATGTAACCTTTTTAACATTTATTGGAGCATGTGAGTGATTTGCTCACCTTCCTCTTGATGTGCTCCAGAAGATGCTCATGGCCCTGCAGGAAGTACAGGTGCTGAAACTCGGTGTCATCTCTCTCTGGCTTCACCAACCCACTCTGCTCAATGTTTACCACCTTCCTGAAACCGTCTGAAAGCGAAAGTACGGGTTAGGGCATGGGAAGGTATCTATACCACCTTCCTGCGAAACCAAAGGCAGCCCTGGTGATTGCCATCTCCAGCTCCTCTTAGACTGGGATTGTACACCCCTGGGTTAGACCACACAAACACACAAATGCATACAGAGAGCCACACTCACAGAGATAAAGAAGTCCGCTTATTTACACATACACCTGCATGAGTACACATATATGCATTTTTGACCTCCGATCCTCTTTGCCCATGGTCTCAGTTGAGTCTGAGACCATGGGCATGTTCTGAGTATAGTAACTTACTCCTTTTGGATGAAACGTAGAGGTGATCTCATATATTAAATTCAATAGAATGGTACTCACACATATTAAGCTGTCGAACAAAGCTTGCCATGTTGTTGTGCTTGAAGTACTTAGGCAGAACCTCCTTGGCAAATCTGCCCTGGTCAAACACATGGAAGCTGGTGCCAGTCTGGAGGGGTAGAGAGCAGGAAATGGATCAGAACATAGGAGGACCATCACAGCCTGCAACATGTGATCACACCATTATTCCTTATAGCTTTTGTTCCTTCAGAGGTTACCTTGTATTATGTATAACAGCTAGTTTATCACAGAAACCCATTTTGACCTGAACATCCAGTTATCCTTGTAAAGTATGTGTTCTGCAGAATAAAAACTCATGCATTTTAAAACGAGCCCCAAAGGGTAGCATTTAATTGGATATGTAAACATCAACTGCAGGGAACAACTCTGTGTGCCTTGGGTAGTTAAGTGAACTGTAACCAAATGAAATTTGTCCAGGATGGAGGTGGTTGGGGCTGCTGGTTTGATGAACAGATTGGACAGCTGTAGTTTCATGTTTCAGTTGTTTCGAACCTCCTCTGGCTCCTGAGTTTGTGTGATGAGCAACAGCCACATTCCTTTCCATGACCCATAAGCTCTTGTTTCCACTAAAAGAATCACTTTCCCGCCCCACCCAGCTGTGAGAAAGAGCTAGGCTGAGTCATACAAAGTGTTCAGAGGAGACTTCCCCTCTCTCTTTTTTGTCTTCCATAGTGAAATTGGATTTTAATTGCTTACAAAACTCTCACAATATTAGGCCGCCTCATCTAATAATATTATATAGTCTTAGTGATCAATGGGCAGGATTATCTCATACCATCCCTGCAATAGCACTGTCTGATAATTAGTTTTGTTTTGAAACCAATTCTTTTGCTATCTGCGCTTGCACATGCCTTCAGTCTTCAGCTAAATATTTATTTAGCCCTGCTTATTGGAAACAATAATGATAGCAGATTTAAGAAACCCATTTGATTGAAATAGCTTACTGCTATAAAAATATAGTAATAGTAATTATAGTAATATTACAAATAAGTATTTAATTTTACTGAGAATGTATAACAAGCGCTGTTATGGGTTGATAAAGTCATTTTATGGCCTCATGTTTAATCATAAAATGTCAGAATTATATTAGCTTTGGATCTGACGCAGTAACATGTGCTTTTTGACTCTCAGCCTTCTTTCCCTGGCTTTTTGTATTAAAAATGTAATTAATTTGTTTATTTAATTAATATTTATGTCTCTGAAATAAAATTAATGTAAATGCCAAGAATGTAGAGGCCAATTAAAAAGGTAATTAAAGGTAATTTATAATTAAAGGTAATTAAAGTAAATAGTAAATTCATTGTAGATAGCATTTGACATTGTACTGACTGCTATAACACATGGACTATATATTACATGTACTACAGCTAATAGCTGCCACTGCTTCAACTACTACTACCACTAAAACAACAATAACATTATTATTAGTAGTAGTAGTAGTCGTAGTAGTAGTAGTAGTATTAGATATTATGATTGAACTGTACTCTTGTCTGGGTCAGGGCTGCATTGACTCTGTTTCTCTGTATTCTCTCAGACAAACAGTGCCTTGGAGGCCTGCTCTATGTGCTGGAGCTCCATACAGCATGCTCTGCTCCTTCAGACCCCAGCTGCAGACCCACACCTGCTCTCTCAGTGCAGTGCATGGCCCTGTCAGCACTGTGCCGGAGCTGTCTGCGTGTCAGGGGAATGAGAGGGGACCTCGCCGCCCTCTGCCAGACCTCTGCCTCCCCGTGTAATAAAACTGTCCTACTATGAGACTTTTACCCCCTCTAGCACTTTAACACCCTTGTCCCGAAAGAAATGCACTTTGTGTTGTAAGTCACTCTGGATAAGAGCGTCTGCTAAATGCCTGTAATGTAATGTAATGTACTATCTACTACCCACAGCACTGAAACCTCTGCTACACAGTGAGTAGACTAAAGGCCTGGTCACACTAAAAACTATGGAGATAATTATGAGAGTTTGATAAACCATACACCAGGATAAGCATCTGATAAACAATAACAGTACTGATCTACAATAACACATTGCCATTACAATAAGCATATGAAATACCTTAAGAATAAACCTCCCTTCAATAACAACATTAGCCATTCGATAATCCATAATGACAACCAGTTGATAACAATAACAATATATACTAACCAGATTATAACAATGATTGTCCGGCAAAACGGCATTAACCATCAGGTTAGCCATAGCAATAGCCATTTGAAAAGCCATAATCATAGCCATCTGTTGTTTGTTCGCAGTCATAACAGGGGACAATTTCAAATCAATTTGAAAATACTTATCAATCATTCCCTTCATCTGTGTTAAACATTATTAAAATATATACATATATATATATACAGCAATTTTATGTAATGCATTATATTTTCGTATTACAGTTAACATTGCTGTCACACCTACTATTCTCAGAGCTGAACGCACCTCCCCAAGGCTAAAAAGTTTAAGGCTGCAGGTTCCATTCTCACATGAAGAGCTAACATTGCATCCTTCAGGAAAGTGCTGAAGCAGAATCATTTAACTCAGTATCCAGCCACACAAATCAAAACAGAGTAACAATGCAAGCCTTTTTTTCACTACTAAAGTACTAAACAGTAGTGAACTACTAAACAGAAAAAACATATCCCAGTTTCCCTTGATTACTGGGATACATTTATCATTTCATTCTCAGTCACAATGGTTGGTCTCAGCTTGACTCCCAGATCGGTTTGGCCCAGAGGACATATAGCATTGCAAAAAAATGAGCTGGTCTGGTAATAAGATGTTCTGGAAAGTCTTTTAATTCAAAGTATATCACCTGCCAGTCTGCAGACCCCCGGTGACCCAGGCCAGAGATAACCTCACCAGGAGAGCCTTTCAAGTGGAGAACATTGCACTGGAATCCAGAGCTGCTGGCATTCAGACAGTGCATTCCTGTCCCTCCCTTTTCCTAGGAAAGGGCACATATTTCCATGCCCTGCCTATAATAACAACCATGCAATAAATACTGTGATGTATTAGCGGATATTCACCTTCTGTAAATATTCAACCTGTTTATATGAGACACTTAGCCTGTCGTATATAGCATTTCGTATATAGGGTTGAACCCTATCCGGCCTTTTATCATTATAACCAAATGATTTTTATAAAAACTAAACTATTGTTTGCCAGTTTCTGATCTATACCGGTACCACCCTTTTTCTATGAAGCAGTCTGTGAAAACATTGATATCGTCCAGGAGTCCAGGGTATGAGAGGTGAACCAGGCTAGACCCAGGGCACATTAGGGCCAGGGACAGGACGGAGGGCTCCATCCAGCACTCACCGCACTCCAGCAGATGAGGTGGTTGGTTTCGGGGTCCTCCACCAGCGTCCAGAGTTTGGTGAGGAAGGCTGGGACGTTGCTGGCGTAGCCTCCGTCCATGCCCAGAGAGCCTGGGGACTCCTGCATGGCTGCGCCGGGCGTACTGTGGGGTGCGGGTGTTGGCGTTGCGGTCGGCGGCGTTTGTATCGGCGTGGCGGCCGGTCCTATTCCATGGCGGGTGGCGCGCGGCCGATCCTCTGCTGACTGACTCGCGCTCTGACCCAGTCCTCCGGCCATATCAGTCCCCTCTGTTTCCCCCGCTGCCCAGCGTCAGCACAAAGCGGGCCGCTGCCTCACCACCACATGCCCGCCCCAACAAAGGGGCCCCCAGAACGGCACAATGCAGGGGAAGGGGGGGCTGCACAAAGACACCCACACACAAAAGGCTGAATAACAGAGCACAGTCACGCCGCTCAGCACAATACCCCTGCAAGGGCAGCCCAGCTCACCCTCACTCAGCGCTGAAAAGAGAGAAAGAGTGTGTACTGTACCGCAGAATGAGTGTGTGAGTGTGTGCTTGTGTGTCCATCCATTAACTGTCAGAGCTGCCTGCCATAAAGCCATTTGTTACAATACTTGTTTTCAATGAACCAAGCTCAACAAGTCCCCCCTACACACACACACACACACACACACACACATCCCACCTGGGGCATGGTTTTCCTGGAGCTCACAAGCAGGCTGAGGTGGGGTTGGGAGAGGGGGTTACAGAGGTAGAGGTGGACACTTGCCCATGAGAGAAAGCCACAGAGGGGGTATGGAGGGGGCAGCTGGGACATGCGGTATTAATGGGTAAAAGGTCACACACCCCCCAGTACACATCTGGACACATCTGCACGGTATCCCCATGACAACCAGCAGGGTGAGACAGAGCAGCCTTTCTTTCACTCTCACATTTCACAAACAAGCTCACAAGTTAATATAGGCTGTATTTTGATACCACTGATATCTGTTTATGCTAATCATATTTCAAGAAATATTTCCTTTCATTGATAATTGTGTCCATGAGTGTGCAGGTGGGTGGGGGGTTTGTAGGCCCATGTTGGCTAGGGCAATATTATGTTTGTGTTTAAACGTCTTCATGCGAGACCATGGGAAAGATTTTTTGCCATAGAAAATGCGCATTAGAAAATACTGCTTTTACATTGTCAGTCTGAGAAATCAGTAGATTTTTATTTATTTTGTACACATATTCCAAATATTTAGAATATTTAGAATATTACAGCTCCTTTCTTATGGCTTTTTACCTTGTAAAACACTTTGGGGCACTATATAAAATAATGTATAAATATGATACAAATTATTTATTACAATCTATAAATTATTTACTATTACAATATTAAAGTTTATAAGTGAAATATATGTTTACGATTATGGTTATGTTTATGGTGATGACTATTAATGTTATTGTCGTTGTTGTTTATTACTTGTAACAAGGCGTTAAAAGCTGTGTGAACTAAGCAATTTCATCAACACCAAGACCATGCAACCTCTTCTGCTATACCTAAACCTTCTACTACAATACCATACAAACAACATACCACACAACATAAAATGAGCATCACAGATAAGGATCTGTAATGCTCCTCTCTTTACCTGAGAATGCCTGAAATTTATAAGTCACCTCAGTGACACACATACCTACGTTTGGCACATTCTACTCAGCTGTATATCCCAGTGGGTACATGTCAAATGTAATTCATTTCTGACTCAATCATCATTTATGTATATTTACATTCTCATTTATTGCACATGCCCTATTTTTGGATGGCTGGGTTCACCACCTTCATTTTGATGGTGCATTATGTAATCAAGCTCTACCCATCTTTTTTTCTTCTAAAAATATTAGGTTGTTGATCTAACCCATCTTACTCCTTGCTCCTTCTCAGTACCTAATCAGTGGCGAGTACACAGACATTTGAACTTTGAACTACAAGCAGATTAAAAATAAGAGCCAAGATGCTGTACTTGGTTATTTTATTTCTGTACTTGGTTATTATTAATTCTGAACTGTAATAAAAAAGCATATTAAATTAATTTACCAGTGACAGTGATTTTTAGGTGGATCAAAGTCTTCTTTGAACAACATGGATTTGAAATTGCTTATCATTGGCACTGATTCCAGGCAACCGTAATACAAAGGAACCTTTGGAGCGCAATAAAGTAGGACCATTTCCAAATTAGGATGTCTTGCATTGAAAGGCACAATAAAAAGGCAGTGAGGCTGAAAACCACAGTGTTGAAACTACTGAATGATTTAACTGCTGCAAAGGAAACTCAGTGGAATACTTGCAGAAGTATATGTGCTCCATGGCAACACTTTTCAAAGGGATCCCTGCTCTCCCTCCAAACTTTAATTTATATACTGACATATGTTCCCTAAATATAAAGGTCCAACCTCAAACATTGCTTTTACCTTAGATGTTATTGATACATCTAGACATCTAGACATATGAAATGGCCATGCATGGTATTCAGAGGAATACAAGGTTAATGCTGCACTGTGGCATTGATTAAATGTGGATGCATCAGAGTCACAGAATGTGACTCTTATTAGACAGGTCAGGATCATAGTGTTTTCTCTATGTCCCAGCCTCTTCCCATTCCTTGCTCCCCATCCCACACTACCCCTCCCCTCTTCTACTCTTCCTCCATTCACTTGTGCACAGTGCATGTCCAGGGGTGGGGCTCCTTGTGCGTTTTCAGGGTGTACCTCCACAGACAGGGGCAGTTGTTGATGAAGGCCCGCACCACACGGTGTGCCACCACACAGTAGCAGTGCACCTCTCTCAGGCTCCTGCAGCGTTCAGCCAACTCCACCAGCGCCTGGTCCAGCTCCAGGGATGAGGTAGTCTGCAATACCAGCTTCTCTAGCGTGGCGCTGTAGTTCTCCGCCGCAAACGACACCTCGTTCACCAGGTATGTGTACGTGATCAGCTCCAGGTCCCGCACGGGCATGCTGGGCCGCAGGATCTTCAGGAACATTTTGGCGGGCAGCGTGTGGTTCAGCACCATGTTGATCTGGAGGAAGGGGTGGCGCTGGCGCAGGGCATCCCAGAAGGCGTCGGAGATGGCGGGCACATACTTGTCGTTCCGCTCGCAGTAGAGCTCCAGCAGGGTGAACGGGGGCCTGCGCTGGTCGAAAAGCTCGCCCAGCACCGTCTCCGACAGGCTGACATAGAAGGCCCCTAGGGCCCTCAGCTGCGGGCACAGCTCCAGCACCTCCCGCACGGTCTCCATGGTGACATTGCACACCAGCGTCTTGTTGTTGATGTATAGCTGGCGGAGGTCCGGGCTGCGGCGGGCCACGTTTCTGATCAGCGAGTCGCTGAGGGTGAAAGGCATGTCGCGGAAGTCAACCTGGCGGAGCGACAGCCCGCTGTCGTCATTCAAGATCACCGCCTCGATGCTCCGCAGGATGTCCTCGCCTGAGTAGAAGAGCGGGAAGTCCCCGGTACAGGAGACGCAGAGCGCGCTCAGACAGTTGGTCGGGACCGTGGCATAGTTCAGCACCCGTATCGCCATGGTGCGGCTGGCCACCTCCTTCGGGTGCCGGATGGAGACCTTCAGGTGTCTGACCAGCCTCAGCAAGTGGCTGAACTGAAGCAGGCCATGGTCCTCCATGCCAGATTCACACCTGCAGGGCAAACACAGGTACACTGTGCATCAGAATACAGTACATGTCAGCATGCCTGTCCTTCAAACTCATTCTTTATTGTTACTCTCTTAGGCACATCACGCTTAGTTACATTACAAAACCGGGAGAATGCATGACATCTGAAGTAAAAAAGGCATTTTTATCACGGCAACAACTGATGTTTGGTCTGAGAGCTTTGCTTTGTTCATTTATTTTTCATTTTTAAACGAGTTACTTGTAAAGAGATCAATGAAAGATTTCTTTTGATGTTTTACAGAAAAATGAACCACATGAATCTAAGAATGCTGTACAGGCAAGAGATCCAAGGGTAGATTTGATAATTTCACTTTACTCCTTTGAAAACTTGTTGATGTTCAAGAATTATGGAAAGGGGTGTCAATTCTGAACTTTCATAATCAATAGACAGTGTGATTGGTTTTGGTTTAATACCTTTGCGAATATTAAACAAAGTAAGAGGACAGATATTTGCTGTTCACTCTTACCGAACTAATGTTGCACGTTGGCGGAAACAAATTTTTTGGTGGATATTTAATTATACTTAAAATTGATGCTTCTGACATTATGCGGCTAAACACATTATAATTGATGAATTAAGAAAGATGAAAAGCTGGTCATAATTGCAAGTTGCAAGTTTGGCATGGGCATGTTTGGGCATGTTTGTGACTCTGGGTCATCCATTGCTAAAACTTAATTTTAGATTAATGCATGTCCCCCAACTAACGAACGTTAATTGTACATGCAAATATATGTGACAACTGGACGTGTGTATAAATGACAGATCAGTACTTCACAGGATCAAAATCACAGCAATCGTTTAGGGTCCCCGGGACCGAGGTTGAAAAGCGGCACACAAGAAGCAGTGAACTCACGCACCTGACGTCAGTGTAGTACCAGATTGAGGGGTGGGTCATGGTTTGGGACCATGTCTTGCACACCAAGGAGGCGCTGTACCTGTCCCATAGCGTCAGGTAAGAGAAGATATGTGCTAGGATCTCCTCGGGAAACTCCATTTGTCAGCTGTCTAACAAAACACAGGTAGTAGATAACACAGATAGCTAACATCTAGCTATAACTGCTTGAAATAGCAAAGTTCACCCACCACAGGTTTCATTTTCATATTCCTTGCGGCAACAATTCATTGAATATTACTCACCATATTAACCTTAAAAGTGACAAGAAAAAAAAAACTTACTGGGTGACGGGGAATTTCATGACATTTTTCAGGCGTCCACCACAAACATTGACCAAGTTGCTACGTACGTTTTTCCTTATACGTCACAGAAATTTGCAACACTTATCGCTGCAAGCCAATCGAGAATCGGCAGTGGTTTATATTCACCAATCAGGCTGTGTCTTCTGGCCTCCATGCACCCAATAAGATTTCTTGAAATTATTACTGTACGTTCGTGGTCTTGTGTGTATGTATGTGTGTGCTTAATAATAAATCGGGTGCCTCAACACAAACGTTTGTGTGGTAAGTTGACGATTTTACATTAATAATTTTAATTTTGCTAAACAAGACAGTAAACTTTCAACTAATAGTTATGGTAAACTGGTTAGCCAACAACACCTTTGTTTTGAAAGACATTCGTTGATTGCTAAGTATTTTAATCCTACAGCTAACGAGTCGCTAGCCATACGTCTTCCCCGACTAGTTAGCTTGTAGGTCGCTAATAGAATTTATAAGAACCGTACAGTGAAAACTACCTTGTGGCAGCATAAGAAAACACTGTTTAATTTTCGTTTGTATGTATAGTTCTGCTTATAAAAGAAGCTGCTTTGTGTAAAATAAGAAGAGTTTGGAATTTTAACTGGTGATCTGTAGCTCGCTCACGTTAGCTAGGTGCGCTTAATTTCCCACACTGAAAACATGAAGTTGCTCAGTCCAAGAAAGTTTCGGAATTTCATATGTCATGTGATGCATGGCAAACGCTAATGCGGGGGAATGTGACTGCAAAGCGTAGGCATCTAGTTAGCTAGCTAGCAAGAGAGCTACCTGAAAATGTCAGCACTTGCTCGCTAGTTGGCGAGGGTTCTGGACTGTAGTGCCAAGCCAAGTTTTTCATGTCGGCCTCCCATCTCCAATCATTTCCTGTACGCGAATGAAAAATGTTCAGTGTGCACCTTTGAAATGTTAAGCCTTTCAGCTAGTCATGGGGAACTCCACAGTTTAGAGTTGTCACGTTGTAAAATCGTGCTGGGCCAGGGCTTCACTCGAAACGGGGTTTTTAGGGTGGTGAGGTTACAACCGCCTCTTCGTAGTAGTCAGCAGTATTCACTGTTGGTAGCTATTACTGTATATTAGTGGAATTGTGCATAGGATTTACATCATGTCACCTGGCTAGCAGATGCCGCCAAGAAAAATGAGGAAATGTTGATTTTGTTTTCGCAGTCCAAGGTACGGTGACATAGGAACGTTAAGGTATGGCTGCAGTGACGCTGCGTAAATGTCTTTCACATAATTATGTCACAGTCTCAGTCACCGCAGCTGCTCGTGAGAAGTACAGCGACACATGAAGGGGATAGTTCAAAACTAAGTGGTAATATTCACCACATTTCATTTTGTGTCGCCACCTTTCGTGATTACACCGTTATATTAGTTCAAAACAAACGTGCACTTACAAGACAGTGTGAACTTAATAAATTGTAAGGGATTTTTGACTGGGTGTTTGAGGTGGTACTGTCTGGTACCTAAAATTTTCATACCTCAACATGCTCAAAACAATCAAAAAGGATGTGGTTTCAGTTTGACTTTCGCTTCTAATGTGCGTCACCTATAATTTAACCAGGAATTCAGCCACAATCGCGATCCAACCCAGCAAAACTTCATTGTTGGAGAAAGAAGTTCAGTAATTCGTTTTCCTTTGCTACTGTTTTTGCCGTGTTTGATTTCAGCGTACAGTCAGAAAACATTGCAAAACTGTGTTTTCATGTAACGTCTAATTTAACCACTTTGAGAAAGTTATTGTCATAGATATTACTTCTGTCTCCTTGTTCTGTGAAAACCGGAACTCTGTTTTTTCACACAGGAGTCTATGGTGGACGTGAGGCTAGGACAGTGTATTTTCATTCCAGAGGGTCTTGTGAATTGAATTATGTTGTTTTTGATGCTGAATGAATTTCTGCAGTGGACCATGCAGTGGTAGGGAGGAAGTCTGTGCCGACGGAAATCATCTGACGGTGATGTTGAAACGATGGACAAGACAGTTGGAAAGGTAAGGCTTCATCTGCCCGCAGTATGGGGCGGTGCCTGTCACTGAGTGACAGCGCATGGGAAGTTGCAACAATGGCTAGATCTATGCTGCTTTGCACATACTATTTGTTAAGATCTTGACGTGAACAATTACTAATTAATGTTATATTAATTAGTACATTGTTGAGTGCCCGATGTTACAGCATTCTGCATGTGTTCCTAATTCTGCAGAATAAGATATGACACAAAGCACTATTATATTATCAAGGACCACCAAATGACCACAATTAACAGAAGCTTCTCTAACCATTTTGAAAATAACTTTATATTACGTACCTACGCTGTCCCAAAATTCTTGAGAAAAAGGTATGTGCTTTGTGTCTCAATTGTTACAGATGATGAGGATGTGTAAATGTCAGCTGTGTAAATGTATCTTGTTCATTTATCTGTGATGTCACAATTGAGGGTTTGTTGACATATTTGATTGATAGTTTCACTTCAAATTCTTTCTATGATGTCATGATTTTACATTTTATCATGGTATGGGCCATATTCCGTCATGGATTCCTATAGACTCGTTAGAATGTATTGCATGTCATTTTGCTGTTTTGTCATTAAAGATTCAATGAACCATAAATGTACAAACAGTACAAACAAAACCTATAATCCCTAGAGTTGTTTCAAATGACAAAACTGGGCATAGTAGGACTCTGCACAATACACATCTGTTGGGTATGTTGTGGTTTTCCTGAGACATGGGAATTTAGTACAGGAGCTTATGTAGTAGGTGGCAGTGTGTTGTTGTGGTAACCTAAGGGTTGCAGGTCAAGTCCCTGTGCCAGGCACTGTGTGTATTGTTTGCAAGTAAATCATGACATGGTGAAAATAAATAATTAGGACTTCAACTTTTTGATTATAAAAAGTTTGAATTTGATGTTTAAATGTACACACACTTTCAGTTACTATAACTGTTGCACAGCCCAATGGTGTGTTAAATAAAACAGCTGTTTTGCTTTTAAATGTGTTAAAATGACTGTGTTGATGAATTACTGCCTGGCTTGATAAAACTGCACATTTCAACATTATGCCTTAGACATTCCACGCTGGAAAAAAGTGTGCAATTCATTAGCATAATAGGATGAGATGTTGTCCTTACCAGCAATTATTTCCAATTTATATCTAAAACCCTGGCCTGTCTACTTCCAGCATGTTGAATTTTAACAACAGCTTTGTTATATGTAAGCACATGGCATTGCCTATAACATGCAAAATCCACTTCAGCACGCTATGGAAATACCCAGTTTTTGGTAGAAAGTATTGTCAGAGATGCAAAAAAGTAGTCTTTGCTGTGAGATTAATTCCTACAGCTTTCCAATATTTCTCATGGTTTATGCTGACTGATGCATCTTTTTCTGAAGGACAATAAACTTGAAATCTTGAAATTTTGCAAGCTTGAATCATTGAACTGTTTTATATTTTATGAGATAAGAGATTATGTATGGGTTGGGGGGGTAGTAATCGTATATGCAATAACATGTCACTCAAACCATGGCTTTGATTGCTGGTTTCCCACTGATGTTGCAGAAAATGACAGCCAACTGCGTGGGTGATCAGTGGGCAGGTTGTGCCTTCCTCTTCTTGCAGTCTGCCTGTCCTGACCTGCTTTCTGCCTATAGGGACCGAGACAAGAAATTCAATCTTTTCAGAGTCATAAGGCTGACACTGTCAGGTGGGTGGAGGCAAAGCAAGGTAGCACACACCTGTGTTCAGTCAATCAGCACTGCAGTGACTAGGAAGTGTAACTGCCTAAATGACTTCAGAAGTCAATGTAAGGTATTTAATAGAGGCGTAAAAATGTATGTTGAGATGGCGATTCAGTTGCATTGATCTGGAATGCTACAGTCTTTTATTATCATTTAAAGAAACTGAGGCTTTTTTCCATAAATTGAAATATGACTCTCATTAAAAACAAACTTACTAAAAACCTAAAGCTTGGTGTATTGTTTTTATTGCCTATATTTCACTAATACTTAGTAAATTGGCTCTCCAGTCATATTCATGTAATCCATGTATTTTTTTAAATAATTGTGCACTGAAACAAATTGATTCATTACAAAATGATTTAAACAAAGTCAACATATGGTGTGTTTGAATTTGTTTTTTTTTCTAACCAGTCAATAACTGTATGTCTTGCATTGAAAGACTGGAATTCTTTAAATGTTTAAATTATAGACAAATCAAATATTTAGAGTAGTATTTGATTAAATATGTAGTTACTAAATAATAATTAGTTGCAGCCTAACAGCTGATCCAGATTTACCTTATCACTGTTTTTACCAAGTAAGACTTAACATCTGTCATCTCCTCGTCACCTCTCTATCCCTCTCCTATTCCTCTCTTTGCCCTCATGTCTCTTTCCCTCCTTTCCTCTGCCTCCATCCCTCTTTTCTCTTTCACAGATACTGCGGGTGGTCTGAGTGGGTATGAGATCCTGAAGCTCCACGACGCAGAACCCTGGCTCGGGGTGGAAGTGAAGTTTGTGGAAGAGGGTGCGTGCCGGCGGTTTCTGGAGAGCTACAGCACCGGCTCGGTCCAGCAGCTGTTTGTCCAGCATGCCAATCGGGTTTTGCCCATGGCAGCAGACCTGGGAATGCAGACCGAGCTTAAAGCCGGTGACAAGGTCCTGGACGACTACTTGAATGACCTAGAACTGTGCCTGTGCCATATTCGTCTGATTCAGGTGAGGGCCAAGGGCGGGGCCAGAATCAAAGGGGCAGGGCTAGCATTCACTTTTGATTTGCCGCTAGCATTTTTTGCAATTTTTTAACCTCCAAATCTTGTTTATCTCCCCTCACTGGGATGTCGTCTGTCAGTCAGAGAGTGCATTTGCATGTGTGTCCACTGTAAAGTGTCACTGCTTCTCTCTCTGCAGTGCCTTGCCTGAGTACAAGGCCTGGCACAGGCAAACGGCAGATTCACGATTGATGCTTGAGGGTGTACCATGCTGCAGTGAGGGTAACCCCTCCCCAGCGGTGTCCCTCCTTCACTGTGTGACACTATGGAGGATTCTGCATGTCACTGTAGAGTTCCTGACCAGTGCTGGTGCTGAAATGGTCAGGGTTCAGTTGTGGACCATGGGCATTAAGGACTGGTGCTCTAGCTGGTGGCACCATGCAGGAGCCCTCTTCTTTTTAGCTTCATCTCTCAGGTGTGGAAACTGTTGTGATGTACAAGCTTCCTGTTGAATTAGTGCCATGATACCAGATCTTGTGGTTGCTCACAAACAAAAATGTGCCAGTATGAACAAAAAGTGCAGGTAGATTTACAGCAGACTTTAAATGTATGAAAATGAGGTTCGCTTAGAAGCCTACAAGAAATATTAAATATAACTAAATATGAGATTTATAATTACAAATATGGATTCATGATTCTGGTGGATTATTTCAGTCCAGAAGTGTTCTCTCTTAGCTTTCAATCTCTTAACTTCTTTTGATTGTTTTCATTCTCATTCTCTAGCCCTTCACATTGCCATGTCTCTTGCACAAGTAATGGCTGTGTCCACTAAATCCATTGGTGTTGCTAAGAGTTGGTTTCTAAGCAGCAGACAGGAGAAAAAAGAGACAGTAAGAAGGCTTAGAGGTTTGGTAATAGCACAGCAGGATACAGGTGAAACAGGTGTGCAGTGGTCTGGCCTAACCTGTATACTTCAAAAAGGAGTAGTTTTTCAAAAGGCAAAAATAATTTGTATGAGGTTAGAATGGAAACAGAATTCTCAATGAATAGCAGAGTGAACCATGGGAAATATCAGAAGCATGTTAGCGTAGCTAAGACCTTGGAGTGGCTGAAAGTGCTTTGCATTAGCAATGCTGGCTCCTTGACCAAAATGAGAATGTTCAGCGCTGGCATGTGTACAGCTGTGCTTTTTAAGAGCAAGAGCCTGCAGTGTTGTGAAATTTTGAAATGCTGAAGGTTTTTTGTTCTGCTATAGGGCTGTGTTGTGAAACTCCACCAAAAGGCCCTCGTGCCTCTTCCCGGTAGGGTGTTATACAGTGTTATGTGATCGTATTTCACCTGTGTCGCACCTGGGTCTGGCTACCTGGTTTCTTGCTGTCATTGAATCATTCAAATAAAGAGGAATATTGTACCCAAGAAGTTAAACCCCAGTGGTTCACACATAATAATTTCGAGGGGGCTGATACATTTTGGAATTTGTGGACGTTCCCCTCATTCAATGCCTTTCAGTGATGGCTGGTTGGGCTTTGAGGCCGGGCTGCTTACTCAAAGTAAATGTGATTGCTTGACTGGAAAAAAAGTTGACCTAATTTATAATACTTTACCCCCATTACATTCTCATAACTGACCCCAAAGTCGTTGAAGTCATCAAATGAGGTAGCCAGATAAAGGCTGTGCCAGGTTAGCTAGTTGTTAGGTGTTGTGCGGTAATCTCCCTTGTGTGTTTGAGTTTGTAAAATTGTGTGTGGATGTAAGTACAGTGTTTTGTGTTGCCTGTGTGAAGTGTTCTGTATAAGGTTCTGTTCTGCACAGTGTCTTTGTGTCCAGTGTTGATGATGTCATTTTCTTGTACCATTAGCCTGTCCGACTGCCAGATGACGAAGTGTGCCAGCTGGAGCAGAAGCTGCGGAGTTTGTTCTTATCTGATCGGAGCTCCTCCCAAACCACCCAGCCTCCAGCCTCCAAACAGGAAGCTCCCTCTGTGCCGAGTAACTGCTTCCTGTTTCAGGAGAAGCTGTTTGGTAAGGAGCACATAGAGTTTTGAAATTCAAGTGAGCCGACCATTCAAACTTTGAATTATTCAATATATTTCACTGACATTTCAGGTAAAATATAAAAAATGTAACTAACTCATCAAAACATGACAACATTCTATATTCTTAAATTGATGGGAATCATTTGATGTTTAGCTTTGCAAAGATGTGAAATATTTAAGAAAAAAGCATTCTCCCTATATTTTTTGCACACTGTATATTTTGAAATTGTTAATTAAGTGTACTACATTCTCACATCAGTGCTTGCCACCTGCACCCATGCAGATATCACTACAGTTGAGGGCAAACCCTCTTCCTCAGCTCCCATGCAACCAGTCAATAATGTAGTCGCAAATGTATTTCAGGACAACTGTCACAGGTCAGAAGAGAGGTAGAGCTAGTAACCAGTAGGTGCTTTGCGGGCAGGTAGGGGGCGCTCTTGTAGTAGTAATCCAAGGTGGCTGATCTAGGGTCATCCTACACCAGCATCATGAAGCTTTGTGTCTTGACACCACGGACGGAAGGTCATGTTTAATGGCACAGCCCAGATTCATGCATGTGTATGCCTTCAGTATGCCAACACTTACGCTCATATGCTTCTGTGAGTACTCTCTCACCACTCTGTATCTAATCACCACTTAAGCTTAGACTGTGCCATTATAACGGATTCTGTGATGAGGCTGTCATTAATTTCTCAGATCAGGAGAGAGCTGAGAGTACGCAGCTGCTGATTTAGGACGTTGCGAGTCGCTCAGGGTGAGATTAGGTTGGCAAGCTCCTGGTAACTGTTCTTGTAACCTCCGATGCTCCAGTGATCTCTGAATTTCCTTTCATTGTGTCATCCCCGATACTACAACGTCTTTAGTCAGAGAATTGCTACTGGACCCTCCTCCAGTGTTGTCAATGGCCAGTGGAGGTTAAGGGCACTTGCTCGCTTATCAAAACAAGGTAGAAGCATCTTGGGTAATTTTCATTTTCTGCAAATACTTAGGCACCCTTGGCTGATATCAGAAAAATGTGCAGGATTTCTATGCAGTATAGTCACCTGATCTCTCAGTTCTGTGCATCACACATGACTGAGTCTTTGTAGTGTTAGAGTGTCTATGTGTGATGGAAGATGCCACAAAGTTAAAGCAGGCCCTAGATGTAGCTTTTCAGTCTCCATACATTACAGGCAGATATTGTTGTAATGTGTCCTGGCAGACAGACCTCTGTGTTCGTTTTAAGTCATGTTCACCTGATTGGGTGTTTTCAGACGACCGCCAGCTGACGCCAGCCGACCACCAGCGTTTTGCCACCAACATCGGACGAGACTGGAAGAAGGTGGGGCACGCGCTGCAGAAGACGTGCCGGGCCCTGAAGGGCCCCGCCATAGACAACCTGGCGTACGAGTACGAGCGTGACGGTCTGTACGAGCAGGCCTACCAGCTGCTGAGCCGCTTCATCCAGGCCGAGGGGAAGGGCGCCCGCCTGGGCCGTCTGGTCAACGTCCTGGAGGAGATCAAACTCATCGGCCTGGCCGAGATCATGCTGGACATTCCGCCCAAGGAGTGACCCTGCACAGTGACCCCAACGCATTCTTCTTGTGTGTGTGTGTGTGTGTTTGAGAGAGAGCATGTTTGTGTACATGTGTATGTGTGTTGTTTTCTTTCACAGAAAAAGCACAATTTGCATACCCAGGCCTTCACCAGTTCTCAAATTGTTGTGATTTTACTCCTCTTTACATTGTTCCTGATTGTTCACATCAGAGGTGAACTGTATCATAGAAACTACAGTGACAGCAGGGTGGAAGAATCTGTTTTTCTAGTGGACACAACTGATTTTACTTCACAGTTTTGTACATTTATACTTCCTCCCCTTTTTCTTGTGCCTTACGTTTCACTGCACTTGTGAATTTCCTTTCAAGTGGATTGGAATAATTTTTGTATTTCACCTATCAGTTAGACATATGTATGTAAAACCAACCAATTTGTAGTTGTTAATGATTTTGTATTGGGATTTTTACAAAATAACAATAAAGACTGTAAGTCAAAAATATTGTAAAAATTTTGGGGATTGACAATGGGTTCTGCTAAAACTATACGACTGAAATTAAACATAAAATGTATAAAATAATGCAGTTTTACACTTCAGACACAAACGTCAGTTTATTTAATGCGTTTCCCTCCGCCACTTCTCTTTGTAGCAATTATCGTTTAATTTGGATATCGCAAAAGCGAGAAAGGAGATAAGATTTATTAGCTTTGTTCAGTTCTGCACTTCCTCTGAGTAGAGATAAGGTGAATGTCGTGGAACTGATTGCGAAGAAGTACACCCAGGCAGATATCTTTAAAACCCATTCCAACGGATGCTCGAACGTGTCACTTTCGAAAACGGAAATGTGTGGGCGTAGAGTGACCAATTTGAAGTTAGATCTAGTTTTGCACTTTTATACCGATACGATAACTTGTTTACTCTGATAAGGTATACTTAAAATTTAGGTGGTGGAATGAATTCATGTATAGAATGTGCTGATAAATCAGGTGTACACCAGCAAATGCTTTGTCCTTATTTTTAACATGCTATAGCAAGATAACAAACCGTAGTTACCTTACATGAATTTGCCTTCGCCGAGACACAGATTGATTGTTAAATGAATCAGTCATTTGTACATGTAAGCAGTCGGTTACCTCGAGGCTGTAGTAATAGTATGCTCGTGTAATCTGTATCATATTCCAGTGAATGAGGGGACCGTTTTCGTTTTTAACTGTCTGTGAAGCTGTTAGCGCCATCTAGCGTAGAGAATCGCGTCTCTCCCTGTTCTAATGGCTAATTACAAAAAGACATAACAGAACCCTTAAGGTGTTTTAGCAGGACTTTTTATGTTTTTAGTGATGCAGACCAAAAAAGAAAAGAAAACAAAGAAAACTTTGATCTGCAAATTTAAATTCAAAGAATCAAAGCCGTTATTCATTCTTACCTCTGTCCCTAAAAATTCAAATCAGTTTCAAGATAGAGGAAAGGGAACAGAACACTTAATATAGTTGGTAGATATTAAGAATTTGTGAACAGAAGTAACTGCAATAGGAGTGCAACAGAATCTCTGATTATTGAGATTAAAGTGCTAGCATCTGAGGAATATTACAAATTGCCATTTGTTTTATGAATATAATTTTGGTGAAGGGTATAACCGATCATAGATGGAACTCTGCTCACAGCAGATAACTGCCTGATGTCAACAAGTGCCCTCAGATAAGTGGTGTATATGTTCCTCTGTGCATGAGAATTTCAGGCTAGATAACCATGCCTGGCATACCTCAACAGAGAATGAATGTGGCAGTCTGAAACCCTTATGCAGGTGAAAGACAGCCTTGTGGGTTTCCGTAAGAAGGAGGTGGAGACCCAGCTCTTGGTTTGACAACATCAAGGTCTGTGCTCTTCTGATTCTTTATAGAAAAATGTTCCACTTGCACACACACACACAGACTGGCATTGTTTTGCACAATGGCAGCACACAAGCTCCTTTCCTGAACTAGTGGGAGAGAGACTACCCTTCCCCCCTCCTCTCATACCAAGAACCTCTCGTAACGCATCACTTCCTGTTCCATGAACATCCACTGTCAAAAATGGAGTGGCTTCCTGTCATCACAACTGCTGTGCTGATACATATAACAACTGAGAGTGGAAGAGGACGATGGAGAGAGAAACAGATGGAGAGAATGGAGGCATCCTCGATTTAGCAGTGTCATACTCTGTTTATTCTGAAACCGCAGCTCTGACAGATACCTCAGCCAATAAATGGTTCCTATGCAGCATGTTGGTGTCGACCCAGTATGCTTCAGGGATGCTATTTTACTCCCAGTGATCCAGGGCTTTGGGTGTGGAATGGCTTCCTACAAACTCACACCATGGAGATAATGTCAACGTAATAACACCAATGAGCCCATTGCATCGGTAGAGTTATATCTGCTCATTAAATCCGTGGCCCTAGGATTACTTATCTATAATGACCAGTGCTCCATAACACTGCCCTGACCCTTTACTTTACAAATGATTACAGCTCTGACCACTGCTCCACACTGCTGCTGAGACCGCTGCCCTGTTCCTTTGGGCAGAGCAGATCACCTGAGTTAAAAATAATTACTCCAATACTGCACATGGTGTTTCTGGCTGCTTCACTTTGTGTCAGGTTTAATTTTTCAAATGGAAGGGCCATCCTGCTTAGCAGTAAAAAAAAAGTGTGTTAGCTCCTTTGGAAAAAGTCCTGAACTGTCAGAAAGTGTAGAGGAATTTAAAATGTTTTAACTTAACCCAGTGTCCGCCTAGACTGTGCTTGACACATGGATGTGTTGTGTATTGTGTGTGGTTAAGTGTGCTCTAGTATTTAAGATGCTTGACAAATACAGGTTTGATTCTCTGGTGAAATGCTTCCCTAGTAACACTGAGGAAGGTCTTTACCTGTATCTTTCAGTCAAATATCTCTGTATGTGTGTGTAAGAAATGTGCAGGTAATTAAGTGGGTGTCTAAAACAATATGGCATCCACTTTGGGTTACATAGGGTTGCACCAGCCCATTTCTCCCAGTGTTCCTAATTCCCAGCATATACTGCGTGAAATGGTCACTCATATTGCATTTAAATGCATGTGACCTCCTCTTAGCACCCCTCAGGAGTGTACCCTGTACCCAAACCACCAGAATGAACTCGGCTGAGGCACCTGTGTATTTATTTGCATTTTTCAAAAATAGTAAGAAAGCAGCAACTCTCCTTCTGTTTCTGTTTTTGATCTCGCCATCATGAAGTAGTGGGTCATCCTTAAGGCAGTGTTTCCCAAACTGGGCTCATGACCCACTTTATGGAGATCTGTGCCATTTCAAATATGAAATTAAACCATGTTCACATATTTAAAAAAAAAAAAAAAAAACTGCATACTCACTATAACTTTCACAGTGCATGTAACAGGTGCATAGTGTAATTTGACAGTAAATGTAACTAATGCGGTATAGAATGTACTCTGATTGTTTTCCATGAGTATTTTGCTACTCACCTCAAACCACTGCACACTTACCAGTGGGTTGTGTAACAGAATGTTTTATAAAGATATGGCTAGAGGGAATGCACTTCAGAGATTGCAGGTTTGATTACAATGTGGGGCACTGCAATTGTACCCTTGAGGAAGGTGCTTTGTCCAGCATTGCTTTAGTGTTGGTAGAGGGTAAAAACTTCAGTTACTCTGGATAAGAGCCCCTAACAAATGGCTCAAATGTAATATGAAAATATCCTCTATGTACTTCTATGGCTGTAGTTTACTACCCACAATAGGTAATAATGTGGTGAAAATGAGAAGTCACTCCAAATATCTTATGTCATGCCACAGTGTGGAAAGTCACACAAAAACCATTACACTGAATTTTTTACGTGGTATTACAACGCAAAAGTGCTTCACCCATTGGATAATCCTGTGGGTAACTTTGGGTTTTTTATTTACTTTTTGTTTGTTTTGTTTTGTTACAAAGTTGTTTGATGGTCTTTACTGTGAATTACAATGTAATTACATAAGTTCACACTCCACTTAAAATAAGGAACCCCCATCTCTTTTTGCCTTCTTGGATTTCTCATTTTGCTAAATCCTTGCACAAAACTCATAGACCCACAGACATACATACATCACTGTTATGTAATGTGATCCACATGGTCATCAGGGAGCAGGAAAGACCGGGAACGAGAAGATGGGTTGATGGAGGGCTTAGAAGAGGCATTTATGGTCGCTGGTGCTTCCATGAGGTCGCCATCTCATCATTAGTAAAGTTAAAAGCATCTCTTAAGCTGCCGAAATGGTGTCCTGCCTGCTCCGACCAGAGCATGCATGGCCATTTACCCAGTGCTACGATGCTAATCTCAGCAAATACTTAATCCATTAGAGAATGACTCAAGGCTTACACAGCTCAGTTTTATTCGTTTGTGTATGTTTCTGCAGCGATTGTGTTTTTTGACTATGATGATATGAGTTTTCAGTGACGCATTCATTTGTATCTGAAAAAAAAGGTGTATCGTGTACCTGGAAAGACAGCGGACAATAGCGGGGTAGAGAGAATTGCCTTGCTCCAACTGTAGAGGAGGTCCTGGATTTCTGACAAGCCCACAGAATGAGAAGGGAGAGAGATGGGTGGGGGGAGAGATTCTGCTTTGACAGAACATCTCTGCTTTCAACAGCATGAGAGAGGACTGCTGCAGCATTCCATGAGAAGGGATCAAAGCCTGGGGCCCTCTTAATTCAGACAGAAGGGTGAGCTGCAGCCTCACTCTGGAGAAGGGCTAGAGAGGAGAGGAGATGGTTGGGGGGGGTTTTGAATTCTTTGCTCCACCTCCCCACTCCTTATTCCTGCTGTAGGGCAGTTCTCATGCTAATGCAAGCTTTCACTAGCCTGTCTACTCTTCCTTCACTGAGTGTGTGTGTGTGTGTGTGTGTGTATTCTACTCCTTTATAAAAACACACCCTTCATTTGTTTCTTCCGCCCACCCTGTATAGTTATAATACACCCCACTCTCTCTCTCGATTATGACCACAGACACTTCATTGTGTTTTTTTTTCCCAAGTTAATAGAACGTAATTAGCTGTTTTGTCAGTTTGTCAGACGTTTTCATTTCCAGGTAAACACATCAATCCAAACTACAAGAATGCCCCTCTGCTCTCAGTCTGCTTTCTTTCTGCCTACCTAAACAGATTGGCCAGAGGAATGGCCGTCATTCATGCTTTTCTGTCAGATAGTGCTACAGCCAACATTTAGGTTCCATTTTGATCTAAGGGCTGCTGCTGATCCACTGAAGAATTATGGAGTTATATGTTATACGGTCATCCTACTGCTGCAGTTTTTATACGGTCATTCTGCTGGCAGGGTTATATGTCATGCTGTCACTCTATTTACTGGATATCCTCACTTCCATCAAAGTAGAATGTGGTAGTTGCAATCCATAGCTAAATCTATAGCACAGCTTTAAATATGTACCACTCTCATGGAACAGGCAGAAATCTCATAGGATTATGAATATGTCTGTTATGCAGCTGGCGTGCTCATCAATCGTCTTCAGCCCATGCCAGTCTCGATGCTCAGAGCCCATGAGCCATCTCTTGTCTCAGACAAGATTTATTGCCCTTATCTTTAACTAGAGACCCACTCACTGAAAATCATATCTCTCAGACAAAGCTAAATCCTCAGACAAGCATCTCATAGGACAAGCAGCTATACTCCTGGCTTCTGTAAGATTAAACAAGTCCTGTAGGACATTTTTTCACAACAAGAATAGAGCTTTTTATTAGCCTTAATCATGAAGGCCCCAGATGGTGAAGTGATTTTAGCAACACATTTTGAAGGCCATGTTTAGTTTCTGTAATTCAGTGGAATTTATGTACTAAACTCAATAGTGTTTGATGATTATTAGTAATGATCACATAATTATTAAGTGAGATATCTTGTTCTGGCAAGTTGTTCTTTTCTTTTTCCAACAGCATGTTATTCCCTGCTGGTCTTTTGTTCACCAAAGCTGATCGTACTTACAGGCCCGTCCTGTTACTGTATTGGCCCTGTGCACTCAATCATCCATCATCTGGCCTGTGCTGGAGAAGTGCGCGGACCTGCCTCCCCAACTCCACTCATTTGTGGTCAGCCTTCTGCAACAAAATGGCCTCCATGCATCACCCAGGTAGGTGAGGCATATCAGTGGTGTCTGAGGTGAGCTTTTACCCCTTCGTTATAAAGGGCATTTTACAAATAGGATGAAAACAGTATATATGCAATAATGATAATCATTCTTCTTATTATTATTATATTTTTTATTACCCACTGAAAACCACATTATGAAATTATTATGGCCAGCATTATTAGTTCCACCTATTATGACTCTTAGCATGATACGATGGTTCGGAAAGATTTGTCAAATGTCAAGATTCCCCTGACTTTCTCTATTTTTAGGTACATTGAAGCCTCGTTAAACCGGACTAATTGGGGGGAAATTGAGTTCGATATAATCAGGTGATAATAAACACAGTAGTCCCACCTCGGCTGTGGTACCAAGCCACATTTACTCAGAGTTTGGTGTACAACAATACTCAGACTGTGTCAATTTAAATTTCTAAAGAACCCTTTGTGATACGATGTGGCACTGCCGTAAAAGTCCATTATAACCAAAATCCGCTTTAACGAGGTCCGCTGCAACAGGGGTTCGCTGAATTTTAAGCCAATGGCCATTTTTAACTTACTTTTGGTTCGCCCGATGTCAGACACCTTTAAATATCTTTATATCCGTACACTCTTTATTATTGACTGGTGTAATCTTAGCTTTGATGTGACTCAGCCATATGGAGATATTTTCTGTTCTGGCCAAGAGAGTAAGGCTGAAGGAACTTAAGCATTAATAATGCAGAGCAGAAATTCCCCAGTGAAATGACAGCAGTCTCAAATTGCCTTCCATGTGTTATATGAGGCTCAAATTAAAAGTTGCCAAAAAAGATATATAAATTGGGCTGAAATCGGGCCCATCAGCAAAACTGAAAAAAGAACTTCTGCCACCCCTTATTCCTGTTCTTCTGTAGTGGTTAAACATTCACCACAGTAATATGCACTTGGCAGTTTAGTCTATATACTTTCTGGATTTGGTTGGATCTGCACTCCATCATAGTACAGAGGAAATGTAGATATCCACTGTAAGATGTATTTCAACAAGGACTGTGACAGCCCGCCTCCCTGCTGAGCTTATAATCCATGTCAGTGGCCTCTAACCTCTTTTGTTCTTGCTCAGCAGTAATACATAAATTCATCCGATTCGACCAATCAAGTAATCACTGTCTTCAATCAAAACTTTGATTGGTTGAAACAGGTGTTGTAGTGCTGGGCTAGAGCTGTAGCCTGCTCAAATAGGATTGGAGATCCCTGTCTTATGTCATAGAGGGACTTTGATAGTAAACACTGTGTTTGCTGTTAGCTGCAGCTATTCCAACTTGGAGCCTGCATGCTGAAATTGTGTGACACTATCATGTAGCATTAGACTGTATTATGTATCAGGTGCTTGTAAGCACAAAATTCACTATGCTTAGATTTCCATCAAGTCAGAACAGTTACATTATTTCCTATTCTGCACCACAATATTGTTTGACCGATCCACAATACCGAACGAGTCCCTTGCAAAGAAACATGTGAAAGGAAGCTGTGTGAAAGAAAAAATGTCGGTAAAAAATGATTTATCTGTCTTGAGAACTCAGCACTGGTTTTGATACAGTATTTATCTGGAAGTTAATGTGACTCATAAGTTGTAGCTATATCATGGGACGCAATAGACATATGGATATAACAAATCAATGATGTAAGAACTTGGGAGTTTGTGTGCCAGCCCTGACTTCGAGTGATATCGCTTGGATGAACACTGTGGATGTGCTTAGTTTGCAGCCGTTACTTCAGCTTCCAGAACAGGCATTCTGCACTAGAGTGTTCACTGTGTCCGACTACATAAGAAGATCCTCTCCTGCCCAGTCTGACCCATTTCATCAAGTGCCCCTCTGCAGCTACCTGCAGATGTTCAGACGTTTTCTGGGACCACACGTCTCTCCGACCGTTCATTTCCGATCTTGGAAGCTGAGCAGGGTTTGTCGTGGCTGCCATTTGCATAGGAGATCATAAACGTTCTCTCCGTCTTCCTGTCGGGAAGTTTCAGCTGCAGTCTTGAGGTCGTCTGAGTTGCCACACTAAGTATTCCGCTAGGAGAGCAGGCTCGACAAGCCTAGTCATAAAACCTTAATGATCTTGTTCCCTCTCTCATGGTTCTCATTCTCCTCATTTGGTTTTGCAGTATTCATTTGTATTTTCCTTTCGCTCTCATTTTCCTGTTCTTGCTTTCCCTTTTTCATCTTTTTATTTTATTACTTTATCTGTTTCTATTATTCTCCCTGTTTTTGTTTACCTGCATCTCTTTCAAGTCCCCACAATTTAGCTTCCTAAAATATACTTGGGTGGCCTTTTGATATCTGAATAGGTTCATGTGTGTATGTGTGTGTGTGTATAATTGTGTGCATGTCCAGTTAAATGCAATAATCTGTTTGCAAGAATGTGCACATGAATGCTAACATTTGTGAATGTTATCTGTGTTTTTGATATCACTTTTTGCTAAATATGTTTATTTTATTTATGTTCACATCAGTATGTCTGGTTGAGTCTGTTATCAGCATTGGAGGGGGTGGGGAGGGGGTGAGGAGGTGGAAAAGTGTTTTTTATTCAGAAGGCAGCTGGCAGAAGCACTTTGTGGATGTGCCCCTCTCCCCCTCTCCCTCCTTGGGCCATGCATAATTTAACCACCATGCTCTTAAGTGCCAAGCCCCCAAAGTGGCTTCCCTAGCGTTCCCCCAGAGCTACACGG
Organism: Albula goreensis; assembly: GCA_022829145.1. Lineage (NCBI taxonomy): Eukaryota > Metazoa > Chordata > Actinopteri > Albuliformes > Albulidae > Albula > Albula goreensis. The sequence continues at coordinate 25,844,602 of CM040755.1, forward strand.
CCAGCTCACGCCCTCTCACAGGTCAAGAGATTCTCCACCAATAGGATCTGCAAAAATTATCCATCTGCCAAGATCACTTTGGACATAAAAAGCACAGCGTACAACAGACAGCCTTTTTTTTTTTAAAATCTATATATTTGATGAAGTAGGAAATGCAGAGCACATAGTTAATGCTGGAATTCCAGATCTTGCTGTGTTCGGGATAATGACTATAATTAACATAAGAATTTTTCAGGGCGGTGTGTGTATATGTCGCATGTATATCTGTGTGTGTACGTGTGTGTTGTGGGGTCCCGTCTCCATCCATTTCATTGGAACATATTGCTAGCTAAAAGAATGAATTGTCGAATGAAATGTCCTGAATACATCATATTCTTTGCTATTATAAAATATAGATAAGCAGCGGCTGCTGTGGACCCAGAATCCTCCATTCCTGGAATATGTAAAATATGCTGTAGGTGATACTAAGAAGCACAACACATAGGTCACAAAAGCAATAACAATAACAACATCTGGCCAAAGTAGCGTAGAGCCGGAGCGTATGGGCCACAGTCCACTGGAAGCCCTCATCCGCCTGTCAGGCATTTATATTTCATGGTTACATAACAGAGTCAGAGAAAGCCATTCCATTAGTCTGGTGCCATCAGGAGAGTGTGTACTGTCACCAGGGCACTGTTGTTGTCATCCTCTCTCTCCTGACTGATATGTTTCTTTTGGAGATTATCCCGGTCTTTGGTGTGGCTGAGATGGGGACCTCTGACTGGGGCAGGCTTGTTTTCGTATCTCCCCGGCGGACCAAAGGCCAGGGAGATATACCATTGTGGCAGTCCATCTGCCCATGGATGGTTCTGTGGAGAAAATGAATGAAACATGCAGAGATCAAGTGGAATACATACAGATCAAACTTGGTCACAGATGTTCTGTTTTAACTTACTGTCTTTTATGATTGGTTTCACTGCATTTGGGTTTTAGCCAGTTTCAGCCTGGATTTTTACAGGCCAATAGCAGGCCTGACTCTAAGTGAGTGTGATTTGATTGAGGTTGATTATACTTAATGTGACATTGTTGGGCTGGTCAGACTCATAGTACCACAGAGGTTATAAGCCTGAGGAGAGTGGCTACTTAGACAGAGACATCTCATTATGGTCATGGTACAGACATGGGGCTTATGCACAGCTTTGATGACCTCTGACCTTTCCCAGAATCCATTGTGTGTATTTTGCAAGGACCTTCCCGTCCAGATAAATATGGATTTGCTGCTATGAGAGGAATGAATAACTAGCAGTTATTATACATCAAGTAGAAATCTACTAAGGAAGCCATGGAAAAACTACCACAGGGCTGGTGGAGGACACTGTAGACATAAAAACACAGGGCCAGTGGAAAACAATGTGGACATATTTGATTGATTAACCTTGCTTTTTTCTTAATCACATAATTATAAATTTGAAAACATTAGACATAATTTGAGGTTAAAACGTAAAACGTGTTGATGATAGAGTTGTAATGTAGAGGGTGTCTTAGGTTCATGTTCTGGGAATGCCCTGCTGTCATCACTGCCCTTTAATCCTGTCCTTGGGAGAGCAGTGCTCAACCCTTTGGAAAAGCTCCAGAGAACAAGTCCTGAAAGCAGCCCCAAGGGGAATTTATAATCGTTTGCCGCTTTGTCATATTCATTATGCATCAGGGCTGATACACTGCTCGACACTAGTCCCGTTAGCCGCAGAACAATGTCTCTTACTTTCGGATTTAGTAACCACAGATAAGGTTGGCTCCGGTGATGGTGATTGTTTTGTTAGCTTCTTTTTTGTTTGCAGTGAGCTATTCTGTACCTACTGTGACAATTCTTCTTGAAATGATAGAGAAAGGTGTCCTTTTATTACTGTGAGAGATCAGAGGCCCTCTCTTCAGTATGAGCAGCCAACTAAGATAAGACTTACAGATATGTTATTTTTAATACTGTAAGTTTTGTAAGCTTTGTATTCAATGAACTTTTGTTCTTCACATTGATTCACAAATGCACAAGGCACAGATACAGGGATTCATTTTCTTTTTATTTTGTGTGTGTGTGTGTGTGTGTGTGTGTGTGTGTGTGTGTGTGTGTGTGTGTGTGTGTGTGTGTGTGTGTGTGTGTGTGTGTGTGTATACATATATAAGCATCTCCATCCTACACTTCCCATGTAAGAAAAATGAGGACAGATTATTAATAATATTTGCCTGAACGAAGCCAGGTACATGTTGCCATACACCATGAATGGAGAGAGATGGAGAGGACTCTCAGTGTGTCACTAATATGCTCAATTATTATTAACATATTGACATTCATTGTATGACTAGTTGTATTACCTGTCATTTTGATTACCACACCTTTTCACACTCTGAATGTTTTGCATTGGGATTATGGCTGTGGTTGCTTTGCCAACAAAGTGCTATTGAATTGAATTGAATTGAACTGAACTGAACTCAGCTGAATTGAATGAAATGGGCTGAGCAGGTTAGGTCGGGTCAGAGCTGGAATCCATCTCCATAGTGAATGCCCCCAATGCTTTTCCTGCGATCTGTCCCAATGCTGGATCATACTCCTCAGATACACCATGAACACAGAATCCAGAATAGGAAGAACCAGTCAATGTGTATGATGTATCTCATACCACTAAATGAGCATAATTGTGCATTACTTATAAGTACTAGTATTTTTCAGCATTTGGAAATTAGGATTTATAGGATGGGAGAGAAAGGGAAGAATGTTGAGTCTTGCTTGGCTGCATTGCCTGTTCTCATCATTATATATGAAATTGTTCTTATGCGATTTAAGAGGGGAAAGGTATAATATTGGTAAATGAGCAGGCATATGAAATAAAATAAAGGAACAGAAATGTGAATTAATAGCAAATGAGCAAAAATGTGGAATATTTTTATGAGCTAAGTAATTTAAAATATATATTTTAATTAACCAATACCATGCATCTCATAAAATTCTGAAATAGTCTTATTTAATGAGCAAGAATGTGCATTTTAACATATTACAGTAAATATGAGTCCCTAGCAAATGGCAGGTGCTGTGAGAGATCAGTAAATGAAGGCAGTGGTGCAGTATGAATGAATTAGAGACTGGAGATATACAGTATTAGTGAATATACTGGCACATTAGTATATTTTTGTGTTAGAGGGTGACACTCGGTGTGTCTCAGTGTGGCCCCTGTGACAGACTGTCACTTTGTGGCGCTAAGAGAGGCATGAGCATGACCTCTGTTTGACAGGGATGAACCCAGATTATTAATATATATACCATATATGTGGACATGCAAATCTGTCGTACTCTCTCCTCTCATACACACAAGCACTCGCTCCTTCTTTCCTGAAAATGTGCATACATTGAGTGTTTATGGGGATTTAGATGGATTTAAATGCCCACATTTTTCGAAGGTTTTATAGGATTATGGGAGGTGCAGGTTATTTTTTTCCTGGCTGCTTGTGAGAGTGAAGGATTTCTTCCTGTTTGTTCTCTCCTCCTGTTCATTGTTATTTCAGCCTGTTTTGGGTAAGCTTTATGATCATATTACCAGAGATATGTTTTATTCACATGGCAGTGATCGAGCATGGGCACTTTTCTTTCCCTCGGCTGCGGATTTTCAAAACCCCATCCTTCTTGAAAAACATGTTGTACTGTCTCTGGAGATTTTACGACAAGAACAAGTTCTAAGTAATTTACTACAAGTGCGCAGCAAAACACTACCATATATGCATGCTGCAAGTGCATGGTTTTCAATAACACAAGTTTTAATGGCCCAGAAAAAGGTAATGTTGTGTAATACTTGGAATGATATCTGAATCATGTTTGAAAGTATGGCCAAATAGGAGTCAGGCCAGAGGACTTCAGTGGAATTGTTTTTGTAAATGCTGAGGACAGTGCTGTGCCATAAGTATTAATGGACCGGAAATGCTATGTAAATGCTATTATGCCATAACTAAACCGAATGGTGTAATTTAAGGTGATGGCAATGAACTCATAATCCTACCGGTATATTTATGCTGATCAAATATTTCTAATACATTTACATTAAAATGAAATGATCTCGTGTCTATACTCCAGCTAGACTCACCGCCCACACCCACTCCTTGCCCTTATCCACTCCTCCCTATCGCTCCACCAGACCCGCCCAACCCCCCCTCACTCACCCCCACCCACCAGCGTTTTAAGCTGTGTGTGCTGAGCAGTAACTGAGGTAGTGAATGGCCAGATGCGCTCTCAGGATCAGAAAGCTTTTAAAGTGTGTAATAAAATCAATGCTCCGCCACATGTTCCTTTTGGACCATTTATGGAATGTTTTTTTTTAAATTTTTTATACATCATTATATACTAAGCTCTGCTGCTTACTTAATACACTGCTACGATTCAGTCACGTTCATAGACCAATAAACAAAATGGTGCAGCCTCACAGAAAATCAGAGCCCGTTTCCCTCGGGTCTGCTTTTGGAGTCTGCTCAGACTACTGAGCCGGCATTTTCTTTTTGTTTTTCATTTCCTTGATTTTGCGGGTTCGTGTAGTTCAGCCTGAAGGGCTGGATCATGACTTGTGCTTCTCTGCTTGATTTCATCGGCCCTGCAAATCACACAATGACCCGCTAACTGTGAGCGCACTTTATGTCTCTCTCTCTCTCCCCTCTCTCAAGTGGCTTTTTTGGCATGACAAACAGGATACATGTGTTGCCAGAGCTATTTAGACACACAAACCCCGCCCCTTCCCTTTCTTCCCTCTCTGTCTCTGTCTCTCTCTCTCTCTCCCATCCCTCCCTCTCTTTCGGCTCAGTCCCAGACTCTCCCCTCTCTTCAGAAATATTGTGAGATAAAGAAAGGTTGCTAATATGGCCTGATCCCCTGTGAGCGCTGCAGACAAGTGAGAATTGAGCCCTTTGACATCCATCCACCAGTGTAGTGCATTGCAGCATCTTTTGCGATCATTTTTTCCTCCTTCCCTCTTTTAAAACATCTTTCCTTCTTTCTTCTTCTCACACCCTTCCCCACCAGCGGATGCAATCTGTTCCAGTCCTTCCTCTGATGAGGGAAGCGAAAGCAAAGTAAAGCTGACCTTCACAGATAATGCTATCTCCGGGCAGTGTCATGTCGCTCACCACAAAACTGCACCTCATTGACCACAAGTGAAACAAAATGGAAAACTTAAATAGGAACAAGGATAGCATCTTGATGGAGGGGAAATTCAAAAACAGGCCGAGCTTTCACAAACTCAAAGTGGAAGGATCCTAATGTGTCACAGGCCCTCTTGATGCAGAAGTCTCAGAGAAAGGAAGTGAGAGTGATTTGAGCTGCAAAATTGAAATGTGGAACCAGGATAACCATCTTTTCTTTCACATGACACGAATGTGTGAAGAATTATGTGGCATTATGCTTCACAGAGCTGCAGTGAGGTAGAGACCTGATGTCTGAGCTTTTACCTTCATCTCTGTCCTGTTTTCATATTTCTGAGGGTTCGGCCTTTGTGTTGGATGATTTCCAGGGGTTGGTTTCATAAAACTCTTGGAATGAGGGGGGGTCATGGCTCTCCAAAGAAACGTAGGCTTATCCACTGTAGAATTTCACAAATCCATTGTACTGTATCCACCACTAAAATAATGACGAGAGGGTATTATGAACTTCTTGGATTTAGACTGGGTCTTGCCCAGGAAAGCTGGCTTGCTTTGCAGTCTGCAACCTGTTTGGTTGTATTTTTTTGCCAAATGAATTGTTTGATGGCCAAAGAGTGCTGCACACTCATGGTTCAGGGTGACGAGAAAGAGTTATGAGTATGTTTTGGGCTCTCACTTTGGCAATTCATAAAAACTATGTCCACAAGAGTTATGGCAGTAAAAGGGACCTTCTAGAAAGGAACCGTCTCCTCCCAGTCAGGAGTGAGTTACAGGCCTGTCTCACTTGGCTGGGGTTGGGGGCAGGGGCGGGGGAGGGGGTGGCGGTCGGTCGGTGGCTGTGGGGGGGATTTGGCCTGCTGAGTGCACTGCCAGCAAACAGATGTACCTTGACGTTTATCCTACTCTCTACTTTTGTTGCCTTAGGGTTTGAGACTTTGCTGTAGGAGTTCTTTTTTAAAGACGTTCCATAATGTACTCTAATGTTTCATGTTATAACCAAATTTTCTGCACTGTGGTAATCCAAAGAAAAACACTTCTCGTACAAATTTGATTTGCACATGCACTTCCATTGGCCATTGGTTCACACTGGGACATTACCCATGTTTATTATGTACTTGACTGTTATGCATTGTACTGTAGTATACTTGTATATTGCGAACAGTGCTGTGTTTTGTTTATTGTCCAAAACCTTTTTCCCCCATCCCCCAAAACTGATCAGATCAGCCCTTTGCAGTGAACCCCTTCCACTGATTCAGGAGGATGTTGTCATACTCATGTGACTTCTCCAGTTCGTGTTACAACTCACCCTCAATTTGCTCCACACTGCAGATGTTTTTCCATGCTATATACTGCCCATGCCGTCAGAAGAGCATGGAGTCAGAACGGCCAGCTGGGGTGGCCACTGGAGAGCGATGAGCCTGACAGACCTTAACCAGCTTACCCCCTATCTTTCCCCAGCAAGGCTGATCCAATTACGCCCTCTCCAGTGTGGACCTCTGGCCATGCCCAGTAATGGCACAGTTGTGACAAAGGACTCGCAGCCGCATCACGAGTACATGCCTCCAGTATGTGAGCCACCCAGTGGGCCCTTCTGCTGTGGAACTTCAATATTTTTTCACACCCCGGTGCTGCGCTCTAATATTTGATATTCTTTTGATGTGGATTGTGATGTGAATCTACAGCCTTCAAACAGAAAACTGTTGCATAACTAACATCCAGCATGACCGCTCACAGTGATGGCCAGACAACTGCAAGCAAATCACCTTCTATCTCACGCACTGCTCTTTCCCAAGGATCTTTTGATTCATAAGATGCCTTGGAGGGGAATCAGCCCACGGACAATACTAAAATGAGAACGATGATGACGATGGTGATGGTGGCAGTGATGAGGCTGATGAAGGCACACCTGCCCTTGCCCCCGGCCCTGGGCCCAGTGCTCTGCCTGACAGAACGTGACTGCAGGCCCTTCCCCCACTTAGACACCGCAGCACTCCACTGCCTACCCTCACATCGCTGGCTCCTGGGCAGACTCTAGAGTGTGTCCGCGAGAACGCCACATTAGGGATAATCTGCATGCATTACTATTAAAATAAAGAGGATTGAGTGCCCATTTCCCGGAGAGAGCCTCTACTGAGAGCCACTGGGGCCAGAGAGACTGGGGGGAAGCATTGAGTGGAGGCACAGTGAGGGACCAGGAGAGGGGGAAGCATTAGAGAGACGCACAGAGAACAAGCTTTAAACCCTAGTGAGGGTGAAGAAGACGGAAAAACAGAAAAACTACACAAAATATATTGAATTAAGACCAAAAATGTTAAAACTAGACAGCATCAGACATATTATTCCCAAAATTTTTATAAAATTAACAGAACATACTCTACGCCTCAACCAAATAATAAAGGAAGAAATAAGAGGGAACGTCACGCTCCTCGTCTTGACCTTACATGGTTGTTTTCCATGAGCCCTCCAACAGTTTCTCCTTTTTTTAAACCGTCTTCTCTCCTCCTCTCTTTAACCAATCTGTTGCAACCATATCCACAGATTTCCCAATAGCCCCTCTTAACACTTGATATGCAGCAGCCAGCACCAAAGCGCTGCCTGTGCTCAGCAGAGTTAGGTATCTGTGAGGACTTAAAACCCTTCTAATTTTACACCTCGCACCATGTAACTTGTTTATAGAGCTGGAATTGTGTTGGAGAGCTCTTTCCCATCCCGGTGGAATTCACTTTGGCATCACTTTGAGGAACCGATGAAAGCAGAAGCACTTCCCGTCCTATCTGTGGAGTGGACAACACCTGCTGATTCACAGCCAACAGTAACATAATATTTAATTTGCAGCATGGCAGATACTGACCACAGCTGCATATGGAGCAAACAAGGGCAGACCTCCCATATCTGTTTTTTTTTTGCGATTTGTCCAAGCTTCTAGGTGAAAAACAGCTCATGGACACCAGTCAGATACTTCATCCTATTTCCCATTGGTCAAACACACCGGACAAACCCTAATAACACAAACTGACTTCAAAATCACCTGTTTCTGTAGGAGGGGAAGTCATGCGGAAGCTGCAAAATAAATCTATTTCAATTACTTTAAGGTTTGGTCCTACATTTTGTTATTCTTTCTAAATTCTTCTTTTGTCTATATTTTGCATTCTGCCATAAGGTATGAAACATTCTAAATATCATCTGCCCCTTTTATGCTGAACTTAATATTAATTGTTCAGAGATATTCAACCAACACAAAATCATAATGCGATTGAAACAATGCAATGCCAATGAAAATATCTTTCTTGTGGCACACACAAACACACAAAGACACACACACAGTTAGTAGATGTGAATCTCTAATCTTATGCATCTACTGTAGTGAATTCATGGATCCAGGACCAGGGTTTCTGACCTGATTTGCATTAGACTAAAGTCTACTGTGCGTACTATAAGTAAATACACAACAAATTAGCATGTATACAAAAACCACAATATTGGACCTTAATATTACAATAATGGACCTTAAGGATCTTCAGAGTTGCTGGTAAAATAAAATGTAAACATTAAAACAATGTCAGAAAGGATTGTTGAAAATGGGAATAATTTTTCTTGAGAGAAGACGATGGGAGGGAGAAGTGGAAGTGTCCGTGTCAACCTGAATTTCGCTAACTTCCCTGTTCACTCCACAGACCTCTGTGTGGTTTCTCTGTTCAGCCCAGCTCTGTTTGGCTCTTGCACGCCGCATGGAAATTCTTGCATCATATCAGGCTTTTTTTTATCATGTATCAGAAACACAAAAAGAAATGCCATTCCTCACCATTGTGCTGAATGAAGAGTGTTAATTTGAAGTGAAATGTATTTCTCATTTCCTCTGCACTGCATTGACTCTCTCTGGCTCTATCTTTCTCTGTCTCTATCTTTATCTTGCTCTATCTTTCTCTCACTCATGTTCTCTGTGCCCCTTCCTGCCTTGGACACACACACGTGTGCGCACACACACACACACACACACACACACACACACACACACACACACACACACACACACACACACACACACACACACACACACACACACACACACACACACACACACACACAGACACATAGTCAGCCTCACCTGCACACGTACACTCAGACATAAATTCATGTCGTCTACACTCACAGAGTAGATGGTTGTACTGTTAACATTGTAAGTATGTATGAGTGTGAGTGGCATAGAGAAACTGATTATATACATGGTATGTGTGGGTGTGGGTGTATGTGTGTGTATATGACAGAGAGAGAGAGAGAGAGAAGGAGAGAAAGAGGGATAGAGTAAGCATCTAAGGTCTATGAGAGATAAATGTAAAGGGGCACAAAGTGGCAATAAACTTCTGCTTTCCCTTGCTCTCAATCTGACAGCAAACTGGTGAATTTGAGTTAAAAATTGTATCAGAAGAGGGAAAGCCCCAGAGCAGTAAATAGGGCAGGAAGATAGCTGACTTTTACACAGAGAACTGTCCGGAAATCTGCTCTTCTTAATGCTTTGCATGGCCATCAGTTTAAATGATAATCCCCCATCAACAGCTGCTTATCCTTGTAATTGATAATGTGTTGTGCCATTAACAGCAACTTTGTGCACTTCATATTAAATCTTATTAAACACAAATCTGGGTTACCTTAAATTATTTTATTATATCAGCCAACTGAAAAACAGTCATTCATAATTTATTATTGAGATGGCTTAATGTGAAGCATACAATGGTAATGCTATTAAATTAGAGGAATCCGGTAAAAAAAGGGGGGTTATCTGACAGTGGGTGATCCTTATTTAAATCGTCAGGCTCGTTAATCCTGCAAAAAGTCGAAAATCTGGACAGATATCGAATGAAGGTGGCTTCCCTGCCTCCCCTGTTTGCTCCAGTCTGATGCAGCACAGTAATCTCCAAAGCCTACTGATTATGTGTCAGTTGGTCTGAGTGACCACAGCAAGACCTGATAAGTTATTTCCCTCTTTATGTGGCCTGCAGTTGCTGATGGTCTTTCCTTTTTTTTCAATTTTCTTTTTTTTTTTGCACAATGATAATTTGAACTGGTTTTCAGCCCATGTTATTATATAGGTGTACAAAAATGTGCATCAATATTTTAATATGTGGCCAGGTCATATGGTTGAAGTGGAGACCCTTGATATAATATGTATAATATATTATATATATATATATATTCAGTTCCAGGCTTGATGCAGTGCTGGGTACTTTGGTAATAGTAGGTAAACAGCCAGCATGGATGGCCTGAATGGCCTACTCCCGTCATTGTGAGCTCTTTCTTATTATATCAAATTCCGTTTCTAGGATACGGTCATTTAGTTGAAAGAGGTGAAACAGTAAGAAATGTATTTAAGGATCATCAATGTTAAACATAAAACTCCATCTACATGTAATCTCTGGGTTAAATGTGCAATAGATATGGGACATGACAGTTAATGTCTCGCAGAGGAGATGCCAGGCCGAGGACTGGCTGTGCTAATTGGGTCTGCCATTGTGTATTTACACAATCCCATTGTGAATTTTACAGCTTCTTCAGTTCTGTAACCCCATTTGTCCTGCTTTTAACCGGCAGTTCATGCACATATTTTATATGCGCAGTTGAGGCTAACTACTTTGCTCAAGGGTATGACAGCAGCAGTCCACCGGGGAGTGGGCTCCTAGCCCTGCGGATCAGGAGTTCAAGCACCAGTGAAGTTCCTATGTCATCCTCCTCTCTCTCTTCCTCCTTCACCCCTCTCTCTCTCCTACTAAGGCCATTGTTATTGTTTCAACCTCACATCACAAATAATTACTATTGTGACCCATTGTATACATGCTATTCTGTTGCATAACATCCTTTCATGATTCATCAAACCTGTAAATAAACATTTGCATAAATGCAAAATCTCTTAATTATGTAAATATATTTATAGCAGTTTATTTAGTCAGTACACTCCTAAAGAAAAAGACCTTTTCAGACATGTAATCAGGGTGCAGATGGTGATGTTATGATTTTGTTTGTTGTTGTTTCTACCCTTCCTTAGGAGGAAAGGAGGAAAATCTACAAAATACAACAGCGAATAGCTGCCTATGTATCTTAGACATGACCGAGGTTTGGCCCAGTTTGGTATGTTGATAGAAGACAGCCAAGAAAAAACAGCCATAAAGATGGACCGCGGGCTAAACAGTAAAGTGATTAAAAACCCCAGTGCATTGTGCAGAAGGATTTCAACTGGAAAAATTAAAGGTATCACAGTTGAACCACATTTCACATGGATGCACACCAGGTGGTGTTGATCAGATATCTACACATGGTGTTCATTTTAAACAGAATAACACTGCAATAAAGCTGCAGCCATGTATGGTACTGGTACTGTGAAACGCCTGACAGCAGCTAAATATGTGTCTCCTTCTCTAACAGGAGGTCAGAGCCAACCATTTGCATTACTTTGATATTGTGTAATTGTAGTTGTGCTGTGCACTGGGTTGAGTCATAGTTAACAATCCATCTAACAGGAAAAGTGACTTGACTAATATTTCTGTCAAGCAGTTAAGTAACTATGGCTGAGGAAAACCATATGATTTGAATTACTCTATGCTGTTTATGTGACTTTATTTACTCAGATTTCAAGGGCTGAATATTTTGAAGATACCAGGATTTGGCAACAAGTATTTTTAGGTTACATAAGAAATTGAGTATTCATCTCCCATCTAACATATTGGTCCCTTACACCATGAAACCATCAAAAACTGTGTTTGATGGCAATACATCCATTTCAAGTGTTTATTTAGCAATGTGACAGCGTTATCAACACTGTAATGAGGGTTTATTGAACGAGCCATAGTTGGATAATTTTCAGTGTGAAAAGTTGCCGAACAGGGACCACAAATGCACTGCTCCAAAAAGCAATGCAAAGGGTGAAAAGGGACACTCAGCTAGTGACATTCCTATTAATATGCTGATGCACTGGACATTATGTTTGTGCTGCATTTTTATTTCTGTACAATAATGCATAATGTTTGGCTGCAGCCAGACACATCATGGAGAAAGAGGGACCAAGCAGATGTAAGGAATAATGTCCTGGAGAGAGAGAGGAAGAGAGAAAATGAAGAAAGAGATCTAAAAAGAGATCTGGGAAGAGATCTAAAATGGAGGATATAGAGAGGCAGAGAGAGGGAAACAGGGGGAAAGAAACTAGAGTGAAATAAGGACCAGATTCAGAGAGGATGGAGGTGAGCATGTGTCTTACCTCCAGTCACAGCCCAGTGGGGGGGAGGGGGGTGGCTACGGGAAGTCACAGCTTCCTGTTTCGGCTGATTCAATTTCACCCCATCTCAAATGAGCCGCTAAAGCCTGATCAAGTGTGCAAAGTTCCCCGCGCCACATTACCCAGAGAGAGCTCCTGACGTCACCACTTCCTCTAACGCCAGGTTAGACACCTGGGTCGCGAAAAAGGCCAAACGTGCTATCCTCTGACACATGGCCGGCATGGACAGCCTCTGGTCATAGCAACATGAAGTGCAGCTATCACCATTAGGAGCTAATTGAGAAGGTCATATTTGCAGAGGAAATATGTTAAGTGCACACTTGGAAGATTATGGGCGTTAGTGCAGTTGGTTTAAAGCTTAGAATTATGTCCCAGAGTTGAATAAAGACGCAACCACTCTAAAAATAGTGTACTTTAATCGTTGGCATTACAGAGTCCATTCAAGAACCTGATCTTTGGGAGCGAGAGTGCTGAAAACTCTGAGTCTGCATGAGAGGGTGTGAGGTGGGGACAGCATAGCACTAATTGCAAAGATCACTGCATTTAAGCTAGACCCACTATCTTAAAATTACTGGATTAAAGCTGGATCCAAAATCGTAAGTAAATTCTAGCTTGTTACATAAGTGCTTTTTGCATGCTGAATTGTTAGTGTTGGTAGGGCTAATGCAGTCAGAATTATAATGATACTCTAGTCTAACCTTCAGTCTGAAATACATCAGATCTTTTAAAACTGTCCTGTAGAAAATGACATCCATGTCTCTTTTACAGACTGTACCCTGCAGACAAGAGTACAGACCAGACCAGCAAATACGTAAATGAAATACAACATTTCAAAAATCATGTGAAAAAAAAATATTTTGAATATTGGTTAAAAAACAAAAATATCATCTGTTGTTTAAATTAATCAAGGTTTTCAGTTAATTATTTGCCCCAGGTATGGCGACAATATATGTCACGTATGTGTCGCATAGCTACTTTCCCTCTTAGTTTCCAGAACTGTGAGCTGTAGACATGTGTGAATATGTGATCAGTTGTGTACAATACTCTGCTTCAGGCGGTCACACATAGCAGAGGAAAGCTGAGAAGAGTTGGATGCAATTTGGGACATGTGAGGTCAGCACTCCGGTCCACAAAAGGCCGATAGCTGTGGCTGTACATCTCCTCAGTGGTTCTAGAAATGTGGGTTTCGCAGTGAGTCAGGCAAGGCATCTTAGAGTGCATCTCTGGTAATTGGAGAGACAATTAGACCAGTCAATAAAGCCTCCTGCCACAGACGAATTAAAATGCCTTCTGGTTTCATCCATGGGGAGAAAGGAATCAGCTACGGTCTGTATCCAAGTATCCAAACAGAAGTTCAGCAAGCTGGTCAGTCACCAGATCTGAAGCACATAAAATATTCCAGAGCAATGAATGACACAGTGTTTTCTGCCTCCATAAACTAAGCTTGGAGTTTTCTTGGAGTCTTGTTATATCCTCTTGCAGAATCTGAGACACTGTCAGACTCTGTAGCACATACTGGCCACATTCCTGCTCACTGTAGCTTGCATTAAACTGAGTTGTTATCAAAAGATACAGCTGGATATTTATTGAGGAACCCAGTGGCACAGCTAGGACCCAAACCTCCAGTGCTATGAATGGAGGAAGAGCAAGGAAAGGGAAGAACTTGGTTTAAGTCCAGAATCAAACCCCACTAAGATGATGTGACAGGACCTAAAAGGACCACTTCATGCCCACAAACATTACTGTGTTGAAGCAGTTCTGCATAGAGGAGAGGGCCAGTACTTTTCCTCCTTCACCCTGTGAGAGCCTGATCCATAACTACGGGAAGCATTTGGCTGCAGTCATTGCTGCTAAATGTGGCGTAACTGGTTATTTAGTCTAAGGGAAGGGTTATTTCTACACACAACGTTTGATCACTCCGGATCTGAGTTATTTCAAATTAAGGTCTTGGTTAAAGTTCTCATAACATTCAGTGTCAAAATATACAAAAATAGAGAAAATCAAACATAAGGCAATTGCACTATTACGGTATTGTACAAGCTCTTGGTTACAGCGTATTTTGTAAGCAAATGCAGTGTGTTTCACTGACATCTTTGTGTGACGTATGCATTCTCCAGAGCAACTACAGCATTGTACACTTACCTTTATCATTTATGTCATGTACTGATATCCAGATGGGCATTTTCTGAAGAACCTGCAGTCTTATGCTTATGAGACTGGCTCCACAACTCCAGTCTCATCCTGTTGCCCTGGAGTAATATGCAGTTTCTATCAAAAGCGAGAAAAGGTGTGTGGAAGTATCTGAGGACATCCAGATTGAAAGTCAGTTAATTAATTGTAGTATATGAGTGTGTACCACAGACTATTAACATAAATATGAAAAAATGCAATAGCAAGGCATCCAACACTAGGGACCTTTTCCAGTCTTTTATTGGGTCAGAGGCGATTGTAGACCTTTTTACAAATGGGACAACATGGGAGGAATCACGATGACTGAAATAAAGTGTCCTTGCAATATTATGTAAGACCTGCAGCAGCCAATTGAAACAGACAGGATGTTGTGAAGGTTAGTGTCATGTCTTCTTGTGCAAGGCAGGTAGGCCAGCATTATAACGAACAACTGCAAGCTTGCAGAAGCAAAACAATACAAGATTAATACCCTCAATACTCTAGATAACATCCAGAACACTGTGAACATTTAAAATCTGCAAAAAGAAAAGGCAAAACTGCAATAAAATACCATATGCAAACATACAAAGCTGCACAATGGGATGAGCATCAGAAAGTGTTTGATAGCTCCTCTCCCTTGAAAAATGTCCTACAGGACTAAACATGACCTCTTCTACAACTGAAATCCAACAGCAAATTGATCTGCTCAAATAGAATCTAGTAATAAATTAATTTAACCACTTAAACACAGGAGAAAAGAGAAACTTTGGTATTCAGTTCATTCTCTGCTGTAAATCAGAAAAAGCCATATAGATGGCAGAGCAAACATGATCTTAATGAAATCAGCATCATGAAGGCCACGATTGGTCATTTTTGTCCTTAGTCTTTTTGCCATTTTTGATGTGCATTATGACTGGTTTTACAAAACCATACAAAGGCCTTCCGTATGTCAGAACCATATGTCAAATGTCCAATATTTTACAGTGTGTATCTTAAGCTTGGATGTTCAACAGCTCATATGAAATGAAATGAATTTTGTGCAAATAAAGATGTCCTTTGAAGGGTCCTTTTCTAGAGTGGAGGTGGGTTGGAAAAATAGCTGTCCTGTCATGTGCGGTTTACAGTCAGCTGAGTGTTTCTGATCCATGCAGAAAAGTACTCCCCTGACACATGTAAAAATCAACAACAGTTGATTTATTTTCACCATTTTGGCCACAGCACCAACTGTGTGAGTATCATTCGAGTGGTGCTCTAATGTAATGAGAATGTAGCAAAAAGGCCCAGAAATATTTATGTGCTAGCTATCAGGGGGTGCATTTGAGTGGCTAAGATCATCTGTCCCTTATGCTAAATGTAGTTTTGAATTTACTTATAACTGAATACTGGATTTATTTGTAGCTATTCATTTTTAAGCACGTTCACAAGCTATATACACTTGAAACGGTTCGTCTTCGATTGGTTTGTGTTTACAATCAGTGAAACAGTAGTGAACTCTGTGCTGGTTTTCCAGTTTCACCACCTGCCACTCAGACTAAATTGACATATCACATTGATGCAACAGATTTATGAAAGTAAAATAGAGCAAGAACAAATCAACACCTTTAGCCTGTAAACTCATAAAATGATGATCAGCACTATGTATCAAAATGGTAACATCATCACAGCTGCATTTGTCGCCTAACTTCCTTGCGGCTCTTGGATCAACTGTCTGACAGGCCTCAGGTTCCCCAGGGTAATGTTAGCTAGCCAATCACAAACATGAGTTTTTGAGTGCAAGCAACACAAGACACAACA
Source organism: Albula goreensis (assembly GCA_022829145.1). Taxonomy (NCBI): domain Eukaryota; kingdom Metazoa; phylum Chordata; class Actinopteri; order Albuliformes; family Albulidae; genus Albula; species Albula goreensis. Next base: position 25,860,971 of record CM040755.1, read on the forward strand.
GTCAGTCTGGCTGATATGTGACAATAGAGAAAGTCCAAAACAGGGTAGCTAACTGAAGCTAGTCATCTAGTAGATGTAACAGCCAGCCAGCAGCTATATGAGTAAAGACATCAGAGTACTGTATTGAATTATTTAATTAGCAGCAATATTCAGGCCATTTTTCACTTGGTTATTCATGTTGCTGAATCATCTGTTGTGGACTCAGTGTTGGGCACTTTTGTCCGCACAACTGGACCCAGACCACATCCTCTCTGGACTGAATAGTCAAACAGGCCTTCTAGGTAAAATACATTTTCCTAACTTACCTATTAGATTGCATATCAAAGCCTTTTATTATATTATATTATATTATATTATATTATATTATATTATATTATATACATGTGAAAAAAACCCATTTGATGCACAAATGTAGATCTGAGTTGTGATATTTTTATAAATTCACAAAATGTATTTGTAACTACAAACTGAAATATTTGTGGGTTATGGTATATTTATTTGTAGATTTCAATGTATTTTCACAAATCTTGTTTACGCATTCACAAGTATGTATCTATTTGTCCGTTTATGTGGATTAGGATGAATACAGTCAACGTCATTTTAAGGGCTGGCAAGCCACTGATTTGATCCCGCTTGAAGCTCAGCATTTTGAGAATTCCATACTGACAATGTTTTTGTTTTATTTAATCACAGGAGAAGATGAATGCTTGCAATCAATGCGTGCACTTCTGTTGAACTGAAGACATAAGCTATTATGCTAAACAAAATACATGTGCATTGATATTGATGGATTTATTCACAGTGAGTGGTACAAGTTTGCAACGATTCTTGAGTGTATTCGAAACAGTATTTACTCGTTTTTGAGTCTGTGGCGTTAACACAAATGCCAAAACACAAGTTCAGACGGGGCTTTTGGGCCAGCAGATCTAGTGGCTTTTTTTGTCTTCCTGCAGATTCCATAAACAAGTTTGCGACCATGTCATGTTGCTAGCAGTTTTGTTTCTTAACGAAACAAAAATGCTGCTGCGAAGTATAGTGGTTAGTGGCTTTATTATGATATCCCAAAGTAAACTGTCGGAAATACGGACTATCCCAAATCCATTGTTGAAACTGGGCCAGCATTTTCCATTAGAGGACTTTCGGAACAGCTGCCCAGTCTTGTCGCGTCACGCGTATATAGTTTCAAGGGTATATCGATTCGTTTTGATGCGCGTGGATTTGTTCTGGCAGGTGCATTGTCTCGTGTGTAAAGTGGTAAAGATTCTGGCACTTAAGAGCGATGGAGCTTAGATCATAACGTTTCTCTTTATACCTACAGATTGCCTTTCTGTTATTCGAAACTCGAAAACTGTAACGTTTGTCATTTGGAAAATAGAGTTAATTGTGGTGTAGGCCCATTTTAATGACATACGCTGTATTTTACATTACATCACAATAGCGTGGCTAATTGAAAATATTTTAGTGGTAAGCTTGTTAGTTTGTCTGGCCGTAGATCACTTTATAGAGTTAATGCTTCCGTCTGAGCGACCTTATCGCTGGCGATGCAAAATTGGGGGAGAGGAAAACAAATGTTTTCATCCTCGACTGTCTCTATAATTCAGCAGAAATTCTTAGCTGTTGCTAAATAAAACCTGCATTCTAAAAGAAGGCCAGAGAAATGTCAGCACAGCTCGCTTCCAGGCCTTGTCACTGGGATATGCCAGTCAAGCGGAACCGTTGTAAAATGCAGCGAATGCACTCTTGAGGAAACCTACGTATGTACTGGAGACGAGAGTGAGAGTATGTTTTATAAGGCTGGACAACACTGCTGCTCAAGATCAATTATTGATTACTGGTTCGAAATAATTTTCAATGTGTGTGTGTGTGTGTGTGTGTGTGTGTGTGTGTGTGTGTGTGTGTGTGTGTGTGTGTGTGTGTGTGCTTGTTTGTTTTAGTTTCAGGTACGAAGCATTGTACATTTCTGTCAAGCAAATATACATATAATGTCAACTCAGTATTTTAAAAGGTGATTCTTTATTTTAACGTAATTGATACTTTCACCGATAACTAGGGGCTATAATAATAATAGTAATTATTATTATTATATAATTATTATTATTGTTGTTGTTGTTATTGTTATTATTATTATTATTATTATTGCTGTTGTTACGACGATCAATATTGAGCTGTAACATTTTTGCGACTTTCAATGTTAACATAATAATAATAAAAAATAATGATAGTAATGCTAATACGAATAATATTAGGCCTAATAATAATAATAATAATATGTTGTTGTTGTTGTTGTCGTCAGTTGTTTCGTAAGTAGTAAGATTAGCTGAAGGGAACGTTTGCAGCGTGTTATGAGGAGCAGCCAAACTCTTCCCAAGACTTGTGTAGGACCACACCTAGGTGCGATTATGTTTGGCTCGCGCCCAGCCACTCTCAGAATCAGCTGCGCTCCTATGGCCCAAGCAAGAAACTGCACATTTTCAAAGAAACGATTCATGTTTTACAAATATATAGAGATATTCCGAAATGCACACCTAAATCGTGATGATACATGTTGCAATGAAATAAGAAAAAAGAAAATCCGTTATTTCCTTATGACTGCTGTATTTAACGGTGCACGATGTTCGCTCGAGCATGCTCGCTCGCTTGCACTGCTCCTGACGTCAGCGAGATTGCCACTGAGTGCAGAGCCTAGCGCACTCTCCCTCCTTCTCCTCCATTGTCAGCAAGCTGAACGATGCGATCGCTCGCAGCAATCGTCGCCGCCCAATAGAGACCCCAGCCCGAGCACCAAGCACAATAACCCCTCGAGAGAGACTGCGAGAGAGCCAGAGACGGAGACAAACCCTGTTTCAAACCGTATCAGCTGTCGTCAATCCGGTTTTTAATGCTTTAGCTAGTCGCTGACAGACAGCGAGAGAGAGAGGGAGAGAGAGAAAGAGCGAGCGAGAGAGACAGAGAGGGATAGGGAAGAAACAGAGGAAAAAGGATTGCTCGTTTTTCGTACCTCGCCTATTTTGGAGAGAAAGAAGAGACGAGGCTCGCCTAATCATGGGATGTACACTGAGCGCCGAGGAGAGAGCGGCTTTGGACAGGAGCAAAGCGATCGAGAAAAACCTCAAGGAAGATGGAATCACTGCCGCTAAAGACGTGAAACTACTCCTGCTAGGTAAGATATTGTTTCGTGTGGTCTGTGCCGGTTCTTCGCTTCTCGGTTTCTTGTCCATACGAGTTCATGGGTTTCAAAGAATAGCGGTTAGAACAGTCACAGAATATAGCGGTTTCTTATCCCTGTAATGGCCCTTACCGCCTTAGAATAATAATTTAAGCAGCACCGACAGCCATTTTACTCGGTGATTTTTTTCTATCCCAACAGGGGCAGGAGAATCGGGGAAGAGCACCATCGTGAAACAGATGAAGTAAGTCTTCAGCTTTAAGTGTCTTTCGCCTTTAATGTGGGTTGAGATTGCGCCCCCAACCCCCACCCTACTGTCCATTCCTAGTTGGTGAATACTTAGGTCCGCCATATTTTCAAGGAATTATTACCTTTGGTGGCGATTCGTTCAGTGAGCTGTAGCACGGGCTGTGGCTCGGGGTAAAAAAGGACAGCGTTGATAAACGTTAAGGCTAGCGGGCTAGGAAAATATGGGTGTGCTGTTCACGATAATGGTGCTGAAAATCTAACCCCGGTTTCTTGTGGTGTATGTTGGTGTCTAGTGAGAGCTTGTGTGCGTATACAGCGTGAACCATGGGCAGTTATGTCCCAGCAGAGTGCCATTAAAATACACCTCTCTCAATTAATCTTAATACCATGCTTTTATCTGTTTGATCTGTGGCGCTTTCCCCTCAGCGTCTGATCTCTTGACGCAGGTCTCAGGGTTAGCTCTCTGGCATTTATTTTTTTCTAAATATCTTCCTGTAATACGGATTTAACGTTGACAGAAATATGGCATGTAAACCCCTTTTACTGGAGATTTCTGCATTTTTTATATATCAGCAATTAAATCGTCGGGACATCAGCTTGCAGAACGCCCGTGCAAAATGCAAGGAAATGATTAAATTACATATACTGAGATTTTTAGTATTTACCTGTCAACCAACAAACTGACGATGGATGTGTGTTGAATGCACCAGCATAGATGGTACCACCCGAACCTCTTGTAAAAATACGGCCATTTTTATTTTCATATTGACTGTGCAAGGCACTGTGCTTCGTCTCCTCAGTACACACCTCTAATTAGTGTATTCCCAAGATCTTTATTCCCAACCTGGACGGTTTTGGTAAATGAATGTTCGCAAATGTTGCCGGTGAAACTGATTTTCCAAAAGAAAGCGATGTGATTGCGCTGTCCAGTTAATCGCCTGTAATTACAAGCCGTGTATAATTGTACCGCTTAAAAAGCAATAACTGTGTCGTACGATTGATCGGCGAGAGGTTTTGTTCGTTTATTTGCAATCGATTGTCAGAATGATGCTTGTTTGACGCAACGATATTCGCTTTAAACGACTGGTGTTAAATGCAGAGAAATGAAGCAGGTCTTCAGACACTCAAGGAAGAAACGCCTCTCGGCTCCAAGTGCTTGCTGGAGTGTTGCCATTTTCCGAGTGGCCAATTCAAGAAATACTGATTTATTCGGGTAAATGGGTCCGTAATTCACTGGAATATCAACTGATACACAGGCCTCGTATGGACAGTATGTAAAATTAGTTTATTTTACAGTAGATGGGGTATATTCGTTTATAATTGGCGGACCACAGAATTTCAGGCGGTTTCGGTGGTGGACAGCGCCCAACAGCGCCTGTGCGCTCAATCGTTACTCTTCGAGCACACTCGGCTTTTCTCGTTTTTAAGTATTCAGGCACTGTACGACGTATGAGTGAGGGGAAAACCCTGGGCGTTCGTAGTCTCTCGGGCGTGTTCGGAGGGCCGTCATGTTTGTGCTGTTGCTGGGAAACGCAGGTGCAATTTGGATTGGAACTGTGCTGATACAGCTAGGAGATATGGAGAATCAGCGCAAAAGCAACTGAGACATTGAAACAGGCAAATGAATGCAAAAGCAATATGTGAGATCCCTACATGTACAACATTATTTGAATTGCACATGATTTGCTCCTGTTTTGTGTGCCACAACAAGAGGCTGTAACTAAAATAATGTACTGGCTTATATATTTTATATCATAAACTGTCTTCTATAAAACCTGCCCACTGTTAAGTGCCTGAGTGGTTGACATTGTTTATTAAGTTGTATTATGTTGTATCAGTTTCTTTCAAGAGCTACCAACTCCTCAACTGCCATGATCAAGTCCAGCTTGAACATTGATTTCTGCAGGTGTATAACCAACTATTTGCTGGAAAAGACATATTTTTGTAACATGAAAAAAAATCCAAGCTAACACAAATACAGTCTCATATTACATATTTACATGGTTTCAGTGTATGTATGCCATCAGTACATTTATGATAATGCAGCATTATTTTCATAATACAGCACCAATTTGGAAGTGAGCAGCAGCAGTGGTTAGAGCAGCAGCAGTGGTCAGAGCAGCAGAGTGGAGCAGTGGTCAGTGCGTAGCAGCAGTGTGGAGCAGCGGTCAGAGCAGCGTGGAGCAGTGGTGTGCGTAGCAGCAGTGTGGAGTAGTGGACAGAGCAGCAGTGTGGAGCAGTGGACAGAGCAGCAGTGTGGAGCAGTGGTCAGAGTAGCAGTGTGGAGCAGTGGTCAGAGTAACAGTGTGGAGCAGTGGTCAGAGCAGCAGTGTGGAGCAGTGGACAGAGCAGCAGTGTGGAGCAGTGGTCAGAGCAGCAGTGTGGAGCAGTGGACAGAGCAGCAGTGTGGAGCAGTGGTCAGAGCAGCAGTGTGGAGCAGTGGACAGAGCAGCAGTGTGGAGCAGTGGACAGAGCAGCAGTGTGGAGCAGTGGTCAGAGCAGCAGTGTGGATCAGTGGTCAGAGCAGCAGTGTGGAGCAGTGGTCAGAGCAGCAGTGTGGAATGAGGTTGCCAATGTGAATCTAAAGTGGGGCACCTCTGCTTTTCCCTTGAGCATGGTATTTTAGAATGACCTTAGTAAAAGTACAGTGTAAAGGGTTACATAATGGGATAGTGATGATACAAACATTGTAAACCAACCTACATAATGGCCTATTAATCAAATAAAATGAACAATAAGCAGTGAAAGGTACTCTCTTTTCAACAGTAACACTGTAGTGAGTGCTCAATGGCTCTCCTCTCTCTCCCCTCTTTACTAGCTGAAATATCTAAATGGGTGCTAATAATTTCTTATGATGGACAGAGGGGCTATTTTTGGCAGGAAGAAGTTGTTTCATAATGTACTGTGAAATGAATGTCTTTGGAGATCAGTGAGTGTGGCTGTGACACAATTATTATTATTATTATTATTATTATTATTATTATATGTGTTTGTTCTGTGTTGAGTATATATTTTAACCATTGTGCAAATTAGATGGTTTTTCTTCCCTCCCTGTCAGCAATGTTCTTCCTAGTGTTTGTACTCAGGACTGCCGGTACTTCACTGTAGTGCAAACAAACATTTTTCCGTCTCTGTATCTGCATAGAATTCCAGTCAGCCATTGTGTCAGAACTGCCTATCTGATTGTGTTCGTATTTTCATCCTGTCCCAGGGGTTAAGAGTCAATGCTTGAAAAGATCATTTTTAGACAGGCATTCCATGGTCTGCCTTTTATTGAAAAGACCCCAGATGTAGGAACCCCTGATTGGCTGGTTGAGTTCCATCGTTGTAGCACACATTTGTTTGGCTGAATATAATCCCTGAGGTCTGTCCTCTGTTGCTCTCAAGCTGTCTGGTCAAGGCCTTTGCTGTCCGGTTGAGGGAGTGTTTTGAAACAAGATCCTTGAATAGCTCTGCTTTTCTTCTAAATTTCTGACCTCCATAGGGTTATGAGATTGAATCCTTGTCATTAACAGATGCTGTTGTGCTCTCAAGCTAGAAATTTGACCAGCGGTAGAACCCCTGTGGGTAGCAGAGCTGGGTGGAAAGATGTAGGACATGCATCCGCTGAGCAGACGAATGACAACAATTAGCCAGGGAGGGGTAGATGGATGGCCATCGGGCCGGCAGTGATCACCATGACAACGGCTTGTTAACCACGAGCGTTTTTGTCACCGGTCAATTTTTATTCCTCTGAGAGAACATCCCTGCCCCGCCTCCAACAATTGTGCTTTTATGAGCTTCCTCATATTAATGTGCTATCAGCCGCCCCAAGTCAAGACACCACCGCTTTCGCTCACAGCCCCGCATGAGGGAAGGCACCCTCAGCCAGCGTTTTAATGCACAATACAAAGCAGGTTACTGGTCCCCAGGGGTCAGTAAGTCTGAAGACAATATCTGGAGGGTACGGGGGCGCTCCTTTTAATGAGTTTTCAAAGCTGCCATTGGAGATTCTGCAGAAAAGCAAACAAACATGGACTCTGCCGGTAGAGCTGACAAACAGTGCAGCTGTTTCCTAGGTGATGTGTCTGCCTTGGTGTCCGATGCCAACCTCACACACACATACACACACAAACACACACACTCTAGACTGTGACTCTTGTGCTTGCATCAGGATTCTTGAGCTCTTTGTTTGGGTAATATTATTTGGTATGTATATTGATAATATATTGGTAGTATATTGATTCTATGTTGGTATCATTTAGAAGTGTTAGTGTGCAAGATCTGAAATGTAATCTTGCCACAGACCTGCTCCTATTGGTTGAGCAAGCCCCTCCTATGTGTGTTGATGTCAGGAATCAATAGCTAGGCTATTCAGTGCTTGTATGTTGGTACATTTGTGCATTCATTCAAAAGTATTGTGTGTGACTATGTATGTGTAGATGTGTACATGTGCATATATGTATGTGTGTGAGTGTGTGTGTGTAATAGCCCAGTGCCTTAACTGGCCCTGATATGTCAGTTCAATGGGTAATCACATTGTTATTTTGTTCCTCCCATTGTATGTCTTATCAGCATAATAACAAGGGTGAATGGGAGGACAGATTTGTCTGCATCATTATTTTTTAACATTCACACAGCAGCAAATCAGAGCAATTCTGATGCAGAGTATTCCTTCCCCTCCTAGCCTAAAGCGGCATTGAGAATGCAAGACTTTTACCTCAAATCACTGAATTAAAATTCACCACAGAGGGAAACCAAAACACAAAATATTTTACATATCTTCTGTTAACAGCCCTTATAGGGTGATACTCTGTTTTGTTTATTTTCCTGACACTTGAACACTTCAATGCTTGAAACTGATATGTGCACAGCACTCCACTTCAGTTATCATGTTTGGGTCAAATTACTGTATTACTTGCTTTCGTCAATATTGTGCAGCTATACTGTGTGTGTGTATCTGTGTGTGTGTGTGTGTGCGTGCGTGTATGTATGTGTGTGTGTGTGTGTCTGTTGGCAGCCCCTGTCTGAATGTGCCTGTGGAGATGTGCATTAGTTCTGATTTCCAGTTCTGATCGTTTCCTGTGAGAATGTGGAGTGACGGAGAGACGTTCTGTTGAACCCTATCATTATGATGTCGGGTCCTCTGGGCGGCGAGCCCGTGGCCCAGCCTGTGTGCCATTAGCGCAGTATGGAGGGCTGGATGGTTAACCAAGCACAGGGATTAATAACCTGGCTCCGATCAGCCGTGACACAAACTACAGCTGTGCACTTTCACCTGGGCCTCACGTGTTCCCCCTTCTGAGTGGGGGAAATGAGTCTTGGGATGGATCAGGCCACTGAGCCAGGAAATAGCACTGTGCGGGGGAAGGCCATCACCTCTGCGCTCCGTCTTCCCCAGTGAGTGTCCAGAGGGCTGTTTGTGCCATCTGCATGTGTTTGTGTGAGTAACTGTGTGTGTGTGTGTGTGTGTGTGTGTGTGTGTGTGGTGTGTGTGTGTGTGTGTGTGTGTGTGTGTGTTTACGTTTGACCGTGCCAGTGTGCATGAGTGAGTGAGCTTGTGAGTATGTGGATGTGTGCAAATGTGTGTGTGTGTGTGTGTGTGCATGCATGCTTGTGGGATATGAGGTGTGTATGTTGAAGTGAGGTGAAGAAACCGCGTGTGTATGCGTGTATGTGTATGTGTTTGTGTGTGTGTGTGTTGTTCAGGTGCATAGAAGTATGGCTTGGTCCAGCTGGCAGACTGAGTCTCCCTGGGGTCCACATGACAGGAACAGTTTTAACGTGTCCTCGATTGCTCGCGTTAGAAAAGGTGCCATGCGAGCTGAGTGTGGCCTGGCACATGGGAGCTCGGCCGTTTTCCGGATTGGCAGCTGTGCTCCGGAACATACAGTCTGAATCAACCATTACGTTTCTGTAGATTTAGCAAAAATATGTGCTTTGTAAGAAACGTATCCGTTTCATATTCTTTGTGCATGGTGTGACCCGGAAGTATGTCCACTCATGGCTCCCTATTGTCCTGGAGTCAGGTCATATGGTGGAGAATGAGGTTAATTCCCATCAGAAGCCATTAATCTTATCTAACGTGGCTGCCTAGTGTATTTGCATGTATTCCCCACTGCTTGTAGTTTTACACATCATCAAAGACATTGGTTTGTGGAAATGTTCTTCCTGTCCTGGTTCACAGAACTTGTTGTATTTGTTGCTCAAAAACAAACCAAAACAAACTGCTGTGGATTGACACACTGTTTAACTCTTTTTGACTGTCAGCCATTTTGAATCTCTACAATAGCTTTGGATGCTTTCATTCGTTAAATGGACAGCAGGATGTTTTCCCTTTCCCCGGTTTGATATGTTGCTGCAGAAACGCTAAGATAAGCAGGAAAACAAGGTGAGGAACTTCACAGCAGCTAGAGCTGAGGTGAAGAGTTAGCTTGTGTGATATTGTAAACTGCAATGAGGTGTGCATAGTGTGTAGGTACAACTTTTAAAAGGGATGCTAAATGCTACTTTCCATCGTCTAACCTGTCTAAGATTGGTGGTTTCCCATGGCTGTTGAGCTGGGAATAGTCTCCCATTTCTCTCCACTGCCTCCATTAAGCTAGTACAGTGCACTTGGAAGCACTAGTGCAGCTTGAAGCCAACACATAGTTGAAATATCGAGTTTGATTTCCATCTGGTGAATGAGGACTGGTGCATAGAGAAGACCCAGCTGCATGTTGCCTTCCTCACTCAACTGCTTCTCTCCATCTGTGGACCAGTCCTGAGCAGCCACGGGCTGCTAAAGCCCTGAGCACATCCAACGTCTCCACCATGATCCACCATCTCAACACACAGTATTGTCCTCTACCTCAATGACCCAAAAACATCCTGCATTACCATATACCGTAACATTCTTCAATGGGTATCCTGCAGCACGCAAAAACTCAGTGTACTGTAACGTCTGCCATCTCAGTACCATATACATCACCTAAATACAATCTGAAACATTAACGGCAGTACACATCATCGCTATACTCCATTTCTACCCAGTATACTTAAGTTAAGTATAGGCCTGGGCCAGTGTAGTTTAGCAAATCAGTATACTGAAAAAAGCTATGCAACTGATAATAGGTTAGTACTGTATAGATCAAAAGTCAAATCTGCCTTAAGATTTCTTTGATAGCCAGTGCTCTGATTTTACTATGCCTATCAACTGCAATGGAAAGACATCTCAAGACAGTATTTGCACACTGTTAATTCATTTAAACAGGCACGCGTAGCTCCCTCTTAGCCGTGCCCTCACAGTGCTAAGGAGTGGCTGCTCTGAGAGCTATGCTAGCACATGGGACAGACAGTATACCCACAGGGTATCGATGCACAGAGGTAATTGGGCTCCAGAGACATCCACGGTCTTTGTGTTGATGTATAGGTAGGTGTGCGTGGGATGAAATTCTTCCCCAGTAGCATCTTTACAGTCATTCCTCATTTATCTGACAGGAGAACACAATATGAAAAATGATGGAAGACCATGTTTGTGTTGCAGTAAAAATCACACAGTTGAAAAAAACTTGAAAGTGCACTATGTTAGCTTTTTTGGATTGTATTTTAATGTTATCTAGTGTATGTCAGGCAGACACATAAGCTTGTATTATTATTTTGCATTGAAGGTTTTGCAGTTATGTCAAATATGTATTTCCCATGAATAATATATATTTCTGCATGCTGCTATATAACATTTATCATCACATGATAAAATACCATGATCCCCCCACCCTGTCATATGATGTGCAATGGTGAATTTTTGGCTCTAATCCTGAGGGCCGATCAGAGAGAGAAGAGGAGTGCAAATCAGAAACTGGGGTTTGAAAGCACAACCTTCTGGGCCCCAGGGCAGATGCTGCAGCCCCCGGGCCTGAAAAGTGGTCACTGCACCATTAATAATGCAGCATGATCTAGAAGTGAATCACACTCATGAACACGGGCGCTTTTATAGAATGTACTCTGTGATTTTTTTTTTTTTGCTTTGTAATCACCCACCCATTTGCAATCTGAGGTAACATGAGAAGCCCTTGTTTTGCTGCAGTTGTTTTATGCAAAAGCTAGCGCTAAAAGAAAGCAGCATGACACAAAACACCATTCAGCTCACCAGCGTCAGCCGGCTGTTACATTAATAGCAGAAGGCAGTAGTGGTTTTTCTTACAAAAAAAGCACTCCACAGTGTGCGTGCTGAATACTGGATATTTTTGACAGTGCAGGTGTAATTGGAATGTTCAGACATCCTGGTGTTTGCTGTTTGCTATGATTTATAGAGCCAGACTGTACCAAACAACTGTACTGTATGTCCTCTGAGATCATTTTTTTTCATATTGCTTAATATGCTTAAATTAATATTGCTTAATCTTGTGTTTACTTTCGAAAAAAAAGTGTTTTACATCCTGTTTTCGCACCATAAGCGTTTGGCCATTAGACTTTCCGGTTGTATATTGTGTGAGCTTTACTTTGCAAGCCAGAAGTGTATCAGTACGTGCAATGAAAATTAGTTTGTAATAAAATGTTGAAATTATAACTGAGCTGTGTTAATTTATCTACCAGTAGTGAACTGAGGCAGGTTTAGCTTGTTTGATACACAGGTTTAGTCTGTACCTAGGCCTGCTTTGATTGATGTCACAATGCTGAATAAACTCTCTGTAACTGGGGGGCTTCTAAAGCTAGGGCAAGTGACAACCACAACGTTTGTCCTTGTGCTAGAGACTCTGGTTGTTTCCTAGAGGATTACCAGAGTCTATTCATTCAGGTTGGTGGATAAATGCAGTGTCAGTCTAGCCACATGATTTCTCTAGGTTTAAGCCCCTGAGTGGATCTTCCCTCCAGAAGGGATCTTTAGTTCACACCCCTGGTTCTGTTGGGTCTGGCGGTGGATTAGGGAGGCCCTGGCTCTGTGGGTCTGCTGCAGACGGGGGCGTGTGGGTGGCCCCTGGTGGCTTGCGCTCTTTGTTGGCTCATGCATAGGGGAAGGGGGGTCCTTTTCTCGCGAGCCCAAACTGGAAAGGTCAACCCTGCGGGCGCTTCCATCAGAGGAAACCATGAGCGGTGCCGCGTGGAGCTTAAAAAAAACAACCTAAAACTAAAAACAAAAAAAACAACCCCCGGCCCTTTCATTAATCCCGCCTGCCGCCAATTCAAAGTATTTTCCTTTCCCGTGGAGAGCCTGCCCACCTCGCCTGTCTATCGACAGACGCACAGCGAGGAGCAGATGCACAAAAGCTGCTGTGGTGGGGCATGGGCGGCTCGGGAGGGGCGAGGCGTGGGAGGAACCTGCCGGAAACCCAGCCCACCCCTGCTCCATACAGGTGCCCATTCTGAAGGCGGGAGTTAGCCTTTATGGTGTGGTTTGGGGATATTTTGGGTTTTCTGTTTTCAGTTTCTTGATGAAAATCTCACGAGCTGAAGTCCTAGAATGGCAGCATCTGAAGGAGAAAAAAAAATTGAAATGTAAAAGCAAAAATAAAATCATTGGTAAACAGAAGTTGTTTCACTGGGTCATCTCAGGGGTTTCTCTTTTTGCTCTCTCACAACGGAGAGGAAGTGCCTTACTCACGGTGCCTGAGAAAAGCAGATTAGGCATGAGGCCCAGGTCCTGTCTTTTCATCCCTCAGTGTCTCTCTCTCTCTCTCTCTCTCTCTCTCTCTCTGTATCTTATTCTCTTTCTTTATGGTCTCCATCCTTCTCTCTCTGGTTTGATTTTTCCTCCTTGTAGTCCTTCTTTGTGTTCTTCTCTCCTACTGCCTGCTCTCCTTTCATCTTTCTGGTCTCCCTTTCTCCTCTTTTTCTGTTCTCCTCTCTTGCTTTCCTCTCTCCTCTCCATCTAGGCCCTGCCTCCTCCCTTTCTCTCCACTGCCCTATCCTCCCCTGGTTTCTCATTCTTGCTTATCTCTGGTCCCATATCCACCCCTCCCTCAATCATCTCTCTGGTTCCCCTTTTCCCTCCTCTCTTCTCATCTCCTGTCCTCTCCAGTCCCCCTCTCCTTTCCTCTCATCTCTGGTCCTGCCCCCTGCTCTCTTCCCCTCACCCTTTCCCCTACCCTGAGTTCCCCTCAGTCCATGGTCTCAGTCCTCAGTCAGGTCTGGTCTCAGTCAGCACAGGGAGCAGTAATCGTGTTAGAAGGTCACTACAGCCATTCTTGGTGACGTGATGAGAGGCGACTGACCGGATCGAGAACAAACACGACCGGACCAATCCGGCAGCGCCGTTCCCAGCCCATTACAGTAATTTTCCCACTCGGCTCGACGTGCCCTGATCCAGTCTGGCAGGTCGGGCCTGCCACCAGACCGCCAGCGAGGGTTAATGCAGGGATGCCTATGGAGCTTTGGGATCTCAGTGCCCCTCTGTGCCTGGGAACCCTCTCTCGTTCTCTGCAAACCCAGCCCAGCTGCTGTCCAGAGCCACTACGCCTTCAAGACGGACATATCTGGATCAAATCAGACCCGTACATTACTAAAAATAACAAGCAGAATAAAAGCTCGTTTTTCCTTCTTATTGGCCTCATATTGTCCGCTCGCTGTATCTTTTAAAAGGTCATTGTTTCTATATTTAATCGCTCATTAACCACGCGTTTAGAAATGACTCACTTGCAGGGATTTGCTTTTATTGCCCCTCTTTCGTGCGGTCGCGTGCTTGCTTCCACGTTTCACGGCCTGCCTTATTTATCCGCTTGTGTATATCTTTGTCATCACTGTGGGCCTTCAGCCGCTAGTCAGAGGAGCTTGTTGTGTTTCTAAGACAGCTGTCCCAGTGTACTGTAATGGCCAGAAGCTTTGCATCCCCTTTGCATTTTGGGTATGGTCACGGAGTGACATGCAAATCTCTGGGTGGTGACTGAGGTCTAATTATACCTCTACTCTGCATCTAGACAGAGAAAAGACCTCATGTAGAATGGGAGGGAAACAGGGTGGTGTTAGAAACATGGGCAGGGTGTTTTTCCAGATTTCCACCACTGGAAATTAAGCTTTAGAGGAATCATCGGATACAATCTGCCTGTTGTTCCAGAACAATCTGAACCGTTGTTGACTTTCCAGAATGTGTCGGAGGCAGTGCAGAAGTCTGAAAGCCCGGTCACATTGAAATGAGTAATATTGACAGTGACCGTAGCCATAATGATATTATCTATTATTTGCTAGCCGTCACATGACAGAAGTCTGTTTTTCATTTACCTATCAATAAATTAATTTTGAGTACTCTTATCTATGTGATGACCTCTGTGTCATCTTTAATAGCAGTTGGTTAGGTGCAGTTTATCACTGGCAATATCTGTAAAATATTGCTCTGGAAGTGAGATAATGGACAGTCATCATTATTCAGTGCCATTGTGTTTTTACAGCATCACTCTACAGAGCTCCAGTGGTCTGGGATTATTCATGAATGCTTTCTTTATTTGTCATCTTTCCCCCTGTGACCAGATCTGGGGTTTAATATTTTTATAGGACGTAGTTAAAGGGACAGTGCAAAGGGATGCATAGTTGAGTATTAACAGGGTAAATGATCAGATAATGAAAATAATTTGATGCTATTCCCAATTTATTCAGTTTATGTTTTATGATGATTTCTAAATTTGAGTTTTTCATAACATATTTTGCTGTCCACTATCAAAACGTTTAACGTCAAGGCCTTTCACATTGCCTGCATAATCAAATGATTGAGTTTATATGCAGTCAAGTTTAACAGACAAAAACTGCTCCTTAACAAAGCAGCTCAGACTCCTTTCCACCACCCAGCTGTTACTGTCTAGGCACGGATTATGTCATAGAAATGGGTGGTCAGCGGCAGATGTTTCGCTCCCTTGCAGCAGTATCACGTGTAGCTAAGATGACATATTCATTATGAAGGAAGAGGCTGGTAAGGTGTCGGCATCTTCTCATGCACATCCTAAAACTATGAAGCCTCCTGAGGACTGGAACAGTCAGTGTGTATGGAGCGGCATTTTATGCTCTTCTCACACCTTTAGCACCTCACATCCACCCACATCCTTAATGAAGCAAAATGAGAAGTCAACATCACCAACCTAGAAGTTCTACTGTTTGCCTGTTTGCTGATATGAATTTTCAAATGTACAAAAAAGGAAAAAGTATTTGTGTTTGAATATGTTGTAATGTCAATGTTTAATTAACATTTGTGGAGAAAATGAAAGGACCGCACCTTTAAAAGTGACTGAGAGAGACACCTGATTGGTAACTGCAGTCTTATTGAAATGATGAAATTACCGTAGTCTGAAAGACAGTGAAGCCTGACGAGCGCTCTGGAACAGTGTGAAGCATAGCCAGTTGTCTGATGGTCTGTTAAGCTTGACTAGTGTTCAGAAACAATGAAGCATATCCTGTGTTCTGAAAGGCCATGAAGCCTAAAAAATGGTCTTGAACACTTTGAAGTGTCTTGGAACACTATGAAGCTTATGTTGTGTTTTGGCACCGTGTGTTACCAGACCAGCGTTCTGGAATAATGTGAAACATGATCAGTGTTGTGA
The DNA here is from genome assembly GCA_022829145.1 of Albula goreensis. Classification (NCBI taxonomy): domain Eukaryota; kingdom Metazoa; phylum Chordata; class Actinopteri; order Albuliformes; family Albulidae; genus Albula; species Albula goreensis. Next base: position 25,876,865 of record CM040755.1, read on the forward strand.
GGCTTGTCAAGTGAAGCTTGACTAGTGTTTTGGAACACTTATTGCTGGTGGTGTGAGACACTTTGAGACCCCAATTAGAGGCCGAGAGTCACATGACATGTTGAGCTCCTGGAGTGGCTGGAGAGGAAGCATCCCACAGTTCTACTCCCACCCATTCACAAAAACCCCCGCTGCTTAGGAGTGTTACCAGGGGTTACAGGAAAGGCAGAGTCAATCAGCCACAGTTAATCTCTCAAGTACATTACAGTTCATTTATTATCACTGCAATAGCACAGGGAACCAGAGGCAGAGGAGTTCATCGTGGAGCGCAGCAGCATGGGGGCGCTTTGGGCTGGGAACGCACTGTTGTTTTCCCTGTGAAGGAGATTGTAATAATCTCCAAAAGGTTAAGAGGTGTGCACCGCTCTCTTCCTCTTTCTGCTTCCTATCACCCAGGGACTGTACTCTCATGAATCCTTCACTCTCTTCACCCACCCCCCCTCTTGTTCCCTCTCTCTCTTGTTCTCTAAGTCCGTCTTTTCCTCCCTCTGTCACTCTCTCTCTGTTGCTCCAAAGTGAAAGATGTACAGAGGCGGGAAACAAAGGCCAGAGACATCAAATGAGGGGGGGATGGCTTGCTATGTTACTGTGTCAGTACCGGGCTGTTTGGTGCCAAACTGGAGAGGGAGCAGCACAAACAGCTCATCGGTATCCTGTCAGCACCTCTGTGCGCTGATATGGTAATGGGGCCTTATCAGAGAAACCTGATGTCCTCCAGTACGAGCCTCCCTGCTGTAAACTCGCTTTTCTACTGCTCCCATAACGTGTGTGTGTGTGCACGCCTGTGTGTGTGAGTGTGTGTGTGTGATTGAGCAAGAGGGTGAATGTGTTTCTGTGTTTGTATATGTATGATATACATGCATGTGGCATGTGTAAAAGGTAAATGTGTGTGTGTGTGTGTGTGTGTGTGTGTGTGTGTGTGTGTGTGTGTGTATTAGATTAGGTGTAGACTAGTGATAAACGGGTGATGATGTCATATGGTGAAACCCCACCCCTCTTCCTACATATGTGGTTGTTGCGCTGTGGCAGCATTTGAATATAGGTCTGATCATGTCTGTGTCTGTGGTACAGTGGCTAACCCGTTTCTCTATTCCTGGATGGGCTGGGATGCGTGGACGGCAAGTGACGCACAATGAAATATTTGAATACATCTGGTCTCATGCTCTGTTTAAACCTGAAACAAATACACACACACATAACTCGACAGAAATGCACACTCTTATATAACAGCCCACACACACACTCTGACACACACACATGCTCACACACACTCACACACACAGCTGGTGGACAGGAGAGCGATGCCATCATTGTGACCAGCGGGACCATCACTGCTTGGCACTTTGTGTTGAAAAGCTGCCTTGTTCCTGAGAGACAGGGACCTGTCACTCTGCCCTGATCCTGGATCAGTGCCATGGTGAGCCTCTGTGATCTCATGTGATGAGGGACCTGCCCTGACCTCTGACCCACAGGAGGTCCTTTCACCTGTGGGTCACAGCTTAGACCATGTGACCCTGGCTGGTGTGGATACGAACCTGCTAAATTATGTCCTCCCTGCCATGGCGCCAGCCCTGCAGCTCAGACGGGAGATTGTGGCTTATCCTTCAGCTGCAATATAACGTCCCCTCTGTGTGATTGGATGTGAGAGGGAACGTCCTGGTTGTGTGACGTCTCTGTGGTGCAGCTGTCAGATTCAGCATTTTACTTCCTCTGTCAGCTGCCCTTCCCTTCATGCAGCTCCCATCTCCCCCCTAGTCTACCTGCTTCTCCCACTGTGTTCTTTCCTAAAATATTATATTAACCTTATTAAATATTCTTGATACTGCCCATAGAGTCCTGACCCCACCCCAAATATTCCTGGCATTACCCCATCTCCTGCTACCCAAAATAACCTCTCGTTTATATTCTCTCCTTTATTCTCCTTCTCACCTCCCTCTCTCTTTCTCTCCTTCTCGCACCCTCTGTCAGTGCCTGAGGATCATATGTGTGGGTCAAATTCTCTGTGATAGCGAGACAGTGAGACAGTAGGCTCTTGTTCAGATGCCTGTCTCTGAGCTGTGGCTCAGCTGATCTGAGATCAGGTGATGTGGAACAGCGGCCCTAGCCTCCAGCAGCAGCAGGCACCCCCCTTACCCCCTCCCTCTCAGAGGTTTGATATCTCACAGTGGACAGTAGTCATCCTGCTTCTCTCTTACCACACATGCTTTCAGTATTAATTCAATTTAATTCCACAAGCCATTAAAAACACCAATAGGTTCATAAACATGATACTGAACCTGAGGCTGCCAAAATGGCCATTTAGCAACATTAGCGCATGGTACCAGTGTGTGTATGTGTGTGCGTGTGTGTGTGTGTGTGTGTTTGTATGTGGATGTGCTTGAGTATATGAATTCATGTACTTGTGTATATGCCCGTATGTGAATACATATTGCAAATGTGCATCTGTATGTATTTCTGTTTGTGTGTGTGTGCAGTATTGGCATAACTGTGTATATTTGTGTATATATATCATGTAAAGTGTGTATGTCACTGTAAATGTATTTGTATGGTTCTGGCTGCCCTCCCTTCCTGGTGCAGAGCTCGCAGTTTGCCTGAGGAGACTGTTGTGTTTTTGACGGCCATTAATTGGGCCAGGTTTTGACTGTATTTACGCGGTGCTACAATGTAACCTTTACCTGGAAGAGAGGGCAAATTGGTCTCAGTGTCAACATCCTCCCAGGGGCCCTGCCTTCGCTCCCTCCCCAGGGGGGTAAAGCGCTCGCTGTAAATTAGCGCTCAGGGCGTTCTCCTTTTAATTAAGATTTAATTGCAGCTGCAGATGGAACTGACTGTCTCCGGTAGAGGAAGCAGTGGATTAGGTAACAAACGTCTGCCTGATGATGTCGAACACAGAGAGGAGCAGCTGTGACCACAGAAACAGAAAAGGCTCCTCTGTTCGGCTGAGAGGGTGTATGTGACAGGAGAGTCTATACCCCCTTCCCCACCCCCACTCTCTGTTTGAGTGGAGGGGTGTGAAGGAGTAGGCCAGAACAGTGGTGAGCGGGTTACACTTGCGCTTCCTCTTGTATCCGTTTCAGCTGTGATAAGATAACCTGCCACGCCCTGAGCCATTTTTTGCTGCGCAGTGACTGTGACTCAGAGCCCATCGTAGCTGCGCAGCTCTGGGCTCGCAGTTATGAAACTTACTGGGGGAGGTGGCGGTAGGGATGTCGACCCCTCTAGGGGTGTCTCCTCACCCCTGTGGAGGGGTCCCACTGTCCCAAACCCACTCAGCCGTAACATACCCTGCATCTGGCTTCGGAAATAAAGGCAGCGTAATGCAGAACTGGAATGTGTACAGTAATGACGCAATCTGTTTGGCAGAATCCTACAACAGCTGGATCTCCACTATCAAACTGTAACTAACTCCTCTCAGAGTGGACCGTAACTAAGCACTACCCCCCCCAACCCAAATCCGATCCCGCCAACCCCCTGCCTCCAAGGCCGCCAGCCTACAACGCTAATCTGCCCCCCTCCCTCCAGGGCTCCCGCAGCACCAAGCTGTTGGTTAGGTGGGTTCCGCATATTAACAGAAGTGTGGGTCACATAAAAGCAGATTAATTTTGTCAAGTCATTTGGCGGCCAATGGGGAGATTGAAAGCATGCTTTAATTTCACGTTTATTTTGGGTTGAGATATCCTCCCACCAGAATGCTAGGAAAGGGCTGAGGTTTTCACTGCAGTGTGCCAGACCCTCACTTGAGCAACGTACACTCAGGCTTTCGTGTTGTTGCCACGCCCTCCCCTCCCTATTTGAGGCTCCCAGAAAGCAGCTGATTGGGACACTGCTGCCCCACCTCAGCCAATCCCAGCTCAGGGGCAGAGCCTGAAGGTAGTAGCAGACATTCCACCTCAGCGCAATTGATCGTTTTCCTCTCCTCCCCAGTTGTAATTTCCAGCACAGATGATGATGGCAGCAGACTGTATTGCCTATCTTCTGCTCGGTAAGATGAAAAATGACTGAAGTCAGGCTGGGGAGGTGGTGGGTTAAGAAGGGTGGGAGAGGACTAATCACCCTGTTTTTTTTGGTGGATCGAGAGGTGTGATGCCTAACGAGGCCTCGCTAATTACATTATTTATATTGTTGCTGGGTTACCCCTGCCCTCCCCCCATTTATCACCTTTGCACATTCCGTCACAGTAACCCAGTTACTCAGGCGGAGCTGCTGAGGTGCAGCAAACGGCACAGGTGGAAGTTGTCTGCGAGTGCTGATCCGAAGTCGGCTTTGCATTTTTCATCCTGATGGGCAGGGTCAGGATTTGGGTGGAGATCACAGGTCCTGGGTCAGTGCTCGGTGCTTAGCTTTCACAGTAAACAATGCTCTGCCCCTTCCATGCCACACTGCCTACATCCCCTAACTGCAAGCCTTAATGCAGAATGAAGTGAGACAGCAGAGTCTGCGGGCTTTCTTGTGCCTGAGCTGAACGGTGGAGTTCTGACGCAGATCCATTAATCTCAATGGACCAACTGCCATCAATCTCCAACGGCTGTGTTCTGAAAATGTACCTGAAAAGGACCATGTGAAAGATTGGTCTCGGCTACGGTTATTAAATTAAGGTGTGGACAGGCCGTGATGGATCCACCTTTCGATGCGACACTGAAAGCAACCATGTAAATAAATTGAGATACTAATTTCTGGTTCAGCCTAACAGTCCATATGATTTTAATATTGAACATTGATCAGTTTTATTACATTGGTCTTTGTAAACATTGCAAACAAACAAGGCAAAGTTAAAAATAAAGGTCTTGTGAACTAAAATGAAACTAAAACAACATGTTGATAAGTTGTTAATGATGATAAAAAATGTCAGAGAGATGGAAAAAATGGATAAAAACTGGCCAGTTCAGATCTGATACCCAGTGAGTAAAGATAGCGGTTTTGCATGCGTACATGTGTGTATATGTGCTTGTGTTTGCAAGTGTGGAACGTGATGGCCACAGTCACGGGCAGCGGTAACCCTGACGACATGGCGCCTCAGCTATTGCATCTGTCACACTCATTCATCAAGACGGAGTGACCCCTTTGACCTCTAATGGTGGAATGAAATATTAACCAAGGCCTGGACCTAAGCTGGGTGTGGGTGGGCAGGGTGATCAATCACAGGCCCACGTTATTCAATAGTGAACCTCAGGTTTGACAGCATATACTCCCATAGCTTCGCTCATTTATATTCCTGTCTTCAGTGGCAATATCTAGATCGGCTTGTACAGTTCACATTTTACATTACTCAGCGCATGTAAGGACCCACTTCCTAATCAGTTATGATAATGATGATTATTATTATGTGGTAGCTCAGCAGAGGGCCTTATTTAGCACCATTTACATAGATAACATAATTATTGTTTGTTATGGATGTCGTGTGTCTATATTAGTATTCATAGCTGGATGAAATACTGAAGAAATTACAGGTAATTTACCTGTCCTTGAATCGAGCTTACTGTCCTCAACCAATATTTTGCCCAGTGGATCCTGCTAAATCACTGATATTACATTCAGCATAGATTGGAGTACTATCATTTCAACACCATGCTTTATAAACACAACGAAAAATTTCAGGGAAATTGCTGTCTTTCTTCAATGGAGAAACAAACAAGTGCTAGCATTGTTAGCATGACTGGTAGAAAACAATGGGTATGACTAGGCTAGCAGGTAGTTTGAAAGTGGTAGTTTTAAAAACAGTCCCTTAAATTGCATTTCCGAATGACCTCCCATTGTTTTTGCATATGGATGCAAATAACGCTAGTCATTAGGGGTTTCACTGTTCAAGTAGACTGTTCCTTCCACATAATTCTGAAAGGGAAGAACTGAAACTTTAGTTAATTTTTGGGGAAAGTACTAGGGTGCAGCTAGAGGGGCTGGTTTGGGAATTGAGGCATTAGCCTGACCCTGACTTTACTTCACCACCAGGTTCCTGAGGAAGAGTTTTCAGCTCCACATTTGAGCCCAAAATTAAACAACGCCAGTCCATCCTTCCATGTCCTGAGCAGGGGGGCAGTGGGTGGGTCCTCGGAGATGATGAACAGAATGTGTTTAGCCAAGTCATCGTGCCTCTCTCTCTCCCCTTTTCATGTCTTCATGTCATCGTAATCCCATTTTTCACATCCTCCCCAACGACCCCCGTTCTGTAGAACCCTGCTGCCTCGCCAGAACTCCAGCTCAAACTAATTCTGTGTGCGTGCGTTATCAGTCATAGGCAGACGCTCTCAGGTGCTTCACTTTCTGACATAATCTGAAATTCAACTTCTTACTCCTTACTCATGAATTCTGCCATACCTGTGAGAAAGGAATTAGCAACTGCCAAAAAAATCCTAATCATTTGGGGCCTATTTTCTCTGGCATGTTCATAATAGTAATTTTCAGCTAAAAATGAAAATGAAAAAAATTTCAAATAAAAATGAATTGTCCAGTAATCAATGCTTGACTATGAATACGGTTATGCCCAGAACTGAGGAAGGAGTAACAAAATCAAATCAAAATGTCAAAAAATGATGATTTGAAAATCATTCTCCTCCCAGTGGTGGCAATGCCCGCTCTTCCTTTTCTTCACTCCTAAAATTTGATCATGGTATCATCTTCCTGCTTCCCAATTAGGAGGTTCCTGCTGTTCTTTTTACCTCCCCCTAGTTCCCCTCTGAAGGTCTGATTTCAGGAAGAAGGACGTAGCTGACAATGGGTCCCAGAAAGGACACGGTAGCTCAGATCCACCTGTGTCTCCATGCAAGGCAAGGGAGAGACGGGGGTAATGACAATATCAAATTAAACACTGCAAACTAATATTACCATATTGGTTTGCAGTATTTAATTTGATATTTGTATTGCAGAGTATAGATCCTCATATTACCCAGTATTGAATTACATTTGAATTTGAACCAAAAACTGGGTTCCTACCTTGCTTTTGCATATATGGACCCACTGAAGTTTAAATCACTGGGCTTGTAACTATGTACCAGTGGTTGAAAATCCCCTGTCTCTGATTTCAGCCATTCAACAGAGTTATTTTTTGCACTTAGATACAGGAATGTTAAATTAGTGTGTGATTTGGTGTATATTACATAAAGAGCATACAGAGTTCCATGCCAATTCAAACACAGACTCGATATGGCTACCAGACATTTGCATGTACAGTATCCAAACCTCTGCTGTTTTAGAGGCCTTATATCAAAGGCTTTGAGTCTGTCCTTTCTGTGTGTGTGAGAGAGAAAGAGAGAGAGAGAAAGACAGAGAGCGTTGCTGCCCTGGTCTGACCCTTAGGTGTCTATGGGAGATAGCCAGTGTAGGAAAAAGCAGTGGTGGCTTAGGTACTGTACCCTCCTCAGATTGTGGGGCCTATATTTAGCACATGCCCCTGCTGATGTCACAAAGGAGTAGATAAGTTTCTTGGTCTCCACGGTGATGAAAGTAGCCCCACTCCATGCTGCAGTTCCAGACAAAGTGTTCACTTAGTGGGCATTATACAGACTTCATGGCAGTGTATGAGGGTGTGTGTGTGTGTGCGTGCATGCGTGTGTGCGTGTGTGTGTGTGTGGGAAGGGGATTTATCTCATTGTTCTTCATGGTGCCAAAAACAGCAACAGGAAACTGTTGTCAGTGATAGGGGCAGATAGGGGCATGAGGTGTAAGGGTAGGGGGTTTAGTTTGTCTGTGTCAGAGTTGTTGTACTGGGATCTCTGCATAAAGGATACATGGTTCTCACTCAGTTTAGGAAAAACAGTGTGACTCACTCGTACTCTTGTCAGCCTGCCCCTCAGTGTTTTCCAGTTTCCATTTTGTCACTTTGCGTTTTCAGCCCTAGTAATGCTTATATTTTGATCCACCCTGACCCACCTCTGTCCTCGACCCCTGGCTCAACCCTGCCTGTGATTCAGCTTTGCCTTGTGTGTTAATATTAAAGCATAAAAAGCTATATTCAGTACATGGAACTGAGGTATCTCATCACTGAGAGATCCGTCTCATGAAGTATGAAGTTACTGGAAAGCAGAAGTGCACTCTTCAGAAAAGAATTAGACTGATATTTATACTGATTAAGCTATTTTTCCATTTACACAAACAAATGTATCCTACTTTAGAACATTGATTATCAATTTGTATTATTTGCTGCTTAATGGAAAAGAGCAATGTGCACATAGAGATCAAAGTTAATAAGCTTTGTGATCGCACCAGATTTCATATTTAAAAAACTTGCAGCTTGGAAAATGAGAAATAGCTGTTTTTTTCACTAACTGCTTGTGAACATTAAAAATTGCATCAATCCTTCAATCCCGAATCACAAAATTAACTTTTCTTTCTTGAAAATGGTTACATCATTGCTTTTTCCACGTCAGCAAGCAATTTGGGACACTCATTTTCGTGGGTGTCCTGCTCGACCAAAGGTAAGGAGATTGTTTTTAGCCTACTGAGGCAAATTTGATGTGGCATTCTATGCAGACACAACGCACTTAGTGTCTCCACAGAGGATGCTTCGGAAAACGGCGCAGACAAGTGCTCCTGAACAAAGGAAATGGCTCGTCCCACGCGCTTCATCCGCACTCACCGGCACACCCAAAAAAACGCCTCTGCAAAGCCTTGTCAAAGAGGCAGCCATCATATGCACCTTAGTGCAGGCAAACTGCAGAGGTCCAGATAGAGCTTTGAGGATCCACTGCTACAGTCAAATGACTCTGAGGTCCTGTTTAGCCATGCCTCACCTAGGCCCGAATGAGCACGGACCTGACTGCTTTCTCAATCCAATGTCATGTAACTCCACCCAGCTTCCAGTGATGCGTATTGCTTTCTTTGCGTGTTCCCAATGTGTTATGAGTCTCAAGAGATGGAGCGTTATCAGACATTGGGTGTCTGGAGTGAAGACTAACTGTTCTTGTGCTGTGGCCTTGCCGTAGGTACGGCAGGTCTTAGTCAGGGTGTCTCATCTCATCTACCAGGCGCTTTCGTAACGCTACATTTTCTGAAGGTCTTATTCTCATGTGGCGTAGGATTTATTTTTTTGTCTCGTGCAAGGTTGTGTCTCTAAATAAGCGCGGCTAGCTTCCCCTGGCTGGCTCAGCCGTGGCTATGTAAGACAAGGGAGTGATGCGTGTGTTTGCGCTCATCCGTCTATGTGTAGCCGGCCCAGTCTGGAGCTCCGCTCGCCAGCTCCACCCATCCTCCATAGCTCCGTCACTCTGCCACCAAACCGACACCCGCACGCCCTGGCAGGAAACAGTTACCAGTGTGACATATTCAGTTTCGCCACACGCATAAAGATGTAAAGACCCCACCAACCCCTGTTACACATCAGATAATCCTTCACTGCTTTCTCCCCCCCACCCCATTGCTCTCTGGTCACCAGCAGCAGCTGATTTGAGTAGTCCAGCTAGCATGCTCCCTCTCTCTCTCCCTCTCGCTCTCTCTTAGTTTTTCACTCAAACAGCAAATTTAGTTGCCACTGCTCAACTAATTATAGCCCAATGGAAAAGCTCGACTCACTCTTACTGACTCTCCCTCTTTTCCTCACTTGCTCTCTCTGTCGCTCTCTTTTTTGTTGCTCGCTGTGCCAGGCCGGGCTCAACTGAATAACCCAGCTCTCTTTCTCCTATTTTCTCTCTTCCTTTTATGCTTTCACTTGCTCCCCCTCTTTTCCATCTCCCTTATTCTTTCACACACACTCTCACACTCTCTCATTCTCTCTCTCTCTCTCACACACACACACACACTCTTTCTCTCTAATGAGCATTCTTGCATCAAGTTTGCTGGAGGGAAAGATTATAATGAGGCTGGCTCTGTGTTCCTGTAGGCCTCCTGAATCACAGAGAACAGGAGGAAATAGTGATGAAATTGACAGCCCTGCAAAGGAGCTTAACACCGACTCTGGGACAGGAGAAGCATTGTGGGCAGGCAAGAGATGTGGACGCCCGACACTTTATGACTTGTGATATCCTCGCAAAAGCCGACAAACCATGTTTCATAGGATAAATGACAGTCATTTGGAGAAAGAGTTCCCATAACTTTACAGGACAGGACTGGTAATGAAATAATAGGATTTAAATCAAACATTGATCATTTAGGTTATCAAGCACTTCCATTAGCGTAAGTAATCAACATGGGAAACATTATGGAATTATGTCCGGTCAGGGTGGAGGATCTTGAGTTTTATGTCTGCTGTGTGAGTGTGCATGTAAAAAAGAGCTTTGCAGTGAATCAAGCTTATTGCAGGCTGCTAACCAGCAGCCATGGTCCCTGGGCAATGCGAGGTTCTGGGTTTTGCTAATGTGGCAGGTTTTGTCTGCAGGCTAAACAAGTCTCACAGATTTCCTGTGCCTTTGCTGCAGCCAAGTAGGAAGCAGCTACCAATGAAGGCACACAGACACATGGTGGAGGTCAGACAGCAGGACATTTTCATATCACTGGCTAATAAACCAGCATGCCACACCCATGCAGGGCCGCTCTCCAGCTAATGGCACCTTAGACAGAGAGGACTGAAGAAGCTAGGTTAATTGTGAGTTGGGGTGGGGGGTGGGGGCGGTAAGGAAGAGGCGTTAGTAAGAGAGCATAGTGTTATCTGTCTCACAGATCTCGCAACAGCCTGGTCTGTTCATGCTTTGTGCTCTGTGTCTTCAGAGTAAATGTGTCACCAGTACATCCCCCTTGTACACACACACACACACACACACTCACACACACACACACAAAGAAATCTGATATTACACCGCCTGTCCTTATTTGTGTTTTGACTTTGAGGTCTTAAACAAATGGCAAGTGTTATTTTTATCACCTGAATAATTTAATAGCTACTTGAGAGAGGACAAAAGCTCAGATTGCAGTCATTAAAAAAAGTGTGATGGCTGAGCGTTGGTACAATGTTGGTGCAATGTTACAGCCATGGAAGATGGGGGCAGAAGGGACAGAACAGATTACGCCTATAGCTGATCACTGGGCCATACAAGACTTTGGCCCTTTAGCGATTTAATATGAGGACAGAGGATAAAGAGGTAAAAATCGATGGTCTAGATCAGTGGCCAGAGCAGCAGTGTGGAGCAGCGGTCAGAGCAGCAGTGTGGAGCAGTGGTCAGAGCAGCAGTGTGGAGCAGCGGTCAGAGCAGCAGTGTGGAGCAGTGGACAGAGCAACAGTGTGGAGCAGTGGTCAGAGCAGCAGTGTGGAGCAGTGGTCAGAGCAGCAGTGTGGAGCAGTGGTCAGAGCAGCAGTGTGGATCAGTGGACAGAGCAGGAGTGTGGAGCAGTGGTCAGAGCAGCAGTGTGGATCAGTGGACAGGGCAGGAGTGTGGAGCAGTGGTCAGACCAACTGTGTGGAGCCCCCTTCACTTCTGAGTTTGTGCTCTCGTTTTAGTTTGAGTCATCAGTCATTTGCAGTGACAGATGGGCTCCATATCAGTGTGCTGCAAACAAGTGTGCTGTGTCACCTCCCGTGAGCCGTCCTTTTTTCTTTAAATGGCTCTGACTTTGATAAACAGTCTAAACACTCAAAATCCTACATTGCCACAGTTTGGTCAGATTGGAATTGCTGTGTATTAGCTTCCATACTCCCACACTGGAGGAGCTCAGCTCAAGAGGCTTGTGCTAGTAAACAATGCTTGTGCCTCCCTTTCAAATGTTAACCCATAACATTGTGGTTACCGAACCCCAGCCACTCGCTTTACCACTGCCCAGTGCTGCTGCCCAAGGTGTCATACAGCAAGTGAGTATGGAAACAAAACCTCCCTGGTGGAGATGGAGTTTGGGGATTGAACTCACAAAATGAGTTTGAATCCCCTTTAGAATACTGATGATGGAAATCGTTAAACAAAAATGTGCAATCAGTGGCATCCTTCCCATCGGTCTGACAAAGTAAATGTGGCTTGTGGTGTTTAAATTCAGGTCTGGGAGCTCCGAGCGGGCATGTGCAAGCAGGCAGGCAGATTGATGAATGATAGCGGGGGTAGAATACCGCCACGGGCGGAAGGAGCGCATCTGAACCCCGCGCGGGTTTTTCGGGAGCGGAGCCACTTTAATGAGGCGATGATATTTTCCAGGTGTTTATGACCGCCTAATCGGCCGAGAGCAACTGCGGGGGTGGCTTGCTGCTCCGCTGCTAAATATATCACCCCGAAACAAAAACTCACACCTGTCCAAGGCAGAGAGCTTGGGGGGGCTGGCATCCAGTCCCGCAGTGCCAGAGCGTGCCCGTCAGCCAGCCCAGTAATGCCCAGCTTCCCCATGCTCCGCTTCACTCTGCTTTTCCGGAAGAGGCAGTGTAAGCTCCTCCCCCTACCACACCCTGCACTGCAGACTGCAGACTGCAAACTGCACACTGCACCCTGCACACTGCACACCGCACACCGCACACTGCACACTGCACACTGCAGCTCGCCCCACTCTGCCTCTCCTCTTTACCCTATACATGGACGGGTAGTAAAAAAACAGGAATTGGGGTAGTCAGCTGCCTCTTCCGACACACTCAAAGCTGTGGGAATTCCTCCCAAACAGACGGGAAAGAGCCAGATTGTCATGTCACCCCCCCCCCAGGGGCCCATGGGAAATCTCTAGGGTTAATTTGGATGAAATGTTGTTTTCTTTTTTACTTACAATATGCCATTCATTGAATCTACTTCATTTTCCATGGAAAAAGGACATTTATGAAACAGCAACTGTTGAATTAACCGCAAAGTGAAGTGCGATATCTGACTGTGGGCTCAAAGGGAATGTTTGTCGACTGGCAGTGATTTTATTTTTCAGAACAGGGAGTGTTCAGTGGGCTGAGCAGTAAACTGAGGGAGAGAACATTCAGGGCTCCACTGAGGTCTAATGGGCATTGTGTCAGCCTGAGGCCGCCTCACATTGTAAAGACGCGCGTTCTGTAACCTCTCAATCCTCCAACAACACGGACAGCACGTGATTGGTGGTGTGTCAGCCATACGTAAAGAAGTGAGGGCTTGTCGCCATGGAAACTGGAGGAGTCACATGCTTCCCCCTGAAGTCAGTGAGTGTGGTTGCTGCCGGAGATCAACTAGTTTGTTTGAAGTTCAGGTTGGGCAAAATGTGGGGAAAATTTAGTAAAATGAAAATTAAAAAAGGGCATTATATCTGAGTACAGGAGCAGAGTATCCCACACACCCAGGCTTCACATAGCCCCTCCCTCCCACCCCCATTTATGGAACACTGTTCCAGTACAGAGGCACTGTTGCGACACTGTCGCCCTGGTGTGTTTGGGGTGTGGTCAGACACAGGAAGTAGGCAAGGGAAGCCTTTGACTGAAGAAGATGGTGATGATGTGGCAGTTTCAGGGGAAGTGTGACTGAGGATTTGTAGTTTCTTATTGTGTAACACAGTGTGAGGTGTGTCCCCTGTCAGTCTATCAGTAGACCAGATCTCAGAAAACAACATATCAGAAATGTGTGTTTGTGCATGCACTGTATATAGTTATGTGTGATTCTACTTCTTTGTATATTTAAATGCACACACATGCACAAGCATATCTGTTAAGCACAATTGGCTAATGTATCTGTGCTTAATGTATCTGTGCTTTTCTGAATAATGTAGTGTATATACAGTCAGGTATTTATTCTAGAAATAATACATACATATCATACATCTGCCTCAAAGTTGTGTTGAAATGGTGTATGCTGTATTTTTCCATCTTCATAAAACTGAAAGTGTTAGGGCTCTTCACTCTGTTCGGCAATACAAAGCAATGCTTGTGATTTGTTTCTGATGGTGGAAGACATGTTTTCTGTTGTGATGTTGCAGTTCCCTCTATGGGCTTTCAGCATACAAATTAGGATGCAACGAGGGGATGGTGAGGAGGGTTGGGGGGGGGGGGTGAGATGTGATTATAAATATTTGAGGGAAAATGAGCCACAGTTGTGTGTGTCCTTAAGACGTGTAATTTCCACCCATTAATTCACAGTCAGTAGCGGCCACTTCAGCAGGAAGCCTGAGGCCCCGCAAGGTGTGTGAGCTTTTGCACGAGGTGCGTGTTTGCACACATATGCCTGTGAGAGTGGGCCGTTACTAAAGGTGTAGTGTGTGTGCACGTGCTCATGTGTGCGTGCTCTCATTGGTGTGCCTGTGAGCATGTGCACAGCGTGTATGTGTGAAAGCTTATGCGCCTGTGGGTGAGGGGTCATTGCTAAAGGTTAGGTCTGATTATGGGATTAGTCCTATCAGTGGTGTCTGACCGGGTCACCGATGGGGAATCACTTTGGTCAGATGGCAGAGGAGCTCTCTCTCTCTCTCTCTCTCTCTCTCTCTCTCTCTCTCTCTCTCTCTCTCTCTCTCTCTCTCTCTCTCTCTCTCCTTTGCACTCTCGAGGTTGCTGTGGTAACTGTCATGTGCTTTCTCAACCCACCAGGGCATTGGTAAATTGGTGTAATTTTGTATTATATTTCCTTTTTTACCTTACCTTTATTTATACAGGGAAATAACATTGAGGCACTGAGGATTTCTTTTTTGTTGGAGTCCAGATTACAATAAAGAATAAAACAGCAGTACTCAATCAACGAAAAATGAAGTGTTACAAGATGGAAAATAAAAATAAAATATAAAATCTTGAAACAATTTCAATTCAGCCAGGCCATTTGTATTCGTGGTTAGGCAGGTTGTGATCAGGGTCCTGAATCGGCCCGTGGTGATGAATGGTTTAAGCTTCGATGTGCCTGGTAAATCATCTCTGATGTAAGGGGTCCTGTATCTTAATGCACTTTGAGTTCATTTCCTGAAAAATCAGCCAGTGTACCAGAGCTGGGTTTTGACATATGCCGTTAGTACTGCTGTTTCTTCAAACCCAGACCGTAATTATGTTTGAAACAGGCTGAGAATTAAGTACTGACATCTTTGGCCTCTGTTTGATCAGTGAGAAGTCCTTCTTGGAAGAAGAAATATTGCCAGGGGCTTTTTTTGGTAAAAATGCGAATATGAAGTTTGAAGCTGGTCCATTCGTTTATTCAGTTATTTGCCCATTCAGCAAATCGGTGGTACAGATTAGCCGTCATCCTAATTGAGATTAATTAGCTCTTCAAGTAGGTATGTGGCCTGAGACGGTTTATTGAACAACAGCAATTAAGTTTAATTGAGACACCTGCCCTTCATTGAAGGGGTTTATGAAAATAAGTAAGCTTACCTATACCGTATTTTGTAAAGGCTTATGTTGGGTAATTCAGATCAGGGTTTAGTATTCTCCCCAGTCATGTATTCATGTTACTGTGAAACGTATCAGCAGTTGATATGGTGATATGGTGAGCGATTGGTGATTGGTGAATTAGAACAGACATCTGTCATTACCTTTAATGAAGCAAATTCAGAAAACCTTTTCCTCCGTAGAAAGAATTCAGGTTTTATTGATTGGTGCTGTTGCATTTTGGGGATGTAACAGTGTTAGATCGTGTTGAAGTACAAATCATGTTCCATTTTAAGTCCCTGTTTCCAATGTGAGAAGTGAAAAGAGTTTTATCCCCCCCATCTACCCCCAGATTGTTTGAAAGATGAAACAGTTGATGAGATAATATCAGATGGAGATGGGGGAACAGGAAGAGATGGAGATTTGGAGTAATGGGTGTGGCCTCTCTTTTCTCTCTCTCTCTCTCTGCAGGATTATCCATGAGGATGGCTTCTCCGGAGACGATGTGAAGCAGTACAAGCCTGTGGTCTACAGCAACACCATCCAGTCTCTGGCGGCCATTGTCCGTGCCATGGACACACTGGGCCTGGAGTACGGAGACAAGGAGAGGAAAGTGAGTCACTCTATGCTCCTACTGTTAAGCACCTCTCAAACGTGCACACACACACACACACACACACACACACACACACACACACACACACACACCCTCACACACACACACACACGCACACACACTGCCCTCACACACACACGCACGCACGCACGCACGCACACACACACACACATTGCCCTCACACACACGCACAAACACTGCCCTCTTACATATAAATATGCAAACAGCCATCTCACACACACTTTTCTTTTACACACCAACTATAGTCTTTACATCACCCTGTAGTTTTTCCACACCTACCTTTGCCCTCTTAAGCCACACACACACACACACACACACATACAGTCTCATCCAGTAATCTCTCACACTGATAACCAAAATACAGAACTAAATTCTGTCAGTCACAGCCATCTGTGTTTCCTCACTCTAACTGTGTAACACTGTGAGAAGAAGCACCGGAAATACAGAGCTTTGTCACTGGCCCTTCACCTCCCCCGCGGGTGTATGTGTCCCTGCCAACTGAGCAAGACCTCAAAGACACAGCATCAGCTGACCAAACAGCCTATACACTTTTAGCTAATGAAGAAATTACAGCTATAACAACAGCTTAGTCTTTAATCATGGTTCCGAAAAATAAATAATAATGATGGTGACAGTGGTGGTGAGGATGAAGATTAAACGTGATCACTACACGTTCTTCTGACCCCGTTGTACCAGAAACCTTAGGAACTGCTGATCCCCCCCACCCTACCCCAGAGTGCTAAGGAACTTCTCAGCAAAATGGCTACGGGGCAGCAGTGCAGTCCGCCTGTGCGGCTCATGGCTGTAAGCTGCTGCTGGCATGTGTTGCTAGAGCGATACTGGCCTTCCAGGAACTTGGCAGAGCGGCTCTATGGGCGTGTCCTAGCACATCCGGGGTGAAAGGTCACAGGGTCACTGTTGTTGGCTTTCTTCAGAGTGCCTCAGAGTGAGAAGCGAGAACAGAAAGTCTCAGAGTGATGAAACCGCCGTGACATCTTCCACCCCTTCCTGGTACCCTAATCTGCAGGCAGGAATGAACCCAACCAAAAAATTACTGCCTTCTTTTTGTTCCTGCCCTCTATTCTCTGCCGATAAAAATAGCAGAGATTTTTGTCCTGTTCACGAAGGCCTTTTATTTTAATCAAATCTGCACCACTGATACCCAGGGAAGTGAGGGCTCAAATCTTAGCCCTTTACGGCAAATATTGATCTTCATATCTTCCATTTCACCTGCTGAACCCTCAAGCCTTTTTTTAAATATGGGATTGTTTTCTCACAGGAAGCGGTGGTGTGTGAAGGAGGGGGGGTGCTGGTGTTGGGGGGGGTAGTATTAGCCAATCATAGCCACTGAGGAGAGAGGATTACTCTGTATGTCCCAGTGACCCTGTGACCTCAGGGAGAATCAAGTGTCGCCCAGTAGGCCCGAGTCAATCTCCACTGACTGACTAGAGAGTGAGGAAGAGAGAAGGAGAGAGAGGGTTATAGAAACGAGACCGCCGCCCCCGATGTTTATGTGTCACAGTTAAAGCTTTGGAAAATATATGCAAATATGTCCCACCCTGTGAAGCATTTGAAATTGAAATTTAATTGAAGACTGAAACTTGAGAGGAAGAGAAAGAGATGGGGGGCGGGTGGGTGAGAGAAAACAGTGGGAGGGAGATGGAGTGAAAGAGAAAGGGAAGAGCGAGGAAGAGATGGAGAGAGGGAGAAAACAGGAGAGAGAGGGTCCCAGGGGTCGGTGTCTGTTCCAGGCTGTGCTGGCCCCTGAGATGAGCAGGGAACATGTTGTCTCAGCGCTATGGAAATGAGATGAGACGCCACTTTAGCATGAGGTGTGCCGCTTGGGGTGGGGGTGGGGGGGGTGTAATCATGAAGCCCTGTTTTCAAGATCTGTATTTAGATGCAGAGAAAAAAAGAGAGAATATTGGGTATAAATTAGCCTTCTAGTTTTTGTTGTGGTGTTTACAATAAGCAGCTCTCAGAATAGAATCAGAGCTCAGAGGGTGCAGTGCAGCTGTTTATCCATTTTTGAATCAGTAAAATCTGCTATAGTGTGCCATTCCTAGCCAACCCACCTCTCCACACTTCTCCACTAGATACACACACACACACACATACACGAACACACACACTGTTCATGTCTGCATGCCTGCAGTATATGTGTGTATATTTGAACAGTAATGTTATTCTGTCCTCCTGGGAGCTAAATCTATCCATGTCCCGTACATATGGATTTGTGTGCGCTCTCTGCTTCTTGACCAGCTGCTTAGGAGCTTTTTGATTTCAAGCGTGAGTCAACCCCTGGGGGATTGACCTACATCTGAACCCCGAAAGACCCCCCCCCCCCAAACTCACTAATACATTCTCTCAAAATACACACCTTACTTTCTTTCATCCTTCTCCTTGTTCCTGACCCTCATCACCCACCCCTCCTCCCCCCTCCACCGAAGTCGCTTAAGCTGCAGAGCACAATGCAACGCTGAAGGCGACTTCATTTATTCCCATGTGAAAGTAGTTTCTGTGGCTTTGTGAGGATATTGGAAGCTGAGCCCCCTGCCTCCTCCCCACCCTCCCCCCTCTCTCTTTCTCTTCCTCTCTCTCTCTCTCTCTCTCTCTCCTGTTCCCCCTCTCTGGGGCTTGTTGACATTCTCCCTGATCTCTCCCTGAGATCCTGGCCTGTTGCCATGGCTACCCGGTGTCTTGCCTCCCTCTCGTCACATTCCGCAGGTCTGTCTCCGGGGGCGATGTCATTCACACGAGGGCTGCATCAGAAGCTAAAATGTAGCACCCGCCATAGCCACGCAGCCCCCGCTCAAGTTCACTTTCATAATCTAAAACTTTATTTTGTGTTCATCTCTCGCTTAGTCAAGTTATCATAAATATTACAAACACCCTGGTGGAGGTAAAAGTTTGGGGGTCGACTGGGCAGCCCGGCTGTGGGTCTTTGGGTTGGAGCACAGCTTGTCTCCATGTCTCTCTGTTGGAGTGATGCCCGCATTTGAGTTCATTTCTGGCTGTTTGCGCTGTGCCTGGGCTTGCCGTTGCCTCCGGAGCTGGGACAGCGATCCCGGGCCGCATTAACAACATTGATGTCGTTTTTGGATTCTGCACCACCAGGCGCAATCTGGGCAGCTAGTGGGGGCCGGTTGGCCCATATGGGCCACTCCATGCCTGGGACTGATATGGTTACCCCTCTGGTCCTACTGCCAGCACCCCCGTGACAGAGTCACTAGGCCAAGATCAACCAACATGCCCATCTGGGCTGCACCAGACCATGTAATTACCACATGCGGATTTATGCAAAAAAGCTTCCGAAAAAAAGCAAGAACGCAAAGATGAATTTGCAGAGGAGGACTGAGGCGGGGCCTCTGTTAAACAGAGTGAGAAATCCAGAACCCGAGGTACCTCCATGCAGAGCAGACACGTTTTCAAAGTCATGGCAAAGTCACGCTTATAAGCCCCCCACCCCACTCCCCCTCCCCTCCCCACCCCACCCCACACCCAAGGATGAATAATGGCTGGATTAACCTCACCCAAAATGTTTCTCTCTTTCTTGTGAAAAAGACTTTAACGCCTTGGTCAAATTCTTACTTTCAGCCAAACAAGGCCGGGTTTTAATTGTCGATCAATAATATGAAGGAATGAGCTGGCTCTTGAGCGGTCTTGGCTAAGGCTGCGAATGTCGAAACACTGATGTCCTTTCAATAATAAATGCTGCAAGATAAGTCCTGAGTGTGTGCGGAAAATCAACTATTTTGGCAATATGTTCAGGCTCTCTTCCCACCAGCGGGCACTTTTATTCCACACAGTGAGTGTTTACATCAATAAAAATCATACACAGAGCTGCAGATACATGAGATAATAAATATGAGCACATCCAGGCAGGATTGTACAGTACATATTTTGAAAACACCCCTGAAAGCCCAGGGGCCTGTTGACAGGTGCAGGAGGAGAGACCTGCTTAATTACTGCTGATGTGACGCGCGAGTGTGTGCACCAGGTGGGGCATCTTTGGGATAGCCATGGCAACTGTGGGCGTGGCCTTGTTTTCGGGGAAGGCAGTGGGCTGGACAGAAAACCGGAAGATTGGGCAGAGGCAGGAGCTGTTGACAATATGCAGATGACCCTCCTGCCCCTAGCCCCTCCCACAGTCTCTGATCCCACCCCCTCCTCTGACCACACCCAGCCCTGTGAGAGTGAAGAACAGCAGGGTTGTTTGGGAGGCACCAGGTTGGTCCCAGGTGTCGGGGGCGACGCCGTGGCGCTGATTCCACTCGCGAATGGCTGGCGCCTCAAGCCCCAGGCACACCCGCAGGGACCCCCCACACACACACACACACACCCCCCACCCCCCTACTGTCTGGGAGATGAGAACCCAAATACTCAGTTTTTTTAAGGGGTCTACAGGCAGTACATTTGGATTAAGCAGTCAGGCTTTCAGAAAATGACTCTGAAAGCCGTTCATAACAAAGAGCACTTCACTTCACAAAGACTAACATCAAACTAGACATGGGTGAAAAATAATGCACTGTGATTTATTTCTGAAAAATATAGAAAGAAGCATTTCCATTGTGTTTTTTTACTGATTTCCACAGTTTGAGTCTACTCAGTGGCATCCTACATCTGAGCCTCGCTCCTTTCCACTCCAGTGAGTTTGGCCGCTGTGTGACAGGAGCGCAGAGTCTCTTGAAGGATGTGCTTTGAAGCTGACTCCATAGGTAGCGTCTGTAAAGCCGCTCCTCCATATGTGCCTGGCTGGCTTTGTTCTATCTTATGTAACACCTTAACGCGCTGCAGTGGATGCCAGCGCTGCAGCAGGCTGGCAGAGGGGGCAGGGCTTCCACTGTGACATCACAAGCATTAGAGGTTATTGACATATCGACATCAGCGAGCAGTGCTTTGAAGATTGTACTGAAGGTGAAAAAGAGTATAGATTTCAGCTTATATGTGTGAAGGTCAATCCTTCCAAAACCTACAGATTAACTGGGATTGTATTTACCACAGAGGACTAATATTCCCAAGGTGTTAGGGAGAAAAAAGACATTGTACATATTATCACAAAATCCTGAAACGAGAAAGCCAAAGGACCCCCTCCCTCCACCCTGAAAAAAATCACTGGAAAGCTCAAACTGAATTTAAGCAAAAATAACCAAACAGATGTCACTATGATTCAAATAAATTAGTCCAGCAGGTCATTTGTTTGATTGATAAAAAAAAATACATTAAAGAAAGCGAAAGAGCAGGTCACACCCTGTAAATTTAAGTAGCCCTTAGTAAACGTCTGATAGAGTTACATTTGCAGTGTTTCCAGTTGCTCAGTTCTTGGGAGGAAAAGCATTAGCGTGTTGGCTGTTGGCAGTCATTGAATGCATAGTGTCAGAAGGCGCTTACTGTTTAATGATAATGGTGGATTGTAAACCAGGGAAAGGTGAATGTGGGTGTATGCTTGTGAGAGATTTTGACGTTGTAATGAAGTGTTTACTTAACACTCCTCTCAAAGCTTTACCATTTGTATATGACATTCTCTCTCACACACACACACACACACACACACACACAATCACACCCACAAATATACATATACACGTACACACGTGTGCATGCACTCATAAAACTCACTCACATACACCTATAAATAGTATGTACAAACGCACTCAGCACCTCTTTGCGTTTTCCGTGACATTCTGGCCGCATTTTGGGGATGCAGAGAGGTCCCCGCTGTGCGTTGTGTGGAGGCTGGGGTCCCTCGTGGTCCCGCTTCCCCCCAACCCCTGCTCCTTAATGAGGGTCCTCATTGCCGCCATGCAGACAGCGCCCTACCTGAAAAAGAGGGATAATG
Organism: Albula goreensis; assembly: GCA_022829145.1. Taxonomy (NCBI): domain Eukaryota; kingdom Metazoa; phylum Chordata; class Actinopteri; order Albuliformes; family Albulidae; genus Albula; species Albula goreensis. The sequence continues at coordinate 25,898,504 of CM040755.1, forward strand.
TGCTTATTTATAGATTCACACGATCAATATCCCACTGGCAGCGAACATCCCAGGAAGATTTTAATGGACTGCCTCCTTGCTTGATTTCAGTGAAGAAACTCCCAGTACCAGAGTCTGGCTGGTAGAACCGGGTCCGTATTGAACCGATTCTCTTAAATAATGAATCCCAGGGAAGGTTCTGGGTTTCTCTTCTTCTGCATGCAGTGTTCTGACTTTCATCTCTCCCTCTGTCATGGCCGTTACTGCGCTCTGGGCTGCTCTGAGTAGCTTAGGTGTTCTGAGGGAGTCTCTTTCCCTCCTCCCCCTCATGTTAGCTTAACTTGAACACTTTTAATTGGTCCTTAAAGATGGATAAGATGTTGAACCAGTCATAATGGATTTGTTGTTGCAGTAATTATGAGGCTGAAGGAGGAAGAGAGGTGGTTGGCTAGTTTTGTGCAGCCCTGCCCCACCCTGCTTGACTCCACCCACCATCTCTATCACCCCCTGCCATAGTAAAAGGGGATCTTGTTTTAAACAGCTAACCTGGTATGGTTGTTTTTAAGCTGAAGAACAACAGTAAACCAACAGGGAAAAGAACAAACAGCACTCAAGCCAGATGGTCCTTGTCAGTGTGTGGGCAGGCAGTGCTACCCCACCCCCGGCCTGTCTCAGTGACTCTCTCCTTTATTAGGGAAAACCACATCTTCTGCACCACTGTGTGTGTGTGTGTGTGTGTGTATGTGTGTGTGAAGTGTGTGCGTATGCTCATGTGTGTGTGTGTGTGTGTGTGTGTGTGTGTGTGTGTGTGTGAGTGTATGTTAGTGCGTGTGCATGTGTGCACCTGCTTGTCATGTTTGAGATCGTCACTCGGTGCATAAATCTGTGCAAAAATCATTGATATTTACATCATCTGGATGGTTCATTCACACTCAGCATGCTCACAAATTCAGTTGATCCACGCGTCATTAGTTTTGGTGAATCTTCCTGCTCAGCGTGTCAGCTTCAGATGTGGCTTGTTCTTATCAAGGTGTGTGTGTGTGTGTGTGTGTCAGGAGGTGTATGTACGCTCAGGGTAGTGAAATCGGAAGGCACATTTGCCGTGATTCACTCCCTCCTCCAGCTGCCAGGTGTTGTGCTGTCGCTCTGGAGGAGGTCTGAATCATGTGACCACTAGCTGATGGGTACGACTCTGTGGGCGGAGCTCCCCTGCAAAGTTCCCATTGGGCCTGCAGGTGGAGGGCACATCTCTCAGGTGTGCCCTCCCCCACCCACTGTGAGGAGGAGAAGGCGGAGTGAGGGGGTGTAAGAGAAGGAGGCAGACTGATTCAGGTGGCTGTGGTTACAGCGGAAGCAAGCTGTCCGTTCTGGTAGGGCGTGTGTGACATCAATCAGCATCTCAGTCTGATTGATGAGCAGAAGAGAGAGTGGGAGCTGGTTCAGCAAACAACACCTGAGAGCGCCGTGTTATTGAAAGATGACATAGATTTCTATTTTTGCTTTCATGGACGTGGCAGCTTTTTCACCACACAACTCAGAAGGGCCTGTCTTGACCCCTCTCTCTGTCTCCAAGGTCAACCATCAGCTTGTGCACTGCTGTTGTGGCCAACAAGAACACACTGTGCTTCTTCTATAATTCACCTCTATGATGCTGTCCATGGACTGCAGTAATAAGATATGCGAACAGCACCATTCACCATTACAACAGCATGTGTCAGGGTGGCCATATTGGACAGGACTGAACTGGAAAGAGCTTTGAAAATAATGCTCTGGCCTTTCTCATCAAATCACCATTAAGCACACATTTTTTTTTTTTTTATTTTAAAATAGTTGTTGGTCAAAAATTGACTTCAAAATGGCATCACCACTGACGTCTCCGGTTTTTGCTGGCATATGCTTGCATGCAGCATCTCTCCCTTCCATCAGACAGGGTTTAAGACTAGAAACTCTGGTGTTGTCATGGGCATCTCTGAGAGTGTCCAGGGAATTCTGCCCCACTCACCACAAGGCTGGGGGTTGGGGGGGCGAGGCAGTAGGTTGAGACTCTGAAGAGCAGGCTTTTAAACGATCAGCCCAGGAGGAGAAGGTAGAGCACCGACTCTGGCCAAATTGCATTGGAGATGGAGGAGCAGCGGGGCCTGATCACACAGCAGTTCATCTACCCCCAGGCTCCCGGAGTCGCTTCCTCAAATTAAAGGGCCAAGAACGTGGGCTGCAGCTGGATCAGATTCAAACTGAACAGAATGTATGCACAAATACATAGTGATATAAAATCATTACAAAAGCATCCTCACACAACCTTAAACAACTGGCAAAAATGAAGTACCAGTTAAAACCCCTGACTGAAAGCACGTCCCATGATGCACCAGGCCTGACTGACAGAAAGGAGAGGCGAAATGAAGGGAAGTGAAGGGCATGGGGAATTTAAGAAGGAGAACAAGAATGAGGTTGGGTGGGGAAATGGAGACAGAGGGCAGGAAAATAGTATTTGGCAAAGTGAGAGGGAAAGAAAGAGGGAAGAAGAGTGGAAAAAGGAGGGAGGGAGAAGGAGGGGGACAGATCAGCTTGATCTCACCCATTCAAGGTCGGTCAGTAACCCGGAGAAGGAGTGAATGCTTGCATCTCCCTGTCACCCCTAATTTTTTTTTTTTTTTAGGTGCTGTGGGGTAGAGGCTGCAGTACAGCCTCCTCGCCCAAAACAGGGGCTGTCCTGAACCTGAACCAAATGAGGAAGTAAACTCAGCTAATCCAGCAGCCTTTGAATGTAGCACAGCGCATAACCCTCAAACTGTCTGGACTGGCTGGTGATGCTGTCCAGATATGTAACGGCCTGCTCCATCCCAACCTACTTCCTGTTTATACCCAAAGACATACTCATAACACAGCAGCGGAGAGTGTCCATGTGGGATTTTGCCGAGGTGGAAAACACCCCTTTGTCCACTCAGACCTATAAGCCAAATATAAATACAGGTTATTCCAGGAGGAGGTAAAAACATTGACTTACACAGTCCAATTACTCCAATCCCATGACTGACGTAAAATTTCAGACTTTTTCAGACTAGAGGATGTGATGGAAAGCATATGGATGAGTCAAGAGGACCTGTAAGTGATTAGATATGCATCCATGTTATGTACTGATTAGGAAATCTGGTCTAAATGGGAGTGACATCAGTTAGAGATTTTGTGAAATGTTTTGGATGGGTGTAAAAAAGCACTGGAAATAAAGTATGACTGATGCGTACAGGTCTGATCTCATTGTCATGCAAGGCATATTTTAAAATAGTCTTTTCTGAAAAATTCTAAACACTCTGCAAATTCACCCATTGCGAAGGCACCCTGATAGGGTTGAGTGGAATTAGTTTGACTTGAATTTGGTCTGACTTGTTTTTGAGGATTTTTCTTTGTACTTCACTAATAGATATTTCGGTTTGTGGTGCCAAGAACGTCACCTCGTATCACAAGGTTCTACCCCCGAGAAGCCTGACATGGTTTGCAGCAGACATTCCTGCTAAAAAAATGTCCACAATACCTTGCTCTTGTCTTCTCCAATTTGTCAAGAGACTGGTCACAAGGTGGTGAGATTAACTCTGGCTCAGAGTTAAAAGGGATGGAACTTAGGTGTCGGTATTGGGATCTATGTTTCATTGGGAGCATGTGAATGGAGGACTTTGCTAATGATGCTAAAAATCACTGAAAAAATTAAGATTTAATTTTTGGATTCTTCTCTTCAAAGCACGGAAGCAAAATGACGTCAGTCACTGCTTCTCAAATGTATTTTTATTTTCCAACTCCCCGTTCAGATCAAAAGGCCTGCATTATGAAAGCCAGAGCTCTGTGTTGACTCTACCCCTAAACCCTGTGGTGTGACCATGCCTCCCCCTGACTCCACCCCCAGGAGAGGATATGTCCTCTCTATAGGGACATATGACATGCCCGTCACACTCCAAGGTCACGCCCAGGCCACACCCACCATGGAGGAAAACAAACAGCACTGTCCATTGGATTACATTTTAAAAAGCATTGATTTAAAATTTGGATTGCAGCCATTAATGTAAGTAATTTAACATATCCAGCCTCATAATGTAAACACACTCCTTTTGTAAGCAAATGGGTCATCATACTTTACACAGAACAGCAGCACTAGCCTGAGCTTCTGCAAGCTACCAGATTTCAGCAGAGTCTGAGAGCAGGAATTTATGGCTACAGGCCATTTGAAGAGAAAGGAGAGGCCAGCTGTGTGATCCTATTTCACAGCATGTTTGTGTGTTCAGGAAGCATTTCATCATGGGCAATACAAAGTATTCTAATTATCCAAATTTGGATGTTAGTTTGCTGTGTGAAGGCTGATAGCGTAGCCATCTCTGAGGGAAACCAGATCAGCTTGCATGTGCTAATGTCACTGTAGCTAGCTGTAGCTAAAGTCTCTTCAAACTGCAAGCAAAGTACTGATTATCAGTTTGTTGTGGGGAAAAATATGTCCCATTTTTGTCATTGTAACTGTATGAAATTGCCCAATGTGTCTGTGTGAAAGAATAAAGTGGTGGCAAAGCTAATATAAAAGTGAATAGAAATCAAAGATAAGAGGATCTATTTTCAGTGTTAGGCATTGTAGGATGCTGTTTGTTTTGCCCATTGGTGGGTGTGGTTAGGATGTCTCACTGAAGTACCTATCTCTATACTCCACCCACTTTCTGAAGGCTCCACCTTTAGACTCATCCTCCACATTGTATTCGGTGCCCATTCAATGGTCTAGAGTTACTGTCCAGGGGCCAGGGGCCAGGGGCCAGAGGCCACTCCACAAGACAATCATTGCTGGGTCCCAGTCTTTGTCCTATCAGGGCTAGGCAGCACTTCAGTCAGCAGAACCTGCTAGCACATCTCATAAACAGAATAACCCGGAGACATTACACTAGCGCTAACGAACAGCGTGCTCTAATAATGGGCCCCACAACCTAAATGTGGGCGTAGCGGAGCTTGTTAGCGCAGCGTTGAGGCGCTGAAATCATATTGCTGCCTTGTCTCCTTGTTTATGGTCGTGGTTTGTTTGAAGTGTCCCAGTCTCTCTGGGAAGCTCTCATAAGGAGAGGCGGAATCAAATTGGGTCAGATGACATGGAGGGGACATTCGTCATGATTTCAGAGCACAGATAAAAACAGCAGGGCAGCTGGAAGAGTGGGTGCCCTGTCACTACCAGCGTCCCCACCCCCTTTCCTATATCAAAGCTCCCATTAGAGCCCCACTCCACCTCCTACAGAGCCAGTCACACACGTTAACGGGCTCTCACAGTCCCATGACACACACACGCACACGATTGTACATGCACACACAAATATATGCACAAATAAGAAACCATTACCGTGTGTTACTCAATATCTTGAGTAATTTCATTCCAAAATATAACTTATCGATTTACTGATTGATGATTGATATGCATTTTAATTGAATTAACTAACCGAACAGTTGCATACAGCTGTAATTCATTTTGTTTGCTCAACTGAGTCTCTAGCCACCATGTACAATGAGGAAGACCAAACACAGAAACATGGCTGGGCATTATGTCACATTTCTTTATAAATGTATAATTCAGATGTATAATCATTTATAAATTAGGTTCGTTGCTGTTTAGTGTGTTGTCCTTTTCTAAATGTAATTGATTAGCTTATATTTTATCTCTGTATATTTATGCAATTTTGACATTAAGGTTTTTTCAATATTGTAATATTGTTCACCATATTTGTTCACCATGATTTTAAATCATTTACCTCATCAAACAAGATTAGAAAGTATAAATATGAGATAACGCAAAGCTTGTTCAAAACATCCCCAGACGCATAAATTTGGTAATACGCTGCAAAATGAAAAAGGTCAAAACAATTTTAACAGTTACTAATCAATCTTTGATTGTTTCGTAACTGTGTGGTTTCTTCTCACTGTGGTGGAGCTGATCGGAAAATGGAAATGAATCTTTTCGTGTTTATTTTCGTGATGTGTTGTAAATACTCCAGCTGCAAAGAGGATGCGCATCAAATGCAGCCAAAGAGCAAATCGGTTAATGTAATTTGTTCTTCCTGCATAGCATGGATAAATGTCAATCAATATGCATGCGCCGTGTGGGGTCTGAATACTTATGCAAACAGCATGTTTTAGATCTCTACCTTTCCTAAAAATCATTCCTGACATGAATCTAATGTTATCTTAAATTAATTTATTGTGTCTATGTTATGAATTAAAACATTGCATGGAAAGAATTCCGTTAAAGTGTGATAATTGGTTAAGGGTCACATTTGCACATTTGCAAAGCTCTGTGGGTAAAACTGTGGAAATGAAAAATGTTTTCTTGATTTATTTTATAGTTGTTCTTATACAATCACTTGTTCTTATACAATAAATTATGTGACCATGGAAAAGGTCACATCATTATTATTGTATTATTTTTAATTTCATTTTGAAACGCTTGCCTCTACTTTGGAATGCCCAAATCTGTGTGAAAAAGGAAATTCCGCCTCTTAAGCCTTATTGCACAACTCCCAGCCAGTGATTCAATATTGCGAGAAAATTAGGGTCCCTGTAGCATTGTGACATCAAAAAGCCGCTGGATTAGAGCTCTGGCAGTCATAACCCTTCTGGGAATTCAGGGATAGGGTAAACACTTTGGAACAGAGTGTCTTGATGGCCTATATGTGAGGTTCCAGGCCCCTGATTGGTCAATCCATGCGTGGGGCAGTGACAGCTGACCCTTGCATAGAGACTAACAAAATTGCCACTTGACGTGATTTTAGTTTCAGTTTTTTTGAGAGTAAGGTGGTAGTAGTTTTGGAATCATGCAGTAGTAGTATTCTGGTGACCAATATGCAGAGAGGAAACTATACAGATTCTGTGCTTGGTTTTCCCCTCAGTTTTACGTATGTGTGCGTATGTGTTTGTGTGTGTGTGCATTTGTATGTTTTGTGCTTATGGTGATACATGCGCATATCCAATGAAGTTTAGAAAGGTTTCTGAGGTGAAGACCTGAGCGAGCAGTAGACAGACAGGCGGATTCATAGTTTCTGCTCGTTTGTGGGTGCAGACACCCCTCAGCACACTGCTCTACCTTTACCGTGGCAATTCCGCCGGCATTGAGCTTGTCCACAGGCCTCCTCAGGAGACTGACTATGCCTGACCAATCAGACACTCGCACATCATCAAACCCCTGCAGTGCTGAATTTTTACATACACACACACACACACACACACACACATATATATATATATAATTAAATCTTTTTTCTTTTCCTTAATGGGGCTGAGGTCAGGTGAAATAGTGCTGTGTGTTGAACTGAATTAATCCCCACAGAAAACAGCTGAGCCCCCGATGTACCCTCCATTAACTAGATCTGACAGCAGCGGAGGGGAGTGGGCCTGTGTGGTGCTCTTTCAGTGGATACAACCCACTCTGAAATGGGCCCCACTTACGCTTCTGTTTGTGCGTTTGTGTGTGTGTGCTGTGGAGGGGGGGAGAGCGGAGAGAATGAGAGGGAGAGAGTGAGAGAGAGAGAGAGAGAGAGAGAGAGAGAGAGAGAGAAAAGTGGCGAGCTAAAAATACTGCATCTGCTGTGGAAGAGAAAAAGAAAGCTGCTCTCGGTGCGTAGATTTTCAGAAGAGCCCAACTCGTGTTGTTCTGAGTGTGTGTGTGTGTGTGTGTGATATGTGCCTGTGTGTGTGAGTGTGTGTGTGTGCCTGTGAGTGAGTGTGTGTGTGTGCATGTGTGACTTTGCACATGCATGTGTGTGAATACATGTTCACACGTGTACGTGTGAGTGGTATGTGAGGTTGCATGATGCGTATTAGAGGTTGAATGTGTGAGTGTGTGTGTGTATTTATGACTACTTTCATGCTCCCTCCCTCTGTGTGAGTGTGTGTGTGTGTGTGCTGTTTTCCACTGCTTGGTCAAAGGGCAGTGACGTGAATGGTTTCTTAATAAAACAATAAACAGAAGGATATTTGACTGCATTTTTGCGCTGAAACCCCTCAGCCAAACTTCCATGCACTAAATGTGTATTGTTAATGGACCTGAATCACCGGCTTTTGATTAAATAAGCTAAATATAGATCTATTTATAATTAGAATTTGAAACCTCTGACTGAATTTTTTAAAAAAGTATTTGCTTAAAACAAGAAAAGGAAAAAGCAAAAAAAGAGAGAAGTTGGAGAGAGATGAAAGTGAGGAGGAGGCCAGGCAGAACTGGCAGGAGCTAAAAGAAGTCAGACAGACTCGTGCAGGAAGTCAAGGCGTTTCTCAGCGGGCGGCGGGTAGGGAATAAAAAAGACGAAAGCGAGAGAGCCCGCTCTCCGCCAGCTTCTGCCAGGGCGAAGTCACCGTGCGTAATCTCATCTTTCTCCCGCTACCATTCTGCTCCATAAACCCCGGAGAAAGAGCCGCGCGCGCTGGGACCGGAGGCGCATTAATGCACGGACGTTTGGCCACGCTCGCTGGGGTGGCCTACTTCCCCCCCCACGCGCGACGCCGCAGAACAGCCACACCCCCCCACCCTCGGCTCCCACTCCCCACACAACCCTCTCTTCCTCCCTGCTTCAGTTCCTACATGTGTCCAGAGCAGCCAAGGAAAATTAGAGGGAAGTTGATTTTCCTTGTAGTACTTAATAATTGAGTGCACTTGCATGTATAATTCAGGAAATATATGTATAATTTTTAATACATTAGGAAGCCGCGGGCGCAGCTCAGGCTGATGCTAAAGGAGGCTCCAGTGCTGAACATGCTGCGGGTCGCTGGACTGACATGGCGGGGTGGGGGGGGTTTGGGGGGGAGCAGCTGGAGGAATGGCACACAGAGACTGTATGTGGTGTCTGGACTGGGCAAACTGTCAAGGGAAATAACAAGTGAACTGCAAACTTATAACAGATATTAACGTTTTAGCCATTGATTTGCATTCTTGGTTGTTGCTTACGGCCATATGTACATTTGTACATCATCTCAGTAATGTGACTTGGATTGAGAAGGAATTGCATTGGACTTGAGGTGGGGTGGCGGTAGAGAGCTAAAGAGAGGGAGTGTAAGAAAGAGAAGGAGAGTGACAGAAAGAGAGGTTGAGTGACGAGTGGTCCGCTTGGCGGTATTCACTCAGGGGTGAGAGGTTGATTGGGGCCCCTGCGACAGTGGGTGGTGCTCAACAGGACCCACTGGAGTGAGAGACTTTAACCCCCCTCCCACCCTCATACAGTAATAATCATAATAATAATAATAATAATAATACCCACCTATTCACCAGGTGCATGCAACAGAAGTAAAATATTTGTTACTGTGTAGAGCCACCCCTGTCATTAATCCACATTATGATTTGCTCGTAAATTTTAAGTAGATCCTACTCCCCTTGCAGATTAGGTGCAGGACTCTTGATAAATAGTTCTCATGTCCCTCTTTTAGCTGGGAGTGCTGCTAGTCATATGAGCACTTTTAGTGTGATTCTTATGAGTAATTCCGACATGCTTTGTAAATACCGGCTCAGCCCAGGGAAAAAAATACTGAACTGGCAAAAGCAGTATTGTGGAAGCCCTACACAGCATATCAAAATCCTGTCAGATCTGCAAACAATTAAGTGGAAGGGGTTAGGAATTGGGCCACACTGCCATTGAGGATTGCCTGTCACTCTACCATAGTCCATCAGTGACTCACAGCTGTGTAAATTGAGTTATACCCCCCCAAAATAATAGCTATTGGGGTGATCCGACAATGCAGCCCGAGTTACAGGAGACAGAAATAGCAGCGCGGTTCATCTGCTCGCGCACAGCACCCTCACAATACCGACCATTCACCTCCCCTTCTTCCCTCTAGTGCAGCGGCATCAAGTCTGATCACAAGGCCAGTTAACGCTAACACACTTACGCACACACATACACACATACATCTTTTAGGATGTTACTGTGCAGGTAGTTCCTCAGATCCACCTAGTTGCACAGCTCTGTTTTCTCAGAGGATATTGGAAGCGATTCTCCAGTGACCCTCCCCCCCACCTCCTTATTACAGAGAGTTGGTTCAGGCCCCCAAGCACAGCCTCTTGTAGTGAGTTATCTTAGCTCAGTGGATTGCACCATCTCAGTGGGGGTGCTCCGGCAGTTTTCCGCTCTGTGGGTGACAAAAGACCTCCAGGGGATATCACTGTGTGATTGGTATGATTCTAGCTCTGTCCATGCCACACACACAGACATACACCCACACACTAACCCACTCATACACTCCGCCCAAAAAAAAGGCACACACAAGCCCACACACATCGACACCTAAACACACACAGAAAGCCCTCCTGTTTGGTTCCAATGAAAACACCCTGGTGGTCTGAACGATTCTCACATAGATTCAGTGGGACATGGCCTCGGAAGACGGAAGACGTAACGGAAGAAAATTTTGCCGTTGTGATCATCATCAAGGAGAAGGAACGTGGGAGTCCTGACCTTTAATTAAACTTAAGTCCCTGAATTAATATGGCACGTCCTGTTCGGAGGCGGTTTCCCAGCCTGCTTTGGGCCAAAGGTGAAAACATTTCCTTGCAAATGATCCGGCTGACACAGACTTCCTCTTCTCATGGAATCCTTTTATTTCTGCTTTTGGACAAGGCTGTTTACGGCAGACCTCCGATTACAGAAACCTGAGAGGGTTTGTAGCGGCTGCTCCGTGCACTGTGTGGTCCTGGATATGGGCCGGGAGACTTGGGGACGGGGGCACTTGGGGGCGAGGGTGCTTGGGGACAGCGTAGTGCTGGTTCTGGGTGGCAATCCTAGTCACTGAATTTAAATGTCCTCTCTCCAACCCCGCCTAAACTTCAGAGGGAGTCAGAACCAATGGAGTCCGAGCCCGACTCTGAGATTCTGATACATTGGCGTCGCCGTAGTTTCATTTGCCATTATACTCTTTATCTAAAGCAGCTTACACAGCTGACATAGGCTCTGCTCTGCTTGTGTATTCACATGCATTCATGCTTTCGTCTTCCTGTGTGTGTGTGTGTGTGTGTGTGTACTGTAGAGGAGGGATGAGATGAGAGAATTACACCTCATCCTGCAATAAAGTGATCACAGAGAGTGATTTTAAGCTGCTGAGTTTTAAGAACACAAATGTTTGACGGTGGGGCAAGTGACCACAGGTGACAGGTCAGCAAAGGCCTAGACCTCCTGTGCTGGTCCCACGCCACTCTATCTTCTGACTCCTCCTACTCTTTGAATTTGAAAGTGTTTCTCCCATTGGCAAATACCCCCACAGGAAATACAGTATCGTGGTAGATGTTCTCAGCTAGCATACAGTGATATAAAAAATAGAAACAGAAAATAGTGGGAGGTGGGGGCTTTGGGGCATTTTAAGAAGCAGGCACAGGGTTGTCAAGTTTTAGAGGCAAAATCGGCGACTTGTGTCTGTTTTTAATTAAAATTTCCTTTGCATGGAGGCACAAGCGTATTTATACTCAATCCTGCAAACAAAACCTACAACAGCTCAAAATATATGCATATATATGCTTTTTTGCGAAGCACAGCGATACTGTGTATGGCTCAGCAGCTCCCCTGTGTGCGAGCAGGAAGAGGGGCTGATGGGAGTTTTGTTGTGGTATAAGGTGGAGCTCTGCTGGGTGGGTGGGGGGGGGATTCTGAGGCTCATAGCTGTGAGCAGGACGTGATTGGCTGCAGAAGCTCAGGGACCTGTCACCAGCCTGGAAGTGCGGACTGGAGGTGGCTGTCCGCGAGGCGTCCGCCCTTGTTTTCGTGTCTCGGTAATGGGCGCCGTGGCAACGTGCCACTTCTGACGACTTCCATGCTCAGCCCGGCCATGAGACCAGGACTATGGAAAGGAGGACGGAGCGTGCAGACACCAGGGGTGTTGGCGTTACTCTGTCAGCGTTATGGTGACATTTCAACCACAGGATGAGCGTCCTGGTGATGACACTGACCCCGTCTCATTTTATGCCTTTGTTTTCTCCTAACGATGGCTCCGCATTTTTTCTGTTGGTCAGTACCTCATCCCAGGTCATTCGTCATGGGATTTCTGCAAACCTAATTCAGATAACATAAAGTAGGTCAGCGGCAACTGTTCAGCTGAATTGACTAAATGCATTAGGAAACATGATCAATCATAATTTCAGCAATTCAATCATCATTGATTCATTTGATTAGGTTTGTTTTATTAGGGTCCCGCAAGAGTCTTTGGCAAGGTCATATATATGACATACAGTGTAAGGGAATTCAGTGTTCAGAATTTTTTTATTTTGTCATCAGTACATTTTAAACATGTGAATTGAAAATGAACTTAATTTGTCAATTTAGAATTTTAAATGACAGAGTAGTTGAATATTTGGAGTATTGTGTGAAATAGTCAATTATGAAAATAATAATTTCTTGCAGGCTTGTCATGAAGTTTCCCTGCTCTGGCCTTTCAACCCTTTCTTTGAAAGCTGTGTGTGCGTGTGTGTGCGCGTATGTGCGTGCGTGCGTGTGCACAGGCTCATACATGCAAGTGTACATGAGACTGTGACCGTGCATGTGTGTGATGTGAATGTGTGTACATTCATGAGCGAGCGTGTGTGTGTGTGTGTGTGTACGTGTGCATGTTTATTTTTATGTATGCCTGTGCTTGCTTGCGTTCCCCTTGCTGACGAGACAGAAGAAAGGGCTTGAGTCAGTGTAGTGCAATGGCCCTTGGCCTCCTGCTCTCTCCTGTAATGAGCAATCTGACTCTGCTGCTGTCTGCCCCGCAGGACGCTTATCGTTTCACGTACGAGGCAGAACCCAGACCCCTCACCCTCCCCCTCCACAGCCCCCATGTTTCAGCACAGCCAATGCAGGAAGGTCAGAAGCATGCAGCTCTGTTCATTTTCAAATGAGGGGGGATGTCAAATCTCCCAAATTCGGCACATTGCTTAGCAGAGCTGACTTCCCTCGACACAGATGTCCCTCGTCCCTGTACACAACTCCAGAGGGAGGATTGAGCTGTTTTTACCACATCCAAGTTTGGCCTACAAATCTAGGATATTGGGCTATGTGCATATAAGTTCATAGAGACACTAAATCTGACAGAGCTGCAGATCATGTCGCTTAGAGAATCTTGAAAGCACTGTACAGCGTGTCTGGACATTTTCAGATGGAGATGGTTCTAGCAACCAAATATGGTGAGTCTTCAATCTAGTGAATAGAAGACCGTCACTATGGTGACAGCATTGCAATATAACACCTAAACCATTTCTGGTCACAGTTGAAATTTTGTCAAATTCTTACCAGTGGCAACTAGATTTGGTATCTGTAACTGATCATATATTCTTTTAATATGATGCCATTTTGAATAGTTACATGAAGGATACAACAAAGTAGTTTATGTAGCTGTGCATTCTGGGTAGTGCCCCATGCCACATAGCCAGGGTCTGCCTTCTGTTCCATCCTCTCTGTTTCCTCCTGATGTTGGGGGAGTTTTTGGTGCAAATTTTTCTCACAGACAAGCAGGTGCTGCCCCGAGACATAACTGGTCTGGCGGAGTTGAGAAGGATAAGGGATTAGTTTGGGAATGACCCGGGCCTCCAGTAGCTTTCCCATGCAGGAGGAAGCTGCAGGAATTGAAAAATGGAATCCAGGGAGACTTGACAGAAGATCACCGTCTTTATATAATCCTGGCAGTGACGTCAGCCCTCCTTTCCTTTCCTCGCACGGTCTGATCTCTCTGCAATTAGCGACTCTGAATAATTCACGGCCTGAGGAATACCCTCTGTGCCCGTGTCGAGGCGGGGTGCGGGCGCGCAATGGCATTTAGAGCCTAATCAATAGCTCTCACCGCCGGTCGCCTCTAATTGAAGGTTAACAGAAATGTGAAGAAGATGAGCTTCAGTCAGCAATGCTAAATGGAGAAAGGAACTCTATATTTCATAATCTGCTCTCTTTAAAAGTTTCCTCTATCAATGTGATTGATTTTTTTACTTCCCCTTTTGCACGGCATGAACAAGAGTTAGCAATTACCATAAGCCCTGGATTCTGTAATAGCAACAACAACAACAGTAATAATACAAATTATATGTATACACAGTTCTTGAATGAATATATTACTGTGTATATTTATTCCTTTTTTTCCCTCTTTCTTTCTCATCTCTATTTAGAAATGGCGAGATGTTTGATTAGATCCTGGCAACCATGAAACACATTTCGCCCTCTCTATCTCTGTAAGTCGGTTGCCATGGCAGCTTTGGTGCTTTGGTAACATTCTCTCATGCTCCTGGTTGCTCTGGAGGGTGCTCGACGACAGAGGAGAGAGGGATCACAAGGGAGAGAGAGAGATAGAGTGAGAAAGGAAGCAGACTGGGAGAGGACAGAAAAATGTAAAAAGAAAGGAAGGGAAAGGAAGGGAAGAAGGAAAGTGAGAGAAGTGTGAGAGAAGAAGAAAGCAAAGGAGAGAAGAGAAAAAGCAAGACAGATGGAGGTAGAGACGGGATAGAGGTAGAGTAATTAAAAATTGTGAAAGGTGATGGCAGTATATACACATTGAAATCAGTTAGTAAAAGGCTATGTTTCCATACCTCTGCAGAGGACACACTGTTTTCCCAAGGCACAACTGCAGACAGCCTCTATTACTGCTTCTACTCTATCACCAGCTAAACCTCATTTGGCTCAGGCTGTTACCGCGTAGTAATTTTGTCATCTCATCCTTCGATTTTAGGTCAACAGTAGTTAAAGGAGAATAGGTAATTCGTTCTCCACAGCAGTTTAATGTGGTTCCATATTGGACGAATTGCCCAACTTTTTGCATATGTCACTACAGCTGGACTGTTTGGTTAGATAGTTTGATTTGTTTTAATTATTAAATCATTGCCATGCAGTACTTCAGCTCTTGCTTGGTTTTTTTTTTTTTTTTTGGCTGGAAACATTTTTTCAGCACAGATGCATGTAGGAGTCTCTTCCGTCCTTCCGTTACTGCTTATCACTATTCTTGGTGCATTATTGTGCTGAGGAATATAACCAATAAAGAATCCCTTCTGAAATAATTACAATAAGACTTTGCTATGTTCCTTTGAAAATATCTTGTGTGATTCTTACACATGCAGAAAGCTTTGATGGTAAAAAGGAAAGCTTGGCTTAGTTTGTCAGATATTATTGTTATCTGATAAGCCATTGGCAGGACATAGCAGTGGCTTTCTCTGGAGTCAGTAATTCATGGCTGTCATGTACCTATGGCTGAGTCCAGGAAACAGGAAGTGTCAGCACACCTTGGTGTTCATTGTTTTAGAGGAACAGACTCTGAAGTAGACCTGTGTTCCCTCCCATCTTGTTCACTTTGCATCAGGGTGCTGGAGGCAAACTCCAGTGCTATGGGCTACTGCAGCTCCATTCTCTTGGTTGAAATCCCCTCCATTTTGGCTTTAAAAGTGTTGAGGCCCTTGTCCATTTGGTGGGATTTTGATTAGCACAGAGGGAGAGCCAGTGTCCATTCCACTAATTAATGCAGCCAGGAGTATTGTGAAGACAGCACAGTCTCTAGATATGGAATCCAAATTTGCAACAATATTAATGTCATTTTTTGCTGAAAGATTGAGCGAATTTTAGAGCTAGCAAGCTGTTCCTTTTGGCAAGCTGTTTCAGAAATTCCACACTCATGCACAGCTCCTCAGTATCACATTCTGGTTCTTGTTTGTATTATCTCACAGAATTTTCAAATCTCATGTTACTTCTCATGGGACTGCAAAGTCAGATATCTTTTTTATGATTCAGGAAATGTTCAGGGAAAAAACTTAGATGGAAATGGAAAGAAAATATTCAGAAAGTACTTGTCCCAAGGGCTGTCCCTTACTTGGTCAGAATTAAATAATTCATAATTCAATCCAACCAGTCAGCAGCAGCACCTGTCTGTGCATTTGTGTGTGTGTTTGTGTGTGTGTGTGTGTGTGTGTGTGTGTGTGTGTGTGTTTTAGATGTGCGTGTTTGTATGTGTGTTTGTTTCTGTGATTGGCCACAGACTGCTGGATAAGCCCATGGATATGGCTCCTGCAGTGCATTATGGGTAACTGTGCCACATTGTGTCTGTGTTGTGTCAGCCTATGACTGTTCTTCACCAGTGCTCCATTTGGAGTGTGCTGGGTTTGACAGAAGAAACTGTACAATTCCCCACAGTCTCACAGAGCCAATGCGCTTCCTCGCCCACTCACTCATTCACCAATCAGGAGAGAGGAAACAGACATGAAGGAGAGAGTGGCTGCTTACATCTGATCATAAGCCTGCTCTGTGTAGTTGATTTGAGGGAGGGGGTGGGGTGGGCGGTTGTTTTATGGGTGTTAGGCTGTTGTTCTTTTTGCTGTTATTTTGAGTCATATTCATGCAGAGCATGTAAATTGTGTGTGCGTGGGTGTTTTTTTCCACTTTGACCTCATCCAGCAGTGCACCCATGAAACACATTAAGCAATATTGCATCATGGGAAATGATGACTTGCACTAGCTACCAGTGAGGCAATATGGAAAGGATTCAGGGTGTGTGTAGTTGGTGTGTGCATGCATGTTATCTGTGAGTGTTGCATGCACCGTTGTTTTTGGTACCACCACAGTTTGCGTGTTAGCTTTATGCAGTCGGCAGATGCATGCAGTCTTGCTTTACACAGTGAAAGGGAGCACAGCGCATTAAAGATGTGCTGTGCTCAAATGACTGTCCGTCCTGTTTACTGTGCATGTCTGTGAAATCCGTTCAGCCAGTCCTGGTCTTTCTCCATAACTGTGAATTTCTGGTTTCAATTAAAGGAAATGAGGGAGAGAGTGAGAGAGAGAGTGAATGTTTTGCATGCTAGCTTTGTATATATATATATGCTGTGTGCGTGTTACTTTTTTCAGTTTGTATTTGTAAGGGAAGAGAATGAGAGTAACTGAGAGTGTGTGAGTGATTGAGTAAAACAGAGGGTGAGTGTGAGTGAGACAGAGAAGGAGTGAAACATTGGAACCGAGAGAGGCAGTTCCAGGGGAAGGCTAGAGGAGTGTGTGTGTGTGTTGGGGGGGTGACGTGTTGCTGTTCTATCCTGGGCCGCAGAAATGCATTTGTGGTTGTAGCTCTGAATTATTAACTCAATAAAAAGCTGCATCTGTCTGCAGATGAATAATTAACAGTTAAAAAAATACCCAGCCTCCTCTGGAGAGGGCAGAAGAGAGGAGGAGAGGAGGGAGGAGCAGCGGGCAGAGCTACGTCCATTTTTCTCAGTCCTGGGGACATGCACGGCTTGCCAGGAGTCCATATAATCTCAGTGTAAAGAAAAAAATAACATTACCCATGATGCGTCTGTTGTGGCCCTAATTAACAGTGACACCCCTTTGCCTTTGTGTTTGCTTTTCTGTTTTAAAAAAATGAGAACAAACACACCTACGACAAAATACTTCTGTCAAGAGATTGTTAGCTGCAGAACAAAGCTAGGGTTTTTGAAAGCACCGACCAGCCAGAGGTTGTTTGAAAAATGAATCAACCAACATGGAGGGTCTTAAAGGGAAGAGATGCTCCGCTCTGGGGAGGGTGGGGGGTTTTGAGTCGAATGAACACTAAACTGCCCCCCCACCATCCCCCATCCCCCCATACAGAGCCAGCCAAAGGCAGGATTCTGACCAGGAGACAAACAGAGTGTCTCTGGCCGGAGTGGCCGTGAGTCTCTATTGGGCCCTTTGTGTTTGAGCCTTAAGTGCTTAGCTATAGATTATGTGGGAGAATGGTGGTGTGTTATGAAAGAGGGGGAGGGGGACTGATTGTGTGGCATGACATAAGAGACCAACCACAGTATGTCTCCTCTCTGAATGGTGTGTGCTTCTTGTCCTCTGCTTGCTTGCATTCCCTCTCTCTCTCTGCATCCTTTCTTCCCTCACTCCTCCCCCCCCCTTCAGGCCTGTTCTCTTCTTCTCATCCTTCCCGTCCAAATTTTCTGAATCCCTCTAATCCTCCCTGTCTCTCACTCTCTCTCCCCCCTTCTCTTTCTCTGTTTCTCTGTATCTCTCCCATTCTCCCTCTCTCTGTTGAGCGTGTTCTGGGCTGGGCTTCTGTGGCCCCTTGTGGCCCCGCCCTCTCCACTGTATTGGCTCCATTATTGGTTCTGATTGGATCAGTGGTATTTAGGTGATTTAGGTTCGGTTTGCAGCATTGCACCCAGTCACCTTTATCCTCACTCATGGGTCGTATTGACCCGTTTGACATCGTTACTCTACACCTCTAAACCCTTCCCCTTCTCCCTCTCCTCCTTTTCCCTCTCTCCATCTCTCCCTCTCCCTCTCTCTCTCTGATGCAGAGTGACTCCCTTTATTTATTTAAACAACTTTAAATCATTGAAGAGCAAACAATAAAATTACAGTCTACTGAGTCTGGTCGCTCGGCTCTGATAAATATATACAAGAGGAGCAGGTTTCACAAGGGAATTACTGTCAAGAAGCAATTTTTAAAAAAATCACATGTAGGCCTGTCCAAATATAGGGCTCTGATAACCTTTTAGTGCAAAATCTGTGATAATGTCCTGGTTTAGAGCGGGAGGCCGGCCGCTGGTAGGCCTGTGAGTCACACGCACTCGCTCCTCGCTGGAAGAGCGAACCCAACAGTCACTCTAGCCTGCAATTACTCTGACCTTTCTGGCTTTGAAGGGAGCAGTTAATAAGCGAAAAACAAAGGATTATGTGTGGGCTTTGGTGTATAAATATTATTTAGCTCTATTAAATCACTGTTTATTTCCTTCATTATGTGTGAGCATGCTACTGTTGTGTACTGCAATGCATTTAAATGCTTGATTTTGTTTTTATTCATCTGGGAGTTTGTGTTTATGTGTGTATGTGTGTGCTGTAAAGCATTTGTTCAGTGCTAACTTTGATCTTTGTATGCATGTGTGGGTGTGTGTTTTCTGTGCGAGTGGCTGTGTGTTTGTGCTTGTTTGTGTGCAGGTCACTGTCCCTACATATGTTTGTGTATATGTGTTTGGATTCACATGTGCACAAGTGTGAAAATAAACATGTGTGCGTGTGTGTACGAGCATATGTATATGTGTGTGCATGTAAGAATATGTGCATGCCAGCATGTGTGTGTGTGTGTGTGTGTGTGCATGTTCCCATCTCTGCGGCATTCTGGGAAGGCAAAGGGTGTGTGTGAATAGGCAGACTGCCCACAGCTATGGGTTAATGCACTTTTAGAGTGAGGACAGAGGCTGCAGCGTCTTTGTGTGTTTGCATTCAGCAGTCCTCTCTCCCTCTCTCTTTCTCTCTCTCTCTCTCTCTCTCTCTCTCTCTCTCTTCTCTCTCCTTTCTCTCTCTCTCTCTCTCTCTCTCTCTCTCACCCTCTCTCTTTTTTCTCTCTCTCTCTCTCTCTCTCTCCTCTCTCTCTCTCTCTCTCTCTCACCTCTCTCTCCCTCTCTCTCTCTCTCTCTCTCTCTCTCTCTCTCCCTCTCTCTCTTTTTCTCTCTCTCCCTCTCTCTCTCTCTCTCTCTCTCTCTCTCTCTCTCTCTCTCTCTCTCTCTCTCTCTCTCTCTCTCTCTCTCTCTCCCCTCTCTCTCTCCCTCTCTCTCTCTCTCTCTCTCTCCTCTCTCTCTCTCCCCTCTCTCTCTCTCTCTCTCTCTCTCTCTCTCTCTCTCTCTCCAGCCCCTGAGGCTTTCTGCACATTGGGCATCAGTGTTGAAAGTACACTGAGGATGTCAGGCTCTGAATAGAGCTGGAATGAATACCTCTAATGGGCTGGAGACAGAGTGTGGGGAATGAGTGTGTGTGTGCGTGTGTGTGTGTGTGTGTGTGGGGGGGGGATGAAGAGAAAGGATGGAAAAGGCAATAACATGTGGAATGGGTGTCTGGTGAAAGGAAGGCGTGCTGCTCTTTGCGGGGTGGGGGGGAGTCTCAAAGTGCTCAGTCAGCTGGGTAGCTGGTGCAGAGCTGCTGCTTCCTTACATTTACACTCATACCGCAGAGCCCAGCCTGGAGCAACACTCCCTCAACACACACACACACGCATGCACACGCACACATGTACACACACACACACGCACTCACACACATGCATGAACACGCACGCTGCTCGCACACGCATGCACACACACACGCACACGCATGCATGCACACACACATGCACTCAAACACATGCATGTACACACACACGCACTCACACACATGCATAAACATGCACGCTGCTCGCACACGCATGCACACACACACGCACACGCATGCATGCACACACACATGCACTCACACACATGCATGTACACACACACGCACTCACACACATGAATTTACACACACACACGCACGCATGTACACACACTCACACACACACAGTTACACATGAACATACGCTTACATGCAAATACACAAACTTACACAGACATTCATACACAAACATCCACCCAGACTTACACATATTCACAGATGAATTCACACACACACTCATTGACACACAGAGTGCTTTTTTCAGTGCTGGTGTATCCGACTGTATGATTCGGTCTCTTATCAAGGTTTTATTTCAGCGTATGTTTCTTGTAATTTCCTGTGAAAGAAAAGCAGTACAGTTTACACATCTGACACACCAAAGAGAACAGTGATCTGAACCCTGTTAGTGAACAGTGATCTGAACCCTGTTAGAGAACAGTGATCTGAACCCTGTTAGTGAACAGTGATCTGAACCCTGTTAGAGAACAGTGATGAACCTGTTAGACAGTGATCTGAACCCTGTTAGTGAACAGTGATCTGAACCCTGTTAGAGAACAGTGATCTGAACCCTGTTAGTGAACAATGATCTGAACCCTGTTAGTGAACAGTGATCTGAACCCTGTTAGTGAACAGTGATCTGAACCCTGTTAGAGAACAGTGATCTGAACCCTGTTAGTGAACAGTGATCTGAACCCTGTTAGTGAACAGTGATCTGAACCCTGTTAGAGAACAGTGATCTGAACCCTGTTAGTGAACAGTGATCTGAACCCTGTTAGAGAACAGTGATCTGAACCCTGTTAGTGAACAGTGATCTGAACCCTGTTAGTGAACAGTGATCTGAACCCTGTTAGGACACGCTAATGGAATCTTAACAAGTCTTCTTATGAGGCTCTCCTGCTGAAAGAACTGTGGTCATTTTCAGCAAAATGGTCTTGAAAAAAACTGGACCATTTTGTCAGAGTGAGGCTGTTTCGTTTTCCCAGCTCCATCCCCTTTTTGGACCATAGATCATGTGATTGATGCATGGATGCGGTTTACTGGTCAGTTGGCGTCGGTCAGACCATCCAAAAGGCTGATGCATTCGGTCCCCATCAGCAAAAGAGAAAGATTAAACAAACCATCAGCAATCCAGCAACAATAGCATGAATGGAAATGAAATGAATGCTAAAAAATCCCACTCTACTGCCTCCCAGATTGAACCAAATTAGAACCCCCACCCACCACCCCGATAATCTGTGTTTTGCTTTGATTTAAATGGTTTTAACGACTTGGTTTTAAGTGCAGTACTGTAATTTTCACAGATCCCATGGCATGTGTCAGGGAAACACTCAGCCTTCCCCCTCTCCTCGTCCTTTGCCTCAGCTGTGAGAGGAAGAGTTCTTATGCTGCAAGCTCCCCCCCCCACCCGGGACTGACCTTGGAACAGTTTAGTTATGTTGGGTTTGTTTTACCATAATGATGAGTAATCCATAAGGGATGGCTTTACTTGATGCTAGATTCCTCTTGTCCTGATTCGCCCAGCCCCAACTTGGGTGTATCTGATTGGCTGTGCCTCACTGGCGTGGTACACATTGGTGGAATGGAAGGCTTTTAGTAAAGTTGTACAGTCATGCTGTTTCAAGTGTGTAAGGGAGAGCGTAAGAGAGGGAGACAGGGAGACATGGAGGGGGAAGAGAGGGCCAGGGCAATCTGCATACAGTTGAAAGCTGAAATAACAATATTCATTTACACAAGCATGGTGCTTTCTAGCTAAAGCTGTCACCTTCTGCTCTCTCAGGTGGGAATCTACAAAAATGTTTAACATGAACTTTGGACTATGTACATCCAGCTCATTAACATATAGTAATGTGACAGGGTGGGTCTGGGCCATACCTCTGTGGGGTACGAAGGGGGAGGGGGGTTCCAAAACTGGGGTTGGTCCACTGAGGGCGTATGGGAGGGGGTGCTTTTCCTAAGAGAAGAGGAAGGGGTGCCCGGTAGTCAAACAGGGAGGTTAAGAGGGGAAGGTACAGTCATTCCTTTCTCACAACTTATAAATGCTCATGTTTTCTCCCACCTGAAATAGGAGGGTTAAAAGAGCTGACAGCAGGAAGGAGGGTGGTGTTGGAGGGGGCGGTGCTCATCGTTCTGAGTGCTGATGTTTAATTCATTCAGTGAAGGCGTGCCTCGGTACTGCAGCGAGCAGCCTGTCTCCTCTTATCACCTCATACACACACACACACACACACACACACACACACAATCACACACACTCCTACATATATACAATCCTACATACACATACACACACACTCCTACATATACACAATCCTACACACACATACAGATTCACTCACACAGACACACACAGACACTCCTGCATATACACAATCCTACACACACAGATACACTCACACAGACACACACACACTCCTACATATACACAATCCTACACACACACACACACACACAACAAAGACTGATTGCTCATACACGCACACACACAAACAGGCTGTCTCACACACACTCATCGTCATGATCCTGTGACTTTCTCCTGTTTCTGAAGCCCTGAAAAAGGCCTTTGTGTCCAAACTGTGCGTGCGTGCGTGTGGGCATGCATGTGTGTGTGTGTGTGTGTGTGTGTGTGTGTGTGCATATGTGATTGCATGTGTGTATATGTGAGTATTATAGCTTTCTTATTGAATGATGAACGCTTGCACAGTCAGTGGGGTCTCGGCTCACCGTGAGCACACAGTCACATGATGGTCAGGGGCTGGTTTATTTGCTCTTCTCACCAGTAAACGTCTATACTTTGTTTTCCTGTCAAAGAAAAAGGGCTATAAAGTAGCATATTGGAGGTTAGGATCAATAAAATAGCATCTTGAGTTTCAGGGCTAATGGGCATCCTACAAATGGCTCATTGGGTTATTTTATGAAAAGATTCACTTTTTAAAAAAAAACTCTGCTTCACAAAATCCCAGAAACATTGAACATCAGATGCTAAAATGCAGGGAGGAAGACACAGGGAAATGAGTGGAGGAGAAAACCCCTGGTATGAGCTTTCAGTGGGGCTGGTGTGTGTGGTGAAGTGCACCCTGAGATTTGTGCAGCAGTGCATCAGTGTGGTGCAGCTGTGGCTACAGAAATGAGAGAGGGTGGCGTGTTCGGATTTGTGGGGCTAAGCTCTGTTTAGTGGTGTCAGATAGATGTGACAGCAGTGTGTTGTGATGGTGTGTTCAGAAGTGTTGGGTTGATGTGAGCATACGTGTTGGGTAGGTATGTTCAGAGGTGCTGTGCAGTATTGTGTTAAGGCCTGTCTCGCTTGAGTGAAGCTCAAAGCTCAGTCAAGCACAGCACAGCATGGAGCTGTTGAATAGGAATTCTAGAAATTTAAAACAAATCAAAACAAACAACCCAAAAAGTAAAAAAAAAAAAAAAAAAAAAAAAACACTGAAAAAAGCACAGTTTGATGGCTAATCGCGTGCTCCTGGAGAATGGGAAGACAGGTTGTCATGGCAACTGACAGTCTGCCTCTCATGCTCAGACAGGAAGAGGACTCTCCCCCAGGGCATGCTGGGAGCTAGCCCGGGGAGGAAGATGATGGACGGGTGGGTAGTAGTGGGGGAGCATGGTGCTCATGCAAGCTTGTCCAAGAAGAACATAAGTGGGAAAGTAGCAATGCAGACAAGAGACAGTTGGATTATACTGCTGTGCGAAAAAAAAAAAAAAACACCCTCATTAACAGGGCTACAGTGCAGACGCAACAATAACTCACAACTTTCTCACAACGCTGCTCTGACATCAAGACCACGCTGACACATCGATCGCGGTGCAGTGGGGGATGCGGCATGGGTCAGGCAAGCCCTCACCTTGCTCAGCCCCTCCGGCCCGCGGAGACATGACACGGGCCTCGGGAAAGAGTGACCGCCGGAGAGCCATCGTATCGCTGGTTTTAACCAGTTTAACCTCTGCCGCTCCCCTGTGGGGCTCGGCCGATCGCTGCCTCGCCAGCTCAGACCTGCGGCTTTAGCCGGCGATGGTGCTGCAGAGGCTCAAACACTCTGATGCAGGACTCAGCACCACCAGCCATCTGCCCTTACTGCATGAGCCACTCAGGAGCCACGGGATATTTATTATTATTTGTGTGAGTTTGACAGTCATTGGATAGACTTGCTCATGGGTTAATGTATTTGTGTCTGTGTGTTTTTGCATGTGTGCATGTGACTGTGTGTGGGCGACTGTACCTGGGAGTGTGCGTGCACATGTTTGTACACATGAGTGTGTGTGTGTGTATGTTATTGCAAGTGCCCACATATGAGTGTGAAATTATTCTCAGCCTTCGCAGACAAGCTGTTTTAAAATTATGTGGAAGATGGATGCAGAGTGGGTTTTTCCTGGGAATTCTCCTGCCGTTGGGATTACGCCAGCGCCATAATCTTGAGCATCAAAGGAGAACGGAGGTCGGCCTCTAATCTGGCCATTAGTCAAATGAAAACGCTCACTGTCAGTAGTTTAAGCTGTTTTACAGGATTGTCGTATTTTTCCGGCATCCTTCGTGTCACTATGGCAGGGGCTCTGCGAGAGTTCTCTCTAACCCTCATCACGAGGAAGGCTTTGAACTCTCACTGCTCTCACCCCCTCTAATTAAGGTATCAGTGACCTGGAGGGGAGCACCTTTGCTTTGACACCAGAAGGTTGCAGGTTCAGTGCCTATGAAGGCTATTAGAAAGACAGGCCTTTGTGAACAGTCATGTCTCCTGCCTGGCATTTGAGTGGGTCAGGGGTGGTTTGGGGTAATGAGCAGGGTGCCTGATATCACCCTGACCCTTTGGAGCTTCCTGGGGTTGGGCGTTTAGTCATTACCCCTCTCACCCTCCCTCATGATGAGCTTCACGTTGGTTTCCTCCAGTCTTCCACCTCTTCGGCAGTGATCATCCAAGACGAAAGACCTTGGGCCGTGTGACGTCCTTGAGGGTAACCACGGCAGTGTGGATCTGAGGTGCTGTTCTTTTAGGTTACCGCCGCTCGAGCGTCAGTCCGTTGGCGCAACATTCGATTTCAGTTCAAAGCTGGCTGCTGAAACTACTCCCGGGGAAGATTGTCACTCCAGGAGACATTCCCAGATTCTTCTTTTGTCCTGGGCAGTGATCTGACAGACTGTATTCATTATCATTGATCTGTTTCAACAAAGGGTTGTGTGTGAGTGAGTATGTATGCGTGTAGAGTCTGTGAGTGTGTGTGTGTGTGTGTATGTGTGTATGTGTGTAGGTGTGTGTGTGTGTGTGTGAGAGTGTGTGTGTGTGTGTGAGAGAGTGTGTGAGTGTGTGGGGGGGTGTATTATTCCAGAAGCCCAAGGGGGAAAAGAGAGGTTTATTGGGGAAAAGTCTCGCCTACATCCTGAAAATGAACCTGTTGACCCTGCCCTTATCCAAACTCGTGAACATACCCTGTCCACCACAGGTCTGTCGTTCCTCAGGTCTGAACACAGCAGGCCCTATGGGCATTACTAGTTTCTCAGTCCGAAATGCTTTGCCAATAAATCAACCGGTTGATGTGGCAGGGACTCCGATCAGGGGCAGCATGGAAAGCCGCCACATTCTCAGACGGCTATTGGCCACAACCCCAGCCAGCCCAGTGCGCCCTCAGAAATCTGATACCACTAATCAGATTGCAGGAAGCCCAGGCTAGGGAAGCTAACAAAGTTATCCAGACACTTTATCAGAGACTGAGTGTGTAGAGTCAAGAGTCAGGATCTCAGATGAAGTATGCGTTGGGACATCATCTGTTTGGTATTTTCACTGTCAAAACAGTCTGGCCCATTATCATCTGTCACCGTACGGAGCTCCACAATGAGCCCGGAGTCTGCTCTCACACCACGCCCATTTTCAGGCCACCGTTTGAAGCGATGGCGTGACCCGAACCCGCCCTCCTCAACCCCTGATTTGCTGCTCTGTTCCCCCGGCTCCGTCCTTCCCAATTAACCTGTGTTTCATCCAGGTCCCCGGGGGCCCTGTGGCACCATGCAGCAGCCCCCAAGGGCCCCATGCAGAGCCCACACCTGCGACAGCGTCGTTTCCACCTGGCTGGGCAGACTGAAGCCGCCTAATTGCAGCCATGAGCCTCGTTCTGGAGCCCGTCTCTCTGCCCCGGACGCTGATATTGTTTGTTATTCGCCACCTGCGTTAATTTGATTTGTCCTCTCATTGGCTCCCCAGGGCGCACCCCTGAGCTGCTGTCTGCGCGGCTCTGGGACGTCCCGGTGGAGAGGGCCTGGTGCCGGGGGGTCCCCAAGTGGAGCATTTAAGAAAAAAAAACAAGCTGTGTAATTTTCCAGCATTGTCTTCCATCAGTGTAGCCATGGGCTGAGTGTAAGTGTGGGAGGAGCCATTTGGGTGGGTTTGGGGGGGTGTGGTCAGGTGTTGGTCAGGGGCCAAGCATTTTGGAAATGAAGGTGGGTGTAGGGCAGAGGGCGAATGGGCGGTTGCAGTTTAGTGTAAGAGGCCCAGCCTACTGTCCCTCTTGGGTGTCGGTTAACAGACAGGAAGTGGAGCCACTGTCCCAGCGTGAGCAACTTCCTGTGGGCATGCCATGGCGCACAGCGGGGCTCCGGAGCGGCGCTGAGACCCACGGAATGACACTTATTAGAAGGTGGGGAGAATCTCATAAACAGCTCCAGCGCTGAAGATCCAGCCAGGGGAGGGGGGGAGGAGGGGAGGAGGACGGGTGGGGAACAGCCTCTGGGGGTCAGTGGGGGTGCTAAAAATAAAGTGCGTGTGACAAGCGGGACGCCGCAGCGTGCACTTTAATAAATGCCAGGCCTCCACAGACAGGGACGAACCTGTAGGCCGGAGATAGAGAGAGCGAGAGCGGGAAGGAAACAGAGAGAAATAAGAGAGAGAGAAAGGGAGGAGCAGATGGAGAGAGGAAAAAATGGGGAGAAAGAGGAAGGGAGGAACAGAGGGAGAGAGACGGAAGGAAGTAGAGAGCAAGGAGAGAGAGGGATATAAAGAAGAAGAGGGAGCAAGGAGAGAGCAGGAAAGAAACGACGGCAGAGAGAGCAGAAGAGATATAGAGAAAGGGAGGGAGGAACAGAGAGGAAAAAGACAGGGGGGAAGGGAAAGAAGGAGAGGCAGATGCAAGGAGAGAAAAAACTAGAGAGGGTGCAGGAAGAAGGCAGGGAGGGAGGGAAGGAGAAGCTGAGACTGAAAAATCGGCGCCATTATTAGAAGCCTAAAAAAGACAGCGCCGCCCAATTTTACCCTGGAGCTGACGCAAATCCATCAGTCAGGCCAGCTCCCTCCCTTCTTTGACAGATTGTTTTTTTTTTTATTCATTAATGCCATACTGTAATCAAGTGAGTGCTGCCGGGGACGAGATCTTTTCGGAGCGGTTTCGGAATTATCGCTGCACCTGACTACAGAGGGTCCTACACACCCCCATCCCCTACTTTTCATGGCTGATACCACCTGACCTAGATCCTCTCTCTTCTGTATGGTCATCCAGAGAAGGCATTGGCACCTAATACGCTCATCACTTATTCTCAGAGAAATAGAGTGAGGTATATCCACAGCTTCACAGCTTTACTACTATTTTTTTGATGGTGGGGGGTGGGGGTGATGGTCATTATCATTCTATAAGTAGATAATTCAATGGAGCAAATATTAGTAACAAATTGAAATGTTGAGTGGGACCTATACTTAGGTCACAGGGGACTTCCATCTCATTCGTAATTTCCTGGAGTGGTGGGGGGCGGAGCCTGGGACACAGGAAGGATGTGACGAGTTCAGTAATGGACACTAAGCTTTCCGCTGGTTTTAAGAAGCATCTCGTAGCCTTTGCAGTTCTCCCTGTCTGTGTAATTTTGGGTCTTCTCCCATTAGCAGTGACCACTGGATGGCCCCTTACTCAGCAGTGTGTGTGTTTGTGTGTGTGTGTGTGTGTGTGAGAGAGAGAGAGAGAGAAGAATTCCCAGACAGTTGAAAGTAAAAGAGACTGTACAATGTTGACTGGAGTTTCTCATGTTC
Source organism: Albula goreensis (assembly GCA_022829145.1). NCBI lineage: Eukaryota > Metazoa > Chordata > Actinopteri > Albuliformes > Albulidae > Albula > Albula goreensis. The sequence goes on from CM040755.1 coordinate 25,926,624, forward strand.
TGAAATCCAGTGCTGTACTCCACTTTGTGAGGGAGGGAGGAAAGAGAGAGGGCAGAGAGGGAAAGGGGGAGATGCAGAAAGAGTGAATGAAAGACAGAGATAAAACTCTCCTGCTGTTGCACTCTCTTCTTGGCTTTTAAATCTAATTTAGCCCAAAGATTTTTACAGTTCAATGCCTGAGTAGAGCTGAAGCATATTTCTTGTTCAACTTTTCCATTACAGGAATATGTATATGTGTGTGTGTTTGTCTGCCCATGTGTGCACATGTATGTGTGTGTGTGTGTGTGTGTGTGTCTGTATGGGTATGAGTGTGTCAGTATTGGTGTGCACGTGTGTGTTTGTGTGTGCACGTGTGTGTGTTTGTGTGTGTGCCTGTCTGTGCATGTGTGCATGTGTGTAAGGCTATCTGTGCATGTGTATATGCGCATGTGTGTGTTTGTGTGAGTCTGTCTGCGCATGTGTGTGTGTGTGTGCTTGTGTGTGTTGTGTGCGTGTGTGTGTTTGTGTGCATGCGTGTGTGCATGGCCTGCTTCTGGCCTGTTTTCTGCCTGGTGACTGGTGCGGTGTGATGTCATTGGCTGCAGTTGCAGGGGGTCTTTATAAAGAATGCGCCTGGCAGTGCAGCGCGGGAGTCAGGTCGTCCTGTTCCCTCCCTGTTAACGCACACTGTCTCTGTCAGACAGGATGGGGTCTGCGGGTACACTGCAAGCATCTGAATTTTGTGCAACTCAGAGAATTCAGCAAATCTCATTTCCTTTTTTCCCCCACACTCTCCCTTATTCAGCTAATGTGGACGCCAGATCTCATAGTACAATTCTGCAAGCTGCAGGAAGTGGCAACGTACGTTTTTTAGTTCCCATTGAACCCCAGTTTAAACTGAAATATTCCACTCAAGAGGTGAGCAGTGCACCTTATTGGTTCAGAGGTAATGGATTCACAGGAGGCTAGACACTGTGTCAGGTAGTCATTGAGTTTAAGTGTTGCCCAGGGGGATAACCCTTCTGTCTGGTGTCTGATGGCCACCAGCGCCTTTTTAGCCATCGTTCTGGGTTTTCCCAGGAGTTCCCACTTAGCCTTAGGAATCAGGTCTTCACCACCCTTAAAATTGCTCACACGGTCTGATTTATGACAACTACACAGCATAAAATGTACAGAAAAAAGTACAGATATATAATGTTTACTGTAATGTAAGATGCAAAATTATAATGAACTGTGGCTTTTGTACACAATTGATTGTGTGCTGCAGGGTAATCGCTGGCAGTGATGGTGGCAGCTGATTTCAGGCATGGCCTTTTCCACAGGCTCACAGAGTGGAGCTTGTATGAGAGAGAGAGAGAGAGAGAGTGACAGAGGGAGGCAGAATGCACCATCCCAGGGCGGGAGGGGTGGGGCAGGGGCGTGCCGCCCCATTACTGCCCCGCCGAGCGGGAGCGCCATCTCTGATCTGGGGGCAGGATCAGACGCACACTCTCCAGGCCTTAATGGGCCACTGGCGATTAGGACGCAGCTGAAGCGTTCAGCGGCAAAAGCAGAATAACAGGTAAATATTTCATCAGATCAATAATTCAGAAAGAGGGAGAGAGAGAGGGAGGGAGGGAGGGAGAGAGGGAGGGAGGGGGAAAGTGAGAGAGGGAGGGAGAGGAGAGGAGAGAGAGCCTGACTGAGACCACATTCCCCCCAACCAAGGGCCTGGTAACCATGGCAACGGGAGCAGGCAGTCATGTGACACGTTAAGGGAGTAAGGAGGGAGAAAACCTGAAAAAAGAAGTGAGACAGAAGAGAAAAGAATGAAGTGGTACAACAGAAGGGTGGGGAGATTGGAGAGGGATGGCTCGGCGGTGGATGTTTGAATTTGTGATTCTCTTTGAGTTAAAAAAACTGAAGGAGACCACATGCCCTCCATTTCACCACTGAGAGGCAGATACAGTGCAATGACATGGCAACACTGTTTCTGAGGCCGAGAGAGAGAATGAAAGAAAGAGAGAGTGAGGGGGAGAGAGTGGTGACAGAGTGGAATAAAGAGTGGTGCATACAGTGATGAGAGAAAGGTACTCATCATAACTTCCAATACCTGTATAAGGCTGTAATAGCACGTCTCTTTCTGTTGTTGTTTCCCTTTGTATCCCTCTCTAAAAAGCAATGCCTGCTGCCTGCCACACCACCTCCAGCCCCCAGGGGGCAGCTTCAGCCCAGCTCCCCCTAAAAGCAGTAAGTGGGGGGGGTGCAGTTTGACAATTCAGACTGTTTGAGAATCACTTAAAGCAAAAAGCAGAAATGGCACAAACTTTTCCTCACAAGGGCTTCATTTATTGAATTTTCAGGGATTTAATACTAAACTTGTGTGTACAGCCAGTTCCTAACTTGCATGTATGGAGGATTTACAAAGTCTACATATCAAAAATAAAGTTAGACAGATATACATACAAATATATCCTTCCCAATTAGTGTATGCATTGACTGAGCTTGGTGACTCCACCCATAAAGTGCCCTCAGATAGCCTTATATGGTGGTTTTTCTTAACTTCCTTTTTAAAGAATGCACACATGCTCAGTCAGCATGCACAGTGTCAGAAAACGCGACCGTGCCACGCTTCACTCAGGAGCACCACCCTGACCCCTTAAATTTCAATAGTGTACACATTGCTTTGCCTTGACACATCTGATTCAGTGGTTCTTAATCAGTCTGCATGTTATTTCCTCAAAATTTTCAAATACCACAAATTTTAAATGCATTTCTTACTTTGTCATACAATATATTCACATTTTTGCTTTTCCACACAATATTTTTGAACATCAGCTCCGTTTTATTAATATGAATGATCGTCTATACTTCAGGTGCTGGCTTTTAATTATTTTACTTTTTTATGAATGTTAATATAGCCCACAGTGATGGCACGTAGCCATTAATAACATTTTCTCATTTGAATTTTGCCTTAAGTACTAAAGTGTTGCTGTCACTTTTAAACAATTAGGAGATGGATTTCCACTGTCCCATTCATACTCACCTTACGCTCTTCCAATATGCCGTCTCTTGAGAGAAGTGGGAATACCGTCACAAGGAGTGGTTGATATGCGTGAGCTGGAGGTTTTTACAGAAGTGCACAGGTTTTCGCAACATTTGCTAGGTTTACAAGTCGCAGCTCTGGCATCTATTTACAATCAAATCTCACTGTGAGAATCTTTTATAAACAAAGCCCCTGGTTTTTTCCACCAGTATTAAAAACCTCAACAGGACCAGGCTGTGGGTTCACAGTGACAAAACTGCTCTTTCATTAACTGTCGTCTACAGCTGAAGGTGAAGGATGAGAGAGATGAGCCCATCACAGCAGCACATACAGTGATCACACTGGGATGAGTCCACAATTAATGCAAGGGACAAAAGAGACAGAGAGAGTGAAACAAAGAGAATGACTCACTACTTTTTAGCACACTGCGTAAAATAATAACTGACTGGAAGGAATGTCACATTCTGTCATGAAACACCCTATCTCGTGACAGTAATTCACAGTAAATATGTTGCATTATATTTCCAGGTTCCTTAAGTAGGGTAGTGGAGGAGCTTTCTAGTATCACCATCCTCAATGAACACACACACGCTTTATCATTTCATTTGCACCCATTTTCCCACATGCCTCCTGGTTCTGGGTGGATTTCCATAGTCAGTATTATGCCGGCCCATGCCAGCATCAGTCCCATGAAATCTCTCATGTTGGCCTGGTTACTGAAGTGAACAGTGCTCAGGAATGAATCTCCAAATGGTAAGTGTGTTTCATGTGTTGGCACGATAAACTAAGGGGATAAACACTGGAGAAGGATCAGTGACAGACTGCCATAGCTGACTCTAGCCAACCATCAGCAGAGGTAGATCGAAGCAATAAGGACTAATATGTCTGGGGACTTATCTCAGTTGCCGCGGGTTTGTGTGGAACTGCACAATGAAAAACAGAGTCATACTACATCATCCTTATGTTAGCCTGGTCCCAGCTCTGCATTGTCATTTCAGCACCACCTTTTCTAAAAGCTGAGCGATGCCATGACAACGCTCTCTTCTAGGGTCTGCCAGGGTTAGCGCTAGCTCATGCCAACCAGGTCCAAGCAGCGAGGAGAGGCACTGCACACTTACTTTATCAAGAAGCTGAGTCAGACATCTGTCAGTATGTTTACTTTTTTTTTTCCTGGATGTTCTAAGAAACTCTTAGGATTAATTAAAACATTCATCACTGGAATAGTTCTCAGTTTGATGCTTTGTCTTGTACAAGGTCTCTGTCTCACTCAGCAGAAAGAGAAAGAGAGGGATGGGGAAACAGAGAGAGATTTTGGAAGTGGAAGTAAGATTTTCTGTCAGGAAAAAAATGTCATATTGAGATTTGGGTGAGGCTGGAGCTGAAGCTGTGATGTCACCAAACCTTTGTGACCAGACAGAATGCGCGACTTGTTCGGTTCTTGTGTCTTTATTTACCGAATTATGTTCTCAGTTCTGAAATGTGTGTGTCCCTTTGGACAATCTACAGTGTGAATGAATGAAAGACTGAATGGTTGCATGAAATGAAAGAAATATCAATGCCTTTTTTCTTTTCTTTTTTCCTTCTCCTTTCTGTATTTAATTCATCCTTTGTGCCTTTCAAATCATGTTAGGAGCTTCTGAGACTACAACTCCCAGAGGGCCTTGGTCTTTGATTGTCAGGAACTCTCCGTACAGTAATGCGCCGTGGCAGACTTTTCCCCTGTAGGCCAGCTATTTCTGACTTATGCATTCATGCTACAGCTGCTGAAAAAATATAATACGTGCCTCATGGTCTGAGATGTACATGGGCTTGAAAGGTGTCCATTAGGAAGAGGTCATGTGTCCCAGTTTGGCTGTGGAGGGACAGGGAGAGAGAGAGAGAGAGAGAGAGAGAGAGAGAGAGAGAGAACTCAGTCATGGAGATTTCAGGAAGCATGGCACAGCGATGACTGACAGGTGTCAATCAAAGCCTGAGCTGCAACAGATCTGCTTCCAGCAAGGTTTCTGTGCCCTATTTTAGTCTCTAGATTGTTGTTGCACTGATGTGAATATTGTGCACAGTTCATTTTAACTTATTAAATAAAACAATATTACAGACTTGCAGATATACTAAACTATTATTATATTGTAGGATGGATGTCAGTTTGTACTCTTAACAAGGCGTAAGTATGCAGAGCCAGAGTTTTGCAATCTTGGAAATTTTGTCCCTGGTTCTAGAATTTTTTTCCAGTGGGATAGTACAGCATACACACTGAAGTTACCAGTAGATGTTTTTTCTTCATTTTAAAACAAAAAAACTGCTGGAGCATTCATTTTTGTATGTCTATCATAACATGCAATTCCCGTAAACTAGTCATTAATGGGTGATGCTGTTCCACTGGGTTACTTCCAGCTTTGCCCCTGGTGACTTCAGTCAGCAGAATGTCAGCAGATTTTTGGAGGGAAATTTTGCTGACATTTTGTGGGGATGATGCGGCTCTTCCGAGCAGACCCGTGTTGCTGGGGTACCGTTGCTGGGGTACTGTCGGTGACCTCAGGGTAAACCCCCTATAGTGGGTGTGGCCTGTACCTCAGAGCACGGTGGCAACCAGGAAACGACCGCCAGTATGGCTTTGTGCCTTGTTTTCCGTGGCGTCGTTCCCTTTCACATTCCAGGAAAAACATGTCGTCCTCCTGGGCATTGATTTCGAAGCAGATCCAGCAGCTTGTTTCCACGGAGATGGGCTCCTGGCATCGAAATGGCGTGGCAGATGGAGAAGTGCTTGTGCACACAGAGGAGGACACTGGGCCTGATCCTAGATCAGCATTAGCCTTAGCCTTCGATTTAATGCTCAGCCTTAGACTGGATCCTTTGGCTGATCTTGGATCAGCAGAAAAGTTTCATTTTTGCTGTGGATAGAGCGACGCACTAAGCCAAGATTTGGGCACTTTGATAGGCAGGGCCCAGTTGCCATGGGAAGGAGATCCCTCGGGTCGCGTCCGCGTTAGTGCTGAATCATCAGCTTCAGAGCGCAGGTCCCGTCCATGGGCTGTCCCCATGCCTTCCCTGTCATAGCAGTCTGATCTCTGAAGGGGCTTTTAACACAACAGAAGTGGAAGGCCCAGGTGTAATCACCAGCTAAGAAGCCATTACATTCTCTTCAGCTGCAGACAGTTTCAAGCCACCCCTCGATCAACACGCTAGAGCTAATTACAGTCAAGTGTATGTTTTTTTTTTTTACTTTCTAATCTTCTTGCTTGAGTCAGAGAAAGATTTATCAATCACAGTAACCCTCCAGTGCAATGATGCATCATGCTTTTATTAATGCCGCCGTGGAAGTAAACTGATTCAGCTGAAGCCATATAACCTCCTATAATTTCAATAAAACAATCTTCCACACAACGGCTCCTTGTCTGGTGAGCCATCTGTCCAAGTCACTGGGCCACATCACGCACACACCCTACCATTCAGGAAATGCAAATAATATTGGGTGTGATTCCTTTTCCCTCACTCAGGACACACCCGTCACTCTGGCTAGCCCCTGATACAGACAGCACAGTGATGACAAGCAGGTCAGACCTACCAACAGCCCCATATGCAGCAGACAGGCTGGCTTTGAGAAAAGTTCTGCCTCCAGTGTCCCGGTTTCCCCAAAGCATTTTTGATATTGCAAGGAGCCCAGAGACATGCTTGTTAATGGCTGTAAAATGGAATCTGAAGTCAAATGCTTCACTCTAGCAGAGCATTTGCTTTTGAAACCATACTGTTTAGTGATGTCACATTTAAGGCTCTTATAAAGTCATCAATATTTATACTAATACAGTATTGTAATAAGTACATATGCTGTAACCAGTCCAAATGTTTTTCTCATGAACATGAATAGGGGTTTGTATACCAAATGGATGACTTGTTCATGTAAGCCCCTGTTGTTTTGATGGTATGGGAAAAATGATGTCTGTTTTTGATATACATTGGCTGTAAAATGAACCCTGCAGTATCATCTCTCCTTATTGGCTGACATGTCTGTGTTCTTGGCAGATTCACTATATTTTTTGTGTGTTCAAAATGGAAGGCACAATATATTTTTACAGAGGGAAATTTGGACAAGGATGTAATTCAGACAAACAAACACAAAACAGAATCAGATGCTGTGTAAATGTCATATTTCTCTTCAAATATCATTTCATGTCTCCCTTTTCTGTGGGTGTCACCATACTGATTGTGGTGATTGAGTCTGTCCCGGTTTCAGTGCTGAAGGTGGCACCAGTCAGACCTCCAGTTTAGCCCGTCCACCTCTTTGGCGGTTTCCTGTCCTTAAGGGAGCTAGCTCAGAAAACTAGGAATGACTTATTTGTAATTCAAATGGCCGGTGTTCTTTTCTTTGGGAGTGAAACTGCCCATGAATGAGCACTGATTAAGGCAGCTTCGGCCTGGTCTGGCTCTGTGGAGGCCGTAATGGAAAGCTATTGTGCATCGCATGAATCTGATATGAATTCAAAGAGGTAATCATTTGCTGTTCAGCGAACAATTTACAAGGCAGGGCGCCCTCACGCACAAAAGAGCTGATGCATGCCAGAGTCTCTGATGATAGCATTCTAGGCTCCGCCGTGCGCCCATCTGTGCTCGCACAGGGCCTGTGAGGAGGTGCATGCTGGGAGAAGAAGCGTTGTTGGTACACAGCTCTGTGTTTGGTGCTGAGAGCCCCAGGCACCTGCAGAACATGGTTGATTATATAAATTCAGCTCTGAAACACCATGCTGAAGTACGAGATCAGAGCGAGGAGAACACGACGTTCAGGTGGTAAAGGTGCCGTGTACGAGGCAGGGTTTGGAAAACCCATTGTGAGGGGTGGGGCTGAGCTGCAAATGGCTGTGATTGGTCTGTTTTTGTCACTCATTTTTTCTAATGCATTGTGCATCAACAGGAAGGTAAAGTATGGTATTGGTTTTTCCATTGCTCCAGTACACAACTATTCCCCCTCATACACCCTATGCAACAGGCCCTAAACTCTGTTGTGGGTGGGGGGGGTTCACAGTGACGCATGGGAGCGTATGTACAGCTAATGGAGTAACGGGTGGGGGGGCAAGTGGGGCTGTGACGTTTTGTATGTGTGTATGTGTGTGTGTGTGGGTGTGGGGTGGGGCTGCATGACTCCACATATGAATATGAATGTGATCTTTATTAAGTCTTTGGCGAAGCGGAAATGAGCGTCTCCCAGGATTGTGTGACTGGCGCTCGGGGACGTAGCGTTAGGAGAGGCTGGGGGGGTGCGGATGGAGAGACGTGGGGGGCGGGCCGCCGCGGGGCGTTCGCCTCGTGAGCTGCACCTCTCGGCGAGCAACAGTGGCAGAGCTCCTGGGTCGTGTATCTTCTGGGCGGCCATCCAGCGGAGCTCGGGAAAGGGCCCAGAGTTTTAAGGTCAGGCTCCCAGGGAGGGCAGCAGAGGGGTGGGCGGAGGGGCTGGGAGGAAATGGGAGGGGAAGGGGGGGGGGGGGTCCATTGCCTCTGAGGCACTGTTTGTTCTGAAAGCTAGCAAAGATGCATGCTAATGGAACCGCGGCTAATTGTTTCGCCCCAATGGCGATTCTGACCATGCACACCACTGCCCCATATTACATCTAAATACACACATACACACATTCACGCTCACACAGGCTCACACTCAAACTCTTACCCCCCTACACACACACACACACACACACAAATCACACAGCACACAACATCAGAACTCATGACAAGATGAGACAGAGGTTCTTCTTTGAAGCTGAGTTTTAGAAGAAACTTGTTTATTGGAAACTGATGTTTGAGGCTGAGAGGGAGGTTAGCTGGTTTGTTGTTGCAGTTTGGGAATGAGGCAGCGGTGAACTGGCTTGTTGTTGCAGTTTGGGAATGAGGCGGCGGTGAACTGGCTTGTTGTTGCAGTTTGGGAATGAGGCGGCGGTGAACTGGCTTGTTGTTGCAGTTTGGGAATGAGGCGGCGGTGAACTGGCTTGTTGTTGCAGTTTGGGAATGAGGCAGCGGCGAGCTCGTCGGTTTTAGGCTGAGTTTGATTCCCAGTGCTGCAGCTGCGTTCCTGGGTGCCTCGGGGCCTCCTGGCTCCCCTGTGTGAACACAGCCCTCTCCATCACCAGGGACAATCAGCAGCAAGTTAAGTACTGCTGTACGGGCATGACGTCACTGTCCTCTGAGATCCCTCTCTCCCTCCCTCCCTCTCTCCCTCCATCCCTCCCCCCCTCTCCGTCTCTCTTTGTCTCTGGTACCCTAAAGTGGCTGTCTTTCAGTCCCAGCCTGCTCGAGCTGTGGTTGTTCTCGGGCTTCTTTTCGTGAGAGTGATCAGGCCTTTCCCGCGACCTGCTACGCGGCTTCGCTCGCCCCTGGACCTACCGGTGCTGTGGAGGAGAGAGGGACAGAAGGAAAAAGAAGGGAGGGAAGCCAAGAGGGAGAATGTGACAAGGGAACTGGGGAAAGAGGGAGGTTAAAAAGGGAGAAGTGGGGGATTGGAAAAGAAAGGAGAAAGTGAAACAGGAGACAGAGGAGGCAGTCATAATCTTCCCTGTTTCCATATGAACTGTTCTGACTGCATCAGCTGGCCTGTAGCTCCTCCCTAAGAGTGGAACACAGGGGGAGACCAGGCAACCCCATCCACCCAGCAGCTGCCTCATCCACATGCTGATGCCTGGGAGACAGGGGTTCAAGTCCTGGCTTTGACCCCTCCATATATGCCTTCTCTTCTCTCAGCTTTCCTATTGTCTGAGTTAAGAAAAAATACATAAGGAGGTGGCTTGGCCCCTTTCCATTTAAAAAAAAAGAGTGGAATATGATACCATCCGTAGCAACAGTACATGATACAGATGGTCATTGGGTTACATGGCAGGTAGGGGGCATGATGTACCCCTAACCAGGGACCTAACCTCAAATCCCTCCCTGCACTATACCCCAAACCAAAACCCAGCCGTGTGAACAGGCCCCATACTGAGCCAAGAGCCTTGAGCTGTCCAGGATAAGGGGCAACAGCAAAACCAGTCAGGGATGTTTAACCATGGAGTGAGGTGGATAGGAGTGACAGGGAAGGGAGGGAGGGAGGGAGGGAGGGACGGAGAGGGACAGAGGAACGGAGGGAGGGATGGCGCTCTGAGAGTCTGCACCTCCCCTGCGCTCATCACTGCAGAGGGATAATCACAGCCATATTGTCCTGTCCTACCTCCAAATGTCTGCCTAATGAGGTCTGTGCGGAGTGATGGGGTGTCTTTCGCTCCGTTTCCCTCCCTCTCTATCTCTCTATCTCTCCCTTGCACTGGTGTGTCAGCTCATATCCCCCTCTTCTCTCCTCTGTCCATCCATCTAGTTCTTTCTAAGTGTTGTATTCCTCCCTATCATTCCTCCCTCTGTTTTCCTATTGGTCCATGTCCTGTGTGATGTCTGTCTCTCTCTATCTTTCTCCCTCTTTCTACTCATACCTCTTCCCCTCTCTCACCACTTCTTGCATTCTCCTGCTTTTTTATTTATTCCTCCCCCCCCGCCCCTTCCTCCCTCTCTCACTAAGAATATTAAGGTCCTCTTTGGCACCCAAGTCCCAGTGCTTCTGTCTGCAGCGACAGATTGCACTGCCCTGGAGCTTGAGGACCAGTGCAGAACAGCTGTGAATGTGTGTGTGTATATGTGTCTGATCTGTGTGTGTGTGTGAGTATCTTTCTGTGTGTGTGTGTGTGTGTGTGTGTGTGTGTGTGTGTGTGTGTGTGTGTGTGTGTGTGTGTGTGTGTGTGTGTGTGTGTGTGCACCATGGTGTAAGGAGGGATCATCGTCTGCTCCCCCTTGCTAATCACCTCCTGACAGACAGCAGGGGGCGACAGTGAGCAGGTGGGGTGTCGCTGCTGGTGGCAGGGCGCCCCAGGAATCAGAGAGACAGGCTGTGAGTGTGAGCGTCAGAGCTCCGTAAGACCCTCAGGGGTCTCTCTTTCTCTTCCTCCCACTCTTTCTCTCTCCCCCTCCTTCTTTCTTTCTCTCTCTCTCTCTCTCTCTCTCCCCCTCTGCTCTCTCCCAATTTAATTTGAAATTTCAATTTGAGTTATTGACATGACACATACACTGTGAGCACAGTAGATGTTACTGAAACGCAGAATAAATCTCTCAGTGATTTAACCCCTCCCCCTCCCCAGAGCCCCACCCATCTCTCTGTGTGTCAGCTCTGAGCGGAGAAGACAGGCTGCGCTACGTGATGTGGGTAGTGGGATAACTGGAGTATGAAGGCTCTGGGGCGAGCCCGGGCATTCTCTTTCAGGCGCTCACTCTCCTCTGCAGGGTTCAGGGGTCAGGGGATTAGGGGGGAGATGGGAGAATGTCACCCATGATGCACTGCTCCAGCCTGCCTCTCAGATGATGGTGTTTTAAGAAGGTTACAGTGTTTGTGCGTGAAGGTCAAACATCACACTCCAAAGAGGAGCACAGTAACATGCGCACACACACACATACATACACATTCATATATACAGTGGCATGGAAAGAGCATGTTTGATAGGATGTATGTATGTATGTATGTATCCATTTGGTGTCTTGGTATCTTGGGAGCATGTATATGCCTCCCTAACCAGTGTTTGTGTAAAAGCTTACCCTGTGCTGTGCTACCTGGATGCTGCTATGCCCTTCCCAGCATACATCTCACCACACCCGCCTCTCTCCTCCTTCTCTCTCCCACGTTTCTGCAGGCTGACGCTAAGATGGTGTGCGACGTCGTCAGTCGCATGGAGGACACGGAGCCCTACTCCCCCGAGCTCCTCACCGCCATGATCCGGCTCTGGTCTGACTCTGGCATCCAGGAGTGCTTCAGCCGCGCCCGCGAATACCAGCTCAACGACTCCGCCCAGTAGTGAGTAGAGAGCAATGAGCCCTCTGTAGGCCTTGTCTGGAACTGCGGTTTAAATGCCAGCATCTTAGAACTAGCAGTGGAAGTTGAGGAGCATCAGTTTCTCACTGCAACAGATTGATCATATTTCAGTAATTAAACAGGATGGGTAATCCCTATTGTGTTTGTGTATGCATGTATGTGCCTGTGTAGAATTATGTTTTTGTAAATGCATGTTTGTGCACCTATACATCTGTGTGTGTGTGTGTCTGTGTGTCTGTGTGTACACATGTTTTTGTGTGTATGTTCGATTGTTTTTTAGGTGCTGTTGAGGGTGCTTGTTTGTTGCACTGTTATATAGAAATGATATGGATGAGGTTTTGTGTGTGCGTGCGTGCGTGCGTGCGTGCGTGTGTGCGTGCGTGCTGCATGTCTGCAGGGGCACATATATGTGTGTGTGTGTGTTACAGTGGTGATGCTGATGGGTTTGTGTGTGTGTTCTGTAGAGATGATGTGGTTTCCTGTACGTCAGGCACAGAGAATATGAGTGAGGCACAGATAGAAGATCACTCTGTGGTCTGAGAGGCAGCAGAGAGAAAAAAATCACAAGTTCCTCTGCAGTAGACATGAAAAAAACAGGAGCTGTCAGACCCCATGCCTGGAAACATACAATATGAAATCATCAATAATAAAATACGCATCTCCAAACCTGAAATATCCATGAACCCAGTACCCGCACTTCTCAATTCACATCCAGGCCAAAAACAATAAAAAGTGAACACATACCATAACAAAGAATCCATTTTACAGACTTCCTCCAGACAGTTCCCTCTTATATTCATATAGACAGTTTTAGTATCATTTGTACTCACGCTTGTGTCATCATCCAGCCACACAATCTGTATTAATGCACTCATAGACAGTATTGTTGTACACAAAGTACATTTTTAATCACTCATACTCATATCTGCAATCATATGCAGTGTTCTCTCTTCATATCTCTCAGTCAGGCACTATGCTTCAATCACTCGTAATTAGAGTATTTCTAGATTCTTTCAGGAATACACATCAAGGATCTCCTTACTTCACTTACACAGCCAGTATGATTAAATTACCCATAATGAGAGTTCTGTTACTCCATTCAAATGGCCGGGGTGTTTAAATGACTCATAATTAAAGGTATTTTTACATCATTGATGGAGGCGGTGGTCGCCCTGGATAAGTCCTCTGTGATGCATTGTCTTGCTCAGGTGACCTCTTCCTCTATGACCCATTTGCACTAAATGGGCCAGCTCAGTAGAGCTGCAGCAGTGTCCAGCACATGGTGCTGACCCACAAACCTCTGGCCATAGAGTCCAGTGTTCTGACCACTGCACCACTCTACTCCCAGAGTTGTCTTAAATCCCTGCAGCAGAGCTGGGACTTCTACCTCAGTGAGCCCCACTGTGGAGCTTTAACCTTCAATCACTGCGCCCCACGGTGGAGCCTAACTCTCCACCTCTGAGCCCCACAGTGGAGCTGTACCCTTCAATAATTGAGCCCCATGGTGGAGCCGTAACCCCCACAGTGGAGCTGAGTCCTGCTGTGGACCAGCCTTTTCCTTATGGCTCAGGTGGATCCGCCCAATTTTCAACATATCAGTGCGGGTCAATCCCTGAGCAGGTCCATCAATCACTGGGCCCCGTGGAGGAGTAAGACTGTTCCTTTCACTGGGCCCTATGGCGCAGTGGAAATCTCCCCCTCTGTACCAGACCAGAGGCGTTATAAGAGGATTCAGCAGCATCTGTCCCAGATCCTCTGCCCAGCCTATCCAACTGAGCTATCAGAGGCTCTCATGTCCTCTCCTCTTCACCCACAATGTGTTCCACTGGCTAAGGGAACAGGAAGTGAAGAACAAGGCAGGGGGGATGGGTGAGACCGGAGGGTTATGTCTTTTTCGCAGGACCCACGTACCAAATATGATGCACATATTCCATGCCAAGGTGGGCGCAAGCTTGCAGATGGGAGTGAGCGGAACACGGTGCACAAACTCCACCCCTTCACCCTCCAGAGACCTGGCCTCTTTTGGCCCCATATGACTTAACCGCTATCACACAGCAGCCAAACATCCCTCAGATAACACGCGGCGAAGACAAACACTCACACAGAGCTGTGGAAAGACTGGGTGCTGCATCTGTTCCAGAGCTCTCAGAGGTCAGATGACTCAGCTGCCCTGTGCATACACACTTTATGTACATTTCACATCAGGTAAAGCGCCTTCCCCAGCGTCCGCTTTGTTTTACCTTTTTGCCTTCAGTAGGTGTTTGTTACATGAACTGAGTGTGATATAAGACTCACTGTACAGTACATGGGTGTAAGGAAAAAAACTCTGCCGTTATATGCTTATTCAGTACCCCTGCGATGTAAAGTTTTCCTTGACATCAGATGATGTGCTTGACTTTCCAGTTAATTGCGTTTCGCTGTACAGCTATTGCTGACTGCTTTAATATCTACCTGGGAGTGCATTTCAGGCATCTCCACCGAAGGACAAAATTACCAAGTTCTGATAGGCTGGGAGAAGCAAACTGCCTCTGCAGATGGCTAACAGTTTAAATCTGCTCACATGCAAATGTTCCACAAATACAGCTGGCAGAAATTTGCATTGGCAGTGACTGTTTAATAATAAACAGTGCAGCATGCAGAGAGAGAGAGAGAGAAAGAGAGGAGCAGGTGTAGTAAGAGAAAGATGAACAGAAGATGGCAAAAATGAGAAAATAAATGAAAGGAGAGAAGGAGAACTGGGGGAAACTGCAGAAAGAGAGCGAAGAGGAGCTGAAAGGATTATTTTCTTGCAGCCTTTCTGAAATCGGTGTACTTTCTAATCTCAGAACATAAGAACGAAAAAAAAGATTCACAGGTAGAGACAAATGCAGGGGCCTGTTCTGTCAAATCTTCTGAAAGGCGGGGTTTTGCGCAATGTAGGTAGAGACCTCAGAGTTGCTGAAAAATCCCATCTTTTCGCAGTGGTAATGGCAAGCCCAGGTTGCAATAATGCTGCCCCCTGGGGGAACTAAGAGGCATTGCAAACTACTATGGGGATAACCAGGTCCTCTGCCACAAAAAAAGAAATACTCTCTACCCATGCTCTGTAACATTTTAGCAAGGTTTGTTTTAGTGAATGCCTACTGTAAAGAGCAATGCTGTGAGGTAGGAGAGTGTGGGCACCTCACTTTCTTGTTTATGCAGCGCTAACAGTAGTTGCAGTGTCAGGTACCTGTGCAATAAATCAATATGCCGATTTGACATTCCATCTGATCCGCCTGAATGCCAGCCGCTGTGTTGTAATCTGGCAGAGGCCAGTGGTTCAGATGCAGGTTAGCCGTGTCTACACTGGCACCGACTGACTGTTACGAACTGAATATGAATTGAATATGTCTGGGAGTGGGAGGGGGGTGGTTGCAGGCAGTAGCTAGTGACAGAGCAAGGGATGAGAAAAGATAAGGCCAGAAGTAAACCAGAGGGGGAGCGAGAGAGACAGCGTGAGAGAGAGAAAGCAAGAGAGAGAGTGATCAAGTCAGCCAAGTGGAATGTTATCTGACGAAGTGGTGAGAGACAAGACTCTCTCTCTCTCGCTCTCTCTCTTTCTCTCTCACTCTCTCTCTCTCACTGTCTCTCTCTCTCCCTAGCTTTCCATCTCTCCCCCTTTCTCTCTCTCTGTTTCTTATTGGCAGTGGAGTGGAGACATGAGTAGCCGCCTGTGTCCGCAGCCTCCAGTTCCCTCCTCACAGTTTTTAATGAGCAGTGCTGATTTTCTGGCTCATAGCCACTTACACTGTGGAGGCTTGGCTCTGAGACACACGTCTCCTCTGCAGCTCAGCTCTGGCCCTAAATGTATAGAGGATATGGAAAATAATGGAGACATCACATGAAAATATTTCTTGTTCGGAAATAACTGAGTCACAGTTAAAAAGGAGCCTAAATATGTTTCAATGTCAGTGCTAATTTTCCATAGTATTCTGCATTTTTCAAATCATTCTAAAATATCAATGCTTTAATGTGGCAGTTTGTAACACAACAAGAGAGATGTAACAGATTTTGAAAGATGTCAAATAGCTGGTGCTCGAATGTCTGTCACAGAAAAGGCAAAATTATTTCATGCATCAAGAGGTACATTGCCGAAAATCATGATGGTGTACAGCAAACAAGGGAGACACCCAGGAAAGAGTAACAGTGGTCAAACTGAGGAGACAGATGGAAACTTCAGACAGTTGCTAAAAAACAGAAAATAATGGCTTCAAAAATAATTAAAGAACCCAATCTACAACTCTTTGATCTGGTTTCAACAAAAATATACAGCATGAGCTTCACAAAGCTGTTATTTAATCAGGGCTGCCTTTCAAAAATCACTCATTATCAACGCCAATGTTCAGCAAAGCATTTCTGGTGTAATGAGTGGAAAACATGGACTTCTGGGAGCAGAGGGAAGTCAGAAGTGTCATCTTTCACTCCTTGACTTTTTGCTTAGAAAGTAAAAGGAGGCCTTCAGCTCAACTCGCCCGTTCCAAGCTATTGAACTTGGTGCTGGACCCGTTATGATATGGGCAGACATTTTGTGGGGCCACTGGGTCCGATTATTGCTCCGGATTTTAGAATTATGGTCTTTTGTGAAGAACAGGATGAAGTCAAACACCTATTGCCTCACAAATCACCAGATCTAAAAACAACAGAAGTTCTGGAATGTAGATTGCGGAGTAGATTTCCAGCACCTTCATCTTTCAAAGAACCACAGGCTTTTCTGGCGGCTTTGAAGAATGATCCGATATCCTACCATAAACAGCTGATAACTTGTATAACAGGATTTCAAAGAAGGAATGAAGCTGTTTTAGAGGTAAAAGCCAGGCCAACCTCATATTGGTTAATAAATATTAATATGTTGTCTGGTGTTTCCATTTTTAAATATTCATATGGTGGTGAGCACACATTCCTCATAACCAACTTTAAAAATCTCCCAGGCCATTTGGAACTTTTAGCTTAATGTGACTTGATTAATAATGTGGTTATGAAGCTGTGATGTGATGTGTTATCAGCCACCCTCTTGACCTTTGACCCCTGGGGTGGTGTTGGAATGTTAACAGGCTGCTACTGGATTCTGCAGCTGCTCCCTCAAGCCTGTCGGCTTAAAGAGGAGTGTGATGTGCGAGGAAAACCATTGCACTGGCACACATATGGGAAGAGCGTGTGTGTGTGTGTGTGTGTGTGTGTGTGTGTGTGTGTGTGTGTGTGTGTGTTATGTGATTTTATGGATGTTTGCGTGACTGCATGTGTATATATGTCTTTGCAAGCAGACAAGCGTGTGTGCGCATATATGTGCATGAGTGTGCACCTGCATGTCATTATCCAAGCAAGTGTGTGAATTTTTCTGCGAGCTATTGATTTTTGTGTTTGCATGTTTCTTTTTGTATGTCTCTTCAAGCATTTGTGTGTGTGTCTACAAGCATGTATGAGTGTGTATGAGTCTCTGTGAGCAGGTGGGCGTGTATGTCCTGGCATGGGTATTTAAAGAGACAGTCATTAGCTATGATGAGATGGCTGTCATTAGAAGCCCAGGCGGTGAGAGAGCTCACCATTAGAAAGTGCTCAAGGATGTTCTGCCAACATGTCAAAACTCTTGACAGCTGGGGCCTTCTGTGGCTCCACCCGCGGGCTCCGCAATATTTATAGAGAAATCAAATGACGCACTGTGATTCTCGTCGCAGACATTCCACAGTGATGATTTTCCATAATAGATACATACAATATTATGCAGAGTGGAGTAGTGGTCAGAGTAGCAACTTAGTGATTAAAAATGTAACCCACCGGTTTTTTTTATTTATTTATTTATGTATGTATTTATTTATTTATGCATGTATGTATGTATGTATTTCTTTATTTATTTGTTTATTTATGAGAGGAAAACTCATATCTTTGTAATTTTATATTCATACGTTTGCAGTTAATTTATACCAATGAGAAATGATTGAATCAGTAATTCGAGTAATGGCAGTTTGTAGACTGACTTGTCTCTGAATACAGTAGTCAGATAAATTACTTTCTCCTTGCGCTCACACCCTGCTCAGAAAGCTCTTCCTCATGTCTCTCCTTCTCCGTTTCATGGAGTCGTCCGTTTGAGCGATCGGAGGCTGGTCTGTCGTTTCATCGATCAGCACGCTCAGTCTTTCCCGGTCCTGATATACTGGAAATGAGCTCAGTTACCTATAGGGAAATATAGACAGACTTATGATCCCATTTCTCTCTGTCACCTCACCTGTCCTGTCACCCTCCCCCCTTGTGTTTCTCTCCCTGCAGCTATCTTGACAGCCTAGACCGGATCGGCGCTGCAGACTACCAGCCCACAGAGCAGGACATTCTCAGAACCCGGGTCAAGACCACCGGGATCGTAGAAACCCACTTTACCTTCAAGAACCTGCACTTCAGGTGAGGCTCGTCTCGCCCCTGTCCGGCCACCATCCTCAGAGTCTGGATCATGTGACCTGAGCTGTCAGGAAGTGATGCGATCGGAAGCCCAAGTGTTTTACACGTCCCCCATAGCAGGGCAAGAATAACATTTTCAACTGCGAGCCACTGCCGTCTTTAATTAACCGACTCCAGCGTTGCCTCTATATGCCTCTCACCATAGGGAAAGATGATATTCTTTCATGATTTTCAATTTTCAAACCTTTAAAAAAAACATCAATAACTAATTCATCCTGCCTAGACCGCTGTCTCTATGCCTTTCTTTTCTTTGTTATCTCTCCTCTTCACACCATGAAAATATGCTTTCACAGGCACCTCTTCTAAATAGTCTCAGTTTCTCACTTCCTCACCTGATCAAGGCTAAAAAAGGCTTGGTAGAAAATAATGTGTAAAATCCAGCCTCACGCACATGCATTCTCTTGGCTGTCAGCAGACATCAGACCCGCTACACAAAAAGCCTTTAACCACCTCTTTCCTCAGCCTTAAGCATTACGGTTGAAGAGGCTGGGCTGCTGACACCACTGTGGGTTGGATACATTTCAGCTTTCAGTATACATCCTGTGTCAGATACACAGGACCTAAGAAACTTTGGATTCAGAAAGATTCACAGCCTTGTTTTGGGGCTCTGTCCAAATAACCGGCAACTATTTGGCACCCATTCCTGGTATCCAGCAGCCCTTTCAAATCATTTGGCAGCCAGATGAATGCACCAGTTTCACTACAGACCCCAAAGGCCTGTAGGATGACTGACATCTTCTGCCAGTAGAGGGCGCTGTCTCACCAGCATAGTTATCCATGTGAGGGTGTGTCAGGGACAGCCTCTCTTTCTCAGAACAGTCTCTCTCCCTTCTCTCTCTCTCTTTCTCTGTCTCTTTGCTGATGTTACGAGCCCTAAGTGAATATGCCTTTATGTATGCAAACAATAAGATGTGCGCTCAGAGACACAAAAACTCACACCCATACTCACTCACACATGGTTACACCAAACAGAAGAGGCGGTACACAATCACACACAGACACTCAGCTCCAATCACCAGGGATGGTTGAGGCAACACTGTGAAAATTGAATATCGCACCTGGAAGCGGTCACGCTTTCTCAGAGGAGCTCTAGAGATGAAGCACATAATGGCGAGGTTTTTTTTTTTTTTAAGACAAGCTTCACTGTGTCATTTTTTGTCTGAAATGGCACCATTAATGGAGAACATAAATTTGCCATGCAGATTTCCTTTAATATTCAGGCCATAATTGAAAAAGCAGAGTATTCCGGTTCCTACTGTGTCTGTGTTTTCTAAAATACACGTCTACCTGTGCTGTGGTAGTTCACTGTAAGGACATACACAAACAACAGTTCCGTGACAGAAGAAAACAGACAGTGTTGTACTGTAATTCAAGGCAGATGCAAGTCTGCTTCCAAGACACTCGTCACCATATTGCTCCGTGAACTATTTCCTGTGCCAGAAAGAAGCCCAAAACAACTTGGTGTGAATCAGGGACGTGAACTGTTCATACCGGCCTCTCGTATGCAAACTGTGGCTGCAAGGTTGACACTTTGACAGACAGGAAGCATCTCGTCAAACAGAATAGCGCAGTGTCATGTTACAAAGGCCCATAGCCAATGTGTCTGTTTGCATCGCATGTTACCATGCTATATAACCCACGCTACATGTGGCCTCCCCCAGGCTGTTCGATGTGGGAGGTCAAAGGTCAGAGAGGAAGAAGTGGATCCACTGCTTCGAGGACGTGACGGCCATCATCTTCTGCGTGGCCTTGAGTGGTTATGACCAGGTGCTGCACGAAGATGAGACTACGGTCAGTCCTCCTCTTTTATGCATACACACCTAATGTACAACCTTTATACATCCTCAGTACACTCTCCTAGGGGGTGACTTAAGGTAAGGTCACATGCACTAAAGAACATGATCATTAACCAATTAGAATCCTGTGATAAATTTAACCTGCATTATATAGACAATTATAGTCCCCATAATGCACATATATATACATACACATGCTCAATTATTAGCTATCACATATTCACAGTTCACACTAGACATACACACAGGCAGCGTAGCTATAAATTCTGGGCCCTGTACACAGGCAGGCTCTGAGGGCCCCTCCACTCTTTGGGAAAAAATTTTTCACAGATTTTCATGGGCCCACTCACACCCTTGGGCCCTGTATACCTAGTACCCCTTTTTACCCTGGTGCTATGCCCCTGCACACAGTTCTCACCTGTAGTACATAGTGAACAAACACAGGCTACAATGCGCACATGTACATACTGAGTTCAGTGCTGTGTTTATCGGCCCCTCTGATCATAAGACAAAGGGAGTGGCTGCCGGATTAACTTGGCCATCATTGGCAGGTGCCTCTGGGTTTGCGAGGCCACTGCCAATAAACACAGGGAGCACGATTCGTCCCTAAACAGCTGTCACAACGACAGCCGGGCGTGTCGTGAGACCTGAGGAGGTTTAAAAAAACGTTGATTATGCGTTTGCTGCGATAATAAGGTGGTGGGGGTGGGGGGGAGCAGACACTCAAAGCATAATTGCATCATGGGGTTGTGAAAGAAGAGACGTGACCGAAAGAAAAACATGATATCCCACATATTCATTTTATAAACGTTCACAAAGGTTTGGGGTGATAGAGCACTGTATCCTCAGCACACGCTTATTATTTTAACCTGACCTCAAGTGAAGAGTCACTGAAAATGCAAACCCATGAAACCTACAAAATTTGATTCAGTGTATTTCGCATCCAAGCCCGGCTCGGAAAAATGTGCTCCTGCTTGTGTCCAGGATGCTCTCTTAAATGTAAACCCTCTTTTTCCTCAATCAAATGAGTGTTTGCTGTGTTTATTCTTTGAAGCTGATTTCCTGTGCTATTTTTCCTGGTTCTCACACAGGGGTCAAAGTTCACTAACGTCTTGACCTTTGTCCCCTGTGCGACACCTTGAACCTCACTTCTCACTTCCTGGGGGGAGCGCCACCTCTGGACCCTGTGAAAGCAGACTTTGTTGTCTTGTTCAGAACATGGTGTAACTTTTGTACAAGACTTTATTTAATCTTTTTTTATCATCTTTGTGTGTCTGTTTTCATTCCAACTCAATTCACAGTCGGGTGTAAAGTTTCCAAAGGAGGATAACATTCCTTGGCTAGTCCCTCAGCGTTTGCAGACTGTATTCAAAGTGACTATGGCTTTTTTTTTGTTCCAAGCAGAACGATAGCTTTCCGTTGCATCATGAATGTGTACGTTTGAGCTCTCCCATAACCATTTGCCCAGACTAGTATGGCAGGACTATGCTCATTTTTCACAAAAAAAGTCAACACACGCCACATCTTTTGTAGTCAAATTTCTGATTAAATCCGTCCCTAAAAGAACCATCTGCAACAGTTTCAACTGATGCTTGAAGAAGGAAATGTAGTTACATTTAACCACTGTAATATATTTTGAATTCCCAATTTCATTAGAAAGCTGTTTTTAATTTTATAACTTATATTTTCTCCTCCTGTTGAGATGAAATAGCAGTGTTATTAATACATTATAAAGCTGATCTGTTGAAATAATAAGCATTAAGAGACAGGCACTCAGGTCTCGTCAGTAATGCCCTTTTTTCCAGCTCAGCGGAGACTAAATACAATTTTGCTCAGACAAATGTCTTTAATAAGAGAGTACCCATCCCTCCTCCCCCCACACTCACATACACAGAGTAAAGAGGGTTGCCAGGTTTTGCACACTGTGAGACCCAGCCAGGTACTCCTACCCTCTGTGGTGCATGCCCTCATAATTTGGCCCCAGGCTGTCACACCCTTTCCCTGCCCCGCCCTGCCTTAGGCCACCTGGCAACCATTACAAAGTTGTTTCAAGTAGTACCGCTTCACTGCAGAGTAGCCCTAAAAAGTCAGGGTTCAGAATTTCTTTCTTATCTTCCAAAAAATGCATGCTTGCCTTCATAGCAACAGAAGACAGGTAACTATATGCGTATTGTCCTCAGTGACATTTAGCCTGGAGTTCAATTACATTTGTCCTTAACTTTGGCTGACAGTTAAATGCAAGTGTTCATTGTATTGTCACCCATACAGTTTGGCGAGTTCAGCAAACATGAAAATTAACTTGCCAAATTGTTCTTGTAAGGAAAAATCATAACAATCCTATTCTAATTGTTCAGCAAAAGGTTGAGGACAAATGTTGAAAATATCCTGTCCTTAGTTTCTTTTTTTTTTTTTGCAATAAGCCAAAGTAACCAGGACAAAGACAATGCCTTAAGGTCATACAGACATTATAGGCACCTGGGGGGTGATATGCAAGATTACCCTAAGCAATACATTCCTCTCCACTTTAGTAGTGGCTACAAGTCCCTCCCCTCCCATAAAACAAATGGTACCTCCAAAGTAATCATCTGGCCAGTACCATTAATCTATCTGACCATATGACCTCATTCACTGATGGATCAGCCCAGGGACCATAAGCACACAGCATGTAAAAGGCACCAGATAAAGTGGTTTATTGTAGTAAGTAGCTGGAGGTACAGGGGTAACAGTGAGGGGTCAAACGGTCATGGGCATGAAGGGTGACCAGCAGATGTCTGGAGACATACCAGGAGGGTGACCAGTGGGAAATAAAGGTCTCTTTGTAAAATCAATCCATCGTATGACAAAAGAACCCAGATCACGTCTTATTACTTTACTTGGCGCAGTCAAGGGAACTCGCATTCATTTGGATAAAGGAGACCTAATGGGGGATATGACAAGAGAAGTCACCAAGGAAACGTAGAGAAACAGACAGAGGGATATTGGAGGCTGAGAATTAGATTAGATTTGAATAGGAGGACATTCCCAGATAGCAAGGATACAGTTATCAGCCAGTATAGTAGAAACACGGTATTACCAACCAAACACACACTCACACACACACACACACACACACACACACATATATTTTGTGTATATATATATATACATATATACATTCTTCTTTTTAAATATGCAAACATGAAAAAACATAACATAATGCTTTTTCGTTAAATTTTAGTTTAGTTGAGTGCTGTATTGAATCCTGTCCCAGTTGTCACTGCAGTCATCATTTTTGTATATTTCTACACATAGTGGGCGAAAGAAAAAGAAATTGCTGTTATCTGGTCTATAAATGAACCATATTGAGCAAAGTCCTCTGATGGTGAACTGCTGTTGTTATTTTGAGTAGAATATGATTGCTATCAAGATAATCTCTCCTCTCTGGTAATTTAATGTGGATGGGATAAGCCGCTGCTGTAACTGCAGAATGGATGTTTCAGTTCACAGCTGGGTATAGAAAACAATGAAATGGAGGATCGCATGGGGAACATAGAGCAAAATGCAAAAGGGATGTTCATTTTTGGTACTGCCCATCATACAATGGGATTAAATGTGAAAGCACGACATGAAAATAATAGTGTCGTATAAACCAGATCTGCAGTAGTGAGAGCTTAACCGAATGTCGACTTAGGTTCAGTGTTACTGCGCTCTTTCTACTGGAGTGATGACCTTTCCTGATCGCTGGTTTCTTCCCGCCCTCCCATTGGGTGGATTTGGCTCCTCCTTGCCTGCTCTGTGCTCTGTCTACTCTGCGCTGTTGGGGGGAAGGGTGAAGGCGGGGTTCCTGTTCTGTGGGCCCTGCTCCACCCCGCCCCGCCCTGCCCTGACCCCACCCCCACCCCCCATCACCCCGCCCCCCCAGCAGCCCGCAGCTCGCACCTCTTCCTCAAGCGTCTCGGCTCTCCTCCTGTCACCTCTCACCGTGGGCTGTCCTCTCTAACCAATCTCCAATCGCTAAAATCCCACCTGGTCGCCAAGCGGGCCCGTCCATCAAACACTCACACAGGTATGAAAACCACTCATGGAGAAACGAAACAGAATAAATCTGAAAACCGGGGAGTTGAAAGCAGCACTTCTGTCTGTTCTGTCTCCTTCGTGTGTGTGTGTGTGTGTGTCTGTGTGTCTTGTGTGTGTGTGTGCGCGTGTGTGTTCATGTCAAACAGTTGTGTCTAACTCCTGCATCTGAATCTTGCCTTGGCCTCTCATTTCTCACTATCCTTCAGCAAATCGTATTGCAAATTAATGGTATACAAGAGATAGTAGTGTGCTTATTTCTGCCAAATTGAGTTTTCCTGCTTTTCCTTTGTTATATGAGTGCTTGCCCTTTACTGGAACCAGCAAGAGAATCCTCCTTCTGTGATTACTGTACACCGCATAAGTCAATCCTGGGGCAATATCCTGGAGGCTAGCAAATGCTCAGCCCTCACTGTAATTAACCGTAGGGTAGACCTACATTCTGGCTGACCTTCCTAATGCTGCATGCTCCATTCACTCAGTGTCTGGTTCGTTCTGCTCTGGAGAGCAAGGCAAGGTTCACATGCGTCAGTGAGGGTGACTGCTTCCAACTCTGGATTAATTCAAGGAACCCGAGCACTCCTTGGTTAATTTTCACACAGCATATATTGTATGCATGCCCAGCTACCCCTTCCCCTCCCTGTCCCCTATGGGTTAAGTTGTATGCCTGCACTCTAGATGTTAGCACTATGGGATTATAGCAGCAGTTTGACCTTTATTAGCATGGTGCATGAACACTGACCTGTAGGCCTGCAGGCACAGCTAACAAATGTCATTGCTGTGTTGCCGGTGGCATTCTGGTAGCATAGTTAGGCTGTAGAAACGTTGTCTAGAGATGTAAGTGGTGAATTGTGGGTGTGCTTACCAGATAGTAGCCTAGTAGCTTAGCCACAGATTAATAGTTCATAGTTCTCCCTTTCTAGTCCCATTTCTCGTAATTTGCTAGATGTGAGTGAAGGCACATGTGTGTGTTTGTGACACGTTGACCCCTCTGTCCACAGAATCGAATGCACGAGTCCATGAAACTCTTCGACAGCATCTGTAACAACAAGTGGTTCACAGACACCTCCATCATCCTATTTCTCAATAAGAAGGACATCTTCCAGGAGAAAATTAAGAAGTCGCCGCTGAGGATTTGCTTTCCTGAGTACACAGGTATTTCCCCTGGCTTGTCATCACTATACCTTAAGAAGTCCCAAGAGAACCACGGCCAGAGAATCACTCAGTTAGGCATCTGCCAAAAAGGGTCAGGGGTCTCTGAAATGATCTGGCCAATCATCCTCCGAGTTTAATTGACCAAATAAATTAGTTCTTCTCAATCTAAAGCTGAGGGCTCTAACTCAAAAATAGCCACCATGCTTCTCCCAGGTGGATAATGTTTGAATGATTTGAGGAAGTCCCTCACAGAAAATTTGTGGTTGCTTGAACAAGGGGCCGCTGGCTACACCCACGCAAGATAGGTTCCGTTTTCATGGCCAGGGTTGGAGGTGGGGAAAAAAACGTGGAAAAGATGCACCAATATATATTATTGTTTGAAATGAGGTGCAGAAATAGTCTGATTGTTATCCTGCACGGTTGCTGTCCGTTACCAGGGACAGTCTTCCCGTGTTTGGCTTAATCGGCCGAGCTGCCTGGCCAACCCCCGCACGATAATCCAGTTACCCGTGGCTACAGTCTGCATCTTTTCAGCCCTCTCCATGAGGAAGGGCCTCAGCAAGGAGCTCTGGATCTTCTGTTAAAACATTCAGATATTTTGAAAATTAATGGTTGAAAAAGGAAATGCACAAATATCATAATACAATTTGCTGTTATTCTTCTTTTTTTACCTCCCATACTTTGTCTTACTCCTCTCATACTCCTTTTTATCTTCTATTCCCTCCTTCCACCTGTGTCCACCTCTCCTCCTTTGTCCTCATTTTGATGTCTTTCTGTACCTAATCCTCTCTACTCTCCACCCCCATATATCTGTCCTGTGGATTCCTCTCTTCCTCCTTGCTCCTTGTCCTCTGTCTGTTTCCTGCTTTTCATATCCATCGTTCCTGTCTTCCATACTCCACTGCCTTCTGTCCACTCCTCCTCTTCCTCTAACCCATTTCTCTGTACCTCTATTTCTCCCTCCCTTCCTCCTCCTCTGTACTCCCCTTCTCTGTCCTATTTCCCCTCTTCCTGTTTGCTCCTCCTC
Organism: Albula goreensis; assembly: GCA_022829145.1. Lineage (NCBI taxonomy): Eukaryota > Metazoa > Chordata > Actinopteri > Albuliformes > Albulidae > Albula > Albula goreensis. Next base: position 25,952,987 of record CM040755.1, read on the forward strand.
TCTTCCCTCTCTCTCTCCGTCTCTTCACCCCAGGTCCAGATACCTTCTTGGAGGCGGTGGCGCACATCCAGTCTCAGTACGAGTGCAAGAACAAATCCAACCACAAGGAGGTGTACGCCCATATCACCTGCGCCACGGACACCAACAACATCCAGTTTGTCTTCGACGCCGTCACCGACGTCATCATAGCCAACAACCTGCGGGGCTGCGGCCTCTACTGATGAGGCTCTTCACAGGACACAACATCACACTTTAAACTGCCCCCTTTCCTCCTAGGTCTCACTTAAACCTCCCCTTCTTTCAGCCAAATCTGCCATCGATTTAATCTCCACCAACATCCTGTGGGGCCGTGGCCTCTACCAAACATATCTATAGCCCTGCCCTTCCATCCTGCCCCACCCCCCTCCCCAGACTCCACCCCCATCACCAGCCCACCCTCACCATACCCCCAGTGCGGAGATTTCACACACCATCAAGTATATTGCCAAAGATTGTGATCATTTTGATTATGCTCCAAAAGATGTATATCTTTGAAACACAAAGTGGGGCTTTTTATAGCCCTGCTGCTGCCATCCCATCTTAAATTCATTAAGCAACAATAGCACTGGATTACAGCATCTAATTGAACACAAGCGAAAATAATAAGCCAAAGAAATCTGCCAAAATCAGTACGGTGACATGCCAATAATCAGTAGCACCAAAAATGACTGCACAACTGTAAGTGAAGCAGAAGGTATTGGTAACTCAGTCAGTGTTCCAGTGCCTTTTCAAAATCCTAAATCTCTGGCTAAACCACGCCATTTCCAGCAGATGGCTGAGATTAGTTGTGATTATGGGTTCAGAAATGTGCCAAAAAATGCAATATATAAAATCATCAGTAAAATGAATCCTGAAAATGAAAAGTAGTAAGGACGAGTGACAGATGTTCAAGCAGTCAGCACTTATTCATAGTTTGTGTCAAATTATCCATCTTTTTTTGGATAGAATTTGTGGCCCTGTAGCCAGTAGCCCTTGCAGAACGATGTCAGACAGAACTATCCGAAAAAGCATGTTTACAGTGCTGTGAGACAAACTTCAGTTGTGGTGTTTTTCTGTGTATCAAAGTTGTAGAAACTGTACCCTTAATATTATTTATAACATTTTATTCATTGGTAAGATACCTAAAATATTAAGACAGAAAAAACCTGTATGTATTGTTCAGTTAGAGACATTTTTTAAGGATGCTGGAAACTGTTATATATTTTAGTATAACACTATAGCAGTAGAGTCTGCTTCATACCTGAGCGAGCTTTAAAATAAGTCGTAAAGTTTTTCACTACTGAAGAATCTTTTTTATTGTATTTTTGTTGCATTTTGTGTTTCATGTGTTTCTTTTATGTTTTGATGACAGAAAATAAGTGTATTGGATATGTGCAAAAATTAGGAAAGGAGTCTGCCAAGAGCAGGCTGATTCAGGAGAACTTTGTTGGTGTGCAGATTGTTTTTGATCTTTTTTGACTGTTCACCATGCAAACAGCCAGTTTCACAATAGCAATACATATTAATAAGATATAACTGTGGAGGTACTTCACTTGTTAGCATATTTGGGGAATTGAACATGTATTAGTGAGAGGTTTGACCTGATTTTCTATGTAGATTGTGCTGTTAAACAGTGGATTGCAAGGCTGCGATGCTGACTGGTATTTGACTCTCATAGCGGTTAGTATAGCTAAACTCAAGTTTGAATTTCAGTCAGTGGCAGGATTTCTGTGAAGATGCTTTTGTAGATTAGCCATCTTTGTTAGCAGTGTCCGTGGAGGCAGCTTCTGTGACCAGCACCTAACTGTTATGTGTCGTTGTTGATAAGTGGTTTTAGCTGTCATTGCAGGCAGGTATGCCTTTATCTGCGCATTCATTATTGGAGGAAGCAGCTGTTTATTTCTTCATAACGGAGACCCGTTGGGATGAATTTAGAAAATGCCACCCTGTCATCACGCTTTCTCCCGCTGTTGCGCAAGTCTCGCCGATTAGTACTCATGGGCCCGAGCACAGCGTTGTGCATCGAACCTCCGTGTGCGGGGGTGGAACAGATGTTTCCATGACGACCGTTCTCACCTCCTTGGCAGGTGCCAACGCTACCGCGTGGTGCGTGACAGCGCTGAGCTCAAATCACCACGTGACCTTGAATCTCAAATTCAAGTGCCAGCGCTGGAAAGAGGAGATTTATCTTGGTGCCAAAGGTCATAAGACATATGCTGCATTGATGCTCTGTGTTACAGAAAGCTAGTTTATGCTGCATAGTATATTTATGTATTTCAATGTTGTAGTGAGGAGCTCTTATTCCTTAAAAACAAAAGAAGGAGTCCATACTCATCCTATTTCTTTTCGCCTCCCTGATTTATAATTTAAAAACTATTAGTTTCTTCTGTAGCTCTTTACTCCTCTTTACTCATATACATTTTCAAGGTTATCTTTTTTCAGCTGTTTTGTCCTTCATCTACATTGTATTGGCCATAGCCCTATTATGAGTTTTGCAGAAGGACTGGTTGGTTTTAAATTTTTTAAAATGTGGAAAAGGCCTTTTGCTTATTCACTAGATAAGTGTGTCTCTCCTGTTATTATTCTTAGTAACATCTTGCCTTGGGTTTCATGTACTCATTTCAGTTCTTGAACTAGTGCAAATCACAACTAGAACTAGTGCATATCTAGACCAAATCACTTTTCAGTGTAGTTTCATCAAATAATCTTAGAAGAGGAGCGTGCTCCCTGTCATTTTATCGGCATCATGGTCAGAATGTTGTAATGTTAGCTCTCTCACATGATTTATAAATGAGTGGAGAATTGATTTAAGGGCCCATTTCGGCACATTTTCCTGCCACAACATATGAGCCTCCAAAGAATGTGCAGGTGAGAGTGGCGAACCATTTAACCCGGTTGGGTTGTTTTCAGGGATGCTGCTGCTTCCGTATATTTAGATGAAAACACTGGGTCCTGTCACTTCGCCGCACCTGGCTCCCAGCATGCACAGAATGAGCGTGTCCAATCCAATTTGATCACCTGTCAAAATGTGTCAACACGTTTTTTCAGGGAGCATTTGATACATCACGGCCTTACGCCAGGGCTCCCCATCCCCTATGTCTGGAGAGCCAGAGGGCATCCTGGTTATTCTGCTCTTTATTCATGTTTTAAAGCAGAATAGATGACTATACAGTAAACTTGGGTCTGTCCTGGTTGTTGATTTTAAGGAAGGACAGAAAAAAAAAAAAAAAAAAACAGGCTGTCCGAGACTGAGGCTGAGTAGCCCTGGTCTACACTAATTGTGGGGTAGCTTTAAGGGTATTCTGTGACTCAGCCCAGCTCAACAGTCCTGCAGTCAGTTACTCCATTACATTTCCAGGCCATTATCCTCCTGCTACATTTCCGTACAGCTCTGCATACTGTGTGAGCACAGGGCATCAGTATAGTCCTCCATCCTGCTGTACACCAGTAAATTTAAACTCAGCCCTTACTTCATTCAGACTTTTCTCAGAAATATAGTTTCAACATTATCGTCTACTCTAAGTGCATAAAACTTTTTGTCTTTTTGTTCACAAGCAAGATTAGGTTGTATTGATTTTACTGCAGGTTGACTTCTGAACCAAAGGCTAGCAAAATAATGTCGCTGTCTAATGCAGCCTTCCCTTAATTTTGATGTGTGGATTCAATCTAATCCCGCTTTCCCATGCTTTGCTTGATTATGTAAATTGCCTTAATTACAATTGTCACTTGGTGACAGGATATACAATGAATAATACTTGCATACCTGTATCATCTACTCTATCAAACAAATGTGTCAAAAGTGAATGACAGCGTAACTTTACGGAGTTGATGCTGTTTCTACCAGCAATACAAAGTGCCTTCCTGACCGTGAACAAGTCGACCATAAATCAGCACATTTGTTTTGATGATAAACCAATGATCAGTTAACCCCTCTGACTGATCAGAATCATGTCTAGATGGAGCTCCCAAACGGAGATGGCAGTTCTTGCAGACTAAAGCATCGTGAGCCAGCTGCAGGATGTGACACTCTGCTCATCAGGTTATCCAAAGCAGGGCTACAGTGGACGGTAGGGTAGCCAGGCAACAGTGTGTGTACCTCTTCTGATTTCCACGAATGTTCATCAGTTCATGAAACTGAAAATCAGAAAGCTTGATCAAAATGTGCAAAGTTCTTCAACAAACCCTTTGCATGTAGTAATAAACGTAGCTTGAGTACTGAATCAGTGGCTTTAAAGGTGCAGAAGATGTCTAAAGAAAAGTCTGCCATTTTAGTTCCTCTGGATTAAGTCTCATTGGATTTAAGTAAAACATATCACAAAGCTCAGGAGGCTAGTTTCTATGCCCCCTCCAAAAAAAACCCATTGACATCCTGCTTTCCTCAATATAAACTAAGCTTCATACTATGTTTTTCCCCTCAGTGCCTGTATTATTTAAGTAAAATATTATAAGCAAGGACATGTGCCAGTTCTAATTTCAGATCACTCATTTCAGGGAATTAATTGAAATTTCATTCTTGAATTAAAAAAAATGCCCACATCACTCAATGAGGATTTAGCAATTAATTAATTTTTCATTTTCGATTAACTTCTTATATTGACTGAATTGAATTTGAACTGGCCCTGACCCTGGTCACATTACTTTAGGTCAGTGCCTATGGTGTTTTTGAATGTTTTTCATTTTTCATCCAATGTTTTTCTCCACCCCTTGCTGCCCCCCCCCCCCCCACACTGTCTCTCTTCACCCCCACACCCTGCACACATCCTTCTCACCATCCTCTCATCCCGTCTACAGGACGTCAGCATCTCCAAGGCCTTTTCCCTTTTTTTTTATTCTTATGAAAGTGTCCATCAGCTTGTTAATTCATTTCGCACTGCTGTAATTATTTATTGACTGGTGGTTTAAGTATTTATTAGAAGGAAATTAATAAAGTGCCACATCAAAGCCGGTGTCCTTTTTGTCTTATTATTGTGGCTTCCTCCCTCTTCACTGTCTTTTCTTTCTTTCTCTCCTTTCATCTTTCCAATTTTCTGACTCTCACAGCCTTTCTCTCTCTCTGTTGTGTCTATGGAAGTGTAGTGGTTGGGGGAGTGGGGCATGCACTGTTCGTTCATCCAGCGCCCCCAGCCCCCATCACCACTATGTCCATAAAACTTGACATCACTCTGCAGGTTATTATTGTTCCCTTGGCCACATCCTCCAATGGTGGAACATGTTAAATCTCTCTCACTCTGTGTTTGCTCCGCTCTTTAATGCTCATGAGTGTCCTCAGTGTCTCCCGCCCCCCTGTTTCCCGTTGTTGTGCTCTGGCATGTGAGAGTGCACATTGAAGAGGGAGCATTATATGCAGTGTAGATGTTGTGATGTTCTTCCCTCAGAAAGCAGATGGGATAATGTAGGTGTGATTTAAGAGCAGGAGCACTGAATCCATCTCAGCTGTTGCATATTGTGTTTGATTCCTCTCTACACCACCTCTCTCTCTGTTTTCCAATATCAATATCATTCTCTAGTCTGGTGGGAAATCTCCTTAATGGGATATAAGCATATGTTACAGAAAGACTCACCTCTTCACTCTCTCACACACACACACACTTTACCCACATTTATTTTAGGATGTCTGTACTCAAGTAGGTCCCCAGAAATGACACCAATGACACGTTTAACACATTCATCTTTGAGATCTCAGACTCAAGGGTGCACCATCAAACTATAACACTTTTTTTTTGATTCCCCTGAAATGTACTTGGACCATAATTTCTGTTTTTTGTGAGACTAATGTATACTGACGTCAGCTTCTAGCTGTCATAGCGATGGGCAAGTTGGGTTTCTTGGGCAGAGCTGTCATTCCCTGTTGACAACTTTCTTAATTTGAACCAATACAGAAGTGTTGCTGTGGAGCACAGGGCATTTTGATTGGTTGAGCTCAGTCACATGATCCCCCATTACTGGGTGGGAAAGGGAAGCCTCTCTTGGCCATCGCTACCTTGTATTGTCACTGTTCTGTCTGACTGGTGCCTGGCCTGACTAATGCTTTTTTGTTGTGGGATCAACCTCAGCCTGTCACTTGAATTTAACCATTCCTGCTTTGATTTTATCTTCCTAAAGCTAACCTTTCCTCTCTCTCTCTCTCTTTCTCTTTTTCCTCCCAATCTGTCTTTGTCTCCATTCTCCTCCTCATCCTCCTCCATTTTACTCCCTCGCTTCTCTCGCTCTCCTCCCTCTCTTTTTCTCCACTGCAGAATCGCATGCACGAGTCTCTCATGCTGTTCGATTCCATCTGTAACAACAAATTCTTCATCGATACTTCCATCATTCTCTTCCTCAACAAGAAAGACCTGTTTGCTGAAAAGATCAAGAAGTCTGCCTTGAGCATCTGTTTTCCTGAGTACACAGGTAAGAGACCCTGACCCAGCAGAAGTGGGCGAAAGCTCTCTAGAGAGTATGGGATACCGTTTACCCCCAGTAGAGGGCCTCTCTCTACAGAGCACAGGGTACCGTTCACCCCCAGTAGAGGGCTGTCACTGTGTGTGCTTAAGAGGTAGAGTTTAAATTGCACACTGGGGTGCGTGCTGGTCATGTCCGAAACATGGAGAGCATGCCCAGTACATTCACAAAGGTTATCCAGGTCTTCACTACGCCCCCCCACTCTTGGCAAACTCACGGTGTAAAGATGGCTTGAGAGGGTACATTCTATGAGGGTTCATCAGATCATGGAGGATTTCAAACTATACATAAGGACACTTGTGATGCAAGTCATGCAGTAATTTAATTGTCTGATAGATAGAAAAACACACATACGCACATGCTTTCTGTCTTCCTCATTCTATCTCTCTCTGTCTCCTGTTGTGTTTTGTTCTACCTCTCGTCTTTCCGTCTTCCCTTGTTCAACTGGGTCCTTATTGAAAGTGATCAGACTATTCTCTTTTATACTCAAGTCCAGCTGTTAAGATACAATATGGAAAAAAACTTAATTTATCCATGTTCTTGTCTGAGCAACTTCTCCCTCAGATAGCCACAACAGCAAAATGAAATTACATTTGTCAACACTCTTCCTTTAGCTTATTTTTCTCTTTCTCTCTCCCCCGTCTCTGTCTGTGCACATCATACCCCATTGCATACTCCTCTTTCTTTCTTTCGTCCTTTCTTTCGTCTCTCACTTTCTGTCTCTTACATCATATCCTCTCTATCATTCCTGTCTCTTACATCATATCCTCTCCATCATCACTCTCCTCTTTTACTCTGTCTTACTTCTTCTCTATCTATCTATCTATCTATCTATCACTCTCTCTCTGTCCCACTTCTGTTCCCCCCACCCCACCCCATCCCACCCCACACATGTCTCCAGGCCCCAACACCTACGAAGATGCGGCCGCTTATATCCAAGCACAGTTTGAGAGCAAGAACCGCTCGCCCAACAAAGAGATCTACTGTCACATGACCTGCGCCACGGACACGGGAAACATCCAGGTGGTGTTCGATGCCGTCACTGACATCATCATCGCCAACAACCTGCGAGGCTGCGGCTTGTACTGACGAGCCCGTCTCCCTCTTGCAACTCGTTTGGTAATGATTGTTATTGAAAATGCAAGTTGGTAAATAATAATGATAATTTTAAAAAAAGGCATACATATATATAAATATATATATAAAAAATCTTTTTAGTTTGTCTCAAAGAGCTGCCAACAGAACTGATTTCTTATAGAAACCCAGCCCTTACGGTTATAGGACACATTTAGGAATTTTTGTTTTCCGTTTTTGTCGTTTCGTTTTTTTCGCGCCCCCCTCCCCTTGCTGTGTCTTCTTATTTTAACAAAACAGCCCTTTTTTTGTTTTACATAAATAAAATGTGTCTTTCTTTTATTGATTTTTTTATGTTTACTTGTTGTATGTATATTTATTGTATGAATATCAACAAGGGTGTTAACCTGGACACGTTTGCCTGAGAATAATAACGATGTAATGATGACAATAACAATAATAACAAATGTAATGGCTTTGACAGTGATGTTAGTTGTAAACACTACGGTGGCAATTTCAGCTCTGGAACTGGGTTTTAATGGTATTCCTGTTATTTTTGTTTATGAAACTGGGTTTTCAGGGTAATCCTGTTCGTTCTGTTCAGCTGTTTGATATTTTAGGAAAAAAAAAGACAACAAAATTGTTGTTTTTTTTTTTTAAAGGACACACACAGGATTGCACCATATCAGCTTGTTCTGTTTTCACTTGTGGATCAAAAACCTTCCCAGGGTTCTGCCCTGTCACTCGGGCAGGCCTTGCCATTGGCCTCTGTGCATTCGGGGGCGGGCCGCAGCTCTCTATACCAACACGAGGCCTCTCAGCCAATGAAATTTCAGAAAAGTGTCATATCAGTGCCAACCTTCTGAAAATGGCGGGTTTGGAAATAGTACTAGAAACACTAGGTTGCTGTAACAAGAACCTATGAATATTATCATGTAAGGAACTTCTACTTTTTTATTATTATCATTGGTTAATTTATTAATTAATTTATTTGTCCTCAGGCCCACCCTACCTTTACACTCACCTCACACCCCACACTTCCTACCTCCCATCATCCTTCATTTTTTGTTAACTTCCTGTACAGGCTGGGTTATGGGGTCTCCTGTCGCTGTTCCTGTCACAGAAAGCATGACCCTTCGGCCTTTGTATAAAGCAACAAACAAATAAATAATTCAAATAGAAAACATTGAGAAAAAATAAAATCCACAAAAAAGGAAAAAAAATTCAGAAAAAAACACACAAAAATAACAAAAAAAACATGATGGAAACAAAAAAGAGAAACATCACGTGTGTGTGGGGGAGGGAGGGGGAATTGATTGACAGCCATCCTGACCAGTAATGTGATGTTTTGAGAACAACGGTCATTGGGATGTGTGTTTCAGTAGAACGCTGTAGATCCGGTTCTAGAATCTTTACAAGTAGAATAAAAAAAGAAACAAAAAGATCAATGACAATAATTATAATAACAATGACGATGATGATGATAATGATGATGATGATAATGATAATATTATTAAAAGTATATTTCTTGTGCTTTGTAGCTAAAGAACATTTTTTTCTCTCCCCCCTTTTTTAAAAGTTTTGCAGGGGTTTCTCCGAGTCACTCTCGATCGTTCTTACTGACTTACCCATGTGGATGTTTTTGAACTGTACCCATTATTTTGCCTGTTCGCCCTGCATCGCAGTGTCTTTATTTAGCCTGGAATATTTTGGGGAAAAAAAACACACTTTGGAGCACGTCCTGTCCCTGTTCTGCTGGGCGTGCGTCGCAGCTGTACAGATTCATGCGCTTTCTCTTAGTTTTGGAAAAATTGTACTCGAACACCTTCCAGGTCTGCATAGAAAAGCACAGCTCTCACTCACCTGTAGATTTGGAAAGATGTCTCTCTCCTCCCTCTTAGCCTTTTTGCTCTAAAAAATAAAGAATACTGTGTATTATGACATATACCAGTTAGGCTTTCTTTTTGCCCCCTTCCTCTTCTGTTTTCTTTTTTTTCCAGTGAATGCATTTTTTGTGATGCTTTTCCCTCCTCTTTAGTGAATGGTTGTTCTTTCGTGTGGGATGTTTGTGCAAAACCAATCGAATGTAGTGTTTACATTAAAAGCCACAGTTTTCATGACTACTACCCGGGCCATTTTGACTTTTGATTGCTGCCCTTTGGCTGCCACTGTGCAACCTCAACCACAAGATGCATAAACATGACAATCCAGCCGGTTCCCATGATGGTGAGCGCTGAAAAATAAACGAGTGTGCGTCAGGAGGTGGCAGGGCCAGAGGGGCGGAACGGACAATGGCTGGGACCCAATCAAACGCACTTAGTCTCTTTAAGGGAAATATGCTACTGAATAAAAACAGACTTTATATTATGAAAGTTTCTTATGGGAGACAATCACATGTACTGTTTGTTGTGTTGTCTTACCATTCTAAAACAGTATGTTTTGACTGAATTGCATATCTCCTGAAAGATTGTTGTTTTGTTTTGGTCCCAGCCAATGAAAATAAAGATACCAAAACCCAAAGCCCCATTGGCTGTGATTGAGTAGAACATTTTTCTGTTACCCTTTTCTGTCAGCCAATCAGAATCTGTGACTTTGCCAGCATCCCTGTGACAAATTAAGGTCTCTATGAGAATCTCCAATGGCTTAGTGAGAATATAGAGGGTGGTTTCTCTGCTCCCTCTGTGTCCTGCAGCACCGGTCCCCAGCTGTTCAGTAGCATCCCCTGTGTTGTGGTATTTAGAAGAGCTCAGTACTACTGCAGGGCATCATCCTCTGTATCCGTGCTTTGTTTTCAGAAAACAAGATCAGTACGGCAGCCTCCCTCGCCCACCCCACCTCACGGAGCAGACACACACTCGAAAACAAACACAAACACACACCTGATCCAGCTGGCAGGCTCCATTCAAATTTTCCTTTCAGCCGTAGCTACATGTTTTCAATAATCTGTCCTAATTTTTCGGTGTTTTAAAAAAACTATTTCCAAATAGAAAATCCATGTGGATTTAATTTAGGCTCCAGAGCTAAACTATTTTAAAATACAGAAATATGAGAAAGAGGGCAGTATCATCGTACAGTGTAGTCTGCCCACAGAAACAGAATTAATTGAATGGGTACTTTTCTCTGTTTTATCCAAAATTCTTCCTCGCCAAAATTAGGGCAAGGATAATTTAGCATGCAATACCAAGACGAGCATTAATTGTTGCCTACATGACAAGGACGATTTAGTAAAAGATTACTGTGCGACTTGCCTGCAGAAAACCCTCATGAATTGTTGCCAAAACATGAAAACCCCTAGACAGTTGTGGCAGTCTTAGAGCCAGAGCAAAATAAGAGCTCGTGATGAAAACGGGGACAGTTTGAGGAAAAATGGTGCGCCCCACCAGGAAATTTATGAGCCCTGCATGCAGGTCTGCAGAGGATCTTGGCAGGTAACCAAAATGTATTTGTGTCCTGTTCATTCAAACAAATATTAATTCACTATAATATTTCACACACATTCAAACAGTTCAAATTTAGTGTAGCCAGGTCAAAATTAAGCTAGTGGTGCCCTGCTTTAACCTGCTCCTGGAATTTATTCATCCATTCATTTATTCATTCATTCATTTGGATTTCCCTGTAGACCTAAAGGGGGTTCCATTCCCTGCTGTATTTGGTGCCTTTCTTCTTCCAACAATCTTGGATAAATGGAAATCAGGATATCAATGCCAGTTGTGTGACTCACTCTCTTCTACTTCTCCAACCTTTGCATTCTCTTCTGTGTTCCTCTCTCATCCATTCCTCTTCTTCTACCTCTTTCCTTCTCTCTCTCTCTCTCTCTGCACTACTATGGTATCATTCTTTTATGGTTTTCTGTGCAGGCCAGGGAGACAGCTTACATTTCCGCCATGACGGTGTCCATTGCTGTCCCCCAAGGTCCTAACCGCAAATCATATAATTTCCACTGTGAGGCGCTCAGCAGCAGGGGCACAGCAGGTGAATATAGAGCCTGAGAGGAAAGGAGTTAGTCTCTCATATGATTTCCCATGCAGTATCTGAGCAGGACAGGGGGATCGATAACGCTCGGAAGAGCACAGTTCTTAAAATGCACTAAGTGCATCTAATGACGCCTCTACACGGGTTTAGCATTTCACTCCAGATACCCAATGATGCCGGCTGAGTTTACAGCAGTGAATGGATCTTTAAATATTGATCTGGCCGGATCACATGCTACAAAGGCTGTACTTGGTCCCAAATAATGATTCCATCTGTAAGGTGTGGGAAATGAAAGAACTGTAGTTCAGTTATCATAAGGGCTAATGTTTCTGTACTGTAGTGTTATGGGAAATGATTTCACACTCCCACGGTCCAGTACACCGCTTTACTCTTGCCCGGGTCCTCATCTCCCATGGCGACATGTAAATGCACTGACATGTTTAGGCCAATTACCTTTTTTTCCTCCCTTAATGGGTTTGAAAAGGAACAGTCGTTCCATTTTTTCATGGGCGAAAGTGAAGTCATTTCCCACAAGGCCTGCAGACAGATAGAGAGAGAGCTGTTGGAAAAGGAGGAACACCGCAGCAGGACCAGGGGAATAAAAGGCTCAAGGCAACATTGCAGAAAGGCAACTGCTCCTCCTGTTGGTGAAAAAAAGTAACAACAGGTGCACTCAGCTCTCTGTGGGAGTTCAACTCTTTCTGCTGCTTCATGCAGACTTTCCTTAGTTGTGAAAATGCAAAGGCAGCAGATATTAAAGCACATCACTCAAGCATGCATGACTTAGATTTAATATCTCATATATTCATTCAGCTACTTACTCACAGTGTTGATCATGGCCTGCATTACAGGCTGTCAAAAGCTAACAAACATCAATAAAGTGGGACTGATAAACAAACAAACTGCCTCACCAACTGCCTTATCAAATTACCATAGCAGCCACGCCACACACACACACACACACACACACACACACACATAAATACACAAACAGGGAACACACAACAATGCAAACACTAAGTTAAAAATGTATTGTGTTTCAAATCAAGTAATTAAATCTGAATTAAAAAGAAGTCTACATATGGGTGTCATATTATAACTACAGTCCTAATTCATTAATATTTTCCTGCTTTAGGAGAGCATTTGAAATCAACAAAATCAACAGTTCAAAGATTTCCAAAAGCAACACAAGACACATTTTGAAAACATTGCCCAAATTGCAAGTGCATCACTCACAGAAATGGTAAAATTGTTTGTGATATGGGTGAAAAGTGTTATCATCACAGTGTTCACCAAACAAGAGGAACAACGGAAGAGGAACAAGGGTCACAGACCAACTGAACTGACAGGATAGGCTTACCTTTCAGGATAGTTTATAAAACAAGACACAGGGAAAGCCTCAGAAATTAACAAAGAACTAAACCTTGGTGACCTCCTCTCAACATAAATTGGAAGCTGGAAGCAGCACCAAGCTGATGTTTATATTTATGGTTGTGGCTGCCATCGGGAAACCACTTCGGATCCAGGCAAATGCATGACAATGTTGGTGTAATGAGCTCAAAACCTGGATTTCTGAGCAGTGGAGGAAAGGAATGCATATTTTAGGCCACCAGGTGCACCCTATGGTGCAAAAATAGATTCCTTAAGATGTTTGTATACGCCAAGATGAGAAAACTTCCATACATGCTGCTAAACTGATCTAAGAGTTTTTAATGAGCACCGAGATGAAGTGAAACACCTGCCATGGCTTCCCCAGTTACCACATCTAATCAGCAATGCGTCTTTATGGGGAATGCAGAAATGTGCAGTAGATTTCCTCCTTCCTCCTTCCTCCTTCATCTCTGAAAAACCTTGAGGTTTCCCTTCCAATGTCCTACTAAAATCAATTCAGTAACTGAATAACAGCAACCCAAGAAGGACTGAAGCTGTTCTGAAAGCAAAGGCTGGCCTAACTCCTTATAAGTTAATAAATATTCATTATATATTTAAGGTCATTACCTTATTTTGTCTACATCCTATATGCTTTGATTCACATCTGATTGAACTCAATCAAAGATAAGGAAGTGACACACAGAGGTGTGAAACAGTGTTCACGCCTCATAGAAAACTGTAATACGAATAAAAAGAAACGGATAGACTTGTGATAGACTCCATCCTCCTGATTTGAAAATCTGCTCTCAGATTACACCTGTAATTGTCATTAGAAGTGTGTAATCGTCGGCCGCCGCTGTGCTGTTTTTGGATTGTATGAAAGAGTGAAAGTGGAGTACAGGAATGCCCTCACAGTAACGCCACTGCTGCCCCCAGTATGAAGCACCCCAGCAGCCCCACCTCCCAGCCGCGCTCATCTCACAGGCGGTTATTTATAGACCAGCAGCACTGTCTGGCTGTTGCTAGGAAACCATCGCGCACAGACTTCATCTGCAAGTAATCCCTCCTTTTTTACATCATGAATAATTGTGCGAATTTTACAACGAGACCCCGTTGCACAAGACCCAGGGGAAAATATGGTTCGTTTTTATTAAACCAGCAGCTTTTGATTTACCGGAATTTTATCTGACAGCATTGCACATACAAATGGACATAAATGCACACATGCACATACAGTTTACATATTGTATTAATTCCAGTACATGTTATTCAGTTTCCATATCTGCTGCAAATAAAATTTTAATGGTGTGCTTCAGGTCATTTGCAATAAACATCTTACGCAATGAACAATGTTGGCATTTTATTGCCTCTATTGGAGGTAGTGATACGGTGCGCTACCAGCTGTACATCCTCCTTGCATTAGTGGAGGAGTTCCCCATGGACGGATTAAGCTCAATCTACAGCTGATGGTGCCTTGCTATAATTATGCTTCTGTCACTCAACACTGCTAACAAACTCATTTCCACCCCATATTGTGACTGATAGCAACCCATTTGTTTTGAGCCGGAAAAAAATAGTTCAAGCCATTCCTAATTTTTAACGTGATTTTGAAAAAGTAATCACAACTCTGATTGACTGACTCCTATACCATGTAACTTGTGCACACAGTGTCAAGTCATCCCATTGGACAGAAAACATGATGATGATCATGGGGCCTTGTTTTCTGGCATGAGTCTCGACTTGTGTTACCCGCCACACACGCATACACATGCCTTTTATTGCTTTCTGCTATAGCTCCTTCTCCCGCTCACTCTCTCTCTCTCTTCCCAACACATTTGAATATTCAGAGGGAAGGGGAGAAGGCAAGTGAGAGACCAAAGTCATTATCGGGTTTAAATATGGGCTGCAATGTCTCGTGACAGTGTGTTTGTGTCACCTAGAGTACGTGTTTGTGGGAAGGGTTAGGGGTCGCTGTGTGTCATAAGCAAAAGATGCATGAAACACGAGACGGGTCACTTCCTGCCAAAGGTCACTGGCTGGCCATCGACCGGGGTTGCACTGTTTCCGTAGTAACCAGCTGCGAGGTTAGCCTCTCTGTCACCCTCCGTAGCTGTCCCCTTCCAAAGCCTGTGACTTCATCATGTTTATTTTTTGATTGAGTAGAAAAAATGATAAAGATAAAAATAAGTCTATCCAAATAACTTCCAGCCGAAAGGTGCTGGGCTTGGAATTATGGGTTTAGATGGAGCACTTCTGAGACATTAATAAGCACGATGTCGCACCATGTTGCAAAGTGGAAAGGTGCCAATTTGTCAATCACAGAAGGCAACATCGCCCCTTACCGCCGAGACAAGAGAATGACGGGTTTCCTCACAGGACCTTGGTCTTTAGTTGAATGACCCAGTTGTACCTCTAGTTATACACTGTGTTCTAAAGCTGGTAGGGGGTGAGTTTGAGTCCTTGTCCAGGTCAAACAACTGTACATGCAACCAACGTGGCAGCCATTTTTGGCTTTAAGTTTGAGATTTCATGTCATAGGTGAGCCACAGACAGCATTGCTCAGAACGAAACAGCATGAACGTTTACCTGGGCTCTGGTGATTCACAGGGTGACAGTGTGGAGATGTGGCTCAGTCACTAGGCATGCAACAAAACGCTGGAAGGATCAAGTTCCAAACAAAATATCCTTGAGCAAGATAATTAAGCTACGTTTCCTCCTCATACATACAAAATCATTTCATTATTTCACAGAAAAAGTTGTCAAATATTAGCTACGTACACTATGGTTGATAAGGGTGTCTAGGAAGGAAATAAAATCGTGCTTTGCAAATAGAACATTCCTTTTCTTTTTTGGATAGTGGCGGTAAACAGAGATTAATATTTGATGCTTTTCATAACTTGATTACAACACAGGGTAAACACACCCACATATTTAGCCTTGGTTTCATAACAAACCCCTGCTCATTCCTGAGACGAGTGAGCAGCGATGTTAACCCAGGTTAGTTCGCTCAGAGAAAAATCCTATGGCTCTCCTCTGGTATAGACCAGCAGCTATGATAGGCCAGCAGTAACACAGCTTGACACTTTTCAGCACTAAGAAGAGGATATTTACAAACAAGCAAGACCTAAAAATAGAGACCTGAAGAGCCCTAGGTTTAGGGCTAAATTGAACCCTCTGACAGGGTGAAAATTGTGAACATCAAGGGCCATTCCGAATACATATGTTTTTATATGACAAAAACTACTGACTATATTTCAAGAACAACTGTAGCTTTGAACCAATGTAGATATGAACCAATGTCTGATAAGTGTCAAGTTGAGATGTAACTTTGGACGTACGTTATTGATGGAATTTTTTGAATATCATACGTGGTTGTTCATATGCATCTCCATGACACAGCAGAGAGTGTGGCAGTGTTCTGAGGTCAGAATGACAGATGATGTCTGAGCAGATACGGTCATGTAGCTTCCCAATCCATAATCTTAAGAACAAACACATTTCTACTAGGCTGGTCTCTGCCTCGCCACCCCCACTCTTCTCTATATATGTCTATCTCTTTTAATGACAAAGAGACAAACACAATTAGAATATAAGGAGAAGATAAGAACACGATGATGTCATTTACCTACAATTTGCATAGTATCCAGTGCTGTGTCAAGCCTGCACATGAATACACTGAGGTCTCTCAGGCCACAACTACATGGCCTTGCGTCCTCGGATTCCAAGTATCTACAACTCTGTATGTAAAATAATCTTCTTCATGTCAGTATGGAATTTACGCTTAACCAGCTTCCGTCTATGCCCCCAGAACTGCATTCTCGAGTCTCTAGAGAGCCTGTCTCCTGCTTATGTAGTGCTGCCCACTAAGATACCGATCAGCTGTCAGCTACTCTTCACCTCTGTGTTCTCATTCTTCTGCAGTCTGGCTCAATCACACAGAGAGCAGAAGTAATGAGAGACTCCAAACAGAGGCCTTATGGGAATAGTGTATACTTCAGTGTATTATGAATACATTGTAATTACATTCACAATATATTTCAAATATGCTGCAGTATATCACTTTTCCATTAAAAGGAGCAGAAGAAGAGTCTGTCCTTCATGTTAACATTTTATCAGAGACAGGGGAGAGCTGAGGCTGGGGCGGGGGGGGGGGGGGGGCGGGGGGTTATGAGCTTTGGGAGTGGTTTAAAAGCCCATCACAGTGTGTCATCATTCTGCCACCTCTCTCCACACCCCCTCACGCCACACCTCCAAACCCCTCCCTTTCTGGTGCAACCTCCTTCTTTCCCATTGGGGAATATCTCATTAGCTACCTCTGTCAGGGAGACATTATAATAACAAGAAAAGGCAACAGCAGTTAGATGTATCATTTTCAGAGCAGTAGAAAAAACACTATATACCCAGATGAACCAATTATACCCAGCTTTCTGAGCATGTCCTTCTTTGTACAGAGGTGTTTATGTCTGGGTTTCATGCTTGTGTGTGTGTGTGTGTGTGTGTGTGTGTGTGTGTGTGTGTGTGTGTGTGTGTGTGTGTGTGTGTGTGTGTGTGTGTGTGTGTGTGTGAGTCTGAGTAATTGAGTATATGTGTTTGTGTTTGCATGACATAGTGATATCAAGCAATTGTATTTGCGTGCATGAGTCTGTGTATGTGTGTGCATGCATGCATATGTAGGTGTGTGTGTATGTGGCTGCATACGTGCATGTGTGTATGTGTGTGCATGCATACAGATGTAGGTGTGTGTGTACGTGCCTGCATACGTGCATGTGCGTATGTGTGTGCATGCATACAGATGTACGTGTGTGTGTACGTGCCTGCATACGTGCATGTGTGTATGTGTGTGCATGCATACATATGTAGGTGTGTGTGTACGTGCCTGCATACGTGCGTGTGTGTATGTGTGTGTGTATGAGCTTTCCTGATGGCACAAATTATCATCTGCCTTGAATTTTATTCCTATTTCATGTTTTCCCTCATTCCTTTATTTATTGATTCACTGAGAGGTGCTGAGAGATGGACTTCAAAGTGTAAAGGGAAGCCAACAGCAGACTGTTCTCCATGATTCTCCAGGAAGGGAATAATTTAGTAAATAACAGAGGAGAAGAACATGATCCGTTGACCAATGCTGATGTTGGCCTCTTGCTGAAACCACTCTGTTTGTCACTTAGTCAAGTGATGGAATCATATCATTCAGAGCTTTCATGCTCATCAAAAATCCACATCCGACTGACTTCTGCATGCATAGATTAGGGTTATAGTGATGAGCTTACTTCCTTCACACTGCTCTGACATCCACTGTTAGTGTTCATCTCTTGCTCTGGCCGACGGTGAAGATGGTGCTAAGCCTGCCATCTGCTGGACATGAAATGTAACTACAGTAGCGATCATTTGGAGCTTTTCACTGCTGTGAAGATACTCCGCGAAATTTCCAGTGATTAAAATGTCAATTTTAGTTACAAGCATTTTAACAATAAACCATTGTCAAATTCCACGAGTCTTGCCTGGAATCAATTACGATTTGAAATTTAAAAAAAAGTTAGAATGGAGTAAATCCAGACAATCAAGTAACAAAACTATGAAATTTGTAAATTATATAGTTTCTGCAATATCTTCATAATATGTGCAATATGATTGTTTTGTTAAACAGTTCTGGACCAATTAATGTTATTACTATTAACAATGACTAATTATACAACATAATAATAATAATAATAATAATAATAATAATAATAATAATAATAATAATAATAATAATAATAATGCAAAGTTGGATCTTTGCATTTCTAAAAACGGTCCTGGTACTACATTCGTTAAGCCTTTGGTTATGTTAAATGTTACTTTTAAGCGCGTTACCACGTAAACCTAATGTTCCTTCAACGTGCGTCAGACCATCCAAGATAGAAATCAGGGTGTGTAAAATAGGTTTGGTATTTGCTTTTAAAATAAAAAGGCGGCGTTCTTAATGTCTGTCTATCTATTTCCCGGGCGTTGTGTGAGATTAGGGGCGTGAAGTCGCCGCGTCTGGACCGTGTTGTTATTTTGCTTCCTCACGAGGAGACACGCTCGCAAACGTCAGACTGACTGACCCCGCTGCCAAGTCCGTCTCGACTTGCCGTCTGACCTTGTGATACCCCGGGCTCTCCTCGCGGCCCTCTTCCAGACGCAGTTATCTTGTTCTTTTTTACGCGCGTTGTGGGAGGGCTGGGCGGCGTGGGGATATTCAGTAACATCATTCATTATACCAAGGTGCTGAGCCACAGTCTTTGCTTTGACTGGTGAAGTGCGATTCTCAGCGTGTGACGTTGCCTGCTGTAGCCAACTTTATGGTTCATGTCTGCCGGCTATATTGGGGAATCGTGCTTTTCGTCTGTGCTCTGCCTCAGCTGAATATTGGTTGACTCCTGGCTCTGTTTTCTTTGTGACACAGAAAACTGCGTACGGTTTCCTCTGTTGACGCATTACCAGCGCTTTCATGTTAAATCTAGGCCACCCTTCATGCATCTTGTTTAGGATTTTGGAGCGAGACCAATGTTTTTCACATGATTGAAATACCAGTCTGTGTGTCAATAATAATTAAATTATTGAGCTACAGCTCTGTGTGTGTGTGTGTGTTTGTAGTATGAGAGAATTTGGGCACAATAGCAGAGAGATTCATTAATTATCGCTAACTATTATGTCCAGAAAGTTTGCTGCTATTACAGTCAGATATTTTACACCATTTTCACTGTGTTTGAATATTAATTCAGTCTCAAAGCCCTTTTCTGGGGAAGGATTCCTAACCTCTTTGGACAGGCCTGTGAAAAGCAGGTGGGCAAGAGGAAGGACGTACAGGTGAATGAATTTCACGAACTAAACAATTCTTAGATTGTTCGCACCAGATTCTGAGCCAAAAACCCGCTCATGTTCAGAATTGTGGGTTTTACCAGCAAACACTAAATAGTTGTACTGATTTCCATTAACACAGTGGCAGTGTTACATTTTCGAGAATGTCTGTCTTATGTCGTCTGTCTGCAGTGAGGTGTAGTAAATATTGTAAATTAAATGTGTTATGACTGTGATATGATGCAAATCACTAAAATGGATATTCGGGGGTTTTAGTGAAGGGGTGATTAAATGAACCAAAAATGGGGAACTACCATATGAGACTCAGTGATTCAGTCCAATCACATTTTAATCAACATCAGGGGTTTTCCCTTTAAGGTCACCTGTTTGTAGGGAGATAGAGAGGCTATTCTGCAGCAAAATAAAATGATGCTCTTGAATTTTTCATGGGCATTTAAAGGAAGGAATGTAGGTGTATACATGTTTGCAGAAGTGTGTGTTTATATCTTTGTGTGCGTGTGTGTGTGTGTGTGTGTGTGTGTGTGTGTGTGTGTGTGTGTGTGTGTGTGTGTGTGTGTGTGTGTGTGTGTGTGTGTGTGTGTGTGTGTGTGTGTGTGTGTGTGTTTGCATAATCATATGTGTACATGTGTGCTGTCACATGAGGGGGTAGAAGCATTTTAGTGACTGCAAAATCGAAAGGGATCCTAAATGAAACATCCAAAATTCAAGGTGCCGGAATCAAAAAGAAAAATAGCAGCTGTTTAAATTTTAATATTGCACAGGCACTCTGTGTTTATAAAACCTCCATATTTCTCTGTATGTGAGTGTGTATTAATGTAATCCTGAAATCATTTTTCTCTGGGCTCTCAGCAGTCTGACGTGTTAATTCTGAGTGGGTGGCGGGGCTGAGAATGCAAATTTACTCTGCGCGCTGCTGAGCCTTTTTTTACACTCTGCTCTGGCTGCACCTCAGTGTTGTTATTTAGAGTATTTCTCACTCCTCAATGCCGCCCTGCCTCTCCTGAACTGCAGGAAATATGTCCTGACATGTACAGTTCTGAAATGAGATTCTTATAATTGAAGTGTTGGCGGGGATAAGAATTGTTTAAACAGAAAGGTTTTTTTTTTTCAAAGATATTTCACAAGAGCATTATTCACTGTTTCAAGGAATGCCACACAAGTCTTAAGTCTTCATTTAAAATGAGTAAGATATAGTTCAATCAGTGTTTTTCGAAACTCCTGGCCGGAAGTTCTCTAATATACAAAATGCTGTTTTAAAAAGAAAAAAAAACATACATAAAGATATTTTCTTTCATTTTTACTTTCATTTTAGGTCGAACGTGGATGTGAAAAAGGAAGGGAGGGTGACAGAGGATCCAACGTTCACTTAACATTGCTGTCAAGCGTCTGTAACATAATGCAAACATTGCAGTAACTTTATGGAAACATTGTTAAAAACTTAGAGACATAAACTAATCAAAACTACTGTGGCGAAAACAACAGTGTCTGACGGCCAGAGCCCGGGAGGTTGAGCACTCTGTCAGAGCGGCTGTTCAGCGGCAACCACAGAATATTTGATTAATTAATAAGCATTTTGTGGTGCTGCTTAAGCTCTTACATGCCCCATTTGGCATGGCTGAAGGTTCTGCCTTTCAACCAATTTACTCAGTTCACATCCCAAGAGTCTCAGAGCACTGGAGCCAGGAGAGATTAAGAACTCATACACACACACACAAACACACACATGCTCCTACATATGCACACACATATGTCACACACACACACACAAACACACACATGCTCCTACATATGCACACACATATGTCACACACACACACACACACATGCTCCTACATATGCACACACATATGTCACACACACACACACACACACACACACACATGCTCCTACATATGCACACACATATGTCACATACATACACACAAACACACACATGCTCCTACGTATGCACACACATATGTCACATACATACACACACACAGACACATGCTCCTACATATGCACATACATATGTCATGCGCACACATGTGCACACCACACAAATGCAGGACATACACACACTTACATACACACATGCACAGGCTGCATATACTGTACATTATTCACATGTATACTCAAACACTCATGCACATACCATTCACACACACACACATACACAAATGCAGATCACACATACACACACAATGCACATTTAAGCACACAAACAGTTATAAACACGGATCACACATATATCCACACACAGACACACAAAAACAGACATAGACATGTGTAAAGGCTACACATGCATTACACACACTCACACACAAGTGAGGACCGTTGGGAGCATGGGGTTAAAGGCTACACATGCATTACACACACACACACGAGTGAGGACTGTTGGGAGCATGGGGTTAAACGTTACACACATTACACACACACACACTGTTGGGACACTCACATGCATTACAAGTGAGGACCGTTGGGAGCATGGGGTTAAAGGCTACACATGCATTACACACACACACACACACACACACAGTGAGGACTGTTGGGAGCATGGGGTTAAAGGTTACACATGCATTACACACACACACACACACACACACACACTCACACACAAGTGAGGACCGTTGGGAGCATGGGGTTAAAGGTTACACATGCATTACACACACACACACACACACACACACAAGTGAGGACTGTTGGGAGCATGTGAGGACTGTTGGGAGCATGGGGTTAAAGGTTACACATGCATTACACACACACACACACACACACACACACTCACACACAAGTGAGGACCATTGGGAGCATGGGGTTAAAGGCTACACATGCATTACACACACACACACACACACACACAGAAGTGAGGACCGTTGGGAGCATGGGGTTAAAGGCTACACATGCATTACACACGCAGAAGTGAGGACCATTGGGAGCATGGGGTTAAAGGCTACACATGCATTGCACACACACACACACACACACTGAGGACCGTTGGGAGCATGGGGTTAAAGGCTACACATGCATTACACACACACAAGTGAGGACTGTTGGGAGCATGGGGTTAAAGGCTACACATGCATTGCACACACTCACGCACACACACAAGTGAGGACCGTTGGGAGCATCGGGTTAAGGGGAAGTGGGCAGGGCTGCTGTGTCCTGAGGAAGGAGCATCACATGACCAGCCTCTGTGTGTCAGGCGTCACACCACACATCAGCTGTCCTGACGGGGCTGATACACATCACAGAGCAAATCAAAGGAATCAACACATAAACAGTTCCCAAGCAGGTTTTAAAAAGTGCATTTCTAGTGCGCATGTTCACAAGCAAACCTGCTTTGGCACATCAGCTGTCACCAGTGGTCACAGTTGTTAATATCAGCCTTGAGGTGGACACTGAGAACATAACTGGGAATTGCAAGGGAGGTTTTTGTTTACTAAAAAATCACTGACAAATAGACCCATGCCTGTCTGTCGTTCAGACAGTCTGTATGACCAGAGATAGACTCTCTCACTTACGTTCCCCTGATGTGATCATTTTGGAGTTACATATTTTTTCCCCCAATACTTATCAAACATTGTCACTGCCTTTTCTCTCGCTCTCTCTCTGTTTTGCTGCCCATTCCTTTTTCTTTTTTCTGTCTCTCTCTCCCTTTCTCTGTCACTCTCCTTTCTCTTTCTCCAGTCTAACAGGGCTGTAATGGCATCCTTAGGGAAATCACAATGAACCGCAAAGGAGGAGAAAACAAGCTTGAAAAATACACACTCACACACTAAGAGAAAGATACAAAGCACTGTCACAACAATGTTAATTCTGAACTATGTGGATTTTGAAATGTGCTTTTTAATTGGGTACTTATGTGATATGTTTTAAACAGAAATTTTTGCATACATATACAAAAAACTTGAGACCCCACAATACAAAGAAATGTAATGTTTAGTTACATAAATCTTATTTTTAAATTATAGTAATGTAGGCCATATAATGGTAGATGTTTAACAAAAATCAGCAAAAAAGGTAAAACTGATTTTCTTTGTCATTCAGAAATGGATTTTTTAAGAGTTAGGAGGCCAGACCATGAGTGTTTCAGAAATATTTAACATTCCTTTTAAATTGAACTCAATCTTTTTAACTATAATTTTAGGCAAAATTGGACAATTTGGCCCCATAACCCATTGTTTTCAGTGTTTGTTTATTTTTCTCTCCTTGGGTGTCACTCTGCTGTTTGTCCATGTGTGTGTTTGTGTGTTCCTGTATGTGTGTGTCAGGTCTGTTTGTGGAGGCAGGCATTGCAACAATATCTAAATGACAAAACTTCCTAAGGCTGTTTGGTTTGGCTTTCACAATGCTGTCATCCCCCCCACCCCCAACACACACACCCCATAATTAAGGGAGCCCTGGTGTGTGTGTGTGTGTGTGTGTGCATGCGTGCGTGTGTGTGCCTGCGCGCGTGCACACACAGCGGGTAGACTATAAAATGGAAATCCCAAATGAAAAAGTATTCATTTTTTTAAGTTCACAATCACCATTAAAATCTACACATGTGTTCCAATGCTGATAATAATTGCTGAACAACACTGTGTAAAATCAACAATTTAATGTGTGGTTTTACAAAGCAACATGAGAGCTCTGATTGATTTTGACAGAGGTTAAATAGTTGGTGCTGAAAATTCAGGTAGAAAGGTGAGCAGAGAGAAAAATCAATGTTCCCTCAAACTGTACCCATATTCCAGGGTGATCCCCACCCCATACACACTATTTCATTGATGCAAGACTGCTTTCATGAATGGAAACGCCTCAGACTGATGCCATGTTTCCCCAATCGGCAGATCTAAACAGCATTGAGCCTTTATGAGAAATACAGACTAGATTTTCACTCCTTTCTCAATAGAACTTCATTTCTCAAAGAACTGGTGGTCTCTGTCCTTGAAGAATGATCCAGTATCTTTGAAAACCTGTATTATACACAATTCGGAGAACAGATAAAGCAACTGAAGGCAAAGGGCAGGCCTTATTACCCAGCCCCTGAATATTAAGCTTCAGTAAGGCTTCTACTCAGTTAGAATAATTTACATATCAAATATAAACCATTTTAATATGAAATGGCTGGTATTTTAATTTCAGTTTCATGCTTCCATTTCATATGCCCTCGTGGAATTCATCAACGAGCAGAAAGTACCAAAGTTCATGAAAATCCATGCAGTATTTTTAATACACTGATGTAACCTATTAAAATGCAAATATTTTAAAATATGTTTTGCATATGTATTTTGCACATCAATAAGTTCTTGTCCAACGAATACATGTGACTCAAACTTTAGCCTCAAACTTCAGTTCTCTCAGCATCGAATGCAGTAAGATAGTTCTCCCTATCACTAGCTGTAGTTTCACAATGCATTCACAATATATATTTTAGAATACATTTTATACATATTTCATATTATTCATTTTGTATTATTATTATTCATGTTATTCATTTTTATTCATTATTTTATCTACTCTGAATACAGAAATATACATCAATATTATTAGTTTATTTGTGTGAGACAGAAAAAAGCATGGGCAGAAAGGAGATATGGCAAGAAGGAAATAGACAGACGGACAGACAGACAGACAGACAGACAGACAGACAGACAGACAGACAGACAGGGTGGTGGTCACCTGACAGCCGTAAAAAAGGGCTCTCTATCAATATCCCCTCCATCTCTCCTCTTACACATTCTCAAACAAGCATTAAGTACAAGGAATGTGTATTCATTCAGTAAGGGCTGAATAAATGCATAGCAAAATTTGGCTGTAAATTAATGTGACTATAAAGAAAGAGAGACAGAGAGAGAGAGACAGAGAAATAAACAAATAAAAATTCTGGCATCGGTTTGGGAAGTTAGGAAACTGTCTCTGGTTCACATTGAGCTGTTTTGACAGACTATCTGAGTGCAGAAATATGATCTTGGAATGCTATCTGGTCCTTTTGGGACGACAGCAGATTTTCGGAATTGCTAGCGCTCTATCTATTATATAAGTCTCACATAATCAGCCTGTAATCGCAATGTTCCTCACATTTAAAAGATCTGAATGATGCATTGACAGATATTTTTGAAATCCCAGCATTAATACAGTGTACATTCTCTTTATAGAATCGCTTTGTTCGGGTAGCATCAGGTCAATTCACCTGCCTTTTATTTGAATACTCTCATGCAAATATTGTTTAAAGTCATCGAGTCATTTTTACCTTAGGGATCAACACAAATCTGCGGGGGCGTAACACGGTCAGGCTCAAAGAAAATGAATAATGCATACAAATGTGTTAGGGTGGTAGGAAGATACCCTGTGCCATTTAAAATACATGTCCATCTGTCAGACAAAGAACTTCAAAAACTTTTGTTGGGTAGAAGTACAACATTCTATAGCTACATCTTCACAAGTGAAGAGTACTCTCAGTACATGTATTTCCGCAAATTTAAGTCATGCTATTTATATTTTAAAACACATTACTTCACGTTTACGCATTGAGTTTGTTTGATTTTATTCGTGCCAAAACAATCTGTCAAAATTCATTCCAACTAGGAATGCTAAGGTAAGTTTTATCCAGAAACACGCTTGCGCGCTTTCTGGGAGTGCTGGCTCATTGGACGCCTGCGCACTGTGGGTCTATAGTGGCGAGAATTGTGAATGGGGGGTGTCTTCAGGGTGTGCAGTCAGAAGTCGGACTCGGAGGAGCCAGGAAGTAACTTCGAGCCATGCAGAGAGACGGTTGAAGTACAGCGAGCAGCGTTTGTTGTCAGAGCACAGTATCACGCTGGGATCGAGCAGGGAATAATAGCCAATTGCGAAATCGAACCAAATAGCTTGCAGTGACTAAGACTGACCACGCTGCGTTTAAGATTCGGGAGAAGAAGAAGAAAAAAAGCACATCGTCCCATACAATACACGTAAATACCACCGCACATTTCGATTCTCTCTGAGTCAGTTAAAAAGAGGAAGGAAAGAAATTAAAGCGGGATCAGGGGGAGTTGGAGACAATATTTTCTCTTGAAGTTACGCACACAAAACTACGAAAATTGCTAAAATAACATTTAAGATGCCCAGAGTGGTCCCGGATCAGAGGAGCAAGTTTGAAAATGAGGAGTTTTTCAGAAAACTCAGTCGGGAGTGTGAGGTAAGTCTATTCATTTCATACACTGTATAAAGTGGCGGAAATCAGCTAGGTATGCTACGAGTCAAACACCACGTTACATCTGCATTGGTAGAACTCATGAACAAAAAGAACTTTTTTGAATAAGATGAGAAGTGTTGTGTGTCATCAGAAAATGAGAAAGCACAGTAGTGCTAGGTAACCCAATTTCAACGCGGTGATGTTTGTTGATCACTTTAGATAAACTTCCTGTTTCAATCTCCGGTAATGGGAACAGTAAGAATGGTTTTGAAGTTTGCTTATATTGTCATAGAGCATCGATCACGTATGCCGAACGAATCCATCAACAGACAGGCATGACTATCTCTGATCGATTCCAGCGATAGTCACGTTATTGTGGCAATATTCTGATAAGGTGTCTGATTATGTATGTGTTTTAAATTGTTGTAATTTTTTGGTTTTGAGTTGTGTAGTAGCACAATGAAACAGAATGTACTGTTTCACAGAAAGTCCTTAATTTTAAAATACATATTAAGTTACATAAAAGTAAACTGATATCTAAAAGTGTCTTTTAGTATTAGCAACGGGATATTTTCCTATTTATATAGCTTGATGTGACTATGATTACTTATTTGAATGATTGTAAATGTAACCTTTATATTAACGCCTTTGTCTGAGAGGACGTATTGACGTACTTCGCAAATGTTGCCGTTTTAAGGTCCAGTCTTTCCTGTGTTTTCCATTTTATTAACAGTATAATTTGTACTTTTTTTTTTTTTTTTTTTAAGATCAAATACACCGGTTTCCGAGACAGACCGCATGAAGAAAGACAGGCCAGGTTTCAGAACGCCTGTCGGGATGGACGGTCAGAAATAGTGAGTATTCGAACATTTTTTCAGCGTCCAAAGGTTTTGAATTCATTGTCATCTGAATCTAAACTTTTCTGTTGACCAGCAGTGTGTCCAAGTTAATGTCTTTCATGTGTTGCTGAGTATAATTACCCGGAACTAGACAGTTTGTCATACAGCGGCCAAAACCTAGACTACTTCCTTATTTATACTATTCTTAATACAATCGAAATAAAAAAGGCATTGGATGAGCACGTACATATTGCTACATGTTGCCATTTTAAATAATTGTGTAGCTATGTGGTTATAATCTTTTCTTTGGGTTACAATTTGACTTAAAACAGCGACTTGGAAATGAATGGGACAAAACCGCGCGGGCTGCGCATAGCTGAAATTGACGCCCCGCGCACTCATTCCCTCTCCAGTAATCATCAGCATCGAGATATTTTTCTGCAGTCTTCAGTGGTGGTGTCAGATGGGTATAATTATATACAGTCTTTAAAATACCTTGAGGTAATATGTAATCATTTTGAGTGCATCCCCCCTTTTGACTTTTTATACGCGTGGGTTCAAGCGGTGTGCGCGAACCTGGCATCTGGCTACCCCCTTGTCCCATGCACATTCGCCTGGATGTGGGTGTATTTGATTTAGGGTGAACCCTCTTTTTTTGCCAACAGTTTTTGGTGTCGCCTCAGATTTCCATGAGTTTTCTTTAGGTCCAAACATTCACGGATTAGAAGTAATTCTTCCCATTACTTTCTTTAAAATTAAATACCATTTTACCTGTTATCTCTTGCATTCCCTGAAAAAGTAATAGAGGGTTAAACGGACCATACTTCGTTTTGGCGGTTGTCCAATAAATTGCCATTTAATTGAGATTTTAAATATATTTACAGAACCTTTAATTCATATGTAATATATGCCTAAATTGATGATTAATTATGATTAAACAACATACACCGAAAAAACATATTTGGGCGGAAGTAATACAGTGTTTTGCACTTTTCGCAGGCTGAACTTTTGAGACCATTGAGTGGTGCTTGGTCCGCTTAGTCTTCTACATCTGTATGCAGCTTACTGGGATAGAAATGCGTTAGGTTATCGGTGATATTTAAAAATATAATTATTATTTTTATGTAAAGTTTATATTTTTACCATAGAATGCATCAGTTTCACTATTTTAATTGCTTCTTAATACAGCAAATTGTATTTCCCAGCGTGAATGTATTAAAATGAATGCCCGCGGAAGAAGTATGTTCGTTAAAGGAAAGTACAGTTTAAAAAAATTTCCCTTTGGATTATGTAATCATAAACAATCATTTTCAGAGACACAATTGTAAACCACAAGTCAGAGAATAAAAAAATTAAAAAAAACAAAACGATAAAGCAACCGAAAGTGCATTATGGTCGTAGAGGCAAAGTACGCCTCCATTAAAAAGACTTGAAATAAAAAAGCTATTTGCTTAATGCAAATACCATTTGGACCTGTCGGTCTCTGAACATGTTTTATATGAATTGTACATAAAGGAGAAACAAGGGCCCTGGAGGATGGAGTTTTTTGTCCAGTCACAAAACACCTGTGAGAGGTTTGGTGACCTAGACCCATAATTCCTCACCCCACAGAAAAAAATATGTCTGGCATAGATTTGGATAACTTTTACATTTTCAGGCCAGGATTTGGGAAAGGTTTGCCAATTAAGTTCTAGATATTCTTTGTTTTCATGCATTTACAATTCACAGAAAATCATCTCTATCCTCATTTTTAGCAGTTTAAGAATAAGGTTAAGGTTTTTTTTTTTTTTTCTGAACACATGTGTATGCATTGAAGATATATTGGGTGCTGTGGAGTTAAGCTCAGCTTTTTCAAAGCCTTGTCCTGCCATGTGAGAATATCTAATTCAGATCAGTCAACGGAGGAGGGAGGTGCGGGAATCTTGTACAATAAAAAATGACCATGAAATGGCATCTTGCTCTTTCCAGGCTCTGGTTATGGATCTGGTTCTCTGTATTGAACGAGCCATTGGGGCTCATTGCTATTAATGTCAGAGGAAGGATTTGTTTAAAATTTATAGATCTCTCTGTCTTTCTTTCATTTTCTCTCTCCCCTTTCTCTCTCTCTCTCTCTCTCTCTCTCTCTCTGCGAGGAGGGTTAGCTACAGCTAAACTTCTAAATGTCTCTTAGAGGCTTGGGCTGTGACTGCATTTCTAATGTGATTTTTGACTGTTGATTTTGTTGTATTGCTCTTCATTTACTTTTTTCCTTATTCTCGTATTACCTTCTGTTTTAATCATTGAACCTATGTCTGGGTCACCTTTTATTTCAAAAAATATGGAGGGGTCCGTGGTTAACTGTACAATAAATGAAACCTTAAAGTCAAAAGTCTCTCTCTCTTTCTGTGCGTCCTCTCCACTCGTCTCCCTCTTTTCTCCTTTACTTTCTCTCTTTTTAGAAGCTGTATCCTGTATCTTGTTCTGCCAGCAGTGAAAGATGGTAAAATAGATTCAGATGTTTGTAACTCTATACTTAAGATTGAGAAAATGATGCCCCCCACCCGCTCTTTCTTCTCTTGGTATTGCAAATGCTGTCCCTTGCTTCAGGCTCTCTCTTTTTTTCTCTCTCCCTCCCTCCCCCTGTCTCTTTCTCCACCCCTCTCTCTTTCTCTCTCTCTCTCTCTCTCCGAAGTGAAAAATAAATGACGGACTGCATAATTTATGGAAGGCCCTGCTTTCTGATCCAGTTTGTATTGATTTCTTTCTAAAAGGCTTTTGTGGCGACGGGAACCAATCTCTCCCTGCAGTTCTTCCCAGCGAACCTTCACGGGGAGCAGCGACAGGCGCCGACACGGGAGTACGTGGACTTCGAAAGGGAGACAGGAAAGGTAACCCCCTGCACTTTGTTTGTTTCAATCTTTCCCCCACCCCCATCCCCTCCCAAACCACCCCAGACCTATCCAAAAAAAAAAGTTTCTGTACCGAGACAGAAATTGTTTTCAAAGGCCGCTGTTGTGATGTCAGTCCAATCCTAGATGCTCAGTTTTTTGACATGGATGGGTTTGCGTTTCACACACCGGGGGGAAAAAACATTTCACCTCTCTGAACGTCACACTTCTTTGCCCCGGAACCCCACCCTCTTCCTGGCTCCCTGGAGACACAGCTTAGATTTGCGGTTCTCTCTGTCAAGGTTAATTTTTTCTAAACATTTGTTAATTTCTCAGGCCTCCCCTGTGTCCGTAGACAGAAAAAATGACTGGCTTTTCACACTCGAGGACACCCCTCTGTCTGACAAACAGCAGGGTGATCTCTGATCCAGAATGACTTTTGCTCTTGATTTTTAAAGCCAGTGTCAGCATATGCTAGCAGAGGAGACTGGGGTTTGTTCTGATCGGGAGCCTGTACAGCTTATAGTAAAACTGGACAAGACCTCTTAAACTCCCAAATGCTGGGATACAGTAGATATAATTTGTCCTTGTTGTAAACAGTTTTTTTTAATATTCTATCAAGGGAGAAATGGAAGAAGGAAAAAGACTTAAACTGTTCTTACTATATGCTAACCATGCATGCTAACAAATGTAATTTTGTTTGAGTTAGTTTACACATGCTCATTGAGTGTGGAATAAACTGCACTGCAAAAACAGAAGACAAATTGCTGTTAGAAAACCCTTCTGTTATCATCCGTGGTCATCTTTATGAGGTCATAAGACCGAGCCATTCTCACAAGACCTGAATCATCCTCAGAATGTCATGGCCGCGTTATTACAAGGTCTGTGCACCAAACAAGCTATTTTTGCTACGTTTAAAAAAAAGCGCATGACGTTAGAACCGGTAGTGACTCCCACACCAACCTCCACATGTGACTTTTGCATTTATGTGTGATTGTTTTTCTGGTTTGAGCTGTTTTGCATGAACTTCCAATTAACACCCTGCTGGGGTCAAAATCTATCGTTGTTTGTGTTCTGACTCATGAGCCTGCCCCCCCTAAAATCTCTGACATCACAAGATATT
This sequence comes from Albula goreensis, assembly GCA_022829145.1. Taxonomy (NCBI): domain Eukaryota; kingdom Metazoa; phylum Chordata; class Actinopteri; order Albuliformes; family Albulidae; genus Albula; species Albula goreensis. The sequence goes on from CM040755.1 coordinate 25,984,676, forward strand.
GGCATTCTGTGTATACTTTGTGTGGGGTGAGTGGTCTACACTACAGCCTTTCGGTGCGAGCGTTAACCGATCGGCTCTCCAAGGTGGTTTAATTTACTGGTCCCTGGCCTGCAGGGCGGCGGGGTTCTCAGCGGCGAGCTGCGCTCATTAGGGATGCGCGGATGGCAGCTGGGAGAAATCGATGGACCCTTTGGCCCCCCTGCTGACGGGCTAATCTTTGCGCGTTAATTATTCAGAAAGCGCCGGAGGAAAGCGTTTCGGGAGTGCCCGGCACTTTACAGATGAAGTGACACATCCGCCGGGCAGGGCCCCCGGCCCCGACAGTAATCCTACCTCCCGTCATCTCCTGCTCTGCTCCACATCGTGCCGCGCCGTGCCGCGCAGACCGATGCAACTTTAATGAGCTGTTTGTGCAGCGCCAAAGATTATAAATAAACCGGCGGGTCACGCGGCCGATGCATCGGATCGTAGAGATGCTCACCTGTCGGTGGGGGTACAGGTCTATGAAACAGGCCCCACTGGCAGCAATTAGCCAAAGCTACACTTTAATTAGCTGAATTATTAATTTTTTTTCAGTTTTTGTAAATTGTTGTTGATGTTCACCAGAAGCCTCTGTCCTGTCTGGTCTCTCTGCTCTCTGTGGGGGTGTGGGGATAGATGTCGGGGCAAATGTGCGTCTGTGATTGGCTGCGGTGTTCAGCCTCACGCTCTGCTGTCTGAAACTCCCAGCAGGCCGGTGGTGTCAGGCTTTGCTTTCTGCATGCCACACTGGGTAGTGTTTCCAACCTCTGCTCCTAATTAATGCCATTGTTTACTCAGTTTACGGTTGCTCACTTTCTTCCTCATTTTCCACAACAGAAAACCATTCGTGTCAAAACTTGGAATTCTGTTAATTTTGTGACCATGTTATGTGCAGTGTAGGAAAGTCACACTTTGCTGTCTTTGAGCTGAGAAACGTTTGGTTTTGAGAAACCGACTCTGGGTACCAACTTATTAAATCAGTTTTTGTACACCACAGCCATTATGGCTCTAAGCTCTTCCACACAACAGCTCTGTGGCAGGAGTGACAGAACTATAAGCAACTGGGTTTACCCTGCTACTGAAGAGAGATGCATTCTGGGGAAAAAGGCAGACACCTTCCATTTGAGGGATGAATGCCTGAAATGAAGTTAAATATTTAAATTTAGTTTTGCAGGGGGGGGAGTGGGCACAGGGGAGTGGAGCATTAGGGGGAATGGTGGCAGAAGTTCATTTATTGGCCCTGGTGCTGTGTCATAAAAGTTAATTAAGTGATAAAAGTCAATTGAGTCATAAAAAGTGTGGAGGGAAAACAAGCTTTGAAAACATTGTGAGAAATCAGGATGAAGTTGAAGTTGTCCTCTCCATGCTCTGAGAAACGCTCAAGTTTTCTTGTCCTGGGGTTAAAGCCAAGTGCTCAGGCGCTGCCTAGAATGTGTCTGATGTATAGCTTTCAAGTGAAACCCTTTATTATACTGGAATGGTGTGGATGCATAGCCTGTCCATGGGATTTGAACCCGTGCTCCCCTGTTGGAGAGCTTCTCCGCTCAGTAGAGTGATTGTGTCATACAGGTTGTGGGACCTACCCAGGCTCCTCCCCTCTCTGGTGTTGGTCCCTCTCAGCCACATAGTTTGGGTGAGGCCTGCACACCACTAAACAGGATACTCCACACGTGTGCTGAGTGTGGTGTTAAGTGCCTTGTGTCCTGTGACCACTGTGTGGGGGAAAAGGTAACGGTGTAACAACGATCATGCCCTTGTGGCAGAAAAACAGTGCGTGCACTAGGGGTCAGAGGTCACCACTTAACAGCTGGCCTCAGGTTACAGGAGAAGTGTGGCAGTAACAGGTTTGAATGATGGAGAGTGACTGTACCCTGAATCAGTGTTGGGCTCATTGTCCATATGACATGCTGGTATTTATTTCCTTCTGTCTTTCAGTATGTCTTCCTCTCTGCCCCTTTCTGTCCCTCTGCACTTCCCTCTCACTCACTCTCTCCTCCTTTCCCCCTTTGCTGTCATTCCTTTTCTCTCACTCCCTTTTACTCTCTCTCTCATTCCCTCTCTCCGGGGGCTGAATTAGCCGTAACGTTCTCCTCCTCCCCCTCCTGGTTTTGAAAACACAGCCGTGCCAGTGGATGAGGGCCAGTTTAAATCTTGGCAGCGGGCGGGGGGTGGGGTGGGGTGCAGTGCGGTGCGGTGGGGGGTGCAGTAGTATCTTAGCGGAGCGCCCCGCAGTATAACTTAAGTACAGGCTCCCAGTGTCACTGCAGGCTAATGGGAACCAGCTGTGGGGGAGCTTAATTTTAGTGGCGGCAGCAAGGCCAGGAGAGGAGGAGAGGTTAACCCTGTCTCACCAGCGCCTCCCAGCTGCTGGCCTCCTCTAGATACCCCCTGGATCCTCCCTCTGGGATGCTGGCTTGGGCCTGGTTCTGAGATTCTGGTTCTGGGGTTCTGGTTTTGGGTCTGGCTCTGATTCAAGTTCTGGTTATGGTCCCTGCCATTATTGACCCTGCTCCACAGTTCCAAACATCCTATCCCCACACTGAGCTCACTACTGCTCTGTCTGAAGATATGTAACACTATATCTAAAGACTCTGATTCCCATGCCACCAGGACATCCCGGTGCATTGTGGGTATTTAAGTGGTATTGCTGGCTCTGGAGGCTGACTTGCAGACATAAGGATGACTGAGACAAGGTTAGACACAGCCCATTGGTTTTTACAGGTAAACTTCAGTACTGTGACTCAGACAATATGCACAGACCTCTGGGCAGGAGAGGGGGAGAGTGGGAGACTAAGGCAGTTAGGAAAGGAAGGGGGAAGAGGAGGGGCTAAAATTAGTTCAAGTTGATAAAATGGAGATATGCTTAATTTTGTTTTCACTGCATGGAGCAAATGCCCGGTGCTTTCAGAGCAAATTTAACATTACACTGCATTTCAAAATATTAGTGTCATTGTGGCACAGGGAGACCAGTGTGAGGTTATAGCCCCAATCGAGTTGTCTAAAGGCCATTTCAGTTACAGTTTGCAGTTTTTTGAAAGGCAGATGAGGTCAGAAGCCATCGCATGTTGAGGAGTGGTTGTGTAGGGTAGCTAATTCACATCATCAACCTCGTTTGGCTAGGCGTGTCCTGAAGCCAAAGGATGGAGACCGGAACGTTATGTACGGCCACTATTCGTTTCGCCTAGTTTCGGCTTTCACGGTTCCTTTTTTGGGTCTAGAAGCACAGGGGAGATCTAACGTGCGCTGTCTCTGTCGTCATAAATCGTTGCCTTAATGAGGGCTAGGAGGGGGTGTGAAGGTGTCGAGGGCCTGGCTCCAACTGGAATCTTCTGGAAATGAGCGGGTATAGCATTGTTTACCTTCCCCTTTTTTTGTTTAAAGGGAAAAACACACTCTTTAATCCAGAATATGCCCGTCTCCTTCGGTTAACTCAATCTGCTTGAAATCCGAGCCCCTCAGAGCGCGGAAGCTAAAAGAATCTGCCATTTGGCGTCGGCCTCCCCATCGCTCGGGCAATTTGACGGAGCCCGCCGCCAGCCCTACACTCCGTCTCTCTCAGGCGCGCTCTGCTTCGGGCTGCCTGTGTGTGGTTTCCTCTGTACGAAAAACAAAAAACCCGAGCCCACACGCTTGGGCCAAGAAGCTTGGAGTTCCGTGTCTTTTCAGATTGGAAAAGCGTAGACTCTAAATGGCTTGGCGCAGGATTTTTTTTCTTGTGCTCTTTGATATCAACTGGCTCCTGGCTGAAAAAGGGGTGACACGGTAAACTGCCTTTTTTTTGTTTTGCCATGACTCATTTGTTATTTTTCAGATTTGTATCTTTTTAAAAATTTGAAATGTTGTGATCGACTTGTTTGTGAGCTATTCTTCCTGTCCCATACATTTCCACATCCCGCCCTCCCTCCATGAACGTTGCTTGTAGTTTTTTTAATTTTTTTATTATTTATTCTTGGTGTAGACGCTATAAATCTCCCTCTGTCTCTGGGTAAGAATTTTTGCTCGGAGGCAGATATTGAAGAGAGGTTCTCTGAGTAAACGGCTCGATTATGAAAATGACTGCCGTCTGAGGCCTTACCACAGGAATTGGAGCTGATAGTTTGTGTGTTAAAGCTTGTTCCTGAGACTAGCAACAGGCCCTACATGCATGTTTATCCGCCTGGCCCCATGCGCGCCACTTAAAGGGGGACACATTAGCATATTCATGGCTGATGTTTTCTTCGACTGAATGGCGCCAGTTTGACAGTTAACCCCGAAAGAACGGATGAAATATGCACAGGAACGGGAAAGCTTTAATTTGGCCTGCTCGTTGTTGCGGGAGTTATTTAAGGAAGCGAAATTAGGATCAGATGAAGTCCTCCTGCTAGCAGAGCAGACTTGGGGAAGGGCGCGGCCATCACCCAAACTGGCTTCCATCTACTGTAGGTCGCCTCTCTGGGTCTTTGGGTTCATGGCTGCTGCTGGGCTGCTGTCCCCCCCTTACCACATAAAGCAGACTTGGAGGGACACAATGAGGGTAGGTGGGTTGGGACGAGCAGTGCAAACGCGTACATTCACTGTTCATGGCCGCCGTCTTTGTGAGCTGGCGGCTGCTTCTCCTGCTGCTTTAGCTCCCTCAATTAAGGGGGGGGTGATGGAGGAGGAGTGTCTCAAGGAGAAATGCGGTCTCCTCGTTTGCTCCACAGTGGGGCTCTTGTTTTTGCCGCTGCTAAACGGAAGCCCCTCAACACAGCAGATCACTTGTCAATGACATCATCAAAGCGAGCCTTCTAATTGATTCCTGCTGCTGGGTCGTACCCGTTGTACTCGAGACGTACTTCCACCCCCCCCAAACCCTCTCTGCTCTTCTGATTGTTGTAAATTGTTTGATGGAAAAAACGTGCCCTCAGTATACTTTGTCATCTTGCTTGCCCTGTAATTAAAATGGATGATTTTGTACCGTAAAATCCAGCCGGCTGAGGTTTTCACAGAATGCTGGAAATCCTCCTTGTTTGTAAGCTGTGCTGGAGAAGATATGCACTGGCAGAAAGACAATTCTGAATCAACCCCCCCTCCCCTCAACACGCACGCACATATATGCATGTGTGTCCACGCGCGCACACACACGTTCACTCAAGCAAAGCTAATCAAATAGCTTCATCCTAGGCTTTCAGTTTGACCACAGAATCCTTTTTCATCTTGTTGGTTTCCGGTCATACAAAATAAATGCTTCTCATCAGAAGGCAGATATAGAGACACTTCTAACTATGCAAGCATGGAATTCTGGGTCTGCAAGAGGGTCTTTAGTTGAAAGAGTGGGACAGAACCAAAGTGGTGGTCCCTCGACAGATTTTGAGCTCGTCATACATTCAGTCACTTGTACCCTTTCTCATCCCTCTTTTTCTTTCACTTCATTTCAAACCATGCCGCTTTGTCACTCTCCTTTGTGTCATTCCCTACCATTCCTCCTCTCATCTCTCTCTCCTGCTTCTGATCTGAATCTCCCTTTGGCCCTCTTTGTCAGTCTGCTCCTCTCATCCCCCTCTCCCCCCTCACTCTCAATTACGGGTGATGGTCACAATATCAAGCATAAGCCACCCCAGTCCAATTTCAACCTGACCTGGTTAACTCTGTGAGGCTGTTTCCGCCCAGCTTCCAGAGGGTGTGGTTTCTCAAATAATGCAAATATTGATGTTATATCAGTAAAGCTCCAAGGAGGCAGCGATTCAGGCCAAGTCAACCATTAAAATATAGCACATTTTTGGCTATCAACTAATTTCAATAAGATTAAGAGTGTACAAACTTCTCTTTCCAGTAGCTCTGGAAATGGGAGTCCCCGGGGTCGAGACTAAGTAACGCTTACGGTTGACACACCATCGCTGAAACGTCTCCAATTATCACATCTCTGGAGCCCGCCATGTCAACTTCACGGTGCGTTGAGAATCTTGCCATATAAGAGAATTAAGTTCAGACTCTTCTCTGTGCGGGGAAGAGTGTCTTTTATGCTCTAAAAATGTGATGAGGTTCATGACTTATTAACGGGGCAAAGCGGATAAAAGCTGGGGGTGTTAATGCACGGTAATCGCTTCTGACAAACAAGTGAACGTCTTTTAAGCGGCAGGCAATTAGAGCGCGAGCCGCTCCAGCCGTCTAGTGCGAAGAACTAGCACCGCCCGACTTTCATGCTTCAGATACGTGTATATGAGAGATTTTCTTCTTTTTTTCCCCGAGCGGCTGGCTCTCGTTTTTGAAATTTGAGAAGGGAGAGGTGGAAGTAAGAGAATACGTGTGTCTGTCATCTGAGATCCTGTGATGTTATTTATTGATTTATTTATTTATTTATTTTATTGCCGAACTTGCTCTTTCGCGCCCGTTTTGTTGACGCTGCAGATGTGTTTTTTTTTTTTTTTTTTTTGCACTCCCCCAGCTCTCATGCTCTTCGACAAATTTCCAGTCCTAATTTTTTTTTCTGCTGAAGTGAATCCATAGAACTAAAAAGGGAAAGTTATAATGCATTAGAATGTATTAAAATGGGACTCATGCTCCTGAGGAAAAAATCGATGAGGAGGACAGCCACCCCTACACATGTGCCAAGCCCTGTCTGGAATCAATGCTGTTTCTCAGATCTCCCCACAGCTGTAAACTGGATCCTTCCATGACACTAATTGATGAATAAATGTACAGAAGGCCAAAGAGATTCATCTTCAAAAATCCATAGTGACACCGGGCGTTAAGGGTTAATAACATCACAGAGATGGATAGAGGGTACTTTAATTGTATAGGCCCTGCATCAGAGCCTGGTGCATTTGAGTTCTCAGTACACCTTTGCAATTCGGTACTCCAGCACCCACTGTTGAATAATGTACGGCTTTTATCATATTGATGCACTTCCTAGGAACACAAGTGAGCTGGTTATCAGGACAGAGACTGAGTGTGAATAATTCTCCAAGATTTCCAATCACACGGCCCAGAACTCACTTTGAACTGGGTGTGTTCAACATGGTTTTGTGCTACTTCTTTGTGTCATCAGGGTAAATCTTTCTCTGCACTGTGCCTTTTATTCGTTGCTTAAAAACGCAAGTTTTTATTTTCTACATTTGGATTAAGACATGGCAGTTTGACATAGCTAAGAATGAATCCGTGAAATGAGGACTGTGTGCTCTGGGGTTTTGTTGTCTCATGCAGGGGTATGGGTAGCAAACTCTATTTGTTTTTTTGTAAATTCACCAAAAATGTCAGGAAACAGGTGAGAAATACAACGTGTACATGCTGACCAGCATTCCTGGTTATCAGTTCCAGGAAATGTTTTCTCCTTCTGACTGCTGCAGGGGACAGCACCAGCCACCTGCGCAGGGGCATGGGGGTGGAGGAGTGGATGGGGCACAATGGGAAAGACAAGGCCATTTTCATAAAAATATTGGTTTTCTATCATGGTTGAATTGTTCAGACACTTCTCTGTATTTTAACATTTGATTAGACCACCTGGAGGGAAGACAGAATTATTGTTCTGGAAAGTGTGATTCATTGAACGATGAAGTTGATCCACAGCCTTTTTCAGCTACAAATTATTAATAAATTGCAGCAAATGTAATAAGTGATATGACTTTTAATGTGTTAAAATTGGCCCGTTGTAAGTATTTGCTTTGGACAGCTATGCAGGGGATTTTATATTTTACATTCCTATATTGTGCATAAGAAAACATACTGTGAATTTGAAGAATGCAGAGAAAATATAAGAGAACCATAGGCGTGGTTTTGACCATGGTTTCTCGGCCAGAGTTTGAGTTGAAATCTTGAAGACATGGTCAACAGTCCAGCGCCCCGACCACAACACTGCTGACCTCTGATATGAAATCTGGGAGCGTCTGAGCCAGGAGTGGAGACCAGCGGATACAGGCCGCCCTCCAGCGCCACCTCCCTCTGTTCTGAGTCAGATTCTGATGCAACCGCGGTCGCCGCCAGCAGCCAAAACTTTGGATTTTTCCGCCGCGATATTTACCGGCATCTGTGTAAACAGATGGGACATATACGTGTATTGTTCGGCACTTACGAGGGGAGCCTTTTGTGGTTTCCATGGAGATTCTTTGTACTAGCCTTGCCCGACCGCCACACTGTCATCCAAGTATTGCTGCGTTCTGCTGGTTACAGAAGTTTTGTGCCTTTTGAAAGTTGCCAGCGCGACCTCAGTGATGACAGGGCCGCCCGTGTTTGTTGGTGAGGACCTTTCTGGTGAGGATCTGGGGATTTCAGGGGGCGCAAGTGAAGGTTTCTGCGGATTGCCGCGGTCAGAACTATAGCGGGGGATATGCGCGGATTCTCTCACTCAGCTCACAAGATAAAAGCAGGGTGAAAAACTTTGAAGTCATTCCCTCACATTGAATAACTCTGAGTACACATTTCTTACGTGGGCCTTTGTTTCTGTTAGCATTTAGGGTGGCGTGCAGGGGTGTGTTTAGACCACAGGTATTCTATGTACTCAGCAGATATTCAGCTTTGTCTGTCTAACATGGAAGAGTGCTCTCTCTCCCATTGTTCATTTTAACCTGCCTTGATTTTCTGTGACATCATGAATATTCAGGACATCAGACCTGCAAGCCTTTTATGAAAGTTTTAGAAAATTGTTTGATAATGTTTCCATGTTTAAATGTGCTTCATACAAATCTGGCATGATGTCTTGCCCCCTTGCTTCACACAGGCATGGCTAAAAGCCCACATTTGCACCTCCAATGTGAGAACAAGCCAAGGGCATCACGCTTGTAGAGTGCTCACACCTCCCGGTGTGTCCAACAGGAAGTGTAGGCTGTGAAATGCAAAGCTACCCTCTATTCTTAGCATCCCCCAAAAAAATGAATGAATAAATTTGTAAAAATTCAGGAAAAAAATCACCTGGCTGCATTCAACCTTCCCCCCTGCTATGTAATTAACATGGAAAATGGAAAATGATATTTTGGCCTGCCCGTGGAGCCGGCTCTGGTATCTGTAGTATGTTTCACTTGGCCCCGCTCAGCCGACAGCAAGGCCACGCTGACCGCCCGGCCCTGCCGCCGCAACGCAAGCCCAGGCCCCATAAAAACGTATTTTTGTGAATTTGTGAGCTCTAAGCGTTAAACGCTTGCTTGTGTCTATGGTCAGCCCTGCTGATCTCCAGGAACCCGAGGTTCTGAGACAGTCAGCATTTTCTTTGTGTGTTGTGAGAGAGCTGCTTTATGAAGTTGGGTTTTAACTGGTCAGCAATACCCTAAAAGATTTTACAGTTTTTTGAGTCTGTGCACACATTAGGCATTTCTAGTTTGATGCTTATATTTAAAGGGACATTCAGTGTCCATACATATAGTCTTTTTCAGTTTATTTAACATGTATTTGTTTTTTATAGTACCTTATCTAGTTTGTTGTGGTTATCTAGTTTGTCTCATTAACTTGGTAATCAGCAACTAGAAATGTACAATCAAACTGTTAACTTTGTTTGGATATCTAACTTTGGATAACTGTGACTTTTTAATGTTATTCTGTTATAGTGCACGGAAGGTCAAACCATGATCCCCAACAGGCAGGATGCATACAAAACCATGGTTTTAGTGTACCGTCACACCCATAAAATACATGTAGATATTTTACCCTTGAGGATAACTGTTAGGATGTGTGCTCATATTTTAGCACATTCATAAATTTCACAGACGATAGGTAAGCACGTGTTAATGTCTCTGATAGCAGTTTTTATGATTTTATTTGCTGTGTGGGGCTCAGTCTCTAAGACCTGGGTTTCATGCGTATTTTTCTGTGTTGGGTTTTTTGGCAAGTTCACTGCCTCTGGCAAGGGGAGCAAGGGACTAAAGGCAGGCAATAGGAGGGTAATTACAGGGTTCCAGGCATGGAAGGGGGGTGTGGGGTTATGGGGCGGTTGGGGGGTTAATGTGACGGGTTAAACACCTCTCACTTTGTCTCTATAACAGGTGCTGGCGGGTGAGGGGGGTTTCCTGTGTGTGTGTGTGTGTGTGTGTGTGTGTGTATGACAGACAATGGTGTGAACGTTAAGCTCCCGCCTCCCTTGATTAAACATGGTTAGGCGTGCTCTATCTGTCCCAGCCAGTTTTGCCTAGGTGTTCTGCCCACCTGCAGCTGCACCTCATGCACCTGTTCTCCAGTAACACTGTCACACACACCGTGTGTGTGTGTGTGTGTGTGTGTGTGTTTGTCTGTCTGTCTGTCAGTCAGTGTGTCAGTCAGTCAGCGCTGAGAGGGAAGTGGCAGGATAAGGGTTAAGGATAAGAATGAGGGAGGGGGAGATAGGGAGGAAAAGAATGGAGGAGGATGAATGGTGCATTGCATTTGGTCACCTTCTCCTATGAGAGAGCCATGCTGACTCAGGTCTGTCTCTGCTGTCGGACCAACAGGAAACAGGAAGTCCACAGAGTCACAGACAGAAAGCGGGAGAAAAAGGGGACCGATAACGTAGCCACGACTCGGGTTTCCTGACGACCAATGTCCGCCACCCGTCCTCCCACAAAAAAACAGACTGGCCCTAAACCTTCCTCCCACAGTGGTCAATATGACTGGACAGCAGTCTGAGAGGGTCTGGTCAGAGTAACCCACAGGCCTGTGGAGCAGGATCACTGATCCTGGACCAGTGGGTGAGCAAAGTGAGCCCTAGCTCTGAGCTCTGATAGCACATTTCCACACTTCCTGTTATAGAATTCGCTGACAATGTCCAAATTACAAACCGTTAAACTCCTTTCCTGCCCAGTGCTGTCCCAAAGGAGATGGGCCTCCCCTCTGAGCTTGGTTGCTCAAGGTATCTTACTGTTAGTCAGGGGTGTTTTCATTGCCACTGTTGCCCTAGGCTTGCTTCAAGGCAGTCTCAGGCCTGGGATCTATATAAGGCTGCTTTGTGACAATTTATGCTGTGAAAAGTACTCTGCAACTGAATTGCTTGGAGCCGGGGAACAGTGGGTGTTGAGTGAGCAGGTGTGAATCCAAGGCCAGAGTTCTTGGAAGTGGAGTCTTGATCACTTCCTGTCAGTGGCTGACCTGCCCGTTGGTGGTAGCACTGTGTGGGGGGCACAGCAGGGGGTACAGATGAGTGGGGATGGCGAGGGGCCCAGAGGTGGGTATGTGTGGAGGCATTTGGGAGGGTTTTGGATGAAAGGCAGCTGGCATTGGAAGGCCGTCCTGTGGGTGAGACATGGAGGGGGGGATAGATTTGTCTGATTTTTTTCACCAATCCGAGACGGGTGAGTCAGTCCTGAGGCCCTGCTCCTCCACAATGCAGGCCAGTCCTCAGGGAACGCTGGCTAACAGGGGGCCAGACCAGGTGGAGGAAGGCGTTGGAGGACCGGCGGCCATGGGGTTAACCGTCTGCTGGGACGGGTGGGCGGGATGCAGGGGTCGGTCACACTATGACTCTGGAGGTTTGATTTATCACCGCATGACACAGCAAGAGGGGTTTTTACAGGCTTTGTTGTTCTGGGGTTTAAGGGGGGGGGGGGGTGGGGAGGGGTTTGTTGCGGGGAATGAGGGGAATTGAGTGATGATGCAGTGGTTGAGCTCTAATGGAGCCCTTGTCTGAGCTCTGAGTCACAGTTGCACATGTCCCCCTATGTGAGTAACACTCATAAACACACACCATGTGGCCTGTGAATAACCACAGGTTTGGGCTATGAGCTCAGCAACTGCAGCTAGGTCATCACCCATGGTGTTAGGGCTTAGAGACACACGCGCGCACGAACACGCACACACATAAATATAAGAGTCCTGAAAATTAATGCACCAGATTGTTCCTTTGGAGTATGAGTTTGAACACTCTTAGTCAATTGAATGTAAAAGGATCCATTTTGTTAGAATCCAGGCCTTTCCTTTTAGACACCAGTAATATTCACAGATGATGTACGATGTTAAAAGCGCTAGCATAATTTTTCACCATTATTCAGAGAAAATTTTTTCATATGATTGTGCATTTTAGTTAACAGGTTTCACTGAAAATGCCTAGACATGTTTGCCATCTAAAGAGTTAAAAAAATTTCAAATAAATATTTGACGTGCTGAAATTTGAATCTGACACAGACACACACGCACAATTGTATGCACTCACTCATTCTCTTTCACATTTGTTCAAATTCAAAATTGCATACCCACTCATGCATATAAATATGGACACACACACACTTTATTGATGAATTGAAGAGAGCAGACTTCAGTTAATCTGTCCATTCACAATCTCACAAATACAGGCACACACTGTCACCCACACACGCTTACGCTAAACACGCGCACACACACACACACACATACTGTAAAGAGGATGATCCAGCTCACAGCGGCACAGAAACTCACTCAGAGCCCAGCTCACGAGGTTTGGGCAATGGGGGTGGAGGGGTGGGACAATGCCCCTCTGTGTGTGAGCGCCCAGCCCCGCTCTGGCTCATATCGCCCCGACACCGCCCTGCTCCAGCTTCTCTCCTGTGGGGTTCACAGGCTCTTAAAATGTTTCATTTTACTGCGCAAGCTCCCACGGTATGCTGACGAGCCTCTGGCGCGCTCCTGAAAGGCGCCGAGCCTGGCTGTGTGTCACTGGGCACTGGATGGAGTGCCAGTATTCAGAGGGCACTGTCTGCCACTCATGCGCTCTCTCTCTCTTTCTCTCACTCTCTCTTTCTCTGACTCGCACTCTCTTACTCACTCTCACTTGCTCTCTCTGTTGCTCCCTCTCTGTTATTTCTGTCTCAATCACTTTCCTTTTTCTCCCTCTTAATGGGGCACTTTTCCTTCAGTGTGTTTTTTTAGCGAATCAGCTTTAGAATAATCTTTAGAATTCCTTTGCCGTCCCTTTGATGTTGAGTGAAGGGGAGCCATTGGTGCGGTCTCCGTTTTTGTGTTTCTGTTTCCATTGACTTGGCCATGCCAAGCTAAGCTGAGACACGCTTAGCCTTCCCTCACAGAGTCTCGGCTGCGATGCGTCACGTAAATGCGAATAAGATTACAGAGATGCACTGCTATAGACTCACAAGCTGGAGTAGCACGGCTCATTTAGTATAAAGCGTTCAATTTGCTTAATAACTTTGAAGAGAATACTTGGAGAGTTCAGCAGTTTAGTCATAGCCTTAAGCCTGCCCCAAGGCCAGTGCTCTGGGAGCACAGGTTAGCATTAGCATGCATAGCCAGCCATCGCTTCGTTTCACTCTGCGGCCCACCAGCTGAACTGCACAGCGCATGTTCTTGTGCTCTGATGCAAAGTCAATTAAAAAAAAAAAGAAGATAGTCAGTTGCACAGGAGTTAGATTTTTATTTTTTTATTGTCGTCAAGCTGTATCAGAACTATAGATTTGTCACCGAAACCTTAACGTAGCAGGGCAGTTGTGTTCCTTGTTTATACTGAAAAACACATACATTGCTGTGCCCTGTGTTTGTGCAGATGACATGGCTGCCATGCTAAGGTTGGCTGTGCTGCATACACACCTCTCCCATAGCCAGTGCTAAACTGCACTGTGTGAAAGATAAGTGTAACTGATTTAAAGCTGAAATTATAGGTGGCTCTCTAACTACTGTATACCAAGTGCACAGGCTAAAGAAAGAGCACTAACCAGCTAGCTGACAGATGCGCTCAGCCACAGTGGGTTTGTTTAGCTGACTGCACTGTCCATGATGCTGATGCTCTGTGACGAGGCCTGGGGCAACAGTTTCTTTATATGTGCTTGCTGGGTAAGACAGCCGGACCCAGCCAGTTAGAGACGGGCTAAATCTGGAGACGAGGAAAAGCAGCACCAGGCTAATCTAAGATGAGACATATGCTGTTGTTTACAACTGGCATGTGCTTGTATGAGTGGTTGTATGAGAGTGTATAAATGTGTGCATTTGTGTGTGTTGGAGTGTACAAGTACTGTGTAGTGTCACCCTGTCTGGTCAATCTCGTAGATGCTGGACTCAGCACCCTGGTGTGACACTAGTGTGAAAGCATAAGAAACCAGACCGACATATTTTGAGAGCCAGTGGATTGGCTCCAGACCTTTATGGTCCCAGTGGGAAGTTACAATCTCTCTCTCTCTTTCTCTCTCTCCCTCAGTCTCTGTCATTTGCCCTCTACATGTCTGTTCTTGGTGCTGGTGGGCACTGAGGTCCGCTTGGCCCGGTTCGTTCTGGCACTGGGCGTGCGGAGCATGGTTGTGGTGGTTTCTGCCCCTTTCCTGAGCGAGCGTGTGGATGGACGGCCGCTCCGGCCAGTGGAGCTGCCTTAATTTGCACCTCGGCCCCACTTCTCTTGGTCACTTCAAAGAAGGCAGAATCTCCAGAACGTTCTGCTCCCGCCACTACCCTGGCAGCAGGTCGTTTTATTCACCACCCTCACACACCTGCTGAACAATCACCTCAGAAACAGAGATGGGAGGAAACGGAGAGAACAAGGAGAGTGAGAGAGAGATAACTTGAACTGCCAAGAGAACCTGCAGAGTATTACACGGTCTGTTACGGCTCTAAACTGTTTATGCTTATAAAACAGCTTGAGCTCCATTTTAAAGAAATATTAGTTTATTGAAGTCTTTCTGTCATTGGACTGAGTTTCAGCCCGTGTGAGTGTGCTTTGTGTAAGTGGACTTTGTGTTTGTGGACTCTTGTGTTTGTGTGTGTGTGTGTGTGTGTGTGTGTGTGTGTGTGTGTGTGTGTGTGTGTGTGTGTGTGTGTGTGTGTGTGTGTGTGAGAGTGTGTGTGTGTGTGTGTGTGTGTGTGTGTGTGTGTGTGTGTGTGTGTGTGTGTGTGTGTGTGTGTGAGAGAGTGTGTGTGTGTGTGTGTGTGTGTGTGTGTGTGTGTGCGAGCGAGCGAGCGAGCGAGAGCGTGCATGTGCACTTGAGTGTGTGCGTGCGCCCCCGTCAGAGGGGTGGGGGATGTGGGGGTTGACGTTTATTTCTGAGAAGGAAGTTTGTGGTTAAACTGTTTCTGTGCACAGAGTCCACATTTTTCCCCTTTCCTTGTAGAACGTAAAAAAAGCCTTTGCCGTTCTTATAGCCCGCGCAGATGTGGAAGTCATTCCAGAGGGGCCTGAGAACTTGAGGGCAGGCGTTTTTTTTTTTTTTTTTTTTGGGACTGTAATGCCTAGAGCTCTAGGATCCCATCCTCAGGCATTCTGGGTAATCTCTGACATGGGCGCACAGAGAAGACACTCCCAGTGCAGCATGGGAAGGGAAGGGCGGGGTCCTCTCATAAATGAAGCTCCTGTTTGATGGCAGCTCAAAATATCCTTTAAAAAAAAAAGGAGGATGTGGGACAAACTGTGCATTTGAAGGAAAAACAAATTCCCCTGAATCCACCCTGTGCACTTGGTTTAAATATTTTTCTAACTATTTATTTTTTTAACTAAGATTTTTTCTAGCAAGCTTTAGCTTCCCCTGTCTGTGAAGCTCACATTCTCTGTCTGCCTCTGTGTTTGTGTCTGATAGTGGCAGCTTCTACTATACTATTTCACATACTTTGCATCTTTTCATTTCTCTCTTTCCCATGCAGGAGTGGATAAGTGTTCAAACACACTCTTACATGCACACGTGCAGTCACTCTCACACACACACACACACACCACTACCCCCACCAGCCTTTGAGTCTGATCAGGCATGCCTCCTCTCTTGCTTTCTTTTGCTCTCCTCTCTTGTGGGTGTCTCTAATAGGAGGACTTGATTGCATCCACATTGCAGTTGAAAGTGACATTTGCTGACGAAAACTATTTCAGCCTGGAAGGGCTTGTCGCTTTACTTCCGAGACCAGCATGTCTCTCTGTGTGCGGCAACCGTGTGCCTGTTGTGTGGGTTGATGGTATGCGCGCGTGTGTGTGTGTGTGTGTGTGTGTGTGTGTGTGTGTGTGTGTGTGTGTGTGTGTGTGTGGGTGTGTGTGTGTGAGCTTGCATGCACCTTTGGTGTGTGTGCATTCTGTGTGTGCATGTATGTTTGTCTCTCTGTCTTGTGTTGATGTATGTACCCATTTCCTGTCCAGTGAAACGACAGAGTCGGTAACCTTTCTTTTGTTGGTACCTCTTTAACAGGAAGCGCCCCTCCCCCCAACAGGAAATGGCCCCAAGATAGACCGGAAGTTACTTGAGATTATGTGGGAGAAAAGGCTTTGTGATCATATTGTTTGGATAATATGGGGGAGAGTTGCTGGAAAGATATTCAGTGTTTGGCAAGGTATAGAGTTTCTTTGGGTTAGAGGGCTCTGTGTGAGAGTTGTTTTAGGCTTTTGAATCCGGTGTGGTCACAGAAATGTAGTAGTCGCCGGTTTGTTTTGTAGGTTAAAGTGCAGATCACAGTGAATGCATTGTGAAGGTCTTACAGCAGTCTGCACAGTCAGTTCACACCCCCCAACCAACCCCACCCAGCCCACCTCTGTTGTGTGTGAGTTAATGCACCTTGTTAAGTCTGAATCTCTTCATCACTCAACTCTCCCAAGCTCAGCTGTAAGCTCCCAGGGACCAACGTGTCTAGACTACACTGTCTGAGCCTAGTTTACTCTGTGTGTGCACGCGCACATTTGTGTGTGTGTGTGTGTGTGTGTGTGTGTGTGTGTGTGTGTGTGTGTGTGTGTGTGTGTGTGTGTGTGTGTGTGTGTGTGTGTGTGTGTGTGTTTGTGTGAAAGATGTCAGTCAGAGAGCTGGCATCCATGATTACCGCTGAAAGTGAGGGTGTGCTCTCTCTCACTCAGAAGCAAGGGATCTGGGAAATTCCCTCTCCCATTATCTCCATCCTTTCTTCCCTCTCTCTCTCTCTCTAGGGCAGCCATCTTCTAGTTGTAACCCTACCCCACATCCAAACACCCCCATGTACCAAGCCCCCTGTTCATGTCCCTCCACCCCAGCGAGTCAATTCTCTGAACGCTGTCACCCCTCCCCTCTCTCCACAAATCCTCGCCCCCTCAAGCCTGCACACCCCCTCACCCACGGCCACACCCTCCACCTCCAGTCAATTATACCCAGGCCTTAACCCAACTTTTTAGCTGTTAAGCAACATTCTTTACTTTTTTTCCAGTTTATGTGTGTATGTGTGTGTAGGGAGGGAATGGGTATTCGTCACCTCAACAGAAATTTACATCTTGGAGCATGTGGACCAGTGTTTCTCAACTCAGTCTTTGGTCCTACAGCTAAAGTCATATTGGGTGAACAGTTAATCTCTAAAATTGTTAATAAAACGTAATACATAGTAAAATGTCTCGGGTCAAAGTTAAGTGCTGCATTTAAGTACTTGAAGATTAATGTTACTATAGTGCATAATTTTATAGTTTCTGTGAGAAGACTTTTGCATGCTGAATTTGTTTAAGGCCCACATGGTACTCAGCCCACACTGTCCAAAGGTTTGAGAACTGCCCGTTTTTAGCATGGATATACCTGGGGCTTGTTGACACTTGGGATGCAGAAAGAGTGATCCACCAACCCCCCACAGTCCTGACCACGGTCTCCCGTCTGGCTCAGTCAAGGTCGACGGTTAAAGCGGTCGTGTCTACGTCGAGGCCATGATTTTTGTGTGTGTGTGTGTGTGTGTGTGTGTGTGTGTGTGTGTGTGTGTGTGTGTGTGTGTGTGTGTGTGTGTGTGTGTCTGTGTGTGTATATCCCCTTCCCCCCAGAATAACCAGGAAGAGAGGAGTATTTGAGTGGAGCTGCTATTCTCATATGTCGACCCCGCTGGCCGCCTCCCAGTCAAAACTGTGTGTTTAGCCTGATGGAGTTATAAATGATCTCACTGGACCAGCCCCTGAAAGACTTCTTAACTTTGTTATTGATGGCCCGAAGACCAGGACTGAATTATTATACGGTGGAATAGTGCATGTCCGAGTGTGTGTCTGATCGTGTGAGTGTGTGTGTGAGAGTGTATGTGTGTGTGAGAGTGAATGGGGTGGTGGGGTTTATAAAAACTACATTAACAATCCAAAAAAAAGAAAAAAATCCTTGCTGTTCTGTATTTATTTTAAAGTCAAAGTTGTCCACTGGCTATTTTGATTTGAGTTCCTGGAACTGTCATGCAGTATGCTGGTGCCAGTAGGTATGTGTTTATGGGTGTGTGCGTGTCTGTGTGTATAGTGTGATTTGTGTTCATGTAGGCATATTTCTGTATGTGTTTGCATGTGTGCGTGCGTGCGTGTGTGTGTGTGTGTGTGTGTGTGTGTGAGATTCTCCACGTGTGTGAATGCATGAGTAGTTTCCTCTGTTCTTCTGAATGAGGTGTTCAGTGGCTGATAGCTTCTGATAGCTCATAACATGTGTGCTTCTGTTTAATTTGGGCCCTGTTTAAAATGCCTGGCATGATTTCAACAAAGGTCTGGAAAGACTTTAGTTTTTTCTTTCTTTTTTTTGAGCTGGCAGAGTTGATGCTGGAGTTTAAAGGAGAAAAAGAAACATGAACGATTACAGCCTGTTCAGACTTCCTGCGACAGGAGCCACTGCAGAGCGCCAGAACTGGAGGGGGTACGTGGAGGGGTGTACAAAGAGAGAGGAGGAGGAGGATGTAGGAGAATAGACTGAGGGGGTAGAGAATGGTGGTGGTTTAATAGGAGAGGAGGAGGAGGGTGTGGAGATGGAGGAAGAGAATCGAGGAGAGGAAAATAGAGTGGTACAGAGTGAGTGGGAAGAAGAGAGGAGAAGAAAGCGGTGTGTTAGAGAGAAGATGGAGCTGGGCTGACCAATGGACTGACACCTCTCTGGCTGGGTATACGGAAGGTGTAAGTGATAGCCCATCAATACGTCAACCAATGGTTGTGCTAGCCCCTGATCACTGTACTAAATATAGCAGTTGAAAACAAGTGGGAGGCTACAGGGTCCGTTCGCCAAGATTCTACATTTACAAACGTTCAAGATTACCTTAGCTATCTCACTGAGTTGACTGAGCGTGGGCTGATTGACGCGTGTGTTGCGCGTGGGAATCTTTACAAATTCCACACAGTGGGAAGTATGCGTATGGAAGCCAAACGCAGGTATGGATTTGCTTCACCTTCAAGCTTCAAGGCATCCATTTAATGTGCTTGTTTTGTTAAGAGACAAGCATGGATGGATGGAGAGGTACCAGAGATGGATCTGATTGAGTGATAGCCCGTCAAACCATTTTCAACTTGCCGTCAGATAAAAGAGCTACGGGAACTCATTCACTGGAACAAAGTCCAGTTTGTGGCTATGAGATACCAGTGCTTACATTTGAGTTCCTTTGGTAAAAAAAATAGTCCAGAGAGGTCAGGTTGCTGAACTCCTATGAGGCCTGTTCCTCTGAAGCGCAGCTCCCCCCTCTCACCAGCTGGGGGAGCCACTGAGCTCAACTCCTGCAGGATAGCCCCATCGGACATGTACCGTAGAGGAAGCTTTCTAACCATCTTGCCGTGGTTTTTTGAAATAAAAAAAGATGGAATCATCAAGATGAGATCACCAAACTCCACAAAGGACGCCATCTCCTGAGAGCGTCAGAGAACGTTATTTCTTTAACAAAGCAGGCACTTGTTGAATAGTGTCCCAACTCTGCTGTATTTTCTTCATATGAGGGTTTGGCATGTCCAACCAAACACTTAAACAATGTCCCCATTAACTCTTTCTGGATGGCTAAATACAGAATTTTGTACACAACAAATGTGTCCCTTAAGTTAACTGTTGAATGTGTAATCATGTAGTAATAGACATCAGATAGAGATTTTTTGTAGCACATAATTATTTCTTCAAAAACATCCACTTTTAATGAATGTGTCTGCTCTGACTATTTCGTGTGTGTGTGTGTGTGTGTGTGTGTTTTGCATGCTTGTGGGTATGTCACCATCCAGGTCAATGTGTGTGTGCATGCCTGTGACCTCCTCTCTGTCTGTTGGGGTCACAGAAACGGAGGCTGTCTCTGTGTTAACAGCGTGCCACCGTCCCAACCCGCCACACCCACACGCCACCACAGAAATAAACATGGCCGCCCTTTTGTCTTCCATTAAATGCCTGAGGGTCATGGATGCAGTATAACTGTGTCTCCGCCGGAGCCTGACGGCTGCGGCCCCACCCCCCATGGGCTGAAAGGCGCTTGCGCGCGTCTCCCGCCTCGCTGTCCCCTCCGCGCACAGACGCATTGGCCTCAGTATAAATAAACAGCAGCGTCGCGGGATGTAAATATCCAGCTAAATCTGGAGATGGGGGCGGCGGGGCCCGGAGTTAGGGGCTGGGAGGGGGCATGGCGGGGGCCCCGGGAGGGGTGGCAGCCAGAAGGGGCCCTGGGTTATAGGTGGGTGGGTGCCCATTTAAAATCTAAAACTAAGAACGGCAAAAATTCCTGGCAGTGGATTGTTCTTTTTGTGGGACAAGAATGACATTCTTGTTTGGGTTTTACAAAACTTTTTTTTTTTTTTTTTATCCCAGTAGATTCTCTAAAATTTATGTTTGTCTTCAACAGTTTTTCAACCAGTTTTGAATGCATGTTGTTCTGTAACACAAAAAAGTAGTTAGACCTTGGTGACTGAGCCCCATATTGAGAGGATGACATGAACATGAGTTAAACCGGTCTGCACTGGCATGGTTAGGATCTGTATATGACCCTGTGGTGGTATGTGCTGGACACTGATGATTTGTGGGACGTTTATATGTCCAATGAGCTCAGAATGCGAGCGGAGTCGTCCACATCAGAGCATTGCGATTGGTTTGCCTGCATTCACCCAACCAATAGGATTTGCCTGATTTACGTCAGGGTTATTGGTGTCTGATTGAAAAACAGCAAGTCTTCCTTGCACCTCCCCAAACAAACAGCAGTACCTTATCGTGACCACTAGGAGGCAGTAAAGACATCATGAACACATCAACCCCTCAGAAGCATTTTGAGCCTGTAATGAAGACTGTTCTGCAAATAGTTTGCCATAAATTTCAATGTCCCTAATGTCGTTCACACATCTACATGGGTATTTGGTGATTTGTTAACTTTTAATTTTGTGTTTGGGTGTGTGCTTTGTTTGTAATTGTGATTAAACGTAATTAATAAGTGGGACATTGAGACCCAGCTGTGTTTTGAGCTTCTAAAGCATGTGGCTGATTCTTTCTCCAGGCCACTCAGAT
Source organism: Albula goreensis (assembly GCA_022829145.1). Lineage (NCBI taxonomy): Eukaryota > Metazoa > Chordata > Actinopteri > Albuliformes > Albulidae > Albula > Albula goreensis. Next base: position 26,005,690 of record CM040755.1, read on the forward strand.
GGATTTGATTATGGAAATTGCACTGAACATGCTGGTCAGAGTTCGTGCATCAGCAGAGCTACATCATTTCACATTTGCTGTGATTCTCTAAGTCTAATGACAGTCTGGAGTAGTGCAGTAGGGTGAGGACAGACACAGGTTTGTGTGTGTACCTGGGTATGTGTTGGCTAAACTTGTAAATGAACTATCGTTTTGAAGCCAAATGTGTGTGTGTGTGTGTGTGTGTGTGTGTGTGTGTGTGTGTGTGTGTGTGTGTGTGCATGCAGGTGTGTATAAACTCTGTGCTCTGTGCAGGTGTACCTGAAGGCACCCATGATTCTGAATGGCGTGTGTGTGATCTGGAGGGGGTGGATCGACCTGCAGCGGCTGGATGGGATGGGGTGCCTGGAGTACGATGATGAGAGAGCGCAGGTACTGTACTCCTATGTGTGCGTGGGTGCGTGCGCGAGTGCATGTGTGTGCACGCACACACACGTGCGAATGTGTGCAAGACTGGCCCTAAGACCTCTCGATGTCTTCTCAGCCCTCCTGGGCTGGTTAATCACTGTAAAGCTTTTCAATAGCCTGAACAGAACAGGAGATTTCAAAATTCTCAAACAGAAAGAAAATAGTTTCCTGTAATCCTACTGCAGCACAGATAAACTGACTGTCGTTTATGGTTCACACGGGGAAAATGCTGCTTTCAAGCACGATTGCACCAGAGGTTTCATATGATTCTGCTGGTTTGCTGTCGATAACAATAACAATAGAGTGTGTGAAGCAAGCATTCGGTCTCCAGGTGCAGGTTATGAGCCCTGATGAAAGCAGACTGCTATTTCTATGGGCAAGCGTTTGCCATTATGCAGTTGTAGTAAGCTATTGTAGACATCCTGAGAACGACAACTGGAACAGCAGGCTCCCCTGACTTGCATATTTGCAGCACAGTGACCTCAGACTGCATATGCACTCAATACAGAATGTAAAAATTATTCAGCAGGTTACAGAATTCTGCAATTGTCCATTCACTGATATGAACCAAGGCAACGGCTTATAGTATTGAGACAAGTAACTTTGATAAGCTGATGGTCGAGGGCCAGTTGAATATTTTTCAAGCTTGTGTGCGAGTGTGTGTGTGAGAGTGTGTGGAGTGTGTGTGTCTGGGAATGTACCTGTGGGAGAAACTCAATGTGTGTGTTCTCTTTGTGGAAAATTCAGAAAGTACGGTTTTTAAAATGTAAAGTCTGACCCAGGATAGCAAAATTACCACAGTGTGCACAAATTTGCTTTTTTGATGTCATTGAAATTATTGGAAACATTAAACTTTTATCTGTATTTCAATCCATCCTGGAAAATTCATTCCTGACTGTTACACCCCAAGTTCAGCTGGGAAATTTTCCATAACATTGTTTAGCGAGTTTAGTAGTTTGCACTCTCACTTTTGTTTTTGAAAACATACAGTGGAGTTTGACAAAAAAAAATGTTTGTAAGCAGTTCTTGGAAATGCTTTGCCTTGGACACTTTCTGCTGTCCTGGTTCAAAGATATTAACAGAGTGGGACTGCAGGTGGGAGTCAGGGTACCGGTTTAGACTGGTTTTTGACACAGAGATTTTGTTTATGTTTACTCTTGTGCATCGTTCTGACATTCTTTAACTGTGTCGTACTGTCTCTCTCTGTCTGTTTGTGTCACTGTCTTTATTCTCCTCGTATCTGTTTGTCTGACTCTCTCTTTGTTTATGTCTGCTGTCTGTCTGTGTGCATGATTACTTGTGTATGTATGCGCATGTTTGTGCTTACACATGTGTTTGTGCCTGTATATGTATATTCGTTCATGTTGCGTATGCGTTGGCTTGGACCATATGCTTGTGTGTCTGTGTGTGCCTGGGTTTGCCTGTTTATGTGTATATGCATTTGTGTGTGTGTGTGTCTGTGTGTGCCTGGGTTTGCCTGTTTATGTGTATATGCATTTGTGTGTGTGTGTGTCTGTGTGTGCCTGGGTTTGCCTGTTTATGTGTATATATGTGTATATGCATTTGTGTGTGTGTGTGTGTGTGTCTGTGTGTGCCTGGGTTTGCCTGTTTATGTGTATATGCATTTGTGTGTGTGTGTGTCTGTGTGTGCCTGGGTTTGCCTGTTTATGTGTATATGCATTTGTGTGTGTGTGTGTGTGTGTGTGTGTGTGTGTGTGTGTGTGTGTGTGTGTGTGTGTGTGTGTGTGTGTGTGTGTGTGTGTGTGTGTGTGTGTGTGTGCGCATGAATGTCCAGCACGAGGACGCACTTGCCCAGCAGGCCTTTGAGGAGGCACGGAGGAGGAACCGAGAATTCGAGGACAGGGACCGCTCACACCGTGAAGACCTGGAGGTGAGCAGAGGGGTGGGGCCTGGGGGAAGGGGGCGGGGCAGTGGGGTGTCCGGTCAATGACACCGCAACCTGTGTTTGTGTATAGCACGCAGGGGATCGGGTTTCTGTGGTAACCTTCATTCTGACTGCGGTGTCACTGGTTCCCTGTGTGGATGTCCAGTTTGTGCTGCTCTGTATTGTGTGTGTGGTTTGGGGGAGGCTGTGTGGAAACTACCATTTCATTTCCACTTCAAACATGTGGTGTTCTTTGTTAAAGTCAGTCAGTACGTGTGTGTGCCTGTCTGTAGCTCTGCCCCTGCTGCCGGAAGAGTGTCTGCGAATGTGTCTGTTTCTGTGTGTCTGTTACAGAGGTGTGTGTGTGTGTGTGTGTGTGTGTGTGTGTGTACGAACACTTGTTTTTGTCTGCCTCTGTCTTTGAATAATATGGATGGCTGTTTTTGTCTGTTAAAGGTGTGTATATGTGTGTGTGTGTGTGTGTGTGTGTGTGTGTGTGTGTGTGTGTGTCCGCTTACATGTCTGTTGTTGATTTCTGCTGTACAGAGGTCCGCATTAAGATTATATTTTATCATAGAAACCTCTCCTGGCTTTCATTATTAACACTTTGATCTGGGCCACCACAGATTGGAAGCAGAACGTTTCTCTAATGTTTTTAAATCGTTTGCATGACAGCGGTCTCTCTGAAAACTGATACAAACTATAATCCATATCAGGCTCATCGTTAACATGTGGTCCTCTGAGATCTGTGTGTGTGTGTGTGTGTGTGTGTGTGTGTGTGTGTGTGTGTGTGTGTGTGTGCGCGCATGAGTGTTTGTTAAAGGACCGTTCATTCAGGTGCTCAGTTCAGTGCATGAAGAGTTGAATTGACGTGAACACTCAGAGATCCAAACTGCACCCAAAGCTGAAAGAAACTAAATTGTGTTTTTTAGGACCCTGTGGCATCAAAAATCTGGGACTGAGGGCATTCACGGACCAGGGTCTGTCTCTGCTTTTCACTGTTACTCTGCCATGCACTAAACCCTGTGTGTGCGTGCTGTGTGTGTGCGTGCATGTGAGTATGTGCGTGTGTGTGCATGTGTGCGCACGCTTGTAAGTGTGCTTGTATGCATGTGTGTCTGTGTGTGTGCATTTATGTGTAGTAGTGTAAATTTGAGAGTGTGTAGCTGCTTGTCTGGTTGTGTGTGCGTGACCGTGTGTAAAAGCTTTATTGTAAATGTGATTGTATGTAAATGCTGATCATGTGTGTGCGAGTGTGTGTGCACGCTCTTTAACATAAATGTGATCATATGTAGCTGTTTATTTTGTACCTCTGAGTATGTGCATGAGTGTGTGTGTGTGTGTGTGTGTGTGTGTGTGTGTGTGTGTGTGCCTGTGAGTATGTGCATGAGTGTGTGTGTGTGTGTGTGTGTGTGTGTTTGTGTGTGTGCGCCTGTGAGTATGTGCATGAGTGTGTGTGTGTGTGTTTGTGTGCGCCTGTGAGTATGTGCATGAGTGTGTGTGTGTGTGTGTGTGTGTGTGTGTGTGTGTGCCTGTGAGTATGTGCATGAGTGTGTGTGTGTTTGTGTGCACGCGCAGCCATGCCATTATGTGATGACTGTAGTTAATGGAGCAAAGGTCAGGAGACAATGTCAACAAGGTAATTGAAGACAGTTTTCCAAAACACACACGTTCTCCCTGTCCTACAAAAACAAATGTATTTTTCTTCCTATGAAGATATGAAAAGCATATAATTAAGACCAGTGTGTTCCAGTGGGCACTGGGGGGAAGAGACAGAGAGGAAGGGGGTTGGAGGGAATTGCTGAGTTGCTGGAAAGAGAATGGAGATTCAGAGTAAAGGCAACAGACCCAGGATCAGTCTACCTACCTGTAATCCAGGCCACAACCAATTTGGGTAAATTGTAGAATCTGACTCAGGATCAGTTTGCTTTGTGGGACAGAAATATTATCTGCGCAAAATAGAGGAAACATTATACATTATTTATTGGTTCCATTGGGCTCTCTGGCAAAGACTGACGGCAGCTGCAGCCAATCACACACCGCTCCCCTCAGGAGAAGTGACTTCCTGTGTGGCCGTGGAGTCGGGTTTCTGACAGGCGCCACTGCTATGGGACACCAGCAGGGAGACAGACAGACTCATACCCCCACCCCCACCCCACCCCCACCCACAGTCGCTAATGGAGACCAGACTTCCGCATGGAGCATCCTGCACTGCTCCGCCCTCTCAAGCGCTCCCTACCCTCACCCCACCCCCAAGGGGGTGGAAGCTGCCATACGGCCCTCTGGGAAATAAACTGCCACAGCTTGGAAACACATGATCAGAGGGAGAGAGAGAGAGTTATACAGAGAGAGAGAGGGATAGGGACAGGACTGTTCTGTTCTGTTAGTTTTGCTTCTTCCAGTGGGCAGGCAAAAATAGACACCAACCACACTAGAGTCTAGAGGTAGTCTGATTCAAATGGACTCTTGTAGGTAACACTGGCACCCATCACCCATCAAAAATTGTGCAGTCCAGCCCCACCCACTTGCTCAGGTAACCATGGAAATATCACTCCCTCTACCAGTTGGTGAGGCAAACAGAAGGAGAAAGAGGGTCCATTGAAAAAGCAGGTATATGATGACTTCTTTGATTCCTTTACATAGACATATTTCCTTATAATAAATTCAACATTTTGTTACACGCTAATGTGGGTTTATCCTGTCAGACATCATCGTGACAATGATAAGACATTTTTAAGATATTCTGTGAACAGTAGTATTTTTTTGTGTGGAAGCAAGTTTCCATTCTAGATGATTTTCAAGGCCACCATACTTTTCTTAGTCTGTGAGGTCTGAAGTTTCCAAAGTGTAATGCAGATAATACCATAGTGGCTGAAGACCGTGGAGAGGACCTGCTGGGGTGCGGGTAGTGACCCGTCGCAGTGCTGGCAGGGGTGGGTGAGGGGTGCCCTGCACAGTAATGGCATTCATGTGATGGAGGGAGACACAATGGATCGTTCCTCAGATGGGATTAGTGAAAGATATATGGGCTGCCAGTGAAAGTATTAATATATCATTAGTATTGATCTTTTTGATTTGGCTCCTTCATCTGTCCACTCCAATCTGAGCATTATTGACCTGCGGCAGAGGGGATGGCCAGCCGCTTGGCTGCTTACAATCAATACTGCTGCCCCCTGCTGCAACACACACACACACACACACACACACACAAACACACACGGGCACACACACACATACACATGCACACAATACTGCCCCCTCTGTATGCAATTCTGCCACACACACACATGCACAAAATACTGTCCCCTCTGTACACACTTCTGTAACACACACACACACACACATACACACACACAAACACACACACACACACACACAATACTGCCCCCTCTGTATGCACCTCTGCACTCTGCACACATGCACACAAACACTACGATCTCCATTATATACATCTTTCCAACAGACACAGACACACACACTATACTGTTTCCACAATGCTCAACTCTCCAGCACACACACACACATCCAGCCTAACCATGATCACATGCGCTTTTCCTCTTCACATTACTGAAAGGAAAAAATCCAGCATGTGCTCTCAGGCCTCTGTAGGCAGAAGGCAGCTTTTGTGCATAAGGGTGCCCACTGGTGCCAAAACATACCGCTCCTTATTGCACTTTGGTTAAAGAGGGGAAAAAGAGACAGAAAGTTTAAAAACCCTCTCAGGCCACACACAGAGATGTGATACTATGGACCCGTGCAGTGAAGCAGGGGGGCAATGTTCCAAAAAAAGCACAAGTACAACCTAGAATAACTGAAAACTTTCACAAATGAAACAACCAATACTTTCTACAACTTTTAGAATGAAAGCAAGCGAAAAATGGGCCAAAGTAGCACTGCTCCATGCCATATGTTTTCTGGGAGGGGGTGTGAGAGCACGAGTGTGTGTGTGAGCATGCACACGTGTCTGTGTGTTTGTGTTTGGTTGTTTGTTTGTCTGAGACTGAATGAGCGCGTGTGTTTGTTTGAGTGAGACTAACCGAGCGAGGGTCTAAGTCTGTGTGATCAACTGAATGTGCGAACAGACCACGATCTAAATGTCACTCCATTCTGCCTTCCCCGGCCTGCCTTTTCACTTTATTGTTTGCAGATCCGAAAGAAGTGAATAGGTAAGGTCTATGTAGCCTATCCAATCATGTCAGAGCTGTGAACAACAAAGAGAAATAGTGCTGGGGAAAGAGATTGAGCATGATCGTGTGAGCGCGTGTGTGTCTTAGCTCCCTTTCACACATACCTTGTTATGTGACCAACGGCAAACAAGAAACAGACATGCTACATTTTTTTGTTCAAAGACTAAAAAAAAAAAAAAAGGAAAGGCCGGCAACTTTTCTCCCAAGTGTTTTCTGTTTTAGCTTCTGCTGTTTATTAGCTAGACTGCATCTCCTGGCACTTGCACTATACAGGGCCTTCCCTTGATCCTGCAGGCATTCAGTACCGTGGACATGTGCACCCTATGCTAACATGTCTGCCGTTTCGCACTCAGTCTCATTTAGATCCTTGGCTTATGCGTCCTGCAGCGAATGCCTTATTCCAGGCCTGCTGCGTGTCTCCAGTCCGTTTCTCTCCCTCGATAGTCTGTTGATAACGACTGCCATCTTTATCCCAGATGAGCTACTGCATATTTAACACTCTTTTGTGAGTTTGTATGTTGAAGACCAATTTGCAGTAATACAGCAACAAATTTTCCAACTCAAGTATGGAATTTAGGTAGCTTTACCCCTCCCTCAGTTCAGTTTCATGTAACACAATGTTAAACTGTAAAGATAATAATTGAGAAAAAAGTGCATTAGTGTTTGACTTAACTGAGATCGATCTCACCCCTTTCCATCTTCCCCTTTACAGTAAATTTGTTTGTAGGGTGACCATAGACAACTGTGCATTTGTGGGCACGCATGAGAGAGAGTAGGGATTAAGTGTGTTAAGTGGAATATTTATTCTCCTTTTGTATCATAACTTAACTATTTTAACTGAACAGATTAATAATTAATTTTACTCTCAACGCTGCGTCAGGTGTCGAGCATCAGAAAGACTGACCCGAGTGCACAGCGAGGCCAGGGGCAGTGTGGCCGTAAAGGGCAGAATGACCACATATCACACCAGCCCTGCCATATGTCCTCATGTCTGCGGCCTGTCTGTTTGTCTGCCCCTGCCTAGCCTAAGTCTGTCTGCCTGCCTGTCTGTCTCCATCCCAACATCTATGTCGGGAGCGATTAAAACATAGACATAAACACACATATCTGTGACAGGCTGGCCGTCATCTCTTTATTTTTAAACGGGTAATGTTTAAGACTTCCTCCTGACAAGCTGTCTGCCCGGGCCCTGCCAAAAAAAGAACGTCAATTTTTAGCCCCTTCAGAGGTAGCGCTCTGCTGTCCCCTAGTGGAGGGAGTGTGTATTGCGCCCAGTCTGTTGATCACTGTGAACACTGAATGCTTTGACCAGATGCATATCTGTATTATCAACCAAATCACACATACACTAACTTACTTGACCTGCCACTTCTGAAAGTGTGTATACTGTATTTTGATGTGGCTTATGCTTTTGAAGTATTTCAAAGAAATATGTAGATGCGCAGTCTTCAGCTAGATCTTTCCTGCCCTACTTCTCTCTAAATATCTCGTCCTGTTATTCACAGAGAGCAACACATGATGGTGCAATTGAGGATAGTAGAGAGAATGCTGTATAGCTTTGAAAATCTTTTGTTCCATATTTAAAGATTATAACTTCATGGTCTAACCTGCTTCTTACCGTCTGTCTCTCTCATTCTCTCTCTCTTGCTGTCAATCACTCAGGCGAGGCGACAGCAGGATCCGAGCCCTGCCTCCAACCTCGGCAACGCTGATGACCACAAAATGCGTTGACAACGTGGGACGACGTGCTAGATGTGCGTGGGGTGGGGAGGGGGGGGGAGAGGGAGGGAGGGGAGGGTAGAGGGGATGGGTGGGGTGGATACCACTCCCACGTCACGCCCATCTTTCACTCTGACACCGAGCTGTTTACGGGAGAGACCAAAGTTGGGGAGATTGGGTGGGGTCGGGATGGGGTGGGGGTCGTGTCACAGGTCATTATTCTGGGGAAAGGGGTGGGGGGTGGGTTTTGGGTGATTTAGGGGTGGGGTCGGGGGTGGGGTCAGAATGACCCAGGCCCCTCTGCTCTGGGGGGGTTTGCACTATGTAACAGACAGTTCAGTTCCCACATTGCCTGTTGTATGCATGGAGCTCCTAGCACCTGTTCTATGTTTTCTTCCTGCCCTATGCAAGCTTTTTTAATTTTAATTTTCCAGCACTATTATAATAAAATGGCATTTTAATTATTTTATTAATATTGTGTGTGAAAAGTCAGGATGTTTACTTTTTTGTATTTTTTTTTGATATATAGATATATGTAGGTCAAATTCCTGATTTAATGTGGGTCAACAGTTATATAAAAAGTCAAAACATTTTTGAGAGTCAAGAAAATCTGTTAATGGAAAAAGTTTTTTTTTTTTTTAAAAAAAAAAAAAAAAGCTGCTCGTGTGCTGGATGAGGGAGGCCTTCCTCATCCTCAGTCCTTCCTCGTTCCTGTCTCTCTTTGATGTTGGCGTGTGCTTGTGCACACGTCAAACACACGGCCTGCAGCATTGAGCTCCGTGAGCATGCTCCTTTCGCAACAGGCTGCGGGGGCTTTGTCTATATCCAACGGTTTTCTGCATGTATCCCCCCTTCAAGTTAATTCTATTCCATTATCTATAATTGATGTTTGTATATGCCTGGCTAACCAGCAGCGTTTTCATAGCGTTGCTGTTGCATTACTGCAACGCTTACTGCAACGCTGTTAGAACGTTACTGCGACGCTGTTAGTACGTTACAAACTCGGCTGGGTACCTGGAATTCAGATCACGTTCTTGTACGCTCCTTTGTGTTATTATTCAGTATGCCACCTCTCAGCAGTATGAAATATTAAAAATAACATGGATTTATGAATACAGTAGAAACGGTTTCCATTTTCGAAATGGAGTTCTTTGACTCAGGATTGTACAAACATTTAGCATTAAATATGGTCAGGCTCTGGAAATCAGCATAAAGAGCAAACGTGCAGGTATGAGTTTATTTATGCTCTTGCTGGCAAATTGGGACATCCTCCATTTTGTCAGCATTATATACGGTTTTATGGCACAGCCGGTACAAAGAGACAGCCTGCGTGAGATTTGAGTGGCTCATTGAGTCCATCAGGTTGATGCTAGTGTCTTGTCTGATATTGGTACTCTTTATATATGTTTATGTGTATAGGGAAACCTACTGGTGGTTTCTTAACCTTGGCTGATGACAAACTGAGGTACAGGCCATTTTGCATTGCAGTTGTGTCACATTTATTTATCGATTATTGGATTGGCTGATTGGAAACTCATTTGATAGTCTGTCATACAGTTGTTACAGGGGTTTGGTCAACTGAGGGAAAAGCATTTTCCAGGAGGTGACAGATTACATGTGAAAGTGAAACAGTCCATATGACTTTTTTTTTTTTTTTTTTTTTTTTAATTTTGATATTTTTAAGTAGTCTATTTAAAGGTTGTGAACGTAGTGCGAGTGTTGAGGAAGGGGATGATGGGAAGACAGGAGGGAAGGGGTGGGGACAAGAGGGAGGGGTTGCACTACTACCCTGGCCAGCATGTCCAAGGTGGGAGCTGCAGTGTCTTGTTTTGCTTTTGGCAGGGAAAGAGAATCTGGCAAGTTTACAGAGAGACATGCTTTTGGAGGGGTTTATTTTCTTATGCGAGAGATTTTGCTCTTTGAAGTCAAAGGCCAAAATACACCGTAGATTTGAGACCGGGTCTGTGATTCACTGAACGTGTGTTAGTTTTTAAGGAACAGTAGACCTGTTACTTTTGGAATTTTACATTTTTAATGATTATGCACTCTTGAATGCTCATTCAATCGCGGTTGATGAAAGCCTCCCATTTTGAAAAAAAAGGCTAAGCAGAACAGCATATCCTTCAGTGTCCTAGGGTTTTCTCTTTCTGTAACTGCATTTGTTTGATCATCTGTGATTTTGGAAAAGAGTTCCTCTTTCATTTTGATTGGTTACTGTATTTTTATTGCTTATCGATGGGAAAACTTAACTGCATGTCAATCCCTCTGTCATCCCCCTATGTAATTTACATCGTAAAACTTTAGATGATTGTGTTTATTTTATTCAGAACGGCAGCATTATCTATGGCCTACCTCCAGCTGCTACCAAAAAACTATCAAAAACAACTGGTTTGGGATTAATTCCCAGCAAACATGGAACTTTCCGTAACATGGAAAATTAAACTGTTCCACAATGGTACAACAATGTTATAAAAACGATACACATTTGTGGGAAAGCTTATCTGATTTTTCTGAATTTTCTTTCCCCTTACCAGTTGCTGGTATTACATGTCATGGTGAAGGTACTGTTGTTGGCCAAAGAATTGGTTAAGTGCTTAGATCCAGGTACCCCCCCTCAAAGCCCTGGGAATGGGGTGCAGCGCTGCCCCGTTTTCCAGGGTGTGGGCCTCCTTCTCCAGGGCTCCATAGTGCCCCCCTCTGGAATCCACGCGCCTCTCACTTTTCCCTTCCTAATGCTGGCATTAAGGCCGGGAGTAACACACAAAAAACTGTCAGCTGGTTAGCTCATGTTACTTTTTTTATTGATTTATTTTCTTATTTGTTTTTAAGTTATTGATGCAGATTTTTTTGCTTTGTTTTAATTTCAGGTTCTGTTATGAAGAAATGGCAATGTGTGTTTCTGTTTTCCACATGTCAGATTTGCCTTACGTGTTTGAGATTGCTTTTGCTACGTTTTACTTTGTATTTTATTTTGTTGGGGGAAAGGACTGTTAATTCTGAAGTGTTTTACTTTTTTCTTAATAAAGTTGTATCAAACAAGTGCTGTGTGTGGTCCTACTCTCAAAAACTGGAATTTAAGTATAAAATGCAAAACAAAGGACACCACAGGTGAAGCATGAGGATGGTAGTTTGAGTAAAGCCAAAAAGACAATTTTATATATTTGGCATGCATGGCATGTAGGGTGACTGTATGTTCAAGGGTACCAAACAAATTAGGAATGCCATGTGTAGTGAACCCAATTTGTGAGATGTTTGTTGAGCAGGTGAATTGTTGCACAGTGGTGCTTCAATTGGGATACTATAGCTGTTAGATTCAGCTACACTCACACAGACACACATTTTTAAAAAACCCATCGTTTTGCACATTGCTGAATTCACATGATGGTTAATCTCACTTCTCTCCACACTGCAGACGTACCACTAATTGCATAATATCTATTTTGTCAGAGGACTGAAAGGTCAGCATATCCCAGTCTGACCTGGAGTAACTGCTGAAGAGCAGTGAGACCAGAGCAGAGCTGTCTAGCTTACCCCATCACCTCCTGGTGAGGCTGGGCCAGTTGTTGCCGTGCCAATATCATCTTCAGGCCGTAGCCGGCAAAAGCACAGCCAGGACTTGAGCGCTCAATCACAGGGCTCATGCTTTACTGTCAGAGCAAGCATCTTTACATCATCAGCCACTCAGAGACTCCTCTTTCTTAATATGGGGCTTTTCTGGAAAACAATTAAACACCTGGCCACCCTAATGATATGGTACATATTTACCGGTGAAATCATCTACTGTCCTAACACTGCCTTTGACAAAATAATGTGCCAAGGATACTGAATTTTTGGGCAGCAAATACACAGAAGATGTTGAAAATAAAGAGGGTAAAGGAGAAACTTGAATTTGAGAAAATGGGTTAATGTGAAGGGCCGTAACAAAGTTTCACAACATGATTTAATCATAGATTTTATACTTGAGTGATAATACGTATAAATGGTTTGAACTGATTGCCCCAATCTTACCGATGAAACTGACTGTATGCCTGTTATTTCTTATCAAGCACAACCAGTTCGGTGTTTTAAATGAAGCGTCTGTGACATTCAAAGGACACAATTTTATCAGTGATCAGGTATGTTGTACCTGACTGCATTTAGTTTTAAAATAATACATATGGCAGCTCTGTCCATTGAGGTGTCATCATATCTTAATTGTCCATCAACTTGTTCAGTCCATTAACCTGCAGGTACCTGGCCATCCAGAGGAGGTCAGTAGAAAGCAATGACACTTATTAGTTTAACTGCTTTACTCCCTATTTATTACAACAAAAGTATACAAATCATGGCCTTGCCAATGTATACCCCTGGCCATAGCCAGTTATGGAATGGCTGGGATAGTCACAGAAAACACAGTTGCACCAAATACAACATTTCCAAATAAACTTGCCATCTCTAAATTGTAACAACATGTTTAGATGGTTTGACTTTGATTGAAGGATAATTTATACAATGAATACCATTCATTTAGATCAACTAAATATGTCATTTTATGTTATGTAGTACGTGGTAGATGAGAAATTGGTTAAAAGTTTGAATGTTTTCAATTCATAACCTCACCGGTGACATGTTCCCTATTTCAGAGCTTTGTAACCCTGGTCACTGAAACTGAAAACTACTTACGGAAAAGGAAGCTCGGTGACTGTGGAAATGGCTATGAACCAAACCTACACTCTATTAAAATAAGCATAAGGATAACATTATTTAAAACTTCGCTCTTGAGCCAAGATCTTGCGGGATGTACGCAGAACTGGGATGCAAGGTGACACTTAGTAGTCAACATGTAAACCGACTCCAGTAGAGAATCCCTGAACTGAAGGTGAGTGACCTTCTTAAGCAGGTACTGAAATCTGAAACGGTTTTGCGAGTTGGTTTTTAAAGAAATAGTTAATACTATAAATAAGTTTAATTTTTGTTGGTTTAACTTTAATCATAATCAAAACTTAGACCGGCTTTATGTCCTGCAGGAGACCTTGCTAATTTTAGCTATAATTGCTATTTTGTAGTTCTCAAACTAACTTGTTATGTACAATATGTGTGGCTTGCAAATGCCAGGTACATTGTGGCTACACTTAAGAGGATAAAAATAAACACAGATTTATTTTAGAAAATATTTCGTAATCCAAAGTACGATGTGGGTGACAGTGGAGTAATGTCAACCTGACTGCAGCCGCAGCATATTCACTACTCAAACACACGGAGCCACCTGACCAGGAAGTTCTTCCGTCATCCGCACAGGAAGTTGAAATATCAGCTGATTTTTTGTGTTTTTAATGGAAGTTGCTGCTGTGTGAGAGTGTTTTTCCACTTTCCTTATAAAACGCGATAAAGACACAATAAACAAATAAGGGAATCCGAGGTTGTTCGTCACCACGTACGACTATCGGTTGAGAAAGAAGTTAAAATAAGCATTCTACAGCTAGCTAGGGTTAGATCACGAAGAGCTAGCTTGCTGGCTTATTTACTGAATCTACGGAAAGAAAGAAAACAGTCGGATGTTGCTAGCTAGACATTGTGTATTTGTTGTGCCAGATCAAAAAGCAGTATTTGTATGGAACTGAAAAAAAAACACACCTTTATTTATTGAAGAAGAACGATTGAATGTGAATGCATTGCTTTTATGTAACGTTAATTCTGAGAACCGGTGTAGTCTTCAGTAGTTAGTGATAGCTAGATCACGACGTACGTTTTCCCAACGTTAGCAAGTGTTGTCAGTAACGTTACGCGATTTGACCAAGAAACTGTCGGTACAAGCGAGTGACATCGAAGCAGAAACAAAGCTGAAGCTTGTGTATACGCTTTTAACTGCTTTTGTTTACTGAGTTGTATTGAACATTGTTATATTATTCGTGTATGTAATTTATGACAGACTAATTAGTTTTAGCGAAACGTTTCATTTGCGAGTGAATTGTGTGTTTGTTTTCAGCTCTGATTATCTATCTACCAAGTTCAGTTAGATAACCGTTAAAGCAATGGTAACTGAGTAGCTACGTGAACTGTATTTATTATCGTGAGCTGAGAGCTGCACGAACTGTACCACATCATTAACAAAAAACTTAGCTAGCTAACGTTAGCTACATCTTGTGTTTTTATTAAAGTCTTGAATTTTCTAAAAGTGATTTTATGTGTAATCGTGTAGCTACCTAACTAGCTAACTGTTGCATTGCTGTTTTAACGTGGTCACAAGCTGTGTAACTGATAAGGAAATATTAGCAGAAAGATAAGTCAGCATTGACAGATAGAAAATAATTTTCTGACACTGTCAGAGGACCGAACTGAACATCAAAAGCTTCTCCTCGCCAATGCTGGATCTGGAGGTAGTTCCTGAGAGATCTTTAGGAAATGAACAATGGGAATTCGCATTAGGTAAGTTAGTGTTACTATCCAGCTAACTATCTAATACCTACTACCTTGCTACTTGTCTTCTTGTTTGTTAGCCTTGTAGCAAGATCGCTAATTACTAAGGTAGCAAGCTAGTCTAGTTTTAGCTAGTATAGCTAGCTAGCCATAAGTCCATTTTTGTTTGCCGAGTTGATGAGACCGATCACTGTTTCTGGCCAATTATAAACATAATATGGGGTAAAATGTCAAACATAGTTAGCGACAGGGTCTCTGTGTCTTCAAATGCCATTTCAGGCCAGTTTAAAGCCAATGCAAAGTTGGCTAGCGTTAGCCAGTGAGTTAACGGTGCATAGTACAGGGAGAACCGGATCGATTGTTTGGCATGCCACGTGCTCAGCTTTCTTTTTGTTGTTTTCTTCCCTCTCCCTGTGGGTATTTCGCAATCCTTTAGCGCCGGCTACTTTTCTGTACCTACCACTGAGTCCAAGATTACCCGAACCCCAGCCTTACTCTAAAGCTAAACCAGTACGTTGAAAGGTGTAAATGGATTCGTCCTTTTCCGTGGGATTCGATTTTTTTACTTTACTGAGTCCTTTAGCAGGTGTAAACATACATGAAGACCGACTCGTAGTTGCGCACGACAAAAAGGTGACAAACACCCAGCTGCTCAACAAAGTAGACTTGCCTCGGCTTGCCAGTACACGGTGTCACTGAGTGCCAGTTCCTGAGATGGCACTCATTATCCCCGAGTTGTTATCTGTCTGAACTAAAAAGTACTCGTTTGTAAGTAAAGTTAGAGCTACAAAGTGTGCAGTGGTTGCCAAATAGTTGTACCTGTCAGTTTAATAAGCTTATGATGCCATGTGCCTCACAAGGATGACGTTGATTTTTAGAGAAATCCTTTGAATTGCGACGATATCCTGTGCTGATAAGCCAATAGCCATTTATTTTGTGTTAGCCGGCTCCTAATTGGAGTCAGCGACCTAAACTAGCTCGTTAATCTAACAACATAAAAATGTTGCTAATGTTAACATATATCTCTGAAAATTCTACAGCCCCAGAGAAAGAAATTGATGCAAAGTACCTGTGGGTAGCTAAGTACTTGTGCTTACTGTTTGAGCATATTATTGAGATCTGTGTAAAATCCAGTGCACTGTGATGTCCTAAAATGTTACTACCATTTTGTTTTCATTGCATACCTATTAGGCTGGGAAAAGGCTGTAGCGAATCATTATGATATCATTTTATGTCATTGGGACATGTCCTGCATACTGGCTCCACAGTACATTTTTAAGGGGCTAGGTGTACCTGGGCTCCAAGTGGCTGTGGGGGAGAATCTGGAGAAGGGGGCCTTGGGGTGGGAGATTTAGCAGATAATTAATACTAATCTGTCAAGTTTTCTGTTTGCAGGGATGCCATTGGCCCAGGCCATCTCCATTCTTCAGAAACACTGCCGCATCATCAAGAATGTCCAGGTTCTCTATAGTGAACAGGTGTGTGTGTGTGTGTGTGTGTGTGTGTGTGTTCATTTTTTTGTCCTGGCTGGTGACAGTCCAGTCCCTTGTCAGAGCTCACCCAGATCCCTGTTGTGATCATGGCATGGAAAGCCTAACATCAATACTTACCTAAAGTTAATATTATTGAATTTTTTGGGTACTGACATTCTTTCCCTGCTTTGTTCCATTTTTCTCAGACGCCCCTCAGCCATGACCTCATTCTCAGCCTGACTCAGGATGGAATTAAACTGCTGTTTGACGCTTGCAGCCAGAGATTGAAGGTGAGAGAGCGACTGATCCCATTGGGTGGGTGCCTGCGTAGTTCTTTTGTGAGAGTTGCTTCCTTGGTCTTAGTTGTATTGGCTGGGAAACTTCAAATGTCCTGTCTCTTAACTCTACTTCTCAACCATTCAACACTCTGGGACTTGAGGCATACAAACTCTGTTATATACTGAAGAGATGGAAGAGATGCATGTGTAAATGTTTAGATCCCTTGGTATGAGTTCAGTCTAAGGCCCTATTTCATGTCATTTGTTGTCATTGTGTGAAATATTTGTAATCTTTTCCCTGCAGAGCCTACATTTCTTCACATTCACTTGGCCTAGTTGGCAACCAGCATTTGAGATACTTAATATTTTATTGTCTGCAAACAGTAATTGAATTTTTCTCCTTTCACATGTAGGTAATTGAAGTGTATGACTTGAGCAAAGTGAAATTGAAATACTGGTGAGTCATTTTTCCTTATTTCCTCTTCACTTCCTCTTCATTACGGTTGCTGTAAGCGTTGATGTAGCGGCTGAGAGAGCCTGCAGGGCAGCCTCACTGTTCTGTCATGATGTGATTAATGGGAGACATTGCCATCAAAGCAGGCAGTTTAGATAGGACACTTAATCTGCATGAAAGATAATTGATTTTTTTTTCCCCCTGCCTTGATTTGGTTCGGTGTTTAACTCTGCACCTCCCGCTCCTCTATGATAATGAAGCGCTTTTATGAGTCTTGCTGATCACTCATAATTGGTGGTCTGGATCAGATATTTGTGGCTTTGTGATTGTTTGTCCCATTTCCTGTTGTGCTCTTAAATTAGTGTTACAAGTTAATTGTCAAAACTTTTGATAATCAAGACTCCATTAATAGTTGAGCAAATGTTTTTCCCCATACAAAATTAAGTTTTAAAACATGGAACCATTATTTTGTGTACCCTCATGGCTTTTTGGGATGGATGTAGTTTATAACATGATTAGTATAGTATGTAGCAAGTCGTAAACAACCTCACAACCATAGTTTAGATGAAACGGCAATAGAGGACTGATGGATGGAGGTAGTAAATAAGGATGCTAACTCAGACTTTTGTTCTTTTGCTTCTTGGACAAACAAGGGTTATAACTTAAACTCTCTCATGCACTTAAAACAAAAACCATTCTGTGACTAACAGATTACACTGGGAGGGAACAGACAAACATGATTCTAATATCAATATGATCACAGTAATTTTGACATCAGGCATTAGATTGTTATAGTGTTGCCATGTTTTAGGATTGTAATTTTTTTTTACATGTGTCTGTTGGACAGTGGAGTGCATTTCAACTCTCAGGCTATAGCCCCTACCATTGAACAGATTGACCAGTCGTTTGGAGCCACACACCCTGGAGGTAAGAAGGAACGCGGTCACTGGGAAACTTGATCATGTTTCATTGATCAGAGCCCACATCTTCAGCATCGACTAACATATAAACACTGTTTTATGTCTTCATACTCTCATTGATCGCAACATAAAAGCAATTTTATGTCTGATGTGTGCCATTGATTATGACGTAAAAGCACTTTCGTGTCTGTAATGTATATTTTGATTGATTTTTGCATGAACGTACACCATTTTGTTGCCACGGAAGTACACACATAGCGAACACATGTAAACTGCTCAGCCATTTTATTGATTTATTTGATTACCTCCGCTCTCTGTGGGCAAGCTATGCACCCTCCACACTGCCGTAAAATTGGATTTGTGTGTTTGGATCTGCATGCATGTGTGTGGGTCTTCTCTGTCTTGTCTGTGTTTAAGTAAATGTGTGGTCCACTGTGTATGTGTGTGTCTTCTGCAGTTTGTCACACTCCATTGTAGTGCTGTAAGGTATATGTTCTTTCTCTTTCCAGTGTGTAGTATGTATATGTGTGTATGCAGTGTATGCTGTCTTTTACAACCTCTCTGACTCATTCTCTTTACAGTATACAATGCTGCAGAGCAGCTTTTCCACCTGAACTTCCGGGGTCTGTCCTTCTCCTTCCAGCTGGACTCCTGGAGTGAAGCTCCAAAATATGAGGTGAGAGTGTGACCTGGCTGACCTGCTGCACCATACACACCCAGGTTAATTACTGTACCTGAGCTACCTGGCTTACCTACTGAAATTCTACCTGATGTTGCCTGGCCTACCTACTAGAACTGAGATACTTGGCATACCTACTGTACTTACGTATTTCATGCACCAGGCTACCTGGGCTAAACCTGACTACCTGAACTACCCTCCGGCGGTGCATTAGCTCCTTGTCATACATGAGCTACATTGCAGCCCTGTTCTCCTTCCTGTTTGTGGAAGAGCACATGGTCTCCCCAGGCCCATATCTGTCATGGCCTCCCTCTAGTCTCTCTGTTATGCAAAGAGACCCAGCTGGATGCTATACTCAGTGCTATGCCTGAAGGGCATATGTTTACACACTGCTAAATACAGCGTCCTGTCTGTCTCATTTCATAGTTTTTTTTTTTTTTTTTACCGTGTTTTGATACTTTGAGCTTTTAAGATCTGTGTGAAATTTCATTTGGATCAAACCTAATATTGTTTTTTTTTTAATATGTTTCTTAATGACTGGATCTGCCTGTCCTAATTTAGCTGCAAGTATTGCTTTGTGGTTTAAGTTTGTGTCTGTGTATGTGTGTGTCAGAACTGGGTCAAATAAGTATTCAAAATACTTTTTAGCATATGACTCTTCAGATGTTTGTGTAATGTGAAAATGTTTCCTTAGATCATGGAGGATATTCAACAAAGATTGATGTTGTTCTGAATATTAGTGAAAGTGGGCATTTTGTTGGTGTCTGAAGGGTTAAAGTAAAGCGCGCGTGTTCACATGTTCATGCACACATGCGCGTTCATGTGCAGATGTGTTACTCTGGCCCCAGTTGCTTGTGTTTGACAGCCTGATTTTGCCCATGCCATGGCCTCCCTGCAGATTCCCCATGGAGCAACAGTGAAGCGCATGTACATCTATACTGGGAACAGCCTGCAGGACACCAAGTAAGTGTGAGCAGGCGGGGTGTGGGGCCTGTTTGGGGTGGGAATCTGCTGGTGGTGGTGGTGATGGTGGTGGTGGCGGCAGCGTGTGTGTGTGCGTGTGTGTGTCGGAAGGGGGCTCACTGTGATTACAGCCCTGGGGAGGTCACTGGGAGGTGGGATATGTTCGACTGTAGCGCTGGCGGATGTGGGCTCTTAACTCCCGTGGCCACTGCGTGATGTCCACATGGCTCCCCGATGAGAGGAGCATCCTGATTGGCTGGCTCGCGGTGGGTCAGGGAGCAACGAGGGCGCGCGGCATGGTGCTGCCGAGGCTGTTTTCCCTTTTTTGTTTGTTTTATTGCTGAAGTTTTAAAAGCGTAAATCTCAGCCTCCCGCTTCCTTTGACGGCTTTAATGGTGGTGGGGTCTTACCACAGATCCTCTAGAGTTTAACCCAACCAGATGCATCTGCTCCATGTTCCATGCTCCAACTGTGACGGTTCTGTCACTGCTACTGTTGAGGGTGAAATTTCTCATTTAATGGCTCTTTTCATGAAGGAGTGTGACTAAGGATAGTACTGATTGCAGATTATATTCTCCTGGCACAGCTATTTATGAATTACTTCAAACTCCTTAGTATCCAGTAAGGCGTCTTAAACTCAAGTCCTTGCAGGCCACATTTTCTAATGGCTTTTGTGGCTTCTGTTCAGTCAATAGCTCAATTTAAGCTTTGGAAACATGGTGTGTGGTCTCTCTGTCAAATCACTGAAGTACTCCAAAAACCAGGGGACAAAGTGTCCCCAAAGACTTCAGTCTGAAACTTCTGTGCTAGATCAAGGAAGATAGAAGACGTATCTTAGGCTGACAATTTTTTTATGTTGAAAAATCTGTTTTTACTATTTGGGAAAGTAACATCATTCTTAATGCTCTTCAACAGCAATTTGTAACACCACACCCACATGTAGAGGAGAAATAATCAATTTGACGGACGTATCATTAACGCCAACGATGGCATTAAATTTTAATGATGGGTTGTGAGAGTTTTGACAGCTCTGAGTACTACGCCTGTGTTAAGGCTTTGGAAGATTGTCAGGTCATATTTCCAGCTTGGTTCTGTGCTTCTGTTTTATGGATTTGTGGCGAAAGACTAGAAGGTTTTTTTGCCTCTACAGTATATTCACTCTACAGTATATCAAAATGTTAAAAAAGTCCCTACAGAAGTATTTTAAAACTAAAGCTGTACAAAGACCTCTCTGTCCTTGGAACACTACTGTTTTCACAAGTGGGGTCCACTCTTGGGATTATGTTTTGGTAATATGAATGTGGGTCCTTGCATACACGTGTGAGTGTGAGTGTGTGATATAATGTGTGGGCCAGTGTGCATGTAGATTCATGTGTCCGTATATTCATGAGTTTGTTTGTGTGTGTGTGTGTGTGTGTGTGTGGGAGGTTAAATGAAAAGCACGTCTGAGATTGCCTGCATCACGGGGTGCTAGAGGCATTGTACAGCTCACAGCTGTGTGATTCCTCTCAGTAATGCAGCAACATGTTCTCGCCTGGACGGTAAACAGAAGAGGATAAATCCCGAAACAAATCCCGAACCCGTATCATGTTCAGTTTAGGGATAGAATTAGCTCAAGGAACAAAAAAACTTTCCGTGTGAACTATTGGGTTATTGCGCACGGGTAGTGTTTTTTTTTGGAAGTTCAGTTTTTTTCTTTTAGGTTCACTGATCTGCGAGTTGACCAGAGAGCATAATGAGACCCCAACCTCAGCGTAGGCCTCTGTGCTGCTCCTGCTTTGGGAAGGCTGTTCTGGGAGAGCTAAATCTTTTAAATACGCGGTCGAGGGTGACCGGTCTCTCACACTTGACCTCTCATACATGCATTTTAAAAATGAGGTATGACTGAACACGGGAGAGGTGACAGCAATTCATGAGCTCACTCCTACTGGGATATATGAATGAATGCATGAGGAGATGGATGAATGAATGCCTGAATTCTTGCAAGAAAAAATTAGGAAGGAGGGAAGAGTTTTGTTTTTTGTTTTTTTTTTTTGGGGCGGGGTGGAGGGAGAGTCATTTGGTTTTAGTGAACTTCAAGACTGCTGGCCTTAAGCTAAATTTGAGCTATTAAAATATCCGCTGGCACTCGGAAATGGAAGCAGCCATTTTGTCCTTGGCTTGTTTCTTGTTTCGTGTGTGGATCTTATTATAGTTTTGAGTTACTTTCCACAATATAAACCTCCATCTAGACAGCTCTTCTCTTAGATATGAGGGTGAAAGCTTTGAATATGTGTGTTCTTGTATTCTCATGTGTTTATGTGTGTGACAGTTATGTGTGTGTCTATGTGAGATTGTCTGTGTGTATGTAATACTGTGGCTATGCAAATTCATCTGTCTATAGTGTATACTTACTGAATATGTTGTGTGTTTTTTTCGTTGTGAATATGTTGGAGCACACGTGTGCATTTGCGTATGTGTGTGTGTTTGTGAATAGATGAGTTCTGGTAAAATCTGGACCTCTTACTCTTTCCTCCATTTCAGGGCTCCTGTGATGCCACTGGCCTGTTTCCTTGGAAATGTGTATGCTGAATGTGTGGATGTGTTGCGGGATGGGGCAGGGCCACTTGGACTGAGACTCCGCCTTCTCACTGCAGGTACCTCTCAGCTGCTGGTCATGTGATTTGTGAATGACCTTTCCAGACTCGCTGAAGTCTAAATTAGTCTGCATATAGTTGACAAAATTATTTGATTAATTCCAAATATACTTGACCTGTCAGATAGACACAAAAAACATATGTAGTACATAGTATGTTCTGCTGAAAGTATTTTAAAGTCAGTTCAGGTGCACTCTTTTTAGATAATTTATTCTGAATAGTGCCGGATGTCAACCTTCTCACTAAGCATGATAACAGCCAGCACATTTACAACACTTCAATAGCTATTGCCAACACAATTTCAACATTTTTATTTCTCTCAGTTCACAGACTTCAATCATCATTCATGAAACCTCTTGATACTTGGTAACAAGCTACAGTAACCTGCTATCAGTTGAGTTAGCTTAATGACAAGCTGGCAACTTCCTTTTCATTTTTCGTAGTTGAATAGTTGTTCAGTTTAGTTTTATGAATTTTTATTAAAAAAGCTTATGCTCAGTTTATCACCTAACAATCATCTTATACCATAACTGTTTTGGATAGTTAGTTAGCCATGTTGAATTTGTTACCGAATTTGATTGATTTGGTTCATGGACTTTTGACTCCATCTTTTATCTTTCATTCATTGGCTTTCTTAGAAGTGATCAAACTCAGTCCTGGGGGGTCCACTGTGTTTTTTGGTTTTTATTACAACTCATCTCTTCATCTGTTAAGATTGTTAAAAATGTACCGTAAACCTGTTTGGACTGAATCTTGCTATGGCATTGGATTAAATCTCCCATAAACAGTTAAGTGATGAATGATTTAGACCTGGTTTCCACACTTCCAGCGCAGGACCCCAACAATTTCACTTGTCAATAAAGTCTTTCAATAATAAGGGACACAGCTCGTTACAGTTCAGAGATTATTGTTGTCAGAAAGAAAACCTGCATGCACCGTGGGTTTGCAGGACTGAGTCTGAAAAACCCTGGGCTACCTAAATCGTGAATAAGTGCAATTGTGTGAACATTTGGAAATGGTTTGAAGATGACTTAAGCCTTGGTCACAAGCCTGTCTCAGAGTGCACTCACATCTGGCTTGATGACAGCGTTTCCATGGTTTTCTTACCACATGCATCTTTCACATGTTACCCTCATACCCCAATTTCCGGTGTAGCGACACAAAAAAATCTACTGTGCCTGTTTATACAGTATTGAGTGATAGAATGGAGGAGAACCTGACCTGACAAGTTGTGTTCTGTCAAGTTGCATCATATCTACTTATTTATTGCTTGCAATTGCTATGCACAGCAAGATATATTGCACCAGATTAAGTAATAAAGCTTATTTTGATGCATTGCAATGCAATCTAGAAATACAATGTATATATATATTCCATTCATACAAGTATACAACATATAATGCTATCATGTTATTTCAGATATGCCCTAGTGTAGATGTTGTAGTGTGTTATATTGTAATGAGTACTTTGAAGCATATCCCGCCAGTTTCATTTCACTGAGTAAATGCAGTGAAAACTACTTTCAGGTACACAGAAAAGTTTGCTCTATAGAAAGTTTAAGAACGATAGTCTGTACAGTCTTTGTAGTGGATAAGTTTTGGATTTGTTTTATCTCTGCCTCTGTTGTTTAAAGTGTTGAACAGAGGGACAAGATGGTCTGTGTTAGGAGGACTGTCCAAAAGGTGTACATGTTCAGAGTTTTAGAATCAAAAGCTTGGTGCACTGTGCTTTTAGTAACTGGCACAGCTGGAGCGCAGCTGTTTTTCTTTTGCTGTTGAGTAAATGGGCATATAAAGAGGGTTTTATGTAGACTGTTGTGCTTCACCCCTGTGCAGCCCCTTCTCTCTGCTCTTTACCATAGATCACCATAGGCTAGCCAATCCCATGAGAGTCTGTTTGCTGAAAAAAGCCCCCTTCAACCAATCGGCACTCAGGAATTGGGCAGCATAAATTCCATCAGCCAATCAGCTCCTAGGAGTGTGGCAGTGTAGCAGAGTGTAACGGCGGGTCAATGAGGCGTGGGGCTCGGCCCCCTTTTCCTCTTCCAGCTCAGACTGTTCCCAATAAAAGTCCCATCACGTGGTTTAAAAGGGAAAAGATTCATGACGCACCCACGTTTCTTCTTTCACGCCGAGTCGTGCTCCATCCCCCCCAGCTGAAACCTTAGAGTTGATGTACAGGTTTGAATTTGTAACCAGAGCTGTAGCTATATGTGTGGTTTTGTGGCTCAAAATGAATGGATTACATCGACTGAATCAAAATTTTATTTTCATATGAAATGCTTCTAAATGTAAGGGGCTGTCCCATCTATTTTTATTGTGTTTTCCCAAGTTTTGATCATTTGTGAATTTTTAAGAAATGCATTGCCTTGCTTTTGAAAATGGTTCTGAAGGAACCTGTCTGCCCTACATCAGTGGGCACTGCTTTGTAGGTAATATGTGTCTGTGTCTGTGTCTGTGTCTGTGTCTGTGTCTGTGTGTGTGTCTGTGTGTGTGTGTGTGTGTGTGTGTGTCTGTCTGTCTGTCTGTCTGTCTGTCTGTCTGTGTGTGTGTGTCTGTGTGTGTGTGTGTGTGTGTGTGTGTGTGTGTAAATCTGTGTGCGCGTTGGTGTGTGGTTGGCTGCAGGGTGTGGTCCAGGTGTGATGGCTGACGCTAAGGTTCGGGCATTGGAGAGGCACATCTACTTTGGAGACTCCTGTCAGGACGTGCTGAGCGCGCTCGGTTCACCTCACAAAGTCTTCTACAAGTCAGAGGACAAGGTACTCCCCATGCTGCCCCCACCTCTACCTTTCCCCATCTTACTCATCCATCCTTTTCAGCTTCCTTTCTCCTGCTCTTCTCCCTGTCACCCTTCTTTACCTCCCTTTCCTCTCCCCCTTTCTGTCTATCTGTCCGTCCATCCCTTTTTCTCTCTCTCCTTAGTGTGCCTTCTTCACCATCTGTCCTTGGCCTCCTTCCCATAGCCAATACTCAGCTTGTCTTGTCTGTGCCCTTCTCAGGTATATTATTTTTCATTATTTTTTCTGTTCTCCTCTCACAGATGAAGATCCACTCCCCCTCCCCTCATAAACAGGTCCCGTCCAAATGCAACGACTACTTCTTCAACTACTTCACACTGGGTGTGGTAGGTACTACTCTTTCCCTCCACGAAATGAGTAGTGTTAAAATATTGTTCCACAAAGGGCTGTAGAGACTGAACAGTGGTACAATGCTTGCCGTGAAACCCTGTGGGAAGCACAGCTATACATTTTAAAGCAAAAATGTATACCTACTCAATATTAATTCAGTATTCAGTGTAGGTATTAAGAGCAGCATGAATGCAGTATAATTTGTAGCATGTGATATAGTATAGTTTGGTGTAATATTTGCTCTATGTAAGATGAGCATTTCAATTTTGACTGAATCCTCAAAGGTGTTCTGTATGTAGCATTGTAGTATTGTTAAATTTGTATTACTAAAGTTACCATTTAAAAAAATAAGACAAAAAGTAAAAAAAAATGCCCCCCTCAAACCAGAGGAAAAAGTGTTAACCTCAGGTAGCCCCCCGGGTTCTTTTTCCAACCTATTGTGGGGTACAGGAAGTGGCACAGAGCACTCCAACGTCCAATTAATATTTGTCCTGACAGGTAGTGTTGACTTAGAAAGAACTAAGCTCCCCTTCATCCGCTGCTCCAGACTCCACTCTCCTGCCAGCTTTCTGTTGTTCTTAAACAAATCTGTTTGAATTTGATTCAGATTCAGTCCAACACAAAATGGCCTCCCAGTCATGGCAGACTTCAGGCCGTTGCTTTTTTTGAACGAGTGAAACAATTCTAAGCATTCTATTTATACAGTCTTTCTGTTAGCTGAAGGATGGGGGTGTAAGTGTCAGGAGGTCGAAAGGTTGTTGAGTCACCACCATTAATTAAATTTTCAGGCTTCCTCCCTCTCTAACTTTCTCTTTTTCTTTCTCTTCCTAACTCCCTGTTCCCTTACTCAGGACATATTGTTTGATGCCACTACACACCTGGTGAAGAAGTTTGTCCTTCACACCAACTATCCTGGTCATTACAATTTCAACATGTAAGCATGCTGGGTTATTTTCTTTAGCATGTATCCATAAAGAGGTGATTGTGCTCATGACATTACAGCCTGAAGAAGAAATGCCCATAGATCTAAGCTCTCATAATGTGTGTAATGTCAGTGATACAGAGGACCTTGTCACAGTTTTGTGTAATTGTACATGAAGAAACTCAGTGCTGTGGTAGCAAAAGGCCCCCTCTCTATTCCTGGTTAGGTTAACAAAAGTTGTTCACTGTTCATCAAGTGTGAATATTTTAACTGTTACCTCTCTCTCTCCACAGATATCATCGGTGTGATTTCAAGATCCCACTCGTTATTAAGAAAAGTGAGTGTCTCCAAACACAGAATTACCGTTACCTACATATCTGTGTGACCTTCAGCTGAACAGCAGCAGTACTGCATCAGAGTTAGGCAGCTGAGATGCTGAATTTGTAGTTGGAAGGATTAAGATCCAAATCTCAGATAGGACCCTTCTGCTCAACCCTTGAGCAAGGTACTTATTTTACTTCTGCAAACTGTTCAGCACTATGAATAGATAATGTGCCACCAACACACAATGTTCCCTGGGTTAAAAAAAACATGCTGGGCTGGAATCATTTCACAATTGACTTTGAGAAACCTTTAGCATTTAACCCCCCCCCGAATAAGACCATCCACTAAGCCAACAGATATTGATTGTTCTTGTAATCAATATCTTATACTCCACTGCTTGTAATTAGCTTGTAAAATATATTGCATTTTCCATTGCAGTAAAGGTGAACTAAATAGGAATTTGTATTGAACATTTTTATAGTGATTGTCTATCCTGTTTGATATTTGCCACAGATTCTGTAGACTAGCCTGGTGGTCAGCTGCTATTCTGTCTCATACGCTATGCTGAGTTTAAATTGCATCATTGTAGCACCAGCTCAGACAATGCAGGTGTCTGACTTGAACTCTTCATTCGCAAGCTGGTCAGCACAGATTTGTGAGATGGTCAGTGACACAAACCTCCCAATTCCAATCTTCGAGGAGATGTTTTTTTTTTCACCAAATTGTCGCCTGATAGGGTGAGGGGGCAGTGATGGAGATGACAGGAAAAAGCATGAAAAACTGGGCTAGGGTATCGTAGATTCTGAGTATCATGTAGTGTTCACCAGGAATACAGACAGAAGGTGGCAGATGGTAACAGGTGTTTCTGGTCTGCTGTTAAAGTTTATGAATATTCATGAAGAAGCATGCCCAATGGCAGAACATCCAGTGCCTTGACCTTGGTTATATCCCTTCATGAATATTTATCAGATATATGTATCAAATTAAAACATTCAAGCTTCAGTGGGAGAGACAGAACTGTACATCATAAAAAATGGAGCTGACCAGGTTGGTGGTCCATAATGTATGATCTGTATAGTCTAGCTCTTCACTGTCTCCCATTTGTTTTCTGGAAGGTGGAGATGTTCAGGGCGGGGACTGCATTCTGACATCCTACAGCAAGGTGAGATCCACTTCCCTCTGCAGAATTTTTAGTAAGCATTTACATAGGGTTATTGATCATTTGAGGTGAGGTGCCGCATTGTAAGCATGAACGTGTTTTTTTGTTTTGTTTTTTTTTTGGACTTAACGAGTCTGTTGTAAACCTGTTTTTCATTGAGTTATAGAGAGTGTTACTGAGGTGTCATTTTATGCCCATAGCCAAGGTTTTGGAATGGACCCAGATGTTAGCAGACCTGTAAATGTTCGTACACGATACTAAACAGACTCGTAATTAATAAGGCTCGGATCCAATCAGGTGTAAGGCCAGTCACATCTACATCTGTCCAATTCCAGTCTCTTTTGACAGACCCAGGACAAGAAAGGACCCATAGCAATTAAATTAGACCCAGCTGAGGTCCTGGGGGTCGTCCTGATCCGGGTCGGAGGCCTCTGGTTTTCAGGGGTCGAGTAGACCCAAATACCGTCACGACCACAATAGTGAACATGACCAATATTCTTGCTGACTGTGACCTATGACCTCTTTGTGTTCCAGTGGGATCAGATTCAGGAGCTCCTGGGGCACCCAGTGGAAAAGCCGGTTGTACTTCACAGGTAAGAGTCCCTCTGAGGCTCATTCACCCTGTCACAGTGGCGTTGCTGCGGTCGTATAAGAGTAAAACTTCAGCTTCTTTAATGATTTGTCTGGCAGACATTAACCTATTCCTGTTTTACTCAGGTCATCGTCTGCTAACAACACAAATCCGTTTGGCTCGACTTTTTGCTTTGGGCTCCAGAGGATGATATTCGAGGTGAGGCTCACTAAGTGTCATGCCACTATGAGGGTGTGGGTTCAGTCCTGGTTAGGGGTAAAACAAATAATATGTTTTATGTATGTAAAACAAAGGCTAATGTTTATATTTTTCTTGGCACTGGGCATTAAACTGGGAAACTCTTGACGATGGCTCTTTGATGGTCTTAAGTCTAAGGCTACAGGGTGGAGACCAGTAATGGAGGAGTGAGGTTTCAGTGAACTGTACAGGAAAGGAGTTAGCATTTAATATCAGTGGTTCAATTATATTGACCAATCACCACTTTGGCTGTGAAAAACCATTTTTGATTGGCTCAGACATGTCAATGATTCACAGCTGAGTGTAGCTCCATCCTACGGGGGTCCATGAAACCTCATTTCATCCATGACTAAGCAGAGACCCATTTACAGCAATGCTGATGTAATATATCCAGCTACATACATGGGAAATATTTAACATATGTACCATATTCTTAATTCAGATAAAGATCTATGATAATGCAGTTTTAATTGACTTGCTGATGTTGCTAAATGGTGTAGTGTTTGTGTAGTGACGTTGAACTGTCCCCGTCTGTGCTTTCACAGGTGATGCAGAACAACCACATCGCATCAGTCACCTTATACGGTGTGCCCAGGCCCAGTGGCAACGCCTAAGCCGAGCCCCCCGCCCACTGAGCCACGCCTCACTGCCTTCCTTCTGCCAGGCCCCGCCCTCGCCCCGCCCTGCCCTGCCCCAACACTACAGAGTTCCGACAGTACCGTACAGTGCAGCGTGCCTTGATTCGACACCACTATTGCGCCAGAGAATTCTAGAGGTTAATCTGGATGGATGGCCCCTTAGTGAGGGCCACTCGTTTAGGGGCTTGTGGGAGCAATCTTGTACCCCCACTGCCTGCCCCTCCCCACACCGCTGGCTCTTCCTACCTAAAATCCTTCCTCTGCCCATGTCTCCAGCAGTCAACCTGGTGTCCATTCACACACACACAAGCGCGCACGCAAGTACACAACACACACATACAAACACATGGGCACGTAGCATGAATTGTTAACATGCGACTGTTGTTGGTCACAGGATACTCTCACACACACTCTCATGCTTAGTCACGTATGACTAGCGGGGACACAAAGGGTGCATAATGCGTACTTGTAGTATGGTAAAGTTACACGCTGTTGCTAACACCCCCCCACACATAAAGACACACACCGTCACACCACCCCCACAGTGTGAGTCCTTCCTTAAGTGTGAGCGAAACCGAGGTGGTACCTGCATGCTACACACTGGTTGACTACGCACGGGATTCTCACTCACATACTTGCATCAGCAAACACACACACACAGCACATGCACGCATGCATGCAGAAAGTTTTACTCGTTTTTCTCAAGGAGAGTGGTGAAAGATTAAAAGCACAAGCTGCTCTGGCCTCAGTCAAATGACGGAGTGTGGCTCTGTCCCCTCTTACACATGCACACACTCACACTCAACACTTGCATATGCATACACGCATGGACATGCCCACATACCTACACACACAGTGGCTGGGTCCACAAGGGTACAGAGTCACAAACTTCATCTCCCATAAGGCTGTGCAGCACTGGCTTCTTAACTGTAGCATGAGTATTTGTTTTTGTTTTTTTTTAAGGAAAGATAAAAACATTTGGTTTTAACATTTGCACTAAAAATACACCTTATTTACTTGACAATTGTCTTACATCCACTGAGGAGTCTGTGTACTGTTTCTGTGGGAGAGAAGGGGTGTTAAAGGTGAACCATCGAAACACACCTCCTGAAAAGTGATATCTCTCTCCTACCCGCCCGTCTTTCCCTCTGTCCCCTCCCTCTCATTGCCACGACCACCTCCACTCTCGCTTTTTCCATTTCCTCCTTTTTTATTTTTCGTTCAGTTCTTTTTTTATGCCAAAATTTCAGCCAAAGAACCATCATTCTCATCAGTCGTATCATCTTTACTATTTTAAGGATTTGCTTTCTTTTTTTTGTTTTCTACTTTAAATCGTCCACTTGACTGGAGTATCTGGAGTATCATAGACATTCCCAGGCTTTTTGTTGTCTAAATTAGACAGCTTTTGTATCATCCCTCTCCCTCCTCTGCAAAGAATAACCATAATCTTAACTCTGTTAATATCTATTATTCATTTTAAATGATATTAATTCATGCTTTTAAAGAAACGAATGAAATTAAGCATTGGGCTTGATCTGTTTTTACATTATCGAGACTCTTTTGATCTGATCTGTCACAGGTTTGGTGTGGCGCTGTGCCCAGTCGCCACACGGTTGTTTCTCAGAGTGTGTACAGTTTTTTTGTAAATACAGCGTTGTTTTCCCTTCCTTTTTTGTCATTTCTAAAACAAAACAGCTGTACGATGTAAGCCTGTTTTCATCTGGACCTGAAGAAAACTCTGGGGAAAAAAAAGTCCCATCTCTTGAAGGCAGCTTTGTCTGAGCTCCCTCGCGTCTGCAGCAAGGTGTGAAATGTGCCCTGGTCCTCCAGGAGGGCCACTGTACCACTGGGCTTCTCAGCTTTATATGAGATTGGGGGGAAGAGGGCGGAATAAACCATCCTGCAGACTTTTCCCATCTGCTATAAAACCTCCTCTATGCTGCTTTTGGGTTCTATAGAGAGACGAAAAGGTTCAGCCATGATGGTTGGTGGAACTGTATAGGTGGGTTTGAGTGCCGAAGTGGACAAGAAGAACCTGCAGATAAGAGTACTCCGGCCCTCCACAACCAGGTGAGAATTTAATTTCCCTGCTGACACTGTGCCCTGTCAGGTGTGGAGTTGAGAAGCCCTGCAGACACGGTGGCCCTTCAGGACCGGGGTTTAAGTAGCCCTGCTACAAGTCCTGCTACCAGAACTGTAGTACATGGGTTTGTGGTACAGAAAAGAGTGTGGTACAGTTGACATGTATACTGACATAGGTCACCTGGGTGTTTTCCCCACTCTGTCTGGCCCTCCCAGTCATCTTCAGGCCAGCCTTCATCTTGCTTCTGCATTGCAGTTTGTGAATAATATGGGCTTACCTGGACGTTGTTGTTAGCTGTTACATTTTTATTGTTTTATGGGTGTAATGGAAGCCTGTGCCGTTGTTTTTTCCTTGTATCGGTTGCTTGCTGCAAGTGTTTAAAAGAAAATGCGAAACTTTGTGCCTCTGAAACTCCTGCCGAGTCCGCTTCCTCCCTTGAACTGAAACCGTATTGTGTGGTGATCAGTATGGAAATGGCAGCACGCCAGGCCACTGACAGCTATGTTAAATGCTCCAACAGCCCCACCAAGGAAATAAAACAGACAGTAAAGGTCACCAACAGATCATGGAGGGCAGCCGTTTTGGGCCTCAGCAGGTTTTAAGTTCCAAAGCTCTGTTCCATTGTTCTGATACAGAAAGCTGCACCTATACAATGCCAATTCAGATTCTGAAAATGACATGCTTATGCTTTTTTTTTTAAACTGAGAACCTAATTTTGGATACAGTCTAAATCACTAATTACTAATCAAAAAAATTCTTGCCTGAAAGCCAGTGGGACTGAGACTGCCCTGCCCACCGGTTGGTCCTCCATGATGTGACATCAGGAAACTGTATGGCCGGTCTCCATGGCGGTGACCCGTACTCAGCTAACATGCAGCATTCTCACAACTTGCTGTGATGAAGCAGCAGCATCATTGATAGAACACTGCTTGTTTTTTACTGTGCACGTGGTCCTTACCCAAAGCAGCCTGTCTGTGTTTATCGTAACGAAGTGTCAGAACGATCAAATAATAAACATTATGCAGGTGATTGTTGTTTTTTTTTTGGTAGTTTTTTTGTTGCCTTTTTTAAAGAAAGCTAGGAGCAAACGAATGCTTAATTTTGATCAGGTCAGTTTGTGGCTGTTTTTATTTCTCTGGATTTGGCTGTCTTGCATTGGAATGAAAGTTGCCCTGAAGATTGTAATTAGACAGGCAACTGAAATTGTATAATCCAGAATTATGTTCTTATTGATGCTATGTATTCTCTCTGTATTGTATGCATTCCCTGCCACCCTAACTACCCAGCCCCTTCCCAAAAAAACTGAGAAAAAAAACAAAACAAAAAAAAATTGTGGGTTCAGTACATTTTACCCATTTCAGGAAATGGGCTGATCCTTAATTAAAATTGTCAATCAAATTCAGTGGAATGTGGTGTCTTGTATTTTGGACAACTTCATGATTTGTGTAACAGAAACCATTGAAGCTCTTTCATGCAAGAACACTGTGTTCCCTTTTTTTTTCCAACACGAAGCATATCCTAAAGCAATAAATGCAGATGTTATTAATCCCAGTAGTTTGTCATTGGCTGATTGGATGTTCTTGCCTCATAATGCAAGAACGTGAGGATGCTGTGAGAACTTCCTAATGGCATTAATTGAAGCACAATCTGCCTTGTGAATATAGTATCACTACATGTGGAATTGATATAAAGCATACATACTTGTTAACATCCTGAGAATCCTGTTGGTCAACAAAACAAAACGGTGGTACAGTAGAACCTCAGAGATGGCACAAGCTCAGAATAAAGTCTTTCAGAGATCTAAATTGTGCTTTACTCTGAAAGTGATATCGAAATACACCAATGTAAAGAATCTGAATCTTTTATTGATGGGAATCATTGCTTACATAGTTGTCACCATTTTAACAGGCTACACCCGTTTTAAAACTACAAAGCTTTGTTTAAATTATCCAGGAATCAAACCAGCCGGAGGATGTCTTGTCAACAAATGTAGGCACACACCTGTAAATACAACTGTGCACCTGTAGTTGACCTGCAGAAAAAAGTGCTGCCTTGTACTCTGAGAATTAAAGGTAAAAATGCCTAAAAGAAATTGTGTGTATACTCAGAGAAACTGAAAGCTGTTTACCAAGAACAATGCAAGATTGAAGGATACAGGCCTGACTGAGCATACAGCTAGCAAGAGATGGTTCTTGTGGTGTCATGAAGTAAGCACACAGGTGACTGAGCTCAGCTCTTGAGAGGCTTCTAACTCCATTAATAAATAACTGCATCAACTGATGTCTCAAAAGACTCATACTTTATTGTACAGGTGTAGGTATACTTTTTTGCAACAGTAATAAGCTGATGAGCCGGATATTTGCAGTTTATTCTTGTGGCTAACTAGCTTATTTTCTTCCCAGTTATGTTTAGCTATTTTACCATCATGCTAGCCACCCAATAATTTAATAAGACGTGTTTGTACAGAGAACAACACGTAAGATGCTCCATTGTAAGAGACCTATAAATAATGGAAAATTATTTTTTTTAACTCCGTACAACCACCACTTGTAATAGACTATCTTGTGGCTAGCTGGCCTGCTTGTTAAATTAGCATTTATAGCATTCTTACAGTATTTTATTTTTATTTAATTTTTTTTTTTTTTTTGCTTTAATGCTAATTATACTTTTTGCATCAGAGTTTAGAAATTAAAAAAGCTATAATTAGAATGCTGCTTCCAGCTTTTTAACATGTTGGTTGATGGGTGTATCCGTATAACTGAGTTCCTTAACTCTGAGGTTCTACTGTAGTAGTTGTTGTAGTAATAATAATAAAATAGGAATGATAATGATAATAAATTAGATAAAATAAATATTAAAGAAAATCAGAACTAAGGAATGTTTCCATTGTTTTTTTTTCTTTTCTGAGAGTTGTTTAAAAATGCATGCACATGGTTTCCATAATGAACAATTTCAGTGTTTGCGCTTTTTTTGATTGTTTCTTTGATACTCTAAAGGAATCTACCTACAGTAGGTGGTGTAGAAAGGTCAAAGGTACATGTACCTTGTTAAAAATTCTAACAGCAGATTTTCTTTCATAAGAATCTAAAAAAAAAAACAAAAATTAAACGCACACCAGTTTGGTTTGTTCAGGTGAAAATCCAGCAGTCCCTTATTCCTTGGTGATTGTCTTCTACAGTGTTTCTCATTTTATTTTATAAACTAATTCCTAACAAAGTCAACAGCTGGAGTCTGTGCATTGCACACAACATTCACAAATATAAGAACCTGATGATACCCAAGTCGTCCGGTGCCATGAAAATGTTTCCATGGAACGCATCACAGTTTTATGGGATCCCATGGCAACATCCCGCCACGAACGCACCACCTTTTGCTTCACCGCCTCCTTCCTTTTAGATGTCTGCAAAATATTTTTTACAGAGGGGTAGATGTGTCAGTCGATTGTAGGACAGTGTGTGTAACCGCTACCTGAATTCAAAAAAACATTTTCAAAATGGCGAATTACATCTTTGATCTGTTACAGTTCAAGAATGGCTCAAATTGTGCGGCCTCACCAAAGTGGTGTTTATCGAAAACTGCTCACTCACTGTTTTTGCAGGATTATCTTCCCTGATTAGTGCATTTACTCCATCAGTATTCCAGTGTCTGTAACCCTCTCCCCACCAAGTAAATTACAATTATTTCTGGCAAAAACTGTTCCACATCAGTGAAATTTCATTCCAGGGAGGAGACACGAGTCAGCTATCATGCATCTGAGAAAATAAAGGGTGCTGGGGGAGCAGTTTTTCAGCAGACAGTCAATCACTGCTTGTTTGCTCAATTTTTCAACCCTTTTTCAAATTGGGCCTCATATATGCAACAACTTAAGTGGTCATGCTGAATACAAGTAAAGACATCATTCTTTAATGAAGAGCACATACATATAGAAGTCAATAAATAATCATATTTCAAAACCAAAACAGAAAGAGAACCATATTGATGAGACCGCAAACTCATTAAAACTCTTAAATTCGCTACCTCATTAAGTGCCTTTCTATTCGTGGTTGGCGGTTAAGATAAAAAAAATGCTGTAACACAAACTGGCCCTCAATCACTATATGGATCTACCCCACTGTTTCTTTGGCTCCTCTGTGTTTTTTCAGTGCCTCACAAACACATCAACTCCATAGTCCGCCTCCACTTCCACTGCCTGCGGAGCCCGTGGTGTGACCGGCAGCGATTTAGGTGTGGCACTGAGCTTTCCTCTCCACTTGAAGTCCGACGAGGTTGGGGAAACCCGGGTATGACAGGTCAGTTGGGGGTCGTGCAGGAGGTTCCACATGAGCCAGATCTGGGGGACGGTCAGGCTGTGGACCACCATCAGCTCCCGGTAAAAGCAAGGGTCAAAGACCTGCAGGTTAGGCGCGGCCGAGGGCTTGACAATGCCGAAGGTCCGGAAGCCCTCATGGCGAGACGGCTCGAGGCCGATCCGCAGCAGGCACATTCCCAGGAAGACGTCGTCGATGGGGAAGATCTCCACCTCCTGACAGGCCCTGTGCAGCCGACGTGCGGTGAAGCCCGACATGACAAATCCGCCGCCGCCTGCGTACGACGGGTAGATGCCCTGCCCGTACACAATCTCAGGGACAAAGTATTTGCTGCTGCGTCTTCGGATGGGCCGGGCGTGGAAGATGATGTCCCCCACGAAGAGGTCGCCGTTGGCATCCTGGTCACGCAGCATCTCTAGGATGTTGTCAATGTTGACGTAGACGTCCGCGTCACCTTTGAAGATGAACTTGACATCGGGGCAGGTGGTGTTCACCCATTTGAGGAAGTGGGTCTCCTTCAGGGTGAGGTTGAAGAAGGTGTCGTCGAAATCCCACAGGAGGATGTCCCGGAAGGTGCGGCTCTCATAGGCCAGAAGCCGGTCCCACAAAGGGAGTGAACTCTTGTTCTGGGGCACGCCCAGCAGGAAGACTGTCTCTACCTGCACCCCATTCTCAAACACACCCTCCCGGCCCCAGGTGCGTCGGACCACCTGCCGTTTGTGGAAGTCAGCCGCTACTGACTTTATGGCAATAAGCAGGTAGGGGGGCTCTCCAGTTCTCTCTGTGCATTTATTTGGCTGATCTATCAGCTGTTTAAAGTCACGGTTATCTTTGTTCAACAAGTACTCCTCAAAGTTGAAGGGTGGGCGGGTCACCATGGGTGCAGGTGGCTGCTGGGCCTTCTGAGCACCCTTGCCCTTTTGTTGGCCCTGACCCTGGCCCTGGGGCTTGCGCTGGGGTTGGGGTTTAGCTTGGGGCTTAGACTGCGCTTGGGGCTTAGGCTGAGGTTTAAGCGGGGCTCTAGGTTGGGCTTTGGGCTGGGCTTTGGCCTGCAAGCGGGCCTGAGAATTAGACTGGAAGTGAAACTGGAACAGAGGTTGTTGGGTGGGCCTCTCTGGAGGCTGGGTCGGGGCTGCTCTGACCTCCTGGCTCTCAGTCACCGCCCCCAGAAGAGCCCGAGAGCTGGTGGCCCTCTCCTCGAGCCGCCAGGCCTCCCAGCCAGGTGTGAGGGCATGGTGGGCGTACAGGAGAAGGCACAGCAGAACCAGCAGGATAAAGGTGCACAGTAGGTCCCCCTTGGGGTGGAACCTCCTCATGATGGCTGGGTGAAATTTATTTCTCTCTTTAGTATCCCCTTTTTTGTACACACAACTATTCTTCTCCCAAGCAAGGTTTATCCAATTGAATTGGTTTCTCTTATATTTTTTGCATTCCTTTAACGTAACCCCAGGAAGCACTTCAGTTCTGTGTGTTGTCCCCTACATTTAGTGATCCCCATGTCTCTCCTTGCCCATTCCATTGGCGGCAGACTGTCTTCCCATTTGCTTGTGCCAGGTCGTTGCTGGCGGACCGGATTTGGGGAACAGGGCCTCCCCCCGCCCCCTTAGAGCATGCTGTCAGTCCTCCCTCCTGTGCACGGCTGGCAGCCTGGGGTTAGCCTGGAAACAAAGGCAAATGAGTTACAGCTCAGTAAAGAGGAGAGGTCACCGCTCAATACCACCACACCAGTCTCAGAAGAATCGAACAGACAGAGGAGGCCAAGGGCTCTCCTCATCATTCACTCTACTCATCCAAAGATAAGGTCTTTTATCTGATGTAAACTGGGAGAGCCAGGGAAGGAAAAAAAATGAAACGGTAGGCTACATTTTTAACATAACTTCATAGCAGGGAAGAAAAACACGGAGAACACATTACAGCCAGCTCTCAGGGAGGAAGACAACAGAATTTGTCTGTTGTCTTCCTCCCTATTCCCAGATATCTGTGGATACTATAGATGCATAAGCTGATTCATTTGATGTTTCAAAGCTCACACAATTAAGTATTTAGATACTGAAACAGAACTGTAAGTAGCATTTATTTATTTCCAAGTACTATACTAATTTCACTGTAAATAACTAGCTACTGTAACTAACACTGTAAATCTCTTTGTAAATAACAACTGCAAAGCAACACATCAGTATTTAAGAAGTGAACTTCAGGCTGTAAAAGTCATAGGGTAATCAGATGACCTTGATTGCAAAAGTTGTTATATCACGTTTTGGTAAACTAAGATCGCACCAGAAACACCATCTCAAATGTGGTCAGCACTCGTGAATGCAATACTTCAGATCATAAAACGCACCCAAGCTGAACCACAAAGTTTGGCGATTGCAAAGGAAGTTGTTGGTCAGGAGGCGTGGGGCTAAGCTGGCCCAAGTAAAAGCAGCTGTGTGATCTCTCTGATAAGCTTGCGTAAACTTTTTGACCATTCCCACTGCACAGGCTAAAGATGTGAAAGGCATGTTTGAACATATTGACCTACCACCATTTATCATTTTCTACAAACACAAGAAAGCAGATGAGAATGCAGCTGATGGTGCTCCAGATGAAGATGACTGAGACAGGGTCTGGAACGGGGAAATCCTGTGTGGAACCTTACATGTGTGACTCATTACAGCCCTGATATCCTCCACATGCTCACTACTTAGATAATTCCAAAACATTACGGCTTGTTTTGAAGGAGATGTACCTGACTAAGCATCTCATTATTGAGCTTTTGGTAATACTTTCATACTCTTTGTACGGCTTAAATAAAAGGCTTAGGTTGTGAATTAGATTTTGGCGTATTCATTTTTATGTGCTTGCATTAACGTGTTCATTTTAGCACCGTCTGAATTTGGTTAATATGCATTCAAATTCAGGATAGGCATGAAAGAACAACAAGGCCTTCAGTTAGGTTATGGTTTTTCATTATAACGTTTTACTTTTAATGGAACAGTAAAAAAATATGTACTGCCACGTTTGGTTCAGCTGGGGCTTAAAATTATGTGAATATATAAGGAACAATCTAAAATATACTGATCCTTTTCATTACCAACACAGTGTGGCCAAGCCTGCAGAGATTCTTATAATAATTAACCAGATTTCCATTGAAAATATCAAGCTTAGCCTCAAAATAAATTGTGAGGGATAACAAAAAACCCTAACAAACCGTTTTGTGCAACTCTACTTTTGCTGAAAGATGTTTACAAATATAAGTACAGTGCTTTCGTTTTTTACGCGAACTTAAAATAACCGACTTGGCTTTAACGCCCCTTGAAACACGATTCAAAAATCGCGCTTTAGGCAACATTATGCACTTTAATGCGAGTGGTATTTTTAAAATAATATTATTTAATATTAATATTTAATAATATTTGAATTGTCAAAGGAAATTACGAGTTTTATTTAAAGTAGTGTACTGCATTTATTTAGCAGAAATGTAATTATATACCGTACCATTAGAATTATCCGATATCCCCTTTACCAATTATATCCACTCTCCAATATCCACTCTCTCTCTCTCATAGATTCCCACTAGTACTTGCTATCGACTGACTTACTCAGAAAATTTTACGAATTTTCTGAGTAAGTTAGTCAATATTACGCGACTGCGGAACGCATCTCGAGCATTTCCATTAAATGGGGATATTAGACTTGAATTAAGCGATTTTGCTTTACGCGAGTTTTTTCAGGACCACATGTTCGAGTAAAATGCGAATGCACTGTATTACAAACTAGGCATGAGAAAGTTTTGTGTACACTAAAGAGTAACTCTTACCATCAAGCAAAACATAAATGGATCCATTAATGTTATAAACATGCAGCCATCATAAAATAAAAATGATGTGTTTACAAGCCGATGTTCCCAGCAATGATGTACAATCTCAGTGATCTAAACCCCTTGGAACCTAGGGTACTTTCTACTAAGTAAATTTACATTTAACCTGACTTGAAGTCAAAATAATTGAAAGTGTTTTAGCGCTTTGACTGAAACCATTACTTGCTTAATTGTCACATCATTACTGTCAACTAACGCAGACACAAGCCCTGAATAATTAAGCTGATAACTGAAAAAAGCAGGGCTAATATTGGTCTCTCGCTCTCAAAAACAGAAACGTTACAAACCCGACATGAAATTTAAAAGGGAAATAACACATGTGGCCTGTAATTCAGAGAAACGGAATGGCATTACCCAAGAAAAATGTTAGACAGAGGGATGAAAGTCTGAGGTAGCCGAGCAGGAAGCTTCTGCAGTATTACATAATGTATTAAAAATGTGTGTTTCACTGCAGTCTGCAGTACGTTGGTACTGTTATTCTTCATTGATAAAGCTAAATGTGATTACAGAATACGCTTGTTTCTTAGAAAAATAAGTAAATGAGTTTGCACAATGTCGGTTTCTGACCTCTTTTTTAAGATGATAAACATGCCTACATGCTCAAGGCTCAGACGACAGCGCAGTCAGTTTACTAATCTGAGTAACTGCTGAGACTCTCCGATGGGACGAACGTATCTGGCACACTCATGTCAGCCGCAGTAACATGCATTTCACTTCATATTCCGTCAGTTTGTCAAAATGGTTCCAAGTGGCACTCTATTTGCACAACTTTTCGGTTTGGTACATTGAGTAGGTTTCTTTTTGTATCATAAATTATAACCAATGAATGAAAACTAATAATAAATAATATTGAACACAGAATAATATTCAACGTGTACTTCAACCTGAATGCGTGTACTTGCCCTCAAAGATAATTCTCACTGTGAAAAACAAAACTGTAACTGTGAACTGTAAAAGCAATGATTCCTCTTATTGCTGTGGCTACTTGGCTAGCGTCTGGGGCTGTTCATTCTTTTTCTCTCCCTTCTTCTCCAGCCAAACTCATCCCACCATCTCCTGACTCATGAGGACGAAGCCATGACACGATTCCTCCGATTCACATGATGTGTTTGCTTCTTTTTACTCTGCAGAGGCATCATCAATCACACACTATATATGTCATCGGAGAGTGACAAAGTCAGCATACACTCGATTCGTGCATCTACCAGGTACTCTGCCGACTGGTGAGACTAACAAAGTTAACCCTCATCCTCCCACAACAAAGTTAGGCCAAATGTGGCCTTGCTAATGTAGACCTCTGGCCATAGACATTAATGGTATGGCCGGGACTTGAATCCCCAGTCACAGGGCTTCCATCTGCTTCCCACGTGAACAAATTCTGCATGTGCCTCCCAGAGGCCCATGAGTCTGTTCACTTCTTAACGGACTGGCATCACAAACTAAATAGGGAAGCTATATATGTTTTTACTCATTTCTCAGACTATTATTTTCTTGCTTGCTAATCAAGGAAAGCTAAGAGAAATGGGAGAAATCAATCAGGTTTTTATTTCTACCTACATCACTTCTGTGCAATGAATTGCTACTTGTATACACTCTAAGTGTACTCCTGGGCAAGACATGTCACCCAAATGTCTGCTACAGGAGTCAAGCCCCTATCCTTAGTGCTCTGCCTCTAAGCAGAATGCAACTGGTGTATGAAGGTTGGGGCTGAGCTATGGGAGGTTAGTGAAATCGGACACCTTACTAAGAGGTCCCAAATTTCAATGTCCCATGAGGCCCTGCTCTTAAAACATTAAGCAAGGAAATGTAGTTATAATGATTTAGGTTAAGGCAAGAAGCCTGCATCCTTAACTTAAAAAAACAAAAAAACAATGCTTTGTTTCTTACCTATCAGCACAACACTCAACCTCTTCATACACTTCAGGCACACCATTGCACCTCTGTGCTGGGTGCAATTTTGTGCTTTATAAACAGTGGAAAATTTTGAGGGACTCTCATGGTTGAACAAATTCTCATTTTATGTACAAACATTTAATTGTACTAAACAATATGCTTGTATTCATAATATGGTTCAACAGTTGAGCTCTTTTCTGCTTTATGCTTGAGCAAAGAGCCTTGCTACAATTACATACTCCCAAATGAACAGAAGGCAGGACTGGGAGGTGGCTTCCTCAAGTCCAAGGGGAGCATGAAAGCTGGAAGTTTCCAGCATTGCAAGATTGCAGCGTCATTATGCTCCTGGGCCAGCTACAGTACGTCCACTACCTTTTTTCACATTTATTGCACATCAAATATTGA
Source organism: Albula goreensis (assembly GCA_022829145.1). NCBI lineage: Eukaryota > Metazoa > Chordata > Actinopteri > Albuliformes > Albulidae > Albula > Albula goreensis. Next base: position 26,047,272 of record CM040755.1, read on the forward strand.
ATACCGTCGTTGTGTTAGGAACGAGGCTTCCTGTTTGTCATACACTCTAATGCAGCAAGCACCTGGACTGCAAAAATCTAGACACTTAGGGGATTATTCAGTCTCATTTTCAGTTACCATCTGAGTAAAAAAATCTAACAAAACCAGTATTTCTACACAAATTGAATAACTGAAAAAAACCTGCAACTGAGAAACAGTGCCTGGTACACCAACTGCAAAGACTAAAAACATACAGTCAGCCAATTCTCTGGCTACAGCTGAGTTCTGCATCATATGAGTGCACTTTAATACATTTTATTCAGTGTGCACATACAATAAAGCTGAATAGATCGAATACACATACAACTCAGCATAAAAAGCTGTAACATATTATTTTTAAAAAGTACAGGCATATTATAGCAAAGTAGCTGGATTAAACCAAGTTAAGAGCAAATATGTAGTACTACCATCAACTGAAGTACAACAGTTGCAGAAGTAGAGTTTAGAAGTTGAAATAATTCTATGAGTATCAATATTATTAAGTGGCACAAAGGAAATATGAATGAAAATTATTTTAATCACAAAAGTTGATTTCACATATTTGTAGCTGCTCTCCAGAAAAGCCTACCATTCAGCTACTTATCTAAACAAACTCCAGTGTGACAGCTCAGATCAGCTAAATAGCTGGCCAGAGAGCAACTAGCTCGATCCGGTTTAATTACAATGACCTTGCAGTGGCAACATGGCTACCTACCAAGAACATAAGCTTTTTAGCAGGATGTAATTGCAAAAGAACATCACAATTTTCCTTATATGTCACAATATCAACAGAAAAGTATCATGTAAGTAAACACTGTTTTATTTTAGGCATTTTTGTACAGATTGCTCAATCACTGACTGCAATTCCTGGTTCATTTCCATTGAAGCTGATTCATTTATTGCAGTTCAGTCTCCTGCAGTGTTCAATTTCTTTACATAATCACAAACCTCTGATAACAAATAAAGTGATTCATTCAAGAAATATGTTGTGAAAAACATGAAATGGCTGCAAGGCACTACAATCTTTTAGCTAGGTACAGTAGGCTAACTTCTTCCTTTTGCATTTTCACCAGCAGCTCCCAGTCTGTACAAGGGAATATATTTTCAGTATTTAACTGAAGCTAGCTAAATTAATGTCAGCTAACTATACTTCCTATGACTGGATTTATACCTGGATTTATCACAAGAAAAAATCTTTTCAACTGTTCTTAATTTACAATACATTGTTTTTCCTCTAATTTGTAATATTTAATTGCAGTTAGAGAAGAAGTGCAGCTGAGGGGTGTTTTGCACTTGTGTCAGGCCGTAACCCCACACTAAAGGTTACACACTTCTATAGGGCAGAAAGAACCAATTGGAGAGGGGGTCATGTCTCTAACAGAGGACAGCTGTTGTCACCTGCCATATCATCAGACACAGCAAATGCCAGCTTAAACCCAAAACTATCACGAGCTGGACAAAACAAAATCCTGTCATTAGTGTCATGTGATGTTTGGACATCGGGGCCCAGCTTTGCACTTGTGTTGATTGCCTTTACCGACTGAGCCACCCAGGAACCCTGGTCATTCATTTTCAGGGGAAATCCTTTATGAACAAATATCCAGCCATATAAATGCCAAAAGTAGGAATATCTGTGTGCTTCATTTAACAAAATCTTTATTTCTTTATTTTATTTTTATATGTAAACATACAGGTCCAGTGAAATGCATGCTAACCTAACCATAATGTTACCTCTATCCTCTCATAAATCAGGTTCTAATAACACAAAAGCTTTTCATTGTCTGCTGAAGTGTCATCCCTTCTGTACACTCTGTACCTCAGTGAACAGTACAAAGGGAAACATGCAAGGACCTGCAAGAGCTCCTCACCTGTCACAGGTAAATGCTGCAGGTTGGAATGCAGCAATTTTCCCATTTATTCAGGGTGCAAGCACAAAATGTTATTTCCCTTTGATGTAACACAAATTTTGAAGGAATAAATTGATGGCATGGTCATCCTGTCATACTGGCAGCAAATCGACACATACCAAATTCAGACACATCCTCAGTTCCAACTCTCTCACCACTCAACCAAAAGACAGATCTATTTAGCCAAAAATTTCAAAACAGAAAAATCATCTATATGGTATTATATAATGTCAAATAAATCCCACCCATAGGTTGAAGGACATTTTGTTCAGTAATTGCAGTGTTATATAACAGTCTGTATGTTAGGATTTCTGAAACAAAAAGCTGAACGTTATATGCTCTTACTACATGAACTCTGGTATTTGACATGTTTTTATTTACAGGTTAATTTCACTGAACCGCTTGTAGTGTTTGGATTTAGGAACACTTTGTTTTCTTCAAAATACTCCTTCAAGTAAAAAAAAAAATATCTAAAACAAATGACAGTTTTTCCACATTGGCAAAACTGAGAACAATTGAGTTGGGAAGCAGGCTGGCTCAAATTTCACAGCGGGGGCTGGACGGGGATAGCTGCAGCCAAGCAAACTTTTTCAAGTAAGGCCAGACTAAAATGTAAACTTTAATGCAAAAGATACGCACTAAGTGCCAATGGTTCGTCTAAACCCAGTCGCCCCAGGACGTTTGATGTGGTACAAAGTATTTAATAACGATTAAACTACACGACAGTCAAATTACCATGCGGGCGACTGCCAGACCAGCGCTCCTGAATCTGGCATCAAATACTGAACCACGCCAACGTCTCGCGCGCAGCTGGTTAAAACCACAGTTCGCATGATGAGTTAATAATTATATTAAGCACAGTCGCCCTTCCTGACCTGAATACGCGCACTGTATACGTGCTATGAGTCGTGGCCATCAGTCACACTTACCACGCTGAAAACGGCGACTCAGCAACGCAACTGCAGGATTCTGTTGCCAAACGCCAACATCTGGTTTCTATATAAAATTTCACATTCACAGAGGACAAGCGGAGATTCCCAAAACTACGACGTTTTAGGGTTTTCTTTCCACAAGTAAAATAACGAAGACGTTTGCACCTATATCTGACATTCTCACGATACGAGCGTATACTTTCGCACAGCTCCAAAGAGGAGAAAAACGTGCAAGTCTGGCAGCGCTTACCTTTTATAAGATGTGCTTTTTCCACTGTTCACGTGATACTCCGGGGAGTGCAGTCCAGCCGCGAGCCAGATGCCAGCGAAGCAACTGGAGACGCTCGTGCGCCTGGAGGAGCGGCACCAAGAAACTGAATATTGATGAGCTCCAAGTATGGTTTCCAGCTGCAAACTTTTGTACTTTCAAAGCTATGATTGATGTCTTGGCAGTACTGTACCATATGTTCCCTGTTCCATCGCGACTGCATCCTTCTTTTACAACCTTTTAAAGGTGGTCTCATCCTGGAAAAATGCCTTTGACCACTTTCCACCTCATAGTCTTATGTAAAACAATTCATTCATTAGAACAGAAAAATAAGAAAGAAAATACAGAAGCAAAGGTTATATGTCATTTTTAATTCAACTTTAAATTAGTATTTACATCACAAACAGTGTCAAATCTGCTACCTCAGTGCAAACTAAAAAAACACTGTACTGCAGCTATTACACACCAGGGTTTTTAAGTAAACGTTGAAAATATTTTCTTTGGCTACAAAAACACATTTGCCATCACTGACAGATATTTTCTCTCAGTCACACCACTATGTCACTTCTGTCACAGTCACCCTTTTGCAGGGGTGGGTCCGTTAAAGGCTAGTGTCTTTAGAAGGCGTTCACATTTGCGACAGGAGTGTCACAAACGTATCTCTCCAGCCTGAAAGAATGTTTCCCTTTTTTTTTTTGTTTTCGCAATCTCCAGCCTCACCACTGCTCACACAGGGCTTGTTTTCATCTTGGGACGGGGGGCAGGGGGGGTCTCTCTTTCTGTCCCCGCCCCCTCTTCCCCTCTGGCCACTCAGTAGGGGTGGTCTTCCTCAGGAGGACGCCGTCCCCGCCCTCATGACCTTGAAGAGGGCGTTGACGTTGTTGCTTTTGATGGCATCTCTGCACGCCGTGATCACTTGGTTCTTTGGCTTTCCCACTGAGAGACGGAGAAAAGGTGAGCGCGCTCTGTCAGTCGTGACCATCAACAGATGTACAAGTAAAATAACAAATACACCCACAGCCCAGATTAAAAGGCACACACAAACGTGTACATACAACAGATACCAATGTCATACATGTAGACCCATTTGCCACTATGTTAAGCTGTGACACTGTAACAACATTCTACCAGGGAAGAAGTGATAAAGTATGTTTATGTTTCCCGAACAGGGAAACATACCCAGGCACAGCACATCCTGAAGAATGCAGCACACTCACTGCTGTACTAAGAGTAGAAAGAATGGCTGGTTTTCTGTGGAGAGGTCCTGTCTATCTGTGCTCTCTCCGGCACATTCCAGGGCACAGCCGAGCTGGAGCGCAGAGCTCCCAGCGGCCTCCTTACCTCGTAGCCTCCCAGCCCTCTGAATGGCCTGGTTGACAGACTTGAGGCAGTTGAGGAGGGCGTTGTGGTTGTTGGAGCGGATCTTGTATTCGTTTATCAGGTCCCTGTTCAGGTCATATAGCTCAATGTAGCGCTTCTTCATGGTCACCCTGGTTGGATCGTGGAGACAAGGGCAGAGCAGAACACTACCGATTCATCAGCTCATCTTGATATTCCATGATGAAGAAGGGATATACTACTTACACATTCTCAGAACTGTTGAGAGTTCACTTACTTAACCAGAGCGTGCGTTTACCATAAGTAAGTCTAATCAATGACATTACACTGGGAATGGCTTCATACTGTGCAGAAGTGGAGCATGATCTCATTCAATATATATGTACAGGGAATTAAACATATTTGCATTTATATGCATGTGGTTATACGGACTCATAAATTCTTATTTATATATTTACAAAACACCATTAAGTCTATATCAAACACTGCTGAAGCACTCAAATCAAATTTTACAGTACATTACTTCGGTTCAGACACAAAATTTTGAACAAACCTGTCCTATATTGCTGTCAGGAGAAAAATCATTTCTATTTTAAAAATATTTTAAAGCAACAAATTATGTGGACAAGATTCTGTAAACATCAGCTCATCAAATAGCAATGAATAGACCTTGAGTGAGTAATAATCTGAATGTGAAACTTTTGCATGTTAGCAATTACCCAATACGAGAATGTTAAAATCTTACTGTTAATGCATCTTACTGTTATTTAACATTTTGTATTTATGCACATGAATTTGTTCTCATAATTTTTTTTAAAAAATCTGAAAATCTCAAATGTTGTCCTGACCTTGGGGAGGAGGAGGTTGGAGGAGGGGTCAAAGGGTCAAGGGGTCACTCACATTTCACCCATGAGTCGCGCATCCTCTGCTTGGACCAGCATGTTGCGAATGTGGTTGGAGTGGTCAGCCATGGCAGCTGTCAGCTTCTGATGGACAGAGTGGAACTCATCCACCTGGCAACAGAGAGGTGTCGTTAGTACACTTTTACAGACAGAATAGGGCTTCCTGTAGAGTACCAACACCCACATTCAGGAGCACAGAATACCAACAAGAAACACAAAAAAATATTTGTTTCAAGAAACAAATATACAAGTAAATAAAAGATGGAAGTAAACATTTTATGGAGCATATCTTTTGTTTTACTTTGACAGTAAAATGAGATTAATTGTATGACAGAACCTATGTACTGAGGACGACTCATGCTTGGGAATGTCACTGCAAGTCAAGTAACTCAGTTGCACAAGACCTGGTTTCACTGCAGGCACAAGCACTCAAAGAAATGTAAGACATCTTATTTTAGTTATATCATTGCCATAACTGTCGGAACTCACCTCCGTCAGAGTCACTCGCACCTCCTCAAAGTAGGCTGGGAAGTCCGCCTCCACTTGCAGGTCGTCGATGGCTAGGAAGGAGGCCAGCGACTGGACCAGGTCCCCAGCAAGGTCAATGTCATCCGTCTTTAACGTGATCTGAATGGTTGGGATGTCACTATTACATAGCTGCATTTATGTGATGCTTTTTATTCCCTTCAAGAACCCGAAAGGACACAGTGGGTCCAATAGACATCCCCTGATGTATAGCCCCCACCTTGGTGATGCAGGGAGGCCATTTTGATGTACAGCCCTCATGCGTGGAAGCCATTTTGAACTACTCAATGCACACCAGTCAAGGCAAAAAACCCCCCAAACAATCACACACACTCGACCACTGCAATAGCAGCTGCCATGACTTTAAAGTTAGAAGGACGGAATAGACTTGAGGGCAAATTCATACATTTATCAGTGGTAATTCAGTGTCAAGTAGACACTCCCAAATAGACTGGGATTGTATGCAGATAACTGAGTCTCACAATTTTCCTCTGATTTGAAAACAGTAGCAACAGCTGGACCGTGGCTAAGTATGTTTACTGTGGACAATGTATTTTTTTTTAAGCAGAAAGAGATTATAAGTTACAATCCAATTTAGTGAGCACTTAGATGTTGCAATTTCCTTCAGTTAATTACAATGCATTTTTCTCTTTGTTTACTCATGCATGTATGCATTATATCTGTGGTTAGCATCCAGCCATGCATCGGAGTAACTGAAAAAACGAAAAACTGGGACGTTCTCTTCACAGTACCCACAGGTCACTGGGCAAAACTTTTCATTTCCAAAGACTGACAGTGAAAACAAACACATGGCTGAACCTTTTTTAGTGAAATGACTATGTTTGTATATGGTGACATCATATGTTCTTCCACACAATGATGTTAGGCACACTTTGTCTTTCTTCTGGGACAATCACAGCACATTCATAGATGTTATTTAAACCACTTTTAGGTGAGAATGAAATTCAGTGCTTTAACTTCATCACACTTAAAATTATCGTGGCAGTTTTCCCATTTATGATTGAATTTACTTCAGTTCCTCAGTGGCAACACAAAGAACCGAAAACATGAAGATAACCACTGCACACCAACGTTTTGTGCATGAGATGTTATGTTGGAAAATTCAGTTTTTGTTTTGTGGAGTCTAGCATTGTTTGACCATCTGGTGTTCGTTAACCGACAGCATGGCTGACCGAGAGGCAGACAGGACACAGTTTATGTTCCATGTTCTGCACAAAGCACAAACTCTTCAGTACAAGCGCGCGCTCACTCATACACACACACTCAGCTCTCTGTGTTCACACCCCAGCCTGCACACAGATGGTACCTCGCCGTTGGACTGCATGCTGATGCTCAGTAGCCCCCCCTGGCGCAGGGAGGTGAAGCACACGTCCGGCGTGTCTGTGCCCTCGGGCAAGAGGAAGTTCTGATTCAGCCACATGACCACCTGAGGGCAGACACGAACAGTTACAGCAGACCAGCATGGCACACAGACTGCAGTCACACACACCCTAACACTCTGCTATCAGTCAGAGGAGCAGATTAGCATGCAGTACCAGTAATATTATATGTGCCAACATAATCAATGCACAAATCAGGAACAATAAATGTGTGATATTACATTAGAGTATAGGCATTTAGCAGACACTCTCATCCAGAGCGACTTACAACACAAAGCGCATTTCTTTCAGGACAAAGTGCTAGAGGGGGTAAAAGGCTCAAGAGAGCGAGATGGTTGGCTGGTGTTGGTACACTAGTCTTTTGGAGACACCAGAGGACAAAGTGCAGAGCTAAGCTTCTTTATCCCACCACTGAATGAGTACAGGGGCATGTGTTTAAAGTTGGTGGTCCAACCACTTAAGCCACTTTGGATTGTTATTATTCGGATTAATCGGATATTCATGTGGTATTTCATTATTTAAAATATTTTGTCAGTATTAGGTATTTGTACTTAATATTCACATTCTCAACAATAATCCATAGAATAAATGGATTGACTGTGGAAATATGATTTGTAGATAGTAGACCCTAGAGAGAGTGTGTATCTCTCTCTCACCAGTTTTTTCTGTGGACTTTCATCCACAGATTCCTCATTATGGAGATCATGGGAAAGAATGGTGGAATTTATGAGTGAGTGCACGTGAGACAAAGAGTCTGTGTATGTGTGTAGGTGCTTTTGTGTGTTTATTTTTGAAAGTTTGTGAGTATGTGAATGTGTATGTAACTCATTATGTTTATGAGATCATAGGAAAGAATGGTGGAATTTATGAGTGAGTTTGAGTGTGTGCATTTGAATGTTCATCTTTAGATGTTTGTGTGTAGACAAAGTTGTTTGTGAGTCTGTGTATGTGTGTAGGTGCTTTTGTGTGTTTATTTTTGAAAGTTTGTGAGTATGTGAATGTGTATGTAACTGCTTTTGCATGTTTATGTTTAGTTGTTTGTGAGTGTGTGTGTGTGTGTGTGTGTGTGTGTGAGAGAGAGAGAGCACATCCTCACTCTCTGTGGCCGGTCGTTGACGTTGAAGGTGACTCTTCCTGTGGGCAGAGCAGCCGCAGGGTCAACGTTGAGGTCATACATGGAGAAGCGAGGCAGCTGGCGGGTGATCTCAAACACATGGAACTGTGTACTGGGAGGAAGCAGAGGGGCACAGTCATTACTGAACCGCATCTTAATCATTAAATAACATGCTTTACTGCCTTTTCACTCGACCTTGACAAGCCATCAACAGTTATCTCCCTCAGGAAAGTGCTGCTTTACTTCTAAAATGTAGTTGGTTATCCTCTAAAAGACTAAACTTCCTGTTCTCTATCACTATCTGCAAAACTTAACTTTTTATGAACACCTCCATCATTCTCCATCTCTCTTCCTGTCTGTCCCTCACTATTTTCCATGGTATTGCTCTATTATCTCTTTTTTCTTCATTGAGGGTCTTAGCACATCCTCCTCTCCTGAGATTCTGACTGATCCTGTTGTCTGCCTGTAGGAGGCGACGTGGAGCTGTACACCATACCTGTTCTTTCCGCCGACGAAGGCTTTGATGTGCAGGTCAACAGGGATGTCCTTGGGAGGGATTATTGGAACCCGCACGCAGCCGGACAGGTTCTGGGCACTCGGGTGGACCACATGGCTCTCGCCCTCGAAGATCCCCTCTGCGAAAATCAGCACCGCCCGGATGATGGTCTCTGATTGGGGCAGGATGGGGAAGGGGTCAACCTCTGAACGTCACGCCTGAGGCTTACGCTGTTTCCAGAGCTGATGTTATGATCTTGGGTTTGAGGGGGGAGCGTTACCATTGGGGGTGGAGATGTTGAGCTCAATGTGGGCCTTCTGGCTCTCTGTGGCTCCTTTGACAGAGAGGGCAGTCTGGAGCTGGGTGTTAGCAGGTATCACCCCCATCTGAGTGTCCCCCTCTGTGACTGGAGCTCCGGCACTGGCCTGAGAGAGAGGACAGAGCAGAACAGACTTATGTGTGTGTGCGTCTGTGTTTAGTTATGTGTACGCTCTGTAATTTGTTCAGTATGTTTATGTATAGTGAGTGCGTGTATGTTTAGTGTGTGTGTGTGTGTCTCTGTACATGTACGTAAGGTAACTTACTTTGGCGTTCTCTTCATAGTTGCGCAGTTCCAGGAGCAGGTTCTGCCTGCGTTGGCTCAGCTCCCTGATCAGGTCCTGCTCCACACTGGTGTCCATCAGGTTTCCCTTCATCTCTTTACTGGCTGGGAGGTATCCTCGCACTGAAAGAAAACACCTCCATTAAACACCATCATAGGCACAACTACCACTTAACTAAGAGATACCACCACCATGACACACGCTGCAATAGAGCAAATCTACCTCGACACTGAGAGAGAATACACCAGGACACAGGTGAGCTGGACCTATGAAAACATGTAACAGGTAGAGCTATCTCCTTACATAGGACATGTAACAGGTAGAGCTATCTCCTTACATAGGACATGTAACAGCTACGGCTACCCCCTTACCCTCCCCCTCCACAGATGTGCAGATGAGCTGGACCTGTCCATCCATGCGGTAGTCCCCCTCCACCACCCCTGCCACAGACGATGAAAAGTTGTCCTTGAAGATTACCTCACCGGTGCGGTCACTGCGGGCATCAATCTGACCAAGAAATGAAATAAAAAATGAGGACAGGGCAAAAGCCACAGTATTCTGTATACTAACTTGCAGAGGCTTTGGTCAAATCTGCTATATATCTGGCACTTCACTCAGGATGTTGTGACGCCTCACAGTCACAGGGAGAAAAGGAGAGCGGAATGATTTGAATTGGAACGCACTCCAGGAACTGGAAATTCATTAGAAGCCAGAAACGATGTGCATGTCTTTGCATAACATTCAAACAGGGTAATGGCAAGGTATAGACGTCTGGTAATATTTGTGATAACAGAGTTATTATGCCATATTTTCAAAAATGCTATTGAACCAGATGTGTGGTGTAAATATCTAAAAAATATATAAATATTACTTTAATCATATCAGTTCCCTATCTGCATTAAACAATGTGCTTTTTAAGAAAAATCTTTGCTATGCTCTACCATAAGAATATATCATGTTCCATAATTGATTTGTATAAATACTATACCATTAAAAAGAAGTGAAGGGGAGTGTTATGTTTCTGTGGCTTTGTGTTGAAAGCAGTTTGCCATAAAAAATGTTCATAATTTATGGAAAACGTGGCATTGTTGAAAAAGCTAAAGAAAGTCAGACATACTCAGGGGTGAAAGTAGTTTTAAATTCTTGCCGGTACTATTTGCCGATACTTTCAGAAGAAGACGCGCATGCACACTCATGTACTGCTGAGTGAAATCTCCAGCCGTAATCTTTTAGTGGTAAGCACTACCGGACCATACCAGCTTGCTTTCACCCCTGGACATACTAGACCATATAATATCTCATCAAGGCACTAAGTGTGATCCTTAGTGGCTCTTATCTGCAGTCATTTCTCTGGGGTAGACCCAACAGCAAGTCCCTCCTGTGCCGTACCTTCCCGTTGGACCAGCCCGTGATGAGCTCCACGACACCATCAGCATTCAGATCGAAAGCATGGATACTCATCGCATGGTTCTTCGACTGCAGTATGACAAACAGCCCGTGTCAGTCACATGTCCTGTGACCCCAACTCCATCCCCACCTCACATACAATAGATGATCAGTTTGCCCCACACACCCAATGTACCCCAATGACCTCAGTTAGGGTCAGATCCCATCAAAATAGGGTAGGCAACCACAAGATTAAATCTTAAAATTTAACTGCTTTGAGATGCTGATCTGCTCTATTTACATAGAAATGTAAAATAAAATTAATTTGACAGATTGATAAAAATCTCCTATGTAAAGAACAACAATAATAAAGATCTGTTTAAAAATATAGAAGAATTCAACTATTGTGAAAAGAAGCCCACACTGCAGTACCTTGATCCGCCAGTAGCGGGCAGTCCGATCGTATACTCCCACTGTGCCATTAGCTAAAGCGTATCCAAATCTACTGCCATGCATGTGGCAGAGAGAGGTTACCGTCTGGGGCAGAGAGAAGAGGCCAATATAACACACTGTAGATAACATGTGTAACACATTGTATCAAACATGGCTATTATGTTGTAGCAAAGCTATCACAGTTGTGACATGTTAATTTTGCAAAAATTGCAACATGTTAACTAGTCATCTGCTTTCAGGCTATCTCAGAATTAAAGAAGGATGGTAATGGATTTAAAGTACAGGAGAGAGGGGAGGAACAATACCTCATTCTCAGACATCTCTGATACAAGTTCATCTTCCTTAAAAACACGAATGTCAAAGTCCTCTGATCCAACGAGAAGCTGTAAACAAAAATACACTCCTCTGAGTTCTAAATTCTTTCCCTTACTATTTTTTGGTTTGCAAACATACATGTGAGAATCTTATACAGCTAACCTCATTTTTTCCATCACCGGTGAAGTCACAGAGCACCAAAGACCGCACGTTGTCCCCTGTAACCTGTAATAACAAAGCATAAAGACACACAAATATTCTTGGGAATGTTCTCCAAAAGTTGCCACAACATTAAGTCATTGTTTCAAGCAATGTCACATATTATGGAGCATTACAAGTTAGATAACCGGACACTTGGGTAACCTGCAAAATTTTTTTCGACTTACCGTCCAGAACTGGTCATTTCCCTCATAGTCAAATCCCTGCAGGGCGCAGTTTCCCCCAATGATGGCAAGAGGGGCAGAGATATCGCCCAGCTTACCCAAAACAATGGCATTGGCCCCATCGCTCACCTGTAACAGGACCAGGGGACACACAGGTGTTGATATGGAGATCTCGATACAGCACTTTCTCTTTCCCCAACTATACACCAATGGTCACTCCTCAACCCTGGTCCTACAAAGCTTTGGGGTCTACTGATTTTTGTTTTTACCTTAAAATCTCCAACAAATCATGACCAATGAAATCAAGTGAGATCATCTTCTTGATCAATTAAGTGCTTAAAACAATGAAAAAACACACCCTATGGCTCCTCAATGCTTGGATTAATGGCCATTGACTTAAACTTTCTTGTATTTGGCTGACACATGATCAAATGCAAAATGACATTAATTCTTAGTTGAACTAAATAAAGTTGATCTTAATTTTTAAAACATTTTCATCAAATGACAATCCTCATGCTTTTTTATTGATCACTGGATACACGACACCTGGACCCTCATGTAACCCATCCGCTTCAGAGCCCTGCCAACCCGCATTAAGAGCACAACAGATCTAAGACCAGCTTGTTAGATCCAAACCCGAACCACTTAGTGTGCAGTTTTGACCCTGACCCCAGACCTGTTTTATACTTTTGAAAACTGGATTATCTTTGCATATCCATCCAACAACGTAAATTGCTGAACAACACAACAACCAAAACTAAGATTAAAGTAGCTACTTGTTGTGCAATCAGCAAATTACCTTAATTTGACCTTAAACAAGTAGCCCCAACCACGTGGTTTAGAGCTTTGCCCCCTACACACACATCAAAGCTGCACACACCTCCCTGTAGAAGATGTCGGAGTTGTCGTGCACATCGTAGGCCAGCAGGTTGGTCTGAGAGCCGACCAGCAGGGAGTCACCAGTGGTGCTTGGCCCAAGCTTGCCGGACGTGAGGCAGCTGACCGCCTGGTTGATGTTGAGCAGGGTGATGTCCGAGTCCTGGGCACTCTGGCTCAGCCTGTGTGAGGCCACCCGCTGGCCACGCCCATGTGGGTTATGGATAAACACCTGGACAAACACATACAGAAACATTGATTTCAGATCCTACATATATATTAAGTCACTAAACATTAACTTTGTTACAAAACATTTTCTTTGGCTATCATTAGTAAAAAAGTGGGAAAAGCTCTTCATATCAGTGTTTATGAAATTCCCAAGTCTTCTGTCTCACATTGAGACACTTTAATCTTCAGTCTTAAAGTCATCATTTCATGATCAACCAGGGCCAATCAAATTCCAAATTTGGAGAAAATATAATACAAATGCACTTGAAAGGGCTATACAGTATTGCCTAAATCTAAAACAGCCTTGTCTACCTGCCATGTGTTGGTCATCCACATATGCCCAGTGACGAATGACAGCCAAGCACAGATAACCCGTAATTGCAGGGAGGGACATTGCCTCTTGTCTTAAGTTATGGCGAATGCTAACATTATCCTGACTCAGTGAGTGACTCACTCGCTTCTTCTGATAGCTCACCATTTGTGCAGTTGTGAGTGTGGCTGTCACTAGACATGTCGTCAGGTTGGATACACAGCAAGTAAATGATGTTACAGTTACAGTAAGGGAATCCATAGCAGCTACCATCTGGGGAATGAGCAGGTTCTCCTGCATTAATTGAAACCATAAAGTAATGAAGTTATTTGGTGGCTTGTCCTTCATCAGAGCTCTAAATGAAGTGACCTGTGAAGGATGTAGGATCTCTCAGTCATAAGTCCACCAGTGAAATTTGTTCTATTAAAACTTTATACGTTTCTCGGCATTTACGCTGGAAAACCTGGAACGCCCCAGGAGGAGGATGGCCTTACCTTCCCTGCTTGTGTGGCTGCAGTGAGGCACGGGTGCACCCCATCAAACTTCCCCACAGTCACCATGCGTGGGTTGATCTTGTGGTTCAGCTTCAGGGTGAAGATTGGCACCAGCATGGTGGCGTGGCTTGCCCCTGAAGGAGAAGAAGTCTTGCTGATGAAGAGTCTGTATGTGTGTGTGTGTGTGTGTGTGTGTGTGTGTGTGTGTGTGTGTGTGTGTGTGTGTATGTGTGAGTGTGTGTGTTTGAGGTATGCATACAAAGTTTTTCACATCACTGGAGTAACTCATGCTTTTCCCCATGTTTTCTCTTTCATTGCTTTTCTCTATATAACTCTGTGTTCTGTGGTTTACAATTGCATAGGATCATTGTACAATAAAATGACAAGATAATCCCTATTAAGATTTATAGATATGTCTAAATGGCATGTTTGATACTAAAATACCAAGTACTGGTGTCCACGCTTCCCCAGAAACCAGCAACTTCGTGGTGGGTGACCTACTGTACATTATGTATAGACGCGACGCAAGAATTATGTTATTTTTTTTTTTCTATGCAATGCTAAAACACTATAGACCCTTAAAGAAGTTATCTCTGCAAGGCTTTACACACGTACGAGTTAAAATCGTGTGCACCGTATATTGGTCGCTATTTAAGTAGCTTAGCTGAGCACCTCTCTAGTATTGCAGTGTGTGACTGACGAGTGCTAAAGGTATACCACAAACCAGATTTACATACAAAACATGGAGAATAATGTACAGGTACTTTAATATTGCTTGTCATAAGTAAGAAACATATTTAGACAAACCAATGTCTATTCACACGTGGTGATCTTTCTTTGGATCTACCCAACAGATTAGGTAAGGTAAACGGCTTTGCCTGAGTGCTGTGCCTTGCCTGGAGCTTCCGTTACCTAGCAACACACAGCGGCTTGTCAAAGCCTTTTATCTAATCCTTGTTGTTTGCTCTTATTTTTCATTCTATCGCATGCACCGGAAGAGCAATTTATGAAATTACAAAAATGCCATTAATAACGTCTTTAAGGCTCATTTTCTGTCTGGATCTATTTTAGTACATGTCTAGTGGAACATTCAAAACATTATTTCAATTCAGGGAAGTTGCCAGCTGCCTCTTGCCACTTGAGTTTCTTCGATTACCCTGATCCTCTTATTAACGCAAATATGCATCGTATGTATTTACAGAAGGAACTATGTACCCTGTAACATGTTCTTCTTACCTGTTTTTTTGGTGGAAAATGAAACAATCGCTTCGGTTTAAGTAGCCTCAAGCTAACGTTAGCACAGAAAAGTGAGCAGCCTCCTGTCCCGACGTGTGATGACGTCACATGCCCGTGGACGCTGTCAAGTCTCGTGGAGGGGTTTTTTCTATTCACATGCAACGAGAGGATACATTTTGGGAACTCCGACTTTCAAAATCATCAATACTTTTAAGTTAAAACGCCAGGCATCGTTAAAAAATATCAAAATGCAGGAAGCAGTAACTTACTACCATAGAGATAAAACGTGAAAATGCAGCAGATTAATAACTTTCTATATTAAATAGCGCCTCCAGAGTTCTGAGTATAGCATTGGAATCGAGTAAAATGTAAAATGATGGGTGTTTTCATATTCCCAAATGTTTGTGTTATAATGTCGGAAAAGACACCTTGTTTTTCCAAAAGACACTTTTTTAAATGGCAAAGCCATTTTAACGAATCATACTACGATACACTTTTTGTTCATGTGATGCATTAAATGAATTTTTATTAAATAAAATACACAATGTATATACAACACCATCAACTGCACTACGTGAGTAAATACAAAGCAATGAAATACTTACAGTACACAAAACCTGTACTTTTCTAGAGAGCAAGACAAAAATCTTCGTCATCCTATAGTCATCTTCATTTAAATGCTGCACAACTTAGTCATTCTGGGGTAATTTGTGTAGGCTGTAATGTAGCAGTAATGAGAAACATTCAGTTACGGATATGACCAAATCAACCATTTAAATAACTGGGTTAAAGAATAATTTTGGCAATGATTGTCATGTAAATATGTGTTTATGCAAGTTTAGGGGATTACAGCTACTTTTAGGGATTACTTACTAATCGTCATAATGACTGCATTTTTCGTTCCCCTATTTCTATAATTATTGATGATGACCACCCACAAGACAGTATAGTCATGAGAAGCAAACGTAAGCAGTAATGACTTAGTGGAAAAGTACTCAGAATCTGGACATCACACACGTTTCACATCACATCGCCGGGTGCAAAGTTCTTTCACTCGAATATTTGCGCTCTAACTTGGACCGGGTGCAGAGGCGTCGACGTGTGCCGCGCGCCTTCTGCTGGTCATCATGTGCCAGGAGTGCAACAAAGAAGTGTTTACAAAGTCGTTGAGCACGTTGTGTACTTGGTGCCGTGTGCAGTTTATCAGCTGGATGCCAGATTCTTTGTTGAAATTAATTTCTCTTGGCAGACAGAATATAAGTATTGTTTGCCCATCCATTTATATGCAAATTTTGTTTACTTCGGTTTTTGGTTTGTTTGTTGAAATCCCTTATGTTAAGAAATATAATGCCTACATTTTGACCTAACTTTTAAACGTTTTACATTAATTGATGTAATTAATTATTTAAAAACAAAACCTTACGGAAAAAAAGTCATACAGCTAAGTTTACAAGGTCCAATATTTATAGAAACATCTACCACTAAAACCCATAGGGTACACAATCACTCAATTTAACTAATTAAATAGGTCCCCAATATTAAATGTCACCATACTCTGTTTTTAGAACAACAACAAAAACAACACGTAAGTAATATATTCACAAACTGCCACAGGGTTCGATCTCAATGAGGTTCGAAAATAGGTTTCTTTTAGTATTTGCTCAATGGAGCGGTGCGAAATAAGGACTGACATGGAAATTGCGCTTATGTAATTCGATCGGCAACAACTGTCCTCTTTATGACGCTTGGAACCCCTCTGTATTGTGGGAATTGGTTTGCACACTGTTGTTGAGGTTGTTGAGACGTGATTGGAGAGAGGCCGTGTGCAGGCTTGTTTCCTCATTTGTAATCTTTGCACTTGAAAGGGGAGTGTCGCTTTTGCACTCGGTCTGTCTCAGCTGGTATACTATAAAGAGACATTCCGGCGTGCGTTTGGTAGACAACATTGACAACATCTCTCTTGAGCTTCATCGAGAAAAAGAAGGGAAAGAAGAAATCATGGATCCTTGTGCCTGCGCTAAGAGTAAGTCTAGTCATGTTGTTTCAAGATAGAAATGGTATAAAATGGAGTGTACGAAAATGGGTTTCATTTTGAAGGAACCGATGCGCAGATGTGTTATCCTTTTTAATCTTGACTGGTATTTGGTTAGCCCAGGCAGACTTTATTTTTGTAATTGTCCTAACGAGACTCAAGGTTAATCTTCTTCACGTTTTTTTTCCAGCTGGGTCTTGCAACTGCGGAGAAACCTGCAAGTGCACGGATTGCAAATGTACTACGTGCAAGAAAAGTAAGTAATGTCATTTGCAGAGTATTGATGATGGATGCAATATCAATGGCTTCTTTCCTTCCCATTCCTTGAAATTATCAATGTGAATACGATTTTTCTACTAAATGAACACTTTACCAAGCCTATTTTGGTCTAAAATTGAGAAGTACATGCGTGACCACAAATCAAAGGCGGCAGGTGTTTTGGGTCTTTAATTATTGTTAAATCAAGGCAAGGTGATAAGTCTCATTTTGCATTTGGCACCTTTTAAAATGTATATTTGTATACCTGTTATGGTGATGTTTGTTTATTGCAGCTAACGGGGACGAGAGCTTAAATCATTTTCTCCTTTGGTATTTCAGGTTGCTGTTCTTGCTGTCCTTCTGGCTGCAGCAAGTGCGCTTCTGGCTGCGTCTGCAAGGGCAAAACCTGCGACACGAGCTGTTGTCAGTGAAGACCCGTGACGTCCATCGCCTCAAATACATTCCTGCTAGAATATGGCTTCAACTGATTAATTGTACTTGTACTGTATTTTGTACGTATGCATTCCTTGGGAAAATAAACTTGTGGTAATTGATTTTGTCTGTCGAAGTGCGTTTTTGAGTCTTTTTCCTGATTACCAAAAGTCCTCGAGGTGCAACATAAAGCTATATTTTTACAGAATCATGGGGTTTTTTTAAAAAAAAAAAATTATTTCATATGTTTGACACACAAAATGTGGGCACATATCGTCTCCATCTGCATCCTCCTGCATCCGCATCCCTTTCCGAAGCTACTGTCATGCTACCAAGGAGCTAGTATAAATAAAGTTTAAAACGCGCGGGGGATTGTGGGAGATGTATGGTCTTCCAATGAGCATGGAGTTGTTCAAGAGCCGGGAGTAATGCGTGTTGTGAAAACCAAAAGAAGGCGCCAGGAAATTAAGTAGCAAACTATCAAAATAACCACATTTGGAGAACATTTACAAATATCAACATATTTGAGAAGCCCTTGAGGTATGATTTTCCATTTACTACGCTAAAGGCTTTTATATCTTGGATAATGCACTTAGTTTGGTTGTTTTGGCCTACTGCTCCACATAGCAACTTTCGCTAGCGACACACTTCATTCAGCGCATAGCTAGGTAGGTGGTAAGAAATTGATAGTTTACGTTAGCTTTCAGTTTTAACATAAAAATGGACAAGTAACCGTTGCCAACTGGGCTAGATAAATTTGAGTGACTTTTCAGAATGGACGTTGATCTGCCCATATCCCGGGCATGTAGCCATGCGTTCCTGTGCTAATAATCAGCACTTACCCGTGCTACATTAGCTAATTCTTAAAGGTTTTGGGTGTAGGTGGTGGAGTCATAGCTACCTAACTGACAGTTACGCGCAACTGTCATCGAAAAATGTTGCCAGTTTTGGGAATGTAAGGTAGCAAATTTGGGTTCACTCATTATTGCTAACGCTGTAAGCTGTCAGTTATGTGCTGTTTTAATGTTAGTTAGTTTGACATACTGCACATTCAGTTATGTGTTTTTCGCCCTCCCTTGCTTGACTGATTGCTACAAAACGCCTTCATTACGTTGTTGCTTCAGTTCTTGGAAGACCTAGAAACGTGGTGTGGAAACCGTAATGTGTGCAGAACTGTGCTCTGCCTCACAAGTCCTTACTGATTTGTTGATTCCGGTTTCATGTAAACTGAACTTGAGACTAACGGAAATTGATTCGCAGTCTATGATATTAAATGGCGTGTTTCGTCTGCAGTCCAGTTCAAGCGATGGACGCGGAGGGGTTCGGAGAGTTGCTGCAGCAAGCAGAGCAGCTCGCTGCAGAGACGGAGGCAATCTCGGAGTTGCCCCATGTGGAGAGGAACCTGCAGGAAATCCAGCAAGCTGGAGAGAGGCTGCGCTCGCGCACCCTGACTCGCACGTCGCAGGATACAGCCGATGTCAAAGCGTGAGTATTCACGATTATATCGAAGTGAATCCCGACTTGATTCAGTCGAGAGGCTGAGCTTCTCCCCGCTTCACGGGCTTAATACGTTTTAGTGACTGCCGGACTGCGTTCCTCATGTAGTCCTGTTTTAAAATGACTCCTGAAGAAGGGGATCTCTGTAGCCCCTCCACAGTAACACCCAAATGATGCTGAGGTTAATCGAAATGTTGTTCTGTTCACAGTGATTCATTGCATTTCATTTTGAACCAGTCACATGGGCTATGATGAAAGCCTTTTTTATCACTCACTGTAGTCTGTCCTATGGCCTTAAGGTTGTTAGATGGATTTTGTTCTCTGTAGTACTACAACTGCACACTGGATAGAAAAGTAACACCTCTTTTAGATTCTGTCTTGACACTGAAGTGGGGAAAATAGCCACAGGAGACTTTATTCACAGATTCAATTTTCAGATTAATTCTTCTACAGGGCTCATTTTCAAACTAAAGCACCATGATGTTGCCAGTTTCACAGGGCCTTGAGCCCCAAGGTCACACCTTGGTGGGTATGGTGGGATAGCTCATTCATTTGGTAGCCAGTTTGACCACCATAAGTCATTAATAATTGTAAAGTGAAGTAGGTATCTTCATAGGTACAACAAACTTTAGGTAGAAACACAGCATGAAGGCAATCATGCGTTCTTTTAGTTAAAACAATTATGGACATGTGCGCATTACATTTAAGAAGAATAATTACATTCTCTTAAATATCCCTTATGCATGTGAAATGTAAAGTCTTACTTTTGGCCAGATTTTTGCTTGCCGTATTATAGGCTTATGGTTAAGATCCCTTATGCCCTGATTTAGGCACCTCCAAAATAAAATTTAGACTTCTTTATGAAGTCTTAACCTTGTCATTAAGCAAGTTTCTTGCTGATCCAAATGGAAAGGACAAAAGGAGCTTCTAGTCACGTATCTTGTCATTGGTTGAAGCCAGTCAACTCACTTGCGTTATGACGGAAGATTTCCCAGTTCAGATCAATGTTTTTCTGCAGCGGAGCTGCAAAAGTCAATACTTTGCATAACCTTCTGTGGCAGGGAGTACAGAATGCTGACGGTGTGAAATTGAAGTTGTCAGTCTGTGCAGTAACCGCGGGAAGGCCTTGAACGTGGCCTCTAGTCCCACCGATGGCCATATGCTCAGTTATTTCTAGCTCACACAGTATCACGGTTCATTTGTGATTGATGCATCAAGACTTCAGGCAAACGCAAAATAGGACTTCGGTACTTCGCAAGCATCAGTGTAATGGTACATTACATTAGATTGCACACAGGTAACACATTTTGGGGGGAGACACAGATCTCTCAAATGGAACACAGCAATGTGCATTTGCGAAAAGGTACATTTGTTTTCCATTTTGGTCATACAGTCAGATGGTATATTTAGTACAGAGAAAACCATCATAACATCAAGGATGTTATTAGGTGTACCTGATCTAATATAAACCTATCAGGATGATGATCAGGTTAAGATGGTTCTTATACAGGTTGGAAACAAATCAGACTGTGGAAAAAATCAGCCCTACTCTGTGCCCTGCTTAACAGAAGGGGGAAAAAAGTGAGGAGTATAATGTGAAAGTACCTGCTAGCCTGTGTTCAACCTGCCTCATGGTTCCCCTGGTGTCACTATGCAAATCACTGGTGGATTAGGCGTGGTGCAGTGTTTATCTCTCTCAGCGCTCTATACCCTATAATGTGCACTGTGATTTCCTAATTTTACAATTGTATGGCAAAACCACCAAAACACTCTCAATAGTACTTTAACAGAGGTTGAGGAAAATAAAAAGTAGTTCAAACAACAATTTAATAGTATAGATATCACAGTGTATGTATACAAGCCATTACCTTTTTTGTTTTCCATCTTCACATCAGTGCACCTCATCACTTGCTATGACTGATTATCACGCTTGTTTTAAAAACCAAGGTAATATTTCTTATTTCATGTTATCAGTCAGCAGAGGTGTTAAAAATGAGAAACCATCGTCAGCATGTTTGCACTTGTTTGTACATTTACTGAAGTCTGTACCCCACATACAAGGTTTATTACCCTCACCTGATTCTCACCTTATCAGCAGTCATGTGTTTTCCGTTAATTTGCAAAGAAATGTCCATAAAATGGGTAAACAATTTAATTTTGCATGTGCAACCCCGTTTAGACCAAAGGCATGTTGACACTGTGACAAGTGTGGTAATAGAATATAATTGAAATCTAAGCACAGCTTTCAAAGCATTACAGGAAAAGAGTGTACAAACATTTGAGAAAGATTGGCTGGGAGTGATAAAACCTAAAGTGATTTCATCACTTTCTCCATTTAACTCTTCTGATGTAACCCAATTTGGAAATGACAACACAGCTTGTTGTTTAGTATGTCTAAGATCATGTAGCATCACTACCACTTAATACAGGTTAGCCATTTTTCAGCATAATGCCCTTCTGTAAAAATCAATGCTAATTGATTTTCAGACGCAAAGATTCATCTAAATTTATATGTTGTTATCCACCAGCCCCCACCCCACCTCCTTTACCGTGTCTGGCAGTTTGTCAGAATCCGAGCAGCATTAAAATCTTGGCTCCCCAGGCTGTTTTACAGCAGATTGAAATTGTCCCTGGCCGTGACATTGGAAGTGGGCTTAGTTTACACATCCTCGCACATTGGCATGTCCTGGTCAAGTTTCATAATCGTTTGTCTGAGTTATGGCCATTTGGTTCTGCTTACCTGGACTTTGGACAGCAGCGCATGTTTGAGGGTCTGAGGGGTTTGGACAGTCACCACTACTATCAGTCAGCCAAGGCTGTGGCTCATTAATATCAATATGTCATACCCACTCAAACAACCCCTGCATTCAGGTGAGCAGGAATATAAATTAAAAATATATGTTTACTTTTTTCATTCAAAAACATTACACATTCCTTTTGTAGTCACACAGAATTGTTTTGACATTGAAATTAAAAAGGCCATGTAGGGATTTAAAAACTGTTGACAGGGAAGCACTGTACTCAGTAGACCTGTGTTTAGGAATATACTTTCAGTCTGAAATGCATTTCTGACAAACGTCCAAATTACTTTAGTTTGAGAAGAAAGTTTCTGTGTATTCAAAATTGCACCCACACACAGAGAGCACAAATATAATTTACAAGCTAAGCTTATACAGATATCATCTATTTAATCATTTTTACAAACTATAACAAGTTTTGTTGAAAAAAAACCTAGATTCAATTTCCCCCTCAATTCATAGAATATATTCTGCTTTGCAATTACTTGTAGTTGATTTTGGAATATTTAAAATTTTATAATCATGTGCTGTCACAGATAATGAGGAAACTTTATATTTTTTTCCACTTTTTACACAATATCTCCATAATTAATGTTGGATACCATCCTGATAAACATAGTGTCTGTATATCATTGGGTTGTAACCTCTGTTATATTTGTTGCCATGCTAAATGGTCTGCATCTTGTGGCCTATTTCTCTCCATAATCTCTGCCTGTTTCTATCCTGTTTTTCTCTTATTTCTGTCTTGCTGCGGCTGTGATCTCTGTGCAGAGTCTGTTGTATTGTTGTGCGGGTTTGTGTCAGTTCTCAGCAATGTCTTTCTCTGTGTTTCTTCCTGCATGTCTTATGATTGACAGCTCCATCCTCCTGGGGTCCCGGGGTTTGGACATCTTCCACATCTCCCAGCGTCTGGAGAGTCTGAGCGCAGCCACCACCTTCGAGCCCCTGGAGCCGGTCAAGGACACGGACATTCAGGTACACAGCCTGCACTGTGTGTGTGTGTGTGTGTGTGTGTGTGTGTGTGTGTGTGTGTGTGTGTGTGTGTGTGTGTGTGTGTGTGTGTGTGTATGTGTGTGTGTATGTGTGTGTGTGTGTGTGTGTGTGTGTGTGTGTGTGTGTGTGTGTGTGTGTGTGTGTGTGTGTGTGTGTGTGTAAGTAAGAGAGAGAGAGAGAAAGAAGCTGCCAGTCTCAGCAGCGCATGGTAAAGTGTCAACTCATTTTTAGATATGTTGTAGTTTATACCCTCGTTTACCTCCCCTGAGGTTTTTCTGTACTCTGGAATACAGGGTGCCAGACAGGTCAGCTGAATCTTCAGGTCATGCAAAGCCATGTGACTGTGAGAGTGTGTTTTATTTTTTGTATGGAGTTACTGCTACTCCTCTGTTTTGGACTCCAGAACATTCTGAATATAAATAAAAGTTGGTGAAAGTCTGAAATCTAACATGAAAAAATATCAATTTGCAAATGTGTTGTTTTTGTTTCAGGACTGATCGTCTTGTCCAGTAAATTTGGTCATGAGTTTATGTATTCATATAGTATTTTGGTTTTATTATTGTGTAGTTTTATTATAATAAAATAATCCATGAATTTACTGAACAAGATGAACTGTTTTGAAACCAAAAGTATATATTTGTAGGGAAAAGAAATATAGATTTTTTGATCTCCTATTTTCCCAGAAATGGGAGATTACATAGAAGGACACAATTCAAAAGGAAAGGAAAAAATTCCAAAGGGAAACCACAAAAGCCTACACACTCGTAGGCCGCACCCAGCTCAGGAGGGCTGTACTGTTCATTGTCTGAAGCAAGCTCGGTCATACTCTAGTCAGCTCGGACCTCATGCTGTTCACATGATCACATGTCATCTTTCTAATACTCCAATATCTGAAAAATGTAACACAAAAAAACAGGAAAAAAAATCCCAAACCCTACATTGAAATGTGGCAGTAACAGAAGACATTAAACACAAGTGCTATACACTAAATCTCCATTTAAGTTGTGTGTTCTCATTTAAAAGGCCCCCTAAAGCCAACTTTACCTACTTGGCTTCCTTGGGATGGGGGTGGAGGGGGTGTAGTTCACAAAAACTTTTGAAAAAATAACACCCCCTCATTTGCTCAGTAACTTTACACAAAGAGTATCTACATCACATATATAAAATTTGCAAGACCGTATGTAATGGCATGTGGGTTTTTGGAGGAAGCAAGATTACTGAATTTGCCCACTGAAATACTTTCACTGACATGAATTTTCATACATGGGTGATTTTGCAAAATAATTCTTAAACTACATTATGTGGTACATCAGCGTCACAGTTAAGTTGGTCTGTAAATGTTTTTAACAGAAAGGCAGTTTTTTGAGACCCTTGTGGTTAAAAATGGTTCAAGGGCTGCAAGCCATGAGTGCAAGTACCACAGAAGTCAAATTTACTGGGTAGATGCAGACATAAAAGTGTGATGGTGAAGATGGGAGTGATGGAGGTTGGTGTCTTAACAGTCAGGTCACCCCTGCTACTCCCTCTCTCGTATTTCTCACAGTGGTTTTTTTAATCACGGATCCCCACATACAGGTGTCACAGTTCTAGCTTACTCCTGAATGTATTTGATCAGACTGCTGCCTGAGCAACATCTGGGCAGGCCTGCTGCTTTGTGATTAACTCTCAGTGTGGGATGTAAAAAGCTGCAATGCTGCCCCCTTGTGTCTCAGCATGTCATTGCCAGTGTCAAGTGTTCACTGCTGAGCAAATATCCAGGCGGATGGAACACTCCATATTGTTTGCTTATGTTGTATTTGTAGCACAGGTATGTCACTTTGGCTGGCTGTTTAAGTATTCTTTCATTTCAGGTCTTATGGCGGTGTTGTATTGGATGAGACAGAAAGGATTTAGGCTCTGATTGCGTTTGTGCAGTGATTGTGCATGTGGTTTTTGGAGTTGTGTCATTATCGGATTGTTCTCAGTCTACAGTGCTCCACCTCATCCCATAATGTAATAGGGTCCACAGATTGGCACACTTTATGTATTCTCTGTTAACTTTTAACACATCTAGTTATTGATCCACTTGTCTGATATAAATGCACAGTTGAGTTGTGAGTGAAGATCTGTAAGCATTCTTTTTTAGAAACACAGTCATTGGTGAATATGTTTGCACAGGTCCACACTGCCCATCACTTCAAGAAATAGGTCCTTAACTGGGCTACTCAAAAATAGTGCCAGGGTGTCCTCAGAGATGCCTGTAAAATTGTCTTGGCTGTCCTCAGAGGTGCCTGTAAAATAGTCTTGGCCGTCCTCAGACATGCCTGTAAAACCCCTCTCCCTCACCACGCACACAGTTATTATGACTGTGAGAAACTATGTGTGAAATATTGTTGCCCAAACAAGTTATCATTAGGTTGTGCTTCTTATTGCTTTGCGGTAGATGAGAGTATCTTCCTGTACTGTGTTTATCACTTTAAGGAGACCAGTGCCAGCCATTGTAACCAGGCCTGTAGGTCAGTTGAAGATTGTAAAGCAATTCGTTTTTGGCCTTGGATGATTTAGCAGTTTGCTTTCATGCTGTTATTTCCTCTGTTTGTAATGGACATTTTATTATGGTAATGACAGACTAGCACTTCTCCATTTGGATGGCATTAGTCTATAAATGAAAATTCATGTCTGTCTTCTATGTCATATTTTATGCATCAGGTTGTAATTTTTTTTATTGAATCATGTGAAGCTCTCTGTGGCTGAGAATTGTTTGGATTGTTATAGCCATGTTGTCCAGGCTGACAGTTTTCCTTTCATTGGTAATTCAGCATCTTTGCGTCTTCTGTTATTTTCACACCTAGTCAGAGCTCCAGGGGTCTGTGTGGGCTACTCTGGGCAGGGGGTGGGGTGGTGTGGGGTTGGGTTCACATCTATGTATACCCAACCCCCCAAAAAAAAAAAAAAAAAAACTTGCCCTGCTTCCGAAGGTCGGCTCCTGTGACATTCCCTCTGGGAGGGGGTTTCTGAAATATCAACATTCACACTTAACACAGAGAAATCACTTATACTATTTCCTGTGATTGAGTGTGAGAATCAGAGGCAGGGTTGAGCTCTGAGCTGTGGGAAGAGGAAGAGCGATGGAGGAAGGGAGGCAGAGAGGGAGGGAGGGAGGGATGGAGAGAGGGAGAGATGCCGGAGCTGTGCTGATGTTTCTTTGTCTGTGTGGGGGATGGTAAACGCATGCTAATGAGTTAATGGTAGCCCACAGCTGCTGCCGGCTCGCATTGGTAAAAACTGCTGATGTTTCTGCAAGTCGAGCTCCGCTCTGAAATGTCCATCTCTGAGAGAAGGAAGGACAGACAGGGGAGACAGCTTCCCCCTTTGGTTTCGCAGAATTTGGCCACTGCAGTCTCTCAGGCTCTGTGTCACGGGCTCTTGATCAGATTTGCCTTGATTGACAGCGACACTACGTCCGTAGGGTTCCGCCATGACACCAGGAAGTTTGGGGCTGGAATAGAAACCGAGCCGAGTTAAAATGTCTGCGGCAAATTACCAACCGAAAGGACAGCGCTGCCCGTTGCGCATTTTAACTGGAATGAATTTAGATTGTGGACACAGTGTTTCAGTTACGTATCATTATATCACTTTCATAGTTTTACCCACCAGTCTCTTTTCATGCTGATTTATTGACTGATATTTCTCTTTTACATTTTTTTAATTGAATACATTGATACAACCTGTTTTCCTGTTGTGATGGAGCAGATTGCATAAATAAGGTAGCTGAATTGCATTGTGGGTAATAATATTTCTGTCCAGATTTATGTAGGAAAAAACAAGAGTGTTTGTATAAATGACCACTGATCTGCCCAGCGCTTTGTCTGTGGTGGCAGGTGACATGTCTGATGTGTGGGCATGTGTGTGAGCCGCAGAATGTGACTAATATCACGGAACATGTCGGAAGGGAGAGGAAGTGGATTTTCTCACACAAACCAGAAAAACGGGCCCCCCTCCTCTCCCCTCCCCGTAGGCCTGTCACTGACCCCCCTCCTCCCTGCACTGTGTGCCTCCCTGTCTGACCCCGGGGTTGACCCTCAGCCTCATTACCAGAGCGTGGCAGGGTGAGAGTGGCTGTGGGGGCGGGGTTTCAGGTGGGGAGGGGTGGGCGGTTTAGGTCCTTACTGGAAGTGCACTCATCCCCTGGCACTGACCAGCCAGTTTACTGGACGCACTTAAGTGCTCAGCAGTGGTCAGTGCCCTTCCTCCTGTCCTCTTCCGACTGTCCTGTGAAGAGCCAACTGCTCAACTCTGTGCGAGCGAGCCTGTGTTTGTGTCTCTGTGTGTTTCTGCATCTACATTTGTGTGTGCATGTGTGACATTGTGTGTGTGTGTGTGTGTGTGTGTGTGCACATGCACACTCCTGTGCTTGTCTTTGTATGTGTGTGTGCATGCGTGCGTGCGTTTGTGTGCGCATGTGTGTGTGCATGCAAGTACACATTTGTGCACATATCTGCTTGTATGTGCATTTTGTGAGAATGTCTTGGTGTTTGTATGTGCATGTGTTTATGTGAGTGTTTGTGTTGCATGCATGAGCACATATTTGTATGAATCTTTTGTCTGGTGTAAAAACAATTTGCCAAACAATAATAACAAGCCAAAACAATATCCTTACCGTGGTCAAATGGGGACGGGGGAAGTTGGGGGGGGCTATATAGTTAATTTTAGTTCTCAGGCTGTTGCCATGGTGATCCACTGTTACATCTATTGTCCAACAAAGAGCATTGTTATTTCATAATTTGTCAGAACACTTTTATGCAATGCATCATATTAGAAATAAATATATTTCTCATCATGTAATGCTATCTACATACCTATGTTTAGATATGTTTTTGCTGACATGGAGAGTATGTGCTGGAGGTACAAGGGGGTTTATTCTTTCAGCCTTAACTATTCAGTTTGGATCGTAGGCAATAAAGGATTTGTATAAATGTATAGACGATGCTTTATTAGACATTATAGGAAGCTTACAAGGTGGAATTCCACATTTGACATCTTTGTACCATTTAGTTAGTGGAGTAGGTCTCACTGCACATCTCAGGGCTGGGTAATATGTAAAAATGTGATTTCATTTTCCCTAAATAAGTGCCATGATTAAGCTCTATGTGGTGTGCATGGAATCTTATGCATGTGCGTGCACCAGTGAGAGTGTGTGTGCGTGCTCATACGCACACTGGTCCTGAAAAGGCATAAGTACTGCTCCCTCTGTGAGGGTGTGTGTCCTTACTGGGCCTCAAAATAAGCCAATCAGAGCAGCTCAGCCCCGCCCCCACTGGCAATCTCCCCTTCTTCTGCTACTTGCCCTGAAATAAGGAAATGATTCTCACCATTATAAAATCATAAAAGCAACTACTGTTACACCCATCACAGAAATGTGTGCAGGTGCATCTGTGCCATACATGCAGTAAGTGTATGTGTGTGAGTCACATGTATATTTTCAATATCTGTGTGTATGTGTACAATATACATTTAACATATAAGATAAAAAAAACCTAGCATATTCCATGCTCAGGTAGTTTGACCATGTTTCATTGTGTCTAAAAATGAGTACCTATATCGATGTTTTAAAGTGTCGATGCTGCTCACTTCGCATCGCATAATGTGCAGTGAACAGTATATTTCTGTGAAATGCACACTGTGGCAGTTCCTTTGTTTAAAAAAAAAAAAAAAAAAAAAAAAAAAAGCTGTGCGAAAATAAAAACGGAATCGATTCGGTCTCCGGGTCAGGCATGATGTCGCGCACAGTGAAAATGATGTGCTGTCGCATGTGGCTGATGTGACCCAGGCCGGAGCATGGAGACAAAGAGGCGGTCATGTATGTGCACATACGTGACCGCGCCGGCAAGCACGTGACCGAGCCCGCACATGCAGGGGGGGATCCCTGCGCGCGCTCACTGCGGGGAGACTCGCAGACGCCAGCTGTGCTGCGAGGCAGCGGCAGAGGAGGAGGAGTGCAGAGATGGAGAGATACAGAGCGAGGGAGAGGGGGAGATGAAGAGGAAAAGAGTAGTGCAGTAAGATGGCTGGAGAGAGCGGAACAGCCCAGGCAGAGCGGCTCTGTCTTCCCTTCTCTTCCTCCCTGCTCTCTCTCTCTCCCCCCTTCCTCCCTGTCTCTCTCCCTCCCCCTCTTCCTCTCATCTCTCCTTTCTCCTTCTCCCTCTGTCTCTTCTCTCTCCCTGTCCTTTCCGTTTCAGTTTCTCCCTGTCTCGCTCTCTCTCTTTCTTTCTCTGAGCATTTGAAGATGCTGTGGGTCCGGAAGCCTTCAGTATCAGCTCAAAAGCACAGTTTCCCATGCGCACAGTCTGCCTCGACTGCGCAGCCGTGACTGCCTCCCCGTGCAGCCGCAGCATTCTGCTCATTAACTAAACATGACTTTTAAAAGGATTATTAGCCCAATTTCAGGACAGGATGTCGGAAGCCATCAAGGGAGAGGGAAAAATCCATTATCATAATTGCATTGCGCAAGGATCTGTGGGGTGGGGGAGGGGGTGCTAGAGGAGTGGAGGAAGGGAAAGGAAAGTGCGATCTTTATAAAAAAAAAAAAAAAAAAAAAAGAAGAAATGGGTGAGCCTGTAAGATGATGAAGAAGAAGAGAAGGATGTTAAGATTTTTTTTTTTTTTGGGGGCTGGAATGCAGAAAGAAAAGGCAACATAGTTGAAAAATCGCATCCTCCTGAAATTCCACCCCCGCTTTCTCAACTCTGAGGAGTGACATGGTACAGTCCACCTCCCAACAATAAAACGACCCACGGTAACCCCTCGTGTGGCACAGATCTGACTGGGCTCATACCAGTGGCCCACTATGGAGAGGCCGGTAGGGTGGTGGGGGGGCGGCGCAGGCGGGGGCGACAGCGCCCACCCGTTGCAGTCCTGGGCCGGGCCGAGTTGGGTCCGGGGTGGACACCAACAGGCTGGAACCGGCCCAATCAAAATGCCTCTCCAGCCTCCCCAGAGCACGAGACGGCAACTCGCCCGGCGAAGTGGAGGAGTACAGTAACTTCACCCAGCTCTGTGGTGTCAGCTCTTCTCCTCCTCTTTCTTTTCCTCCTTCTCTCTCTCTCTCTCTCTCTCTCTCTCTTGCTGACAAGCTGAACAGCATTTCCCTGCCAGCCAGAGCTACAGGCACAGTGTGAGTATCACCTCCACGCGTCTTCACTCGTCCCTCTGTGTAGTCCCATCTTTTGTTTGTTTCTTCCATCTCTGTCTCTCTCTGCTGTGTCTCTCCGTGCCTCTGTCACGGTCTTGGTCTGTCTGTGACAATGATGGTGTGGTCTGTTAGGGATGATGCTGGTGGCGACAGTAGCTCGGGTGATTAATGCTTATCGTTATCGTACGGCTGCCCTGGAAGTCAGGGGAAAGGGTGGGGTTTCCCCGTTCATGGTCGCTGTTCATAAGTGAAGGGAGGAAATATAAAGTCTGACAGCTATACAGGAGAATCCCTCAGCCATCCTCCACACCCCGGTGGGTCATTACGGAACTATAGAATGTTGCTGTAGAATTTTAGAACTGTAGACCGGAACAGTGAGTGCTTTGATAGGCTGGATAGTTTTACAGCCTGTGCCGGGCTCTGGTGTGTCTTGGTGTTGTGAGATGTGTGTTTCTGATCTCTACAATGTGTAAATGTTTTATTCACTTACTGAGTAGCTGTTGGAGTGAGAGAGCGTGCAGGGACATGGATGTATTGAATCAGGATTTTTTGATTCTTCAGAGTGTGAGAGCTTCTTCTTTTCAGCCATGGCTTCTATCCATTTGTGTTTGACACAGAAAATCGTCATGTGTGTGACTTGGTGTTATTTTATTTATTTATTTATTTATTTATTTATTTATTTATTTATTTTGGTGTGAGGTTTTGTTCTATCTATTCTGTTGGTATAGTTGAGTCATCGTACTACTGATACAAACGTACATATGTGTGTATGAGTGCCTGGCTTTGCTGTTAAACGCTGGTATGGAAAAAGCTAAATAAGCCTCACCTAATGCATATTCTGCATTTCACCAGAGAACAAGGCGCACTTAGGAACGCAGAGTTGTTGGATCATTTAAAAGAAAGATGGCCAAGCCTGGTGCTTAAGAATGTAATTTTCCCTTTTTTATTCTAAAAAAAAATATCACTATATATGAACAGTTATTGGACGTTGTGAAATCAGGTGGGTGTGCTATTAGAAAATATAAACTGGTGATTTGCTTGAACAGGAAGTAAAAGAATGGAGAAATGAATGTTTATTTTCATTTAAATTTGTTTAGTTAATTCAAGTTTTTTCTGGACCACCGAAGTCAGCATGTAGCATTTTCGTTTCACTCGTTGGTTTTTCCTTCCCATTCAGAGAAGCATACAGCATACAGTCATTTTTCCACTCAGTTTAAGATTCCTTGGAAATGGTCGCATAAGCTTGTATGTTAAAACTTAGCCTCCTGGGTGGTTTTCGGTGAGGAGACGGCTCCTACATTCGGGGTTAAAATGGCTCCATTGTTGGCTCCTGGGGCGTTAACTGGGTTGAACCTGTTTTTTTGGGGGAGGTGAGAGGTTGGCCTCTTGGGGGCGCTCTTCTGAAAAAGAAGGTAAAATGGCCATGACTGAGCAATAACGACAAGACAGGAGAGCGAGGGTCATGGAGACCCCCTCATTTTTTGAAGGCATGATTTTTATCCAAGGGTTTGGGTGGAAACTTGGTCCATAAGCGCTTTCATGAAGGAGTGCCATGTAGGCAATTTCAATGGTCAACCCATCCCCCACATCTCCGCTCTCCGTCTGCTGGGAAATCTCAGCGGCGGAGGGGGAGGGCATTGTATGTGACAGATGTCAATCAACGTCAGGCGCCTGACAGGTCTGCCCCTCCCCATGTAATGTGATGTAATTAAGGGGGTTGGGGGTGCTTTGAGCCCGGAGCACGGGCTGGATAGAGGCAGTCTAATGGAGGCAGCAACGTCGGTGTTGGGGGTGGGGGATGGTGGCCGTCGCCGGGCTCCCATTCAGCATGGGCGGTGGGCGCAGACGAGCCGCCATGGGGTTTTGCGGTGAATAATGAAGGATGTTAATAGAAGTCGCGACGTAAACACCTCGCCCGTTTTTTCGTCCCACGTCTTTTGTTCTCATTTCAGGTGTTTCAGGGCATATAGGTGGGGAGGGAGGAAGTGGTTGGGTGGTGAGTGAGGAAATGGGGGTGGGGCCTGGAATGATCAGAAAATTCCCTTCCCCACTACCACCCCCTGCTCACGGGCACACACGCATTTATATGTGCTTACGCACACAGACCGGCACACAAAGAACACGTGTGCATACAAAGAGCACGCATGCGCCCACTGAGCCCCCTTGTCCGCACGCACACACACACTCATATAGAGGCGTAAGAGCATGTGAGGCGCAGTGGGTTGGTGGTGCCAGCATGGGTCTGGGCTCGGGGGCGGACGTTGTCCTTTTGGCCTGTGAGACGCTCCTCTCCCTCTCTCTCTCTCTCTCACTCTCTCACTCTCTCAGCCTGGGGGAGGGAAATGGAGAACGCTGTGTCAGCGCGGTGCTGCGTGTCTTTAATTAGCCTCGATGCATGTTCGCCGTTTGAGTTGAGTGGGTGACATGGCTGCTGTCTGTCTGTCGTCTCAGCAACACCAGTCACACTCAGCAGGTTGTGTGTGCAGGTATGTGTGTGCGTCTACACATTTCCCTGCTCTGAGTGGTGCTCTATGTAGTTTTTGTGTGCATGCGTGTGCGTGCGTGCGGTCTGAATTGGTATGCCTGTGGGGGTTGGGGTAGGATTGTCCCTTGGGTTTGGAATAATAGGTTTTGTCATTTGTGTGTGTTTTTTTATAAACTGTACAACAGAAGTTACAAAGCATTGTAGTAATCATTTCTGTGTTTAAAATTGCGCTTGCATCTGATCAGGGATGGGTTAGTCAATTACGCCTTACAGAAGAATGTATTAAAAGAGCTTTCAAATATTGGTCAGGCATGATGGGATGGGTGGTATAATTTAGGGGACCGTAGAAGTGCCTTTTGGGTTGGCTAGAAGTATTTTGGGGTGCACAGTTGTAGCTTTTTCTGTGAGGATCATTGCGTATTTGAGGCCAGTTACAGAGGTTAGAAGCCAGTCTTGGTGCTTCGGGCCCTGGCCGTGGTGTATTGATGGGGCTTTCTCTGTGCTTTAAGGGTGCGCCCTTTTGTTTTTGGGGAAAGCTGTTTCGGGTGTCGGGTGGCTGTAGTGCGGCGTAGCAGCGGACACAGAGCTGGCTTTACTGCAGTGTGCCACAACCGAGAGGCCACACCCACAGACAGCGCTCCGCGTCCTCACAACCTGAGGAGGAACCAGGGATCGGACTCCCGCTCCCAGCCTCACAAGCACACAGTCAGAACCCATATCCTGGATCCTTTTATATCTCACAATGCTGAATTACGCGGCAGCAACAGAGACACACTCATACACAATGTTGCGGACACATTGTGTTCAAGATCTCAACATACTACATGTCGTCTATGTTACCCCAATCTTGTGTATATGAATGTGTACAAACACACAGGCTCAATGTTGGACACACAACCATGGGGACACCTAAGCGGACATACACACACGTTCATACGCAAGACTTGCATCATCTCTGTGCCAGCTGGGAGCGGGGAGAAACAGACCGGCTGGTTCTGGTTTTATTATACAGGCTGTGCTGCATTCATCAAAGTTTTAGTCCCGCGTGCTGTGTGACTGTGCCCTTGTTCATGTGTGTCTGCATGCAACTACAGGTGTGTGTGCGTGCGTGCTAGCGTGTGCGTATGAGGGTGACGGTGTGCCCACATCCTTGTTTTTGTGGCTCTGCGTTTGCATCCACATTCGTGTCTGCGTGTGATACAGAAAAGCGCTGCAGGAAAGGTGTGGACCACTACATTGTGCCTGCGGGATTAAATGAATGTGTTCACGTTGTACATGCATTTCAGTTCTATTTTGAATACCTGTGTGTTGCGCCAGCAAGGTATTTATCAACCTTGCATTTGTCTCCTAATATGTTAAAAGGTTACATGCCCAACTGATGGCATTTTTGAGGTTTCGTGACGGCAATGATGATCCGCCATTTTGTGTGATCCGAGCCGCAGGCGTCCGTGCTCCCATTGGCTGCTTGAGTGGCAGGCTTGTGGCACGGTGGAAAGTAGGTTGTAGTGAGTTTAACCTTCCGCTGTGTGTGCGTTTGTCTCTCCTCGCAGGGCTTTCTGAAGAACGAGAGGGACAATGCGCTGCTGTCGACCATCGAGGAATCACGCCGCAGAGTGAGTCTGCCCACCTCCCTGTACTGTGGCCCGCATCCTGCACCGGCTTGGTCTGCGCACACACACACACGCACGCACACACACACCTCCTCCATATGCATGCCATGCTGTTATAAAAGGGAAAGGGCTGAAAGTAGT
Organism: Albula goreensis; assembly: GCA_022829145.1. NCBI lineage: Eukaryota > Metazoa > Chordata > Actinopteri > Albuliformes > Albulidae > Albula > Albula goreensis. The sequence continues at coordinate 26,081,872 of CM040755.1, forward strand.
TTGATCAATGACCTGGTACACCCTTTTTACTCTGCATTCAGTTCATTCATTGCAGACAATTTCACCTTCAGGTGAGGCCTCCTTTCAACGTTTTACATCTTCTGTCTTCAGTGAGGTTTACACCCCCACTTTCCAGGGAGGGGGAGTAAGGGACCCCCATAAATGTGGTGACCTAAGTGACTGTAGTAACCCCAATGTTGCCACAAACTGTGGTAACCCTAAAAAAGTCGGTAATTCTAGTTTTATCAAGAAAGTGTAGTGACCCCAGCTTCCCACGGTACCTTGATAAACTCAGTAACCTCAGTAGCCTGTATAACTCAGGTAACCCCGATATCTCCCATAATCCCTCACTGTTTCTCTTATCAGTCTGGTCTGTCATGTAGAAGGGTGAGTGATGGGAGTGGAAATAGCAGGAAATTATTGGGTTCCTCTCTCCTGGCCACTTTCTGCGGTGTGATTTACTTTGCAGGAAGCGAGGCCCCACTCTCTCCCTTCCTCTCTTCCTCCAATCGATACCTCTCCTCTATCACCACTCACCTTCCACCCATCGATATCTATCTAAATTTAGCAGCTGCTTGACTTGGGCTAATATTAACACTCCTGCTTCTCCTTACCTAACGCACACCTTACCATGGAGGAGAGTAATTTGCTGTAGGCTAATGTCCAGGAGGCATTCCATCAGAGAATTACACATTCAAACATGGTCTGTCACCTGGAACATAATTTATATGTATGAAGTTCAATGCATAAATGCATGAAGTTACTCAGTCTCTCAGTAAATAGCAAGGAGCAGTACAGACTGGAACCTAGACTGTCAAGCTGCTTTTGGTTATTTCTTATTTGTCCATGTTTTTTTTTTTTTTTTTTTTTTTTTTTTTTTTTGCAGATAGCTCTTATAATCTCATAACAGCCTACATCGTGTCAGGAAACTTTTCCCTTCTGTGCGTTTCTATCACATCCTTCTCATTTATTGTGCTTAACAGTTTCCTACCCTGGGCTAATATTAACTTTTAAAAAATTTGCACTGCAGAAGTTCAGAAAAGGTTTAATTAGAAAAATTTTTCAATTACCAAGCTCTCCCCTGGCACCACAGGAAATAGAGGAAGGGCTCGGGACTCTAATGGGGTTCCTGCCTAAATCTGGAGCAGCTGAGAGTCCAGGCCCAGTTAGCGGCTCTCTCCACGGCCTCACTCAGAGGGCGAGACCCACTTTGAGGCTCCCATTATTGTCTCCCCAGATCAGGCCAGCCAAACTAATCGCCCAAACCCCCCCCCATCACGCGCGGTCCAGAACCACCCACTCTGTGTTGTGCATTGTTCTAGACCATTCTGCAAACCATATGACACTGTCAAGGCAAACGCCCAAATCCCTTTTTTCTCTCTCTCTCTCTCTCTCTGTCCCCCTCTTGTTCTCTCTCTCTCTCATTTTCTCTCTCTCTCTCTCTATCTCTTTCATTCTCCCTCTCTCTCTCGTTCTCAGTCTCTCTCTGTCTCTACCCCACTCTCGTTTTCTGTCATTCTTTCTCTCTCTCTCTCTCTCTCTCTCTCTCTCTCTCTCTCTCTCCCCTTTCCCTCTCTCATTCTCTCTTGTTCTCTCTCTCCCTCTCTCTCAATTTCAGTGTAATAATGCTTTATTGGCATGACTGCATACAAGCAATATTACCAAAGGTAAAACAATGAAACATTTAAGTCATACATTACAAACATACATAATACAGTTGGATAAAATAAAATAAACACTATATTTAAAAAAAAAAATGCTTGACAATTACATTCTCGTTCTCTCTCTCTCGGTCTCTCTCTCCCTCTCTCTCAGACGTTCCTGCTGGCAGAGGAGTACCACAGGGAGTCCATGCTGGTGCAGTGGGAGCAGCTGAAGCAGAGAGTGCTGCACACCCTGCTGGGTGCAGGGGAGGATGCCCTGGACTTCACCCAGGATGTGGAGGTCAGTCCCCATAGTCAACCTTTAGACACTGCAGCTCCAGCCCACCTCAGTGTCAACGTAGCACGGCACATACACACATCAATCTCCAGGGATTGAGAACCATTCAACAAATCTTATTTAAATTTCTGCTTAGAATATCTTTCATGAGGATGTGCAATATTGTATAAAACCCCCAAAATTTTAATAGGTATATTAAGATGGATGTAAGTGGCTTTTAAAGGAAAGGCTGCTTAAAAATCACGTTGTTCCTCAAGTGGTTTTCTTCCATGTGTGATTTGGACTTTTGCCTCAAAATTTAGTCACATTCAGATTTAAGTACCAGATTAAGAAAGTGGAGGAAAACTTTGCATTTGTCATTCTAAATGCCTGCCAATCTTTATCTTGGCGTTATAATAGAGGGGAAAAAATGTGCAGTTTCCATGGCAACTGGAGAGGTTTTTAACCATATCGGGATGCTGAAAACTACAGTAAAAACGCTTAAGGACAGATTTAGTAAAACTACATTTACAGAAGGTAAAATACAGGCAAATCGGTCATTCCTCACAGTAAATCACCAGTCCACATTTACTGAACGGGCACACCTGCATGTAGAGGAAATATAAAGGGGCAGTGTGGGGCAGCTGTACTTTGCAGGTTAGTTTTGATGCATAGTACTTTTAGGAGAACCTTAGTGGTTAACTTTTTCACCTAATTTGTCAGTTCTGACATTCATCACGCAAAAGATCATTTCCATGCCATGGGAAGGCAGGGTCAACTTTGGACCAGGCATGAGAGTGTTGGCATCATCTCCCTTCCCCAAAAATATCTAAGAAGGATTTCAGCATCCCTCATCCCAAACATCCCTCTTAGAACTTTCCAGAAATTGACGTTCAAAAACATCATAAAAGCCTTTCCGCAGCACAGGAGTGTCTCCATGCTCGCTGTCCTTGCTGCTCGGTTATCACTCTTTCTGGTCTGGAGACGAGCTGACATTTCATGGTCCGTATTTTCCACTGTGCTGTCTTTGGTCCTGGAAAAATGTCATGATAGGTGTTGTTTCTTAGCACCCACACACACACACACACACACACAAACAAAATGCTTTTACTTGTGCTAACACATACTTAAACATGAGCTGGTACATGGAAAAATCATCCCTTAAGTGGGTGCACTAAGTGGAAAAACTAAACTTGCTATATGTAATCTGGCAAGCTCCCTCACCCAGATTTTTAGTTACATTTAAGTACATGTGACACTACCACACTGTCTTTCTAATTGTATGCACATGTACTCACACACACATACATGTGCTCTCTTACATACATAAACATGCATATGCATATAAACTAACACTGCCACTCATACATTCACAGTTGTGCTCTTACACAAATGTGCTCTCATACACTCACACTCTCTCACATGCACACACAGGCCTACACTCCCTTACATGTGCGAACACTCTTTCTCATACACACACACACAAACACGTATACATGCAGGCTCACGCACATACGTACATACGCTCCCTCACACACACGCACCCATCCTCACACTCACACACACGCACATACATAGACGCTCATACATATATGCATGCGCACGCACACACCTTTGAGCTCCCTTACATACATGTGCAGGCTCACACACATGCGCACATACACTCTCTCACACACACGCAAACAGACATACACCCATCCTCATGCTCCCTCAAACACACGCAGTCACACACACACACACACACACACACCCCATCCTTGCGCTTCCTCACACACGCGAACACGCTCTCACACGCGCGCGCTCACGCTGGTATCCTGTGATAAGCCCTGGAGGAGTCTTATTCTCAGCATGACTCTGACTGTGAGACTGTTTTCTGCCGCTTTGAGGAGGAGGGAGAGAATTCTGACTCTGAGCACGCAAAGCTTACACAACCTTATTTCCATCAAAAATGTATAAGCCTCCAAATAAAAACTCTCACAGAGAACACAGTCGAAGAGGCAGGCCAACCTCTCATACATTTAATAATATATGAGCAGACCTAGAACATGGCACCCCTGTGTTTTTCAAAGTCTGTCTTTATTTTGGTACGAAAAAAAGATTAACATGCTTGTAAAGCAATACCTCCGGACTGCCCTGCAATGTTTAATCTTCATTTAGAATTAACCAGGATGTTGGCTCATGCTGCTTGAGTACTGTGTGTGTGTGTGTGTGTGTGTGTGTGTGTGTGTGTGTGTGTGTGTGTGTATCATCATGACTGCTGAAAGTATGTTTTCAGGCTCCTTTAATTATTAAACAGTGGTTAAATTTTGTATGTTTGACCTCCCTGTGACACTAACTTGTATTAGCTTATCTACACCATCATAAGACTGCCACACCCTCCAACGATCTGCCCAAAACCATCCATGTCTCTCCCATGTAGGAATTTTACCATCTAGCTAATTTAAATGATTAATTCATTTGTGTGTGTGTGCGTGCGTGCGCGTGTGTATTAGGGATGCATGCCTTGAGGTGGTTACAGTTAGTGAACCTGTCAGAGTGAGAGTTAAGTATGAGTACTGAAGCATGTATAATGTCCCTCCCAGCACTTTTCATGCTATGCTGGTCATCACGTGAATTTATAAACAAACTGAATATTGAGGAGGTGCAAAGATATATGGACACTTGCACATACTGACAAAACCTTAAACACACAACAATCACACCGGCACATTGATGCTCTCATACACCCTCAAAAGCAGAAAGGCATGTGTACTGATGGACACATACACATTCACCACGTGGCCTGTAGTGTGTGGTGTTGTAGACATGCGTATGGCATGTGCGTGCCATGTAGCCTGAGCCTGTCTGTTCTGTGTCCAGCCCAGCTTCGTGAGCGATGTCGGGGCACCTGGACGCAGTGCACTGGACAGCGTGGAGGTGGCCTACGGACGGCAGGTGAGTAGTGCAGCTAAGCAGAATTGCATCATGCGATAAAGTGAGTCATCAGTTGCCTATAATTCCCATAATGCAGCAATTCATAGGTAACCAAGAGCTTGTTTTTTACTGGGCCATCAGCCACAGTCTTTGTTTTTGACCACTTGTACAGTCCCAGTGAACACTTCTTGACCCTACAGTGTCAAAATATAACAGGGAGGTGTTTTTTGTCATTGATTCCACTTTTCTTTAAACAAAATGCAGCATATGGTAGCCAGAAGAAATCAAAAAGTCACTGGTCCCCTGAAAAGGCAGTTTTTTTCTTATAATGACAGTTTTATCCTTTTTGAGGGCACAGAGGAATGTCACCTGGCTCCCCGTTGGTCCATAGTTCACACATTTTCCCTGCTTCACAGAATTTCCTGTTGTTGTCAGCAGATTTTTTCAATATTTGCAATTTTCCAATTAAAATTCTCAATGGAACGATAGTGTTTGTTGACAGTAATTTTTGGTCTTCTGTGCGGAGTAGTACCCATTCCCAGCATTTGGAGGGAGAGGATTGTTTTATAATTTGTAGCAACAGAGGAAAGGGTGTTAGATGAGGCCTTCAACCTCTATGTGGGAGTGGCTTTCTGAGGGGGTATGCGGGGAGCAGCCAGGAGCAAACTGGGTCATGTCACTCAACTCAGTAGTGGATCGAAGAGGGCCGGGGGCTTGCTGAGCAGAGCATGCTGGGAGATTTATCTGCCTAGCCACATGAGGAGGAACCATATCTTCTCTCTCTCTTTCTGTCTCTCGCTCCCTTGTTCAGCGGTGCGTTAGCCAACGGGAACTGCTGCCATGTGTCGCCATATTGCCTGCGGCGTCGTCCTCCTCATCTTCTTCTTCTTCTTTGAAGACCTGCTGAACATTTTCATCCTTTTCATACTGTTTTTTGTCATCCACCGCTTTACCGCAGGATCATAGGAGCAACAGGGAGGCGGTGGTGGAGGGGGCGGCTGGTTATCGTCTCTCCACAGCTGCCAATCAATCAATATCCTCCGCAATCTCACCCCTCCCCCCCTCCCCTGTCCCTGCACACTATTGGCTCAACACCGTTTCACTCTTCCCTCCCCTTCTGCAGATCTACATTTTCAATGAGAAAATCGTGAACGGACACGTGCAGCCCAACCTGGGGGACTTGTGTGCTTCTGTTGCCGACAGCCTGGATGACAAGGTAAGCCCGAATCCCAGCCCTGAGCCCCGGCATCTTATATCCCCCCCCCACCCTGCAGAGCTGGACTCTCAGGTCCACAGCCTGCTACTACATGGGTCAGCACTCAGTTGACCCACATCTCCCAGACACTCTAATGATGGTAGGAAACCAGCCAGAACCAGGTGGGCTGGCCTCCATCCTTCCCTGAGCTCAGTCTGGATTTACTCACATCATTTATTATAGTCTCAGTGTAGACTGAGGCTATTAGTCTTCCTGGCTTTTTTGGGCTGTGGTGGGGGCTAACTAATTTAGTAAAATGTAGTCTTTGGTTATGTTACATAGGCTTTGCACTTCATTCTTGTTTTTTTAAGTCCTTGGCATAACAATTGGTTGTCAGACATTAGCTCTGAACTCAACCCTTGGGCACACGCTTTATATAGTCTAGGTCTGAGGTGAGCGTCATGTGCAAGACCTCAGACTGCAGGACCAAGGATCTCTTGGTGTAATGATGCAATACGAGTGAAATGAAGCTGGCCTGAAGAAAGTGAAATGAGAGGACTCCTGTTGTGTGTGTGTCTTTCATTATGTAAAATCCTCTGGACTCAGTCACTGCCGTGACCAGTAAGCTAACTGTACGTGCCTGTTTTTTCTTTGTCTGTGTCGCCGTGTGCACTAATCTGTGCCTGTACATCTTGAATGTCTGTGTCTGCGTGTCTGTGTCTGCGTGCCTGCGCAGAATGTTTCGGAGATGTGGCTCATGGTGCGGCAGATGAGCGACGTCCTGTTGGTCCCGGCCAAGGACAGCCTGAAGAGCCGCGTGGCGGTGGACATGCAGATGGCGTTCGTCCGCCAGGCCCTGCAGTTCCTGGAGAACAGGTGAGAGGGGATCAAATCACAGGAGGAGAAGAGAAAAATAGGGTGGGCTAGAGAGACTGCTTGGATGGGGGAGGTTAGGGGAGTGGATGAGATTTGGAGCAGAGTGTGGGTGGAGAAGGGAGGTGGAGAATGCAACATGAGTGTAGCTGTCTACAGGGTCCACATGAAGAGTACTCCAGACCTTGCTCAAAATGTACATCTCATTTTGCTGACAGCTACAAGAACTACACCATGGTGACCGTGTTTGGGAATCTGCACCAGGCCCAGCTGGGAGGGGTCCCAGGGACCTATCAGCTCGTGCACAGCTTCCTCAACATCAAACTCCCAGGGCCTCTTCCAGGCATGCAGGTAACAACCACAATAAAAGATTGTACACCTCTGCGAACTCTAACCACTGCACTTCCTACTCTATAAGACCAGCGGTCTCGGCTACAACACCACAAACACAGCATGAACTGAAACCCTAACCATAGAGATCAGAGAGACTTAATCACAGCACTGAACGTGTGGGGAACACAATATTTCCAGGGGCCTAATGTCTGGCTCATAATGACTTTAACATGGTAGTGTATGATTCTATATGAGCTGAAGTCTCATATAGAATCATATGATTCTCATGCACAAACATGCCGCATTCTTACTTTGATATCAGTCACTGAAGCCCTCCAGATAAAGCAATCTTTTCATCCTTTGTGTGTGTCTGTCTGCCTGTGTAACAGGATGGGGAGGTGGAGGGACACCCGGTCTGGGCTCTGATCTACTACTGCCTGCGCTGTGGAGATCTGTCTGCAGCCATGCAAGTGGTAAACCGGGCCCAGCACCAGCTTGGAGAATTTAAGAACTGGTTCCAGGAGTACATGACCAGCCCAGACAGACGGTGAGTCTCTGCCTCCATGTCTGCCCCTCATCCAACAAAGACATTCTAATATTCCAGCTATACAACCGGGGAGCCGGTCCCCAAACCCCTTAGTAATAAAACCAGATGTATACGTTTTCGATCCTCAGGACCAGAGTGTCCAGCACTCTGTTTGAAGCAGCTGAGCAGTGTGGTTTCCACAGTAACACCTCTGCACCCCTTCCAATCTTCCCTGCAGCTTGGCACCTGCCACAGAGAATAAGCTCCGCCTCCATTACCGTCGTGTGCTGCGGAACAGCGCCGACCCCTACAAACGCGCCGTGTACTGCCTCATCGGGAAATGCGACATCGCGGACAACCACGGGGAGGTCGCGGACAAGACCGAAGACTACCTGTGGCTCAAGGTGAGGGCCACCTGTACTCACCTCCGTGTATCATTGAGAACTGGTGTTATGACAGAACACGGAACATAGTCGCATCATTGAAGTCATGGAAATGCAGTATAAAGACACAGTCACCTGGGCTTCTGTCAGTTAAGCATTGTTATTAAGGCTCCATGTCCAGAACTGGTGTATTTCATTGTGTAATTGCAGTATTTGTCACCTGCCCTTATTGATGCCTCTCACCCCCCCCACAGCTGAACCAAGTGTGCTTCGAGGAAGACGGCAGCAGCGCCCCCCAGGACAGACTCACCCTGGCCCAGCTGCAGAAACAACTGCTGGAGGATTACGGTGAGACATGCGCGTGCGAACGTGTGTGCGTACCTTCTTCCATATCCAATGCCATACAAACCCAACTCGGCTGAATAATCGTCTCTAGGAAGACAGTAGCTTTTGTGAGGGAAGCCCCACCCTCTCCCCCACCCCCACCCCCAGAGATGACAGTGCACACAGACTCCTATTGCCAGCCCTCTGCTGGCTGCATAGCCTCTGATAGTGGCCTGCTCTCTACCTGCCACTGGGCTCAGTGGAAGGTGCTGAGCTGGGCAGTTTTTGCAGAACCTACGATAAGTGAGCAGCAGTGACAAGGTCGGTTTTAAAAAAAACCACCATTCCTCTGCCAGCCGGCCTGCTCTGCTCAGATAAAGGGCCACACTGTCACTTCTGTGCTCTTAGCGTCTAAACTTTTCCCTTGCTACTACCATTGTCTTTTCACCTAAAGTGTGAGTCACATTTCTTTTTTTTTATCTTACACCCATTCTTAAATAAAGAGTTCCGCTTTGAGTCATACTGAATGCATCAGCGATTCACAGAAAAGACTTAACTTTTCCTCCCATTGTGTTCCAGGCTGCAGTTATAATTGCCTGGAAGCAGATAGGTAGCTTTAAATCACACGAATATGGGGGATCAGCTTTATGCAAATGACTTCTTTATGCAAATTAGTTACTGCTTCAGTGGTAGCTGTGCAGTCTGAAGGGGAAAACTTTATTTTTTCATATTACAAGAAAGTTGTTTCTCTTCCCCAGATTTTTATGAATATTTGTGATGTGCTGTAGCTTGCAGCTTTAACATTGTTTTAAAAACCTGCATAGGTATATGGTGCATTGCAGTAGCATTTTTACTTTGTTTGTAATTGATAAGAAAGAATATTACCTGAACTGTATTGATATGTTACTTTCAGGTTTTTGTATTTTTAACTCTTGTCCTGCTGTTTTTGTGTTTTTTAATAATTCATATGAGGCAGTTTTGACTTTTTTCAGTATGGACATGTTGTTTTAACTTTAGCTTTCATGTTTTTTCTCCCCCGTCTTGATCCCCAGGCGAGTCGCACTTCTCAGCCAGCCAGCAGCCGTTCCTGTACTTCCAGGTGCTGTTCCTGACTGCGCAGTTCGAGGCGGCCATAGCCTTCCTGTTCAGGGTGGAGCGTCTGCGCAGCCACGCCGTTCATGTGGCACTCGTCCTGTACGAGCTGCGGCTGCTGCTCAAGTCATCGGGCCAGAGCGCCCAGCTGTGTGAGTGCCTCACCTCCATCACGGTGTCACTCTGCGTCTCTGTTACACTGTCTGGGAGGGCCAGAGTTCTCAGGGTTCACACCTGTTTGCTGGCCTTTCTGTCTGCCAGCACTTCATCTTCCTGTCAGTGTGTCTGTCCATCAGATCTGTCCCACTCTCTTTTTCTGTGCTCTTCTGTCTGGCTCCAATGAAGTCTTTTTTTAATGTACATTAGGCTTGTTCATCTGCTGTGAGAAACAAAGCATTTAAACATGTACCTGTATATGAATTAAAGAGCTGAAATGGAAGTGTGTGCTGTGTTTTGGGTACCATCAGTGAGCCAGGAGGCAGGGGACCCCCCCATGGTGCGGAGGCTGAACTTCATCCGCCTGCTCATGCTCTACACCCGCAAGTTCGAGTCCACCGACCCCGCGAGGCACTCCAGTACTTCTACTTCCTGCGGTAGGGTCCTCACTTCCCCTGTTCCCTCACGTCCTCACCATCCCCACCATTTTAATACTCTCATCTGCATTCCCAGTCTTTTGGTCTGAGGAAAGAGGAGCAAAACAGTAAAAGGCACTGGAAGAGGAGCAAGTAACAAAATGGTGGATCAGAGCTTTTATTCCTCTACAGCATTTCTTCCCAATGATAGTACATCAGTGTATCTAAAGACATCACACAATCATTTCGAGAGAGACTTTTTTCAAAGCTTGTTGTGGTAGGATTCTCACAGAGGAAGATTCAGTTCAGCTTGTGGGCACTAGTAGGCAGAGGACATGCCAGCAGTAAGATCCAGATAGATAACAATGCAGTAGCCTGTAGCTAAGACTGTACTTTGTTCAAAAATCAATATAAAATTAAATACAACATTAAGAATGTGATTGCCTTTTTTAAATAAGAATGCATGGTGAAGTTGCTTTTGGATCAGTGAAAGTCTGGTGTTGTATGAACAGTGTCAGCTGTGTACATACAGGCAAGCAGATTCTGAACAATACAAATCAAATTCATATTATTGTGTGTGTGCAGTAATGCTGCAGTTCTTTATTCATGTGCTGTAGTGTTAATGAGTTTTAGAAGCAGTGAGAGGTAGTGTTAATTGGTTAATATGACAAAGGCATTGAAGGTTTGTTAGTCAAAATGGCCTCTGAGTTAATGGATTCAGCATAATTGTTTCCTGTTTATGCTGCTCAATTTTGCGCATATAGAATGTCTAGCTCTGCCGACACTGTCCGATTGTGTGTGTGTGTGTGCGCGTGTGTGTGCGCATGTGTGTGTGTGAGAGAGATGACACAGGAAAGTGATGTGTGTGTGAGTGATGAGACAGGGAAGTGATCAAGACCACCTTTCTCACTGTCAGTTTGCTGTCATTTCCTCAGCTGCACCTCTGTCGGCTTCCAAATCCAAAAATACATCTTACGCTGTCAAACAGTCACATAAAGGCAAAATACAGTGAAAACAAGAAATGAGCTCCACACAACTGTAGTGTTCCCTGAAAAGTTTCATTTGTCTTCATCTGCTTTCCTTTGTTCTGTTGTGTGAGATTAAGCTAGAGGTTGCTACATTCAGAGCTACATTAGAGGCACACAGCTGTGTGCCACCTGACAGGACAGAGTGAAGCTCTATATCTGTTTTTTAGATGATGACTCACTTAGTGAAACTGGGAGGAGTCTCTGGTGATAGCAGAGCGTGGGGGGTGTTCATGAATAAGTTAGAGCATGAACTATGAATGCTTTATGAATAATGCACTGGGATTGTTCACACATGCTGAGGAAACTGCGTGGTGATGAATCGGCCATGATTTATTTAAAGATCAGCCACCACAATATTATACCCCTGTGACCTTTCCGTGCCACTAAAATTACTTCATTATTATGCCATATAATGTTAGACAACTCTGAGTAAATATTGTATTTTCCATGGATCTTACGATGTACTGTATATCCCACATTTGGGATTGAATTCTATATATTGCTTCAATCTTCAATCTAAATCTTTTTCAGGTGAGATATTGTTCTCTGTAAATTGGTGGCTTGATTTGAGGAAGGCTAGGAATTTGTTTGTGAAATATTTGTAATCCCATCTCTTATGTGTTTTTTTTTTTTTTTTTTTTGCAGAAATGAGAAGGACAGCCAAGGGGAGAACATGTTCATGCGCTGCGTCAGCGAGCTGGTCATCGAGAGCCGTGAGGTGAGCCCTTTTGCATCACACGTGTGTGTGTTTGTATTATTGGTCTGCTTTAGACGGAAGCTAAATGGCTCAGGAGATATTGTACTGTAACTTGTTTTTTTTTTTTTTTTTGTAAAACTGAAGTGCAAATACTTGTTCCCCATCTGTTCAACAGTTTGACATGCTCCTGGGACGACTGGAAAAGGATGGAAGCAGGAAGGTAAATACGTGGGGCATAATCGGCATGCTGCTCACCTGAAAATAGCTAAATAGCTGCCCTCGGCCCTTTTTCTTATTCAGATTTCCCCAGCATGTTCTGACCGTAGTCAAAAGTCCTCAGAACTTAGGAACGTGTCACAGCTGTATCCAGTGTTCTTGAAACCCGTAACCTGGGGTAACAGAATTCTTAATGGGAGCAGTCAGTGGGTATGCTCTGCTGTGTGCGTAGCACGCTGAGTGCCTGCCTCTTTCTTTAGCCTGGAGCGATCGACAAGTTTGCTGGAGATACGCGAGCGATCATCAGTAAGGTGGCCCTGGAGGCAGAGAACAAGGGCCTGTTTGAGGAGGCGGTGAAGCTATACGAGCTGGCAAAGGTGAGGGGCCTTCCAAATGAGCACGCCATTGAATTCTGCACGCCTAATGGGATTTTATGTCCAGCCAGCGTATTTCTTTTCATCTTTAAAAGTATGTAATGTTATCCTGGCATTTATTAATCTATTGAAAATAAGGTCGTCTTCATTCTAGTTTAGAAACGTTACGTTCTTTATAATGTGGCCAGACACTGCTTGGCTCTGGCTGGGAAATGTGGAATAAAGTAAGTTTTAGTGTTATTTAATATTATTTATATTATTATTTTGTATAGTTTTGTTTACTTCTCCCAATGCCATCAATTTTAATACCCAAATATTGAGAGTAAGTCGTGTTGGCTTACTCTCTTTAACTGTTCTGTGCATCTCTCTGTCGGTCTTATGGTCCCTCTTGCTTTCTTGCGCCCTTTCCCTCCTATTTTCACCGGGCTTCCTCTGGCAGAACCCAGACAAGGTTTTGGAGCTGATGAACAGGCTGTTGAGTCCCGTCGTCGCTCAGGTCAGCGCCCCCCAGTCCAACAAGGAGCGGCTGAAGAACATGGCGCTGGCCATCGCAGAAAGGTGAGCCATTTACCCCTCAGTGAGGCATCCTCACCACACCTGAGTGCACTGTGGTGCATTGTGGGAAGACCCAACTCCCTCCAGGGCCAAGGTGCTGTTTTGTGTCACCACAACAACTCACGACCTGATGGTTGTTGTAAGTAAGGTGTTGTGGTGACACTGAGCGTGAGCTGGCTCTGTTCGGTTGTAGGTACCGGAGCCATGGTATCGCCGGGGAGAAATCGGTTGACAGCACCTTCTACTTGCTGCTGGACCTCATGACGTTCTTTGACGAATACCACGCAGGCCACATTGACAGGGCGTACGACGTAAGTGTGGAAGACTTGCACACAGTCCTATACAAAATCTCCTCAGATGCTTACTATATCATTGCTCTGTTCCTTCACATCTTACACACCACAGGTATCCTAAATGGCTACTGTTCTAGAGCGCAAGACACCTGCCTTATGTCATTCCCACTCCCTTTCCCGTGTCTCCTTTTCTCCCCACCCCAACCCCCGTGTTCTTTCCTCTACTCTCCTCCTCTAGGTGATGGAGAGGTTAAAGCTGGTTCCCCTCAGTCAGGACGGAGTGGAGGAGAGGGTGGCAGCCTTCCGTAACTTCAGCGATGAGGTGAGGCGAACCTCACATGCTGGTCTTACACTTGCTGCTCTTCACATAATAGTTCTGAATAAATGTGCCCCCTGCTCTGGTTTCCAGGTCCGACATAATTTGTCAGAGGTTCTCCTGGCCACCATGAACATCCTGTACACACAGTACAAACGCCTGAAGGGGGCGACGGCGGGCACCCCGGGAAGGCCCCAGCGCTCCATTGAGGACCAAGATTCGGTGAGAGTGGGGGTTTGAAGGGGTGAGAGGGTGACCATAGTCAGTGGAAGTCTGAGGTTCCTTTTATTTGATCAGAGCAAAAAGACAGCTTTTAGAACTGTCTGACTGTATGGTGAAGTCTGAATTAGTGATAGGGGAATGAGCAACAAATGGAAGGAGCTAGTAAATAGTACCAGTTACTCAGTGATTTGGACCAGTGACTATATTTGTTCATGAAACCTGATTTCAACCACCATGAGTCTGGGGACACCATCATGTCCAGAGTAAGTGCTCTGGATAAAGAGCAGAGGGATGTGTGAAGTCATGTCACTGCGCAGACATGTGAACATGTACCCTGTCTGCTCTCTCCCATCTGCAGCAGCTGCGCAGTCAGGCCCGGGCGCTCATCACCTTCGCGGGGATGATTCCGTTCCGCATGGCGGGAGACACCAACGCCAGGCTGGTGCAGATGGAAGTGCTGATGAACTGAAGCCCCACCCCTACCCCCCCACACCCCTCCCCATCCAGCATTCAGCCCCTCCCCTCTGCCCCCTACCCCCTTTTACGCTCATTGTGTCTCTCTGTGTTCTGCTTTATATTTGTATTTTTCATACATTTGGAATTAATAAAAAAAGAATTAAGTTTACTTTTCCTTTTTGTTTGTTTTCATTTTGTCACATTCTATTATTTCTTTTATGTTCTTGTCAGTGTTTGTTTTTTATTTGTGTGTTGTTTATTTTGTGTTCTTGTCCTGTGAATGCAAATTAGGCGAAAGTCAGAATAAGTAGCACTACTCCCAGTGAGGCCGTTTGTTTTTGTTTGTTTGTCCGTTGGATTTTTCACTGTAAAATGCTGAGTCATTTCATGAATAATCGCTCCATTGCTTAATCCGAGTGCCTGCTTTAGCACAAGCCCTAGCACTGTGCATATAGAATTTCTGGCATTCATCGTGGTGTATGGCCTGCTAGTTGTCAGTGGGGCAATGCACAACTAACAGGCCCAGTATGGGATCTTCTTCTACATCCTTCATGTTTCTTTGCCCTCTCTGCATCGCACTATTCCCCTGCCACAGGAATAAACAAAATCAACAGAGAGTTTGAACACAGATGCAGGGAAAGTTTCACGTTAGAACTCTCTTTCAAAGGAGGATGCTTCCAACAGAGACTGCTGTTGCAGTTTTTCCTTCTTTCCAGTAGGTGGCACTGTTGCAGCCAGGCGGTTAGGACGTTTTGGAGGTTTGATAAAGACGTCACCGCAGGCTAATGCTGCAGGTGGTGCGAGTTCAGAGAAAGAGAAATTTGACTCCGTGCCTTTATGAATCCTGGTATCATTGTGCCCTTACTGGCAGCCCTCATTGCATTGTGCTGATGTTGCGAGTGGGGGACTGATTTTCTTTTTACAACACCCAGAAAGCAAGTTTTTCCCCTGTTCAAAGAAACCTACTTGGTGTGAAAGTGCACAGCTTTAGTGCAGTGTTAACGGTATTGATGGGAGAAAGGGGGTCACTTCTACCGTAAGCTTTTCAGGGATATCAACCAGTAATTTGCTCCTCTGTGGTGAGAATAGTCATTTGACAATTCAGTGATTCCCTGTTCATCTGTGTTCTTCCCACGATGGTGTTCATGAAACCTCATTGTCCCATTACTGTGTAAACCGTGCAGGAAGTGATGTTTGTGGTTTTAAAAAAATCCCCTTTGGGCCTTGCTGTATGGTGCACCCTCACCTCAGTGTCTCAGGTGACCCGTTTCAATGTACCACCTGGTGCACAGCCCTAGATACAGCCTTCAGCCCAGGACTCCTCCTCTACTTCAATGTCCGGTTAGCAACAAAATAATCTGTTTTGCAATGGAAAAGCACAAGGGTCACATTTAAAAATAAAATCTGTACTCATCACCAAAGCATCATATTTATTCCATTTTTATTCCATTGGGGTTCTGGTGCAGCCCTCATTGTTTGTAGCGCTCATCTTGCTCTGCATGTACTAGTTGAGCGCCGTTGAGCTCTAGTTTTGCTTTACTGAACCAAGCAGTTTGTAAAATAGTGGGCCAAGAGGGTGAGTTTAGTTTGATGTTCTCCATCCTGTTTTCCCTTGAAAATGAGCACAACACCCCAGGCTGTATCCCCAGCCTGGAGGGAAACACCTGCAGCGCAGTCTGAGCTCTCTCTCGCTGAGAGCTGTCCCTTTTCAGCATGGAGCTCAAGTTCAGCTCTCAGTCTGTCAGACCTTTCCTCTTGTCCTCCTTCTGTTTCTCACTTATCCTTTCCCCTGCATGGTCTTTGCATCTTTTGTCTGTTTCTCCTCAAACTGAACATTCGGGCGGTTTTGTTGTGTGGCCCATAATCAGTGATATTCTGCCTCAGTGAGTTGGCAGTGTGGGTTAGAGATGGTGTGTGGTAAATGAGTGGTGCTATGGATTTAGCATATAGATTGGACCATTCTATGCCTGCAGGAGAGGGATGAGAGGGCTGGCCCCAAAGTGTGGCATTATGGTAGACTAAACTTTGTTACCAGCTGAAGTAGCATCATTATGTTTAATGTGATGAAAGGGAGATGCTGAATTGCTGGGCAGCCATTTCCTGTAATTGTGTTCTTCCTGACTTGCAAAGTTTTGGAGGTCATTGTGCCTTGCGGATTCATCGCGTTCATTTAAATTCACTCAGTGTTTCACGCTCTGACTGTACACATCACATCGGGCTATATTTGTGCTTTGTTAAATGGTCAGGGAATATGTACAGCATTCTCTTATAAAAGAGGAAGTGCTCCTTCCAGCAGATGGGGTAGCGGGAGAGGGCTGCCCTGAGGTTGTGCAAACACAGATGGCAGAATTGGTGCAGTGTTGGAACACAGATTCTGACCGATCTGCATTGCGCTGCCATGTTCCCGCTTTCCCCTTCTCCTCAGCCTCTTTCCATCTTTGCCCGAGTGACCCAGAATAACACCCAACCGCATGCAACACGTTCTGCTGCTCGTTGCTATGGATACCCAGTGACGGTTACAGACCACCTTTTATTACTGCCATGGAGACCCAGCCCTGGGAATACCCCCCAACCCCCACCCCCCAGCTCCATTTCTGTAGTGATCACACCAGAAATCCTGTACCGGGGTATGCCTAAGGTATTGGTGTTGTGGAGACTGGTGTGTGTGCCACACTGCTGTTGTCATGGAGATTGATGTGAAGTTTTGTATCCAGGTATGCTGCTCCGCCTGCCCAACTGCTCTGCGGACCCAGCATGGGGTGTGCTCTGCAGCATGTCGCCATAGAGACGCCGCACAGCCTCAGTGACAGGTATGTGTGCCACAGCTGGTGTTGTGAATCAGGCCGATGCCGCACGACTGCTAGAACCCGGCTATTTCACAACACCAGGGTGGCACCGTGCCACTGCCAGCGGGAGGCCAGGACCCACAGCAAGAGCAACATGGCATGGGAAATTCACTGTGGCTCCTGAAAAATCACCCTTTAAGTTCCTGTGCTTTGTTACCCAGATATCGCTTTTCTTTTTACCATACTAAAAGGGAGGGCTCTTAATTTTTCACCTTCATCTTTGGTTGAAACTTTAAATAAACTTGATGTGAAACATGAACTGTGTGGGCTTATGATTAATGTTTTAAAAAATGCCAAACTTCATTTTACAATTAAGATTAATGATGAAACAAACTGTACCCATCTAGTCATATTTAAACCTTGTTTCGAAAAGACTTTTCATGTTTTGATGGTGGTGTTCTACATACATTTTTTTGCACTGATCCAAAGTGTGTGAATGATGAGATTTCTGGGGTGAGCTATAAAAATGACAAAGTTCAGTAAACCTGCACAGAAATTTTGTAGTCTTTAAACATCACACTAATGGGTCCTGAGATTACAGCTCTTCCCTATATATCCTACTTAGGGGGAATGATGATGTTTTTTGGGAAGGATAAATGTGGATTCACTGCATAAGACGCAGCACAATGACAGTACTAGTTGGTGCAGTATTTATGTCCAGGAGTTGAATGTTACAATGGATAAATTAAAACTCAGAGAATGGGTGGATCACAACAGTACATTGTACAATGCCTTAGTTTCATACTTATAATTTCACATGTAACCAAGTTGATACAAAATATTAAATGAGAACATGAGAAGAAGAGTTAGCCTGCACTGAAATGAAGTAGACCTCAATGTCAGCACCTGCAGACTACATGATATATGACAAACTTTTGACCCGGAAGTTAAAGGCCTGCCATTTGAGGATTTAACGCTCTGTTATACAACAGTAATCGGTAATGTCTGCCCTCCAGCAGCAGGGCCTACAGCGAGGTCAGTGTGAATTATCGCATATTAAACTCCTCAGGTTAATAAAGAACTCAGCGTACTGGGAGATTCCAAGTAGCTGGAGAGACAAGGTCACCCTGAGGAAAGCTGGGCTTTCTTTTGTCATTAGCAAGATGGAGAAACGGATTTATGTTTTTACTGGCTTTCACTGCCACTGTGGTCTCACAAGCCTGTCTCACCAGTCACTCTGTCTGAATTACTTTTATTATTTTTAACCAAGGCAGCCAGCTATGAAATCATTTCCCATTCAGCATCAGATTAAAAGAGGGACAAGTGGACAGAGAATGATGTAGTTGCTAAATTGTGTGATATCTAACATTCCTTGTCATTTAACCAAACAGGAATCCCTAACAGCAATTTATTCTTCTCTGAGAATTTGTAATGTACCACATTAATATTGTCATATACAATTATTAATATGACCTCAAACCTACTTTCTTCAGGTTTCTTGCACTGGCTATGGCATGTAATGGTATTTTGTTGGTTGATGAAATTACTTGTAGTGTTGTGTGTCACTAATAATTTAAGTATTGACTGTTCATTGCCTGAATCTATTGTATGCACTTTTTCTGGCTAAAATGACTAATGAATGGTCTGTGCACTGTAAATCTAATTCCCTGGTGCAGTAATGGGGAATTGTGGACAATTAAGGTCCCAAGGGTGTTTCTGAAAGAATAGGATGCCCAGGACATCTACCCCCAAAAAAAAAAAAAAAAAAACTGGATCTTTTCTGCATCTGGCCACCCAAACATCCCACCAACACCCCTTACTACTATCAGCCCAGCAGAAGTTAGCATAGAGTCACCCTCTCACCTGGCAGTCCTGTGTTTCACAAAAAACAGAAAAAATGAGTATTTCCTTATGCAAATGTCCAGCAGTCCCATTTATTTTAACCTTGTGTCCTTGGAATTGTCAGTTAAGGATATCTGGCCTCAGATCACAGTTTTTCTCTGTAATTGTTGTGTTTTACAAGTAGTAGTATTGCAAAAGGTCTCCAGGCGGTAATTAAAAACCATTTCCGTGAATGATCTAATGTACATGTGGGCCTAGTGGTCCTGAAACAGAGGAAAACTGGGTGCAGCTGGCTATGAGCCATATAAAAGCCCTCTCATTCTATGTTGCTCTTCTACTTGGCATCAAAGCCGTCTTCAGTGTCCAACACAGTAATGGCGGAGATACCACAGCCTGAAGAAGTGGTCCTGACTGCGATTAACAAACAATTCAAAATTCCATCAACGACCAGGGATGAGAAATACTCCACATTCTTTTATAGCAATGCTGATGACATTAGCTATAGGAGCGGCGGTGAGGAAAACAGCTTGGACTCCCAAAGTCCTGAGCCATTCACAGGCTACGACACTCTGGATGCCCCACCGAGCTATGATTTTTACGGCAACACTGCAGTCCAAGGGAGAGTGCGCAAGTCAAGACCTTCACTGTATCAGCTGCACTCGATAGTGGAGGTGAGGCCATGTCCCTGAAAACTGAATGTAGGGTCAAAACCCACTTCAGAGATTGTACGATTAAAATAACTGCTTATTTACATTTAAAATAGACTGTTATTTAACAAAACTAGTCTGTTGGACTCAGTTTTGTTTTTAACACCACCAGATTTTGGATGCTGGTGCTTGTCACAAAATGCAACATGCTGTTAATTTTTTTTTTTCTGCAGAATGGTTTATTGATTTTTGGCAGGTGTCTCTCATACGTTTGCTAAACCTGAAGTCCAAGAAATTAGCAGAACATACGTCTTGAAGATGAACGGTGTGCTCCAAAAATTTATTTGCTCAGTGCACACAGCATCATGTCTTCAAAACTAAGAAGTGTAATTATAATAAATGCAGTATCTGCATGGTAACACTGTTGCAACATTAAGACAGCACACTAAAACCACTAACATGACTGTCAGTTTGGCTCAGATTTTAGCTGATTTCAGTGCAACACTAGTAAGGGATCATCAGCAGCCACTCTAAACCCCTTGGAGAGATCCATGGTGATGTTATCCCCCTTCTCACCACCCCAAATCTCCCACCACACCTCTTCCCACAGGAGGATGGAGTCCCTCCACCGCTGTATGAGGAAGCCAACAGGATGACTGACAGAGGCACAAAGGGTGGGGAGAGCTCAGAGGATGAGGCAGAGCCTCAGGTGGAACCAGCGAGGTTTGGATGGGTGCAGGGGGTTATGGTGAGACAACAGCTCTGCAGCAACACAGACAAAGCAGTTAACATCATAGTGCACTCCATGCCAACCCAAACAAAACTATAGCTATGTAGCCAAAAACAGTCAAAAAGATAAGCTGCATAACAACCAATGGTGTGGTAAGAGTGCATTCGTACAGAGAGTAAGCTCACCTAAATGTATCCAGTATACCCACCTGTTAGCTTTAGCACCATTAATACAACATCACCAGAGGAGTAGTCGCCGCTACATCACAGGTAACAATGTAGTCAAAGCAAGTAGTAGTGTAGTATAATGGTCAAAGAGCTGGACTCAATGGTCAAATTCCCAGGTGGGGTACTGACATTGTACATTTGAGCAAAGTATTTCACCTGTATTGCTTCAGTATATTAGGATGTAACAATACTGAATTAATTCAGACATAAATCAGTCACAAGTATTCTACAGACCAAGCAAGCAAACAGAGTGAAACAATACATGACATCCTCTTACCTTATCTCCATCATAAGAATGTGAGAATAACTCAGCCCCTCATGTCTGTGTACCCCTCACCCCGCCCCCAACCCCAAAAAGATCCGCTGTATGCTCAACATCTGGGGGGTTATCTTGTACCTGCGGCTACCCTGGATTACAGCACAGGCAGGCATTGGTAAGTGTGTGTGCGTGTGCGTGTGTGTGTGTTGCATGACAGGTTGCATGTGTGTAAAGTGGAAGCAATAGTTTGTGCATAGAATATTTAGTTGAAAATAAATTTACAATACTTGTTGTCATGCATTACATAACATTTATCTTACTGGAAAAGTATACAGAGCTTTTCTAGATGCAATTAATTCAGTGTTATTTTTTACTTCCTGTAGTTTTTATTCCATATATGGGCTTGTGGTCCATGCATTTTCAGTTTATCAGAGAAAAGGCCAAACAGCTTGAGATGTATTTGAATTCTTTAGAGTCATTTATATTTTAACTATACGTTGATAACATGTAAACATATCCATCTGCTTTCTTTTCAGGTCTGACTTGGGTCATTATTCTTCTGTCATCCTGTATCACTGGTATAACCGGTCTGTCCACCTCTGCCATTGCTACCAACGGCAAAGTCAAAGGAGGTTTGGCATACCCCAAAATCATGGGCTCAGCTTTTACAGTAAACTGGATACTGACCTTCCTGTTTGTTCACCAACTGTACTCCGATGAGTAACCTGACAGTTCTTCCTGTATATTCATTGACTATAATATGGCTTTCTATATAAATAACATTTTCATTTTAATGTTTAATTTAATTTCCTGATTTAGCATAGTCCTAAATGTATTTTAGTGTTGTCTGATCTTTTATCATTTATGTAAATTCTGTGTACTTTATTTATTTAATTTCTTACAAGAATTTTCTTCACAGAATCCGTAATTAAAAGTATTTCATTTATTAAAAATGTAATGTAATTAAGGGGATCTGTATCACATTTTATTTCTTAACGAAATTGAGTAAAATATTTATTTGATTTCTTGTGTGTAAGCTGCATCAATTATGGTTCTCCCTGAGAAAAAAAGTCCTATTCTATTCTATTCTATTCTATTCTATTCTATTCTATTCTATTCTATTCTATTCTATTCTATTCCTCCTGCAGGTGGAACTTACTTCCTGATCTCGCGCAGCTTGGGCCCTGAGCTTGGGGGCTCCATTGGGCTGATCTTTGCCTTTGCCAATGCGGTGGCAGTGGCCATGCACACCGTGGGCTTTGCTGAGACTGTGCAGTCACTCATGCAGGTGATAAGGGGGGTGTGGGGTGGGGCTTAGGGCACATGGCAGTACACCCTTCAAAATGTAACTAGCATCTAAATGCTCCTGAAGAATTAAGTTCTGAAGAGTTGTCAGAGTAACTCTGGAAAGTGGGATAGAGGGAGTGGGATAGGGGGAGTGGTGAAAGGCAAGCAGACCTCAAGGGATCCCTAAGGGACTTATTTGTTGGTATTTTTCCTCCTCTACCGGTGTCTTCACCCCCAACATCCACTCCTAGGAAAATGGCGCCAGCATGGTGGACCCCATCAATGACATACGAATCATCGGCGTGATCACTGTCACCTGCCTTCTGGCCATTTCTCTGGCTGGGATGGAATGGGAGTCCAAGGCGAGTCTGGCCACAAGGGGGTCTTCTCTTAAATATACATGACACCATACAAAGAATGCTTGACTTTGTAGTCTACACTGTACAGTCTACTTTCATGCATGTGTTGTGGGTTTAAGCGCCTTTACTTGGTGTCAGCAGTGATTTAGCTCATACTTCCATTGGTGTTTAACCTGAATACTGTGCCCTCAGGCTCAGGTGCTCTTCTTCCTTGTCATCATCATCTCCTTCGTCAACTACATTGTGGGCACTATCATTCCAGCCACACCCCAGAAACAGGCCAGGGGCTTTTTCAGTTACAAAGGTCAGAGTTCATTCAGTTTATTCCACACTATAATGTGAGGTGTGCTCTTCAATGGAACAGTTTCCAACAAACAGTAATGTCTTTAAACAGTGGTAGTTAACATAGCTTAAAACATGGGCGTCATGTTCTCATGAACAACACTGTTTACAGTTTTTTGTGGATTCTTTAAGTTGGCAGACAATTTAGGCCCTGGAAACATATATGTGGACTTTTGCAAATCAACGACAGGAAGTAGTAACCTAAGCGCTGAAACATACCAAAAACCAGCTGACCCTACAATCCTCCAGGACTGGAGTCTGGCATTCTGAGTTTAAATGATGTTTCCATTTCCAAGTCATGTTTATAAATAGTTCTTACAAAGCTGCTAACTGACACAGCTAAAGAGTGCCCGAAATCTTCAGAATTAACATACAAGTACTTTGTCTTTTTCTCCATGACTGTTTCCATAATGATTATTGAGCAACATGTCATGAGAGAACTGAAGCTGAATAAAACACATTTCCATACTTTGTCCTTGTGTCTGCAGCCGATATTTTCGCTGCCAACT
Organism: Albula goreensis; assembly: GCA_022829145.1. Classification (NCBI taxonomy): domain Eukaryota; kingdom Metazoa; phylum Chordata; class Actinopteri; order Albuliformes; family Albulidae; genus Albula; species Albula goreensis. The sequence continues at coordinate 26,105,148 of CM040755.1, forward strand.
TTGTACCCAGCTGGCGAGGGCCAGAAGGCAGCTTCTTTGGCATGTTCTCCATCTTCTTCCCCTCTGCGACGGGCATCCTCGCGGGTGCCAACATCTCTGGAGACCTGAAGGCAGGTTCATTTATTACATTCTTGAACAGGGCAGCCTACTATAAGCAACACATTTTTTCATGTATTCCATACATATTCATACACCTGGATTTTTGCCAGGGATGTTCAGGTTACATGCTCACTCATTCAATGGAATGAAAATTAGAACTGTAGCTGAAATTTTGAGGTTATAAGCTTAACATCTCCCTAAATATTACAGTACAATTTGTAAGTTAATTCCATTTCAATTCAGTAAATGATCCATAAATCAGTGACTGAATTGAAAGAATGTCCAGGATTGTAGATGTGTATTTTTAATTGATGAAAAGAATTGAGTTTGTAGTGCATTATCACAGATGACTAACGCCAGTTTTTTGCTCTGTTTTACTCTCTTGGTCCTGGTCCACTTGTGGTGCTGCTCAGTAGGACCCGGCTGTGGCCATTCCTAGAGGAACCATGATGGCCATATTCTGGACCACTATTTCTTACCTCATTATCTCTGCCACCATCGGTGAGCTCTGCGCCTCCACTGTGTCAGTGTGCACAGACAGATAGTAATTAACGGTTATTGTATATTTTGAACACATTGATTGAGGCTAAGTTTGGCAAACTTTCTGTAGTAAAGATATTAAAGGGCACAGACAGGCAGTAATTGACTGTTGTGGTGTTTTTGGAACACATCGATTAGAGCTACGTTCATTGACAGAAAAGTTCATTCTTAATACTTTGTAATACCAAAGTTTTATGGATAGCCAGTAAACCAGGTTTGTTTTTACTCCACCTAGGTCTTTTTGGTTACATTTTGTTTTATCTTGTGCAAAACAATATCCATAGACTCTTTTTGATTGTTGTTATTGTTTTCTTGTAATGCCATCACTTAAAAGAATGTAAAAAAACATCCTATGTATTGTATTGAGCCTACTGGATTCTTATATATGTGTGTTTGTGTGTGTTTATGTGCTCACACGTGATTGTATGTTGCTGCATGTATGTGTGTGTGTGTGTGCTGTATGCCCACTATGTCTGTTTGTCAGGAGCATGTGTGGTGCGTGATGCTTCAGGCGGCCTAAATGATACCATGGCCCCGCCCAGCACTGATGACTGCATAGGACTGGCCTGTCACTATGGCTGGAACTTCAGCGACTGTATCACTAACAAAACCTGCACTTTTGGCATTAGTAACTACTACCAGGTAACTGCAAATTTAATGCCAATGCTACCTCCAGTAGGCCAATCACACAAATCACAGAAAACCAGATAACTGGTCTGGGTGAACTAGAATATAAAACCATGGGATACATGAGTAACAGCTTATAAGGGAAAGCTCAGCATCGCTTCCTGTGTAAATAATAAATGACTTGTAGGTGAAACAGTCAATTTCCTAAACTGTAGTTTACATTTGGCCATTTGTTTACACAGACATTTAAAGGACATTCCATTCCTTCTGATTCCGTAATCAAAACATACCCCCTCACCTCCCCCTCCCTCCTTCCCTCCCTCTCTTTCCAGAGTATGAGTTTGGTGTCAGGATTTGCTCCTCTTATCACGGCCGGGATTTTTGGGGCGACACTCTCCTCAGCCTTGGCCTGTCTTGTCTCTGCACCCAAAGTTTTTCAGGTACTCTCAACATACAGGAGTGTATAAAGAGCTTTCAGCTTTGACTGTGACATTTAAAACCACAGCATAAGTGTGAATATTAATGAATTGTTCCTTCTCTTGTCTCTCCCCACTCTTCCAGTGCTTGTGCAAAGACAAGCTTTATCCATTCATTGGTGTCTTTGGGAAGGGCTACGGGAAGAATGATGAGCCAATCAGAGGCTACATATTGACATACTTCATTGCCATCTGTTTTATTCTTATTGGTAGGTCCAGTATACTATGCTATGCTCTTTTATACTGTACTAAACCACACTGACATTCGCTCACCCCTTAGTTAACCACAGGCTGTGTTGGTTTATATTTTCATCTTAAAAGCAGCATATTCAGAGTTCAATCCTAAGAAAAAGGCAGTGTTAGAGAGCAGCCTACCCTGTGTGTGATGTCAGTAACACTGTCTCTCTGGCTCCGCCCATACAGCTGAACTGAACACTATTGCTCCAATCATCTCCAACTTCTTCCTGTGCTCTTACGCTCTCATCAACTTCAGCTGCTTCCACGCCTCCATTACTAATTCCCCAGGTGAGGAAGGGGCACCCTAACTTCTGAACTTTTATCCCAGGGAAACCCATTGTGGGAGCCATTGTGACTTGTTATAAGCTTTCAAGAAAGCAACAATGGTGGAGTTATATTAAGCTGTCACTCACTGCATTATTTTAACTAAGAAAGGTTTCTGCTCACTTCGGTGAAATAAAATTATTGGTTCAACTATGTCAGTTCCTGGGAGCCTATGATAGCTCCACACTTTTGTGTTGTCATAATCACTAGTGTATACATCAATCCGAGAGAAGCAATATAAAATGAACAGCGCATAGTTTGAAATGCCCTACAAAGTAGCATTACTTTCAAGTAACATTTGAACAAACACTTTATGATTGATAAATGTATATGCATTTACAAAAGTCCTACTCTATCACCTGTCACACACACAAAATATGCTTCCACATGTACTTATATATATATATATATATATATATATATATATATATATATATATATGTACATGCACACACGTTCAGACTGTGGTGTGTTTTGGGGATTCCCTGGGGACTCCTGCAGGTTGGCGTCCCTCCTTCCGGTTCTACAGTAAGTGGGCATCGCTGTTGGGGGCAGTAGTGTCCGTGGTCATCATGTTCCTGCTGACCTGGTGGGCCGCGCTCATCGCCTTCGGCATTGTCCTTTTCCTGCTGGGATACGCGCTGTATAAGAAACCCTGTGAGTACCCGTATAAGCCAGAGCCATTTGTTATCTATAATAAAAGGTACCACCAACTGTGAGTAATGATATGAGGTTCAGCCATTTGTTTTCGCTCTACCAGAGTTCCTTTGAAAAGCAGAGACCCTGTGAGTAACGACATAAAACACACCTGTTTCTTCTCGCTCTGTCACAGTTCCTTAGAAAAGATTTTCATGGAGGTGAAAAACAAAGGCCTTGTGCCAAAATACTCTGTCTTTTACCAATTGGCCAGTCATTGAAGTGAAATTTGTAATCCAGTCCTTTTTTATTCATTACTGTATATGCTGCTGTTTTGTACCTCCTCATTTATCAAGTTATTATTTATCTTATTTAGCTAATTAATATTTGCAAATGTTACACATGTAATCTCCTTTTCGGATTACATGCGTTAATCTTGCACAGTGTCTGTTAATTTTGTTGCACTGTGTAGGAAGTATTTAATCATTGTTTGTCAATTGTACATGAATTTTGTCTGAACAGTTTATTTAATCAGTGTGAATTGTGTGTGAATTGTGTTTGTATTATTGGTTTGTAAATTGTGAGTGAACTGTCTGTGACCTGAGGGTAAATTGTGTGTGAATGGTGCTATTGGCTTGTAGCTGTGAACTGGGGTTCCTCAGTGCAGGCTAGCTCCTACAACATGGCACTGTCGTACTCTGTCAGCCTGAACCAGGTGGATGACCATGTCAAGAACTACAGGTAAGCATGGGGATCTCTTCAACAAATGAGCTCTAATCTCACTTTATGTGCAATCGGTGTTTCAGAATTCAGAAACTCAAAAGTATTTCTACACCATATAACAAAACCATAATTGTATGACAGCAAAAGGGGAAAAACTGTTATCCTGTTGTTTCTGCGATTTCCACTTTTTGAGGCTTGCTGAAGAACGAAAGAAAGACTACTGAGATGAAGCTGATTGAGAGAAAGGGATTTACCACAACATGAGCCCATAAGCTCTCAGCATAATAGAGCACTGTCTGACGGGTGTACCTTCACCAAGCATAGACTGTGATTATGTTTCATGTTATTTGTGCATTTCAGAGCGCTCTGGGGGGTCACATTAATCTGCGCAAATCCAGAACACAACATAATATCACCAGCAGCAAGTGTTACCAAGCAACAAGTACCATTATGTGCTCAGTTACACAAATGTGCAATACATAAACTAGGCGTAGCTGTGACCAAGCCTGTGTCATGTTAGCACTGGAGATCTAATCTCCAACACATATCTCGCAGTACTTGTGACCTAAATAGGACAGGGAGAACCGGATTCTTCTGAAGAGAAAGATAAAGGCTTTGTCATTCCCGTATCTGCTTCTCTAATTCTGTCTCTCTCTCTCTCTCTCTCTCTCTCTCTCTCTCTCTCTTTCACCAAGGCCACAGTGTCTGGTCCTCACCGGCCCCCCGAGTTTCCGCCCAGCCCTGGTGGACTTTGTCAGCGCCTTCACCAAGAACTTGAGCTTAATGATATGTGGGAACGTGGTTGTTGTGAGCATTTCTGTATTCACTAATTAACTCAACAAAAACAAAAATGTCATCAGGATAAAATCGTTCACTTACCAACTATGTCTTTACCTGGAAAATATCTTTCTGCTCCATGCTTCCCCCCCAGGGTGGGCCGTCCACTGAGACCTTAGAGGCAGCCGTAAGCAGCAGTCATGTGACCTGGCTGAACAAGCGGCGGATCAAGTCCTTCTACCGTGGCGTGGTGGCGGATGAGCTTCGTGGCGGAGTGCAGATGCTGCTACAAGTAACCTGCACCCCCCCAAACCTACACCCCCTCCCAAAATCCTGACTGACAACCACTACATCCCAACAACAACCAGCTATTAAATTACTTGTGTGTATTTTTTTAGTGCCACCATTCAGTAACAGGCTGCCACACATCACTTCACAATGAACATATTCCAGCAGGGATTAAAAATTTGATAAAAATCATTTGAGTTGATCTATATAAACTGGAAATTGATTTCCTGAGCTTAATATGAAGAGATATTACCACTTAAAGGTCAACATATGAACTAAATACCCCTTTAAATGTGAATACTTTTAATTATGTGAGTTACCGGAGTGGGTCCAGTTGATAGTGTGATCTGTGGTCACCCCTGTGGTCTGTTTGCCCTTTGCTCTGTGCCAGGCTGCAGGTTTGGGTAGGATGCGGCCCAACGTCCTGGTGATGGGCTACATTAAGAACTGGCACAAGCAGCGGCCGCAGTGTATTGAGGACTATGTGGGCATCTTACAGTGAGTGCAGCACTCTCTCCACAGCATCCAGTCATAGCGCTGCACAGGCTGTAATGAGAATGAAGGGTGTAAATGCATGTCTACAGAGACCACGCTATGAAATATGTGTATGTGGTGGGCCCCTGTATGCGTGTACAGGTGTGCTTGTCCTATGTGTGGTATGTGTGTGTGTGCATGTGCTTGGGTAGTTTATCTACTGCATAGTTTGTGTGCTGTGTATAGTATCCACAGTACTGTCATTTTGGATTTATTTTATCGGGTAAGTTTAATTGTGAAGTGGTTTTGGGTTTGATAGTTTTATTGCGACTGTGGGATCATGAGCATGACAACATTTTATAATGTCTGGATTGTGTGTGTGTGTGTGTGTGATTTGCAGTGATGCATTCGACCTGCAATATGGGGTGTGTGTGCTAAGGATGAAAGAGGGCCTGGATGTGTCCCACAGCCTACAGGCACATGGTAAGGAACCCTGCAACAGAAGAAAATACAGCATCGCTATTCATTACCCCCGAAGCCCCTAAATACTTACTGCTCTTCCCTACAGTCAACCCCGCCTTTGAGATCAGCCACAGATCACCCCCAGCACCCTCTACGAACACCACACGTATGTATAAGAGCACCGCGGCAGTCAAGGAGGTGGGGTTTCAGATTTTTATGCAATAGTGAGGGAGTTTTCCATCCCCTGGCTGAAATGGGGAATGGCGTAGAGCGAAAGTTCATTAACAGCCGTTGTTGTTCACAGTGGACCCCGATGCCTTGGTAGCCATCCCTCAGCCTCGTACAGAGTTCCAGTCCAAGCAAGGGAAGAAGACCATAGATGTTTATTGGCTGTTTGATGATGGAGGTGAGGTGGATCCATAGATATACAGTTAAAGTACTTAATTGGCTAGTTCCAAATGAGTAGCCATTGCTCAATGTTCTTTCCTCACATATTCTTGAATCCAGTTCAATTATTTAAACCAAGTTTTTCTTGTGATGGAACCTTAAGTCCCAAAATCCAGGAACTGATATTGAAGTTAAATATATAGTCCACTATTTTGGTTATTACTGAGACAAGGTTGTGTTGAGGTTAAGCCCCAAACTATTTTTTCTCACTCTTAAAAAGGGAAATTTTCTTTCCTACTCTTATAATACTGGCAGATACATGCAAATTCCCTTTTTGAATTGTTTGCGATTTAGTACTGCGTGTGGAAGAGTAGGTTTAATGAGACACAGAACAGTCAGCTGTTTAATCAAACACAGATAAAGAGAGATGTCATGATGTAATGATGTGCATTGAGTCACAGCGATGTCATCTTTGTGTGCTGGTAGGTCTGACACTGATGCTTCCCTACCTGCTGACCCGGAAGAAGCGCTGGGCACAGTGCAAGGTGCGCGTGTTTGTGGGTGGAGAGATCCACCACAGAGAGGAGCAGAAGAAGGAGTGAGTGTGGCCAAAATCCACCCCCCCCCATCACACTACCACATTCTTCAGTGTTCTGGATAGCCGACCACAAAACCACAAAGAGAAATCTGCTCACAGTGTTTGGATGTCTCATATGACAATGGTCTCTCTTACAGGATCATGGCCCTCATAAACAAGTTCCGCCTCGGTTTCCATGACGTCCAGGTGCTTCCTGACATCAGTGAGAGGCCACTGCCTGAACAGTAGGGTTTACCCCATTCTGACCCCTCCTCTCTGCTGCTTCTCTTTGCTTTTCTATGCCTTTGTGTTTGTGCATGTGTGAGGGTCTGTGTGTAAATAGACACGCACACACTTATGAGTGTTCAGTATTATAAAGCACTTTTGGGTATTATGAATGGCTTCTTTTGAGTGAAAGCTGTGTATAAGCTCAGTACAGAAATACTAGAACAGTCATACTGAGTACTCTGCCTCTGTCCTCATCTGTTCTTCTCTCTCCTCCCCCTTCCTCGCCGTGCCGCTGTGCTTTCCTTACACTGCAGTGTGAAGAGATTTGAGGACATGCTGGGGCCCCACAGGCTGAATGACGGCCACAAGGACAGCAGCACGGTGGAGCGGATGAGGGAAGGCTGTCCCTGGAAGATCTCCGACGAGGAGCTGGAGAGAAACAAGGCCAAGGTGACGCTATTTCAGGAGCTTGGTGTACCTAACCACCCCCACCTCCCAATGATCTCAGTGGAGATGGAGTGAGGTGTGGAGGTGCAGAGAACTCCTTAATTCATCCCCCTATTTTTCATCCTTATTCATTTTAACCTGTTTTTCCCCTTGGGCAGGATCTTTTCAGAAGCATAATTTATGGTGGGGATGGGGGGACATGCACCCCCAATAATCCTACCACAAGTAACCTGAGAGCATTCAGTGCCTTCTGTGCAAACACAGAGTTCCCCCGCCCACCAGTGTAAACATGGAAGTTACATCTTTGGTCAATATTAAAGCATTTTGTGAAAAATGTTTGTGAAATGAACTTTGCAAATGAATTAAATTTTATGTAAATGATTCAGTCACTTACCACAGTTCAGGTCTGGGCTGGGCTTGATTCTGTATTTTTCCTTCCCCTCCCCCACCAATCCATCTTGAAATGTGGAAGGCTAAGAAGATTCCGTCCCTGAACAATAGGCTGCTGTCTTTACTCTCTTTGTCACAGTGAAACACATGGGTCTTTGGTGTCAGGGAACACAGTTCCCTCTTTGACATGTAGATTTCTGTGGCCTCTTGTACTGTAGTCAGACGACTCACTCTGATCCAGTTATAAATGATAAACATGATTAATGTGTGAAGAAAAGATAAGATGTGGATAGATACAGAATCACTGTTTAGGTGGACTATCATGCTTGCTCAATTGATTGAACAGTTATAAATATGGCATTAATGTTACTGTATTTGGGTTTAAGGCAAAAATGAACTTTTTGTGTGTGTATGTTTCTATGTGTCCATCATTGTGCTTGTGTGCTGTTTTAGTCCCTGAGACAGGTCCGCCTGAATGAGATTTTACAGGATTACTCCAGAGATGCAGCCCTGATTGTCCTGTAAGTGCTGTGTAGCAGCTCTGCACCTGCTTATTTCATTACTTTAGGGCCTCACAACAAAAAACTAGACTCTGCGTTTCTTGTCAAATCAACTCAGAATAACTTGTTGTTAGTAATAACCTGTTGTAGAACGTTTTTCATAATGTCAGGCACAAAAACTCTGAAAAATGTTTATTTGTGTACTGAGATCTGACTCAGATGCAAGGCTGAAAACCTGTTATTTGAGGAAAAAACTATATTTTCCAGTTTGGACCAGTCAGTGATTCCTGTTTTCTCTCCCCGGCAGCACCATGCCTGTGGGGCGGCGGGGAATGTGTCCCAGCACCCTCTACATGGCCTGGTTGGAGACCTTGTCATGTGACCTTCGACCCCCTGTCTTGCTTGTCAGGGGGAACCAGGAGAACGTTCTCACATTCTACTGTCAGTGACTTCAGTCAAACCTCTCATCCAGCTCACCTGCTTCCTGCCATTTGGGGCAACAGCATGTTGACTCTGAGGGCCGATTAATATTCCACTTACTTACTGGAGGACTACACTGCTCATTGGCACCTGCTAATCATACGAGCTAATAGCATTGCTGTGTGCTGAGTAGTTCACTTACCCATGAAAGCATTGCTTTATTGTCCATGCACACATTTTATTGGAGTATTCTAGGTGACTGGGGCTCCTCTTTTGCACAATAGATAACTGCAATAAGCATTAAGGTAGTTATTCAATTTTGCATATATCATACTTTACTGTATGTTAAGTCCATCTGCCACAATACAATATTAATTTTCTCTTTTACAGAATAAATGTTCATCATCCTACAGGAAAAAGCATTATTATTAGCACAACAAGAAATATGGTTAATGGAATTCCCTGAAAGATACAGCAGTATATATCATAGTTGTTGTTAGAGTGCTAAATACTAGAGAGTTTACATAGATTTTAATATTCAAATATTTTTTTGTCTTGTTAAATGGAATTTTGAGAATTATTTTTCTTTTTAGAAGAATCACCTCATTTGTAAATGAATGACACTCAGTAGAAAGCATGTATATATCACTAAATTGTTTTATTTTTATATTTGTTTAGTTCAGATGATTGTAACTGAAATTACTAGAAGCATGAATTTCAAATACATTACACTGCTGCATTTCTGCTATTAACAAGCAATCAACAAACCCATGTTACTACCAAAACAAACAATGATATGAAATATTTTTTCATTTCTTAATATCAGTGAAAATAGATGTTTATTTTAAAATCATTGGGAATCTTCTGGACCTCCATTGCACTCAAAAGTGTTAAAGGTTTTTTGCAAATAATAATTTTAGTGCTCGCTAATCCATACCAGAGAAATCCTTGTCAACACAGTTTGTTGAGCAATGTTCCCATGCTGGGTGATGTCAGTGTTCCAAATATGCATTCACAGGAAGTGCATGTGTCAAGGAAGCATAAATCAGGTTTTCTCGTGCATGTGAGAATTTGAGACAGGGGGATCAATTATAAATAAGTGGCAGCTGAGCTAATATGTTCTAACCCAAGTACCCAAGAGTCAGAAAAATAACAATTTCATATCAAATCATGCCCTGACTTTGCTGTAGTTGCTGTAGGAAAACGTGCCGGTCAAGGCTGTGGAAGGCAGCTGGTGCCATGCTGTTCCTGGGCTATTTCTGTAACTATGATGACTTGTTTATATTTCCATCAGCCAGACAACTTGAAGGACACAAAGACAATCTGATTGGTTGTACTTCAGCAAGATATCAAATTGTTGCCCTTTAAAAATGCACCAGTTAAACACTTCTTAATAATAAAACATTCTTTCAAATATCTGTTCAATAATCTGAGCTACTACCAAATTTGGGATTAGTTTGGGGTCAATTCACCAGTATGCTCACCAGATTATTCATACTACAATACATAATAACAGCACAGTCATTGACTGCCCTAGTACCCTCTGAAAACTTATATTTTTAAATGTGAATGGACTGGCCCAACTTGGACCAGTCCACTGGTGGAGTCAATGGAAAACACATGTATCCTAAACACCTGGGGATATACAGTTCACTCACCTATTAGCCTTATTTCCATTAATGCATATGGGCTTTGGAGATACAGTATGCCCACCACCTCAGACAGCACAGACACTCATTTCCTTAAGTTACCTCTTTTTCACTGAACTGGTCCCAGCCATGTGTGTTGTGTGTACCACCTAAAGTGAGTTTGAAAATCATTTTTTCTTTGGGGGGGAAGTCAGATATTTTAAGAAATGAACCCCTTGGAGAGGTTGTGGTCAAATATACTAACAAAGTTAATACTGCTTACAAGTTTGATTTGCATATACTTGATATGCAAACCAGTCGTTTTACTCACTGAAATATTCTTATACAGTAGATATGCTACTGCCTGTGTCCTTCAAAAAAGGCATTGGGTGGGAAATTTACTTAGTAAATTATTTAAAAGTAATTTGGCACTGGTCTTGTATCCAATTGTGCTGTCTAGTGCCTTACTGTTTTTGTTTGTATTTAAGAATTTTAACACTGATAACTGTGCTAGGCCTTACGGGTGCTGGGGTCTCCACTACTTTTCCCTCCTAGCTCTTTACAAAAAAATAAACATATCACTATTCTCTTCTCTCTGGGTCAGTGTTTATTTGCAAGGCCAGTCCATCTCTCTTTGAAACTGTTTAATCAGCAGCAACGATTAAAGGCAGCAGGTGTGCCACTACTCTCCACCTCAACCCACACATGCTTCTTAAATTAATTCACACTTACAATGAGATATTAATCACCTCACATTATTATTTATTGCTGTTATCATAGTATTCAGTGACAAACTTTAAAGCATTTTGTTTCACCAAACTATTTTCCACTGTAACATGAAAATTCAACTTTGAATAAATCTTTCTGAAAATCTTCTGTTAAATGACATGATACATTATTGACATTTCTGGTAAACCTGCCAACCTGCAGAGTTTGTGGGTGTTGGACTTTGAGCATGACGGTTGTGGGTTGGAATCCCTGCTGTTGTATCTTGGGGTAAATGTATCCAATTCCGCTGATTAAAAAAAAAAAATTAATGAAGCTTCAGCACCGGTGAGTATTTAAAAAATGTATTTCTCCTAGACAACTCTGTCTGGCAAATACATGCGTAAACAATGAAGTGACTGTCAACGTCTGCATTCAAACTGCTATGAGAAGCACATGTTAAAGAAGCATGTTGTTTTCGTTCCACTGTATGTTTGGCAATCTTGCCAACAGGTCGGTCAAGTTACAGTTCGGGAATTCACGGGTCAAGTGATTTACCCTTTGAAATCTACACGTGTCGCGTGCGGTTCCTTGAAATGCAGATGCATTTTACCATGCGTGAAAATGAATAAAATTGTAGAGTTGACAAAAAAAATAAGTACTCAGAAGAAAGTAAGCTATGCTACTCGGCTACAGTGGTGTTCATTTTCCAGCCTATTACATCAGCCAAGCATCTGACTGTACTTGCAGTGGAGTCTGCGCAGTCACACGCAGTCCTTGCCTAGCTTCCACGTCGAAACGCGATCGTACATTAGCCAATCACAGGCAGCCACACTGTGTTTGGAAACAACCCTCCCAACGATTTATATCAGCCACCCGAAACTTCCTCTTTCACATCTGACATCAACTAAACTTTCTTCTGCGTAAACTGTCCGTATTGTCGTTTTTGATGTCTGTAAAATTTAGCTATTCGTGTAACGTGTTAGAAGTATAAACAAATAGGGACTGCAAACTCTTTATTATTATTTTTTCTGGATGCATATTTCAAATAACTAGCAATTAAAAGTATTCTGTTGACAGTCGTTTATGTTGTTTAGATAACTCGGTAGCTTCAGAGTTTGTAACTTTCGTGTGGGTCGGAGAAGCTAAAATAGATTTGTAAAAATGGACAATCCAAATAGTTCTCGGGAACAAAGGACGCTTACGATTGTGGTTAAAACACCAAACCAAGCCCACCCGGATCAAATCATCGAAGGTGTTGATATAAACTGGACAGTGAAGGATTTGAAGACGCATTTGTTCAGAGTATACCCAGATAATCCGGTAAGTGCAATGTGGCTTGGTGAGACAATGTATCGGTATGTTGCAACCTCCCGGAATGACAACAGCTCGTTGGCCATTTTAAATTGGGCCACCAGCAGGAAAATACAGTTACCTAACAGTGGGTTACACGGGGGGCTGATTTAAACACTGTAGCTATAGATCAGCTAGCTGCTTAAAATACCTGCATGATGAATTTATGCCCAGGCCGTTTTTAGAACCATTTGCTAGCATCTTCGAAATATTCCTTTGCCAAAACCCCCTCTCACCAAGACTTGCTTTTCCAATTATATGTTGTCGTAAATGCTGAGCCTGACGTTCAGAGAATAACTAAATATAGTGGATTGTGATGTGCCTTTCATAGATACAGCCTATTTAAATCTGCTTTTTGTGACATTGGAATAGTTGTGTCGTGTCCGTGACAGGTACTCGCAACCTTGAGAAGCTGGTGTATCTGCAAGTAGCTAAATGTTTGTAGATAAGCAATGGCAGGTGTTGGCAATGCAACAACTGACAAGTGGACCTTATCTTGCGCAATGCCTGCTGGTTACTGACCTTTGACCTACGGCCTCCTACCATAGCTCGAGAAGGACCAGAGAATCATCTACTCAGGAAAACTGCTCCCAGACCATTTGCCAATCCGAGATGCCTTCAGAAAGGTATAACAATTCATCCATCCTTCCAAACTCACATGTTGTCTTGCTCTTTGTTTGTCATTTGTTTTCTGAACTTACCTCTAAAATGTCATCCAGGAATTTCCAATTTTACTGTTTCAGAATGAGAATTTTTGAGATTTGTAAGGGTGTCCGATGTACTTAAATAGTTCAATTAATATTTTATCCTGTTTTCCCAACATTACAGATGATTACTGCCAAAACATTGCACCACTCACTAGAGTCCAGTGGAATCTACTGATTTCAGTAATAGATTTCAGCAAGTTTTAGAAATCCATGTTGGGCTCTTGCTTGTACTAGAATGTGTAATCAATAATGTCAGTTAAAAATCTGTGACTGAGTGGTACAATGGGAGCTTAGATCACTGGCACAAAGAAGGACCCAGATAGAAACGGATCATATCCCAGAGTTCCTCAGGATGTGCAGCTCGCATAAATGTCTCAAAATCTTCCTTTAGTCCTTTCACAATGTCTCCTCTGAACACCCGGCTCTGTTCAGTTTTTTATGACAATAACAATTAATTGTGTTGGTGTGGATATGAGAGGCCTGGTATCTGTCCAAACAGTTCATTTTTCCTACAGCTGGGTGTGTCCAGGTACCTGACAGAGTACCTTCATCTGAGTAGCATGACCCAAAATCTCCTGAGGCACAGTTTCCCAGTCTTGGGCCTGCTGTATTCATACATAAAACACGTTAGAGAAGAGTGCTTATCTAGGATCAGGTTTGGCTTTTGGCTCCTTGGACCAGGTTAAGTTACGGTGAATAGAAGAAACCTGATCCTAGATCAGCACTGCCACTGTGAGACGCTTTATGAATGTGGGTCCTGGCCCTGCTATCAGGCTTGGTCTGAGATTTTCCTCCATGTTGTGTGTTGTCTGTGTTAAATCATGTGGTTTTGGTTCTGTGTTTTTTTTTGTCAGTCGGATATGATGCCCACGGTTCACCTGGTCTGCGCAGTACGGGCTCAACCTTTGGGACAGCTTGGTGCCCGGCCCAAGGTGAGCTCATCCTCCTTTACAAAACTGCTGCTGTGAGCTGTGCTTTCAGTCAGTGTGCTGAGCTTCTCAGAGAGGAGATGCGGGAAATGCCGCAAAAAAACCAGCTGCTGATCTGGAGAGGAAGTGTCACTTCTTCATTCTTTAGGGTAGAAACTTATCCCTGCCACATTGTTTTCAGCAAAGCACACCCTTTACTTTCAGTTTGCTGCATACCGGCCTGGTACATTGTTGAGATTTAAGCGTTCTTGCTAAGGCAGGTGCCTCATGAATACCGAAAGGAAGCCAGGAAAGATGCTGTTGCAGTTTTGGTATTGTCTGTGTATGTAATCTGTAGTCAAACTCCTCAGTCCTTCGTGGTTCAGTGACATTCTTTTTTTTACTGCTTTGCTGTGTGAGACGACTGCAGATGTTAGTCACAGCAGGTGGCAGGTGCAATGATGGTTCCACAAGGCACAACTCATTCACTTCCTGTGGAGAGTGCTGCAACTGCTGTTGTGGTCTTCTCTGAAACCATCCTGCTACAGTGCAGATCCACTTATAGCCAGCACTGCAGTTTTACACCAGATGGGTATTTACAAAGAAAAGAAAAAAACTCAATCTTGTGTCAAAGTTTTGTGTGCAGTTATGTGGGTCTGGTTCAGACACATGCTGTGTGTGTGTGTGTGTGTGTGTGTGTGTGTGTGTGTGTGTGTGTGTGTGTGTGTGTGTGTGTGTGTGTGTGTGTGTGTGTGTGTATATGCGTACGTGCAAAAGAGTAAACGCATCCTGTAAACACCACGTGTTTCCCCTGGTTCAGGTGCCGACGGCAGAGCCGCAGAGGGTGGCTCCCTCACCCCTCCTGACAGGAGAGAACACAGTGGCCCCCACGGCCCCCCAGGCACCTATCACAGGGCCCCCAGCAGAGGGGCTGAGACACAGGGGGCATCCCACCCCAGCATCCCCCCCCTGGGCCAGCCCTGCAGTGTGAGTACAGGGGTTTCATTTCCATCACAGGGCCAATGTCAATATTAACTGTTAGATCCTCTCAAACATGCTATGGTCAGTCTATCTCTTTTTCTGTCAGGTGTAAATGTGGCCTATACCACCCTCCCAAGCCTGTAGTTGTTGTTCGTGGTATCAAGCTTTTCTTTGTTTCTTAATGGGGAATGTAGGCTATACCGTGCCCTGAACCCAGTTGCTGTTGACTATACAGTATATTGGAATGTTGTTGATCTTCACCTAGCTGTATATTTTTAGACTGTTGTTCAGGATGACCATTGGCTACGGTGGAATGTTGTTGACTGCAGCTGTGCGGTATATCGCAATGTCGCTGACGGCCTACGATACCATATATCAGAATGTTGCTGATGGTGACTGAGCGGTACATTGCCATTCTGCTGATGGTGGCCAAGGAATCTTGCAGAATGTTGCTGACCTTGAGTTGTGTCTCCACAGGCCCGGCACAGCACCAATGACCCAGCCCACGTTCCCCACCTACTCACTTTACAGCCCCCAACAGCTCCTGTGGCTGCAGCAGATGTATGTCCGCCAGTACTACATGCATTAGTAAGTACTGAGCGTTCAGTCTGTCTTACTCTGCTACACACGTTTGTAACTACTGTCATTCTTCTACTCTACTACATGCATTAGTAAGTACTTGTTCTCTTACATGCTGTATGTTAGTATGCTCCACAATACTGCCTGAGATTTTAAGGCAAACCCCAGCTTTGCTGCATTATTTAGACAATGTGGAGATAACCTGAGTAAATTCAAATTCTCCGAAACTGGAGCTGACCAGCTAATTTAGAAAATTGATTGTTTTATGTGTGGTTCTACAGTCTTCTATTTTTATTTTGTAGCAGTAGTTTTCTATTGTAGGTTTTTCTGCCAGTAGATTCTGATACATTTTTTTCATTATTAGCTGTGGCCCACAAGTGAGAATTCCATACGGCTCATTTCAGAGTGTGTTCTCCAGTTTCAGTGCTGTGGTTTGTAGATACTCTGTGTTAGAAAGCTGTCTGCAACTCGAGAAGAAATCTGTTGAGAGGCCAGGCATGGTAATCCTTCCTTCTCCCTTCTCACTCTGTGAGATTTGGTATTTGTTTTGGATGCCTTCTGCAGTGATGAGCTGATCCAAGATCAGGTTACTCACACCAGATCCCATCCATCACCTTCTTGAGTGGAGGTGGACACTGTTCCAAGATCAGGCAGACTCCATAATCTCCCTCAGGGTGCTTCAGTGGGCTATGATAGTGGAGCAGATCCCCCATAATGCTCTGCAGCCACTGTCCTCGTCTCCTCCAGTGCCCTCACTGACCATGTCCTGTTTTGATTTCAACCTTAGCCAGGCGGCCTTGGCAGCAGCTGCCTCTTCCCCTGTGGCACCCGTCCCAGCCGCGGCCACGGCCCCCACTGCCCACCCCGCCGCCCTGCCCAATCAGGCACCCATCGACAACCTGCCGCCCAATCAGAACCCGGCAAACCCAGAGTTCATCAACCCGGGAGGAGCCAACCAGAACATGCGCATGAACGCCCAGGGAGGGCCTGTGATGGAGGATGAGGAGGATGCAGAGCGTGATTGGCTGGACTGGGTGTACACGGCATCGCGATTCGCAGTGTTCCTCAGCATCGTGTACTTCTACTCCACCATCAGCCGATTCATCCTCGTCATGAGCAGCCTGCTAATCATGTACCTGTGAGTATGGCTCTTCCCTCATATGTTAACCTTAGTATTCTCATGCAATACTACCCAACTCTCAGTCGGGAGTAACCCTGTATGTACTGGTTTTTGTTCCATTTGTTTATAAATTTCAGTTTATAATGAGGGGTGATGTACCCTCTTTGTCCGCTGTGACAGTTGATTCCTCTTGAAAGAGTTAACAATTTTTGATTGATAAACCTAAAACCAAAATTCTTACATGCTGAAAATGTGGACACCTGATCACATGCCTTGAATGGTAATCAGGATTCCCCTCGTTGGCCTTTTGATATCAGACATGACGGATGGCACAGATTTATAGCTCAACAAAAGCCAGAAAGAACTTACCGCAAACAGGTGATCCAGCCTTAACAGGGCAAAATGATCAGAATAATGATTAACAAAAGACTGGTTTTTCAAGATTTACGTTCATCTGATTCACACATATTTTGTGGTTATACACTATTTCCATTGAAGTTAAGTCAGTCTGAAGGCCTTGTTTTCAACCCTACCAATCCTGTCCATCATTAAATTATCAGAATGAACAGCATTTGTAGGGTCCAAAACAAGGCCTTCAGCCAGGCTTACCTATACTGGAAATACTGTATGCCCATAATGCACCTGGCTCTGACAGGTTGAGTCATGTTTTTTTGTTGCCTGTGGTAAGTTTAACCAGACTTGTTTATTGACCTTTATCCTTTTTTCATAAACATTAAAGGTGATGAAATGTGGCTTTTTAGATGAGAGGTGGATTCAGAGTGAGAGGAGCTGATTGTGGTTTAGCTGTTGAGGCTAAAATGGCCTTGAGGTCACAGACTATGTCAAAGCAGTTTGCCCTACAGGATACTGGTTCTTACTTTTTGGGTGTGTGTGTGTGTGTTTTTTTTTTTTTTTTTTTTTTTTGACTCATCCGGTATGCTCAAGTGTCTCATCCGTGTGTGTGTGCGTGCATGCGTGTGTGAGTAAAGGTGTGTGTGCGTGTGTGTGTGTGATAATATTTACACAGCCGGGGGAGATAAGGGGGGTGGGGATAGTCCTTCCCTCCTTCCAGTACAGTACCTGCCTCTGGCTGTTATGTCATTTTGTCTGTGCTGAGTCACTCATTCCAGATATGTTAGAGAGATGTGAGATCAGAGGTTACATTGAACAGGGAGGAGTGTGTATTTTGCTAATTTCAATAGGACAAAGTATTGAGGGTTGAGCTGTGAAAAGGAAAATGAATGTATTTAAATACACATAGCCAGCCACCTTTCTTACAGCTCAAGGAATATCTAAACAAACAGTGAACAACATTGATAAATGTATACTGGTCGCATTTCAGACAGTCCACATTTCTCATTTCTCGTTAGATGCTTTCTGGCCTATCGAAAGGACACAAAATTAGCTATGTCAAGCAAGTTCTGATCTTAACCATATTATTAGAAAGATAAAAACCCCAAAACTGGTGTGTGGTCATTTCTTAGTGACAGAGTAGGTACACCACTGGCCACTGTAGCCTCATGGCTTTGATTCTTCAAACCTTTGTATTGCTAAGATTCTTAGAACTGTTTGTGTTCAGGTATCAGCACTGCACTGCTGCTGTAGGGTGTAGATTAGGCTGGAGGTTGAGCTCAAGGACAAAGTCATTCCCTGATAAAGACCTGCCTCTGGGTAGCAGCGTACGTGTCTGCCAAAGGCTTGATAGCAATATATGGTATCTCCATCTCTGGTATTGATTTAGCTGGTCTGGGACAGTCAGGAATAAGGCTCAAATGCAGGGTTAATGAAAAGCAACAGGCTATGTATTCATCACATACTGGCACCAAACCCGAGCTAAGCGGCTCCACTTATTTTAGTTCACTTCCAGTTTGGCACCATTGGACAGATGTTATATTCCTTACCAGACCAGTACTTTTTCAGATAGCTCACCTCCACCCTCTGTTGTGTAAAATCCTGATCCTGTGTTTCCAGTGAAAGGTTCTTTTGTATGTGAATGGGTTTTCACCCCTTCCTCTCTCAGGCACACCGCTGGCTGGTTCCCCTTCAGGCGGCGGCCCATGGTACCAGCTCCAAATGAACCAGCCCCAGAGGTCATCCAGAACCACCAGAACCAGAACAGGAACGCTGGCCCGGTAAGACCCAGATGCACAGCCTGTGAACAGTGGCCAAAGGTCTGATGCAAATGGATTCATTCCCTTTGCTGTGACAGTGACTTAAAAACTCAAACAAAATCAGATGCATTCAAAATGAACTAAAGGAAGGGTGTGTGTGTGTGCGTGCGTGCGTGCGTGCGTGTGTACGCGTGTGTACGCGGGTGTGTGCATGAGTGTGTGTATAAGAGTAAGAGTGTGCGTGGAGGGTTAGCTGAGTGAGTATCTGTTTCCTGCCTACTGAGAGCTGACAGAATTCATTGTTCAAGGAGGGCGTCCCACCTGGAGGGGCCGATGCGGATGGGAACGCAGACGCCGCTACAGAGGGAGGGGCGGGACAGGACGAGGTCAACCCACTGCCCGCAGTGCTGGTGCCCCCTCACAGAGTCTCCCTGGTCTGGACTGCGTGGGTCTTCTTCAAGGCCTTCTTCGCCTCACTGATCCCAGACGCTCCACAGGTCATGGCCAACTGAGGTCCGGCAGGCGGTCTCGGCGGGAACGTTACGGCACAGCGACGTCACCACGAAGGCACGGACGGAGCCTGTCCAGGGGGCACATTTTGGGGAAAGTTATCGGGACGTTCTGTTAAGGAGGTGGCCTGCAGTCAGAGTTCTGTAGTGTTCACTTCAGGAGGGAGAGAGGAACTGAAGGAGACATTTGCTTTTAACTTACAAACATGTCTGTGCCCTGACAAAGCACAACTGTCAATCCAGCAACATCGCCCCTGGCAACATCAGCCAGAGAACTGACACCTGTCTTTTTCCTTTTTTTTTTTTCTGAAGAACTTTTGTACGTCTGCACAAGGGAGACATGTAAATATGTGTGTAGCTCCAAGACAGCACTTTGTATACAGTAAGGTTTAATGTTTTAATATCATTATGCGCGATGCTTGAGTTACAGTTTCATTCACATGGGGTTGCTTATCCACCTTCCAGCCCGAATGCATTTACAGCCCTCTTCCTGTGTTTTGATTGGGTTCTTCCTGCTGATGTCACAATGCAGTCTGCCAGCGGCAGAGAATGTGTGCACATGTGTGTGCCTTGGTATGAGAGCGGTTATTATGTTTGTGAGAGGGTAGTGTGTGTGTGTGTGTGTGTGTGTGTACGTGTGTAGGGAGTATGTGAGTGTCCGTGTGGGAGGACATTTGTGTGTGATAGCAAGAGAAGACGAGGGAATGGGTGTGTTCACCGAAGCTGTCAGGGGGCCATGCAGATTATGCAAATAGGAGGATGAGGGACACAGAACAGAGAACTTGTTTTGTTTTTCTCAGTTTCAAATGGCATTCCTCATCCGAAACTTGATGCAAAAATGTTAATTTTACTCAAGCATCGTATTCCCTTTAATTTGAAGTATTGACTGTAATGTGGATATTAGCCATTCACATGCACATTAGGGTCATAGCTGTATGTATTAATGCCTCACTTGGTATCCACATTAAGTAATGTATACAATACTAATCCCGTTTGGGATGGGATCCTTTTAATGGTACACACATACACTGAGTGTAGTTTTATTTTGCTGCCAACTAAATCTATCTGTCAATGAGTTTCAGTGCTTACTGTAAAGGCCAGCTATGTTATTGATGCTGTTAAGAAATATCTCAAAATTAATCTGTATTTGCGTGAAGCGTTTGTTAAATAAAAGTATTTATTTTATCATCTTGGTGTCTGTTTTGAGCATGCAAAACTGCCAATAGTTTAAGAGGACTTTAAAGGATGAAAGAATCCTTTCTCATAATATAAGTGATATACCCGCAGCAAAGGTTTGAGAGGTGGCTTCATGATATGACTCGTCCCAAAACCAAAGTTTAGTGTTTGTTTATACAATGGCTTTGATTTTGATGAAGGGGTAATGTTAGTGTGTTTTTCTCTTCTGAATGGAAATTCCTCCATTTTTATAAATGGGGGGTTATTGCAGTACTGAGGGACTTCTTCTGCTGGCAGTGAAACTGTTGGTGTAAGCGCGGCAAGTATGATAAATGTGGTATAAGCATTTTATTTCCTGAGAATCCCCAAAGTAAATGAATGAGGGTAGAGAAACTGATGATATAATGGTAAGTTTCCATTGAATTAACCTAAAACTCTAGCCTGGTCGAGTAGAATGAATGGAAATTTATGTGTAAGGGTACGCACAAGCACATACTCTGTGCCGAATGTGGTTTTGGGAAACGCAGAAGTGAGTCTCTCATAAGTACGTCAGTATTATGGTATCTGGCTGTGTCACATAGAACTGGTCTTCCCAGTTTTAAGGCTGCTGTTGCCAGGCAACCCCTCAGGTGGTGCTGGTGAACTATTGGAAAGGCGACTTCGCCAGTTTGTCCATTATTATTGGATCTGGAGGTTATCTGACATTTTATCTGACATTTCGTTCATTTTCACTGTATTCTCAGGTCAGGGAACACAATTAATTCTTTAGACCAACATAAACGTCTCTGGCTTGCTTTTTGTATTGTTCTAAGCATCATAAATTTCACAGCCCAGGTGTGAAAACTCCAGCCTCTGAAGTTACAACAGGCATTCCCAAGACTCCTTTTGATTTAGAGCACAAATGTGTTCCATTTTTTTTTTCTTTTACTTATTTTCAATGTTTCAAAAGATGAACTCCTTAACCCCCCCCCCCCCCCCGGAGCTGCAGACAGAACACTAAGTCCAGCCAAAAGGAGTCTCATAAGGACGCTGCCATTCCCCTTATTTAGTGTTTTCTCAACATTGTAAACACCATCCAAAGCAAAAGTAACCTTTATCCAATATTCATGCCAGAACCAACTCCTACTGTGTATTTTCAAAAAGCAACACTTGGAAAGATGGATAAAAACACTTTCTAGGAAATGTCAGTATTTGTCATTCTTGTGGTCCAAAATTGTGTCAGTCCTAGTTGATTTTAATCAGGGCTGAGGAACCCTGGTCCTCAGAAGTGTGTGCTGTTTTTGTTTTCACTTGAAAATGAACTATCAGTTCAAACCCAAGAAACCAGGAGGTGAGTTAACAGTCAGAAACTGTGTGAATGGATCAATTTAGAGCCAAGTAACAACAAATATTGAACCAGATAGCCCTGTAGGTCTTCAGGATTAGGGCTGACCACCCCAGTCTTCGATTAATGATTATTTGGGTACAAGAAGAAGTGAACAAAGCTGCCTGTCTGCCAGCTGTCTGTATCCAGTTTAACCTCTGAATGGTTGGCATGGATACATCCTTTTGTTCAAGCCCCACTATAAAACATCAGAGTGACCTATTGATAAACTTCTTGAGTGATAATCATGATAAGATGATTAGTTGAATTGTGATTTTTTTTTAGCACTGGGTTTGAACAAAAGTCTGCACTCACCCCATACCATTATCAGATAAGATTAGAGATCTCTGATTTATTTGTGTAGCCCTTTCATACACCAGTTTAATAACTGCTACACATAGTTGCTTCAACTGCTCTTTATTGCTTATATTTAGAATACAAATAAAACAATATTTTTTATCAAAACATTTTACCTGGGCCTTATCTTGCTTTTTATATATATATATATAAACCTGTAGCATTCAAAATAGAGGCCAACAAACAAATTGCTTTCAGGGAGGTTAGCAATCATACATTTTGACTTATGTGGAAGCAGCACTGCCACTGGTGCTGCATAACAACGAACAGATGGTGTCCTTGTTTCACCTAATGCAGGTCGTTGGCCTTATTTTTGCCTGGTTTATGCCTGTGTGCTATTTTTGAGCTGCCTGTGCTTCCACCATTTCGAAATGGCAGAGATTTCAAAAACAACACAAATGTATAAATCATGCAAAAATGTACTTCTTATATTTTTATTCATATTTTGTTTTAAAGTTATATGGAAAAAGGCACTGTATAGTAGTCATGGCTGGTTGAGATTTCGTTTAACCGAAAATGGGAGCAGCTACTATCTATTTTTTATTGGTTCAAAAGAGTCAGTGACTGACAGCTGAGTGCAGCTCTACACTAATAGGGAGTAAGGCACATCATTTCAACCATCACTCAGTGCACAGCCTCTTCATTGAGTTGGGACTGTAATTATCTTGGGGCAGGGTTTGCAAAGCTTTGGGTTAGGGTTCTCTGAAGTGTATCAGGTGTAAACTGGGCTAGTCACAGAAAGTATGTTTTGATGTTAAGTTAGTTGAAGGTTATTAAAGGTCAGAAACCACTTTGTTGGGGCCATATGTTTTGATTTTGATTTCCAAATGTTTTGGATTGGCCTGTAACTCCTCCCAAGAGACTGGGTTGTCTTTTCTCCATATATACATGTGGGCTGCACAGACAATGTCTTGGCAGCGAAAAACATTTATTATATAAAAAAAGGGAAAAACTGCTGTGCTGACTTGTTTGTGAGTTGGAGGGATGGTTTTGGAGCTCCTTCTGAGAACATGCTTCAGTATCCAGGTCCCTGATTGGTGGAGGGTGACGTTAAAAGGGGTGGAGCATACTCCCCCCCTCGTGAGGAGGGAAGTTTTAGTCCAGCTCTTCATTGCCCTACAATAACCCTGCCCCAGTGAGAATGATGATGGGAACAAATCCATACCCCCACCCCCTACCCCAGCCCACATACTTGCATACAAACTGAACCCCCTCTGGTCTGCGGACCAGATACACATCTCTGTAGTGTCCCATCACAGCCCAGCAACACACTCACACCAGTGTCCAGGCAGGACAGCCCCCTGTCCCGGCAATACCTCCGACTCTCCTGTTAGCTCCACACCAAGGTACAGTCAGAACAGAGCAGCTCTTTGAGGAAAGAACTACGCAACTCCTCACGTGGTCACGGAATAGCTTAAGTGACATCCTGAGTTCATCTCACTGATCAGGACATCAAGGTGCTATGGTGAGACTCCCTGTCCTGTCCCTCATCCTGGGATACCTGGTTGGGATGACCCAGTCATGCCAGGACCGAGCTTCCGCCTACAGGTACACCGGGGTTGTCTGCAGGGTCACTTACCCCGCAGCACTTGTCTGTGAGTACAACAGTCCACCCGTCCAAAATTTCTCCTGTACTCATTCCCTCTCTATCCACAGGTTTCTGCCTTGATCACCTTTCCTTCTCTATCGCTGTAATTAAACTCTCGCTGAAACTTCATGGCATGATAACACTAAGTGCAACACATCAACTTTAATGTCATATAGTGAATTGGTACCTTCAGTGTTAGTATATTTAGCAGTAAATGTTTCTCTGTTTGTCTCCATGGCTGTGAGGAACTGTAAATCTAGCTATAACTTTTACAGTCATTAACTCTGATTCACTAAAGTGTGTCTTTTTTCAGTGATATCTAATTGTATCACCTTTATTGTAATGTGAAGATAATTTTACCTCTCATTGTAACTGTGTTACCAAATTACTCATTGTAATACTCAGTGTAACAACAAGTCTTTGACTCCTTCTGAGAAGCTCTAACTTCTGCTCACATCACTGCAAAATAAATTGCACGGATAGAGATTCGTCTTCCATTGTTTCTCAGCCCTTTTATCTGTCTCATTCCTTTAAATCTCTCTTACCCACCCCCTCTGTCTCTCACTGTCTATGTCTCTCTCCCATAGCAACTCTGATCTCACTAAGCTTTCTGAAACAATCTACATTAAACATTCATGAGCCAAATCAGCAGTTGTTGGCTAACTTATTAGCTATTGGGCTGACCGTCTTTTGTGTTAAATGTTTCTTTTGTCTGTGAACTGTGCATACAGTTGGTGAACTGAGGGGCAAGTTACAAAATGTAGAGGGTTTTACACTTATGTTGCAAGTAATTTGCAACGTCTTCCCTGCCTCACCAGAAATTTGTGAAACAATAGCTTTATTTCATACAATAAAAAACTACTGCTCCTCATTCTGCTCAGATTCTGTCCAACTAATCTGTGCTGTCTGTCTTGATGTTGTGCAATTTCTTTCATAACCCTCATATGTAGTGCTCAGAGAGATTAAGTTCTACACATAGCACAATTTAGGTGCTGTGTTTCTATATGCCCATGTCACATGTTATGGGTTTATTGAAAATAGCAAAGCTGAGGCACTTAGCAGGATAGCGTTTCCCAATTTTGGCATATGAGTCTGTAAATTAAAAGTATCGCTCTGCTGACGCTATCAGTGAAGCACCGGAGAGATTTTATGGAGGAAAATCAGTGAGAGCTTCTCTCAGTGGTGATAACTCTGCTTGAGTCAGTTGTAGATTCTGTTAAGGGATCCCACAGGATAACTTTAATTATGCCTGCAAAAATAACTAGCTTCCAAAATTCTGTCATGATCTTATGGCAGTTTGGCTAAAAAGGATCTTTTTTTTCATCTGCCGGAGCTGGAAATGAGCTCATTAAATGTGTCCCACTGAGCTTTTTGTTCTCCCGGCAGTGAATGAAAAAACGACAAAGGTGATCCAGACGGCATTCCAGCACGCCCGCTACCCTGACATCCAGGACACCAAGTCTCTGCTGATCTTTGGGAACCTGCTTTATGCCCTAAAGAAGTGAGCGCAGACCTCATCCACAGCTCATTCAGTACTAATACTCAGTCAGGTCTCAGAACTCCACCACTTTCAGGGCTACCTTTCATTCTGTTTTTCCTTTGTTTTCAGCTAGTGTTCTCTCATCCACTGTTTCAATACACCATGTGTATTCATCCACTACTCCCCCACATTTTTCACTGAGTTTTTATGCACAATTCTTCCAATTCTCATTTGAGGCTCATCCACATCTCATTCAGCACTCATTTGATCTGCAATCAAAGCCTGGGACGGTGTACAGTGTATGTGATTTTGACCTTTGACCTCTCTCAGCCTACAGATCCACAACCTGACGATTGGGCGGAGCGAGGTGGAGCTGCGAGAAAATGACGGCGTGGGGCTCTCCATCTCGAACGTGTCCGCCACCTTCCAGGGGAACATCAAATATGGTTACGGGAGCTGGCTGTATGTCACAACCGAGCTCATCACACACCCTAACATACTGTGATGTTATGTGTTAACTACGTAGAGTGTCAACAGTATCTCTCAGTCTGTTAGAGTGTGGACAAGGGTGTGGTTTTTAGCTTGTCCAAAGTGTTTTGTTGTAGACCAAAAATAGTGATAAATACCCAGATTTTTTTAATGGGAAGTGGAAATGGGGGAAGCTGATTTATTATGATGCCATTTCTGTTGTACAGCTTAAAAATGGAGCAGTCTGTGGATTTTGAAATCGAGTCAAAAATTGACCTGGTCATCAATCCAAAGCTGTGTAAGTAGCATGTACAAGAACAAGCACCACCTACAAGAGATGCTCTCATCCCTTTTCCAAGAACAGCATTTAAAAAGTAACTAGAAATTCTTTCTCATTGGATGTTGTGCACATACATATGAGCATGCATGCATTTTGCAGCTGTATTGGTTTATGTCTGTTATGTTTGTTTTCTATATTTGGTCCATGGGGTCGTCAGGGTTTCTTTGGTTTGGTTTCTTGGTTTGTGCAGCACAGTGTGCTTTTCATATGAAATCACCTGTGGTGTATGTCATGTCAGACTGTCTCTCTCTCTCTTTTTCTTTCAGTTCAATTAGATTTTTCAGTTGAAATGCTTGTTGCTTGCTTGACAGCTTCAAATTCACACTGTTTAGAGAGTTTACACTCTCCCTGTCTCTGTGTGTCTCTCTCTTTCAGATTGCGGTCAGGGCAAAGTGGCTGCAGACACTTCAGACTGCTACCTCACCTTCCATAAGCTCAGAATCTTCCTACAAGGAGACAAAGAGTGAGTGACCGGTTCCCTCCTCCCCAGTGGTGTCAGTGGGTCATGATAGGCCCAGGTGCAAAAATATCCACCCCCAAATTCTGTGATTCAGTCAACAGATTACATTTATACACTGGCCCTCAGGAGTGTATGTGTGTTCATGTGTTTGTGAATGAGTAGATGTATTAATCAATTGCTTGTTTTGAATTTATATTGTTTTGTATTTATTTGCATTAGTTCATTCGTGTACCTGCATGCTCATATGTGTGTATCCATGTTTGTCTCTATCTCTGTGGATGCTACTGGGATACAGACCAGGCTGGCTGAAGAGAATTTTCACTGAATTTTTATCATTTACTGTTAAAATGGTCGTCAGAAGTCAGGTGAGGACTGCTGTGGGGGGGGGGGTTGGTTGTATAGGAGGTTCCCAAATCCCAGATAGTGTGCCTGGGGCTTACTATGCACTGTTAACAGAATGACACCACACTGTCACTGATGAGTCCCTGGAACTCAATCTCTGGTCTTACCAATGACTCAGCACTGCCCCCTGCTGTCTAAGCAGAGGAGGATCAATCTTTTATATGTCAAATTGAGACAATTCCATTGTAATAACAGAACAGTTAATTTACCATTTGCAAAGAGTTCACAGTCATTGTATGCCATGTAAGTTGTCTGTTATTTTTCAGATCTGTAAGGAAATAAACAACTTGTCAAATATCTTGGCAGACTTCATACAAGAGCGGGCAGGTATGGCTATGAACTAGGAGTTTAATGGAATTTCAACTTTACATAAGAATGAGAAAAAGTCTTGTCTCAAGAAACTGTATGTGTGGATAAATGCACATACATATGTGTGTGTGCGTGTGTGTGTGCGTGCTTGTGTATGCATACATGCATGTGTGTACATGTGATCTCAGTTGTTTATACTTCTCCCTGTATTTCACAGAACACTTCTTAAGTGACGGTGACATTGGCTTAGACATCTCCATTACATCATCCCCCTTCGTTGTCCCCAGATACATTGAGTCTTACCACAAGGTACCAGCCCTGTCAGTATGACACCTGAACACAATGACACCTGTGGTGTGTCAGTGCTAACCCTTAGTGTATTTCATTATTTATTCATGACTACTATTCAAGGAATATTTATTTATATGGTCTCCAATTGTGTATGTGTTGAGACTGGCATTGTGGTGTATTTGTTTGTTTTGGATGTGACGCTCCTTCTCCTCCCATTATTCAAAGGGGTTGGCACGGTACCACAACTACACAGCAGTTATCAACAGCTCTGTGTTCAGCCCATCCCAGCTGAGTGATGACCGCATGCTGTACTTCTGGGTCTCTGATGATATGCTCAACCCCCTCATGAGTGTTGCTTATCAAGATGGCCGCTTTATCCACAACATCACCGGAAAAGAGCTCACAGTATGTGTCTGGACATTAGATGGCGGTGAGAAGGAGACAGGATGAAAGTGAGGAGCAGTGATCAGGGCAGCAGTGTGGAGCAGTGGACAGAGCAGCAGTGTGGAGCAGTGGTCAGAGCAGCAGTGAGGAGCAGTGACCAGAGCAGCAGTGTGGAGCAGTGGCCAGGGCAGCAGTGTGGAGCAGTGACCAGAGCAGCAGTGTGGAGCAGTGGTCAGAGCAGCAGTGTGGAGCAGTGGTCAGAGCAGCAGTGTGGAGCAGTGGACAGAGCAGCAGTGTGGAGCAGTGGTCAGAGCAGCAGTGTGGATCAGTGGACAGAGCAGCAGTGTGGAGCAGTGGTCAGAGTAACAGTGTGGAGCAGTGGACAGAGCAGCAGTGTGGAGCAGTGGTCAGAACAGCAGTGTGGAGCAGTGGTCAGGGCAGCAGTGTGGAGCAGTGGTCAGAGCAGCAGTGTGGAGCAGTGGTCAGAGCAGCATTGTGGAGCAGTGGTCAGGGCAGCAGTGGTCAGGGCAGCAGTGTGGAGCAGTGGACAGAGCAGCAGTGTGGAGCAGTGGGCAGAGCAGCAGTGTGGAGCAGTGGTCAGAGCAGCAGTGTGGAGCAGTGGTCAGGGCAGCAGTGTGGAGCAGTGGACAGAGCAGCAGTGTGGAGCAGTGGTCAGAGCAGCAGTGTGGAGCAGTGGTCAGGGCAGCAGTGTGGAGCAGAAATCAATAGGGAGGGGAAGATGACAGAGCAGTAGAGTTGTGACAGTTCTGAACAGACAATAACTTTGAATTATAACCATTTTTAAAAACCTGACTTCAAAAAGTCATTTAAATTTCATTTGTTCACATTATATACGTGCCAATACACAAAACAATATTTTTTTAGGAAATAAACTTTCATATTAACTAAAATAGAAACTAAATTATACACTTCTTTCCCATTCCTTTATTTTTACATACATTCATTATTACTTTCCTTTCTGTTATACTATTACATTTTGAATGTCACATTTTGAATGCCCATGAATGTCATTTCAGGATCTTTTCAAGGTGGACTTATCTACAGCTCAGCCCACTTTTCTGAATGAGGTATGCTGATTGGTCATTTGACCTGGCTGTTCTATTGCCAATTATTTTGACTAGCAACACTGAATTACATTATAGCCACAATATCTGGATACAAATAACACGTCAGGCCTGTGTATGTGATACTGTACAGTTCGGTGCATATTGTGTGCATCTGCGTATGGTTCTGTCTATCTCAGTGTGTGATTGAGTTTTATTGCTCATGTCTGTGTGTACCTCAGTGTGTGATTATGCATGGCTGTGAGTATCTCTGAGTTTGATTGACCATGTCTGTGCTTATCAGTTGTTATCCTCAGAGAGCTCAGTATTGGAGGCTTGGAGTATGTCTGTGCCCCACCTCTGGACGACCCCCCAGGGCACCTTTGTTCGCGCCACAGCTGCAGTGGAACTGACGAGCGGCTCAGATGACCCCAGTGCCCCGGTCCTTCACTTTGAACTGGTCAGCTGACTCAGCTTTTGACTCCCCTGTTGCAGTGGACTGGAGCCATGTCAGCATGTCACATTAAGGGCTCTATGGTAGATTAAAACACAATGATCAACTGACTGCTAAACACTCGCCACACTGAGTGCATGCACACACACATTCAACACACACACACACACACACACAAAAAGACATCTGTGTCTCTGTCTTGTGCCATTACACAGACTACTACATCTGTGCTGAGAACCTCTTACAAGACACAACACACACACACACACACACACACACACACAATAGTACACAACAACAGCTTTGGTCTAACATTTGATCTAATGCCACAACAACCCAAAGATTCACATATTTGGGTTTCTTAAAAATTTTGAGTCTAAACATTTAGCATGCCTCACCAGAGAGAACAGATGAAGCAGCACGATGGGCCATGCAAAATTTCATTAGAATATGACTGAAGATCTCAACACTTTCTCCCTAAATGTGGCTGTGTCAGTGCTAAAATGCGGAATTTCTCTCAGGAATTGGAGGTGGTGGTGAGAGCGGGCTATGCTGAGAAGCAGCTGATCCTCAACACTAAAGCCACACAGTGAGTGCCACACAGGCCGGGCCAAGCACTGCGGCAGGGCCACAGCACACCATGCCTAATGGTTAAAGGGGTATTTCACTTCCATTCCACCTTGAGCTCTATACTTTCCTTACCTCTGGTGTGTCTTCATGAACTTGATAATATATGATTTATCATATATCATATATACCATATGATATATATGATGTGTCATATGATATATCGTTATCACATGTTGATTCCCATTCCTAAATGTAAGAAGATCCACTCTTTTTTTACATAAACAAGAAATGCCTTCTTGCAGTTTACTTCTGCGTCAGTGAAATGTTGCCAAATTTGGTCCACTAATGGTATATACTACGTGGCTTCCTGAGCTACACATGAAATATGAATACTCAGAAAGCAATTTCCTTACTGATAAGCCAAATTATTTGACTGCAGAACCTATTAGAGCCAAACTATTCGACTACAACAACAGCAAAAATATAAATCATAAAGCTATGCATCTGTGGGGTTTGAGTATGTGTTTACCGTACTTTTGTTTTGTGAACTGCATGCAAATGACATGTATGTTATGATGACGCATTAATGGACTTGCACAAGCTTTTGTTTTTGTTAAACTGAAAACGACTCTTCCTCATGCATGAAGACACAGCAGAGACAAGTAAAATATAGTGCTTGAGGTGAGAAGTGCCTATACAGTGTACAGTACCTGTATAGACGTACTTTATATATAGATTTATGATACCTGTGCGAGCATTTGATGATATGCTGTAGGTTAGTGTTAATATTCTTTACTCAGTATCCTCTCTGTGAAAGGTTTGGAAGATATTTAAGCTGCTTATTAAGGAAGGCATACTTGGTCTAAGTGAGAAAAGAACCAGACAATGAGAGCAGAAGTAATGCAGAGCGCTGATCCAGCTGTTATCCTCACATAAAGACCAAAGTGTATGTGTGTGTTAATGATGCCTCTTGTGTTTAACTTGAGTTCTTATCTTTCAAAGTATATCTATCCTGAAGGCTTCCTTGTCTCCAGGGGAACAGCAGGTGAGTGACTGTGGGATGAATTATGTGAAAAACACAGAACATCTGAGAGAATTGAAAATAAGGCTTGAAAATAAACACAAACATGCATCTTTGTTACTTACAATGCAGACACCAGCATATCCCTATCCCTAGGGTGAATTTGTGATCTATGTCTTCTTTGGGTTGCTCCTGTCTTGTTTCACTCATTTCTGTGGTCTAGCTGTCAGAGGACCACAAGGAGTACCTGAAAGAGGCTGTTGTGAAGATTGGCATCCCAAAAGTCATATCATGTAAGTGTTGCGTGTATGTGTCCCTGTGTATATGTATGCGTGCATATGTCTGTGTGTGTATGTGTGCATGCATGTGTATGTATGTGCATGTCTGACTTCTCTCATCTTTCCACTGCAGACCTGGAGCCTGGACTGACCAATATAATGAACAGGCAGGGACTGCACCAGTTTGACCTCATTAACCCTGAGGTCGTGTCCCAGCAGGTACTCACCTGAATGTGCACCTGTCTAAGTACCTGCCTTACACCCACAGCCAGACACCTGAATGTTCACCTGTCTAAGTACCTGCCTTACACCCACAGCCAGACACCTGAATGTGCACCTGTCTAAGTACCTGCCTTACACCCACAGCCAGACACCTGAATGTGCACCTGTCTAAGTACCTGCCTTACACCCCCAGCCAGACACCTGAATGTGCACCTGTCTAAGTACCTGCCTTACACCCACAGCCAGACACCTGAATGTTCACCTGTCTAAGTACCTGCCTTACACCCACAGCCAGACACCTGAATGTGCACCTGTCTAAGTACCTGCCTTACACCCACAGCCAGACACCTGAATGTGCACCTGTCTAAGTACCTGCCTTACACCCCCAGCCAGACACCTGAATGTTCACCTGTCTAAGTACCTGCCTTACACCCACAGCCAGACACCTGAATGTGCACCTGTCTAAGTACCTGCCTTACACCCACAGCCAGACACCTGAATGTGCACCTGTCTAAGTACCTGCCTTACACCCCCAGCCAGACACCTGAATGTGCACCTGTCTAAGTACCTGCCTTACACCCCCAGCCAGACCAAAGCCACAGAATGAGCACGTAAATCATGCACCCTCACCAGTGGCCCCCTACACTCACAGTCTGTCACTCTTGTTACGTGTAGCCTAACGTGAGCTTCGATTTGGGGTTAGTTTACCACAGCTGAATATGCACTACAGCTAGTGCGGCGCATTAACAAATACCGTTTCTTCTGTCTCTTGAAGTGGCAGCGTAGTTTACATCGTAAGTGATTTTTGTCATGTTTGCCTCACCTCAGACTCATGCAACCCTTCCCACAACTTCTCTCTCTCTCTCTCACGCTCTCTCTGTTGCTTGCTCTTTTTTAGGGGTACACAATTGTTCAGCTTGACTTTGGATTCCCTCACCATCTGCTCGTGGACTTCCTGAAGAAAACTTTAGAGTGACACCATGGTGTGAGGACATCCTGGACACACACACACACACACACACACACACACACACACACACACGCAACAAGCATTTGCATACCCACAGGCTATATTTGTTGGTATGGGAAGTGTGGATGTTGCTGTATGAAGAATGTCAAAGCTGGTGTAAAACTGTTGTTTATACAAAATATGATATTTTTAAGACCATTTAAATGGCTTTAATTATGGAGTTTTACAATTGCCAATCGCCATGGTCACTCTGTATATTATTGTTAAAATTGCAAATAGTAGCAAAAATCATACTATTGGAAGCAGTAATAGTTTCAGCTTGTTTGAATTATCCTCTCAATCTCATTTGATGTTGTTAACTTGCTAGGAGACAACCTAAGTACTCTTCACTCCAATAAGGTTTTGTGTCATTCGTAATTTATAATAAAAAAAACATAGCTAAAAAATGAAGTGGTCAAGGGACTTTTTCAATCTCACCAAATTCCCCAAAACTCCCCCAGTCTGCTTTGCAATTAAATACAAATACATGTACTACCCTTTCATTGTTCCCTCCATTAAAAACTCTGCCACAAGAGGGCAGTATATACAGCCTTTTCCATAACATCTTTTCCACACAGATGTCTTGCTACAGTACTCAGCCGACAATAACCAAAGTAGGAAGTGTCGTTGCTTGTTATTTTCTCCCTGATTCTTAAAGAGAGATGGCACAATGTAGGTGGTAGAGGTGTCATATCTGTTTTTGAATACAACCTTGAGGTTACCTCTGATACCTGTTTTATGTGGGTTCCTGGTAGCCAAGTAGTTTCAACGAATGCTGGAAAATTCACCAGCTACACCAAGTAACATGATAGCCCTCTGAATAGTCGTGACTATTTAGTCCGTGCAATACTGAGAGTCCTCATGACCCACAATTCCCTGCTCCAATCACTGAAACCTCAGCGGGAGTACAGACCACTTTTTTATACCACAAAACCATGACTGTCTTTGACCCCTTTGAGTGAAGCAGATCACTGGCCAAACATCAGGTTTCATGCCCTGCTTTACACCATGATGGCACAACAATCGTCCTTCATCCCTATCAGATGGCAGAACAAGAACAGGCCTGATTCCAAACCAAATAAAATGTCTGGAATGAGCTCTGTGGAGAGAGACGTAGCTTACAGCCTATCAGTTCTGATCTTTGCTTGTGGGTAGCCTGGTAGGCTTGCCAGTCCAGTTCCTTTGAAATACCTGTCTGATGTTGCCAACTTTGTGTGACCTTTGTTCTTTTTTTGTGGCTGTTGCCCAACCAATATGGCTTTGAAAAGATTGTTGTTTCTTCCTCATTACGGTCATCTCTGCACTCTCAGGTACTGGTATCAGTCTCCAGGTCTGGCGGACAGTAGTGTGTTAATTTTTGTTTCAACTCTTAAATTATAAATGTAAGTTGTTTATTGGCTAAAGACGCCACATAAAGTATTCTGGTTCCAACAGTTCAACTTTGGGGATGATTTGAAGGAAGTTGAGAACTCTGTGTGTGCTTCAGGCCTCATTGGTATGAAGTAGACATGTGCTCTTGGGTGATAAGCCATTATCAGAGACAGCTTGCCGTTGGGGACACTCTAAATTTCTGAACTTAGCTTCTTGTGAGTTTGTAGAGTATTCAACATTTCCTGTGATTAGAATAAAGCTCTGTAAACTGTACACTCATGGTCAGGATGTCAAACATATATCTCCCAAATAAATGTGTAAAGTATAAATGTGTAATAGTTGACTTACCTCCAGCTTTGCTTTTGTGTTGTCTGAGCAGATAGTTTTCCTTTGCACAGCATCCTGTTGAGAAAATGAGGGTGCTTCTCACCACATCGCCTGGTAAAATTCTGCTGAGGCACACGTATACTGCAGGGACTGTATACAAACAAATTACAAATTATGTTCATTTTCCAGAGAGAAAAACAGTAAAATCTCAATTTGCATGAAGACCAAAGCATCATCTGTCGTATTCTATATTCAGTGTAATGGTACAGAATAATGTATTATATAAAATATCATGTATTATGATCCAATATAGAGAAAAGAATCAATTCCTAAGGGTATGAGAAATTGTCAATAATGTCATTGTGAATGCTGACACAATTCCACAACCATCCTTTTTAACCTTCTTCTGCACTTTGATGCAAATTACCCATCTAACATTTGTTTTTCCAGAACATTCGCAGAACATTAGAATAAATGTTCCCTGGATATAAATGTTGTCCAGTTTCGATGACGTTCCCTGAGCGATGTCCCTCGCTTAAATCTTTTTTGTACGCTGGGCAGCATTATAATACAAAGTATAAACAATAAGGTTGTTATCAAATTAATCTACAATACATCTGAATCTGTAATCAGTTTCAACAGGAGTGAAATAATACAAATAATAATAATTATAGAATGTTGGCCATTTCAAGGAAAGTTTTCTTTTGTGATGGAAATGTATTTTCATTTGTTCTCGGTATTGATGTAGAAATCTATCGGCTGGTTTAACTCAGGTAGCCTACTTAACCTTACCCATGCAATGTTTGACCAAGATTAAGTTTGCCTTCATATTTTTATCCTATTAACAATCAGCTACAATTATTATGATGAAACGTAACAACTGAGGAATCCGAAAATAAAACTTAATTTGTCCTCCTAACTTTCACTTTCGGAATTCCAACTAAGATGCAATGCGCGACTGGCTCGGGTAAGCTTATGCGTTTCTAGTTTAAACATAACCTAATCATATTTTAGACATGTTTAGTCAATTTGGTTATAAAAACCTCTTATTGACCGTTCCGCAACGTTTAGCATCATTGTTTTTTTTTTCATCGGGCATCAAAGGGTTAGCTGCAGACAAAGTACTGTGCGGTCCATATCTGCCGGTTATTGAAGATGCTGACGCTTGTTTCAACATTTGTCTATTCAATACATTTTGTAAATACAGACAAGTAAATCCCATGCTCACTGTTGACATACAGTTTTAAATATCGCCCTGTTATCTGCATATTTCAACTACTGTAGGACAATCGGCTGTTGCAAGCATCAGCTGTAAGACTGGAAAAAATATCGTGCCTTTACAACTAACGCAGTACTCCTTCATCTTGTATTCTGTGGAGATCGTTGTAATAATTAGCAATAGCACGGTCATTTTCTTTACAGTTTCTATAATTTTTTGTTGTATTTATGAAATGACGACGGTCCACGCCCCCACCCCCCATGCGCAGTCCGCTTGCTTGCTTTGTTTCTTGCATTTCGTGTCTTCTGTAGCTTACATATTCCGAATGGCGAGTGTTAAATACAAATCAGTGTAAATAACACAATTAAAGTCACGCATTGTGCGGAAGCCAGACCAGCCTAATAAAGAGTGAGCACCTGCTTGTTTCTGGGAACGAGAAGTTACAGACCAACGTAACGAAACGCCCAACATTAAACAAGAGATATCCGTTGTGCTAAATACCACGCTATTTCCGTCGTGCAGTATTTAAATTATTTTAGTTTATACGTTTCGACGTGGCTATACTGTACACTGCATGATATGATGAATTGACTATCTAATATACTACTATACAGAATTGTGTAGGGCAAGTCTGTTCGGTGTGCGTATGTGGTTCACGCAGTGCAGTTAGGTTTTAGTTTTAGAATGGGTTAGCCCGCTCTGTATTTCTTATGAAATGTAAACTTTAACATAAAATCCATTTTATGTGGCTGATTTATATATGTATTTTTATTTGTTTTAACTGATATGTATTCAAGGACTCCATGTTCTGTACATTTATTTTCTAAAAAGTTTTTCAGTTTTGACTTGCATTTTAAGTCATTCAATTTATAGCTCTGCATTTCTAGTCAAAGACTGATATATTATGGTCTGCATGCATTAATGAACATCCTTTGATTGTATCTGACGGACCTGATAAACTTGGTTTACAGATATATGATCAGTGTAGGCATATAGCCTATAGTTAAAATCTCTCTAAGGGCCGCTGGGTGGGGAAGCATCAGGAAAAATGAAAATTGGCCCTTAGATAGGCATTGCCCTGTAATTAAATAACCTACAAGATTTAATGAGAAAATATTAATTAAATTACAAGTTAATCTTACAAATAAGCACATCTTAGAAATGTATGATTTACAAAAAAAGTACACCTTGAATTGTACAATGGCTAACAGATGTGTTAGTAGTTATGCTACACCTTTGAAACTTGATGCGTAATGACGTTTATTGAATTTTGAAATAGCTTTATTGTGATTCGACAATTCATCATATTGCTGTGTCTTAGCTCTGTTTTTAAAACATCCTTTTCAATGTTGTATTCATCAAAACCAATTAAAAGTTATGTAGATCAATTTTGTAAATGCCATCGATATAGCATATATCCATATAGCATATATGGAAATAGACTTTTTAGGAAAGGGTCTAAAATTCACAATAAAAGCTTTTATAATTGCTTTCTCTGTGCAATTTTGACTGACACTTACCTAAATATGCTATGTTTCAGCTAATGTGTCGCTATGGAGGAGCCAGACATTCTCGCGGTGGTGGCTGAAGTTCAGTTTCAGCTGGTCGAGGCCCTGTTTGAGCATTCGGATGATATTCTGTGGTCCCTATGCAAGCTGGCCGAACCTGAAACCTGTGAGCGGCTTTGGAGCGTGGCGGACAGGAGAGAGCGCATCCTCAGGATGGTGGACTATTTCAGACGCTCCCGCGCAGCATGCCTAAGGTTTGTTAACAAGGCATGCATCATATGCAGCTTGCCCATGGACTTGGATTCCCAGCTAGTTTATGCCGCCGGTGAGTTACACTGTTTTTGAAGCTATAATATTTCGTAAGTAGCGGAGAGTTGTACACTTACCGTACTGGGGAGGACTCCACCATTTTGATAATCAAGCCTTTATGTCTACTTATGGAGAGTGTACTATAGATCTATCAAGCAAAACCATTTCAGTTTCTTTTTGTGCTCTCAATCAGAATAACTCCAGAAACAGCATCCTACTTAACATTAGAACAATGATTAAATGTCTGTGGGAATTTCTGAGAACACTGCCTCGCTCCAATCAAAAGTGAGGAGGTGGTGTCTCTTCCCGGAAGACCTAATGTTACAAAATGGTTTTGTAGGAAAATGTGCTGAAATTATGTTTGTTGGCTTATGGGCTTGAGTGTGTGCGGGATTAATTTACAGCTAGCCAGCAGTTCAGGATGTTGGGTATGAATGTGTTCCATATCACCTCGTAATAGTGTCTTTGGGAGACTCACCGTTAAATGTAGTTCTTAAGATTACAATTTCACAATCTACTTCACCAGGGTGGCTGCATATGGTGTGCATTATAGAGTACATATTGTTCTGACACAATATGAGACGGTGAAGTACCATGTATATCTGACCATGCTGATGCTGCTTTGCTTTTACTCTGTGACTGACCATCTGATGTGGGACCCTTTAGACTTGCTCAGTCCTAAATGGATATCTTCTCAGAACTCTGTGACAAACTTATTCATTTCATGTTGCCAAAAATGTAATTTTATTGAATGATTATCTCCCTGATATTCCCTCAGGCAGATAAATGGGTTTCTAGTACATAAAATATGTACAGAATATATAGAATGAAGATGTAACCACAGAAGCCAGATATATCACCTGAATTCAGATATAAATGTGGAACAGAACTATCTCTAGAACAATGACTAGACAGGTCTGTTGAGACGGCCAGGTCAGACGGATTGTGCGCTGAGCTCATCACATTATGATACACCATAACAACGTTCATATCCAATGAAACACTGTTTGCCTTGTAGCATTGCTTCACATATTGAGTGGATTTATTACATCTTATGAGTCAAACTATGCATGACAGAGCAAGGTGAATGTTGCATCTGGTGTACATTCGAATTTGGATTTCATAATGGATTAGGTTTGACCTCAAAATTAAGCTTCACTTATTCAGTAATTATGTGCCTCTCATTTCCCATCATACAAATATTTTAACACAGGTCGAACATCAGGAGTTTTTCATAGTTTTTCTGATCAAAATTAAAAGCAGATTTTTTTAGTGCTAGCAAAAGGAAAAGCAATATGATTCAGTCCCATGTTACCAATTCAGTATCACATTGCATAACACTTTCCTTGTGTCTTTCATTTTAACGTCCTACTTTTTGTCTGTGTTTCATCTCGGATTACTTTTAACGGTGAAGAGAACTAGGCATTTTGGTTTCTGTTGCATTTTGTAGATTCATAACTACAACTTCTTTTACAGTCTTATGAATGAAAAAACTCTAAAACGCAACTGATATTTGAAGACAGTTTAGTGTAGCCTGGAGCTATGCATGAAAGCCTGAAGGTAGATGAGTTTGCGCTATGAGAGGTACTGAAAACCATTCTTAAACTAACTGCAGCTGGTTAAGCCTTTTTTTACAACACAACAGCTGCTTGGGACCATAACATCTGATCGCCTTTTTATTTGTCATAATTTTGGCCTGATGTACCGTGAGTCATGCTGCCTGTCCCTGACTTTCACTCTGAAGAGTAGTCAGCCAGAGACTTGCTTTTATTTACCATTATTATGTCGCTCCCCTCACTTAAACACAACGCTGTGCCTTTTAGATGGCACCTGTGCATCTAAGGACAAGGACAGCACCATGAAAACAGACACAGGCCAGGAATTTCAGTGTAAGGCCTCAGATAGGTGCGAGATGTGTGTTTTAGGCACGTGAAGTCAGGAGACAAAAGAATATAGGACTTAAGAATGTAATCACTTTAGCTGTTTTTTAATTTCAATTTCATATCAACTTAATTAGGACCCTGTTTGGTAGTTGTCTGTCCGTTGACATGAACCTCAATGACCACGTGAATGCTAAAAAAAGGAAATGAAGAACCACATTGTGTCTGCTTGACAAACGAATGAGACAGGATATAATGTTTGATCTGATGAGCTTGTGCAGAGAGACGGTTTATTGGTTGTTTGAATGAAGCGTGATCATGTGATGGTGCTGTTGAATCAGGATGTCTGTACTGCTGAGCGTGTGTTTTACTGGCGTGGTTTTCCCCTGTAATGTTTCAATAACATTGCCCCAGGTCCCCACAACCACCAGCCAGACGAGCCGCCTCTGCAGTGGCCAGGGAAACGACTGAGAAGAGGTAAAACTGGCACAAACCAAAGCCTTGTCACTAACGTTATGCTTGTTGAACTGGAACAATGCAAATTTGGCCACACCTCTTTGTGGCCCCCTGACATTCTACTCTGAAAAAGCATGCTATTTGTTTATTGCACCACGCTTTTCATCTATTACCCTTTATAAGAGCTTCAAGCATGAATCCTGGAGCTTATAGTTTATGTTAAAATGTATCAATATTACACAGTCATAGACACACATTTGAATATATTATTTAAACCCCACAAAGAAACAATAATTACCATATTATTCAAATATAGCACAGTTACAGACCTTATGACCCATTTGTCTGTTGATAAATACAAATAGACATTCACACCAAGCCAATTTTGATTAAATATTAAAGTGACTTTATGGTCCAGTAA
This sequence comes from Albula goreensis, assembly GCA_022829145.1. Taxonomy (NCBI): domain Eukaryota; kingdom Metazoa; phylum Chordata; class Actinopteri; order Albuliformes; family Albulidae; genus Albula; species Albula goreensis. Next base: position 26,145,088 of record CM040755.1, read on the forward strand.
TTTCCAATATGTACAGAGTACATCAGGGCTGCTGCATGTAGTATACAAGGTGGTGATGTATTGTGTGTTGTTGTTGTTGTGTCGTGTCTTTTGTGAATGGGGTGTGTGCAGACTATGTAGGGTGTTACTGTAATGCTGTGAAGCGCACACTGCAGCAGAAGTATGAGAGGCTGACCCAGGGCGTTGCCAGTGTTGTGCGGCTGGACCAGGCCAGAGTCAGCCTGAGGCAAAGGACCGCCTCCAAGCCGCGAGGGGAGCGGGCCCCCACCCCATCTGGGCTGCAGGAGGGCGAGGAGGGCAGTGTGGAGGACGTGGTGACTGTAGACACCCTCCTCAGCTCCCTCCCCAGTACCCCCCTCACTGTGCTGGTTGGTCCGGCTGGCTCAGGGAAGACTGTCCTAATGCACTGCGTGGGCCAGCGATGGGCCCGTGGGGAACTCCCAAACTTCCAGCTGCTTTTCCTGCTGGAGTTCCGTCAGCTCAACCTGGTCACACGGAAACTGTCGCTTAGAGAACTGCTCTTCCATTTCTTCCCTCTGTACGATGACACGGGGCAGGCCCACAGTGATGAGGAAGAGGAGGGTGGTGAAGCTGTGCTGATCTTCATGCTCGCCAACCCTGAAAAGGTGTGTGTGATCTTCGACGGCTACGATGAGTTCCGCTCCAAGTTTGCCCCTTGGAAACCTGACATGACCTGGGACCCGCAGACTGCCTTGTCCATTTTGGAGCTCTTCTCTGGCCTGTGCAGCGGCAGGATCCTTGGGGGATGCTCAGTGCTGCTGACCTGCAGGCCCCGGAACATGGTGGACCTGCCAAATGTCGCCATGGAGGGGGAACTGTTGGGATTTGACTGGCAACAAGTGGTGGAGTACGCTGAACAGTACTTCAGAGAGAAAGGGCATGGAGGGGACGCAGTGCGCCACCTGCAGGCCAACCGCCGTGTTCTCACCATGTGCTACGTGCCTGCTCTATGCCACCTCTGCTGCGTCTGCCTCGACTACCTCTTCTCCCACAGACCTTGCCCTCCCTCCCATCTTCCTGTCACCATCACCCAGGTGTACCTCCATATCCTAACCGCCTTCCTCAGCAGGGCCCAAGTGGTCGAGGCAGCAGGCAGGGCTGGGGGTGGGGCACTGCAGAGGCACAGAGCAGAGCTGAAGGCACTTTGCCAACTGGCCATGCAAGGACTTGAGGACAGTACAATCGTGTTCTCTGCCACAGAAGTACCCCCAGAGCTCCTGGTCTTCGCCACTAGGGTGGGGCTCCTGTCCCAGTTTGAGTTGACTTGGCAGGATGGGTCCCGGGGTATGGGCTGCACCTTCATGCACCTGGCAATGCAGGAATTCCTGGGTGCTCTTCACCTCATGACCAGCGACAGTGTCGATGAGCCCCAGATTAGGAAGAAGCTCAACCTCAAGACACGCTGGACTGCCCGCAGTGACCCAAAGACTGTGTTCACTGACACCCTCCACCTGTATGTCTGCGGTCTGGCGGCGCCCGCCTGCACTTTGCCCCTGGCACAGGTGGTGGGGGGCGGCAGTGATGTCGCCAGTGCGCGGGTGCAGAGGCGGCAGAGTACGGTGCTAAAGATCCTGCGCAGCTTCGCGGGCAGCGCCCACCTTACAGGGCCCAAGCTGATGGAGCTGTGCCACTGTGCCCACGAGACACGGGATGCCAAGGTGGCCGAGGCGGTTGGTGCGAGGCCCAGCTTCGAGCTGCGTAACATCCGCCTGGCCCCCACCGACATGGATGCCCTGGCCTTCGTGGTCTCAGCCGCCGGGAGGAGTGTCGGCCTGGACTTTGGCGGCTGCTCCATGGAGCCCGAGTGTCTGCAGGCTCTACCGAGCTGCCATCACGTGGACTACCTCATGTGAGTCATTCACTGTCTCTGACTCATTTAGTGACCCAGTGTTTCTTAAAAGGAGAATCAGTTGGGTAAAGTGGTAACTCCTAATGTGGGGGGTGAGGTCACATGCTATTACAAGTATCTCAACAGATGTCATGCATTTATTATAACAATTATTAAAAGCTTTTTCAGAAAGCAAGCCATCAATACTTAAACTTAAATAAATCATGCAAACATATTCATCCTAATGTGAAATTATTTAATGATGATAATTACAACCAATAAGGGTAATGATACATAATGCATACAAAAATTGTTTTTTTCCATGTCGCTTTATATTTAGGGTACTTAATATATAACAATAAAATTATAATAAACCTTTAAAAATATTTAATAATTCAGTGAACTGAAATATTAAGACAATAACTGGTCACTAACTTACATTGCAATGAGCCAGCAATCATTTTATGTTTACTGTATTATCTAAATATTATAATGTTTGATTAACTTTAGCTAATCTTGTTCACTCTTAGAGAAGCACTATGAGCGTTTCCTCTGTTGTGGGGCGCTGACAACTTAACAATCAAATGTGTTTGTTTTAACCAAGACCTGTTGCTGTTAACTATGTTTGCTCTTGCTTTTTTGGAGAAGTGATCCTTTATCATGATGGATTACTTAAAAGACATTTTCTAAAACTTAAGTCAGTTGCTTTCTTAAGTTCTAGTCTTGTGCAGTGAAGTATTTGTGTAAGGAAACATTGTGCTGTACAGTTACTTACTCAGAAAATGTATTAATCAATCATTTACTCAATTATTCACTCACACACTCATGTAAATGTTAGTGACACATTTGAACAACCAATCAGTCATCCTGTTTGTCAAAAGTAATACATAATATATATTCTATAGTTACACTGTAATAATAGAATTTTGGTAAATAAAAAGAGGAAATGAAAGCAGAAATAAATAGGATTAAAGCAATGGAAAATATTATAATATTACATTTTAAAACTGTAAACCAGGATCATAAATGTAATTTAAAAAGCCAGAGTTAAAAGTGTGATTTAAGCTATATTCGATGAAAAACAGAAGGCGGCATCTCCAATGTTTGGCACTGTAAGTTAATTAAGCACATTTGGTGCATGTAGCAGGCTATAACATCCAATGCAGGATTTAAAGACTGAAGTGGGGCATAAAATCATAGGTGTAAGAAGATACACAACCATTGGGAGCTTTATAAACTTTATAAAAGTTAAATGACCCTAAAATCCATCATTTTGCAAGATCATGAATGTCAAGAAACACAGCAAAAAAACGAGGCTTCCTGCAATTAATGATTTTGACACGATTGCACTTTTTGATGAACTTATGAACTTCCTGTAAGTTGCTTTGAATCAGAAGTGTCTTCCTAGTGTGTAATGTGTAACTTAACATCGTAAATTGTTTATAACTCGATGTAACTTGAAATCGATGAAGCAGTCACCAAAGTAGAAAACCTAATAATTTATGGGGCATTTCGAGGATGTTTTTTGACTGTGTGTTCTGCATTTTGTCTTTTCTCATTGCATTGCATAAAGGAAGATGAAGTAATCAAACTGACCTTTAGAACTCATGAAATAGCAGTGTTTATGTCACATGACATCACTAAAGTCCGTGGTCACTGTAGGTAGGCTCTGTTACATGTTAAATAATTTTGAAACTATTTAAAAATCCATGAATTCTATGGCCTTGATATCTGCCTTACACTCCATATGAAGGATCTCCATTTTGAGATGTATACAATCTTATCATAATTAATGAGATTCAAGCCAGTCAGTCAGCTGTCCCTCTGACAATCTGTGTCTAGCAGTTGATCTTTGAGTAGGACTGTCAGTCTTTCACCATTATTTTAATGCACGCATATGACAAAAGGGTAGAGTAAATGGAAGAAAAATAGAAGAGTACTTGGTTTTATAATTGGAGTTTGCTAATAACAAATTTAGGGAGAGGCAACCTTCGGACAACCCTTTACTCAAACACCTGTATCCGTCCAATCCGGTTTTATATGCCAGTATTAATTTGCCACGTACCTTCTCTCACATCATGCTCTCTGTTTCCGGCATCCCTCCCCCTCCCCATCTCCACCTTCAAGTCTACTTCCCTTTCTTCTGTTTTTTTCACCCTCTTTTAACATTCAAAAGGGGGTTCAGTTCATTCTAAAAACAGTGAGGCATCACACTGCCCCCCTGGACTCCAAGCCCAAGATCAATGTTCCTACTAATATACAACTTGCTACATCATAAACTCCTGACAAATTAATTCAAGTTGTCTGAAGGTTCATTCTCCTGAAAGTTTGTTGGATATATACATTCAGAGAAAAATGAAACTGCATGTATTTTTCACACAAAACTTTGCAAGTTGCACAACTGTTCAGTCTTAATGTGCAAGTACACTCAGGTCTAGATTGTTAAATTCAGAGAGTTCTGTTGCAACTCGATAGAAATCGAAAGTGTTCTCAGACTTAAAAAAATGGAAACAAACTACAAAAGCTATGAAAATCCTATTTGTTGTTGAGAATTCTTTTTAATGTTGTACCATACATTTTCAAAGACTCGATCTGTAGTCGCCTAATTGTTGTATATATGCTGTATAATTGCTGCGGTTGTTACTCTTTGTCTTGCATGTTCTCAGCTTTCGGAGTAGGAAGTATGGTGATGCGTTTGCGGAGGTGCTTGCTGGCGTTCTTCCCAGACTACCTACCCTGAGAAAACTTGAGTGAGTGTCAAGTTGTGAGCACTTTCGTTTCTGCAAGTGTTAGACTCTTTCCAATGTATACTCCCAAATTTTCCGCCTCATCTGAAATTGTGATCACACTGTTAGACATCATAACGTTCCACTTCATATTATCCTCTTTTTGAAATCCCCATTCTCTCAAACAATTCCAATACAAGTATTGTTCCCCTTTTAATGGAAAGAATGAATTATTTTTAGATGTTATTGGAATGTTTACCCAGTACAATAAATGGAGAGATAGTTTTTGTATCACATGGGGGGTTCTGTCTATCCGTTGTGATTTTAACATCTCAATTCTCTGGCGTCCCATCAGTATGTTAAACTGACCTCCATTTTACCTTTGTTATCCCACGTGTGAGCTGTGAGTGTGTATGTGTGTGTTTGTGGTTTATTTAACACTATGTTATTCCCCTCCAGAGTGGTATGCGGAAGTTTGACGGAGGCTGGAGCTGAAAAACTGGCCACAGCCTTGGAGAGCTGCCCTGAGATCACTGAGCTGAAGTATGGAGTCCGATTGTGCAAACATTATTATTATTATTATTGTTGTTTTTGTTTTTGTTATTATTATTGTTGATATTATTATAATAATAATTATTATTATTCATAGTAGAAGTAGTAGTATTGCTACTTGTTTGTAGGAATTTTAGTTGTTATTACTACGGAGTCACAGTGTGTGGAAGATTACTCCAGTTTTGGAGGTCTAGTGTCTTTCGCACAGGACCTAAACTGCAAGACATTGTATTTGTGCTTTAAGACCAGCTGGACTGTTGCTATCCAGCACCAGCAGTGAGTTGCATTTTATCCTGATTCAGCAGGATGGCTTTTCAATAATGTGATGTCTATCAAACAGTTTCAGCGATAACAACCTAAGAGATGGAGGCCTCAGGAAAGTGGCGGCTGTGTTCCCCAAGCTGAAGTCACTCTGTTCTGTCTCGTGAGTATTCAGCTTCCTCACCACCTCCCAGAGGTTCAGTGGAGCCATAGTGAGTGGATGGGAGCCAGGAAGCACCACTAGGAAGTGGTGAATATATTGCACTCCTACCCAAACTGGGATATGATATAGATCACATATGAAAGTGAGAGCAGTGATATATATGATATAACAAGAACCAATGAGTGTGTGTGTGTGTGTGTGTGTGTGTGTGTGTGTGTGCATGTGGGTGTGTGCATGTGTGTGTGTGTGTTAAAGCTTGTGTATGTGATGCATGCATTTGTGTTGCTATTATTCTCAGTTTGGGGAAGAACAGTTGCTCTGTGGATGGAATCCTCTCGCTCCTTGAGAAGATGGTGTCCTATCCAGGAATTCAGGCCATACGCATTGAGTGAGTGCAGATGGCTCCTCTTCTGGTCTACCTCCTTGGGTCCTTTTAGTCGTACGGGGGAGGTTTATGGCGGGGCTGACCACATAGGGAAAAAACGGAAAAAAAAATACTTAAAATTTAAAAATGAAAAATTTTGAAGTGTTTTTTTTTTATATAAATGTGTTACTTTCTTTCTGCTCCACTTACAGTGGCCAGAAGGAAATGAGTGAAATCAAAGTTCTCTTCTCTCAAAGGTGAGAGCCTCTTTTCATCACTCCTTCTCTCCCTCCCTCCCTTTGTCTTTCAACCCGTTTCTTTTCCTTTCTTCGTTTCCACAAATTCAAAATGTTTTATTGACATGACATGTTTAATTATATTTGGTGAGGGTTTGCAGAAACAATAATGGCCTCTGTTGTTTTTTGTTTTCCCCTGTAGCTGTTTCCAGGGAGATGGCAGCAGTGAGCATGCTGTGGAACGCACTGTAAGGTGAGCGACGTAGATGCATCACCCCCCCCCCCCTTTCCTGCACTGCGATTCATCACACCACAAAGGTTTCTTTCAGGTTACTCTGCGAGAAGAGAAAAAAACTTAATCTCTAGAACTTACATAATGTGCTAAAGTACTTTTTATGTTGTACATTTAAATGCATTTCTGAATTCAAATACTCACATTGAAAATCACCTTTTTGAAATGCATTCATATTATGCCTGTAGCAGTGATGATTAGCATATTAATCAGAGTGATTATTTAGATAAAAAGCAGTTTTTTAAAGTACATTCTTCATGCATACACAATTCATAATGTGTTTACCAATAATCAATATAAAATAATCATCTCAAATCATCTACCACAGTATAAGTACAGGGTAAATCCTGAATTCCTGATCCTCTGACACCATAGACAGTGTGTAACTGGTGATGCATCTGCAGTGTGAAAAGAAATGAGGGCCAGTTGTCATGTGAAGTATGATTTCTTCTTCCTGTACCAGTGGGAGGGGTCACTGCGGTGAGCTTATAAGCCAGGTTCCAATTGTCAAAAGGAGGCAGTGGAATAAAAGGGGAACAGTTTTTTATTGCATTGTTTAATCTGTCAGCCTTAGGAACTTCAGTCTGACGGCAGACCAGATGAACAGTCTTTGTCAGATCTTGGCAAAATGTCCCGGCCTGTCTGTCATTGAGTAAGTACCACCAACCAGCACTTTGAAATGAACAATATATCTTACAATGCCCTCTGTGACTTTGAACTATAGTACGAGAGGAAGTGACCAGTTCCTGTTTCTCTCTCTTTTCCCACATGATGTCAGTCTGTCAGGAAGCAAGTGGGAGGAAGACGTGCTCAGTGTCCTTGCGGATGCCCTGCAGACTCTGACCGTTTCCAGAGAGATTCTGTAAGAAAAAAACACCACCACAGACTCTCACAAGTTAGAATACAAACATCAGAACAGGTTATTTGAGTTTGTCAAAACATAAGTTTGGGAGAAGTATTTTCAGACAACCCCTCATTCAAATACCTCTATCCAACCAATCCGGTTTTCTACTCAGGTATAAAAATGCCATGTACCTTCTCTCCCATCACGCTGAGTGCTTCTGGCATCCCTCCCCATCTCCGCCTTCATGCCTACTTCCCTTTCTTCTGTATTTCTCCTACTCCTAAAATAGTGACGCTGCCCCCTTGGGCTCCCAAGCCCAAGATCAAATGTCTGTACTGATATACAACTTACCACAATGCAATGAACTCCTCCCAAGCAAATTTAATGTTATGTATCAATGTCTGAAAATTTATTCTACTGAATTTCAAATAATAACAGCCAGTAACATACAGTCAAATCCTCCTAACTGTTAGTACACTTTTCTTTGTTTTCAATGAATGCACTTGCAGATGTCCTTCATTGAAAACATGCCATTGTAGAGCAGAAATAATAATTCAGTGAAAATGGCCAGTGACAGCACCCTGTCCATCTCTTCTCAGGATGAACAGAAGCACCGTGTCTCAGGAGGCGCTGGTGGTTCTGGCCCGGATTCTGGTCACATGTCCCAATGTGTGTGCGGTGGATGTCAGGTACGCCCCATCAGGTCCTTCCCTGCCAAAAAAAGATTCATATAACCTGCCTGGCACACTTTTTTATTTAAGTAAAAAACTACTATCACATTAGAAGCTGTGTTGCTTTGTGGTGAAAGAAGGCTAAGGTTCATCATTAAGAGATGTCAACATCAACAAAGAACCTTTAAGGGTTCACAAATAAACAACTCTTAAGGGTGTTAGATACAACTGTGTTTTTTCTTGTGCATGTTAAAAAAATCCAACGTCTACAAGGATGTCATCTTGGATGATAATTTCTGTCAGCCAAACAAATACTGTAACTAACAGAAAAGAATGTGATTAACTGTTAGTCAGGCTATGGAGTAGGCTACACTCTGATCCACACCCAAACAACCACACCTCCCTGCCGACTTCCTTAAGTGAAGAGAGCTCATTTCATTTTGTGCCGCCAGCGTGAGCAACCACAGCCACAGAGCTGCCTCTCTGCTGGCATGGGCTCAGTGCTGTGGAAAGTCCGGGGTAATCCTCTGCAGGTCTTGGCGTAGTGCTGACTCATAACAGTAGATGCTTTCGCAAGTTGTGAGCTGGTTCCTGCTGGCTTTGTGGAGTGAAGCGGCGGGCTCTCTTTAACAGAGAGCCGTTGCTACGTTGTTGTGACAACAGTTTGATAGCATGCTGTCTCTATTGTGTTTGTTTTGTGTGTGCCCATATGATGTGGAAAGAGGTTTTATATCAGATTACAGTTACTTAGCTGACACTTTTATCCAAAGTGGCGTGCAGTTAGTTAGACTAACCAGGGGCCAGTACCCATTGGGAACAATATGGGGTTAAGGACCTTGTTCAAGGGGCCAAAATGGTGGCTTGAAACACAAACCTTCCATCTCCCAAGTAAGTGCATTAGACACTAGAATAATGATTTTGATCTGTAAACACAGGCATGCACGCACACTCACAGTCACACACTTACACACAAGGTGGGCATTTATCCATCATGGCACAGTGAATGAATGTGTGAATGAATGTTCCCTGTTGCTTCATGCATTGAGGGTATTGGTATGAACAGCCAGACAGAGGTGATATGCAGGCTTTTAAACCCTGTGTCTCTCTTACTCTTTCAGGCTGCAGGAGCCTATACAGGTGTCTGTTCTGTTCTCACAAGAGGCAAAACAAATACCAAAGAGACTTCGGTAAGCCCTAGTTAAATTGCACAGTCATACAGAATGGTGTTGTTGTTTTCTTATGTGACCATTACCTAACTAGATAGGTTCACTCAGAATTCAGTTCAGCTTTACTTTGACAAGCTTGAATCAAATGTGGATAGGGAATGCAAAGGATTGTGGGTACCCAGATGATTTGATGGGACACTTAGCTTCAGCAGTTTGACAAGAGTGGGGTATTGGGTGGACTGTCTGCTGGAAAAGGTCCGTGTTGATGTTGATGTTGGTGATGATGATGATGATGACTGCGTTTCCTCCCCTCCTCCAGCTTAGTGGCTTGTGGACTCTGCCCTGCTTACCTGAGCAGGCTGTGTGAGACCCTGATTGGCTGTCCTGCGCTCACACTGCTGGAGTGAGTATGAAGTCAGAATCACAGGTGACCTTGCATGAAAGCAAGGGCCTGAAATTAAGCTGTATCCTGATAGCGATTATGTATCCTTCTTTCTATATCTTTCTATATTTATCCTTCATCTTCTCTCTCACTCTCCCCCTCCTCTTTCGCCAAAGTTTGTCAGGCAATGCACTGGGTGACAAGGGACTAAAGAAGCTCATCGACTTCCTTCCTCAGCTGAGCGAAATCCAGGAAATAGAGTAAGAGTTGCCATGACTGCCATTCAGTTTTCCTCCATTCTTCTTCAGAATTAAAAAATAAAGTACAATAAAAAATAAAGCCAGTCACATTTGCTTGTAGGTCTCTATATCTCTAAGTACCAGCCTCCAGGTCCATGAACATTAAAGGCCAAGTGTTTGTGCTTGCTCCATTTTGCTATTTGGTTCCATGATTTCAATATTTAATGAATAAGGGACGGTAAGTGCATGTTCATAAGGTGTGTTGCTCTGTTTGTCCTGTTTGTGTTCCTGTAGTTTCAGTGATAATGCTGTGAACATGGAGGGGGTCCTGCTCCTCGCTGGCACCCTCTGTACATGCAAGAGCTTGCACGAGGTGGAAGTTAGGTACGAACACACACATGCATACACACAACACACACATACACACACACACAAGTCTATGTCTACATGGAAATACACAAATATGCATGCAAATACACGCACAGGTGCCTGCCTATTTGGAAACGTAGTTTATGTTGTATTTTAAATCAGTCTAGGAAATAAGAAGCCTGCTGATGAAGTTCCATCCCAGCGGAAGGTAATTTACATTTTTGTAAATTTTAAAATAAGTCTGTGTGAGCAGAAATGGAAACAGAAGTGCAGCAGTAGTAGGTTTTACAGGACAGTAATCTGACAGTGTTTCATTCATTAGTCATATAAGGAGAGTGTCTGGGGAGTCCCAGGAGGTCACGACCCTGCCGGAGAATGGAATACACCTGTACAAGAAACTCAGGTATCACATCCTTGTAATAAGAAAACAGAAGATATCTTATTCTCCTTTCTATTTTCCCTTGTTTATCCACTAGGGGTCAGTGTGTTGACCTTTTCCTTTTCAAAGATTTATTTATTTATGGCTTTTAATCTCTAAAGAAGATATAATAAAAATTGACTATAAAACAGTAACTCACATTATTAAGCACTTTTCATGCATGGAATTGAAAGTCCATTCCAGATCCATAAACATCTATTATAATCATTGAGAGCAGATCCTGACGGCATTTGTCTTGACTTGGTTCCATCTGTTTTGATCTGTTAGGATAAACCAGCACCCCTTTCCTTATTTGGACATAATGATGTGTCTGTGTTTTGCAGCCTCACTCACAGCAAAGTCCCGCCCTCCAGCATCGACAAGCTCTGTGGGAAATTAGCACACTGCCCTGGACTGCTGGATCTCAAGTGAGTGTCACAGGGCCATGGCAGGCCTACTGTTGAGCTGAGGCTGGGGGAGGGCAGAGAGAGAACACTGTTACGCTTCCCTCTGTCAGCTAGGGATCTCTGTGTGGAGGTCATATACAGTCACTGGTTTTAGGGAGAAATAAGAAAACGTAACCAAGAGTACTTTGAGGGAAGAAGGTTAGTTGATATGTATTATGTTGCTGTCCGAGGCACTCATGGCAGGTCTTCACATTTCTCTGCAGCTTCTTCCACAGCTCCTTGGGTGATAAAGCCATTGAGAAGCTGCTGAAGTATCTGCCAGTCCTGAGCACCCTGCAGCTACTGGAGTGAGACCACTCATATTCACATATGATATATGATTATAAAATCATACATAATATCACATATTTACATATAATATATGATTATAATATCATACATAATATCACATTCACACATAAAATTATTATAATATGTAATGTCTCATATATCTCACATATAATACCTAATAACTGATACAAATTCTTATGATAGTGCAGGCATTTGGGAGCTGGGTAAGGTAACCCTAAGAGTTCCAGTTCAATCTCCAGGTCAGGCACAATTATCATACTCTTGAGAGAGGTTCAGTTTCCTCAGTAACTATGCAGCTGTGTAAATAAATAATGTGTAAAAGTGTAATCTGTGGAACTAGTATTGGCAACCTTGGCACAGTTGTATTGCAGTTTCTATATGAACTTTAACATAATGTATATATGATGTGTCCATATACTGCAACGTATATATAATATGATCATGTCATCTGTTTTGCTCAGTATGAGTCACGTCCAGATGTCCACAGAGAGTGCCCTGCTATTGGTCAGATCTCTGATTGACTGCCAACGTGTCAGAGCAGTGGAACTCAGGTACAACTGAAACTGCCCTGCCAAAGAATTCCCTCTCCCATGATTCCTTAGTTCCATGTTTTTTTAACATTTTTATCTCTATGTGTTCCTGTACACCACCGATGATAGTTTCAGCTCATAGGTCAGTGGGCTGAATTCTCCCCCTCCATTCCTTTGCTCTTTCTCCTAGGCCTCAAGGAGAAGCCTTCATCAAGTTCCTCCAAGTAAGAGCAGAAGAGGTGACCTGCAAGTGAGTGAAGTTTCAGTCAAGACACACTGCTTATCACAACAGCTTTTATGTTCTGCTGTCATTACTGTTTACATTTTCAGTTTTAAGACTCATTTTTCCAGGATTGCTCACTGTGACCTGTGGCCAGTGGCTCCACAAATACGACTTCACTGCTGCAGTTCTATATTATTAAGCTCCCGCTGAACTTGGTCAAAGTGAAGTTCTCCCGTACTCTTTGGCCCGGTTCAGCGGTGGTCCCTGTGAGGCTGCAGCCCGGTAATGTGCGGTTCCTCTGACTCTTGTTCTCGGTTCCCTCCAGACTAACGCAATACCAGCTGACCCGCGGGAATGTGGAGAAGCTGTCCGGGATCCTTCAGCAGTGCTCCCGAATCTCAGATCTCGAGTGAGTCCCTCCCCAGTCTCACCAGCATGTCACGGGTTCCTGTACTTTCAGTTGTGGATGTCTGTTTCATCTCAAAACCACCGCTCCCATTTTAAAGTTTCCCCATTTGAGTTACAGCTGTCTTTAATGTATTACAGCCTTGTGTGCTGGAGGTGCTATCCGTCTATCTCTATTGAGTATGACTGTATCTATGTATGATATGGTTTCCGCCATCTCTGCTCCAACACACGTTTCATACCACCTCTCTTCCTGTCATTCATCACCTCTGTCAAGACTTTGGTAATGCGGAGAAATATGGGGAAATCCTGTGGAATCCTGTGATTGGTGGTTTCCTTTGTATCTGCCTGTGCCATCTTGTGATTGGTGGTTTCCTTTGTATCTGCCTGTGCCATCTTGTGATTGGTGGTTTCCTTTGTATCTTGCCTGTGCCGTCTTGTGATTGGTGGTTTTGTTAGTTTCCATATTGCTGCGGTTTCAGAGATCCCTGTAAAAAGCTGTCTAACCCCCTGTTTCTTTCAGCCTGTCCAGTAATGTGCTGAAAGATGAGGGGGTGAAGCGTTTTGTTGAGGACTTACCCAAGCTCCACATCTCCAGCTCTGTGAAGTAAGCAGCCATGCCAATCTTTTGGTTGTCATGGAAAGCACAGTCATTACCATAACAATCATTACCACTGTGACCACATAGACACAGTAAACTGTTCTGAGCTGTGTACAGCACTCTGAAATGCTTCTCAGTCCTAAAGAATCTCACTAAAGTGCTGGATGAGTATTCCAGCCCCCACAAAATGCTGTTCTAACTTTTCACAGCCTTACAGAAAGCTTTTAGTGTTGACAAAAGAATATATGATGAAGAGAAAAGGCCATTCAGCCCAGCTAGACTTGCCATTTACCCATGATATATTACCCATGATATATTAGAGTACTAGTGCACTAATCTAGTACTGCATCAGGCCTGTACTTGAACATATCAAGGGTGTCTGTCTCAATTACATGCCCAAGAATGAGTAATATTTAAAATGAACTTTTTTTACCTTCCTTCCCAAGCCACAACTCCCTCCTGCTACTTTGCAAATAGTTCAGTGTAACACATCATATGCGTTTTTCAAAGGAATCCAACAAAAACAGGCTTTTTACAACTTTTCAAAAAGTAAAAAATGTCTTGGAAGTGTGAGACGTGCCCTTAATGAAATTCTTGCCTTTATCACTCTCTACAGACTCAATGACAACAAACTCACTCAGACTGGGGTACTCTCCCTGGTGAACTCCATCACTGTTTGCAAGCGGGTGGTGGCAGTGGAAGCAAGGTGAGTCCTAATATCTGCAGGTGATTTAACCAGCACCTGTCACCTGTGCAGTGTCACCTGTGCAATGTCCAAAGAGCCACTGTATTAGTGACAAACTGTCTCCTTTTTTAATTGTAGTCTAGGGATAGAGAAGACTTCCCTCATCCGGTTTATAGAAGACAACAACGATGGAAAAGCACTCAGGTATGGTCAAGATATTTAAAATGGTTTAAATGAAGAGCCCACATGTTTCTTACCATGTGTATCCCTGCCCACAGAAACAAATTTCTAGTAAACAAAGCTGTACCAAACAATAGCAGCCCGTGTCTGGTAGACAAGAATGAATGTCGTATTGTGAAATATGTTAGGTGAGTTTGAGGTGTGTGTGCATGAGTGGTTTTCAGTGTTCGTTCTTCTGTGTGTGTGCATGATTGTGTATGTGTTGTTACGAGGGGGTATCTCACACCTACATACATACACACTTTGTTTTGGGTCCTGCTGCTACATCATCATGCACCCGACAGTCTCTGGAAGGGTGGGGCTACCTCTTATCCCCTTCATGGGAGCTCCAGGTGATCAAAGGTGTGGAGTTTCGGCATGCGAATGGCAGCAAGTTTAAATAGAAAGTGGTTTGCCTCCAAACATAGGAGTAGGTGAGCTTAATCATCTTGTGGGCATGAAGCTGTCCTACCTGATAGCTAGCTGTAAGAAAGTTTAAAACATATGCGCCTTTTTTTGGTTCCGGAAGAGAGCAAGATGCAAAAGATTAACCACATTTGCTAAAGACTCCAATGCCATCCATGCACCCCATGGGCCAAGAGATTTCATCTTCATCTTTTAAACTATGAGTGCCATCACACTGGTTGTAGGGAAAAAAAGAGAAAACGGAAAAAACCGGAACACCCGACAACCAGGGTTAGCTGTTCACTGAGGTACAGCAAGGGTGAGCTGGCCCAGTACCGAGCAGACCACCAGACTGGAGGCAACAGGTTGGCTCCATCATTTCTGAGGGCCGTCTGTTGCCGGTTAGTTTATTTTATTTATTTTTTTTCTGTTTTGGTCACGGACATTTACACTCACAGCGTACATTTACACTCACACCAGGTTACAGTCCTACTTCTCACACACAGCACATAACATCGAGCCAGAGAAGTAGCAAGCTTGTAAAGCTGTGCTATTTTATTGCAGCTTAAATGACATTTTCAAAGCTTTCTCATCTTTTTCTTTCTGCCCCTTATCTTGATGTGTCTCTGTCTCTCTTGCTTCCTCCAGTCTCAGAGAGTGTGACTTTGGAGCTATTCATCTCCAGAAACTGGCTGATATACTCCAGAACTGCTCCAGGCTCGTCAGACTGGAGTGAGTATGAAGGAGGAAACTAACAGTGCTGTGGTCACAGTAATGATAGTACGGGTGGTGATAATGATGATGAAGATGGTTATGACAGTGATGAAGATGACGGTGTTGATGATATGCTGTATGCGGCTGATGTTGGTGGTGATGGAGATGAGGATTAAGATGGTGATGGAGCTGATGGTAATACTAATGATGTTGGTCGGTGTGGTTG
Source organism: Albula goreensis (assembly GCA_022829145.1). Lineage (NCBI taxonomy): Eukaryota > Metazoa > Chordata > Actinopteri > Albuliformes > Albulidae > Albula > Albula goreensis. The sequence continues at coordinate 26,160,386 of CM040755.1, forward strand.
TCCATTCCAGTTTGTGCTGTAACACCCTGCAGAATGAGGGGCTCAAGATTCTACAGAGATCCCTAACCAGACTGCCCTCTCTGCAGATACTGGGGTTAGTGCACTCACATGCCACACCAACACCACAGGCACACACACTTGCACACACTGTATACCCACACACTGTATACGCACATATGCACTCTACACAAACGCATATGCACAGATGCACACATTAATGCAAAAAGTGCACTCATGTGCCACATCAGCACTGCAGGCACACACACACACACACATGTGAACGCCAATGAATTAGAGTGCATATGTGCGTATACCCACACACTGTATACGCACATATGCACTCTAATTCATTAATGCATGAACACACGCTCAAACCCATATGCTTAAACTCACACAAATTCACTGATGGTTTGAAAGGGAGGATAAAGGATTTGTCATTGCAGGATAAGAAGCAACAGGCTGAGTGCTCAGGCCATTGAGGACCTGGTGAAGGACCTGGGCTGCCACACCACCATCTTAACATCAGGTGAGGGCATGTAAGGCTCCGCAGGCCTTTTAAGGGTGTAGAAAATGTGGGTGCCTTGCTTAATCTCTGTTGGTGACCACTTACCTTAATTCAATCTTTGTGAAATTGATGGAATGGTAATATAAGAACAAAATCAATTATCGGTAAAAATAAATGTATTATGTCATCTACACAGTTCCATTACATTTAAGATAGGGTATTATGATGGTTGTGGGTGTAGTTATGATGTCATTGCAATCATCCTATCAGGATTGAGGAGCCCTGGATCAGAGAAGAAGCAGCAGCTCAGCTTGTCTCCCGCTCCCTGGACATAAACACCAACATAAGGAGTATCAGGTGAGTCTGTCGTAACTGTCCCATACTTATGACATCACTGGCTTTGATCTACCCTGGTTATAGACAGGAGTCATTAGCCATGGTCTACGGGAGCAATGGTCCAGTGTGGCTTCTAGCAGGTCATTGCCCTCTTTTTAACTGTTTCTCTGGATTGTATGGTTAAACTTAACTGAACTGAAGCTGTAGTTACAGAAGTATGTGATAGAACACTGGTGTGGATAAAACAAATTTGGATTATCAGCATTTTCATACTTTACAGTAGTCACTTTACTGTTCTTTAAATGGTAATGAGCAGTGTTTGGTGAGTTTAGCACCATATCTTGGGCTCTTGAAGCCTAATTACTGTAGTTCTAAACCTTATTTCTAACATCATTAGTCAAGTTTGTTGAGAATGACCTGGTTGTAGCTTCCTTTCACTCCAGTTTCTTTATACCAGCTTTTAAGATTGTCTTATCAGAGGGAATTTGTCAGAAAAAAAAAATATTCCATTGTAATCCATTAAATAAATCATCTAATTTTTTGCAGAGTGAATAAAACTACTGTTAACATCACACTGGAAAAGGAGGATGCAGTGACCCCAGTTTTCCCCCGGTAAAGTGAACATATATATATGATATATATATACATAGATTCAGAGCTACAAATGAGGTATCACTGAGACTGAAGAAATACTTGTAATGTACAATAGAACATTATACTTTTGCAAACTGCAGTTCTGAGAAAACAGCCTTTTTCATTTGTGCATACATTCTCAGCACAAAATACACTTTTAGAAAATGAATTGATGGTTATAATGGTTAGATTACGATAGTGCTTTAATCAATTAGTAAATTCATTTTGAATTTGCAGTGTTGAAAAAAAATAATTCATAAATTTATATTATATTCATATAACATATGAAAAAACATCATTCAAGATAAAACATTAATTAAGTGGTAAATTGTGATACTTCTTTTTACTCTTCTTATTCTCAACCTACCTTTGCATGTCTCTTAATCATTCTGTGACTTAAGTAAATGAACAGTGGCTCTCCTTATTGTTTTATATGAAAAACAGTATTAATGTGTGTTCAAAGTGGCATTGCTCTCATTCTCACCTACTCAGCTCTGACCAAAAAGCTATCCCAGGATGCAATGGCATCTTAAAGGCTGGAGGACTAATGGCTGATGTTGGCTGAGAATCCTTCCCATTGTTCTTGGGAGTGATGTGGGGATTTAATTACATTTTTATAGGTGAAAGACTAACAGGGAGGACTACAGTGATTGCCTGGGCACATGAAATAGAAGTGGGTGGTTGTAATCTGAATATATTTATATATACTTACAAAACAAGAAACTATTTTTTGACACGTACAACACAGTAGCTTATAATAAAATACAAAAAGGTACAACAAAAAGTGCAGATGTACAGTGAACATGTCCTTTTCCGGCTGTGATAATGCATTTATCATGTAGCGTAGCTCATAGATGCGTTCATGAGGCAGTTTGTTTGTACGGGATTCCTGGCCGAGCTTTAAGTTTTCTTTTCGCCTTCGATCGCAACCACGGGTGAAATTGAGAATTTCTGTCAGTTTTTGGTCACAGTCAGTCAGTAAAGTCAACAAACTGCATTGTATCTTCAGCTTCATTAGTTACAACAGCGAAAGTTGCATCATCATCATCATCTGTCAGTTCTTCAAAATCCGCTTCGTGACCTCTTTCACATACAGTTCTTTTATCCAAGTCGGGAATGGTTTCTTCATCACTGCAGTCCTCGTCTTCCAAGTCTGACAGCACAAGGTTCATCTTATCCTCCTACACCTCAAGAAAGTAATCTCTCACCAGTTCCTCCCACTGAGTTCTGTCTCTTGCACTGGAGAGATTCAGTTCATTACTATGTTTGAGAGCTGCCGCCACTCTATTGTAGTCCATGACTCTCTCAGCTCAATGACTGGCCCATTTCTGTGAAACCACTGGGGTCAGTGATATGTGTTGTAGGGCTAACCACAGCGGTTTAAATTCCTTTGTGAAAGTATGCTCTGAACATATGTGGCCAAAGCTGTTGACACATGACAAAGCTGTTTCGGTTTATGTCTTGTCATGTTATGTAATGTTGTGCATTACAGCTACAGACTGTAACTGTATTGGGGACTTCTTTAAAATTGTATTGAGATGTGTAAAGACATACAGGGAGATTTTGCCCTCTCTGTCATATCATTACATATGTCAAATGGTTACGAAATGTTTGCTTACTTATAACAGAGATTACCATTAGTAAGACATGTTAAGTAAATGGTTCCTGTTGCACTTTTCTTTGTTCTCCAGAAATGATTCTATGGAGCCAACTTCAAATTTGTCTGCAGTTTTATCCATTGGGTAAGAATTGGGCCATGGGTTTTACTCAGTAAAACTGAGAAGGCAATTTGTGCTACAGTCTATTCAATTCATGTCACATTCACAGAAGCTGAAAGTACCATGTCTTTACAGCTTGCCAGTACATGTTGCATAAGCAGAGACCCTTAGGGTATCCTAGTCTAGGCTTGACAGTAGAAAGGTTATAAGCCTAAATGAATGCCTTGTTCTCTTCATTAAACATTCATACTGTCTTTCTTGCTGACAGTTTATTATGACATAATAATATATAAAGCTGTTTGGACGAATACCCTTCTCTCAACGTCACATTGTAATCTATATAAAAATCAGGCTGAAAGAAGTGTTCTTAGTATCAAACCTCAAGCGCTGTCACATTTTAACATATTGCAGAATTCCTGTACGACTACAATCTTTTGACAGTTCTTAATCACAGAGTATATTTTATGGCATGTTATAACATGCTTATGGCTGTATAACTTTTCACATTCTTATTTCAGATTTTTCAAGTATGGATTTGGTTATTTTTAGAGAATTCCTACCACAGTGTGATCTGTATAGAGCTGTTTTCAAAGTGTAACATTTATGAAACTGTATCACAGTAGAGTGCTCGGAGACCTTGTCATCGAAGCAAGTGTTAAAGTGGTACAGTCTCACTCTCTCTGTCCTGCAGCTTGGTGGACTGTGGCCTTCAGGGTCGGCATCTTTATTTTTTACACTCAATCAGCCAAAAATGCCCACAGCTTCAGGAGCTGGAGTAAGTATAGGCCTGCTCATGGCTGTGTGCTTTCATTTGTTTGTGTATGCCTGCCTAAGTGCGTGTGCCATTGAATTATGATCTCCTGAATGTATGTTTTATGCTTTGTCCTGTTCATAGTCTGTCCCACAACAGCATCAATAGGAAAGGGGCTGAGATTCTTGGCTCCACTCTGCCTGCTTTTGCCAATCTCAGGAGACTCTGGTGAGATTTTGATATGTTCGATATTAACTGCCTCTTGATGAAAACATTACATGTAAGTGTAAACTGAACTACATTCATTCAGCCAGACTAAAAGAGTTTGGGAAAATACATACCAGGTCCATGGGCTTTCAGAACATTGTGATTATTTTTTAAACCCTGCAAATTTTTGTTTTCAGGCTCCAAAGTTCTGATCGGACCTCTGAGGACGGAGTAAAGATTCTCTCACAGGGCCTGTCGCAGTGCCACTACATGGAGAGCCTGAGGTTAGTCTTCATCTGTTCTTTTGATATCAGGTGTTCCCTTAGCCAATCTGCTATCTCTCCAGCACTAATGTCTTTCATTATTCTTCACCCCTCCAGTCTGCTCAGCAGATTAGGCAGAGGGTGACAGTGGCTAGCAAAATCAGCTAATATGGATTAAACAACTATATACCCCCCATATACTGCAAATACAATATATGCTGTCTTTATCTGGCATCACCCTATTGCACAAACAAATCTGAGCTGTATGAAAAATTTGTAACATTGCCCCGATACCATTTTTATATAGTTCTTAGACATGTTAACTTTCCAATTCTCTGGTCCTAAAATGGAAACCATGGTTCATGGACATGAATATGGGTAAACTAAAATTGAGCAACCCTCTTTTCTGGACCCCCTCTGTTCCCTCCCCTCCAGCTTGGCTCATCATGTGATCTGTGATGAGGGTGCAGCTTCATTGCGGAGGACCCTGCCCAAATTCAAGCACCTCAGAGCTATCAAGTAAGTACTGCTCATCTATATCTCAACCTCATCCACCCACTAGAACATTGATTGAACTGTTTTCTTTCACTCTCTCACTATGTCTGTCTTCCTCAGCCTATCCTGCTGCTCTCTACTCACTGTGGCAGGGTCACATGACCTGGTCCTGGGTCTAGGCCAGTGTACCTCTCTGGAGGACATCAGGTAGGTAGTATAGTAGTAGTATAGTCATTTTAGCTGACGCATTTATCTAGTTGATTAGGCCTGCAATGTGGGGTTAAGGGCCTTGCTCAGGGGCCCAACAGCATTGGTGTTCTTGCTGGACTCGACTGGGGCTTGAACCACCAACCCCAATGGTCCCAATCATGTACCTTAGCCACTAAACTATAGGCTGCCCCAGTTGTGACAAGGACACACAATTGCCTTGTGTTTCTGTCTGTGATTCCCCTGAAACTCAATACATGGGAAAGTTTGTGCTCAAGCAATCTAGGCTGTCGATAGTAGGCAATAACCCGAAGTGAGTGGTGGTGCAACACAAAAGTTTGTGTTAGAAAAATTTGAGAAAAGTGAGAGTGTATACTCTCAGCTCCAATGTTCCTCACCTGGGTGCAGGTATCTAGATTAATGTTAGTGACTGAAAAAAATGACAAAAAAGGTAAAAAAAAATCTTAAGCATAAAACCACGGTCATGTTGGACTGTGTGGTGCACTGTGGGAAATGGTGTTTTGAAACATCTCCTTCCCCATCCCCTGGTGATAGCCTGGACTCAGTACAGCTGGATGCTGAAGGGATTGCGTTCCTGGCCACAGGGTTCCAGAGAATGGCTGCTGTCAAGAGACTGATGTGAGTACAATTGGTCCAAACCACTAAACAGTTTACTGCTAACATCATGAAGTTAAATGGATTTAATGCAGTTAAAACATTGTAGTCCTTAAAGCTCACTGAGGCTGTGTTTCAAGCCTTCCTATGTTGTGAATTTGATCCACAGTTTGAATAAGATCACCTTGACGACAGGAAGCTCAGAGCAAGGGGACGGGGCCATCATAAAACTGCTGGAGTCTCTTGAGGGGTTCCAGAGAATGGAGGAGATTGAGTGAGTGTTCCATTGCAGGACTGTGGCCCAATAGATTTAGACTTGCCCACTCCTGCTGCAGATCCATTCCAGGTTTTACCTGTAGCACTGATTCACAGCAGAGCAATCCACCTCATGTTGTTCTTGAAGGCTTGGCTAAAATTTGCATAAAATTTGCAACATGTGCTCTGTAATGGAAAATTACAACTGTAGACCCCTGTTCTGTCATTGCCACATCGTCTATCTGTTAGTGAGAGCCAGACACCAACATGATTCACACCCTCTAAATGTGTTTAGTCAGTTAGTCAACCCTCTTCCACCCAGCGTTCGGTCAGCTAACCGGCTGCAGCTAGTGCACCAGAGGGCTATGTTGCTAACATTGGTAGCGTTCCTAATGACGGACACGGTTTGTAGTCACCATGCCAGCAAAACACAGCCTCCGTTGGGTGATGATATAGGTAGTCATGCGTTGAGCCATGAAAGTCTAAGCCAAAATACACACTGTTATGGTCTGGATTCAGCACCCTGTACTCCTAACTGGGTGAAGCAATTCATTCTACAGAGTCACACTTTAAACAAAGAACGTAGGATCTGAGAATAGGACTAGCTGACTACATGTTTTGACAAAAGAGGGGCTGGGTGGAAGTAAAACCTGGAGAGTAAAAACCTGATGTGGCTCCTAATGAAATCTCTCCTAATGTCCTGCAGACTGGACGAGGTGAGGATGGGTGACCGCGGAGTCCAGGAGCTGGTCAGACACCTCTGCACCTGGCAGAGGCTGAGGAGGATCAGGTACGAACTAGTGGGTGTGGTCAGGTGATGACACACCTGGGGGCACAGCCCAGATTCCTGTGTTTGAATTTGTCCTCTCTGTATTACTAGTGACCTGTATAATTATAATTATATTAATCATAGATTTGTAAAGTAATTATTAGAGTTAACTCACCTGACCAGTTTGATATATTAACGTATATGCATATATCAATTGTAATATTGAAGTAGTACTAATCAGGCAGTAGTAAAAGTAAAAGTAGTACTTTTAGCACACAATGGTCACCTTCTCAATTTCACACTGTTAGAAGTGTGTATGTCTCGTGTTTGCATGGAAATATTAATACAGATGCATGTGATAGGTACAGGTGTGTGTATTTATAGGCATCTAACTAGTTTAAATTAACTCACAAGTTAATTTATACCATATCCCTGTTTCCATGTTCTGTATTTCTTTACTTATTATTTGTTTCACTTATTTAATTTAGCATTAGTTCTGACTTTCATTGAACATCACTCACTTTTGATCACCCAGTCTGTCGAAGAACAGCATAAGCGATGAGGGCGGAGAGATGCTTGCGCAGGCCCTGGGCCACTGTACCATCCTGGAGGAACTCATGTGAGAACCAGTCGGCATCCTGCTGCCATGCCCTGTAGAACAGTCCATCGAAATTTTACTTAAAAGTGTTCCTTAAATCTAACCAATGAGTTCTTGCTTTATGGTCCCTTGTCTTTGCTCCAAGATCTCTGAAATGACATTTTGCAGCACTGTGTTTGGATTTATGTTATTCAAAAACCAGGTTAACCTCTGTGCTGTACAAACTTGCCTGCCCTATATAGCACACTTGAGGCCTCTGGTGGCTGTCCTCTGATCCCTCAGGATGCAGGGATTTGCTACTCAAAGGAAGGCTATGGATGCCTTGAAGGGCTTTTTTTTCCTAAATCTTAAGAGCTAGGATGTGCATTAGAGTACAGTGTAACACAGGAATATAAATATATATATATACACTGTTTTCAGACAAACAGCAACAGATGTTTTCATGCTAGTTCTCAGAATCAAAGTTATCTAGAATCCCTATCAATTTAATGAAAGACTGGGTTCAGTAGAATTGCAAGAAAGCCCTACATTTGTCTCAGAGTTTGTTTGCTTTCTTCAGATACTGAAACTCAGTGACTAGTTGTTGTGATCAGTGTGCTTCCATGCTATGCCAGTTCCATAAGGTTTGTTCTTATAGACTAACCCTACCTTTGTGTCTCAGTCTCTCCAGAAACAGTCTTGCAGTTACCACTGCAGCCAAGCTGGGTCAGGTCCTTCCCCTGCTGTCTCAGCTCAGAACTCTGGAGTAAGTCCCCATGTTTGTCCACTAGGGGGAGCAGCAGTGTCCCTCATGTTCCAGACTGGCAAGAGTTTTTCAGGCGTAATTCTGCAGTAGCACCTTGTTTTAAACTCTGCATTACATGAGTGTTTTCCCAGACTGAATTTACTAGTTTCATTATTGACATTCTTAAATCCCGTTGAGACTGTAAATGTGGACTTTAACAGGTCAACTCACATGATGTGCGTTTCTTTACGTTATAATCCTACTTGTGCTGTAATGGATTTGTGTTTTTTTGTGATTGACAGTTTGTCAGAGAACATATTTGGGATGGAAGGAGCCATGAAACTATCTGAATGCCTGGTTCAGTTGAAATCTTTAAAGAAGCTGCAGTAAGTTGTGCCCCATTGCTCATCTGACCACTCACAAGTCAGCAAATGCAAGAGACATGTAACTGCACCAAAATGAGTAAATACAGTAAATTATATTCCATTGTGTTTTCCATTGTACTTTTAATCTCAGGTCAGATAGTCCTGTTTATGCAGCCCTTTACCAGAGAGAATTCTCTAATTGCTAAATTATTTTGGTAGCACACATTTGCAACTTTTTGTGAATGGATTGCAGAAATACATAAAGCAGTGACACTGGAGGTATTGGATTTTGCAGAGTGATATCGGAACGTGGAGTGGTTGTTGCACGGACGATGCAAAGTGCATGTCGTTCATGGTACTGGTGCAGTTGCGTGTGATTGTGCGTGTATGCACTTGTGGTGTCTGCGTGGGAGGCCCTGCGTTCTCTCACCTGCTCATGCAGTTGTCTGATGCGACCCCGTCTGTGTCTGCTTTGCAGTCTGGTCTCGATTGGCACCCATGAACTGACCGGGCTGGCTGCTTCTCTTGGACACTGCGTCTGCGCAGAGGAAGTCAGGTGAGTGCAGACAATTTGCATGTACAGTGTGAGGTTGCCATGCCCCCAGGCTTTGGCCTGAACTGGACAAGAGAGCTATCTGAGAGTGAACTGTGTAGCCTTGCTGTGCCCAGCCCCTTTAAATACAAGATCCCCCACGCTTCCATTTCTGTAACTGATAACTTCCCTCTCTGATAACAGCTTCTCTTACTTGCTACCTCAGTCCCTCACCTCCTCTCTTATCTCAGAACTTCTATATTTTGCTTCACTTCCCCTCAGGAAATAAAAACAGAAGTGAAAGTAAAACACTAGTATTCCAAATGTGAGTTCTTGTCAAGAAAAAAAACAAGAAATGTTCTCTAATTGATTCTTTTAAAAGTGCAGCAATGTAAAATTCTTGGGAATGCTTGAAAGAGAATTTTTTATGGAGTGAGAGTGCTCTCTGTTCTGCTGCACTTTTGCCATTTCATGTGTTTTATCTGTTTATTGTTTTATTGAAGGAGATTGAGGGGTAGCAAACACAGTGTTTCATACAAGTGTCTGCTTACTTGGTCCAGGTGATGTGGTTGTTTGATATGAGAAAAATGCTCTTAAAATTAAATTCTTTTTAACTGTCTCTCTCAGTCTGGCGTGGAACAGCTGTGGTGACACAGTGGCAGTGAAGCTGGCTGCAGTTCTGCCTCGATGTCAGAAGCTAAAGTGCTTGGAGTGAGTTTGGACTTTTTCCCTTGATTCCCCTTACCATGCACAATTTATGCAAACTTTCAATTTCTGTTCTTTTACCAACTTAAGTTGGTATGTGTTCAGCACTTAAGTTGCCCTAAAATGACCTAAGAATTGTTGCAGGTAGCTTGTCAGCTTGAATTGCCTGCCTCTGCTTGTGGGGGTAAAACATGATCCTTGTTTTCTAGGTTGATCTGTAGTATAATCTCTTTTTTATTTTAGGTACTACAGTAATGCAATATGTGGCAAAAGTGATAAAGATCTCTGTTTTGAAGGCTTCTGTGTTGTGTAATCTCAGTGGCACTCCTGTGTCTCTTTTCAGCTTGGAGTGTAATAAGATCAGCTCAGCGGGAGCAGAGGAGCTCGCTAAAAGCTTACGATTCTGTCCATCCATTGAAGTTATCAGGTGAACATAACCGGTCATGGTGTTGCTCAGGGAGGGTGGGTTTCTGTCAGTGGGGCTTGTCAGTGTTGCATTTACAAGTCTGGTTCAGGCCCCTCAGCTGCTGCACTGCAGGGTGAATAGAAGCCTATGGCTGGCGGTCCTGGCTTCAGAGTTACAGAGGAGACTGCATTAATGAGATCAGTGCAGTAATACATATGGATTGGCCATCTTGGAAGAAAAAGAAATAATTAGTGATAAAAAATTTGTTCTGATTACAAAGAAAAGCCCCTTCATTTGCTCAGTAACAAACAGGGTAGATACATCACATCTGTGAGCCATGCACAAACATACATCACTGCATGTGGGCAATCATTTTTGGAAGAAGAAAATTGACTTAGAAAAAGCCAAAATACTCATCCATTTTCATTCTTGGTCCGTTTTACAACACAACTGAAAACATACAATATGTAATACATCAGCTGAAAAATGTAAAATGGACTCTAATGTGCCTGTAGGTGGCACTCTCATTAATTTCTACAAGCAATGCAATTTTATAAATGATAGTATACATACCTTTATAAGTACATTTGGATGTACTTAGGCAAGGTTTTATGCATAAATGTTTATGTTCTACTGTTTTGGAGGGCTCACTATCAGTGTCTACTCTGCATGTATGTTTCAGGCTCTGGAAAAACTGTGTCAGAAATGAAGTTGCACAAAGACTGCAGGCTGAAGAGCCAAGAATGAACTTTTCCTCAACCTAGCCTGGATTCTGCTAAGGCCCACATGCCCATCGCGTGCCTCTAGACTTGAGAAGTCCCTGCGGCATGGGGCATGGCCACCTCCTCTTTAACAGGCGTGCACTTTAACCCGGGTGTTTTTATTTGTACTACTTAAACAAACACAAAAAAAATGTGAAGATCAGAAGAATGACAATTGTGTTTACTTGTAAGTAGAAAAGTCACTGCTTTACCCATTGGCCAGTAATATATTAGCTCACTGGTGGTTGCCATCAGCACAGCTGTCAGTCAGCTGGCGTGTACCCAATCAGACCCACAGCAGGCTGCATGGGTGCCTCCCACTGCCTCACTGCACTGTTCCACTTCAGTGGAGAACGGTGCATCTTTAGAGTGTTGGGGCTAACCTCCTACGACAAGACCCCGTGCCCGCCTTTTTGTCTTCTCTTAATAAGTCTTTCTCCCCTTGCCTGCCCTTTCACAGACTGCTGTGGTTTTGATTTTCGTACCCAGACACTAGCAGGCCTCTGCATACTTGGAACCAGGGTATAAGTGAGAAGTAGAAACATTAAAAAACCTCTATCACATCAACATAAACAGTTAAATTAATGAGAAATAGGAAGGATCATTGTTTGTTTGTTTGGAGGTTTTTCCTTGGCTGTTTTTGGGAAGGGACACAACAATTATGGTAGATTTGGACAGATACAATCTTTGACTTGTCTCCCTCCCTCTCTCTCTTCCCTCCTTCTTTCTCTCTATCTCTCTCTCCCTCTTGCCTTATTTTTCTACCTCTGCCGCTCTCTGTTTCTCTTTGTGTGTCAGACCCCAAGCAATTTTCTCACATTGACAGATAGGACAGTGAAAAATCACCAGGTTGACCTATGTGATTCACTCTTGTAGAACCAAACAGGTAGATTCTTGATGCAGGTTTTATCTTTTGTTAACACGTTCCGTAAATGCTAGCACCGTAGAATAAGGTAGAATAGAAAATCAGAAGCATGCTATTTAGTACAGCCGAGTAACACTGTAATATCAAACAGTAGAAGTACTGCCATATTTTCATTGCATTCATTCACTAAACTAGCTAATTTCACTATTTAACTTCCCAGTCCTGGCTGAGTTTAGTGTATGGGTGGAACAAATACATGGCAGTACCTGTACTTTCTGAAGCCAAGGTTGTCCTGTTCATGCATTTTTGTTCCTGTTTTAATTCACTCTTGTTGATTACGGAGACAGATCTGTTAAATTGGTCTGTCCTGGCCTTCAAACACCATAGGGACTCAGGCTTGCACGTTTTAAAGTTACCAACAGAAAATTTGGAAAGTGTTGTGTAGGTTTAATGGAGGAAAACTCCTCAGTGCGTGCTATGCTCTGTGTCTGGCTGAATTCGTTCTTTGTTATTGTCACATTGCGAAATGGCCAACCTTTTGGTCAGCAGAATTTCTTGAGTGCAGCCATGCTTTATTGAAGTCTGTTAATGGAGACATTGGCTGTGTTTCAATGTGGCAGTTAATTATAGTGCATTTTGGCAGATTCACAGCATGCAGAAGCATTCCTCTGTTGGGTGACTTATTCTGTGTGGATTGATTGATCGTTTGTTTTTTGCATTAAACTTTATTTTTCTATTTTGCATAAATTGCTAGATGTTTGGCTGATTTTTGTGCTTCGTGGTATCTTTTATCTTATACAAATATTCACAATAACAAAATCCATTCAGGAAAGAAGGAGGTCGAGCTTGGTTCAGGTAGCGTTAACACATGTTCTTGTAACGTACCAATACTAAGGTGCAACGGAAACGGGATTGCAACGTTTTGAGCTTGTCTTGCACAACCCATACAGTGACTTAGATGCGATAATCATAAATTGGATAGATAAGCGCATTTTTATCTCATGCCTGTAGATGGCAGCATAGCTGCATAAACAAAATGTGACCATGATCAATTCAGTTTCCCGTTAGCCACGACCGTTACATATTAAAGATTGTAACGTTGTACAGATATGCTCCTTGTAGATGTATGGTAGTACATCTGGATGTGGATAGCTCCTTGCCGTGGTGTCATCTATACAGGATCCTTAAGTTAACAGTTCAGGATAACTTCAAGTCATGTTGGGTAAGTGGGTAACACTTTACTGCAGTAATCAGTGTGTAAACTAAATAAATCAACACCTTTTTTCAAAGTTTCTGGAACATCAAAGAAAGCTAATGCTTCCATTTAATCAACCCCCCAAAAAAAAAAAAATAATAATAATAATAACAAAACAAATAAATAATATATAACATTTGTAATATAATAAATAATATATAACGTTTGTAATGACGTTTCAGCATCTTTGGTCTACAAAATGAATTCTAAGCAAGGCCTTTTTGTTTGCAGTTTAATCACACTTTTATACAGATCTCATGACTGTGAAGAATGTGAACAATGCTGGGATTTTTCCAGCATTTGCATAATTAAAAAATAAAACAAGGAAGCATTGCACGAACTTTAATACAAGCAAACCACTCACAATCCCATTTAACTGAGCTCTACTTTTCATTCCCTTGACGCCTCTGTGTACTCCAAAAATGGTTAACTCATGGTTAAATATCATACATTTCAGAATACATCATCTCTTTCATTTTTTGTCCAAAACGTCCAAGCTTTTTCTTAACATTCACTCAAACACACGCATTTATTGCGTTGATCGTTTTATTTACTGTGTTTTATTTTTCCTAAGGAAGCATAGCAGTGGGAGTCGATAAAATGTTCCACGTTTAATCGTCAGTTTAAATCTGATATTCTTATATCACATGCATTGTCCTCACTTCATAGATACATCAACTTGAACAACCGAAATTCGTATTTTACATTTTAATCATTATCCCCGAACACCCAAACGGTTAATGTCTTAGCCTGCACGTCTTCTTGTGACCCCACGTCTGTTTTAGTATTTTTTATGAAAGAAAATATTTCTGCAAATGCCCTGCAAATCTGTTCGTATCCATAGCATTTATCGTTCCGTTCTCGGATGCTATAGTTCAGTATAGGTTTCTAGACGTCACGATGAATGACGATATCAATCTATATGACTACATCTTGTCATAACGAAGAGAAAACCACGTGGTTGGGTTGTCGCCTGTGCAGATATTGGTAGTGCCTCTGTTTGCAAACAGCAGTTGTTCTCACGCGGATGTGGCTGCACTGCTCGGAAACTCAGGCAGCACTTGGTGCACGCAGAAACGAAGAAACTATTCAAGAAAGTAACGTGCCAGTAGCTTGACTGTGTGCTTGGCAGACTCGTTACTACTAGGGCGGAGTTCATCGATTGGAAAGTCAGGGATCGCTGGGCAGGGAAGTTTTACCTTAATAAAGAGGAAGTTGTCAGGCGTGGAAGCGATCTAGGTAAAATTCGTTTCATTACCAGACTGTATCTTCGTCTTGGTCGGCAGTGGAACCGTTATTGGATACAAACAACGTCGCGCAACCACTTGGAACATAAGCACTTCAGTTCAAAACTCGAAGAAGGAAAGGAGCTCGAATCAAAACAGCACTCTCCAGCATAGGGTAAGGGGTTTTCAACTGGATTACATAATCACCAGGAATGTCTCCGTAATTTAAAATGTTCCTTAATGGCAGTTTAAGGCGGTTGTCTTAAAAAGGAATTTGCTGCAAAGAACAGCACAAAAAGAAATACGGGGTTGCAATAGCATAGGAATAGCGTAGAAATTTTCAGAAAGGAATCAAAAGTTTGCAATGTGAACTCGTCTCTGCGTGCATAAACGAGTATGGGAGAGCTTTTACGTTGTAAATTAAGGAGTAACATGTAATGCTTGAGTTTAAGGGGTCTACTGTAAAATGGCAGTGAAACTGTTCCAGTGGAGTGGTATTTCCCCCTGGTTTTCACCATTACTACTGCTGTACTCGTACAGTTCCGAGTCTCTTCGTTGTGTAAGAAAGTCAAGACCTTAGAGACTGCAGTTGATAATATGCTGGTCCAATATGTTCCGTACTGATAAGCTATTGCACAGTATGCTCATGTCTGCTTCAGATGTCAGCTTCAAATGTCTGTTAATAATTGCATCAACGTCGTCTACTGTGGGAGTACAGCATGTAGTGGTCCTTTCAGTTAATCCACATTATGTCTTCTGTCATGAGGGGATTGTAAAGTGCAGTTGTATAGAAAAGATCAAGAGTGCGTTGCTTCAATCGGACATTGAATTCAGTTTTTAGGATCACTACATACATTATATTTTTTCTCCCTTAGTTTTGCCAAGTATCCTGGTTGCTCTTTTCAAGTCTAACCTACTTCCACACGCGGCGTACTTTCACTATTTGGTTTACGGTTCTCTGTCCTCGGGGTTTGGGGGTGGCGATGACGTCACAAACGCCCAATTTTCTGCCACGTTCAAAATTTGGAATGCATGGGAGCACTTTGATGTTCTCGTGCGCTCAGTGAACAGGTATTGGGAAGACAGTCAAAAATGGTTATAGTAATTAATATTCGTGCTCTTGAATGCACTGAACACATCTACATTTGAGAGGGATTATTCGGAATTCAATTAAACAAATTCAATAATTTGAAAAGGAAATTGCATTTATAATTAAGATGAGAATCAGGAGATAGACATTGTATTCAGCATACATGCAAATAAAAAAAACTGTTAGCGCATTGGTCGGTGTTGTATTTTACTTTTTAAAGATGTCTGTACATACTTGCGTAAAATGATGAAAAATGTGAGATCATGAGTAAAATGGCCACATCCTCCAGGAGCAGCGCAGTGCACAGAGTGCAGATTGTTGAAGGGGGTGTGGCGAAAACAAGGTGGTGTCTAAACATTTTAAGCATAGGATTTGCCTGGCATTTTCAGTCTTACCTCAGACAGATGCCAATGTTACGTACGATTCATCATTCGATGTTTGTACGGAGGGTAATGGGGTAATTTGAGTCATTTTGCGCCAATATAGGAGGGTGGTGTCAGAGTTTTATGGAACTTGTTCACTGCTCGGTAGATAAATGGCAGTTCAGTGTCAACCTCAGTTCTGGTGGAAATGCCACTGAACATGAAGTCTACGTTTGCATGTAGCCACGAGAATGTTATCTTTATACATCACTGATGAACAGCAAAACATCTACCCTGTCTTTGACATTGGATCGCACACGCACTCCCGCATACAGTTACTTGTTTGTAAAGTATTTGTTGGCCGTCTGTTGTTGCTGTAGCTAAATTGAACAGGATGAACTGTTATGGGCCCGCAGTGTAAGGCAGTAAACACGGTCTGTTACCATTCTGCGGTGCACTGTCGCTTGAGCGTCGACTGACCGGTGGGGTTGCAGCAGACCGGGGGACAGGTGGTCGCCCGCCGTCACTCCGGATGCGCGGGAAGCAGAGCGCTTTGTCACCGATGTCGACGTTGTCACTTCCCACGGCGAGTTGTGTGGAACCCTGCCACCCCATCCGTCACGGCCTGTCGCATGGGAACCTTGTGATGAACACCCTATAGTTTGACCCATTTGCTGCTAATAGATGCCTGGAGTATTATATGAATATAAACTTCAGAATTGATTTTGCCACCCCATTATAGATGAACCAAAAACGGAAAAAAAAAAAAAAAAAAGCCCTTCTGATATGGTGCTGGATGTAATTCCATACACCATATGCAGAGAAGCTAAAAGAGCTTCTCCCAACCTGTGTATAAGGGACTGTGAGGAATTGTCACTATAATGAACATATAGTGTGAATGGGAACATGAGATTCAATCAGATCTTACAATGCGAAGGTCCAATCCTGTAGGTAACAAGCAACAGCCAGATTTAACAAGGAGCCAGGGCAGCATTCTGAAGACAGGAGTGATGTGTGTGTGTGTGTGTGTGTGTGTGTGTGTATGTGTGTGTGTGTGTGTGTGTGTGTGTGTGTGTGTGTGTGTGTGTGTGTGTGTGTGTGTGTGTGTGTGTGTGTGTGTGTGCAAACACTCTGCTGTATTTTAACTAATTGGAGCTGCTTCAGTGTGGAATTCAGGAAACAAACAAACAAAAAAGGCATTACAATACAGCAGCCTAGACATTACATTACAAAGGCATGCACAAGCATTTCAACACCTTTATCAGACGAGATTGGTCTCGATTTCTTTTAATTACGCAAGCAGGGATAAGATTACCACTGTGCTAATGTGGATGTCCGACCATAGCTTGCAATACATTATTACCGACTAAGGTTTGTTTTTTTATTACTTTTTTCCAAATAGTTGTTAACAGAAGGCACCACATGTGTCAGTTTTGGGTAAGTAGATGACAGGTGAATATATTATATAGATGGGTGCCAAGGAAAAACACCTCTCCCTTTTGAGGACTTAAGGCTCAGATACTTTAATTATTTTTATCCATGCATGGGTCTCACATAATCAGAACTGCATGTTACAGAACATCAACTCTTATTTCTGGATTACAAATGATCCCTTAGTGATCTGCATTGTGGAGGTATATGCATGCCGAGATAATCAGATTTTGTAAAAAAAAAAAAAAAAAAAGAATGCAAAAACTCCAATAGAAAGGAACCTCTGACTTAGACATTAACAGTTTTGATTTGGCTATATGGACTCATTTTTAGGGGTATTACTGAGGGGTATGTGATACGAAGATCCACGTTGATCATAACGTTGTCCCTCTCTAAGGCTTAACATTTCGATTTAGCGGCAGACACTGTGAGTGCATTTAATGATCGCACTGAATATTGAATAAACTGTTACGAGTTAGTTGGTAATGAAATGAATCCCCTCTCACTCATCACATTCACACACTCTACACAGCTCTGTTTTCTCACTGTCTCCTTCACTCTGAGTGTGACTGTGGCCCCTCTCAGCTTGCCAGGAGTCCCTGCTTAGAAGGACCCTTTCTCAGTGCTGCACTGTGGACCATACTCTCCCTCTCCCTCTCCCTCTCTCTCCCACTCTCTCTCTTCTCTCCCTCTCCCTCTCTCGCTCCCTCGCTCTCTCTCTCTCTTCTCTCTGTCTCCCTCCCTCTGTCTTCTCTCTCACCCCTGATCTCTCTCTCTCTCTTCTCTCCCTCTCTCTTCTCTCTCTGCCCCCCCCCCCCTGCTCTCTCTCTCTCTTTCTCTCTCACTCTCCCTCATTACACTCCCTACTCAACAGGAATGATAACGCAGTGAGGTCTGCCAGGCCAGATTCCATGCTGATTTCCCAGGCTTAGGGAGAGGAGAACGTGGTGTGGCATTCCAGTAAAAATAGTAAACACTCAAAGTTTCTCTGAAATCAAAATCATAAATAGGCAATCATACTGCACCTTTCATTGTATTGTCATTGCAATTCTTGTCTGTTAAAGTGTAACGTCAATATATATGTTTTTGAGATATTGCTCCTCAAATGTTGTGTAAGGTTTTCCCATGCCATTTCCGCGGGTCATTTTGAGCATAATTTCTGATGTCAATAATTACTCTTATTTGAGAACACATATCTAAGTAACAGAGTATGGTAGTAATGAAAACGAAAATATTAGCCAGAAGTCCCACCTAGTAACATATGACAGCCCGTCCAGAGAAACCATCCAGTGATCGTTTCTTTGAGAAATTAGCATGGAGGATCAGACGTAGACCTTTGTCGATTGGCCGATCCTGTTAAGGTCATAAGCCATAGTGAAAGGTGCTTCCTGTGAGATGCTGTTTTGAAAGTGTTACTGTTTTATCAGGTTCCACCCTTTCATCTTCTGGTGTACAGTGGAACCAGTACATTCACACTTATGCAACTTTTCACAGGATAGACAGAATAGGGTATTGCTGATAAATATTCCATATATTTTTAAAGAGGCATATTCGTTTTAATAGTAGTGTGGATATGGATTCTGAATGTGAGTGGTTCATGTCTATGGGAAGTTATTAGATGGCTTGGTTGTCTGCTCATGATGCTTGAATGAAAGGTATGATTAAGATCATTGATGAGTACTTTTCAGTGTTAAGAAATGCGGCACAGTGCTAAGGTATTGATTGTGCGTGTATGTAAGTGAGCATATATGTGCATGTGTAAACATTCTGTCTTTGTATATGTGCATATGTGTGTTTGTGTGTGCATGAATAGGTGTGTTATCTTTTTATCGTTGTGAATGTTTTATGTGTGTATGTGTATATGAGCATACATATGTGTAGGTGTGTTATCTTTGTCAATGTTTTATGTGTGTGTGTGTGTGTGTGCATACATGTGTGTGTTTGTGTGTGGGTGTGTGTGCTGTGTGTGTGGGTGTGTGTGTGTGTGTGTGTGTGTGTGTGTGTGTGTGTGTGTGTGTGACCCACAACCCTCTCAGCCTGCTCCTCTGAGGGGGCAGTGTTTCTAGAGAACGGGGCTATGAGCAGAAATGTGTCCATAAAGTCTGCCCCATTTCCTCACAGTGCATGTGGAATGGAGGAGGAGACGCCGGGTGTGTGGTTGAAGAAGCCGTCTTTATCTCATAACCAACGCTCTGGGTCTCTGCCCTCTGCCCCCATTGCAGCACTCATGTCCTCCTGTATTCTTCCATGATTGAAGATGATATCTGTGTGCTGAATATTAATGGATCACTTCATGTAGAAACAATGCCTAATCTCATGCATATAGGGATACAGACAAAGACACAAACATGTAAATGTATGTAAATATGGGAAGACGCACACTATAAATAATTAACGTGTAGATATGGACAGATACACACACACACTCATACATGCGCACACTTACAGAAGAAACACACACACAAACATGGCTGGCCCATGGTCCCATACACAGAAGGCACTCCGCCACACATTGGGCAGTCTTATTTCTGGGTTGTGCTGTGGGTGCCAATGAGGCCTCTTCCCCAGTGAAACTATCACTCTATGGCTATTTAAAGACCAGCTGTACCTCAATATAATACCCAGCTATCATATAATCTTCCCCAGTACGCTGCTTTTATGTTCTAACAAACTGATACCATCAATGCACCGGCAATAAAATGTTTAATACATTGAGTATTTCTCAACATTTTGGAAGGCGAAATAGGGCAAAAGTAAGCTGCAAATTTTTTTTTTTTTTTTTCCAAAGTTTGCATTTTACTTATAGGTGCTTCTCAATTTGTGGCAGGGGAGATTTGGGGTGGTGTGAGTCTTCGTTGGTCTTCATGTATCTACATGGGTCACTGTGACACTGCAACATGAGGTACCTGTGACTGAGTAAATTGGCTATTCCTTTTGGGAGCTGTATCAAACACCATTCCTGAAGCTTTCTGGCCAGGTAATTACAGATATCACCATGGCAACACTGGTGGGCGGGGGCAATGGGTAGCTTTGGGGGAACCTATCAGGAAATTACTGGCCAACTGAGATTTTTGATTGAGAGGCTGTGTGCCACCAACATTAGTGCACCTAACAGATGAAAGGAATGTCTTGTTCATCAAAAACAGTTCTAAAAATAACAGAATCTATAATGCAGATATAATACTGCTTAACTATATAGTCAGCAACTGTAATCATGTTATTTTTATTTTGTTTACACACATAATTAATACACAGAGTGCACATTGCTATCCACCCAGCTTTGGACTTTATAGAGGGTGAATTCCCAGTCTTTGGATTTGACTATACACATGTAAAGTTTCCAGAACTTCCCATATATTTCCAGTGATTGTTCTTGACCAAATGTGGTCTGGCTCATTCATCTTCAAGATATCTTCATAATGTTGGAAAATTGATTAAAACTGTACTAGTGAGTTGGCCAATTTTGGTATACAAACAAAATGGTTCAATTGTGAAAATGTATCCCTTTTGCATCTAACTGCTCCAAGTGGGTTTGTCGCCATTGGAGGTCAGATCCAACTATCGTTAGGGCTTAGTAATTCCTCCTGGACCCATTGTTTGTATTTTGGTACCTGGGTGGATGGCCACAGTCCTTCTTAGAAGAGCGACCTTGCCCTCTATTTTGGAAAAGTCCTTCGCCTGCTCAGATGGATGAGTACGTCTGTCACAGGACACAATTTTGAGGTCCTCATGCAAATCACGCCTGGATTCCAGTGGATTGTGGGACGGTTGTGAAACTCTCCTGCCAGCCACCAGCCAATCCCAGCTCATCCTCCAGAACACCCCCACCCTCACCCTCACCCACCCACGCACCCCCGGCCACTTGGGAAATTGGTCTGTTTCCGCTAACCCAACCACATTTAACTGCACCTGGCGGGACAGGTAACTGGTAATTTGGTGTTAAAAATACAGTGGCAGTAAGTGGTGTTTACAGTTCGAGACGGACAGTGAGCCAGACTTTCCACTCGTATCTGTTTTTTTTTCTTTGTACGGATTTGGACTGTTGTGTCTGCTGTAGAGTTTTCCATCACGTCAGCCTCGGGGTCGGGAGACGTGCGATATGGAACCTGGCTATTACCACGAAAGAGACACTTACGGAGCAGAGGGTATATATGCGGTGCAGGGAGAAGGATCTGGGACAGGGATGGTGAGAGGTGCTTGCAAAGACAGAGCGGGGCCCCTAATGTTAGATGGGGTTAGAGAGTGCTGGGGCATATGGGGTGAGTATCCACTTACCTTCTTCATTTTATACAGACTAATCAGCAACATTTAATAGAGATCATTTAAGAAAATTCACAAACATATGTAAATGGCTGAAACATATATACTGACATAGGCTCTCCTTTCTCACTCCCTCTCTCACACACACACACACACACACACACACACACACACACACACACACACACACACACACACACACACACACACACACACACACACACACACACACACACACACACACACACTTATGAGTTGAATTTTTCCCATGACCCAGTGGATCCAAACCCAGCAGTACTAATCATGGTTATGCTGTTCACGTCTGTTGGGGGTTTGCTCAATTAAAAGTGTTACAGTGGATTTGAATTTTAATACTGGATTTGGATTTGAATATGGTTGTTTTGATTCATTTATATGTTGACGTTGTTCTTATCCTGGGATAAAAGACGTTGCTGAATTAATGTTAGATGTACCGCATTCAGAAATGTGTCTATTGTCAGAACCTTCCAATGTACAGTCAACATACTAATACAGCTGTCTCTACAGCTTCCAACTGTCTACAGCTTTCCCAGGCCAGTTAATAGTTTCCAGAATTTATTGTATAATATTATATGCTGTTATGGGGGATTGCACTAGATATTGGGGCATGTGAATTGGGTTACATCACTTACAAAAGCTCTTGGACTATAGCTATATGCTAATGCCAAGAACTGTCTGTCTTAGTGGAAAAAACCGTGACTCACTTTTTTCAGTATGGGCAATGATGGGGCGAAATGGAGCATGCTCATTGAAATGATGATGTGGTTGAGTTTCTTCATGCTTTTTAACTCCCAAGATGATAATGACAAAAAAACGCATCATAATAATGAGTTTCTGCAACGGAATCTCTGCCAGACAGAAATTCCTGTGTGCATGTGTATGCTTGTATGGGCTGCGTATGTGTGGGTGTGTGTATGCATGTGTATTTGTGTGTGAGAGAGAAATGGAGATAATGTATATGAGAGGGGGAGGGAGAGATAGCGAGAGCAGGCATGTGGATATCTCTAAGTGTTCCTGTGGGCTTGGTTTATTTCTGGGGGGGTTGTATGTCTGAATAAGTTGTATGTATGTATGCCTGGGGGCATGGAAGCTGGATGCAGTGTGTGTGTAAGAGAGAAGTAGAGTGTGTGTGTGGGTGAGTGTGATTGTGGGGTGGGGGGTGGAGCGTGTGTCAGGTAAAAACATGTGTATGTGGGAGAGTGTTAGTGTGTGACACATGTGCTTGTGTGTGTGCGTCTCATATTAGTGTGTGTGGCAGAGCACCAGACACAGGGCTGTGCAGCAGTGAACAGGCAGCAAAATGAGAGACCGAGTTTCTATTCACAAAGTAGGTTACTGGGCCATCTTTACTCATTTCACTGGCTTGAGTGTAACCGCATTTAACTTTTCATATAGCTGCAAAATAAAAAACCTCTTTTAGAACTTTTTTTTACTAAGTCATTGTCAGCATGGTTGACCACGGAGCTTTGTTGACAATTTTTTTTTTTTGGTTGGGTTCTCGCGGGAGAGCAAAGCCTTCACTGTCAGACGGCAGTGAAACGACATATTTATTTTAAACCTATTCCTGGCTTAGTGCTGTCATCCTACAGAATGTAGCCCCGGGGGGATTTGTAGCCTGTCGTAAAGCTCTGGTCTGTGGAACTGGAAGGGAATCGAGTGGCTCAGTCAGAGCGAGGTCTGTTTGAGTTTGTTCTGCAGTTGTAACACCATGCTGCCGCCTGCCTGGATCCCAGCTGTGGGGCACTTTGAGCTCTGACGGTCCCCAGGCAGCGGTGTATCTGTGGAGTTGCACTGCCGCACCAGAGTTGCTAACTTAAGTGGTAACTTAGCCTGTTAGCATGTGCTGCACTCTACTGCATATTGTATACAAAAGGTAATCAAAATAAACTAAACCAAACGTATCCATCAAACCTAAAATTGAGATTTTGATTTTGATTACAGTGCATTAGAGAGTACATTTATGGTGTGAGACAGTCTGGGATGATTTAAGTGTGGCTCAGATGTATTTTTGAGTGTTTGAAGCCTAAACGCAGTGCAGTTCATAGTCCTGTCCCGTGACATAGCCTTACACCGCGGTGTGTAGTAACGTTACCTGTTTTAGGTCTTGGGTTCCATCCTCCTGTGACACAGGTCGTGTGACTATGGAGTGACATGTAGTTTTCTGGGAGCATTTTGCATGTGTGTGTTTTTGTGTGATTGTGTGTTTGTCATTGTGTTTGTGTGTGTGTGTGTGTGTGTGTGTGTGTGTGTGTGTGTGTGTGTGTGTGTGTGTGTATGAGTTCTCATTGCCCAGCCAGAGAAGGCAAATATTCTTTGAAGCTGGAGTGCGGTTTAGCTGCAGTCAAACAGCAGTATGGTTCTCAGTGCTACAGAGCTTGGTTTAGCCCACTCTGGCAAATCGATGAGCGTACTTTCTCTCTGCCTCAGGACTGCATTAGCAGAAAGAATGTTCTACCACAAAAACCCCTTTTTAAGTTGCCCTCAAACTGTGATGCTATTATCTTAACAGCGGCACACATTTTTTTTCACGTGTGAATCAGCAAAGCTAAACAAAGACGACATGCCAACATCTATGTTTATTTTCATTGAACGCTTGGAGTGTTTCGACATGCTCTGCTACATGTTCCAGACCTTCTTGACCATTCTCTGACACCTTTGCTTCAACTGTTTGAATAAAAGGAATGAATCAAAATGACTAGATCAAAAAGAGAAAAATGAAGCAGCACTAATAGGTACTCCGTTGTTTTGGATTCTTGCACTTGTCTGAGTTTGCATTTGATCTTGTATGGATCTTCTTTGTGCAGTTTTGCACCGGTTTATTGACCTGCTTGTGTGTGAGTAATGAACATGCATCTGCTAAACACTGACGGCACCTCCTTTCAGCTACTAGCCACTCAGCCAGTTATGAGAAGAGATGAAACCATGGAGTCCTATCTCCTGCGTTTGATATGACCCAACCATGGCTGCTGTGCCATGTTCTTGTAGTAGGGGCTGGTGGGCAAGGTGTCCCCAAGATGGAACACAAACTGGCATAGGAGGGAGGGTTTTCTCTAAAATGTATGTATCTGCAGGTCATCTCCTGTGTCTGTGGCTCTGTGCCCACCCCCTGATTACAGACAGTTTTGCGACTTTACACAGGATGGGCGTTTGTACCAGTGCCAGAAACTAGTTTCTGTTATGGTGACATTCTTCAGTCTCTAGTGTGTCTCTGTGTATGAGAGGTTTGATCCAGGTTGTACCATAAAGTGTTGTAATGTGATACAGAATTTCTCCCATGTGTAAAATGATGTGCCTAATATATTGGGTCTTGCATGGTGTTGCGTAGTAATATATCTGTATGTCAGTTTTGCAGTGCAGAGCAGTGTTGTGGAATGTTTAATTTTGCAATGTGGTGCTGTGTTATGTGTCAGAGCGTTGGGGTGAGGTGTAAAGCGCTAACCTTGTCTCTGTGTTTTGGCAGGCTGTGGCAGGGCAGCCTCTGTGGCCCCCATGGCCTACACGCTCGGCTCCGGGCCCGACTCCGGGCCCGCCATCGGCTCCCAGTACTGCGTCACCAAGGTGGAGCTGTCCGTCTGCGGGAGCAACCTGCTGGACCGCGACGTCACCTCCAAGTCCGACCCCTTCTGTGTGCTCTTCCTGGAAGTGGATGGCAACTGGGTGGAGGTGAGAGAGATTTGGAGGGTTAGGTGAATTTGGGGGGGTGGCGGGGGCGGGTTAGGGTGTGAACTGTAGAGTTTCAGAACAATTTTAATTTAATTTCATTCAAATGGAGATTTATGAGTTTGTAATGCAAAAGTATAGTAAGAAAGTACATACAAAAACAGTACCAGCAAAAAATAAGTATATGTGTGTGTGTGTATATATATATATATATATATATATATATATATATATATAGCACATATATAAATACATTATGGACACCACTTGTTCCTATGTTTGTGAAACACCTCGGCTTCTGTCTGAGATGGTGATACTGACACTCTCACTGGTGGAGACCAGGGCTCTGTGATAGCATGATTACCATAGGCCACTGCAATTGGTCAGCAGGGCTTGGCCAAACAGGAAATTGCCACTGTGGTTGCCAAGGTGACGCTAGAAGCACAAAATGTGCTGGAACTGAGAGAGAGAGAGAGAGCGTAGAAAAAGGAAGGAAGTCCTTTGAAGACAGAGGAAAGCCATGTTTTAACCAGGCAGTGTGGAGAGAAACATGGAGAGGGGGAGGGTGCTGTCATCGCAAACACAGAGGGAAAAGATAATGGGAAAGGAGAAATAAATTAGCATGAATTAGACACCAGTGTAATAATCCCTGTGAAGGTAGCTTTCTGTCACTCAGCAGAATGGCTTTACTGTAAGGAGGGAGGGAGGGAGGGGGAATGGGAATGAGAGCAAGGCAGCGTGAGGAGAAAAAAAAGGAGAAATGATGGGAAAGAGAGTATGCAGAGAAAGCAGAGGAAGAAAAAACAAGAACAAAATATTTCCAAGGCTTAAAAAATGTCAGTCTTGATGTAATGTATTGCCAGATGTTTTGAGAACAAACTCATTGATAATCCTAAATAAAATGTTGTTTTTTAACAGTTTACTAACTACATATAGAGCAGTCACTGCTATACAGTGGAAAAAAAATCACTGAACCCCAATGGTAGTTAGCCCCATGTAATGTCCACACAAAATAATAAATAGCCTTGAGGCCACACCCACAGTGATGATGTAACAAGTCCCTGTCAGGCCACACATACAATGGCACAGATGGCGATTGGTCACCATGTCATACTGTGCTTGGTTGTGAGTATATTTGAACAGTGCACTATACACAGTATACAGCAGTGCAGGTGGGTGCATGCTCTCAGAGCAACGATCCTCACTGAGACTTATGTAATGAGAAAATACATTCTCTGTGCCCTCATTTTACTGGAGGGATAGTTCACCCTATTTCAACAGTTCATCAAACAGGCTTCTCAAGTCCTGGTTTCCCCATGGATGGAGTTTATGGATCAGTGTAGATCTGTAGTGAAGGTCTGGGTTAAAAATTAATCCAATGAAAAGTTTTGTCGCAACATTCATAGGCTCTGGTTACAACCATATTTACAATAATCCTGCTGTATTACAAAATCACAACCCACAGGTTACATTGTTACAGCAGGTCTGGAGTTAAACTCCTGTATCCCTGAACTTGTGGAATTTCCTCTCTTGCTTTTGATTGCAGCAATCTTTGTATGTTTACAGTTTGCGAGGTAATCAGTCACTCTGTTGTACCTTAGACAGTGATTCTCATCCTGCCTCATGATCTCACTAGGATTCACTAATTGCTGTCACTGTACTGAAGTGCACACTCCACAGATGCACTATGGTCAAGAGAACGTCATCTTTCCCCAGCTTTTTTTTAAAGATTATTTTTTGGGGATTTTTCCATTTTATTTTACAGTTACAATAGAGAGACAGGCAGGGAATGGGGGGGTCATGCAGTGGGGGGCCCAGGCCAGATTTGGGTCTGGGCCATTGCGGCAGAGCCTTGACCTTATGTGGCATATGCTCTACCAAATGAGCTACTGGGGTACACCCTTTCCCTACCTTTTAATGACCTAATCCTGAATGTAACTTTCCAGAAAGGTTGTAATGAAAATTAGACTATTTATGATTTATGCTGCTGCAAAAGTGAATGTAACCATGGGTACAGCCACTGAATGATTCATTGACAAAAATGGGATCGGGTTGATTGATTTTTTTTCTCAGATATTTTAACCTAAAATCTTAGGAAAATCTGTTGTTTGGTAATCATTGACTAGTGTTCAGCACTTCATGCTGGTTTGTTTATTTCTTGGGACATCAGTTTACAGTTGGCTGTCCCAAGAAATGGCTTATACAGGTTAATAAAAGGGATTAAAAATTAACAATATTTAAAGCCAAAGCATTCATATGGACTTCGTACTGATTGCTGTAAAGGAGCCCTGTGAACCATAGGTAGGGAAATAGTCCTTTTTTCTGCCGTAGTCGTGGCCTCTCTGACTGACTGGATGGGTGTTGGCACTGTCTGTCCCCTGCTAGCCACCATACTGTCACAGTCCTGTCCCTTCAGATTCAGTGCACATGAGCCTGTCTCTCTGACAGCCCCCCAAGCTGTGAGTGTGACTCACACAGTGACACTAACCAGAGGAGTGCTTGTTTATGAGTTTGTGTGCATTTTGCATCTATGTGTGTGTGTGTGTGTGTGTGTGTGCATTCCTTGTTTGTGGTTGTATAAGTGTGCGTGTGTGTGTGTATGTGTGTGGTGCATGCATTTCTTGTTTGTGGTTGTATAAGTGTGCGTGTGTGTGTGTGTGTGTGCATGCATTCCTTGTTTGTGGTTGTATAAGTGTGCGTGTGTGTGTGTGTGTGTGTGTGTGTGTGTGCATTTGTTTGTGGTTGTATAAGTGTGCGTTTTGTGTGTGTGTGTGTGTGTAGTGCGTGCATTTCTTGTTTGTGGTTGTATAAGTGTGTGTTTGTGTGTGTGTGTGTGTGTGTGTGTGTGCGTGTATTCCTTGTTTGTGGTTGTATAAGGGTGCGTGTGTGTGCGTCAGTATTGCCGTGTGGCTAGAAAAATAAGAGATATTGCCGGAACCAGTAACCCCTGTCCTTGCCATCGTCTCCAAGCAACCAGGTACTGCTGTCATATGAGGCTGCCTGGCTGGTGAATATTCTCTCAAACCCGGGACGACAGAGGCCTCAAGACCCTGCACTCATGTTCTGCACTCTTAACTATATAGAGCAGCAGAGACACTGGTGCTGATGGGTGCTCCATTCTGTTACGGCTCGGAAATGGCATGCCCACTTCTACAGATACATTCATTTACACATGAAAATAATAGGTAGATAGTGAAGCACACACACACTTGTATATGCATTCTGTGTGTGGTTGAATGCGATGTGAAGCAGTCTTAGCTTCTATCTTACGACTGGGTCCTTTCTGTGTGTAATGTGTGAGGAGAAGAGGGGGAGAGGGCTTTGGTCTTTTTTGTTCTTTGTGTCACAAGAGACTGAGAAACCAGAGTGATGATTTCATGGTGTTGATGTAACTGGTGGTTGGGTGGTGGGCGTGTTGATGGTGGTGGTGGGGGGGGGATTTTGGTAGAATGGCAGGGTGGTGGCAGGTTCTGTCAGCAGGTGGGTTGTGTCACTGTCAGTAATCCAGGCTAAGAAATTAAAAGTGCCTGGGTTAAAAACAAAAAAACAAACAGCACAAACCAGCAATCGACCTGCTACCCCTCACCCCCATCTCCAGCCACCCCCCCCTTAGTCCCAGTCCTCCCCCATCTCTCCACCCCCACTTCCTCACGTCAGATTTCACGACATCACAGCCATTCAGGCTAAAGCACAGAGCATTAAAGTGGAAAGCGCAGAATGATAATTATAACTGAGACGCTTATTGAATAATATTCTACTATCCATGTTAGCCTTGGCTGCATTGTGCTCACTCACTCTGAGCCTGGCCCCATAAGATTAACATTCCTCTTTGCCTGATGTTGGGCAAGATTGGGCCCGCTGGCTTCCTCCTCCCCCCTCCTGGCCCCCGTAGCTCACATCAGTCCGCTGCGCGTTGTTCTGTATGACCTGTTGCATCATTGAGGTACCTTTAACAACTTTTATCACCATTGATCAGTCTTATATAATTAACCTAAAATTGTGGGTAATGGTTATAGGCACACATGGACCCTCCATGGTACAGATTCACTTTTGCCAGTAAGTTATTGTCCTGCCTTAAAAACCACAGGTGAGGTAATATAATGTGTCTACGGATGTAGTCTTTAGAAATGATTGTATTTTTATGTGAAGAAATCTGGCCTAAATTGTTGTAACACAGTCTCATATTTATATGTCTCAAAATTTAACCTTGTGGTACGCCTCATTCATCATCTGGTAATTTTGAGTGATGCCATTCTGTCATACTACGCCTGGTTTATTGCTGAGGTATACTTCTTATTTAATTCAAAATGCTCTGAGACATGGTGATTTTATTCCTTATTTAGCTTACATAACTCATTTTGTGTTGAAATAAAAACTGTAACACATACCTCAAAAATCACGCTTTTACTTTTTATTTTTTTTGCCATAGGCCATTAAGGATGATTCACTGTTTTAACGGTGCTGTTGTAGTAGAGAAATTTATTTTAAAACTACAGAGGATAAAAAACATAAATAACTACCATTTAACAGCTATAGTAGCTATAGCTGCTGCTCCCTGGAGGAGTTTGGAGTGATGACATCAGGATATCGTTGTGAGCATGACTCACTCGTAGTATGTATCATGTGACCTGAGCTGGAAATGGTAAATACATTGCTATGTTTCACCCCCTTGTATCATGTCACAGGTACTCATCTATGGGTTTTTTGAGTTTGGAATTGTGTGTTTGTATTTGCTGGTGTGTTTTGGATGTATCTTTTTGCGATTGCCTTTTGTGGTGTGTGAAGGTTTGTATTTGTTTCTGGATGTATTCCATGCCTGTTTTTGTGTTTTTGATTGTGAGCTTATGCATGTTTTTGTGTCACTGCATATGCCTGTATGTTTGGAACAGAACTGAAGGTACAGGTAATCTCACCATGGCACTCTTCCTTGTGCGTGCGTGTGTGTGTATGTGTCTGTGTTTGCTGCAGATTGGGCGCACAGAGACTGCAGTGAACAACCTGAACCCCGTGTTTGGGTCGAAGTTCCAGGTGGACTACCACTTCGAGGAGGTGCAGAAGCTGAAGTTTGCCATGTTCGACGAAGACAAGTGCAGCACACAGCTGTATGAGCATGACTTCCTCGGAGAGTTCACCTGCACACTGGGGGTGGTACGCTATCCCCTATTACCTGATTCTCACCTGTGCCCAGCTTCTGATGTCTCACCTGCCACATGACCATGACATCATGCCTGGTCCTCACCTTAATCTGACCTCTGGCCAGGTTCTCACCTCTACCTATTCCATCTGTCTTTGTTACCTGTATTTAGTTTCTGAATAATTTCATCTTACTCTGATCTTTCTCATGTTCCTTGCCATGAACTCTGACTTTCCACCTTCAAATCATCTTTCCATGACCTTGTTTTTCTACACCATCATACCCACTGTGTGAGACATTGTATCCTCCATAAAGTCTCCAGTCTCTTTCCATCTCCTGCATCTTGCATTCACTAATCCAGTTTAATCAATATTGACCAATTAGCCTGAAAAGGCTAATGCATGGATTTCATCAGAAAGAAAGAACATTTTCAGAGCAATTATGTTTTGCAAAGCTAATGCTTGCTATCTGGCCTCATTGTTGCTATCGGGCCCTTTACCCCTCATTGTTCCTGCTCTTTAAGCTTGCCCATCTGTCTAACATTTCTACGCCCACCTCCATCTGCAGATTGTGTCCAGTAAGAAGCTGCATCGGCCACTAATTCTAGCCAATGGCAAGCCAGCAGGCAAAGGAACTATCACGGTGAGAGACTGCATGTTTAACACAAATGCACGCACACACGCATTTGCGTACAATGCATGCAAGCATGCACACAATGATAACTGTTTCTTTTGGTTTCTGTTTCAGGTAACTGCACAGGAGTTGTCAGACAACAGAATAATAACACTGACAATGTGTGGGAGAAAGCTAGACAAAAAGGTGAGAGGGAAGAAGGACAATTTCATCAAGATGGTGTATACTTTCATTTTAGTCTTTACTAAAGTTTGTATGTGACACCACATGCTTTACTACACACACATATGTATATTTCTGCTGTTCTACTTCTTAGTTTATTTTACTGTTTCATATATGCAAAACCCACATGCTGTAGTGTTATGGAAATAGCCTATTTTTGTAGAGACCCTCTCAAAACCATGTTACAAAAATGTTCCAAAAGTGCCAAACTTTGTTCCCAAGGTAAGAAAATAACCTGAGGATGTTCAGCCTTGTTCCCATAATTTTACCAGCATTCCAGCTAGACAGTATTCCTCAGATCCCAAAGGGCCTCCTGTCAGCATAGTTGCTGGTCCAGCCATGCTCTGCAGAATGACCAGTGGGCTGTTGAGACAAAGCAGTCAAGATGACCATTAGCTGTTAGTTAGCCACAATCATTTCCTAAGAGGAGGCAAAGTAGCAGGTGAATGGTCCTGAAGCTAGCACACCACTGTAGTGCCAATTTGTGAAATACTGGTTGTCTGTCTGGTGTCCTGATAGCAGGCCCTTTAGGAGCCACGACTTTTCTGCTATTTGTGTAACACAGTGTGCTAATCTCCATTTCCATAACTTTACACACATACTCAGAGTCTGAAAACGTTTCCCCATGACATTAGAAATGAGTGTAGAGTGCCAGAAGCTTTGTTCCCACAATGTTACCCGGATTTGATATCTGTACAGCCCCTTTCATTTTTATACCTTTTCATTCTAGGATTTCTTCGGAAAATCAGACCCCTATTTAGAGTTTCACAAGCAGGGAGAGGACGGGAAATGGATGCTGGTTCACAGGACAGAGGTAAGGATGCGTAATGTGGAAGAAGGTGGAAAAGGCAGGGAGGTAAGCCTGAGGTCAGTCAGGGAGAGATGGACAGTGGAAGGGTGTAATGGTGACACTCAGACTCCTGTGGATTCTCTGTCACAGACTGTGATTGAATGTAATGAGAGGGACACAGACAGGTCAGTTGCCTCAGGAACAGAAAGAATGGGAGTGTTTATTTTGTTTCTGGTGCTTTCCAGCTTTTGTTTATTGAGTGATGTAGACTGACTCGCAAAAAAATTCCTCATTTTATGGTGGAAACAAAATTTCTTGTGCGTGCGTAACTGCATTCACACATTACTTTTTCTTTCACATACAGACCGGTGTGTCAGCTTTCCACTTGCAGTACACCCCACCCTGACCAACAATATTACATAGTATGAAGCCTAACATAAACATTATTGTAATGAAGTTGTAAAGTAAATACATAAAGTGCTTCTGCTTAAGGATCATACAGGAAGAACAATCTGGAATCCTGGTGCTTCTGTGTCTGACACCTTCAAACATAGCAGGACAGAGATAAAGGCACTCTCCGTGGCTGTATTGGTCAAGGGGAGAGGGATACTTGAGCCAATTATTTAAGGACCAGGTAACATGTGAGAGGACTGGTTCAGAGGCCTCTTCACTCCTCATTGTGACATTTTAGTGTGGCTATAGCTGTCAGGTAACGGGTGTGTGTGTGTGTGTGTGTGTGTGTGTGTGTGTGTGTGTGTGTGTGTGTGTGTGTGTGTGTGTGTGTGTGTGTGTGTGTGAGTTTTAACCTGTACTTATTTGTACCCTCTCAGGTAATTAAGAACACTCTGGACCCTGTGTGGAAGCCCTTCACTATCCCACTGGTCTCCCTCTGCAATGGAGATGTTGAGAGGAACATTAAGGTGGGTCCCTGAGGGGGAGGTGGCTTCCCAAAGTGCAGGGCATTGATTGGCGGGGATTCCAGCAGAGGGGTGGAGCTTCCTGGTTCATAGAACATTGATAGACATGGCTTTGTGTGGCTGGGTCCCTGTAGGGAGGGGTTTTATGGACAGTAGAGTCTTAAGGGGAGGAGCTTCCTCAATGTGTGCGTTGTTGGCCCTTTTTGAAGGATGGAGGAGTTCAATTGCAGTGTGTACATTTCCATCCGAGTGGCATCAGATGCAATTAGCATCAACATTTAAGTGAAAATCAAAATGACTGACGTGACGGAGGCATTGGGAAAAGTCACTGAACACGCTAACATTATGTGGTAGAGGCTCATGCTGGTCCTGGCAGAGTGTGACTCATGCATGCATGGTGGCCTGCAAGCCTGCATCTTAATGAAGATGCAAAGAAGGCTAGCAGACCAGGGCTTTACAGCATGTTAATGTAAATGACTTTACAATTCAGAAAAGGTCATCTGCAGCTGCCCTTGCTTCGTTTCCCCTGGAAACCACCTGCGGACTAAAGCCTATTGTCTGGCGAAGGCAGATGATAAGTTTTCAGGGATTTATGTACTTCCTCATTTAAATTTTTCGAATGACCAGGTGACCAAGTTATCCAGCAGGAACGGCCAGGTCAGGGTTCAGAGAATTTTACTATGAAGTGAAGTGTGGCCAGATTATGAGGGTAACACTACAGCCTTTTGTGTCCTGTTGTTCTCTACTGTTTCCTTGTTATCGTTATTATTCCTAATCCTTCTGTTTTCAAGTCAAAAATAAAGTAGAACTTCAAGAATGTTCTTAAAGTGTTGTCTGGCAGAGCCAGTGAAGAATTATAGCTCCACTGATCCTTGTCTTAAAATTGAAAGATCATTGCATCTGGGTTGGGACTATGATCGCAGTAACTAGAACAAAAATCTGTTATAAAGAGGAAGGGAACAGCGTGCACAGCCAAACTGTGATTTTCATGGTGTATTTTTGAAGTTTGGAATGTGGTTGAGAGTTTGTTTAAACTTGAATGTGAGTTTTGTTTGAACCCCTCTTTGGCTCTCTGGTAGGTGCTATGCTATGACTATGACAACGATGGAGGCCATGACTTCATCGGGGAGTTCCAGACCACAGTGTCCAAGATGAGTGAAGCCCAGAACTCAATGGAGGTGAGAGAGGGGACTGTACCACCAACTGCAGCAGGGGGAGGGAGGCGAGGTGGGAGCGGACACAATAGGCCCTCTGTGTACACACTGGCAGCTCATTTGGCCGGGGCCTCCCCCCCCGTATTTCCATGGCTGCGCTACACTCAGACAGTCCAAGGCCAACGATCTCTGCTCACCCAGCCCCGTCTGCAATCGCACGATTTGGTCGCGCTTTTAGCAGACAGGATGCCGTTTTCTCAGAAAATGTTGTCGCGGGGTGTTGCTAGGCGACAGAGCGTCGCCACTTAGCAGGTTTTTTGATGGCCATTCCAATCCCCGAGCCCGGCTCAACATCCTCTCGGTTTCACAAGAAGCCAAAATCGTCCCGCTTGCCGGCCCCCTCAGGGCCCTCTGAGTAGGTCAGCTCAACTGGGCCTGGAAGGCTAAACAGAAGGAAACTCTCCTCCATCCGTTAAGCAGCCTGGATAGTCGGCAACAATATCCTTCAATCTCTTGCTTCTTCTGTCCCTTACTGAATATCTCCCCAGGTAACAATGTCAACCCATCATGTAGCATCATGTATCTTGTGGGAGATTTCTGAGCCATAACACTGTATTTGTGCATAAATGTAGGATATGAGAATGGGTTGTTTTGAATCTGTGAGTTGAAAATGGGGGATGACATTGCGCAGTATACAATGTTACCTCTCAGCCCAGAGTGGAATCGCTTTTTGTGGTACTCAATGTTGTACTCTGTTTTACTGTATGCTGAACTTATTGCTCTTCTCTCCTGCTTAACGATGTCAAATAAGCCTGTCCCTGACTGCCTGGACAGGGCCACAGGTGGTGCAGTGAAGAGGGAGCTCGCCTCTCACCTTCTGACTAATGGTTGACTAACACCCCTGCACACCTGTTCACTTGTAAGAAAGCTGCCTAATTGAAAGAGAGGGAGAGATTGGGAGCGGGTGGGAAAAGAAAAGAAAAAAGCAGAACATTGTCTTTGAGATGCAAATCGCTGTTGCTTCACATTTCTCTTTCTTCTGCTCTGGCACTTCTGTGTTACCCGTTACAGTAGCACTGATAAATAAACGAGTGTATTCATTATTTTTTTAAATATATAGAGAACAAAAAGACGGAATTAAATTATCATAGAGATGGTGGTCAGCACTGCAGGGGGGGCACCAGGGGAATTTTTTAATGGAGCGTTTGCTGCACAGTAGCCGTGATGAAATGTTTTACATCTTGTCATTGTTGCCAGGTACACAAACACACTTGCTCATTTTTTTCCTTGCGCTCCTGATCCTTGAATTGCATTACTGTAAAAGAGAGCGGTGCGGTCTTTTGGCGTCTTACAGTCATTGATTAGTTCTTAATGGAAGATGGCTGGTTTCTACGCTGTAAAGGTCAATTAAATTTAGTGCTCTCATAAGCAAACTCCCTTATTTGGGGCTAATCATGTAGCGAGACCATTGTTTATGCTTCAGCTCTGGATTTCACTGTCTGGGGAGTGAAACTCCACCCTCAGGCAGTTGTAGTATCTGCAGCTAAATTTTGGCCATGGGAACTCTGTGTGAAGACTCTTAAGCCAATGACTCAAACAAATCACTCATTTCTGAACCCTGCTGAAAAGCAGCACACGCTGCGGCCCTTGGGTACTGCAGTTCTGACACCAAACATGACGCTACCAACGGGCTGTGAAGAAGTATGCATGTTTGTAGTGATGTTGTGATATCTGGATGCTGTTTGGCCTCTCACAGCTCCTGTAGATATTTTTGTCATCATGCAATGAAAGGTCCTGGACAAAACACTTACTGAAAGCAGGCATGCTCAGGGGGCCCTGGGAGCAAGCATAAAAAGCACTTCTGTGTTGTTTTATCAGCCATAGTTGTTTTGTAAAGAAGGAAGTCATCATTGTGATGTATTTGCTATTTAAATATCACAACCTCAACTACCTCATCGTGGTTGTGCTTTCCCACTCTGAAAATGATGTTGAGTGGAGTAGAGCTGTGGTCTTGTTGTTCAGATTAAGATCAGACCTAACCAAACTGGTCATGGATAGAAACGATAGAAACTGTGGTGATGGAGAAAAACTACACCACATTGGGGCTGCTGGTTCCTGTTGTTAATGCTGTATTCTTATGAAGTATCAAGTTCAGTTATTCAAAGCCAAGTTTAAGGGGAAAGTTTAATAACTGATATGACTTCAGTGGAATTGTCATAGTATGTCCTTTACACATTCACTCTCTTCTGGTGTAGTTTCGCTGCTTTAGATGGCCTCTGTGCTGTAACACTGCTGCAGTGTTTTTCTAATGTAAAGTCTTTACATTGTTCTGCCGCTCCAGGTTTAGCCGAGATGAATGAATTTTTCTTTGCCTTTTCTTTTCACTGACACTTTTAATATTTCTGTCACTTCATCACTTATCACCTGATGAAGATCTCAGGATATAATGAGGTCTTTTAATATCTCTTTCCATGAGGTATTCCCTTTCTATTCTGTCAATTCCAGGTGGAGTTTGATTGCATCAATCCCAAGAAACAGAAGAAGAAGAAAAGCTACAAAAATTCTGGGATTATCATTCTGAAGTCTTGCAAGGTAAGATCTTGTATGTCAGCGCCTCATTATCTCCCCTTATTTGCTAATTGGGCATTTCATTATGCAAATAGGAGCACATACGCTGGTTAAACAAACCTGCGCTAAACGTATTAGAAATGCGTGACAATTCATTACGCATACAGCTAAACGACTCACATTTTAATTAAATTTTTTTCCTCGTTATTACAAACAAAATGATTCTAATTGTAACTGTGCTGCAGGCGGTTTTAATTTTCCCCTCATTCTCCCAGCCCCTGGATTAAAGCTATAGCCTTAAATTCTCTGAATCATAAAACGTTAGTGTCTGGCGAGGAAATGCCTGCGGCTCTCGCGCTCATCCTCGGTCCCAGAAGGAGGGTTTCCTCTCTCACCTGTGCCGATGGCTTTCACCAAATATTTGCGAAACAGCATTTTTGTTTCATAGGGCGCTGTCAAACCCCGGGACCAGCTGCCAAAATGCGATCATTGATGTGGCGTGTTTGCACAGGTGTGGCGTTTCCGTACAAAGACAGACAAACCTGTTACAAGATTTTTTTTCTGTATTGAGGAAACGTTTGAAGTTTGTATTTGGCATTGAACCTCGGTGGGGGAGGGGAATGGTGGGTAACGTAGTCTGTATGTTTCCTCAGATTGCGAGAGACTACTCCTTCCTGGACTACATTCTGGGAGGATGCCAGCTCATGTTCACAGTGAGTATAAACCCAGCTTTTATATTTCCTCTCCCTCACCTGTGAACTTTGACCCCTGACTTTCATTATGACCCATATTTTCCGCCGCTTAGCAACGTCAATATGCCTGCTCCAACCTGCTGTTTCTGTATTAAAAAAACAATATGAGTACATACACACAAATAAACACAACCACATGTAAGTACACAGATATGTGCAGACGATCCATTGTCAGCTCCATGACACAGAACAACCCAGATTACCCATGACGGTAAGTGGAAAGACGATCGCATCATCATTATGTGGTGCGTGATGTGTGTTTTTGACCTCTTCTCTTTACATCAAGTCAAGGCGAGTCCTTTTGTTCCTCTCCAACAACAGGAATCAAGCTGTTACGGTTATTTTCAACTATACGTTCATTCAGTCCCCGCCACTTCAATTACGTAGGGCTGTTTTTTATGGTCATATTTGCTCATTTTTTCCAGTTATGAAACATGGGCATTGTCCTGGTGAACAGGATCTATATATATCGCTGAGATTTTTTTTTTTTTTTTTTTACTTGCGTGATTGTCAGAAAGACGCAGATCGAGGGAGAAGGTGGGTTGCTATAGCTACCGTAGCCTGTGTAGATGCGGTCTGTATGTCTGAGAAGGAGCGGGAGAGAAAGGGAGAGGGAGAGAGCATTAGGAAGCAAACCAGAGAGAGACATGTTGGTGTTACGCAGAAAGTACAGAAATGTCAGTTTATGAGTGTGTTCCCAGTCTATACCATTTTAGTCTGCAGTTCCAGCTATGTCATACCCACATTTGTGATTGAATTGTGAAAAGGCGAACAGATAAACTCAGTGTCCACACATGTCGCTGTTACAGAAATGTGTTAAGAGGCGCTTGTACATTTGCATGTTGTTTGGCTCAGTGAACGCTTCTGTTAAGTCCATTTCTGGAGAGATCTCAGCTTAAGAGCAGCCCTGATGCTCAGTGTGAAAATCCTGGACTCAAGAACTGGGTCTATTTAATCCTGAGCCTTTTGTGTGGCCCGTTTTTAGTGCAGAAATCTGTCCCCTCTCTCCCTGCCTCTCTTTCCCCCCCCCCCATGTCCCGGCTGGCTTTGCTGGCATGGAGTATTCATTTACTCTTAATGCAATATCTCCTACTGTCTAAATCAGGACACAAATAGAGTTTAGGTCTGATGAGCAACAAGAGGAGCAGCAGTGTGGAACAGTGGACAGAGCAGCA
This sequence comes from Albula goreensis, assembly GCA_022829145.1. Lineage (NCBI taxonomy): Eukaryota > Metazoa > Chordata > Actinopteri > Albuliformes > Albulidae > Albula > Albula goreensis. The sequence goes on from CM040755.1 coordinate 26,198,764, forward strand.
GCATGGAACAGTGGTCAGAGCTGCAATGTGGAGCAGTGGTCAGAGCAGAAGTGTGGAGCAGCAGTGTAGAGCAGTGGACAGAGCAGTGTTGTCTGTGCTTTTGTTGACATAAGAATGGCATGGTGCACATTTTGTATCAGTGCCACCCAGGTTGAAAACCTGATCACTTTAAAACTTATTGGAATTTAAAGCCTATTGGAATATCCTTGTGTGTGTGTGTATAATTATGCATGTGTCCACATGTGTACAGGTAACAAGGCGTGAATAGTCCGTATGTGTTTGCAGGTGGCCTTGTGTTTGGGTGAGAGTTTGAGTGTTTTTGAGAGTGTATATGTGTGTGCATGTTTGACCTCACATATGCATGTGCATATGTGTGTGTGTGTGTGAGAGAGAGAGAGAGAGAGAGAGAGAGAGAGAGAGAGAGATGTACCATTTTTCATATCTTCATTGTTCTTGTTGTGAATTTCAGGTGGGCATTGACTTCACAGCCTCTAATGGGAACCCACGAGAGCCCTCCTCCCTGCACCACATCAACCCCATGGGCAGCAACGAGTACCTGTCTGCAATCTGGGCTGTGGGACAGATCATCCAGGACTACGACTCGTGAGTGCTGCCGCTACAAGTAGGGGGCGACCGATATGGTTTTTTGAGGGCGATACCATAATGATTATCTGTCACAAAAAGAGGACGATAACCGGTATTTCAGGCCGATATTTGAATCCTTTTTCATGTTTTTTTTTTCGGTGTGAAAACAGACAGGCTGTGACAACATGGACTAAATTACAAACCCTCTTCACGTCATATATTTCAGGCATACATCACCACTATGGAAGCTGAATAAAGAGCTAAAAGATCGAATGAAAATTCTCTCTCGAAGATAAAAATAAACTAAACATTGCAGTAACTAAAATGTACACCCATTTGGTTATTTGAACATGAGTGGTTGGTTTTTGGTTTGGTTTTCTGAATGTTACTCGTACATTCAGTCCAATCACCCTAGTTCTTCCAGTCCAAGTTGTGAAGAAACCTTTCAGCATTTTCTCCTGTGAGCCTGCAGTTTATTGAGTTTCGCTGTGATTCCTTTGGTATTTGTAGCAGAGAGAGAGAGGTGGCAGGGTAGTACAGGTATCACCCATTTTACAAATTCTTCCCACAATCTAGGCTACAATACTGACCACATTTGGCATTACAGATTATCTGTGAGGGTCGCATTTGAGCTGCAGCGTGAGGGCAAGGGCGTGCATGTTCGAAGAGAGAGAGACAGGGCCTGCTTAAAGGGGGCTGATATTGACATTGCTGGTAAATTTTTTTATGGTTACAGATGCGTATTTCAAAAGCATTCGATTATCGGACGTCAATCATTGCGTCAGAAATAAAGCGAATTGATACATCATTCAGGTAGCATTTACATCATAAAGAATGAAATATCAAACCTTAAAACCAGCCCGTGCGTCCACGCTTTTTCTGAAGCTGCGGGGAGATTCTAGGAGCCCAATTGTTTGTAAGTCATTTATGTGAAAAATGGACAGCTCATTCAAAAGTAGGGTACCACGTGGAAAGACTGTGATAAAGTCAGCCAAAATACTGTGAATTGCAAACTGTGTGCTGCGAATTTTTTATTTTAATAACTCGACTTCCATGAGGATGATGAGGCCAAATGAAGAAACATCAAAGTGGCAAACGGGTATTTTTAGCTTTGCCGCGAGCTTCCGACATACAGTGCAACCACAAGCAAGCTGAAGCTTCATTTTATGAACGGTTGCTTAAATGACGACTGCAATTCAGAAGGCCTGTGCTTAAGGGTAAATTTGTTTGAATGTTTCATTTGAAAGAATAAAAATACATTAGTATTTGTTAAATATGCAGTGTCAAACTGTTGCAATTTATAGCATAAGTGCACTAATTAGTCTTTATTACAAGTCCTTATTTTTTATATACTCCAAGCTTTATATTTTTTAGTTCAAGCGTAGACTACTGATATCGATTCAAAAAAGTCCAATTAGCCTAGTGCAATTTGGTTAACGGAATGGTTTGAGTACAACGACCCTTTTACTGGATACTTACTTTCCGTCCTTGTTCCCAGCACTTGGTCTGAGATTTTCAAGGTCAGATAAGGCTGTCTGTCTCAGCCAATGTGGGAACGTTTTGGACAAAATGTTAGCCATACCAATACCATTTTTTCTGACAGAGGAGATGCACGCATTGCTTTTAAAAGTTTTTTTTTAATTAAGAATTTAGATGAAAATATACCGATGACAGATAATGAAAAATGTTCAAATATCGGTCCCGATTATCTAACGACCAGATAATCGGTCGACCCCTAGCTACAAGCCACTGCTACAACTCACAGCTACATGCCATAGCTACATTAAACAGCTACATGCTACACTTACCAAATCTAGGTCATACATGTCATATACATGTACTTACTTCATTCAGATACTTTCACAGATCCTGGTAAAAATCTAAAACACTCCTGTCAGTCTCTGAGAATTGCAGCTGTGTGTACACAACCACTGTTTGCAGACTTTACATAACCATACACACAGTCGAATGCTACAGCTGCATACCCACGTCCTCTGGCTTCTAGCATTTCTGTCTCTCAGCCTATTCTCTCTGTCTGTCTCTCTTTCTCTCTCTGTATCAATCCCTCTACTTTCCTCCCTGTTTCTCCTGGTCTGTCCTCCTCTTTTGCTCTCCTCCTCCCTCACACTCTCCTGTTGGTGTCTCATCCGCAGTGATAAGATGTTCCCAGCCCTGGGGTTTGGTGCCCAGCTCCCTCCTGACTGGAAGGTAAATACCCCCTTCTTTTCCTTAGTAGTTGACAGCAATGGGCAGAAGCTGCGTCTACACTGCATTTAAACCTGAAGAATGTGTAATGAGTTTGTATAATCTCTGCATGGAGCTAATGAATGCAGTAAGAAAAGCGAACATACTGGAAGTCATGATTAAAGCATTACATATGCATACAATATTTAAGGTGGATAATTGCTAACCACCAAGCCAGATCACTAAACAAACAACATCAACTATTGCAGGACTGAGAAAACAGTGGAAATGGCTCTCAAGCACCACACATTAATGTTTTTTTTTGTGTGTGCGAAATACCAAACCTTTATCACAGCACATGCTAAGATGCAAATTTAAGGGTCAAGAACAACAGGTGTTTAGGCACCCAACAATGCCTGGTTGCATTATTATTATTATTATTATTATTATTTCAAAACCTACCCCATCACTTTTTTTTTTTACAAAACTTGATGATGAGCAAAGCGGGAATACAGTTAAACACTTGCACTAGTGACCGAGACCAGTGTTATGCAAAATGCATTTTGCTTGGCACCAAAGTGCAGCACAGTCACAGGGAATGGCAAGGAATTGGCCAGACATAAACCTGATCTCCTTTTTCCTGGAGTGCTCTTTCTCATTGGCACAAGAGCAGTGCCGGCACTGGGAAACGGACCCCTTAGGCCATGTGTCCACAGCCTTAATCACTTAATCATGAATCACTAATGCCCTGTGGATACACTTAACGATCTCAGTGACTACAGCATGGGCATCGCCTGTTTGACTATTCTGCCAGAATATGAACAGAATAAGACAAAAGAGTGGGGGGAGAGAGAGGGGGTAAAGGAGAAGGGGGTGGGAGAGAGGGGAAGGGGAGAGAGAGTGAGAAGAGAAAAAAAGAACAACGCGTTGAATAAATCCATGATTTTCGCGATTATGCAATGGGCTCATTGTCTCTGTTGGGTTGCCATGGCAGCACATAGACGAAAATGAGGAGAGAAGGAAGTGAGGAGGGAGAAAAGGAAAGGAGAGAAGCCTGTCATTCACAGAGGAACATGTTGCACAGCAAAGTTTCATATCAGGCAAAACAACTGTGTAAAATCAAGAGGGGAGCGGGAAGGGGAGGGTTAGTTCAGTCTGCACTGTGTTCGTTCAGTCCGTATTTTTTTTAACTTATTTTCACTGTTCACTCATTTTTAATGAGATTGTGATGTCATTGTGGTGCAATCTAACCAAATATAGTTTGATTTTTTCATAGTTTCACAGTTATGTGTAAGATTCCTCCCTGCACAGCACAATTGGCCCTCTGCATTAACATCCTAATACAGTTTCCATCATGCATTAGACAATATTATTTACATATCACAGATTTGGGGGTACCCTCTGCAAGGTACCCCAATATCAATGGTGATGCATACCAAAGTGATGGTTTTAGGCTGCTTTGTGATCTCAGATGCACAATAACATACACTAATTTAGTCAGTCATGTAGTTCACACTATGCCCAAGTAAAAAAAATGATCTCTTTAAAAGCTAAGAATGGCATAGAGATCCATTGAAATGTTACAAATGCACATTCATTCATGTGCATAGCCTGTTATCTTTAGCAAGCATGCCAGTACTTTTGGAGTTGACAAACTGTAACAGAAATTTTATGTCATAATGTCAGACCACGGTCGTCCATCTTGCAGCACAGTCTTCTGGCCTTACCCTCTGCCTGTCTTTATCTGTCGTTCCTTGGAAACAGACACGACCGATCTGTGCCCATGTTATAAGCATTCCTGTCGCCATGGAAACATTCCATGGTTTCATTCTGTCCTAATGACTGTTGCTGGCTTTTGTTTTTTTGTCTCACCTTTGCAGGTGTCGCACGAATTTGCCATTAACTTCAACCCCACCAACCCCTTCTGCTCAGGTGAGAGAGTTTTAATACGATGAATGAGAGTAGATGATAACAACAGCTCGCATTAATCTCACATGGCCCCCGGGACACAGTGTAAGTCAGTGCAGTCAGTCAGGGTGCTCACAGTTTGCATGAGCTGGGCAGCATAGCCTAATTATCACATGATTAAGTGACTGACTGAGAGTCTACAGTGGCGAGACCCAGTTGTCTTTTTCCCACAGGGGTAGTGCAGGCTTAACTAGGCCAGGGATTTGTTGCCCTAACGCGCTCCTCCATATCAAGCTCCATCATATCATACACCAGGTGCTCTCATTAGCTACCGCTTATCGTCAGTCAGCGAAGGAAGCACTGTGGTTGCTAGCTTACCGTAATGTTGTTTGGCCAGTAGCTTGGAAATTCGTCACCAGCTAATGAGGAGTTTAGAGGATTGTGTCCTCTGCTCCAGGGGTATTCTGGCATTTTGGAAATTTCGTGGAAACCCTATCCTTTTCCGCAGTTTTGAGAGGAGAAGATCCCATCATGGAGCTTCGGGTAAACTTTTAGTCAAGTGCTATCATACTTAGTATTGGCTTTGGTGATATCTACACACTATATGCACAGAAATGAGTATTGATGGATTGCTTTGCTCTGGGTTAGTAGACTAAATGAAGGTATGGCCAAAATGTCAGAGTATCCCTCAAAGCAAATGATTTATGTGTATTTTATTTGTATTACACTGTTCTTTGCAAATTTCAAAGTGCAGGGAAGGTCCCCTACAGATTGTTCAGCTGAAGTTGTGGGTGGCAGACTGGATGACTCAAGTGACATAAATGCCCTTTCCAAATTAAGGAGAGGGAAGGGGGAGGGTAATTGTTTAAAAAATAAGAAAGGAAGTGAATTCTATGTAGAATGTGCAAGCGGACTGTCACGGCAACACATCTTGGCTGGTCATGTTGCTGTAATGTTTGGTGGATCTGTCTCTGTGTCAGGTTCGGTCTTTAGAGATCTCGGGGTCTCTGAGTTCACCACAAATCCTGGCGAAGCTTATCCCACATGTTAATAACTCGGCGCAAAGAAGCACTTTCTACTGTCAGCGTGAAATTTACTTTTTAACTTGTCTCCACTTGTGCCCTCCGGTTCTGTTGACAGAACCGGGCTTTAAATAGCTGCCGCAGTCCAAGTTAATCCTTTTTAAGATTTTAAGTACTTGGTGTATTGAATCACAGCGCATAATTGGGGCACGCTCAGAACAGTTAAGTGTGAGATTGGAGCTGTTGGTGGCACACTGGGTGGGCACACGCAAGAAGGGAAAGAAAACCTTTGCCATGCTACTCAGTGTAAAGAATTATGTGAAAAATGAAGTTAAAGTGAAGGCGTCTCCTATAAAAAAATAAAGACCAACTGTTTTGTGTTGATATCACAGGATGTGGTGCTTTGCATTTAGAGATGCTAAGTTTTGTACATTTGGAATCCATTTACCTTCATTACATTGTATCAATTATCTTAAATTACCATAGAGCCCTCTTAACTGTTATTTAATATCACATGATTAAATTAGAAGGATTTTTTTGTGGATATTGATGAAAATAGGTGTTCCTTTTAAAATGTTCAGCAAGCAAGCTCAGCAAGCTCAAACCCAGGTCTGTACCTGTACTGTGCACCAACCGATGCATAGACTGACCTAGAGTTGGGGCTTAAGGGCTACACTATCTGAATTGGGTTCAGTCTGTCCGGTTGGAGACATATCACATTTCCTATTCCCTGTCTTCATGTGACAGGTGTGGAAGGGATCGCCCAGGCCTACTCTGCCTGTCTGCCTCACATCCGGTTCTACGGCCCCACCAACTTCTCACCCATCATCAACCATGTGGCCAGATTCGCCTCCCAGGCTGTCCAACAGGAAACTGCTTCTGTAAGTGGAAGGGAGGGGAGAGGGGGGCGGGGTGAGAGGGGGAAGGGAACAGGGTGGGTGTGGTTAGTCAGGTGGAGTGGGGCTGATTGTGATGAGAGGGGACGGGGCTTTGTGGAGCCAAACAGAGTGGGTGTGGCCAGGAAGGCGGAGCCAGTCTGGGTGGGAAGGGCAAGGAAAGGGCACACAACCACTCTAAGGCCAGATCTACTAAGGAATGCATAAGGGCACTGGTACTGTATTGGTTTGGGGAAGCTGCATAGTCTGCCTATTATTATTACATTGCAGTACATTAAATTACATTGCATTACCTTATATTACACTACATTACATCACAAGTATTTAGCAAACACTCTTATGTACAGTTCCTCCACTCAGCTCTGAGCAATGTGGAGGAATTGTGGCCTTTCATGAACTACAACAAACTGTCATTCCCTGACCCATTTTTAAAAAAATCATCAATAATACAACAATAAAGTGAATCAGGAGTCAATGAGGAAAAGCAGTCTCACCTGTCTCAACACTAATATACTCAAATTAGTTACAATTATTATATTTTAGATAATTACTTGCCAAAAGTCACCTTGCAAACTTGTTCCCTGTTTGTTTTTTGAAGAAAAAAAAAACTCCATCCATCCATCCATTCTGAACACATAATAACAGCGGGCTTGTAATCTTGGAGTTGGTTCGTAGCTCAATGGTTTTGCATAATTCAATCAATCTCAAGCCTTCGGAATGAGGGAAAGGTTTGTGTAACACGGTTGGGAAAACTGGCACGGCAGGGTCATTAAATGACAGGCCGCTCAACCGCCCTGATGGATTTTCAAGCACTTATTAAAATGTTCCATCACGTTAGTAACGGAGGAATATTCCCTTCCCCCCCCCCCCTTACTCCCAGGAGTCTGTTGGGTATGGAAGAAACAATGCAAAAATAGAAGATTTTCAAATGGAAAAAATGTGCTACTGTACTTGAACGTATTCCAGTTTTTTTTGTATGTCACTGACAATGGCGCTGTGTGTTGGCTTCCTGGTTTAGGAGAGAGTGTGGGTGGGGTCATTTGACTGCAGATACAGCCATTGGTATTTTGAGCTCATAGTTCACTGCCCCTACCAAGCTTTTTCTGTTTTGTTTTGTCATTTATTTTCCTCAGTACAGTCCATGGACTCAAATGTATACAATTCACATGCACACACGTGAAGACCACAAGCACCGTGATTCACTAAACATACACATCCTCACATCCATTCAATACATACACACACAGACCATAAATATGAATGCTGAGATGCATTACACACACACACACACACACACACACACGGATCCCAAGGGTTGCAGTGTGGCTCTGTGGATTTAGTCTTTAATAAGACTACTTGGTGTTATTGTTGTTTACACAGGACGGTGTGGCAGTGATAGAGTGAGAAGAGCCTTTCATGTTTGTGCATTGTGTGTGCAGATGTATGCATAGGCAAAGTTTAAGATAATGGGGTGTGAAGTGTGAGAGTGACATGGTGAGCTCAAGGTGAGATTGATGCTAGTGTGGTCTGTGAGTGTAAACATACATGATTGTGTGTGTTTGTGTGTGTGGTTGGCAGTGCGTATATGTGTGTTTGTGTGGAAACACAGGCAGAGACTGTGCAGAGGGAACACAGGCAGAAGCGAGACCCAGGCCTAATTGCAGCGGGTGGAGGAGCAGGAATGGGCGTTGTGTTATCAGTTCAAAGTATACTGAGCCACTTTGAAAGAGTCTCGCTGCTCCCTTCCATTTTATCAGCCGAGAGCAAGGAAGCCATTAAAATTCCCTTCCAATTATGGTTATTTATAGAGGAAGATTCAGCGAACAAATTGTCTCTTTTCCCCCCTGTCCTCCTCCTTTTTTTTTTTTTTTAAAGACTAATGAGGTGTCACTCAGAGATGCAAGTAACAAGTAACATGGTGTCCTGCAGCAAGGGACGCGGCAGATGTCTCAGCTTCAAGACAAGCGACTCTGAGAAGACTGTGACAGCTGCGGGAGAAGGGATCTAGTGAGGCGCATGTGTGACACATGTAGTGTAGGGGCAGGGTTTTGGGGGTAATGACCTCACCCGCCCCCTAGTGGTGGCACTTCAGATGACCTAGGGACAGCTTTCAACTTGGGGTAGGAGCACTGGGGACTGAATGAAGACCTAATGGCGCATTATCCCACTCTCCTGATGGGGGTAGGGGAGATTGGGGGGTGGGGGTTGCCATGGTAACCCATTCTTCATGTGGAGGTATGCCACACAAACTAGAGGGAGCAGGCCTGGGGTGAAAGAGAGTGTGAGTAAGTGAGTGAAAGAGAGACGGTCGAGGAAATTCAGGAATTTTTGACCTCATATGTGGACTCAAACAACATGATCAGTTCCATGTTCTTCATGATGACCATCATCACCATCATCCTCATTCCGTTTCATTCATCAGTTTCATTGGGCTGGAGAGAATGGGGCAGAACCAGGCCTGTTCCACACTGTTACTCTGGGAGGCACTGATATGAGGGAGGGGGACGGTTTCTGGGAGTGTGTGAGTGAGCGTGAGAATCAGACCCCATTACGCATGCCCGGTGGAGAAAAGCAGACGTTAGACAAAGACGGGGTAATTAATGAGGCCTAGCGCCAGGGCACTGCTCTTTATTTCTGTCTTTTTAATAGATGTTTCTGCCGGGCTGCCATATTTGCGCCCGTCCCCACAGTCAGAGCGGCAGTGCTGGCGTGGTTGGAGGAGATAATAGCGTGTCATTATTTAGCCCTCGTTTGAAAGCTCACAAAACAGAGAGGGCTTTTTGTCCTTAATTGCTCCCTGTCACCTCAGAGACAGCAGCAGTTTGCTCCTCTGTGTGAGTGGGGAACATTGTGACTTTTTCGCATGAAGTTTAACACAGGGAGGAAGAATCATTCCCTTGTACCCACATGTTGATTCTGTATGTTATCACTGGCGCCCCCATGAGGCAGAGACAAACACTTGCAGAAAAGAGCTTAGCCAATGAAACAAGCGTAAGCTCTTCTAGGGTCAGGCAGTGGTAATTGTACACGGCTCTCGGTTATGTTTGGGTAATTGCTATGGACTCTCGAAGAGCCACATGAGAGAGAGAGAGAGTGTGTTTATGTGTATTTGTGTGTGTGTGTGTGAGAGAGAGAGAGAGATTGAGGTAGGAAGTGAGAGGAGAATTTTTGAGCAGGGAAATGTGTGCGTATGTATGAGAGTTTGTGTGTGTATGTGTGCATGTGTGTGTATGATATGACAGAGAGAGGCACCAAGAGAAGAAAGAACAGAAAAGAGTGTTTTGTAGGGAGGGAGAGTGTGAGTATGTGTGCTGTAATGAGTCACTAATAAGCAGGCCTGTTGGTACATTAAAAGGACAGACTTCTGAGGGCACACAGTGAGGGGTGGGGGGGGTGCTGTTATCAAACATGGGCAGTGCAGGTAGCCCCTCCAGCCAATCAGTGCTGCGGAGTGGGGAGGGGGGTGCATGCTCCAGGGGCGACAACCAGCCTTTAATATCTGATAAACCAGTGGGACATAACTGTGTGATCCTGTGTGTATGTGTGTGTGTGTGAGTGTGTTTGTTTGTTTGTTTGTGTGTTTGTCTGTAAAATGGCCAAAATGGGGATGCTGGTGTACTCTGTACGGTAATGAGGTCAGGGAGTGGGCCCAGACCCTAAACAATAATCTCTTGTTAGAGCATTCTCCTGTCCTCCTCAGCGGTATGAAGTGTCAAACTCAGGTCTGGTTTTATATTGCGAATTGATTCCCGTTTGGAACAGTGATTTGTGTGAACAAAGCAGAAACCCTTTTCCAGTAGGTTACAGCAATCCAGGGAATGGTCTCAGCACTTACACACAGTGCTCACATAGATCACAGCAATCAGACATTTGAGAGAGCAGCTGACACAGGCTACACGGATTACAACAGCCTCCACAGAACATAGTAATCACAGAATACAGATTTAAAAAGATAACTTCTTCAGTTATTACTGAACACAGAGATCACAGAATGCAGTAATGACGGAGCACATGAGTCGAGTAACACAGGTTTCACAGAGCACAGCTACCACAGGGCACATGCATCATCGAGGCTGGAAAGATAATACAAGGTCATCGCTTCCCAAAACATGTCGTTAAAAAAAACTATGGTGGCCTGGAGGGCCCAAGCAGCCCAGTTCTTCGGGGGGAAGTACTCATTATTGGTTAGTTTACCCTCTTTTTACATAACCTGCAATTGAGGAGCACTGTAACCAGGTTTCTCTTTTGGGGAGTGGGGTGGATGAATTTGCGGGGGGGGGGGGTCTGGAGGTGGTTGCCCAGGGCTAAAGCAAGGATAGGGGGAAGAGGCTGTGTCAGTGTCCGGGTCAAACCTGATCTGTCACACAGCCACCCTGCTGTTGTCTGCTCTAAGCGGTGCGACTCCAGAGGAGAGGAACATTCGCTCTCCACTGCGTCTGTCAGGAGCGCAGATAGCTGTGAGTACCGGGACTCTGAACAGGAACGTTCAGTCATTATACAGGCTCGAGCATATTCCCTGTGTTAAAAATACGGTCGGCAAACTGTTGGCGGGGAAGACAGCCAGAACGAAGATGCAGCTTCTCCTCATTATTTTGGCCTTGCTAGTCTCTTTGGCTCTCTCCTTTTCCTTTCTATTCTCTGTGCTCTCTCCCTCTCTTTCCATCTGTTCTCCCACTCCTCTTTCCTTTTCACTATCTCAGTAGTTCACTTCAAGTAAATTTGATTGCAATATTTTTTTTGTTTTGGCATAACAAATAAATATTTGTCTGCCCTCTTTCTCAATTTCTTTCCCTTCGGTTCTCTTATCTTTTCTCTCTGTCCAAGCTCACCACTTTCTTTGTCTCCCTCCTTTTGTCATTCTTTTTATGGAGCATTACAGAATGTTCTGGAATGTTTGTAGAGTTCTGAGGAGGCTGTTAGTTTGTGCCATGTTACAAGATCCCCAAAGCTCAGTGTCAGCTCTCTGTCTGTCCAATCCAAGGTCAGGACCAATGAGTACTAAGCTCCACCCTCTCACCCCCCTCACCCCCCTCAGCCCCACGGTTCCGGCCTAGTTAATAATGGCCAGATTCATAATGATGCATCACCAGATTATCACGCTCAAATGAAAGTCTTGCCACTCCACTCCGTTGGCATTATGTAGCTGTCTCATCCTTTTAGCATGCTGGCCTCTGAAGCCAGTCGCCCTGACTCTCTGGTTCATGCCCGCCCCGCACAGAACACCACATGGTAAACAGGGCAGGGACGTCTCTTCCTCCTTGGTGACAGACGGCTTACAATATCTCTGTGGCGATGTGGGGCTCTCAAATCAAAGCACTGAGCTCCAGATTACTGCTGATTTCCTCTGCTACCTGTAATTTGATTGATTATTGTCACTGATTGGCCAGATAGTCCACTCACCTGATATCTCTAAATCGCTCCCTGATTAGAGGGTAAGAATGAAAATCAGCAGCTCTGATGGCCTTGATACCCAGGTTTAAGAGCTGTGTAGGCTGTCTACCCACCAAGTTTTCATTTATTTCTCTTGTTTGCTGGAATGAAAGTAACATATAGAAATGGTATGTGCCATGTAGGTTCAGGTTGGCTCGATTCCCAGCTAAGTCACTGTTGTGGATCTCTTAAGCCATGTACTTCACCTGAGTTCCTTCTGTTAATATCCATCTGTATAAATGGATATTGCATAAAATGTAAACTGTAAGTCAGTCTGGGTTTGAGAGTTAAATGGCTGCTAAATGGCTAAATGTAATGCAGTGCAATGTACTGACATGTTAATATAACAGAGCACGTGCATCGTGGGAATGAGAAATCTGAAGGAAACTTCATCCAGCAATGAAACAGGGTTTGTGTAAGAATGGGAGTGCTGTGTCCTGGGGCCAATCTCTGATATCTCTGGTGTGATTTTCTGTGTTAGGGCCATGATTTGATATCTCAGCGTGGCTGTGACTCGTTGGTGCACATTCGCTCTGTGTGATTTTCTCAGGGTGGCACTTTCCCTGAATGGGAACCTGCCAGTGAATTTCCTTCCCTCAGCTGCTTTTCTGTGAGAATAAAGGCTTATGAGGTGCCATTCAGTCTTTGGGCTTTAGGAGCCCTGCTGTGGGCTTTGATTACATTGTGTATCAGCGCTGCCTATTACAATCCTGCAACCAGACCTACACTACATCATTACTGCTCCTTTTTTTAAATACCCATAAATATGTAAAAAAAAAAAAAAAAAAAGAATAAGCCTGACAATACAGCTTCTGCAGGAAGATAGTCATTTATAATTTCTTAATTATTTTGTTTGTTTTTATTAAAAATATGACAGTGGCTCTCCAGGGGAGCGCTTTGTGCCTCTCTGTCCTCGCTTGTAAACGATACTCACAGCCCAGTCCATCTCACCCGTGTTATAAAGCAATGTGACCTTCAATCCATCATACTACGACAGAGAACTAAAGGCCTCAGGGGTTAACAGGGCTGCTCCTGTGTAGAATCAGGACTTGGGGCCCCCTGGGGGCCGAGATTGGAGGTCTCATGTAGTGGGGAGAAAAAGGGGGGGTTTACAGGCCCCATGTGGAGTGTTGTGGTTTTGCCCTTCAGTTCCTTGAGAGAGAATCCTGCTCCACACACATGGCCATCATGGGAATTCTATTTTTAGCTCACTTGTCAAATAAGTCCAGTCACATTTCTTTTTAGCACCTTCTCTCGCTAGCTGTGTAGCTCTTCCACTGGGGGGGGGGTCCTGTTTTTTTATGCCCCCATGTAATCATCACACACCCTACCCCCCATATCTGCATTGCTGTCTTATCTTGCTCTATGGCGCCCGCTCATGGTTGTGCTCCCCTCTGCTTACAGCAATACTTCACCCTGCTGATCATCACGGACGGCGTTATCAGCGACATGGACGAGACTCGCCACGCCGTGGTCCAAGCTGCCAAGCTGCCCATGTCCATCATCATCATCGGCGTGGGCAATGCCGACTTCGCCGCCATGGAGTTCCTGGATGGGGACAACCGCGTGCTGCGCTCCTACACGGGAGAGGAGGCGGTGAGGGACATCGTGCAGTTTGTCCCCTTCCGGGACTTTCGCAATGTGAGTACAGCTGTTGTCTCGACTTTCAAGTCTCAGGGAGAACAATTGCATTATGTTGAGTTTAAGAATCGCTTCCACATTTTGCATGATATGGTGAATCAGAATAAGAATTTTGGAAAATAAGGACTGGTCTAAACATGCATATCAAAATAAACAGATACAGCTGAGATTCCTAAAACATACACTACTCTAGTCATGGGTGAGTGAGGTTTCATTGAACCAAAAATGGCCTGCATTAGTGGTATCAGTGACCAATGACTGAATTGCCTGTGGAGAGAAAAGTTTTTATGGGTTCAAAAACTGAACGATTGACAGCTGAGTATAGCTACACCCTCTTTTCAACCATCAGTAACCTACACCTTAGCTGTTTTGAACAAAATCTTACATTGCTTTTGAATGACTTTACACCACCCCTAGTCATAACAATTAGGGACATTTCAAACAAAGTCATTTTTTGGAGGTCAATTTGCTGCATCACTCTATGGAATTGATCAAATGGTAATCAAATGTTTAGCCATTGATCCACTTCTCTTCTCTGATGTCTCTTGTCAAGAAGAAATTCCCTTGAGAAAGGGACAGTTTTGCAGAGAATATACTCAAATATGAGGCTCTTAATAAGGTTCAGTAGTGACCTGGCCAATCCTCGTGAGAATATTTAACAGTGCATGCTCAATTCTATCAGGATCAAAGGTGACCTTTGCAAATGCTGAAATGTCTAAACCTATATATTCATTTAGACTCTGCAGATTTTACCCAATAGCAGTGATTCCCTCGCCTGGGCAACCCAGGGTCAGTGTCAGTCAGTTACAAAGTAATTACAGGTCAGATGCACGAATAATTCTTGAAGCTATGATTTGTCTTTAGTTTCCTACAATTTTGTGTGGCATGTTCTTTTCTCCCTCATTATTTTCTCTGGTTAGCAGATGACAGCCTACATTGCCTGGGATGGAATCTGCACCCTCAATTGTTTAATCAAGTAAAATAATCAAGATGCCATATTTCATGTGCGGTTCATTCAACTGCCTTGGGTCTTTCCGTTGACCTAATATGGAAACAAATGGGCTTTTACAGACATAACACAACAGAACACCCAGTATACAACAAGGCTTTCCTTTTACATAACATTAACATTTTTAAAGGAAGAGAATGTAACGTGTAGTAATTTTTCAATGAACAAACAATTAAACTCGGGAAATGTTCAAATGCATTGTCATCAAACACATTCAACAAATACACTGGATTAAAGATATCGTTCATGCTAAATAAAAAAAACATATTGCCATTTTGTTGATGTTGTATATGGACTTGTGTATGTATGTGGTATATTGTTTGCATACTGTAGTTTTCATATTTGGGGATTAATCACACATAATTACATTAACTGTTGAGAGATATAAAAATAGAACATATGTTATTCAGCTGTGATAATTGTAACAAAACGTGACAGGCAGATCAACGTAATAACAGAAGGTATAGTTACTGTATGTACTCTCAAATCATGGATTCTGGTGAATCCTGAGGAACATTTCAGTATGTCATATCATAACTCTTGTGTATGTGGAAAAGAAAAGATTGAAGGTCAGTGCTTAGGTGTCAGAGGGCAGCTCTGAGCTATATGCCCTGGCCTCAGAGGGCAGGTCTCAGGTCAGCGCAGCACCACTGTTAGAGTGTAGCATTGTGATGTCAGAGATCATGTAATCAGAGCTCATGGTGCACTGGGAGATGAAGTTGCTCAGAGCTGTTCCAGGCGTAAACCAGTTCTGCTGCTCTTGTGTAAACAGGAGTGGGAGTAAGAGTGGGAGTGGGCGTTCTGGGCCCCATATGACTTCCTCAACAGGAGGAGAGAGCAGACACCAAAGACTGGCTTCATACCATCCACAGGAAATGAGAAATTAATTTCATACAAAAAGTGTTGGGTGGCACAGAATATGCCGGCCATGCCAAGTTTTCCAGCAACACGGCTAATGAGGTAATCTGAGTCAATGCGCTCTAATCTGACAAGAGTGGGAATTTCAGGAAAGAGGCTACTGCTAATCTGTGACTGTGTTTTACATCAATCAGCCCAAGAAATCAGACCAGAAAACAAAAATTATAATTCTGGTATTCATTTATATTTATGTGGGGTTTGTTTTGTTTTTTGGTTTTCAGGCACCGAAAGAAACTTTAGCCAAATCCGTGCTTGCTGAATTGCCCCAGCAGGTCACACAGTACTTCAAGCAGAGGAACCTGTCGCCTAGCAACAAGGCACCAGAGTAAAGGCTTGAGGCCTGGGACTGACTTGCATGTTGCCAAAATCTCCTTGCTGTTTACAAAAAAAAGAAGACACACATGAACAAGACAAACTGCATGAAAATTTGAAATACTTTTTAATACGTTGTCCGATTTTTAAAACCTGCCCTCCCCCCCTCCATAAAAATGCAAGACTTTTTAGAAGAAAAACAAGGAGAAAACAGAAGAAAACAAGGAACACTACTCAAGCTCCAGAGCTTCAAAAGAGAGAAAAATGAGGAAAAAAGTATTGAATGTACCTTTGTACTAATGTTATCTATGTTTTATTACTGTTGTTGTTTTTATTTTATAAGAAAATAATGTTAATAATGTTTTATGTATCTCTTATGTAGTGCATTGTAATCTGTGATAAAAAATGAGTACCTTTGTCAAGGTGTGACGTTGGTGATTTTCTACAGTTTACCTGTTATTTTCTGTTAACACTCAGGTCAATAAACTCATCAACCACATGGCTTAATTGTTAGCATGTGTGTGATTGTGTGTAAGAGAGAAAATGTATATGTGTACACATTTACTGTATGAACAGTGTATCTGTGTGTGCATATATACTCAAGTCATTTAAGAGAATGGGTATTTGTGTATGTATGGGCCATTATGTTTACTTATGTGGTGATATGTGTACAAAGGTCATTATATTTGAGAACATGGTGTGTGTGTGTGTGTGTGTGTGTTTGAGTGAGTGAGAGAGGAGAGGAAATATGGAGGCATATAAATGTAGCAGTATGTGCGAGAGTGTGTAAACACAGGGGTCACTGTGTTCGAAAGTGTGTGTGAATGTCCTCATACAAACCCGTTCCTTGTCCGTGCAGTGTTTCTTTCCATGTGAAAATGAAGTCGTGTTGATACCCAGCAATGTGACCATTCAGTGAGGAATTTCAACAGTGCCAATATTCATCTGGAGGGGGTTCTACTCAGAATGCGCTGGTAAGTGCACTGATAAGTAGTAGAGTCTGTAGCACAGTTGGAGAGTCCTTTTGATATAATTATTCTGTCTGATGAACTCAGCTCTGCAGCTGCAGTCAGTGCTATCTGCCCTGTCTGTGCTTGTTCAACAGTGCAGGAGTTGTCACAGGCTGTGACTCCTGTCAAAGCCATTAGCCTTTGTTCTCTGGAGGCTAGCATGTTTCTGGGATCAGCACTGGTGTGTTACTGGGAGTAAAACCCCATGTTTTAGAACCTTTGGCACAGGGGTACATAGGTCAGCAGTGAGATAGGAATGAAGGAGAAGACTGGCTCGATCTGTGGCCCTGCATGCTGACTTTTTTCACATAACTAAGGACATGAACATACATGCAAATTTGTGAGGAGCAGAAACCTCCACACATACATACACACACACACTCACAATGGCACACAAAAACATGCGCGCGCACACACACACTCACTCATACACACTTAGGCTGAATCACTCCACACTCGTGCAGTACTCAGACCCACTCAGAAGAAGAGAGTGCTGCAGGGCCCCTGCATGACAAAACAGAAGAAAGCATCATCGCTTCTCCTCATGCTCATTTGGAAATCGCCAGTGGTGTGTCAGTTCAGTATTATGAAGTGCCTTTGATCATGAATGTGGTACAAGTTAACCTAAAATATTCCAATAAAATATGTCCCTTTAGTGCTTCTTGGTTAGAGTTACCTATGGAGGTTGTCCAGTTAAGTAGTTCTCCGTAAACATAATTATGTTCCAGATTTGGTTCTTAGGGTAAGACGGCTTTCTAAAACTGTCCCCTTAGTTAACATTCATTCACATGAAGTACACTGTTCATTACCATTAATGCATCTGACTGAGGTGAGGTGCAATTTGAAATGTATATTGTTAAGATTGTAAATACTGATCTGCGAAAGCCTGCGGACAGGTTAAAAAAACACACAGACATATAAACTCTGAATCCTGTTCATTTTATTTCTGTACCCCCCCTGATCGAAACCCACACCCCACCAAACTTGCATGAAATTTTCACATCACACGCAGAGACAGAACACTTCAGACAAAATAAACTCACCCAGCAAACTGTCCCCCAACAGAGTTTAAAAAAACATCAACAAAACCAGAACAAAGAAGAGAACATTTTCACGGCCATTTCGATCAAGGGGCAGTAACGATGCTTGCTCTCTCACGCTGTGTAAGAGGTGGTGTTTGTGAGGGGTGTCTTCTGTTTGATCCTTCGCATTCCACATAAACCAATCCCTTTAGCTCAGCAGGCGGAGGGGGAGGAGAGGCTCAGTGTTTCGGAGGATGGGTTACCAAGGGTTACACTGTGGAATGCAATACAGGGTTGGGGGTGGGGGGGGGCATTACAGGTTCAGAGAGAATATAACCTGAGAACACAGCTAAAAAGAAGCCAACACAGCACAGGAATTTACACACATATGAGCAGCAACTTAAGGTCGCGTCATACTGTGTGGGATTTGTGTGCATCAGCATAGCGTCTTTGTCATGGGATAATGTGTGCAGGTGGGTGTATAGGTGTGTGACTGTATGTGTGTGTGTATAAGCATACCTGCAGGTGTGCATAAGTACATATGCAGGAGGTATGCGTGCATGTGCAAACATTTGAATATGCGTATGTTTGCCTACTTTTAGGTGTGCGCATCATTGTGAATGCATTTGGTTATGTATGTGAAGTTTATTTCTACATGCACGTGTAGATTCATGCATGTATATGTTTATGCATTTGCATGCATGCACCTGATGAATGTGCACATTATCTGTGTGCAAAGGTTTCTCAGAATGAGTGTGCCCGTGTTTGCACACTTGAATATGTGTTCATATGTGCATGCACGCGCATGCACATAGTTAAGTGTATGTTTGTATGTGTGTGTATGCACTCTCTCTACCTTCGCTATCGCTGCTGGACTCGGAGTCGCTGCTGCCAGAGTAGGCCCCCAGCCCGGGCAGGATACCCACGCACACAGCGGCCGACGGCAGGTGCACCACGCCCGGCCGCGTCACGCCCACCGTGACTCCACACCTGCTCTCAACTCCACTTGCCTCCTGCTCTGAGAACCCAACACACAGACCGATACAGTGACCGCATAATTTATACTTGGTGCTTGCACCAGTATGCAGCAACAGAACATACAGGAAAAAAACCTACACAGCATTCAGTGCTCCCATAAGGGCTGGGTACAGTTCATTGAGTAATACCAAAAACATGATACACCATCTTTGAGACAAAGGCTTTGTGAATGGTGAAAGGAAATCTCTGTGGTTAGACACTCATGTGCAATGCACCAAGATTACAGAATCTCACCACATTTTGTCATAGAAGAGTGCAAAAGTGTACGCTAGAAGCCCCCAACCAGCTCCAACACAGATATAACAACCTTTCTCCCCAGCTCCCTGTCCTTCAAGTGCCCCAACCCACCTGTTCGATTGCTGATCACCTCTGCCCCTTCCTGTTTCTGCTTCTTGGAGCCGTCGGATGACTGTGAGGAGCTACAATGGAGAGAAGGAGGGAGGAGAACGGGAACAGAACACAGGTCACTGAACAGTGTAATGCACAGTGGTTCTGTGATTTGGCCATTGTTTGTCTTATAGGTATTGGTTCTCTCTTGATTCCACTACAGTTTGGTCACTCTATCTACAGCTCTGTGGGACAGGCCCCACCTCCGTCTTTTCACGGCTCCAGCCAGCAGGTGCGCCTGGGACAGGTGGCTCTTGTGTTCGGCCGGTTTGGGGCCCGCCCGCTTTTCCGGCTCCTTCCGCGTTTCGCTGTGGGTCGTCAGCTTTGTGCGGGCGTTGTGCAGATTTCGGGTTAAGGAAAGGGCTACACAGGAAAGGTACAGTGCATACAAGCATTCACACACACCTCAAACACACACATACACACACTCAAAACATACACACACCATCCAAATAAATATATGCTCGCATACATTCCTGAAAGTCCCACAACACTAACAACCAATAACCAATCTACCTTTTCCCAACCAGAACCACTAGAACCACTCCTCCCTCCCATACAGGCTAAACCCTCCACACAACCCCTCTCCTCTAATCCAGAATATCCAAACTCACTCTTCCTGACTTTATCAACTAACTCCCAAACTAAACCAATTCAACCAATCCCCCTCCTCTACATCAGAACCACCAATGCCCCACTACTAAACCAAAACCCTCTGTTCCCCACCCGACCCAGAACAGATCCAATATACCACCTCCACTAACCCAGAACCACCGATCCTCCTAAATATGCCTGACAGGGGCCTGAAACTGGGACACAGTGTGAGGACTATATGGTCACCCAGCACTTTCATTGGACTCCCATTCAGAGTGCTTAAGGATGTTGTTCGCTGACACCTGATGAGGGGCGAAGCACACTCACAAACAGGTGATCAAACCCATGATCCTATGCCTCTTTGTGACTGCTCATCGCTGTCAGCAACGCGCTTCAGCCATCCCTCCCACCACCCGCGTCCAGCCTTTGGAGAGATGCGGTTGCCGTGACAACGTGTACTCACTGATCCGCAAGGAGAAACAAGACAGACAGAGAGATGCTTTTGTACAATGAGCCGACAAACGCGGCTCTCCCTGACCGAGGCAGCGCGACAGGCGAGCTCTCTATTAGCGCAGCAGCCTGACAGCTGGAATGATCTTTCCATTTCTCTTAGAGGGAGGCTTTTTGCCAAAGACAAAGGCTCACTGCGCGCTGAGGCACATTGTTGTCTGTGAGATACAACATGAGCATGATCCAGTCCTCTCCTCAGATCAGTGGTGATGCGAGCTCAGACGGATAGAGCCAGGGACAGACTGCTTTTCAAACCCCCGCTTCCCGCTACCACTGCCTTCTGCACCAGACCCTGCACTGATCCAAGATCAGGGCCAATGATGGAAAGGATGGGTTGCCATGTTGAAGTCTTAAGTCCCCTTCGCACCTTGTGTCAATGACAGTGATAACTGAACCAGGGACAGACTGGAAGTTTTCATAACCCCCGTTTTGCACTACAGACTGCCCTAATCCAATCAGGTTGCCATGTTAAAGTCTTAAGTCCCCATAAGTCTCTCAGGCACAGTCTTTACAGTCGGAGGCAGCGCTGACTGAAGCGGCGGGAGAATCCTTTTGCCTGCACATGACGAAAGCATGCTCATGTTCAACGGTAGTTCCTTCCCAGCACGTCGCGGGGAATTCGATTAAAATCTGGGGGATGATGAAGTCTTGACTATTTAAGGGAAAATTAAAAAAGAGGCCAAATTAATTTGTTCTAATTCTGTGCATTTTTTTTACTCCCTCAATAATTGCTGTGGGTCCCTTGGGTGGGGAGAGCTGCACTCTCATGACTCAATCAGTTCCTATAGTAACAGCGGAACCCTCCGGGTCCCAGAGCGAGCGCTGATGAGGGAGTCTGTGATCACATCGTTACAGCGCGAGATAAGGGGGGGGGGTATGGGAGGGAGGAAACACAGAGCAGGGGGAGGGAAGGGGGAAGAAAATAAAGAGAAAGGAAAAAAAAAGAGAAATGGGGAGAAGAGGACAAAAGAGTGAAAGGGAGAGGATAAAGGATGTGGGAGACAAGGATGGACAGAGCTGAGGGAAGAGAGAGAGGGAGGCAGGTAGTCAAACAGGAAAGAGAGAAATGAAAATATGAAAAAAAGATTGATAGACAGAAAGACAGGATAAAGGGAATTCATGTGTTTATCTGACAGTGCTCCACGTCTACGTTTGTTACCCTCGTCGACTGAGCACCATCTCCAGCTGATGTATGGGATGTGATGGGCATAAACGCCAGTTCACAAATGCCAATTCCTATACACTGAACACCTCTATTCCTGAGTAAACACATCAATAGAAACACATGCCCAAACAAGCTTTCTGTCCAAACAAGCCAGTCAAAGGCTTTCTGGTTTTGGGCACTTCTGTACTGGCTCTCATATAGAGCCAAACACGAACAAAAAGTATGGAGCATTTTCTTGAATGTGATGCCAGCATCACTAGAGCCCCTGTAGTGAGGCTTGTGAAAGCTAAATGGAGGAGCTGTTCCGCCCACCTGCCATCCCAGCCAATCAGGTAACAGTAACTGGTTCTGTGTTTTCTGACAGCAGAAAAAATGAATAAGGACACTCTGCAGCCCATATCAGTATAAAAAAAACAATGAATAAATAATGGAATGAACATATTATTTGTATGAATGGACATTGGAAGGATTGAGCTGACAACAGGACATCCAGTAAATTCACTGAGTATCTGTAAGTGTGTGTATGGATGGCTGACTGGCTGAATGAATGAACAAGTGAATTGTCGCATGAATGAGTATGACTTAATTAGAGAACGAATGACCCATCAAAACCACTTCATGACCACTTTTGTCGGCTATCAAGTCCAGAGGATTATGTTCCACTGTTGCTGAAAATGTGCCGCAAGAGAGCTTTTATCCTCTTCCAATATTTGCTTCCAACAAAAGACTGAATTTTATCATATTTTAATTTGCTACTGGTATGACTTCCATTTTCCCCCAACTGTTTTATTATATGTAATCTGACACTGATTTGAGCTCAGCCAACAGGCCAAAGATAATGTACCACCTATTTGTGAGGGGCAATACAGCTGACTGAATGTAAATGAATGGCTGGACAGATGAAGGCAGTGAGGGGTGAAAGAACGAAAGAGCAGAAGGATATCCTGTACTCCTGGAGCTCTTGCCGCTCCTCGTCTCTCCTCTGTTTCTCAATCAGAGACTGTTGCCGGGAGACCTCATCCAGGAAGTGGGTTTCATCCTCATCGAGACCTTTCACCATGTTCTCTGTATGGTACAAAAAAACATACATGAACAAGCATCCGGTTGCATTAGCCACTTCAAAGCTTCACTGCAGTCTCGGTGTAGAATATAGCTATTTGTGAGGCTGATCTCAGATCAGAGAAGAAAGGCTGGATACTGATCTCAGGTCAATGTTGCCAATGGGTATAGACGGTGGTCTGGAGCGCACCTCCTGACAGCAGGCAGCAAACCGTAACGGGAGAGAGAACATACAGCAGGACCGGGCAACACTGTCCCTTAAGGACAGGTTCTTGTTTCCATCAATTACCCTGGCTCAATTAGCTAATGAGCTCTATACACCCACATCGGTTCACATGGAGATTAGAGCAGAGTGGAGAAAAGTTTCAAACAGGGACGCAAGCGCAGCCTGCAAGAAATATGTCAATCATGGAAATGACTGGGCTGGTTAAAAGATGAAGGACAGAAAATGGCATTCAGCCCAGACATAGATACAATCCTATTTGCCCACTGATGTCGTAATGGAATGCACAGACGGAGCACACTTGGAGCAAAGAGGTGTGTGTGTGTGTGTGTGTGTGTGTGTGTGGGGTGTGTGGTCATTGGGAGACTGGGAGCCTGCTGAAAACAAGCCAGGCTCCAGTCATCACTCACAGGAACAGAACTGCTGCTGATCTAGAGTCAGTCACAGGTCCCATCTGTTCACTCTGTCACTCACACACACATACATGCGAATGTACACACACGTTTACACACAGCCACCCCCATGCAGCACATGCATGCAGTGACCGTAACATAAGACAGGTAGTCCTATATGCATAAAGGTAAAAACCCACCAACACAAAACACACCCACCAGCTGACACACACAGGCAGACATACCCACTGAGAGCAAACAGACACACACTATCATCCCTACACAAGACAGATATGTGCACAGACATTTACACACTAACACAACACAAACACAACCAACCATCCCTCGAAAGTACACACGTAAACACATACCCTGCCACTCCCACAATTATTCCTATACAGACACAGACACAGACATAGACACATACACACATACACACACACACACACACACACACACACACACCCATGGTCTGCTGTCTCACACCACTGTTTCCACACTCTTGGGCTGAGGTGTACAGTGGGCGTGATGGAGAAGGTGTTGCTCTGAGTGTGAGCCAGTCCAGTCTGTGTCTCACAAGTATCAGGAAAAGTGCAACAGAGAGAGACACAGAGAGAGCGAGAAAGAGCGAGGGAAAAAGAGAGAGGGAGCAGGAGAGAGAGGGAAAAGCTTACTGAATTTAAACTGCTCTTCATACTCCTCCTGCTTCTTGTCCTTTTGCTCCTGCAGTCTTTCGAACAGTGATCGGGGGTCGTATTCCTCCTCTGGGACCTCTGTGCAGGGGAACCACATCCAGCAACACACACACAAAGAGTACAGGTGACACCAATGAACACATGGACAGAAGACGAGAGGAAAGGGGAATAAACGAAAGATAATGAGGAGCGTTTGTAGTTTTTTCGAGGGGGCGGGGTTGGAGTGACTCACCTTCAGGGTCTTCAGGCTTCCTGACCTTCTCCCACTCTTCCTGCCTCTTCTTCCTCTTCTCCTCAAGCTCAGACTCTGACACAAACTTGCGCCCGAGGTCCACGCCCCCCGCTTCCATGACAGCACCTGATACACACATGGGCACACACACACCTAACTGGTACTCTGTCCCTCACCACACACTGATGAATTGACACTGTGACAAGACTTAAATTACATCAATTATTCTGACAATAGATTCAGATGACTTCTGCCATAAATATGGCATAGGCTAGGTTTCTCAATCTGCTTTCCTTAAGACTACACAGCACTTTTCAAAAATTGTTTTCTGGGGTGGTAAGGAAACAGCAGAAAGCAGCACAAGGCATGTTTCCTACAGAGCCAAGTTGGCGCATTTCAAGACTTTCATTTTCCCCAATCGCCCTGAGACACAACGTCTTGTATATCATGTTACATATATCTTATGTCTTTATAGATCCAAGACATCATGAACATCAAGACAAACAAGACATCAGTTATGGACACTACTCATACAAATTGATTTTTTGTAACTGCAGACAGCCTGGTTTGAATTCTGCCAGTAATGGACTTGAATGTAAACAGCCCAGCTTCTCTTGTCATCCAAATTCTACTGACATATAACATTCCATGAAAGGCATGCATCGCGACACACCAGCGAGCTAGCAATCAGGTCAGAGAGAATACCGAATGCAACAGCCATGAGCAAGGGATGGAAACACATTTACCGTGCATTAAAAATCACTGTGGCTATACATAAAAAAAAACACATGAACACACACACTGGGCGTGCAGAAATGTGGTTTTTCAACTGTACTGCACATTAGTGCACACAGGACCAGCAGAAAATATTCATCAGAATTCACTAGTCATGTTGGAATTGTGGAAGTTTTGATCACTGAACTGGAGAGAAGGAGGGGAAATTTCACTTACTAGAGTCAAGCTGATAAGGAAGTCCAGGTTCTGTTCATGAGGTCTGCTGTACTATGCAGAATGTGGGCTTCCTGTCTGGAACAGACGAGCAGGAGTTTAAGGACAGCTTCAGCCAAAATCAATACTGTTGGTCCTCACCTTAAGAACACTGACCTGTCTCATTTGTAAAATGTCATATGTAATACTTTTGCTGAGACAAAACAAAGGAGCAAAGGTCCACAAAATTAAAATGTCACTTCAGTATAACCCCTCCTCTTTCCTATCATAATAAAGAATGGATTCAGCAGAGGCTATAGGTCAGATGAAACTAAAACACGGCTCCGAGCCTTCATATATGACTTAAATATTACAAGTTTGACATCAGAAATACAAAGAAAGCTATAGATTTGTCATCATTGCAGAGTATTCTCCATTTCCAAACATGCCTCCATTCGGTTAAAGCATACTAGGAGGAGGAGTTGCATGTCAATGACATCTCTTCAAATGGTCTATTCAGTTCCCCATTAAAAATCAACAACGAAGAGTTTACTCTCCCATTTTAAAAGATGATGTTATGGTACCCGATCAATCCTACAGAAGATCCATGTGTTTGTGTATATCACAAAACCTTGCACTCCTCCCACCATGCGATTTTATTTAGCTTCCAAATTGACGAACGAAACTAGGGGGAGAAAGGGCAATATGATGCGATCATACTGCCCTTTGGTGAGAGGATTAACGGTTTTCTGTTTTCATGTTATAGATTTGAACTGAACTCATATTCGTGGCACTTGTTCGGGCATTTGTTGTCAGACAGATAACTGAAATTGAAATAAATAGATTTGATTCCCCCGCTCGCTCGCTCGCTCCTCTGCGCGCCCACTCTGGAGGGTCCTGATGGTTCAGGAGGTCCAGGATTGTTGCTGTACATGCTCCGCGTTCAGCGCCGGCGGTGCGCACATCACCCGCGCTCCGTCTCCCACTCCCGCCCCCGTGCACACGTAAGTCTTCCAAATGCCCTAAGGCCGAGGCTGCGGAGAACCACAACTCCAGCGTGCTCGGGTGCCGCAATCCAGAGATGCGCACAAGATCAGTTTGTTCAAGGAAAAGTTCGTGAACCCCACCATAATTATGAATACCCCAGTGTAATGTTAGAGCAAATACAAACATTACAAGGAAAGGGTAGCCGTAATAAAGCAAGAAAAATCTATTCCAACCCATCTTCAAAAGTATCTTCCAACTCCAGTGGCTGCCTCTCCGAAGGTATCAATCTAATCAAACAGACTATGTCGCCATCTACTGTGTGATTCTAAAAGTACAGCACAGAAGCAAATACGTGTTTCCTTCAGCTATAAACGTACTCGAAAGTAGGCCTACAACATCCAATTGTCACATTGTGTAGTTAATCAATAAACAGTAAAAACCGCGCTGATTATCTACAGGTTTTTAAGTAATTACACAACACATAGTCACACATATTACCAAGAATACACACTCCCCATACAAACTTGCACTTCTATAACGTGAATGATATTCCAATAACGTATGGATTTATACAACTTCGCCAGTCTTAGCTGAACCAAAAACATTGTTACATTCCAAGTAAAATCTTAGGCGTGCAGAGGCAGCTAATTTGTGAATTCAAAACTGGGTACTGGCCTTTGATCCTTGCCTCAACACGGCCCAACACTTGTCCTGCCGCTTCACTCTGAGTTACTGAATTAACGCACAAATTGGGGAAAGCCTCCAAGACCAATATCGGAATTTACTGCCTAAAAACACCAAGACAAAATTCTAACAGTCAAATTTTGATCGAGGGCAAAAATATCAGAAAAGCTGATAAGTGATTAACTTCCAAAAGCCAATGGGTACTCAGTATGATGTACCAGTAGCTCGAGGCAGAATTCTGACTATTGAAATAGTGGGAAACATAGTATAGAAAAAATAGTTGTTGAATGGTGCATCAGGAAGTGTATTAGAACTAAAGAATTTAAAAGTTTTGGTTTGTGTGATCGAATTATGAGAAGGGTTCTTCACCAGGAGTTTAGATGTCCTTTAATGTATGATGGGAATAAGCAATATCATATTTTGTCTTATGATTTCTGCCTTTGCAAGCCCAGTAGTGAAATATATAACTTTTAAAGGTGAAAGTTACATGTTGTGCTTCATAATTAACTCAAATTCAGTGCGCTAAAACGTCTTTGGTCGATTTTCTGATAACATTTAAATAATAACAAATAGTCAACTAATATTATATCGTTGCTTATTTTAGATTACGAACACTTAAATTATTATCTCCAGAAATTAGCGGAAGTGGGTCTACACTGGTAAATTTGAAAAAGAAAAAAAAATCCAGATTCAAAACCAAGAACACAACGAAAAAGAATACAGGTTTCCAGCCAGATAATTTGGTAGATATCTTGCTGCTATGGTAGCAACAGCAGACTGAACTCTGTGGTGCCCTGCACCTGCAACAAAGCTAAAATTAAAAGTAAAATTATGGATTTATTACTGCTAACTTAGATTATAATCGTTTGCATTCTAGGGAGCTACGTTATATCGAATGTCAACTATTGCTTAATGGTGAGCTGCGACGTGATCCAAATTCTGAGACTGTCTTGCCATATCGCTAATGTTTTGGACCAACGGCAACGTGTATGAGGTAATCTATTACAAGAATGTCTTGAACCACTATGCATATGTAATCTATACGCGCTATATACACTGTATAACGTACCGTTAGATGGCTAAATTGGGGTTAGCCAGGGTAACGTCACTGACAACGAGGTACCCTACAAAACATTATTGCTAGCCAGCTACAAACATAGTAAAAACATTGGTGAATAGTGGCCAAGCCTACTTCAGATGTTAATAAATACAGTTATAATGTTCCATCGTGAGCGATTAGCATTATACGACGGCATTACTGATCTACAATAGCTGTTTAAACCAAAGTAAAACCCTACAAATTAACCATAAATAAATATCAGCTTTACCTGATCCAAGTATCCTGTGTCACAGTGAACACAGTCCGTTCCTTCACGTCAAACAAGATTAGTTCCACATGTTTTGCGTAGAAGTACGGGAATTGTAGTTTCGGATCGAATAACATTGAAACGAAAATGACTATTATTATTATTATTATCATTATTATATACAATTTGTTTATCTTATATATTTATTTCCTTCAATTATGCTGATCATGACAACTATTATTATTATTATTATTATTTTATTACTGGTAGTATCGTGGTAGTAACATTAACATTAACAGTAGTAACATTGTCATATTCACAGCCAAGGAAAACAGCTAACTGCACAAGGTACACCAATCAACATTCTCAACAGGTCAACAGCAGGCCCCTTCTCCTCCTGCAGGCTGTAAGCTGTCCTCAATTAAAAAGATAACTGAGTTAGCACTAAGTTCATACTGCTAAAGCTTATCCATCATCAACTTAAGCTAATGCAGGTTTAATTCACCACAGCAGGGGAGTGCACAGACACTGACAAGTTAACAATTGCATATGGAGAGCACCAAACAGCAAGCATCATTTTTTCTAGTGAAAATGAAATGAAAATAAATACATATTTCACAATGAAAGCAACACTGTAGCAGCAGCCAAACCCAGGGAGAGGCAGTAATGCCGCAAGCACTTGCAAAGGCCAAATATTACATTGCCTTTAAGATCCCAAATGCACATGCTTAGGGATATTAATGGGGGCTACAATTTGTTAACAATGGAGGACAGCTGCAGTTTTCACTGGCTGATATTTAGTCTACTTGTTATTGAATGGGCTGGGCAACACCCAGAATTGATGGAAGGCTTTCAACCATCACTATTTTTTTTTCAGTTATTTCTGTATTTATGCTTCAGCACCCAGTTCAAATACTTGTGTCATCAAGACAAATTTATTCCAAGTTCATGTAAAAAAATTAATACAAACCAGCAACCTACATTAATTTGTTGTTGCAACATTCTTGAAAATGGCACTGTAATACTTTCTGACTCATGGCATGCTTCAAGTCAATGAAAAGCAATTTGCCCTAAGGCCAAGGCTGCATGAAACAAATGAAATGAAACAAAATATAACAAAGTTTTCTTTAACATACCTAATGCTTTGATGGCAAGGAAACATAATACAATCAATAAAGAAAAACAGAAAGAATACATGAATACAGAAATGTTTTCAGAGAAGGCACACTCTTCACACTGCTCAGTTTCTGTTCAGATACTCAGCATCTAGGAAGGTATCACTTGCAAAACCCTAGCCATTGAATAATGTTCAATAGGGACTCGATGCAAGATCCTATGTCAGGCCCCACCCCTTTCCAGGCATCACAATTAAATGTTCAGCACTAGAGGCCGCTGTTGAGGCATATATCCACTCAGAGAACAGTAATTTGATAGTCTTTCACCTTCTTAACTCATTCTATTTTTTTATTTCACTTGAATTTGTCATATACATTTTAATAATCAACTACAAGTTATATAACCATCTAATAAAATTGTGGATTCACCCATAAAACACATCCACTTGTGCAACACTTCAACTCTCAGGCCCTGGGAGTTTACTGTAATGTAAAGTAAGAAAAGACACAACTCTACAAATGGTGGCCAGCATTTGTAATAGTTTATTATCTTTATTTTTCACTGTAAGAAGATCACTTAGATGTCTTCATTGTCACAGTTCACCACATGAACATGATTCAATATAAATAACAAACATTCTGATGTCACAGTTCATCAAGAGATTGTCAATGGACAGTATCTTTATGTGTTATCATTGAAAAATATGTAAGCTTTTCCATTACTTTAACTCAAACATGCAAGAGAATCTCTAACACACATCAGAGAAGTAAATGTGATAGTGGAAAGTTAGTGAAGTAACACCATAATCTCATGATACTCCCTGGATTTCATAACCCCTCCGTTAGTGTACGCCTATGCTGCTATGCCATCCAGTTTACAGGATCATATTCTATAATACAGCTATTTCCCCGGTTCATAATATCAAAACAACTCATAATTTCAGTAACTTATGTAATATGTACTAACAGGTACATATTACAGATGTTAAGGTAAGCCTATGCAAAGCTGATACATTCTAAATCAAGGCAAATTCATGGCTGTTGAAATACATGATAACCTAGTGAGCAGACTCTACCCCTTATCTGTACTGTCATACAACCTTTCTGTTTCAACCATCTTGGACTCATTTCAGATCTCCCTCTTAAGAAAACATGCTTTTTCACAATCATCACTTTAGAGCAGGACACAGAGGTAATGATCACTGTATCATCAGAAAAGGTTTACAGCACACATATGGGTATTAATAGATCTGTTGCGACTGAGCTGTTCTGCAAGTTGGTTGGTAATTGACCTGATAATTTCACACCCACATATTGGTCTTTTTCAGTTCTGTATTAACAAAGCATTGTCTTGGGACGACTGCTCTAAGTTCACAAGAATTGTTGAATAACACTGTCTAAACTAATGCTTAACATTAGGCTTCTTGGTAAGAAGTATGCGTTCAGGTCTACACCATACGCTTCATTTATTTCTTGACATTGATATATGAGCAAGATCCCATCATTTCCAAAAATAATTTGGATTTGTCAGGCCCAAGCCCTGGTAATGAAAATCAGAGAGACTCTCTGTCACACTCTACAAATTATTTAAATTTATCATTAAACATGCTAGAAATCAGTTCAACACATTGTTTTTATTATGGGTTATTCAGTTAGAGCATGCCATGTTTCCAACTACCATATTGTCATATATAAACAATTAAGTAAACTTTAGTAACCTCTTCGAATGAATACGGGCCCAATATATGATGCAATCCTTCTTATGTAACATCGACAACACAAGTTACTATATGTATACACCTAGGCCGACTGTAATATAATTTACAACTATTCACTGACATACTGCAATACCATATATAAAATTGCTGTTTCACACAGGTTGCCGACTCATACGCTGAACAGTTCATCAATATGAATTATCTCCATGCCGATATCAATAGGCGTATGGGTATAGTGGACAGTGATAGGTGGGTTATAAAAGTTGTACTATTTATAGACCATACACAATATAATGACCTGTCTGCTTCAACTTCATGACGATGATAATTCCGACATGCATTATGGCCGGATGTATGCAATGGCGGGCTACATGTGTAGGCCTAAATGTTTATTATTTTTCTTTGAGGCTGAAGGAGGGTTAAAGGAAGAAAAACAGAGGCCTGTCCCATTGTTTGTCGGATTTGTCAGTACGTTAGAAATTGTTAGAAATTATGTTCTATAATCTTTCAGTTGACACTTAGGCTAACACTTGTAATATAAATGTAATGTTTTAGTCTGGGCACGTGTAGGCTGTAGCCTAAACATTTTTCATTCCCTTTATTCCAAAGAACATACAGATAACCGACTTGAAACTGTAACGTAATATTTCACACATTCAAGCAATATGAACTGAAACACAGTAGCACACTAACAAGATTTAAATAATGTTCAATTTGAATTATAATCAAAAAGCTAACCTTAACAGTGTAGTACTGCCGCTGCAACGTGTCTAACTCGGGGTTTGGGGAAATGTAGACCTGCTACGGGCTTGCAGTCGTGTGTATTGGTTGCTAGGAGGAGCCTAGGAGGAGGTCGTGTAGAACAGCAGTTCCTACTGACATCATCATCAGCACTCACCGCCTGACTCGGCCAGGAACAATATCAGAGAAAAGGTAGTTAGCTCGCTAGAACAGACAAAAAACCTCATGTCGGGCATGGTGCAGGTTTATGTGCGGGAATCATAGGGTTGCTCACCACCACGGCTGAAAGAGAGGAGAATGAAGTAAGGCCACTGTAACTTTAACCTAAACACGTCCCAAAACTGAAAGGTCGGTTCTAATCAACAAACTAGCTAGCTATCGTAGCTAACAGTCAACTAGCTACTTCCCATTTTCCTCTTACCGGAGAGGCCTGCCTCCTTCGTTCACACCGCCCTAGAGTAGGAAGCGTACACCGTGGACATCAACTCTTTGTTGGGTAAGTGTTGGGGTAGATCAGTTGGGCGTTAGATCTCGGCGTTTAAAGTATTTCTGTTGTTCTTGTTTGACATACATATTCTTTGAGAACATTTTTACAGGAAATTTACAGACATTTTGGTAGATGGCTAGCTAGCTAAATTACTGAGTTACCCTATGAAGACAGTGCTTGCTAACGTTAGTTAAATTAACTACCTACCGCTTGGTATGTGGCTAGTTAAACAGTCGGGACAATCCATGTTCTTTGTAATCTCATGTGGTTGATAGCTACTTAGATAATAGCTTGTTTTAGAATACATAGGATAACAATGTTTTGTTGTCGTGGGTTAAATAGTTGGTTTACTGGATAGCATCCGTTAGCTGAGTGACAAAGATAATGTGAGAAAGGTAGGGATCCAGTTTTGACTCTGACAGGTAATTTTATTAACATAGGGTACTTTTCGTATAGCTGCGATAGATAGCTACCTACGTATCTAAATTGGCAATGATGTTTTCAGACATCAGGAAGGTGTTTGATGTAACTTTCCTGTTGCAATAGCATTCTGATTGATTGCACTGGTAATCTAATAGTAAATATTCCACACATGCTATTGTTCAGTTTGTCTTAAGATACTGAATACTCGATGAGTAAAAAGATCTTACTAACTTTGCTCTCCAATTGGTTTGTGGTCATGAACATACCTAACCAATGTACTAATCATCGGCAAAGTATGTTTGGCAGTTAAATTAGCTGTTCTGAAACTGATGGTTGTACATTTGGAAAGAATGAGTTTCATGTTTTAGTTTTCATTCATGCATATCCCAATCAGAGTTGTGCGGGGACAGTCTGACATCACACATTTGAAAATGTGCCATACAGAGTCACTGTTCTGTACATTAGAGAGAAAATTATGAGATGCCAGATGTTTGAATCGGTACATCCGGCCAAAATGTACATGCTCATGTTGTGCTATTGTTTTTTTTTTTTTTTTTTTCCTTCGCACTGGCGCAGTTTTTCACAGGTCCGGTGCTGATGTGCAGTTCATTCGATGATGCTTGTTGAATCTGCAGCGCCAGCCGCGTGCCCCGCTGCTCAGCTGCCGAAGGTTAGCAGTTTCACCATGCCTGACATTCCTGCCTGGATCGTCACGAGACGGTTCTTCAAGTCCTCCAAATGATATGATCGTAGCCACCTGGATTGCATTCTGTGCCAGCAGAAGCCTTGCGCGTGGTCTGCTGCTCACCTTAGAGCAGCTGCACTTGCTACGCTTTTGGGATCGTGCCACCGCAGCCGGGACCATGGGCAACAGCTGTGTGTGTAGGGAGGACAGTGACTTGGAGGACGGATCAGCACATCGCGGGCAGTTGAGGCGTGTGGATCACGCGGCAGCAGAGCCTCCAGAATCACGCAGTAGCCGGCCACGGGACCCAGTCAGGCCACCTAGGCGTGGCCGTGGACCACATGAACCCAGGCGAAAGAAACAAAATGTGGACGGATTGGTACTGGATACCCTGGCCGTCATTAGGACTCTAGTTGACAAGTAAGTGAAGATTGGGGAAGTTAAGGATGTGCACAGCTAATTAATTAATTACTTAATTAACTCCACAGTAAACAATGAGCTTACATAAGGGTATGATTTTTAAGTCCCTGTCTCTCTTTCACATGCGTATAAAACATGTTACAGGAATTTGCACCACCATCAAAGAAAGCCAAATGTCAATTCGTAAGCTTTAGAAAGTGAAAAGCATTGTAACTGTAAGAGCTTGTCACTTCAGGAAAGTCAAGCATCTGAATGGCTCTGTTACTTTACCATGCAGAACACCCAGTCTTCAAATGTTTCTGCCTAATGCTGTCCTCATCGTGTCTAACATAACATCACTGTCAAGCCCTGGATTTAAACAAACGGCACTATCTGTGCTTTATTTTCTTGGTAAGGTTTGAACGTATCCAGTGCTTAAGTGTGTGTGTGCACGTCCTGTTTAATGGTCCATTGGGTAGGCATAGCTTAAGTACTAGGCTAGGATTGTCTGCAGACTGCAGGTAATTGTGTTCTCTGAACACCGGGCCGTTTATCGCCTGTGGGTTGACTACTTATTGCCTGATTTGCAAACAGTCCATTCAAAATGGAACAACCAGTTTCCAGTGTTACTGTTAACCCTAGCTAAAGTCACTGTAATGTGGTGAGCTCTGAATACCTCTACTTCTCCTGTCTTTAGCCCTGACTGCCTACAGTAGACTATTGAAACTGTAGTCTCAGGATTGTGATACTGTTGGAATTTCTGCTGGGCAAGGGGCACCCAAACAGTAGGCTTCAACTGGAGCTGTCAGATTCAGTGTTTCCTTGTCACAGAAGCAGCGTTTGCAAGCAGACAATATAGGCTAACATTCCCAGGACATCGCTGGTATCTTTTTAGTGACTGTCAGTATTTCATGCGTTTTGGAGCGGTTATAAAATCTTGTGTCGGTTTTATAACTTGTTCGCACTTGGTAGGGCTGCTTTCAGTTTTTGTTTGGCACAGCGTTACAGTAGTGCCTGTTCATAATGGCCTGACAGACTGAAGAGCAGGAAGGCAGACATGTTGTGAGTGAGATTAAACTCATGTGCACCCGGGTCTGCTGCAAAGCCGCCACACCCACTCGAGCAAGTGCTCCTGGTCAGAGTCGTACCGCAGGCGCGGCCCGTAAGGGGAGACGCCGAAGCTTCCCCGCTGACCCTCTGCATTTTTTAACCAGAAAAACGCCTAAGTTATTCATTTATTCGCTCATTTATTTATTTATCTCTCCAGCATGTAGCCACCGGGCTGTCGCAGTGTCTTTGGCCTGCTTCATGTATTTTTAAAACGCCCGAGCAGTTCCTTCATGCCAGCTGTTGCTTCTGTCCCTCATCACAGATACGCACACCCACGCGGCAGTCAACACACAAGTTCACCGCGCACACCCACACACACACACACACACACACATACATATACAGGCACAACAGGCACACACACTAATCAACACACATTGATCACTGTAATTGATAATAGTCATTACTTGCACAAATACCCAGACCGCTTCCTGTCTCCCATGCATTTATCACATACACTCTGCTCTAGATGCTGTGTTACAGATGCACGTGCACACAGGCAGGGCAGACTGAGTTCTGTGTTTTGCAGCTCGTGTCTGCCACTCCCAACCTCAGCCTACATCTGAAGTGACAGGCTTGCAGGGTCACATTCTGAGAGCTTCAGCCTCGGGCCGCTTGCGTCGATGGTTGTCTCTAGCAATGACACGCACATGCACACTTTCTCTTTCACCCTCAGACAGGCTCAGTCACCCACACCCACATGCATGCACACCAATGCATGATTGCACATTTTATCACACTTGTGTATACATATGCATGCACATTTGTGTACTCACAAACATATGTGCATGCTCACACATTCTCTCGCTCACGCTCAAACACACACACCCATTTGTGCAGCCAGTGTGATAGATGTTCTGAGGATCAATCAGCATTTTTCTGTGTCTCATAACTGTTTGAGTTGCCCTATTCTTAGATATAGCATACAAGCATCAGTTCAGTTGCAGCTTATCGGAGCAGCAATAGGCACCTTCCTTTGCCCACCCTAAGTATTATGAAAATCAATCCATTGCCTGAGTGCTGTGTCATGGCACTTTAGTAATAAGCTGTGGTATACATAAAGAAACCTTTAATTCACCTTGGCCCTATGAGACATGCACCTCGCCTGCCTTACAAAACTATGTCCACAGTCTTGGGACTGGTACAAGCTGCAAGTCTGATTTA
This sequence comes from Albula goreensis, assembly GCA_022829145.1. Classification (NCBI taxonomy): domain Eukaryota; kingdom Metazoa; phylum Chordata; class Actinopteri; order Albuliformes; family Albulidae; genus Albula; species Albula goreensis. The sequence continues at coordinate 26,234,743 of CM040755.1, forward strand.
TCCTACAGTAGGTGGGGATAGCCAGGAGGAGCTTGGGTGAATTTGTAATTGAAGTTCAGTTTTTTAATTTTATTTTTTGGAGGGTGGCCTCTCTTTGTTCCCTTTGCTGGGTCATTATCCAGTGAGAGACCCCCTGGGGAGGTGTACAGGCTGTCACTAGGACCTTGTCGGGGGAGTGACTGATGGCTGAGACGCAGAGCTGAAAGGGCTGTTCCCATCAATCGCAGTGCTTTTTTCCACTTCGCGGCTGTCATCGGGATTTCATAATGCCGCTCGGAGCCCTAGGCCAAGCCGCACAAACAGCACAAGGGAAACTGCAGTGATGGGGAAATGATTCTTCAACCTAAGAGGGGTGGAGCTATGCATATTGTTGCTGATTTGAACCAATCATTATGTTTGTTTTTTTTCTTCCTCTTTTTATGAAGGATATATAGCATCTTGTGTTTGGTAGCTCCTACCCTGTTGGGGTTTAGGAAGCCTCATTTTCCATTTAAATGTAGCTCTGACATCCTTTTTCTTTATTTTCCTCTCTCCCACCAGTGACCAAGAACCCCCGTACTCCATGATCACGCTGCATGAGATGGCCGAGACAGGTAACTGGACATTAACCCTTCTCTGACATTGTAACCCCACTGCAACAGTGCTTTAAGAACAATATATGGAGGTGTAGAGCTTTCAGTCATTCCTTTTGGCACCTATATCATTCCATTCTGATCCAGCCAAGGACTCAGACAAGTCCTGCCTCTGGAACTTCAAACCTGCCTTATCTCACGGTGAATGAACAGGTTAAGAGATTTTAACATGAAAAGTAATGTCAGTGTATACAGGGAATTCAGGTGAATTGAGTTAGTATTGTTAAAGTTTTAATGTGAGATACAGCCCAGAAAGCCCCAAGAACACCTCAAGTGTAGCAGGAATTATGATAAGTTGTCAGATTCAAAGCATTTTCGTAAGACTTTTATTCATTAGAAATTATGTCTGGATATCACACTCTTAGATTAGATCAACACACGCTTCCGTCTTTTTAGATGTTCTTTGTCATAAAATCTTTCAGGACACTCCACTGTACTTTGTGAAAGCTCATTGAGCACATTAATGGGAAATTCCAATCACAAATTCAAATCTGGTGTGGGTTATGATATGAATCACGTGCACACTTGATTGCACGTCCTTTAAACCTAGACCTAGAATCCAGCTCTGCTTGTTCATTCCACAGCAAAGCCCAAATGAATAGATGTCAGGATGTTTCGTTGGAGTGAAGAGAAAAATGGAAGCAGAATTCTGGGCACAGCTCTCTGATAAGTTAAAGCATTCCAGGAATCATGGAGAAGAAACGTTTTGTAAGGTTTTCAGCGTGCGGTTTGCAATGTCATGATTAACATTTGCGGCGCGTTTAGATCCCAGGATTACTCCTGTTCATCCCAGCGCGTCTCAGCCATTTCTCTCCTCGCGTCTTTGATCCCTGACTAATTAATTAATGTGGGCACCCAATATCTGCATAACGTGTGTGGATCGGTTACTGTTGGGAATGTGAAGCGGAGCGCTCGGTTTCCAGTATTGCGCAGCCAAGGACTTGCATTGTCTTGTCACCGAGAGGTTGTGTGCCGGTCTGTTGCTGCCCTGGGGGTGAGACGCGTGGCTGAGAAATGAGCTGTGACTCTGCAGCAGGCTGAAGGCTGGGCCTGACTTAGTCAGACACAGAAAGTGTGTCTATGATTGTGTCCAAGCACGTTTGTCTGTTAATAAAATAAACAAACCTTTTTGTTTTTAGCACATTATTTGTTAGCTGTTTGAAACAAAGAGCATACAAACACGAATTAGCAGGACTTTTGTGGGGAATTCTGCCTGAAGCCTTCTCTCCTCTTTCTACTTCTCATACCTGTACATGCTGTATTTATGACAGCAGAAGGTCTTGCATATCAAACTTGAGAGAAAAACAACTTCAAATGCAAAAATGGATAAATCAATTTGCACGAAAGCTGGGCATCTGAAATAGGATAACTGAATTTCTGAACTGGCACTTATGTCATGTCTTGTACTCATTTATTATATTTTTTGGTTTGTGTGTAATTTTGGTGATCATATTGTTTGGTTCCTTATGTTCTGTAACTAATAATGAAGATGTATGGGGCAACAGATTCTGCTGCACAGTTGGTTTTTTTTAACATTCATGAAGCAGCTAATTAGGTCCATTCTTTACACAGAGTATTCATTCACTTTGTAGTCCAGTAGGAATGCTACAGGCTTGTTTGTATTTGAACTAAAAACTTGTTGTATAGGCTAATCATCAAAGGAAAATGTTGTCTGCTTCACGCAAACACTTGCCGCAGGTGATTAGCTAGTCAATGGCAAAATATAGTGCTTCCCAGTAAAGCACCTGACAGCCACTGAGTCTTATACCTGCCACAAGGAGGACTGCTGTCATTGGATATGACAGGGAATGGAAAGTCTTTGAGGAGAAAGTTAGCTAACTGTTTTTTTCCTGTTTTCCATTTCCCTTAAATTACTTGAGCTTACTAATGGAAGCTAACTGAAAATAACAGTAGAGATAGTTGGTTTGTGTAAATTTAACATAATTGTTAGCAGTATTGTGAGCCCGTGCTTCACCTATGAATGGTGAAGCTATTCAGCATCCCACACCACACAGCCATCAAAAGAAGCTGTTCCACTGCTACTGCCTACTGATCACAGTCTAGAGAAGGATTATTGTGTAGAACTAGGTAACATGGACAGAAATCTAGAACGAGCATCGTCATTGAATATTTCACTTTCTTGCTACAGAAGACAAAGGCTTTCCTCCACCCTGGAAATTGCCCAAAAATGTCCTGAAGATTAGTTAATGAGGCAAATTTCCCAGCGCCTGTGTTGCATGGTATTTTCGGATCTCCCATTCTTTGTTTGGTGGGGCGGAGATGGGTAAAGGGGGTCACAAGGACTCCACTAGCTCCAGGAATTTTGCTGGTCTCAATATGGCCTTTGTGTAGCCAGCGTGTTTTTCTGAGAATAGCAAATCACACATGCTGCTGCTTGAAACTGCTGTGAGCCAGGTTTTTCTACAGGCAAGATGCTGGTGAATGTTTCTTCAGAGATAATACTAATTTGGAGTAATCTAGATTTGTGACAGTGCTGAGGGGAGCTGTAGTGACCGATGTGGATCTCAGAGTCCAGACTTTCATTGCTTTGATTAAGTCTTGAGCTTTAGCTGTGAAACGTCCTTCCTGTGGGCCCTAATGCAGGCAGGTATAGGCACAGACATGCCGTATCGAAGGGTGAAAGCAATGACAATTCATCCAATTGAGGCCATTTAATTAAAAAATAGCGGCTGTGCGGTGGGTGGAGGCAGTGGAGCACAAAATAAGGAAATTTAGGCAGATGTGTTGTGGTAGTATCAGCCTCTATGAGAAAGTGCTGGAGCTGGTGTTTACTGGTAACCATTCAACTTCTCGTCATTTGCTTGTGCTAAGTCTATGCTGTTTTTATTTTCCATTCCACAGTGGGGGTGGTAGTAGGTGATGAAGGGGGGGCCCTGTCCGGCGACGTGTGTCTTAATCCTGAGATTAGCTCCAGAATAGTGTCCCCAGATCTGCTTACAATGCCGCCCCCGGCATCACTGCCAGGAGAAACCCAAGCCCTCGGGCAGCCACCCCCTTCCTCGTGCTTTTCATTCCTTCCATCACCCTCTCTGTCTCCTCCCGCTTCTTTCCTGTCACATTTTCCTCTTTCTCCTGTCTTCTGTCATTCTACTCTTCCTTCATCGGTCTGGTCCAACCTTAGATGTTTGAATAGGTTATGGTCAAGGTTAGTGTCACTAGTTTTCAACTGAAATACTCCCCTCTTAACCTATTCCTGTCTCCCTCTCTCCTCTGTTCTCCTCCGTCCCCCCCCCCCAGATGACGGCTGGTTGGAGGTGGTCCAATCTCTGATCCGGGTGATACCGCTGGACGACCCGCTGGGCCCTGCCGTAATCACCCTGCTTCTGGACGAGTGCCCGCTGCCAACCAAAGTGAGTACCACCTGACCGACCAACAGTTCCCCGCTCTCCCTCCCACAGGGTGCGTATGCATTTAAATGAATAATTCATAAGCCACCCAAATTCCATATTTCTGTAATGTGTTACGTATTTCCCAAGTGATTTCTTGTCTATTAGTGATAAGGTTGATGAGCCAACTTCTTGCGTGGTGCATCCCAACTCTGCAACCAACACATCCCACCAGCTGACAGTTTGCTTATAAGTGCCCTAAATGAAGACTGTTAGTGTGTGTTAGAAAAGTTTAAGAAGGCTTAGAGCCATAAATGACATCTGTAATTAGAATGGGAGTGAGCATGCTTTCTTAGTTGTGCTCTGATGGTGCACTGCGCAAAATGGAGGACCTGGCCTCGTCTCAGTATGGGATTGATTGGCATGTGGGCAGACAGGAGGCATCCTGAAACATGTTGGTGGAGTTGCTATTCTCAAGTCGGTAAGCCAGAAGGACACAAAGTCTGAAAAAGTTATATTTTTATTACCAAAAAAGCCCTGTAATATTGTTTTTTTTTTTTTCTTTGAGTAAACCTATCTGTATTGTGACATCGCTGATTTGAATTTTATTTAAAATGTCACGTAAGGCATTTATCATCAAAACGTTCTCAGCATCGATACTTCTGGGCTATAGACCAGAACTACCCCTTTAACATCCCACTGGTACATGCACAGTGCTACCTCATGCTGTAAACACTATTCTGCATATTGACACCATTGACCAGCACTGCAAGGCAGCCATTCCTCATTGTGAGGTGCCTACTGGTGCTCCACAGACAGACTTGATTGATTTCCTGCAGTATTTTTTGTGACTGTAATACCTAGAAGCTGAGTGACTCCTTTTTATTTTCTTCTTCTTCTTCATGGAATTCAATGCCTGTCATTCCCTTTAATTTCCTCCCATATTCTAAAAAACTGTAAAAGCCATTATAAAATAAATCATGACTTTCTGAGTGAAGTGGTTACTAAATTACCTTTTTTAATGACGATTAATTGTACTGCAGTGATATAACTTACTGCAAGCATAACTTATATAAGCATAAAAATTGATATAAATACTCTGTGCACCCTATAAATTCCATTATATTTAATTGAGCAGTAATATTCATTTTTTTGGAAATGACCTTAAAAACTGCTGTTTCATGAAATGCAATTTCATTTTTCAGTTTTGTTTTGCTGTTACTGCATTATGTGGTTATGTACCAACTGGGGGAAGAATGTTTTGACAGATTTGGGTAGCCTGAGTTAAGGTAGCTTTTCAGCACCGTTGTCATAGCTGGTTAGTGCGTCCCGACTCCCCCACTGTGCAAACCAGTGAGTCACCGCATGTCTCTCTCTCGCTGGAGGCAAAGCTCCATGTTTCCCACCTCTCTGTGTCCTCCCTGGAGATCAAGCCCGGCGTATCATTGTCTCCCTTGGTTTATGTAGCTCTTTACAAAGGAGCCCGCTGGAAGAGACTTTATTTACTTTAATGAGATGTAAATTGTGGTACTCTTTATGTTTTCTTTTGTCATTTTTTGGCAGTTCATAAAATACATTTCACCAAGTCTGGTTAGTCAGAAATCTTTTTCTGTCATCTGCAGGGGCCTTTTTCTTATGCTTTTGGGTGCTAGCCAGTTTAATTTTTTGTCTGTTGATCCTTTCCATTTTCTTTTCAGTCATGTGAATTCCAGTAGCCATCATATTTGTCATTACAAAGCTAATTGGTCATAAGTGAAGTTGACAGGTGGTGCTCAGGTGGTGTGGAGTCGCACTGACTGTCTATGGCTTGACTGCTTGCGCTGACTGACACCCCCACCCACTTCTCCCCCTACCCCCACCCCACTCCCCGCCTCGCAGGACGCGCTGCAGAAGCTGTCGGACATGCTGAGTCTGAGTGCCGCTGTGGCGCGCCAAGACGCCGCCATACCAGCCAAACACCGCAACACAACCGCCGTGCTGGGCTGCCTGGCTGAGAAGCTGGCTGGTGAGTCTGACACACACACACACACACAAGCATGCCTCCTGTCTTAGGGTTGTAACTCATATCTGATAATGATTCTGATTTCCGCCTCTGCCTTCATCAAATATTCCGGGTTAGAATGACTGCATAGTCCATAGTGAGACATAGGCTGTGTGCCGCAGAAGGAGCCCGAAGCGGCCCGTCCCAGTGGAGCACTGCAGCCATGGCCATATCCCTTATTTGTATGCTTCCCTAGGCCATGCTCAGCTCCTCTATCCTTGGCAAGCACACACAGCCTGATCACAGTTCAGTCCGGTGGAGTGTTCAGTCACAGCGTCCTCCAGACCGGCGGAGCTGATTCCGCACTTTTTAAAGGCGATCTTAAGATGGACTATTAGATGGCTCTTTTACTGGCCCTGTCGTAGCTTGCCGTGTAAGACCCCCCGAGGTGTGTAGATCTCTAGCATTCGGTCGACGTGGCTGAGCTCATGGAGCTGATGTACCATTGTGCGAGTGCCGCGGTACTCTTCCAGTTAGTTGTCTGCAGTGTTACTGTGTGTGGAGTGATGTCACACCAGGTCAAATTCAGCATGCGCTGGAGGCATTAGATGTGGGAGGGGTTGGGCTGTCTAATGTTGAAGCCGGGAAGTCTCTCTTTCACATAGATACTCAGACTGCGTTGTGTGAGTGGAGGTGCTGCTGTCCCTGAGCCTTGAGAAAGAGGATGAGGCCAGTCTGAGTCAGAGTTCTGCAGTTCCTGGCCAAAGGAATCTTACTATATATTAAAGTGAGACACTGTGGCTAGCATATTGGTGAAAATGATATGTTTGTGTACACATTTATGTTGTCATCTCCAGAGCTATTGGAACCCTTGCTAAGGCCGAGCTGAAAGACTGCTCAAGATGAACAGAAGGATAGTAGTGGCTATACTGTATAATCAAACGTTTTGAAAACCATACTTGTTTAAATGCATTTGATTCAGAAAAGCTGAACTTTTCTAGTATGTAATATTTTATTTGTAACACATGGGTTTCAAGTTCAACATTATTGGCTCCATTGCTGCAGAGGTATGTCTTTTTTAGTCAGTTCTTTTTTTTTTCCAAATTCCACTTGCAGTACAGCTGCCATAATGTAGATGATCAGACTCCTGATGCTTCCCTCAGAGAGGCTTTTCAAGCCTCACATACAGCCACTTGCATTTTAATGCAGCTCTTTGTCATTCTTAGCTGTTCATGAGATGGCGTTTTTATTTACTTGGGCACAGCCAGCTGCGTGATTGCTTAAGCAAGTGGGTGGTGTTGCGCTCCTATGAGAGCTAAGTAGTGTGTAGCCATCACCCTGCTGCCATAGTGCAGCGCTACAGATATGGGGGGCTGTGAAGCTGGGTTCCTTCTGACCACTTTTCTACTGAACTTAAAGGTACATTAGCAAGGTAGAATCCTGCTCTAGAATGCCCTCATGTCCGTTGTGATGCACAGTGGTTGCAGGGTGATGGAATTGGGCCACTTTGCTTTCTCAGAAGATGAATACCTACTAATTCACTAATACACAAACTCAAGAACACTCAGGTACTGTAGCATTTATGTAATAAACCTGGTTTTTATTTTTAAAGTTTGGGTCCCTCTTGCATGTTACAGCAATGACAGTTTGACACTAGTTTTTAGCATGTATATTTTTTAATGTTTTTGATTTTGTCAGCTTTGTATATTTGGCACGCCGCCGGAGCGTTGCCGGAGCGCTGCCGGAGGCACTCTGATTCAGTGTCGCTTGTTGCTCCTCATTTGCGTAGCGGTACCCTCCCTGAGGGGGATACTTGAGCATTTCCCTGCCTGTATGTCCAAAAAGAAGCTGAACACACAGACTTTCTGTTTGCCCTGTCTCAGATTCCCCTCCAGCACTCCTCTGCCTCTCTGACAGTTGCACTAAGGTGTGCTGCAGCAGGTTCGGCCACCTAAATTCCGGTATGTTCTGCATCGAGCTGGCTGGAGGTCAGTGAGTGGGCAGGAGGTGGGTGGTTGGTGAGATTAAGAAGGGACCAGATAGTAGTGAAGCGGAGTTGGGTACAAAGTTTCAGCTTCTGGCCTTCAATGCTACTGAAACCAGTCCTGCCACATAAAACAGCTGAAAACACAGTGGGGTCGGCTATATCCTCAGCCTTATGGCCGATTCATGCAGAGTTGTTCCCCTGTCTGTTTTCATCTTGCGCCTTGACTCTCCACTTAAAAAAGAATCCCTGGGAACTTTTGCCCTCGGCCTTCACTCGTCCTGTTTCCTGTCCCTTACTCTCAGGCACACTAAGAAACTGCTTTGTGAGTTTGAACCTTGATTCTGGGAAAGAAGAATCAGATGAGTGCTTTTTCTCGGGAAACTCCATTTCAGAGCCCATAATGGTATTCAGAGAGAAGTGAAGCTGGAGATGAAGTTATCGATGGCTAAGGGCACCAGACAAACCCTCATGGCAAAATCAATGACAGGGTCACAGTAATGTACCAGTTTGTAATGATGACCAGTGAACCTGTTTGACCCAAACCCTCCAACACACTTCTACATATATAAACACACACCTTTGGCTTATGTGTTGTCATGATGTAATCAGCTCTGCGGTTTTGACTGCTGTGCTGTCAGTGCCCCCACAGTGTTGAGACTCACTTTTTTGACCCCGGCTGTTTCTCCTCCACAGGTCCAGCGAGTATCAGTCTGCTCAGCCCTGGGACCCTGGAGTACCTGCTGGAGAGTCTGGTGAGTGACCTCACACCTCCGGAGGTCTGGGGCAGGTTCCTGTGGTAGTACTCTGTGGAGTCCTGGACTTCCCTATTATTTCCCCAATTTTTATTGGCTGACTCCTGAGACTCAATTTATGAAGCGACAAAGCCTGATCATAAACTGAATGTCCTCTCTTCTCCCCACAAAGCTTGGCATTTATTTATGAGTGCTCCTTTTCAGGACATATTGATAAATGAGCCACTGAATGAAGTAGTGATTCTTTATTGGCTGGTTGACATCTTCCCTCTGCGTTCCCAGAGTTCTGAGGCACACCCCACTGTCATGCTGTTCGCCCTCATCGCCCTGGAGAAGTTCTCACAGACTAGTAAGTGTGTTTGCACAAGGGTGTGTGTGTATGTGTGCGCCTGCACGCCTAGAACTGATGACCTACACTACTTCCTGTTTACATTTAATTCACTCTTCTATTCTCCCCCTTATTTCCTTTTCTATTCCCCTCTTGTTCCGTCTTTTTTTTTTTCTTGAACCTCTCAGTTTCTGCTCTCCCTGTTCCCTAATGTGAGATTTCATAACAGGTAGCTATCCCAAACTGTAAGATGAATGCACTGGATATAATATATAGAATATAATACACTAAGTACATAAATTCATGTCATAGGTCCATTCCTTGTATGGATATGCAGTAACATACATGTGTGAACAGGCAATGGATAATATTACATTAAAATGCCCAAATGGTCCACATGCTTCAATGTGCCTCTGTGTTTTGACAGCTGAATCCCACATAAGGCTAGAGAGGAGCTTTCAAAATGCAAATGACTACATTAGTTTACAGCAGTCTGTGTGTTTACAATGGATTGAGAATACATTTGGCAAATGATAGACCAAACACAGCCTCCATTCCAAACTTATCAATAATTAGCCTGCTGCTGTAATTAGCGAGTGAAATTATGACATGAAGCATCCATTAAGTGCAAGCTGATATTAAGTGAATCATCTGTAGGGTCGTTCATGTTAATTTACTGGGGTTGCATTCAGTAGATGAGCATTACAGAGAGAGCATTGAACATTACTGACGTGGAGTTAAGGCTGGCCTAATGTACTGTACGTCTCATTTACATTCAGTGCAGGGAGATTATTCATTGCTATCCTTCATACTGAGCTGTATTCATTTTATAGTCAAAGTACAAAATATAGCCAACTGTTAGTGTCCATCTTCTCAGGACAGATGTCTCTGGATTCAGAAGTCTTGCAGAGAATATTATAGATGTGATATTTTAAGTAACTTAATTTACAATATTAACAATATACAAAGAGTGCTGTCACAAACTTTTAGACTTGAGCTTGAGGCAGGAAATGGAAACCAGTTGTTTCCTAAATTTGAGCTGGGCAGGAGATGCAGGTGCAGAAAGGTAACTGTGGTTTTGCCATGGTCATCTCAGGTGAGAACAAACTGACCGTGTCGACATCCTGCATCAGCGACCGGCTGGCTGTCCTGGAGTCCTGGGCCAGCCATTCAGACTACCTGAAGCGGCAGGTTGGGTTCTGCTCCCAGTGGAGCCTGGACAACCTCTGTGAGTGCTTCAGTTTGTACCCTCTGTGTGTTAGAGATGGATAATGTGTGTCTGAGGGAGACAGAGATTTACAGAATGAGATATGAGGGTATTATCTTCTGTGTTTGTGTGGACAGATTCTCATTATTAGTGCATGTTATAGAGACTGCTAGCATGTCCCTGTGTATATTTATTTCAGGGTTTATGAGTTTTCATACATGCATCTTTGCTGTAGGCAACTGAAATGGGTGGGGGGAACATTGCATTGTTGAGTGTGAGGATATTGAAGGTCTTGACACCCCAGGCCTGACATAAGGATTTGGGAACCCCAAAATCTCAACCCACATGAAAAGTCTCACACAAAATTACACACGACACTAAAGCAACAGAAATTCAAACCAGAAATTTAAAATTTAATTGAAAAGAAAATTTAAAAGAAAAAAGTCAAAACTACTAGTGAACTGTAAAATTGTAAAACGGGTCTCTTATTGTTTTCTTCATGACATCATTCATCTTGAGGCTCAGAGAGTGCGACTCATACAGAATTCTTGGGATGGGGTTCTGTTTTGACATGCCACACAAGTATTGCGCTTTCGGCATGTGTTTGAAGATGACGGAATAGTAAGAAACACTGAAATGGCGGCAGGTGGTTCTGTGACTGTCTGTCTGTCTCGGCAGTCTTGAAGGAGGGGAGGCAGTTCACCTACGAGAAGGTGAACCTGAGCAACATTAACGCCATGCTGAACAGCAACGACGTCAGCGAGTACCTGAAGATCTCTCCCAGCGGCCTGGAGGTGAGCGCTGAGCTCTCCTACCTTCCTCCTCCTCTTCCTCCTCCCTTCTCCACCCTCCGCCTCTCTCTCTGCCATTTGTGTCTTCCACTCTTCCGCTAATTTCTCCTGTCTGTTTACCCAATTTACACCTCTCTATTTGTCCCCTACCTCCACAGCTCACTCCCACCTCCATCTCTCACCATTTCCTGTCTTTCTCTCTCCGATTTCACTCTTTCCTACTCTCTTTCCCACCTCCTCTTCTCTCTCTCCCATCTCCACCTCTCTCTCTTCAACCTCCTCCCCCTCATTCTCACACCTTTACCACCACCTCTCTGTCGTACTTCTTCTGTTCTCTCCCACCTCCTCCCCTTCCTCTCTTGCATTTCCACCACTCCCTCCCACCTGTTGCCCCTGTACCACCTCTCTTCTGTCCTCCGCCCTGCAGAAGCATTCAGCCTGGGGCTACTAGCTGAAGCATGGAGTCCCTGACTCACCATGGGGAGAAGTGTCTCTGTGAACAGTGTGTGTGTGTTTTGAGCTCCTTGTGATTTACGAGGGACCACTCACTGGCACACTGCCTATTGTTTTGGGGTAGACAGATTAAGTAGGGGCTCACCTGGACTGGGTCCTATGAGTCTAGAGCCAGAACCAAGCTCCTGTTCTGCTTTTGTGTTTGCTGCAGTATGGAAGCATGGTTAGAGAACTGGGCTTTTAGGCAGTGGTTTGGGGCTGACTCACAGGGAGGTGGTAAGGAAAATAACATATTTTGTAACATTCCCGTTTGTCGATGGTATCATCAGTGACTGGTGTGGTGAGAGGGTTAATCCCTTACCACTGTAGCTGGTTGTGTGTGTGTATGTGTGTGTGTGTGTGTGTGTGTGTGTGAGACCGTGTCTGTGTATGTGTGTTTGTGTGTTTAATTGCCTGCCCCCACAAATGTCTCTCTCTGTGTTTGTGTTTGGGGTTAATCCCGCTCCCTCTATGTCCCCAGGCTCGCTGTGATGCGTCCTCCTTCGAGAGCGTCCGCTGCACCTTCTGTGTGGACTCTGGAGTGTGGTACTACGAGGTGACTGTCATCACCTCAGGAGTCATGCAGATTGGCTGGGCCACCAGGGACAGCAAGTTCCTCAACCATGTGAGCATATCTGTGTGTGCTTGTGTGTGTGCGCGCACGCGTGTGTGCATGTGTGCGAGAAAGACAAAACCTGTTGGTGTGCAATTATAACACCTGCACTATCTGTGAGTGAGTGTCTGTATGTGTGTGTGTGTGTGTGTGGAGTGATTTATGATCTGCGTGTGGAGGCTTACGCACTGTGTTTGTGCACGTGTGCGCTCCAGGAGGGATACGGTATCGGGGATGATGAGTTCTCATGCGCGTACGACGGCTGCAGGCAGCTGATCTGGTACAACGCCCGCAGTAAACCACACTCCCACCCCTGCTGGAAGGAAGGTGAGCGCCCCTCCAAAGCAGATCCTCTCACAAATCACCCCCAGGGAAAAGCAGTGGCTCCAGGCATTTGCCTGATATTAATCCACCATGGAGGAGGCTTTGGAATTGCATACCTGCTAGGTCAGCCCAAACACATTTGCACATTTGGGTTTACTTCGCCACTTACTTTCCCCAATTACTTCCCCCAAAACCATGGCAGGTTCAGTTTAACAGTTTTTGTTCCATATGATACATACTCTACCCAGAATAAATATCGAAATAAGCAAGTTTTAAAACCGCTGGCTTTTTATGGTCCCTTTCCACTTTGCTCTGGCAGTGTATTAACTGTAAATACATATGACATTTAAAAGTGGGTCGGGGCTCATGGTGCGGCGCTCCTGGCCTTTGGAGCTGGTGTGAAAGGGCCATGTGACTGAGCTGCTGTCCCTCCACAGGCGATGCCATTGGCTTCCTGCTGGACCTGAGCAAGAAGCAGATGATCTTCTACTTAAACGGCCACCAGCTTCCTCCTGAGAAACAGGTCTTCTCCTCCACTACGTGAGTGGCCCCCGACATGAATCTCACCCCGTCCTGTGCGTACGAAGGGTGTATCTTCTTTAGCAGCTTTTTCTTCAGTATTGACCCTTGCACAGTGTCATTCATGGAACGTAGCTTTTGAAAGCTCAGACATTGACTCTTCCCCATATCCCCTCTCTCTGTCTCTCTCCTCCCAGGTCTGGTTTCTTTGCCGCGGCGAGCTTCATGTCCTACCAACAATGCGAGTTCAACTTCGGGGCCACACCTTTCCGCCACCCGCCACCCGTCAAGTTCAGCACCTTCAACGACTTTGCCTCGCTGGCGTCTGATGAGAAGATCATCCTGCCCAGGTGAGCCTGTGCCCCTTTCATGAGCTAATGCAGGTGTGCTTACATCACCATAAAAGGGCGTCTGACTGGCCTTAAACACCATTGTAGGGGTGAACAAATCATAAATGTATGTGGTAGTCCTCTGGGCCACCAAAAGGCAAGATCTGGTAACCCAGACCAGGTTTGTGGTAGTCCGTACTGTGGACTACTTTGTGGTCTAGTATGCCCAAAAGAAACAATTACGCAGCAACAGAATGCCTTAATAAATAACATTAGACAATTTCAATGAAATATATATTTATTATTAACATAAGATAAACATTACCATTAGATAAACACTATGCAAAACTTGCAAGCCCAAATATCGAGCAGTCAACCAAGCTTCTCAAACAGCTGTTTTCAATGGCCAGTACATATAGCAAAAGGTTTGATACTTTCAGCTACTGTTCACTGTCATTTCAGTTGAATACTGAAGATGCTAATCGAATATTCAAGACAAGCAGCCAACAAGCTTTCATAAAGTCTAAAAACAGACTAGCTCAGTCATTGACAGAGAAGATAATAAGGTAGTAGCTGTACTGGCAATCAGAGTAATGTGGCAACATTCGATTTTAGGTAAAAAAGATGTGAAAGATCAAAATCGGTAAGACAACAAATAGACCAGTCTATTTTGGTGACGTCAATCGCAGCTTCAATTAAAGCACGATAAAACGAAAACCTTTCAAACTACAATCAGCAGTTGATGTTTTAAGATCTCCTGCTAACCCCAGGTTGCCTACCAACATAGAGCAGACAGTGTAGTAACTGGATTGCCTGATCTTGACCAAATTAAGATGGGTAACAAAAGAATGACTGATAGAAGGGTAAATTCCTCCATAAAGATAAGCCCACGCTGACCTGCTCCATAGTTCGCAGAATGTGGTCAGTTAGGCTCTCTGTATAGCAGCCCTTAATTGGGCTTTAACTTGGGTTCAGATCTCCAGGTGTCCTCCCCATCACAGTCATTTGTCGTTGTTGTAGTGGCTAACAGAGGTGCTAATGTTGGTACTCATGCTGCTGTCTGTATGTCTCAGACATCGGCGGCTGGCCCTGCTGAAGCAAGTCAGCATCAGAGACAATTGCTGCACCCTCTGCTGTGACCAGATGGCCGACACGGAGCTGCGACCCTGCGGACATGGGTATGATTTGGGGTGGGGGTGGGGATGGCTTACCCTGGCTAGGGGGCCATACAGAGGGAGACTAAGGTGGAGAAGGTATTGGTGAAAGAATAGTGGGTGTAGCATTTATCAGTTATGTGGGTTTTATGGTTTGGTCTGTAAATTTAACGTATTTGAATATATAAGGAGACCTTATTCCAGAGACGTGTGGGCATTCACATCTCTCTTTTTTACTTCTTCTGCTCCTTCCTGAGTGTGTCGTACTGCTCTGTTTGGCTGTGGCATGTGTGCACCACTTATACCCCCCCCTTCCTTAACAGTGGGATGTGCATGGAGTGTGCCTTACAGCTGGAGACCTGCCCGCTGTGTCGTCAGGACATCCAGAGTCGTGTCAGACTCATTTCCCACGTGTCCTGACACCGACGACACCGAGCCAGTCCGGGGCCAGGGTAAGGACAAGGACAAGGACATGCCCCCCCCCGCCACCCCGCCTTCTGGGACCACCCTCACCCCCAATGACTGTCACTGCTTGGACCCTGGCCCCAGGTGCAGACCTCCAGAGGGGGAGAGAGGGGGAGGGGAGGGATGGCAGGCAAGGTAAGGCAAGAAGAAGGGAGGGACAGCCTTTCTGTCCCCCTTTGAAAACTCTCAAAGGGGGTGAAGGGCAGGTCCTGTCAGCGAAGACCAAAAGTATTCTGAAGAGCCAGCGAAGGCGAGGAGAGACTGTGCCCCACCCAGTGTCCCATACCGTTCTGATTTGCGCTGCCCACCTCAACGCGCACATCGGTCATCCGGTCCCCCCACACGCCATGCCCTCTGCCCCCTCTGAATCCATCTGGTCTCTGTGTCCCCGCACATATTCCTGTTCGGCAGTGTTACATCTGGATTTTTTTGTTTCTTTTTTTTTTTTTTTTTTACATCTTAATTTTATTCCGCCAACTGAAAATGGAGCAACAGCTGTTTTAAGTGTTTCTCTTCCATCAGAGGTTTGTCAAGGCCATGTCAGTGCTTGTCTAGGACATGGCTGTTCAGTCCTCACCTGCCTCCCCAATCAACCCCAGATTTTTTTGTTCCAGTCTTTCTCTCTCTCTCCAATATTCAGTGGTTTTGGAGTCAGTCCTTAACTTTCTGCTAAACAGTTTGGGTGGAAGACAAGTGTACAGATCAATATTATGAGATTACATCATTGTGTGAAACTACACCTCTGTTTAGTAATAAAATCTTTGATTAAAGAAAATCTATACATTGCACAGTAGAGAATGTGAGAATATTTTGATACCGAGGGTAACACAGATTACATCATTCCTCGGACAACATTCCTTGGATATCTCTCAGAAAAAATGCTCGAACCCCCCCAACAATGTTCACAATGGGGACCCTGCTAGAACAGGGTGGCCAGGTCTTTATTTGACCTCATTTTAGGATCCTGAACCTCAAAGTCTCTTTAAATTGCATTACATCACCAGTTGCAGCGTACTGATTACATTGTTTCTCCAATCTCAGCATATGCAGAATGGAAAGCTGAATTCTTTGTCATCAGGTGCCTGTGTTCAGTCAAGTGTATTATTATTTTTTTTTTTTTCCTCATGAAAATATGTTGGTCTGTTTTTAACTAGCTATAATTCACCATTGTTGTAGTTTTCTGTAAAGACAGTGATTTTTATTTACAGGCAATAAATTTGGGTTCCCAAAGTTAGGTTGTGTGATTATAGTCATCCTTTTTAACTTTTTTACTTTCATTTTTTTTTTTTTTTTTACCGTCTTGGGAGGACAACAGAATAGCATAACCCAGAAAGCTAAGCTTTCGCTCAGGGTATGCATACAAAATCCGACTACATAATGGAAATCATTTTCCTGTAATTGTCTTAAATCTGTTCGGTTTTACTCATTACATGTACAGTTTTATTATGTCCCAAGTTCCAAAGATCATTGAATATTTTAATGAAGAATGAAATTCAAATTCTTTAAATGTGACATTTGTAAGACGTTGATGAGTATTTTGACGATGTCAAGATTATTTATTGGTGGAAGCAAGTGTGGCTTATGGAATGTTGTCAAACTCCTACTCTGATACAATAAATTGGAGCCAGGCTTTGAATAGATATTTTTTATTTTATTTTTTTTTTTTTAAATTTGCCATTATAATTACCTTTACTTTTGATTAAAGCTGTTTTATTGTGCAAAGCTTGTGCTCTTGTCTTGTAACTGAACAGCTATTTTAGAAACAGTTGCCCCTTTTGTCTGAAAGGTAGGTTATGTTCCAGGATCAGTGTATGGGTGCAGAACCTAACCCTAATCCCCAATCCTAATTTTGTAAAGAAATTTTACATTCAAATACAGGCTGCAGATCAAAGCCCCTTTCACAGAGGTTCTGCAGGTGCATATAATCACCATTACAGGACAACACAAGAGCTACGGTTAAAGCTAAGTTAATATTATTTAAAATTGTTTTACGATATGAACGCACTTGATCAATCAATGCATATAGATGGGGTTAATCACACTGTGCACTGTAGCTCATCTTTCATGGAAAGCTAACGCATTTGCCAATAGCTTAGCAGAGTGATCAAATATCCATTGGCAAGGAAGATGAAAATGGAAATGGCTTGCTGTATGAGGGTGCAGTTGGTAGCATCAACAAACCGTCTTTTTTTCATTTACATACACATTGTTATCAACAATTCGCTCAACCATGTTAAAACTGTAAATGGAGAGAAATATTGATACTCATTTTCCATGTGTTGTCACATCTATTTCTCCATGTGGGATAAAATGTTAGAAGAAGCATCATATTTTGTCAACTCTGTTTGCATTGGTCTGTCCCAAGTTTCACCACTTGGTGCTCTGACTTGTCTGGTCATGCAAGTATGTATTTCTGAGGTTTATAACTGGCATTTACAAGACCCTGGCCTGTCTTAGGACAAAAAACACTGAAGGGCTGTCCTTCCTTGGAAGCACTTGTTTCAAGGTTGCCCATATCAAAAGCTTTGTGGGCTCCAGTGCTTTTGTGAATTGTATGTGAAGCCTGTATAACAGGAGGGAGTAGATCACTGGTCGTCCATTGCATTTGAGCATTTTTAGTGACAGGTCATAGGCTTAGTTATTTATACCATGTCAGGCCTAACAAATGACAACCCAGGTTTCGCATTTCATTTTTGTATGGCTTTTATGACAGTATCATTTGTTGCGCAAAATATACCACCAAATATTTTGACTGTTCACATCCATTCATTAAAAATTATGTTTTGAGCAACCATGCCATATTTGTGGAGTTAGAATGTGGTCACGCAGAGAGAAAGCAGCCATCTCACATCTGGGTATGATGCGTCTTGTGACCTCAGTCAATTTCACATCTTGCTGTGAATCAAAACCGAAATGCCAATGATGCATAACAGCATTTTTTTCCTCTGAGGAGCTGTTTGGCGGTGACTTGGAATGCCTCCCTGCTCCTACCACAAAGTGACCTGTTTTGGTTCATCACTTTTTATTGCCCTGTTTGACGTCAGGAGCTCAGCTGCATGAGCAGTGTTTGCTTTCTGTTTGGAACCTGGCATGTTCTGCCGCATTTGGGGCACACCTCAGAGAAAATATTACCTTTTGAAACGTCAGTCACCTGAGTGATACCTGTATTGGTTAAGTGCACCTAAGGACACGTATTAACCCAAGGGCATGTACTAGAGCGAATGTAAAGGCCCACTGAGACTCATCAATGATGCTTCCCAGCTCTATTTAACATACTTTAGTTTGAAAACGCAAAACTATGTTACAAAACCAGTTCCCAAAAAAATAAAGATGCAAGAAGACACGTTGTACAACAATATGAATGTTATTGGGAATGCCAAAATCAAGCTATTAAGTTAGCTAAAAGTTAAAAGTGTTAAAATAGGCCTGATCACCACTTCTCCATTATGACATTTATAGTGTTGACACTGCTTGTTGAGCAAAGCTTCTTTAAAACTAAAGTTTGTGGTATGGCTGTGTGCTGTTGACTGGTAAACTGGCACACACCGATCTGCTGTACATTGTATTCTGCCAAGAGACATCGTCACTAATGTTTGTCTCTACATTCTTTTCATCATTTTGTCCAGTTCTCTCATCTCTCTTGTCCATGTCTTCTCCTTTCTTCCTGGAGATCATGGACCAGAACCTGTCTTTTGCCTTCAGCTTCTTTAGGTCTACAGTCTCCACCTCTCCTCTCAGCCTCTCCTCTTCACAGCTCCCTGTTGACACTGATACTGGGAGGCTTTGTCTCCTCCTTGACTCTTCCTCCAGACTGATCTCATCCCATGTCTCCTTCTTTCTTCCTTTCTCTGGTGTTGCCCTTTTCATCCTCTCCCCCTCTTCCCTAAGCACTTTAATTTCCTTCTCCATTTGTTGTCTCTCCTTATTTTTCTCTTTGTCCAATTGCTTCAGTTCATTCTCCAAATGCTCCCTCTCTGTCTTCCACTGTTCTCGCTCTCTCAGCCTCTCCTCTTCCCCATCCTCTCTTTCCTTCTTCCATAACTTTCTCTCCACTATCATGCAGTCCTGCATGTTCTTCACCTCTTCCTTTTGTGATTCCTTAAGTTTGCATATTTCCTTCTCCAGTTGCTCTCTCTCCTTCTCCCATTCCTTTCTCTCTGCATTTCTCCGTCTCTCCAGGTGCTCCCTCTCCATCTCCAGGTAATCTCTTTCCTTCCTGTGCTTCTCCCTACACCTTCTCACCTCCTCCTCCATGCTCTCTCTTTCCTTCAGCATTTTCCTATGGATCCTCCGTCGTTCCTCTTTCAGTGCCTGCTCTTTCTCTGCGAGTACCCACTCTTTCTTCATCCCTCGTTCTGCACCCTCTCTGTTCCGGACCAACATTCTCTCCATTCTCTTGCACTGCATCTCAACTTCTTTCTGCACGTCTACCTCAAGGTTATTCCCCACCTTCTCCAGCAGGTTCTTCAACTCATTCCATACCTCATTCAGCTCCTCCTTCTCCTTCACCCTCTCCTCTTTTTTTGCCCTCAGCCACCTCTCCAGCCATGCTCTCTCCTTCTCACACTGCTCTTTTTCCATTTTTATTTCATCCTCACTGGTCACCACCGTCACTGTTTTTACCTGCCTCTCTCTCTATAAAAAAGGTAAAAGGTTAACGCTAGCATGTGCTCTCTCCTCTGGTATTGAAGATTATTAATTTTTTTATGCTTGGTTTATTAGAGACAGCACACACAGTAGAATGTTCAGTGTATTAAATCAACTCTCACAGAGCACATTTGATTCCAACTGTACTCATTAAAGTCTGAGTTAAATTAACACTGAACATTTTAACATTCATAAACATAACAGTATGTAATAACTGATTAATGGCTTCTTATGGCTTGACAGCCTACATAATTAAATGATGTACACTGCTATTTACAATACATCTGTATCCATAAAGAAACAAATATTCGGAAATATATACATAATATTGACCCAGATGTAACACTTTCTCTCTTATGTACATACATACTACATACAAATATGTTATAACCTCGACCAGAGCAGATTTTCGTTCGTATGCAGTCCATTTGTCTTCTCTGTTCACCACTGTACTTTCTCTCAAATGCTCAAGAGTGGTAACAAACGGTTTCTTGTAAAACCCAAGCCTTCCTTATGACGTCATAATATAATCTCTGTGTCATCACGCTTTAAATCAGCGATACCAATCGGCAATAACTCCGTGTATACTTGCCAACCTTAAGGCTTGAGAATAAAGGACATCTGGATTTGTTGTTACATGTAAATAATTGCTTGTCGCTTTACCAATGCGACATTTTAAAATAAAGAGTCAAATGAGGCAAATTTTTGTACGTTTCCCGAAATATTATCCTAAAATATTGCTCAAAATCTCCTGAGAGGATTTAATACACATCATGTAATAGGCCGACATGATACATAAATATATTTCCTTCATCATTATTTGGGATATATATATATTAACCAAAGTTATGCTTTCAGTGTAAGGGCACCTATGTTGAATGTAAAGCAGAAATAATATCTCTAGTTCAGAATATCTCTCATATATGAAAATAATCCTAATCCGTGAATTTAGCTTTTTATGTTACAAATAGCCAATTGTCACTGATAGTGGAACTTAAGTCCTCTGAGTGAGTTTCCTGGTCGGACTTTATTATGGATTGGGGCGCGTGTTTCCGTTGCTGTGGAACCGATTGTAGTGATATGAAAAGAGAGCTAACGTGAGAGACGACTGTAAGAGGATGGCTATGAGACAAAGAAGTAAGAACTTAATTTTCATTATACCAATGTAACAATAAATATTCATGCTAAATGGAATGTATTGTGTTCAAAAATAATTGTATGTTTTATGTTTTGTCGGTCTGTTAAAGCCAGTGACAAACATTGTACTGCTAGTCTTGATACCTACAAGGCGAAGCTGCGCTAACTAATATATCGCTTGGATTGTTAGGTAACGTTGACTAGGTTTTTAAACTTAGCTGTCTGAGAGATTCTATCTAACAATATTACTATCGTGGTAAAAGAAACAGTACAAAGAAATAATTCTTGGCTACCAGTGTTTTCTGAAAACACTAACCAGTCCTATGAATCGCTGAAGCGTAGCGTCGCCATCGTGAAGGGTGCTTCATTTTTGGACCGTTAACGTTACCTCTGTGCTACCTATATATAGCTACATTCAGCTAGCATTTTATATAGAAATATCTTGGTTCGGTTTAACGTCAACTAAATATGATAGTAATCGCTGTATTGTATGTGAGAGTACAGCCGTCCAGACAGTGTCCAGGACCAGACAGTGTCACCGTGGGCTAATCGGCTAATACTGATTATACATTAAAGTACTCGCCCTGGTACGGTCTGGGTCGTGCTGGTTAGGTCAAAGCGAACCCTACCTGTAATCTGCTGGTGTCACTGCTTGGAGTTACCGAGTTCTGCAATGTTTATATGTTTCACTGAAATACAGTGTCTTTTTGATAGATGTGCTGTTGGATGCTGAGGAGAACGCAGTTGATATGGAAGACTTGGATGAGGAGGACGTCGTTGTCTCTCAGTAAGTGTCTTTTTTGTATTTCCATGGTCACTTACTTTAGTCTAATGAAGTTAGCATAGTTTGCTTTTACATGTTACGATCAGTGCGTCTGCTTTAGAGATATGTTTTACTTGTCATGTTCAGTAGAAAGCAAGCTATATATGAAAACCATAGACAGTGTTGTAAAGTAGAGAAACCCTTAGCTGTAAATGTTTGGGTCTTGAATTTGTGCCGTTTGAAGTTTGTGGTTGGTAAATGCGTGTAAGCAGGCCTATGGTGATGATCCTATTTTTCGTGGTATTGTCCTTTGTTTTGTTCCTTATTTCTGCCTTTGCCACTTCATCTGTCCTAGATCATCGGATGCAGAGGCAGCCTTTGATACAGTCATTGGAAATATCGAGGACATCATTATGGGTAAGCGTCACCATTGGCTGTATCAGCTCACCTACAGTGTTGCTGGCCTCAGAATAAAAAGGGGGGACACTTTTACAGTCAGTGGAAATGTGGGAGCAGGAATGAGTGCTGTCAGCGTGGGAGGTGTTCATTGTACCGCAGTGCTAGCGATGTGAATTGAGGAGGTGTGTTCTGCACTATGTTATATAGATGTACTGGTGTGTGTTGTATATGAAGTGAGTACTGTAGGGTGTAGTTTGTGGTGAAGAGTCTTGATGGTCTGGCCTGTGCCCCTCAGAGGAACAGTTTCAGCACCTGCAGCAGAGCTTCATGGAGAAATACTACCTGGAGTTTGAGGACTCTGAGGAGAACAAGCTCAGCTACATGCCCATCTTCCAAGAATATGTGAGTTGCATACCTAGAGACAACACATAGGTCAAAGCAAACGTATACACACTCTTCTTAACATACATGCAGTAGGTTCCCTAATGGTCAGTAAAAATTCCATGAAAATATTTGCATGATGGAAAGTGGTGAGGGAACCCACTGAACCTGAAAAGACCAGGATAATTTTGTCATTCAACAATCAGAAGTCTTCAGGCCCAGGAGAGTGAAGTGATGGCATTTGAGTACATGTACTTAAATTAACATACAGTAAGGCACCTCAAAATGTATATAAACACATTTATCCATAAAATGTAACTTTAGTCATGGAGCTGATTATTCTTTGAACCAGGGCCAGACAGACAAACAGACACATGTCAAACAAATCCATTTAAAATGTGTTACACAGTCAGTTGCACAAGCTCATACATGCACAGGCAGCAGATCCATAAAAACATTTGTAAGTGTATGTCCATGGTGCGTAATGTAAATATGTTTATACAATGAGCTGATTGCATACACTGATCTGATTGTATGAGAGAGTGTTGATTATTTTCCATTGACCTGCATACAGGAACAGTGTAATACACAGGTATGAACTTGTTCCTACAGAAATAGCCTCACATCTATCTCAAATAAATTCACAAGCACTTCAATACTGCATATCAAACAAATATAATATTTATAAATGAGAGTAACAATACATTACAAAATTTAAGCTAACAACATAACACACAACAATTTTTTGTAATTGTATTTGAATGCTGAATTTTTTATTTTGCAAGCAGCCATGATATGCACTAAATAAACTATGTGAATAATATTTAATTGTCCTTGGTTTTTCCTCTGAATTACTGCTATCCTTCCTGTTCAGATCGAGCTGCTGGAGAAACACATTGAGCAGCAGTTAGTGGAGAGAATCCCTGGATTTAGCATGAACTCATTCATTCGTTCACTTGAGTGAGTATGGCCTCTACTGTCCTGATTGCTGTTCCATCCTGCTGTCTCCAACACTGCTCCACAGTGTAGACCTGCCCGCAGCTCCACTGATCACAGTTTGATTTTGAATTTTTCATTTAACGACACTAGGTGGCAGCACACTGCTGCAATTGCGCACATTTATTTATATGTGAATGGGAAGAAAGCACTGATGATTCCTATTTGTATTTAGTTATCATTTTGACAGCATTATTGCTAGTAACTTTCTCCTGACCTGTGTCTTTCTTTCTGTCTCAGGCAACACAAAGAAGAAGTCTCTGGAGATATCTTTGACATGCTGCTCACTTTTACTGACTTCCTGGCCTTTAAAGAAATGTTTCTGGACTACAGAGCTGTGAGTTAGAGCCCAGGCATGCTATCCTTATGTTCCTGTGAACGCAACCCTTTAGTTCTGCTTAATGTCATGTGGAGACTTCACAATTCGCACCTATAATGTCACATATTGAGAATGCTCTTATACTCAAAAACATATTCGTAGTCATCTGAAATAGATGAAACATTGATGTAGATTAGTTTACATTCGTTGCATTAAGGTTTTCTTGCAGTCAGATGCTGTAGAGGCTTCACTCTTGAAGAGCTTCAGGAAGTGCCCTGTGTGGTGACTCAGTTCTTTGTGCAGATGAAACTGCTTGGAGAGAGAGGAGGGTATCATGAACTACAAAATGGGTGGAGCTGATATGCGCTGTCAGAAACAATTTAAACCAATTGAAATGAAGAGAACTTTTCACATGCATTAATGCTGAACAGACGTCACTGATCCATCACAGCAGAAGACCCATCTGACTGCTTCCCTTTGCTCTTGTGTCCACAGGAACGGGAGGGGAGAGGGCTGGACCTCAGCTCTGGATTGGTCATTAGGTCTTTGAGCTCTGCCAAGTCTCCACCTTTCAACTCGTGCACAGCTACCCAGCTTCAGTGACCCCTTTGGAAGACGAGCACTCGCACACAAGACGAAGACAAATCTTTATGTATTTTAACCATATTCACCAGATAACCTTGTTTTAACCACAGTGAGCCACACTGTTGAACCTTGGTCTCATACATGTTGAATGTTTTCATTGTCTCTGTTGAGAATGTCTCTCATCCCTTGTGGCATCGCACACAGGAGATTACATCATTCCTAAACTCATTAACTAAATCACCAGCTCTGGCCCGTGTTTTGCTTGGGTGATTGTTTCAGTACTGTACAGTAAGTGTAGCTGGAGTCACTTAAAACATATTGATGGAGAACCTCCTTCAGTTTTTTGTATGAATATTTTTAAATGGGATATTTATTTTTGTGTTTCACTCTTGGGCATATTTGTGCACTGCAAAGCCCTTGTTATGAAGCAGATTTTGGGGGGATCAGTAACTAGGTGACTCTCACAGATTTCAAGGGAGTTTATTCTCAGAGCCTCCTACAGTAGAAGAATGGTCCCAATGCTTGCCTTGCTCTATCACAAAGCAGTGATGTAGATAGTCATGTTTGTGAATAGCGTATCTGTATCACAATGGTCCTTTTAATGTTGAAAGACTTTAAACAAAAAAGGTCTGATTGTTTTCAGGGTTGCGATCAATCCTGATTTTTCATGATTAAACAGGAAATAGTGATTTTCTGAACCCTAAGTGTTTTAGGGGTCGGTATTATTTTGGATTTTTTGATACACATTCTTTCCTGCTGTGAGCCTTGACTGAGACTGCAACATCTGTAGATGGGTGTACTTCTGTCATACTCAAGTCCTCCTCTACCTGAAACATTTAGGGTCCAAAATCAGTATGTCCTGATCAGTCAGGGAGAATCAGAACAGTCAGATCCCTGTATATTTTTCCAGATTCCTAGGTGCTGTACTGAAGGGACTCCTCACACTTGATCCATTACCTATGTTTTGTAGACCTGTCAGTTTTTACTGGCATCTACATCATTTTGGGTGTATCCAATTTTATAAATATTGCTGTATTTAATTTTGATTGTATTTGACATAGGCTTGATGTGTTCAAGTTTTTTTTTTTTTGCCAGTGTCTCCTGTAAATATGAATTTGTTTGGAATAAAGAGTCCAAGTCTTTGAAATCACACTGTAATTTATAAATAATACAGACTTTAAAGTCATTGCCTGCAACAGTACTGTACAGGAGTTATGATCTTTGCTTTGAAAAGAAGTATAAAAAAAGTTACAGTAGATATTCACAATCTCTACCACAGCTCTGTACACTCTCTCCCTCCCTGTGTGTGTGTGTGTGTGTGTGTGTGTGTGTGTGTGTGTGTGTGTGTGTGTGTGTGTGTGTGTGTGTGTGTGAGATGGTAAGAGAATTTTATTTTTTGTATTGCAGTTTGTATTGTGTGAATGTGTGTGCTCCTGTATTTTGTGTTTTGTGTCTATGTAGTTGTGTGTATGTGTCTGTGTTTGTGTGTTGACTGCTGATGAAACAGTAGGCTGGGCCATGTGTGGGTGGGGTTTGGACAGGCTGTGTCGCTGTTCCAGCTCAGGCTCCCTCATTCTTACTGACCTACATAGAGCCAGTGTTACAGCACAAAGGCACAGACCTGCCCCCCACAGCCTGACCACCAGGGGCCGCCATATCTGAGCCCCGCCTCCACTGTGTCACACCCACCACCTTTCACGCTTTTCCATTCAAGATGATATGAGGCGAAACATTTTTAAAATACAAAGTTCATCGCTTTGTGCCATGTCCTTAGTCTCTTCTGTGTTAGTCTCCTTAATGATCTCAGTCAGATTTGTTTTATGTTCAAGCCTGTGAAGGTAGGGGCTTGTTTTGTTTTGGGGCAGGGCTGAAGGGTGTTGGAGGTGTAGCCGGCCTGTAGGGTGGGGTGGTGTTGGTGTGTGGTTCTCTCGCCTATGCTGGGACGGTGTCGGTGGCAGCGTTGCCCCCATCTCCCCTCCAGGACAGGAAGGCAAAAAAGGTGCTGGCCCCATATGCCAGTGTCACCACAATGGCAAAGAACTGAACAAAGAACAGCAAAGAGAGAGAGAGAGAGATCAGTGTCCTGTTATACACACACATATTATTCACACTCTTAGCAGAGTGTCTTTAGTTTCATAATGGGTGCACAGTGTGTTACTTTTATCCACTGTAAGCATGTAGCCAAAACAGCAGACTAGACACTTAAATCTGGGCTTTCACATTACCCGATAAAGAGTTGGCTTTGTCATTAGCTGGCTTTGCTTGGCTTTGTTCAAGTTCTCCCAGGGTTACTCAAATTACTGTTGCATAATTGTGCTCAGCTACAGTATTTGCAGGTCCTAGTTGTCATTTGTGAGAGATGCACTTCTTTTCTGATTAGAATTAGCTCTCCTGTACTGTACACAGTGTAGTAAATACTGATTGGCTCATATGAGAGTGATGCATATTCTGCTCATTTTCTGGGACCCCACAACCAGTTCCTGTGATGTAGTTTTTGTTTAATTTGTTAATCATGTATACTGTGTGTATGTGTACACATCTGTACTTCTATAAAACTGTCATGAAATATTTACTGAGTACATAACAATAGTTGAAAGCTGTCATTTTCAGGAAGAGATAGCTTTCTTTGTTTCTCCTCTTGTAATTTCAACAATCATGATTGTTGAGGTTTCAAAAAGAGTATGCAGCTAAAACCAGAATACACACTAACTCTTAATCTCCTTTCTCATTACCTTGACAACAGCATAAGTCAAAACCTCCACTATTGCTGGGAGAGGTACATTGTTTGCAGTTTGCTCTCCATGTACAATACTTGCATGCTTTCTCCCTCTACAGTTTGGAGCATGATCTTGATTTCGGCACTATCAACCCTTATTCGAACTACATTTTCACTTGAGCCGAGAATATGAAATCATATAAATTATATACTGTGCCAGAAAGACTTTGCAAAACGGTGCAGTATGTTTGTTTATAGATGACGTCATAGCTTGTCTCATGACACAGATCTGACAGAGGCCACTGAGACTCATAACAAACACTAATAATTACCGAAGTAAGGCTCATTACTGTGTCCTTGCTACTGACTTCCTGTGCTATTGCATGCTGGAGATAATTCCCTTTAAAGTGCCAGGCAGTAGAGAGATATCTGTCTCTGTGAGAGATAAGCTCTGTTGCCTATGGTGCTATGTACCTGACTCTTGGGCAACACTTAGGTATTTTCTGCAAAGGATCATGGGCCGGTCAGGTGCTACTGAGTAAACAGGCCATGGACTCTGGCCAGGTGAGTGCAGGGTTGCATTTTTGCAAACTCAATAAAAACACCTACTTGTAATCTTTCCCCTCATCTGTGTTAAACCGTGCCCAAATGTATGTTTGTGCGTTTGTGCATTTGTGTGTACGTATGTGGTGTTGCAGATGTTAATGTTGTCTTGGCAGGGTGATTTGAGTCCTCATGAGCTATGGGAGGTGCACACCTATTTGGGCTCAGGTCCAAAGGTGGAGTGTGAACTATGTGTAACGGTGTAACAGCTGCAGTGTACGATAATGATAATGATTAAGGAAGGTGGAGCTATGCCATCACATGTTTGAGCAAGGTACTTAACCTAAAATGCCTCACTAAAATATCCATTTGTATAAAAGGACAAAGGCAAAAAACTGAGCTCTGTAAGTCTTTATGGATAGATTGTCTATGGCATAGAAACTATGTGACTATAGGAATAAAATGACTCTTCAATATATCTGTCACAGATGTGTTGGGAGGCAAAGCATACACTCAGATATCCACTGCACAATCTAATGAGCATATTATATTCTGAGTACATATGAAAGCAGCATAACTGATACAGCTGTATGTTTTCTTGGCAGGTACCCAGCACAGCTGTCTTTTTTCAATAGCTTGATTTGATTCACTGTCCAAAACAATGTTTCTCCATCCATTGGCACAATCAAAACTGGCCAGCCTTGACTGTCAGTCTATATTATACTGTACACTTACCGCTGCTGCCCCCTGGTGGTCATTATACACAGATGCGGCATTGGCGATGAAAGCAGTGAGGTAGAGTACCGCTGCTGTGGCATTGAAGATCAGCAGCTTTCAGAGGGTAAGAGAAAAAGAAGAAATGTATTGGGTATCATTCCACATAATGCATTCCACTGAAGCACATTCACATTTCAAACAGCCTTTCAAACTGGGTTTACACTGAATAAACATGGTTTGACAATCTCAGGTCAATTTGTATCAATAGTTTTTCTATACTGAAATGTGAAAGGCATTGCTTGGTATCATTGTGTTCAGGCTTGTATATCATACTTCCATGGTTTTTTATGCAGTCATTGATCTACAAAAACAATGTGTGAGAATTCCAATGAGAACTACTTTAATGTGACAAGCTTAAGTCTTGTGTCACAGACACATGCATGCTCATGAACCGTGTAATGATTAAGTACATATTTTGCAGTGACAGTGGTTCAGTGATCCTGGTGCATATGCATTTCTGTGTGACAGAATTACCATCAGAGGCCAGGGGAGGAAACTCATCCTGCTCCGGACCCCAAGGAAGAGGACGAAGAAGAGGAACATGGTGAGAAGCCAGAAAATAACGCTGACGAACATCACCCAGCCGTAGGCCGGGATGTTGGAGTAGCTGCTGCCGGCGATCAGGGCCCATACCAGCAGCCCCAGAACCTGAGGAGAGAGACCCAAAGTCAGGTACAACCACCCATATAGAGCTGTACTGAACCAGGCAGTCAGCACCAAAGTCTTACAGACGTGCATTTTGCAGACAGGCAGGGTAGGCAAGCCTGAGGGGAATAAATGAAGCTAACATAATGGCAATGAAGGTCAGTCAGAAGGGTCCCATGTTATATTCTTCTCAACAGTGTCCAAAATTGCTTCTTTTCGCAGACTTACAGTTATACAGGCATTCGGACCTAGAGCTAGACAGAACCAGAAAATACCAGAATCCTACAGATCTACAGTTTTACACACCCAGACTCAGATTCAACCAGAGCTTGAGTAGGACAGTAGGACATCTACATGAGCAGAACCAGGCCCAGAGTAACACAGAAACAGAGACAGACAGATCCACAGCTTATTAGCACTAGACTTTTGCAGGTAAACAGACCCGGAGCAGTCTGCACACAGAGATGTAGCAGAAGCAGAGACTCTTGGGAGGCTCATGACCAGGAATGACTCAACGCTAGGTTGTCAGTTTTAAACCTCGACAGTACACAACATGACCAGCCCAGATATACTGAACAGCCCAGTCATTCATTCATTGTTGCTATGTTCTCAGAATGACTCAATAAGGAATGAATAACTAATGGGATGGGTCTGGAGCATTAGTGTGAAAAAGCAGTATTTTATGAGAGAGAGAGGCTGATGTTGAATATTTGATGGTTTATAGTGCTAAATGTTCTCATCAGTGGAATTGCAGAAAAAGCCTGAATATCATTTAACCATTTCACCACTGCAGGAGAGTGTTTGCCGTTTGTGCCGCTAACAGGAGATCAGAAGTAAAAATGATTACTCAGACGATAGAAGTAATGAGAGGATCTATAATTTATCAGGGAGATCGAGTTCCGCGGTTCACCATCGCACCCCAGGAATGACATCCGACACCTTTCACATTATCAGCCGTTTAGCGACACCCCGCACCCATGTACACGGCGGGACTGGGGTCGAGGAGCAGTTTTTGGTGAATGCAAAGCCCATCCACTTCTCTTTGACTGTGTCCCTGCCTGTCTAGTACACCCTAAAACAATAAAGCTCAATGTGACCTAGTTGAGCAACAATCCTGCACAGAGAATTTGTAATTATGGAGGGGTTAACACATATATACACTCACACACAAGTGTACATTTATATAATAGAGAGGAGAGCCATAATGGATACAAAGCCCTTTTAAAAAAAATCTCCTGAGCTCACATACTGTTTTTTTCTCCAACACTGCAGTATTTGTCCACTTACAGAACTCAAACAGACCCCTTTCAGAACAAGCAAGGACTGAGTCAAAGTCCTCTGCACCCATGGCAACCGAATAAAATGACAGTTCTCAAATTTAGTCTCTGAGGATTTTTTGCATTGTAGCTTCCTGTACTTTAAAGGCCATGTTCAGTAACCCCCTCCGGGTGACCGGGAGAGAATATGACAGATATAATTACCTCGCACAAGATAGGTATCCAAAGGAATGCTGCTATCAAGGGCAGAAAATGGGAATGATGTTATTCACTATGCCACTAGATGCAATTGACATGCAAAAAAAAAGTTGAATAATGCAAATAAGCCCTCTTTGTCCTGACCTGGTGAATGGGGCATTTGGTAACCAAACACATGACATGAAAGGTTTTGATGAAGGAAGTAACAGTTCCCAGGAAATGCC
This sequence comes from Albula goreensis, assembly GCA_022829145.1. Lineage (NCBI taxonomy): Eukaryota > Metazoa > Chordata > Actinopteri > Albuliformes > Albulidae > Albula > Albula goreensis. The sequence continues at coordinate 26,265,271 of CM040755.1, forward strand.
CTGGTCTGGCCATGAGGGAACACTCTCCATGAACAAACAGAGGCCCAGGTGTGAACAGGTTTGTGCTGATAGACAGTCTGCTGTAGACTGTGACCGGTTTTGGGCCTGTGATCGTAGTTAAAATCCCCCTTCCCCCCTCTGCCCCCCCTAGTTAGAGACTCACGCCCGAGTGCTGTCTGACTCTTGCATTATTAACGGCCCTTTTTGTTCGCGCAGGTGTGTTCTTAAAGGCGGGGTATCGGCTTATCCACCTGCTCTGGCTTGCACTTGTGACTGTTTGGGGTTAAGGTCCAGGGTGTTAGACGTAAACCACTGACCCTCACACAAAATACATGGTGTGGCAAAATGGCGGAGTTCAGGGCAGGGGCACAGGGCCATCCCGGTGCATTTGAGAATGTACCACAGAAGATCAGGGAGGGGCAGCGGAGCTTTGTATCCAATGGCAGAGAAAAGCTACAGAAAGCATTAATTTGTTGAATGAGCTTTGGCTTTGGCATTTGGCTTCAGATTAACTTGGTACAACCTGTAATGCCACACCCATGAAAGACAGAGTGACTCTCCTGCTCTCCAGTGAAATAAAATGGGTATTTGCCCTGCACTGAACGCAGCATGTGACAACAGCGCACAAGACAGAGACACACCTGAGGAGCCAGTTACTAACGCAGCCTGTTTCCTCTATCACCCCTGTATGACTCAGAGACGTGCTCGGTGACAAACTGACTGCTACCTGCCCCAGGCACCTGCACCTCTATTGCCACGCCGGAAATTTGCATAATCTAATTGATCGTTCCTGTGATTAGCTGAACTTCAGGCATATTTATTGCCATTATAGCCCATTCCAAGTGTTCGGAAAAATCCAATTAAAACCCAGACGGTGCAAACAAAATCCAAGCTTTATACTTGATTTTAAACTTGAAATGCTGTCAAAACATTACCATGTTTCCTTGTAATAACCTTCTTCGTTCGTCATTGTACTAATACTTCTATTCCCGTATTGCTATGACTACTACAATTACTTCAGCTGTTGGTGGTACCATCCTATAAAAACGGAAAAGATAAAACTTTCCTGGCATATTCATATCAGTATTTATGTTCCAACTCTCCCCCAAGGGGATGCATCAATAAACTGAGAGGGGACAGAGTGAGGCTCCAGTTTCCCACAGAGTAAAATGTTGAGTGTTAATTTACCAGAGTGTACATGAGCCCAACAGGGATAGCACATATTCTGTCTGAGTAAAATGCATTGTGTTAAAGACGATTTTACAGAATAGCATGATAGACAGACCCATGACCGGAAAACGGAATCAGAGAATCCGAAGTGAAAGAGGTGACAGGATGAGGACGGAGGTCTTTTTTCACTCACAATCTCCACCAGCATCAGGACGGCCGGGATCGTCCTGATGAAGTCCATGTCCATGGACACATAACGGGAAACAAAGCTCTGGAATCCGGTCCCGCCCCGGGACGGCGGGGAGCTCGTCTCTGTGTTCACCTTGGCAGGGAACTCTGCCATCGTTCCGAACCTGGTCTGGGGCGGCCCGTCTCAGAAAGTAAAGATTCCAAAAACAGGGGTAAGAGGTGCCTTCCTACTCCTGCCCAGTGGCAAAAACAGAGAACGGGACTGGAGGACTGAAAAGGAGGGAGAGAGAGAAGTGCAGTTGTTCCAGGAAGTTGGCTGTCTCTGCAGGTGAAGTTACCTCTCTGGCTCCTCTTTCCAGTTTAACAGGTGTTTGTCTTTTACCGCTCTCTCTCTCTCCCTTTCACTTACTGACTCTCTCTCTCTCTCTCTCTCTCTCTCCCCCTCTCACTTACTGACTCTCTCTCTCTCTCTCTCTCCCTCTTACTGACTCTCTCTCTCTCTCTCTCTCTCTCTCTCTCTCTCTCTCTCTCTCTCTCTCCCGCTTGCATACACCACGCTCACACATCACAAGGTTGTATGCAGGCTGGGCATTTCAGTGCGCTCACCTGTGTTAATCATTAACATAGCCAGAGCTCTCTTCTCCACACTCAGATTGGGAGGTGTCAGGGTGAGTTTACTGGAGGAATGGTTTCTGTGAGCCTCCTCTTTAGTGAGTGTGGGGCAGCTCACTAGCTCACTAGTACATTAGAAATCAGTTAGAGCTGACCACATTGTAACCTGTCAAAAACCAAGTAACATCACCTATTGGGGCACACAAAAACATGCACAGAGCACAATGCAATGCTGTTCAGCCCTAAAAAGACAGTACATCTCAGCAGGTTACTCTGGTGACTGATGTAAACTGGGAACCACTTGGATGAAGTGAGCACAGTCTGGCGATTGTGAAAGGTCACCCCTTAAAATCATATCTACCTATTGAGAAAGGCTGTGCCACCACTGCCCTCTGAAGGGAGTGGTGACAGAGCTACACTTTGCAGGAAAATTTGAAAAATAATTTAAAAATCAGGAAAACCTACCACCCTAAATTCAATCAGATCCAATCACTTTTTACCTGTCAGAGCAAGAAAAATATCACACACTATTATGGGAGAGAGAGGACTGTTCTACATTAGCAGCACAGTTTCTTGCCGCTATGGTCTGAGGGACAGTGAGTGACAGTGATACACACCCTTAACAACCACCTGTATGCACTTGCTCACACGTAAGCATAGTATTGCAAGCATAGTTATAACAGTGAACGCACACACATACAAACACACAGCTGCATGCATGTACCTGCATCCACTCACACATGCATATACACACGCGCACATGCAAGTGTTTGGATGCAAGCAAGCACACACACACAGCACAGACATATTTCTCACACTAACAACAATAAAAAATCACACAAATTTCTTTGTTGCTGTTTTCATGGTGTGATAGAAACAGTAGGAGAGAGATGTTATTTTAACCTACAGTATATTTATGAGAATACTACTGGAGCTACTGCTCAACACATTCATGTATGCATGCCACACGTGATGCACCGTTTGCAACGTCAGAGTTCAGGCTGACAGACGGCTCGTGTCTTGTCCGTTGAGATATCAGACCGTTGATCTGTCTTTTTACGGCTCATGCCATTACAGATTCTAGGAATGAGCGTGGGCGTCGCAAGAGCAGTCTGAACCTTTGTTATAATAAGACCAAGGTTGCGTGTGCTATAAACTATGAAGCTGCCATGGAAATGTTCATTGTCACAAAATAAACTAAATACAATAAACACTATTAGGGTATAACAGGGTCAAAACCTTTGTTAAAATAAGACCAAGGTTGCGTGTGCTATAAACTATGAAGCTGCCATGGAAATGTTCATTGTCATAAAATAAACTAAATACAATAAACACTATTAGGGTATAACAGGGTCAAAAGCCTTCAAAAGTGCAGGAAACTCATTTATTCTCAGATGCTATTAATTTTAATATATTGAATTGTTTGTTTTGGTGACGGAAACTGTTTAGAGGTTATTTTGTGTATGTCAGGATGGCCGAGCGGTCTAAGGCGCTGCGTTCAGGTCGCAGTCTCCCCTGGAGGCGTGGGTTCGAATCCCACTTCTGACAATAATATTTTGTGTGTATTTTTTTGTAATAGCTCAGAAATTATAGTGTCATTTGTTTATCCACTTAAAGCCCTTTCAATTTCTTAACAAAATACTTGGTCAGTAAGATAGACAACATGTGCATATAGATGTCAACAACATACTGTAACCATACATTGGCTGTGTGTTACAGTGCCAAATGACTTAAATGTTTTTATTTAATTTTTTACCATCTTTTTAATTCATCTGCACAACTGAGCAAATTTGGCAACGACTGTTCATCGTGCGAGCATTCTTTTCAAGCGCCACAGAAAATTTTCCACAGATACAATATCCTAAAAAGAAGTGTTGTCAGAAGTGGGATTCGAACCCACGCCTCCAGGGGAGACTGCGACCTGAACGCAGCGCCTTAGACCGCTCGGCCATCCTGACACAATGTTTTGTAAAATTGCTACTGTTAATGAACCAGACCACTGAATTGCAGAAATACTGTTAGCTGTCATTTTTTTAATTTGACAGTTCAAAAACACAGTTTCGTTCAAATTATGTCAGATAAAGTCTTCATTATGACATTTCGAAAAAGGAAATCTACTTTGCGCATGCTTGTGACAGCAAAATGCTTCTGCAAGATTTTGTCACTGTCGGTGGATAGGATACGCCGACTTGGACCCTTGCTTGCGGAAGTAAATCAACGCAGCATGAATAGATAAGCCGTTAAAAACGTTGAGGACGGTGTAATGACATAATGAAAACGTTACATCTTGTTTTAGTGCATTAGTGTACTGACGCTGACGTTCTAAGTCATTAAATTCGTTCATGGTCGCTGCAGAACGTCTTTAGTTTGACGTTTAGCTTGCTAACTGGTCGACTGTGGGGAGACAACGCATGGAAAGCCGGAAAATCATGTACAGTTTGGGCAAGCTCTCCGTGGAAGTCAAAGTGGCCATTGCTACAGGAGTCGTGTTTTTCTCTATGCTTATTTCCAGGACTCTCTTGTCCGATGCTGTGGATATAGACACTCGAGCCAAATTGTTCCGGGTGCAGTTTCTGTTGTTGGTCAACTCTTTCCTGCTCATCGGCTCACTCTACATTTGGAAGAGGACTGTGTCGGCGTTTACCCGCTCCAGATGTGTTTCTCAGCGCGTAGCCCTATGCTGGCGGCTCGTAGTCATGCTGTTTCTCGTATTCGCCCATTCAAGCTATCTGACTATGTTTTACCTTGTCGCAGAAGAGCCGTACTGGCTAGCGATGGTGAGCTACACCTGTTTGGGCGCCTACATCATCCTCGTGTTTTTCCTGTTCGCTTTTGGGTGTGTTGGATATTGTCACAAACACATCACGCAGGATGGGTCACCAAGCAAGCCTGACCTGCCCGCAGAGGCAATAGTCTCTGCTGTGCCATCTTCCTCCAGCAACAGGCAGGCGATCTTAGCTGTCGCTCTGACTGTAGTCCTCACGGCTTTCGGGCTCATGAACGCGTCCCTGCCTCCGGAGGTCGTGCGTGTTGAGATCCCCCTTCCCAAACTTCCCCCGTCCCTCGATAACCTTAAGATAGTCCTGTTATCGGATATCCACTTGGGTCCCACGGTGGGACGGTCGAGGCTCGAGCTAATTGTACACATGGTGAACAACCTGGATGCAGGTAGCTAGCTAATATATATGCCCTGATCATATGGTTTATTCTACGTTGCAAACTGTTAATAGTATTAGAAGATATCAATCATTTTATATTCAGCTGTATTGGTTTTTTTGAAGTAGAGCAATTATATGGCAGTTTGCCCTATCATTTTGACTGATATGAGCAATTTCACCTTAAGTCATAAACGCTGATCCAGACACTCACTGGACTTCACTAGACTGATATTGGGTTTTTCTGTCCCTAGATGTGGTGGTCATCGCAGGGGACCTGACAGACTCCCAGGTGTCCCGGCTGCTGACCGTCTCTGAGCCACTGCGTAACATGAAGTCAAAGCTCGGCTCCTACTTTGTCACAGGTACTAATTCCACTACTACAACGGTGACAAAATTGCAGTCCTTCAGGTTCCACAGGGTCTTGTCTGCTGGTTTCTGGTATGTTTCATCTAAATCATTGATCGGCTGAGACCACACACCTTAGACCTGATGTACTAAAGTATTAACTATATATAAAACAGTTTTGCTAGTGCAAAAACAGTAAGGGAGCGTGTGATTGATTGAGGTAGTTTGTTTGCTCCAATCACAAATAATGTAATTGAAATTGCATGTGCAAAAATTTTAACATGCTTTAAAGGCTTCGATAAAGCATGGTTTCCAATGCCTGAATTGTTTTCCCACTGAAAGCAAACCACAAAAACATGCAGACACTGTGACCCCAACATGGCCATTTGGTAATTATAAACTCACACCCTGGGCCAGTCATAGAAGGTGAGACTCACTCTCAAGTCTCAAGTCTGATTCCTGCCAAGGTTTCCTCCTCTCTGTTTCAAATAAGGGAGTTTTTTCCTTGCCATTGTTGCCTCAAGTTTGGGTTTGTGGGGGTCAAGACTAGAATCATTAGCACATTATGGCAAAATTTGTGCAAAAATGTGCTTTACAAATAAATTGAATTTGATTTTTGTCCTCTTTTATTCTGAATTTTGTCATATTATCACAGTAAGAATAGCTAGGGTGAGGTTGCATAACAGACTTGTGACATTCTCTCTCTGATTTCTGTCTTAAGTTTGTCTCTGTTTTTGTCCAGTGTTTTCACAACTTTAACCTGTATTTCTACTCTGTTTCAGGTAACCATGACTACTACACTGCAGATGTGGAGAGGTGGTATTCCCACCTGCGGTCCCTCAACATCCAGCCTCTGCACAACGGGAATGCCCGGGTTTTCCGGGCAGAGAGGAAGGAGGACTGGATCTGCCTTGCAGGAGTGGATGACTTGGAGGCTCGAATGCTACGGTGAGTGATGGTCCCCCACAGGAGAGCCCAGTTGTGTAGATAAGACTATATGCACATCTACACCACATAAACTTCTTGGGATGTACAGCATACACACCTATTACCTTAACTAACTACCATTAATACATGTTGGCTTTGGATTCGCAGCATGCAAACCTCCTCAGACAATATACCCACCTCTTCTGTAACCACTGCACCACTGAGAGAGCTGTATCTATGGATTTCATGCAAATTTCTCAAACTTATTTACTTATCCTAATCATTATATGATAAAACATGTTTGCTATATCCCGTGGTATGGTCATGAACGACAACTGAAGGCTGTTCTTCTGAAAAGTTTTCTGTAATCTTGATTTATGAGTTATCTAGCATTTGGTGAATACAGCTAATGAGCTAATTGCTAATCCCTTTCTCCAAAGTTCTGCCTTTATTCCTCTGATGAAGAGAAAGATACAGCCTGACAAAGAAACTGAAAGTGGGGTTTTCCCACGATCCTGTTTCCTCATCATGTGATCAGTGTGTCATCAAGGTGTGTGCTCATGCAGGTACCCAGGACATGGGATGGATGTGAAGAAAGCCCTGACGGGTTGTGCCCCGGAATTACCCATAATCCTCCTGGCGCATCAGCCAAGAGCCGCTCGCCAAGCACTGCAGGAGAGGCCTGACATCGGCCTTGTTCTCTCAGGTACGTCCCATGAGTCCTCTGTGCTGGAACACTGTGGTTCCTGTACTGTTCGTCGAGACCCATTGGCTGTGTGCAGGGGTATGTCCTGAGACACAACAGGGGGAAAATAATTTACTGTATATCACACAAATGTCATTGTTGTTCTCCACGACAGTCAAATTAAGAATGTGAACATATGTTTGTTTCAGTAATGGTGAGTCATTGAATATGCTTATTAGTTGGGTGTTGTTCTAAGAAGTTTTGAGGAGCACTGATCTATGATAGGGCCCGCAAGGGGGAACTTGGGGAGACCTACAGTGCATATGTACAGGTAGAATTTCCTGATAAAAAAATAGAGCAGATGTTTTTGTATATATTATATGTTGTTATATATTATTTGATACCACTATGTAACTCTTGGACAGCTTACTTCCTGTATGGTCGGTCCGGTCTGGTGACAGTTCTAGTGTGGTTTGTAGTGGCATGACAAACTTGTGTACAGAGTCAGATTGTGATGGCTGTTTGTCGTTCCTCCTGTCCCAAAATGACTCTCTTGAGGCCCTCTGTGTCCTCATCTTCACCCAGACCCCTTCTGCATTGCCCCTCCTCTTCCCCTGTCTGGGATGAGACCCAGGGCAATTTATCATGTGGAGAAACGGAGGGTGCGGGGTGGCAATGACTGTTCTTCTCTCCACGTGCCAGCTCCATGTTGACACACTAGTCTGTAGATCAGGATATCTTCGGCAGGAGGTGAAAGACGCAACAGCGGGGGCTCTCCCCTGACCAGTGAGGTCTCCCCTCCTGTTTGAAGGCTGTGGAGGCTGTTGACCAGATCGTCTGAGTGTCTGGCTTATGTTTTTCTTCCACTCCCCTTACCTCACCACTCTTAAATTCAGTGCCATTCATTTGTCTACAAAAACTGATTCATGACTCATCTGATCTCTGCCTTCCACGTTGGTATTTTTGGGCCATTCCACCCTTTACATGTTCCCGTAGCCTGCTCCCATTCTGTACCTGCCGAACTAAGGCCAAGTGCAAGGGCGGGACCAGTCATGTAGAAATGCACGCTCTCCGCCAGAGCGAAGGTGTTTATGTTTCCTCGTCCGCACAGACGTTTGAGCAGCAGTAGGCTGAATGATGCCTATTGTCTTAGCGGCAGGAGTCGCAGGCGTCACTGCCATGTCAGAAAGCACTTCCTCATCTGGAGGGGGTTATTGTGCCTTCCTGAACATTACAGAACCTTCACGGGCAAGATTCCAGCCCTCACATTCCATCAGCGATATATACGTCAACTTCCTTCCCAGAATGCACCCCCCTTTTCACAAGGTATGCCGAACACAGAACATCAAGAGACTTGATAAACTTAGATTCATCAAGTGATAGAACTTAGATTTCTGATGTTAATATGTGGAATGGATAATTGACAGTAACAGTAATATTTGAATCAAAATTACAATTCTGTTTTTTTTACTTCTTCAACTGGAGTGCGTATGCAAAATATTATTATATTATATATATTATTTTTATACAACTGAAAATATTTTATCTCTAAAGAGGGCAATTTCCTAGCATATTCCAATGGATATTTTTTCAGATGTGCTGTAGATATAAACTTTTACACATCTTTCAGCTCCTCATGTCTTTGAACCAGGGTTTTACCAGTTTGGAAAATACAACTCTTTTTATAGGCCCCCTCTCAACACTGCGTCAGTACCCTATCAGCTCAGTGGAGCACATGTGACCTCCAGAGCAGAGACTGTCGTGTGTGTCATCCCAGCGCAGCCAGTGACCAGATCCTTCCACTCTGCGGTCCCCTAGCTGTGCTGTGCGGTCGGTGTTGAGGGGAACTATATTGTCATGCACGAATGGTGCGGTCAGTCCTACAGGTGTCTAACTGATCAGAGGGTCACTCTTGCGTGTGTTGGCGGGAACCCTGATGATTGAAACCATTCTCTCCTGGACACTGGTACTATCGCTAATGGTGTAACATCCTGTGGGGACTCCAGACTACAGTTGGTACTGGCATAGTAAGGATTCTGTTCCAGACCATGTTGTGCGTCACTTCACTGAGGACAAGTACTTTAGCTGGTCAGGCCACCCGGGAGTCTTTGTCAGATTTTATTTTGGGATGCATCATCCATGTAGAAGTTGGACTCTCCCTCCACCGTTCAGTCCTAACCAGCTCAATGAGTGGATTTAACCTCTGAACTTTAGAGACTTGTTGCGAAGTTCCCGTTAATTAGGAGGCACTGTGACAGACAGTGATGTCATTGTGCACAGAAACAGGGGGGTGGGTGGGTGAGGCTGGTTTCTGGGGAGGGGTGCCGGACCAGGTGTCCGCAGTGCCTTTGTGGGGTAGGAAGAGGGGGGATGCCCAATTCCGGAAACTAACCCAGTGAGGCATTCCTCCTGTCCATGTCATCCAGGAGTCCCGCCCTGCCCCCAGGGGCTCCGCCCTCTCGTGGGAGAGAGGTGGGGTGCTGAACCGCTGCAGCTGTCCAACAGCCCTCTCTGTGTCAGTGGGGGATGAGCGCCTCCCGAAATATGTAGCAGTAGCATGATAAGCCAGTGATGTATCATCACTTTTCAGAGTTTATTGTCCGGCTCTCCTCAGCTCCTTACACCAATCCTTGTTTCCTTATTTAGAACAATCGTGAATAAACGAAACATGTTGCACAGTGCAGATAAACAGCCCGTGCATGCTGTCAAGGCAACTGTCATGGAATCCGATAGTGTTCCTGGACCTTTGGTAACAATATCCCATATTTCCATCTGCGGATTATGTCCGATTCATCTCATGATTCTACCAGCGCTTTTTGTCAGCTATCCCGTCACATGTATAGTGCCTGAAGTTCTTAGGCTCTGGATGTACTCCAAACTTTCTGGTCAGTTACCATTTAGCTAACGGCACTTGTCATGGACTGTGTACATATTTGTTTACTGTATGGAATACAATACTCATATTAGGACATATTGTATTTTCACCAAGACTTGTATACCTTCACATTAAACCCTGAAAAAGAGCTCTCTGTCAGTGATTCCATCCTTAACTTGTGGCTAGTAAGGACTCCTCGGCTACCAACTAAGGTAAAAATATGGGCCAACACAGCTGGTGAGGTGAATCTGAGCTACTTTAAAAGTGAGCGAGTACAGTGTCTTAATGACTGTGTGTCTCCCTTGCCCATCTTTCCTCAGGTCACACCCATGCTGGACAGATCTTCCCCCTTTCTATCCTGGCTTACCTGGTGAATCCCTTCTTCTGCGGGCTGTACCGTGTTGGGGAGCACAGCATGGTGTACGTTTCACCCGGAACCGTCTACTACGGAATTCCCATGAGGCTGGGCAGCAGGGCCGAGATCACCGAGATCCTTCTCAGGACTCCTTGAGAGAGCAGGAAACAGACAATCATATGTACACACATGAATTTATTCCTCATCCACAGCTGCTGGCCCACTGATACACACACACACACACACACACCACTGGTGCTTACCCACTGATACACACACACACACATACACACACAAACTCCCAAATGCACTTATCTGTCATGCACTGATGGATGCTCACTGAAACAAACAAACACATGCACACTGTCACACACCCTGTCTAAAACACACCAGTATGTCAGCAACAGAGATAGACTTACGGAGAGACTTGCACACATTCACACGCTTGTGCACACTCCTCCACACTAAATTCACCGTTTCTGTGAGTATTTCTGGCATACGGTCTCACTGACACATCAAAACGTGCATGATAATATGGAATTTTCGGTTTCGAAATCAGTCGTCTATCATACCACCCCCCCTCCCTCACACACACACACACACACACACCCACAAACACATTTTTTTGGTAAGCTTCCTCATTCCCACACCACACTCATACATAGACACCCACAGGGGTATAAAGTGCCATTATCTCCTTCTACACAATCACTCAGACAACCCCCCACACACAGAAAGAGACACACACACTCTCACTCAGTGTCAGAAACATGCTATCATTCACACACACACACACACACACACACACACACACACACACACTCTTAATACACTCTCAACTTCTGCAATCAAACAGTCAGGTTAAGAGCTTGCTTTATGTATCGGCTGAGTTTGTATACTGTGAGGTCCAGTAACCGAAGCCATAGAGGAACACAATGTGTGATAAGAAAAGAATTACCTCGATGTAACCTACAAATGGCAAGGAGAAATGTACCCCCTAATCCGAACGAGACAATACTTCATCAGCAGTAATGACATTCCCAACAGGAAGTGAAGGGAGATAAGTCTTCCAGTCTCACCCCCTTTAGATCACAGTGACATCACAACTTTTTGGCTTCTTCAATTACAGAGACGCTACGCACCACAGCGTGGTGAGACATTCCGAGCCATGCCATTGGTGGACATACCCAGCCTACATATTTGTTGTTCCCCTTCAGGTTATTTGTTGTACTGTTTTTGAGGCATGACCTTTTGCCTGTTTGTAAAAGGGAGTGTACCAACCGAGTCTTAGCTCTGTAAATAGTGCAGTATACAATTTCTTTCCTTACAAATTTTTTTGTCAGTTTTTTCAGAGAATGGGGTTATGGTAAATTTTGGTTATGCTAGACACGGTTACAACTACTGAAGATATTATGTGCCAGTTTAAGCGAAAGCTTTTGAAAGTCCCATCAGAAATCCCAGCAGTCCTTCTTTCATGGTTCAGTAAGACGGAGACCACAGGGAGGAGGGCTGTTGTCTTTGGTTTGGCGCTTCTGAGTTGTGCGCCATAGTGTTGGCATTTTTATGCTTTGTGTGAAAAGCTTTCTTTATTGTGTTGCTGTTGGAAATAGGAAAGGTTTTAAAGGTTTTCATTCCACTGATGCTGAAGGAAAGAAGAGAGGAGTTGACTGAAAGCAATCTCCACAATGATGTAGTCAAGCTGGGAGTTCATGACTTTTGGTTTATGGATAGTTTTATATATTGTGGTTTTTAATGAAGTAATTTGAATTTAATTTCCTGTGTATATGTGTGGATGAATCATCTTCCAGCATTTTTTTCTTCATAGTACTTTTTATGCTGTACTGACTCAATTTGTAGCAACTGTGAGACACACTTTATGCCAATAGAGGGAACTGAGACATCTCTACCACTTGTGTTTGACCCCTGACCTCACCCTGTCTTGCCTGTGGTTCCAGACAGTGTTCACTAAGGGGTGGGATGATGACATGTTCATTGCTCTTCTTTTGCTGTATGCGATGCACCAGAAAGACACTTTAAACAGCCATGGAAGCTTTGTTGCACTGCCATTGTCAGTTTTAAGTTAGTTTTTTTTAATTCTGTACAATCAATATATGTTAGTATGTAACCACTGGGCTGAATTGTTTTAAAAATGTTGGAAAGAACTTTTATCCCTTTAATTGTCAGGGAACAGGGAAACTTGCAAGACAATCTCCTGTTTGGAAAAAAAAGAGGGAAAATGTCTGAAATCCACTGAATGCCAAATAGGAACCTGCCACGCACTGAATTAAACTATAATAAACTTTCAGCACTGTTACATCCCTGGGCTGTTGAGGTGTCTTTTGTGTTTTGTGCTGTCTCATCTATGTTCTGGCCGCTGACGGCCTTGGGTAACTGCTGAATGGATTCCAAACACAACATGGCAAGGGCCAGACTGTGACATGGACGCCAAAGTGAAAGGAAAATCCGCCGGCCAATATAATTTTCACTGACTACGCCATAGTCTGTAACACATGTTTCATGTGCGGTTATAAGATCTACTCAGGCCCCTCATGAAAAAAAAAGTTACCCATGAAAATTCTGAGGAATTCTTGACAGGAAAACATGATGAAGGACCTGTTACCGTAATACAGGAGGAATAAGACAGATGCCTCCCCCTCCTCCTCCTCCTCCTCCTCCTCCAGCTCCACTCTGCCCACTACCTGAACTCACAAAGAGCCCAGTGTCTGACCTAAGATCCAAGAGGTTCCCGTTCACCTCTCACTTGGGCTATAGTAAACACTTGGCCTCACTTCCTCTTGGAGGGTATAATATTGATGCAGCCAATCGCGGTGCGGCCTGTTCCAGGGAAAACCGTGGCTCTGGAGCTGCCGAGATCTGTGATGTCAGAGGTTGCGGAGGACATGTGTGTGTGTGTGTGTGTGTGGTGGTGGAGAAGGGGCGGGGTGAGGAGTGTGAGGTGGTGGGTCGGGGGGAGAAAGAGTTCCTCAGCGGTATAAATAAAAGGTCCAAATGGCTTAGGCAGAAGAGTTAGAGTAAGACGGAGAAGGCATACATAGCTCACAAAGCGGAGAGGAGACACCATCTTCTGTACACCACCTTTACAAGAGCTGCTCTATAACAGGCCATACAGGTGAGTGCTGACCAATTCCTTTCTTGATTTGATACACAGCACAGGTCACAGCACATGGGCAGTGTAGTCCTCAGTCTGCTCTCCTCTGTCTCTTTTTTGTTAATATGGGACGTCATTTCTATTCTCATCATTGGCATATAGCCGTGTGCTTCCATATTCGCTGCACTGATTTTAAGAGTTCATGGTCTACATCATAATTATTCTTGATATGTCAATATCTCATATATGTAAGTAGTATGATATATCCACATCTCTTGAATAATCAAAATGCATAACATAGACCTATAATAATTGTGTGATACTATATATTTCATTTTTTTTGTTTTTCTGTTTTTCATAAGGAATTGGGCACTGTGCGTAGTCAGGAATGTTAAAAGCAGTGCACTGTGGCCAGACTCTGGCTAGAATGGTTGCAGTCACATTCTATTGGCCTGCTTCTGGTCTGTAATTACTCCTTATAAATTACAGTAACAGAGACAGTTAAATGCTGATATCACGCAGCTAACATCTGCAGATCAAATCAGGTTTGCCTTTTTGTGTTATACTCTTACTGAAGTCAATAGAGTGTGATTAAACCATTTGGCTTAAACTGTTTTTTCCCCATCATTATTCCAAAGTTTTGTCAAGACTTTGCCCAATACCCTTTGAGGTATACTTTTCAGCCATCTGTGGTTTTACTCATGATTGCACTCAAATGCTTGAATGAAACCTGTCTGAAACAGATAATGGGCATCTGTGTTCATTTTTTAAATGACCACTTGTCATGAATTATACTGGTTCCCGTATTTCTTTTTAATCAGCATACAATCCAATCTGTAATAACACTTACAAGCTACGAGGAATACTTAATCAATTAAGGCTCAGCAAAAGGAGACTTTTTAAAGTAAAAGGTGTCATTCATAATATGGCTCAACAAGGCGACCTACAAAAGATTTTTGCGGTTGAGTTCAAGGCCAGGCTTGATGCAGTACTGAGTACTCTGTAGATGGTAAACGTACTTGGGCCGAATGGCTTGTTCTAATCAAAGTATGCTCTCATGTTTCATGTTCAGTCTCATTCAAATAATTTACCAAATGTTATTTAAAGAGGAAATGTGTAGAGTTATATATGATTATATATGAAGAGCTATATATGATGGAGCCTTACTACTCTCACTTAAAAGGAGTTGAGCCACATTAACACTAGAAAGCGTGCTAATGATGACAACCGACATATGTTTAGCACTTTCATGGCTTTAGTTCAACAACCACCATTGGTGTTGAGTTCACTTTCCAATGATCAGCAGGAAGTAATCTCACACTTCCTGTCTCACACCTTACTGGTGTTATATCAAGGTCTGTTGGTGTGTCTGCCTCCAGACTGTTCTACCCTTCCTGTGGCAGAGATGTTCAATGGGGTGGATCTACAGTGCTGGGTCAATAACCGGGCCCACAGGACCGAGGAGATGGACACGGAGCGACTGCTCGTCCGCAGGGGGCAGCCTTTCTCCCTACTGCTACAGTGCACCGACGCCCCTCCTCAGCCCCCAAAACACCGGCTAGCTCTCGTCTTGCATCTCGGTAAGCTCTCCACCTGGGTCCAATGACACCATTTCCCATTCTCAGTGGTCATACTTAGTCCCTACACTGTCACAACAAGGTTGTGAGTAAGTTGGCTTCGGGTTCACACTCTCTAGCTTCCTTGCTTCCATTATAACTTCTTAAATCAGCTAAAGACTACAAAAGGAGACTTTGTGTTCAGGGGCAGTGAACATGAGTGACATTTTTGATTTGGTCTGTGACGTCCAAACCCACATACCCTTGGATCATTTCTGCTCAGCTTAATCTTCCCGAGGCAACAGATGTACTTGATTGGAGCTCTGTATGCATAACATTCATACTTTAACTTATCATGCAATGATCCTCAGTTGGTGTCAGATCTCAAGTGAGTTCATTTTGTTCGAAAGTCATTGAGAGGACAGCTGCTTTGACAGTGCCTTATCATTTCACATGCTTTACTGGTTTATTAACACTCAAAATTCATGCTCAGCAGCAATGCTCAGAAAGCCTAGCATGTTTTGAGCACTCATATTCCTTCACTGTCCCCATGTTGTGCAGGTAAGGAGGGCGATGTGGTGGTGAAGGTGTCAGACACACAGGTACGTGGACAGAGCCAGTGGTGGTTCAGCCAGCAGGGGGCGCAGAGTGAGCTGATTTTGACGGTGCACAGCCCAGCTGATGCCCCTGTGGGGCAGTACAGTATGACTGTGGTGCTTTTGTCCCCTGATGGACAACTCCAGGAGAAGATACCAGTTGGGAGCTTCTACCTGCTTTTCAACCCCTGGTGTAAAGGTGAGAACCCCCACAACAAACACACATTTTAAATTTGTCATGTGGTTCTACACAGAACATCATTTTAAACATTTTCTTTTCCAATCATGCTCCCTGCACATGCACAAAAACACTCATATACATACAAACACAAAAGCACACATGCATCAATACACACACAGAAACATATTCCACCTATTTCCAGTTAGAAAGGTATGTCATAAATAGATTTTGTAGAATACATAGACGTGTCACTTACATTCATTCATATTCCAGTGCTGCAGTGCATGCTGGGTATCACCTTAAAACTCTGCCCAACCCCACTCCTACTTCCCTATTTGGCCTATTCCTCAGCCTCTTAGACCCTCTGGGCATGGTCTGCCCCTTGAGTAAAATAGGCCAATCAGAGCAGTGGAAGAACCACTGGAGAGCATCAAAGTTCTGAAAATAATTTGCTTTGTGTTGAGGGACAGGTGATGTTTGTCTCCAATTAATTTCCTGTTGTGCTTCTCTTCCTCTCCTTCACTTTCACACCTGTCCTTCACTCACCTGTTGTTTACCCCCCTCCTTCCCCCTCTGCTCCTCCAGGTGACCCAGTCTACCTCCCCGACGAGGAGCAGCTGCAGGAGTACATCCTGAATGAAAACGGCATACTGTACCAAGGCTCCTGGGACAGCATCCGCTCCCTGCCCTGGAACTTTGGACAGGTGATGCATCTGCTCACCTGGGACTGCTAAGAGGGATGGGGCGGGGCAGGGTGGGGATGACAGGGGGTCTTAGAACTAACCAATCAGACCCTCATAATCACACAATGACAATTAGCGTTAGCATTCACTCATATCAGTGAGGGGGTCTGTGTGAGTTTCTGGGTGTATGTGTGTGTGTCAGTAGAAGTTTGAGGCTTTCTCCTTTCAACATCTAACACAGAGAGCAAACACTGTGAAGGTTATAAAATGCTGCTGAAAAGTGGGTGGAAAGATAAGGCAGAGGTAAGCAAGGAGACACTGGAGGACCCTGGGAATCAGCAGTTTGTGAGAGTTCTGGCAGCTCGGTGACAGGCCAAGTAAATTGTGACAGCTTGGCGGGAGGGGAAGAGAAGCGGCAGTCAGCCTGCAGGGGCCAGGCCTGGCTAATATCCTGCTGCTGGATGTAAGGCATTTCTGTCCAAGACGTGCAAGATTATCAGATACACAAACAAGAGCTGGTTCCCCGCCTTGCCAGAGATCAGCTGAGATATGGAGCCACACTGAGAGAATGAGAGAGAGAGAGAGAGAGAGAGAGAGGGGAAAGGAAGGAGACAGAGAAAGAAACAGAAGTGCAATGAAAACCTGCAGTGTGTAGAATATAAACTGCTGTGATTGTAAAAATTTTCATGTCTTTTATATATGATATGAAATGTATTTTGCAGAGAAAGATGCAAGTATTGTATATTTGGTTTAGGACATACTGTAGTACATATGCTATAGTGCATAAAATATATAAAGTAGAATCAAATATAGTACATTTTGGTACAAGAAACATAATGTTGTTGTAGGATAGACAAAATACAGTGTGTTTTGTATAGGATATATACATATAATAGAATAAAAGTATAACATGTATTTGGTGAAGGAAATTCAAGTGTAGTGTCTTTTTGGGCATTTTGTCTCCTTTCTTAAACAAGAGAGAAGAAGGATTTTTCAGAACAGCTGAATAGACTCTCATCTGTTCTTGGTAGATTTGACTAGATTCCCCCCATTTATTTTTCCTGGCAGTTTGAGAAAGATGTGGTGGACATCTGCTTTGAGATCCTGGACAACTCCCCGGCAGCTCTGAAGGACCCAGAGACAGACACGGCCAACCGGGCTGACCCAGTTTATGTGAGCCGGACCATCACAGCAATGGTGAGTTTGTCGACATCTCAGATAATGCAGAATTAACCCCTGCCAAAATCTGCCACATTAAACAGACCACAGTCTACAACACAGAAATATATTGTGCAACAGTGCCATGAGAGTGAAGTATGCAGAGCCGCTGTCCTGTGTACATGCTTTAATAAAACACAGTCCTGTAAAATGTGCAAATAGTTAAGCAACCACTTTCAAGTCTAAACTCATACCGGTGTAATAATACAATATGTGTGACAATTTCTCTGTGCAGACATAGTACTATATTATAAAATGTATGCATGATTCATGATATATGTCTGCAGTATTTTATTAAGAGTTAAAAGCTTGTATGAAAGCAAAAACTGAGCAGGCTGTCTTCAGACTGATTGTGAAGACTTTGCTGGGCTTTGTGCCCTCTAGTGGTGAAATGTAAAAGTTGCCTGTTACAGCATAGGTGCCCAAATGCTGGTTTTGAAACTGTATTTAGTCGGATTGCGGATCCATCTGTGTACCTTGTGTAGGTGAATGCTAATGATGACCGGGGCGTGGTCTCAGGCCGCTGGGATGGGGAGTATTCGGACGGGGTGGCACCCACACGGTGGACAGGCAGCGTGCCCATCCTGCGGCGCTGGAGTGAGGGCGGAGCACAGAGGGTACGCTACGGGCAGTGCTGGGTGTTCTCTGGAGTGGCTTGCACAGGTGAGAGGAGGAGGGGTTAAACACCTGAGGGGGTGTGGCCTGCACATGTGATAGGGGAGCGGTTAAACTCCTGATGGATTAGTTTATCCACTGCACATAAGAAACCCATAAACACTTCACTGTTTTTCTGAATGAATCTGAATTTTATGTCTGTTACCCATATAGTATTGCAGATATCTTTGACTAAGAGGCTAATCAGTGCATGAAACCGCTCTTTTCTTTTCCCCTCCTCACAGTCCTACGTTGTCTGGGGATACCCACCCGCTGTGTCACCAACTACTCCTCTGCCCACGACACAGATGGCAACCTCACTATTGATTACTGGTACAACGAGCAGCTGGAGAATGTGTCCAATGGCAGGAAGGACATGATCTGGTGAGCCTATCAATGTCCTCGGTTAAGTCCCTGACACATTTCACCATCCTTCCCCTCTTCCTGATGTCTCACTGACTTCCTGGATATCTGAACATCAGCAAATATTGTTGGAAAAGGAGAAATTAAAGGAGTAAAACTATTTATCTAACATAGCTACATCAGTCAGAATAGGTGCAAAGGCCTGACTGACATCATAATGAGTGTAGGCCATGTCAAAGGAAACTAAATACAATTACACAAAATGATCCTATGAGGTCCTTCACTTCCTCCTTGCTTCTTTCACTCATTTCTGTCTGATTCCTGTCCAATTTCTTGTGTTCCTCTATGATGAGGTACATGTCCTTGACCTCCTGGGCATCACCATCTCTCTTTCTTTTCTATTCTGCAGAAATTTGCATATCTCTTGTCCAATGTGATAGAAACTATAGCTAGGGGAATGTATTGGAGTGTTCTCCCACCATAAAAACAGTAGCAACTCATCTGAAATTGAGACTTTCTCTTTGTGCTCTGTGTGTGTATACTAGGGACGATGGTCTCTCTGGCTCCCTGTTATCTGTATATCCGTGTGTGCAAAATCCATAATTAGTAAAATGACTTGCTGACTTCCTGCTTACTGTGATTGGTGGACAGGAACTACCACTGCTGGGTGGAGTCATGGATGGACCGTGAAGATCTTCCTAAGGGCTATGATGGGTGGCAGGTTCTAGACCCCACCCCTCAGGAAAGAAGCGACGGTGAGTCCTTAGCCTCATTTCTCAGCCTCATAAATAAATCCACTGTATTAGCTATACATTATGAAAGGGACTTTTTGGTTGTCCATTGCAGCCATTTTGAAACCAATTTCAATGCTATTTGGCAGATCAACTCATCATCACAGTACCTCACCAAATACCAATTTTGGGGCATGCCTGTTCAATAGATTAGATATATGATGTCCCTTGCTGCAGATAAGCTAATAGCCTGTGCAAGATAAACAGACAACCTAACCCCCACTGTCTGTCCTAATTTCAGGGGTGTTTTGCTGTGGGCCCTGCCCGGTGCGAGCGATAAAGGAGGGTGAGGTGGGGGTGAAGTACGACGCTACGTTTGTGTTCTCAGAGGTAAACGCAGACCTGGCCACCTGGATCATTCATTCAGATGGAGAGCGTTCCCAAGTGTCGCTCAACCAGCGGACCGTCGGCCGAAACATCAGCACCAAGAGTGTGTACGGGGAGCAGAGAGAGGACATTACCTACCTCTACAAATACCCAGAAGGTGTAGTATACACAATACGCACACACAACACAAGGACCAAGCATGTCTAGTCATGTACTACAGCTAACATCTCAGGATTTAACCAGTCTGTGTAAGTCATACACGCTTTTTAAAGGGAAATTTCCTGATTTCCTGCTTCCAGTCTCATGGGTCCAGCAAAGTGATGCAAATGCACTAATTGTGGATACAGGCATGATCTCACTTTGAGAAACCCCTCTGAACAAACTGGAGGGCAGGACACAGTCTGGACAAGTAGTGCAGGGACACTTCCTGTTTTAATGCAGTGACCCTCCACCCCCCAGGCTCGAGAAAGGAGCGGGAGGTGTATGAGAAGGCAGGGCGGAGGGTGGCCCAGCTGAACGGGGCGGAGCAGCAGCCGCAGCTGGAGCTATCCATCAGGCACGCCCAGGCCGTCCACGGCACGGACTTTGATGTGATCGTTGAGGTGCGGAACATGGGCGGGGAGGATGCCCCTGCCCGTCTCACTATCACCTCCCACGCCATCACCTACAACAGCCTCCACCTGGGGGAGTGCCAGAGGAAAAGCGCCAGCCTAACTGTGCCAGCACAGAAGGGTAAGAAAGACACCACTGAAATGGGCACAGTGTGGCCCATGAGAACAGTGCATGGCCTAGTGCAACACACTAGAAACAGAACAACACAGGGTAGTAAATTAGGGCACATCATATTGCAGTGAGTTACTATAGAGAATTACAGTACTGCATATCAGAGTACAGCAAAGGTGGAAAACCCAGCCTTCAGATAGTAAAAGTTCTGCCATTTGTTCCATCCATGCAATTAACTAGCTGATTTTCAGTGCCAGTTCTTAAGCCTGGTAGATGAGCTAATCAGTGAAATCACCTGTTTTAGTGCACAGGAAGAACAGATATATGGTAGTACTTTTAATTTCTGAAGCACAGCACTAAACTAAGGCACACAATAGAACAGATGATAGACTGGAAATAAGATCACAATTAGGATGATGGGCTATAAGGTTGATCAAGGTAGTAGATAGATAACCAAGATAACTTCTTTACTACCATATGTTGCATAGTATCTTTGTTTTTGGGGAGAAAACACACATAAATATCACATCAATAAGTCTTAGACACCACAGCACTAAGAATGCTGATTCTCTGCTCACTTCCTCTCCTCCGTGTTTTTGTCCACCCTTCCTTATTCATCCCTTTTTAGCCCACAAGGAGGTGCTACGCCTCCGGTACGACCACTACGGCCTTTGTGTGTCAGAGCATCACCTGATCAGGGTCACCGCCCTGCTGCAGGCCAACAATCACCATGACGTCCTGCTGCAAGAGGTCAACATTCCACTGAGCATGCCCCAACTCATGGTCAAGGTATGAACACCTGCATTTATAAAGTCCAAAACCCTGTATGTTGGAGCAAGAAAGATGGTGTCCAGGATTGTTGGCGTCCATAGGGGAACCTACTGCACATGCACTGGGGCTGAGCAATCTTTTTGTTTGTGTATTTGCATTAATAATCAAGCAGCATTTGAGTGTTAAACAAGACAATCATCCAAGAGGTAGAAAGCTAGCTAGTGGTTAGCTAGCTAGTATGTTTATATTCTGTGAAAGTGTGACTGCATGAACACATTTGTTAAGCTCTTAAAATTGACTTCACATTCACATTTCTTGATCACTTTGGCATTGCTAATAAACTATTTAAAATAATACTACCTCATCATTTCATCTTCATAATCCTCTTGTTCTCATGAACAGAAAATTGACAGCGGTGAGACTGATGATCATGGCTGGCAACTCACTATATTTCTGTAGCAAGGCTGAGCCAATTTTTTTCCTCACTCATGTGGACCTCTCATTTTTGAGTCCCTGCCATGGTAATAGGCTGGACCAAGAACATTTTATGCCTTTGCACCACATGACACCCTCACATGCTAGTCTGTGCAAGTGTTCTAGGATATGCATGTGTATTATCTCAGTGGTCAGGAATTTTACATAATAGTACAATTAGATGTTGCTTTGCCAAGGAGGAACCAAAGTTGTTTAAATGGAGATTACATGTAACAGTGGAAACAAATTATACAAATTAAAATGATGCATGGTCTGCTGTCCCACAGTCTGGCCTCTGTGCCTGAGGCAATAAAAGTTGTTTTTTAGAAGTCGAAAGTCAATCGACTGTGTGAGGTTTGCTTTGAAGTGAAGTCAGTTAAGGTAGTATTGACTTTACAGTCTAAGGTTTTATGGTTTAATTAAATCTCTGGGATTTACTGCATAGTGTTTTCATAATGAGGTTGTTTACACTACATGTACTCCCTCTTCGTGCGGAGAGGTTGTTTGCCTTCATAGAGGTGTCTGCACTTCTGTTTCAGGTTCTGGGGGAGGCGATGGTGTCTCGTAAGGTGACTGCTAAAATTAGCTTCACCAATCCGCTGCCCGTCTCACTCCGAGGAGGCGTGTTCACTGTGGAAGGGGCGGGACTCACCAGCGCAAGGAAATCTCAGCTCCGTATGTGTCTCTGAGGATGCAAACAGACTCTGTCCCAAAGCACTAACGCCTTACTGTATTATGTATGAGTGGCTGCGTCTGTGTATGACATGTTGCATTGACGTGTCTGTGTATGTGACTGAGACCCTGCTTGCTTGTCACAACCTGAGTTACGAATTTCTTAGTGACTAAAGCAGCGTGACCACACAGATACAATGCAGAGAATATGGCCTCCTTGTCTGCTCTCATCTCCCACCCTCTACACTGGCCAGGCACTGCCACACAGAGTGTGCTCCAACTCAAACATGGCTCTGCTCCTGTCCTTCCCTTTCATTGCTTCTCCAGCATCATGTGCCAACAATTACCACACAAATACTCCAATCCAAAAATGTCAGTGTAAATATATGCTCTGTCTCAGTTGGAGAGTTTTCTTTTTTGAAAAAGGCAGTTACTAGGGATTCTAATGTTGTTTTAATTTGCATGTATTAAAAGTGATAGTCCTACCATATGATTATATGTAAAATGAGCCAGGATAGCTGGTAGGAACAAAAACCAGCTCTGATTAATCCGCATTTCTCACAAACCCCCAATACTGATTTATGTGTGTGGCGTTATCCATTCCGTAAGGTGCTCACAGAAAGTACAATGTTAATCAATGAGAAAACATGCCCTTTTGCGGTTATAACACCCCCGGGTTCCAAAACTACACCGTTTGTGCAAATATGACCTTCTTATAATGATCTATCACTGATTCTGGAAAGCCACAATGGCCTGATGTGTTGCTCCTCCCATGTGATTAAATATCTTATCTGTGCTGTCTATTCATTTACCATACCTGAACTCCTCCCCATGTTTTAAGTATTTATGGTTGAAGGAACACCAAAAAAAACTGTAGCCCTCCAATCACAATAATGGATTATTTGGGCTGACAAGAGCAATTTTTTAAAGCCAAGTCTTATTGGCTGGTTTAAAAATTGCTCTGGTCAGTGATGACATGTGACAGCACCACACATTTTAGGGCTTCATGAAGCCTCACTCATCCCATAATATTTCCCTCTTATTTTCTCTTACAGCAAGGAGATTCTACCTGGTCAGGAGGTGACAGTTAAGGTCTCCTTCCGGCCCACCCGACCAGGTCTCCGGAAACTTCTGGTGGATTTTGATTCTGACCGACTGAGGGATGTCAAGGGCACAGCCACTGTGATTGTTCGGGGCAAGTGAATGGAGCCAGAACCCTGAGACCAGAGGGAGCTCAAGCAGAGAAAATGTGCTCGTTACATTGTATTTTAAACTTACTAAGTGTTGCATTTCTTTGAATAATTTATAACCAAATAAAGTATGTAGTGTCACAGTGGATATGTAATCATAACACATCCTGAATAATGTGTTCAGTTGTTGCCAAGGCAACATGCCCTTATCCTTACTCCTGGGATATTATCATAGACATCATATATGAAATTTTACAGTTGTCATCAATGCTTAGTTAACCTTGTTTAAATGCCATCAAAGAAATATCTTTTAAAGGTCTGTGAACCACTTTTTTAACCACAATTTATGGTGTGATGCATTGGAGTTTTGGAGCCTGGAGTAAAGTACTCCTACAGCAAGATTAATTTGCACTTTAGGACATTTTCTATGCCCCTTGAAAGCTAATATTGAACCTGTATTATGTATGTGTTGCAGTGAAGTGAAATGGTAAAAGAATCTGCAGTATTACTCCTGAACAAGATATTGCATAATCTGGAAATTCAATGTGAATGCTTGAGACTCGCTATTTTTAAGGCTGAATCTGTTGACATGCAACAGTTTGTATTCTATGTTTTTTTTATATATATAAATAAATGATTCATATAAAATTACTTGTGTGTTCTATTTAAGAGAACTACTTACAAATGCCGGTCAAACTGCATATAGTTCAGACTGCTTTATTAACAAAAGTATTTACATTAGAAATGTGATGCATTAGTATATAAAAAAAGCAGAAGAAAGTGAATCCAGGTCTAGCCTCTCAGTTCTCGGGTGGTGGTGCCTTTCTCCTCACTGATTTTTTCAAAGCTTGCTGGATAACGGGGTATAGTTTCTGACACCCCTCAATGCAGGCACGCACGGCTTCAACCAGCGTGTCCTCCCCCATCTCCCCATCCGACTGCAGTCCAGACACCTGGTTCAGGCTTGGCAACAGAGCCACCGTCACACTGCCCTGATTCTTCGCGTACCCCGCGACCCAGCTGCCGATCTCCTCTTCATACGTGGGGTCAATGAGGTAAGTGGATCCGTCCTGTCTGAGCGAACAACCTAGGACCAGGTCGTACATCTCGATTCCGGCGTCAGCAAGCGCCATGGAGGCACAGGTGACCGCGTGGGCCAGAACAGAGCCGTCGTTTTCCAGGATCATTACGTTGACTTCGATCTGCGAGCGAGGGTACTTCTGCAGGCACACGCCGGGCCTCAGTCCCTCAAGCAAGGACTGTGACAGGTCCTTCTCCTCGCTGCCTTGAATCCATGAACCCCTCTTCGGACAAGAAAACGGTGCGAATCTGAAGTCGCATACCAGGCGTCCGGAGTTCATATCCGTCTCATCCTTTCTCTCGGTTTCCCGGGGTCCGTACACTGAGCAGATGAGTTTCGTGTTCCCTGCTTCTATGTAAGCGGACCCCTTGGCTTGGCTAACTAGACCGCATCGTGCAAATACCGGCCGCACGTCTGTCTGCCCTCGCTGGCGGCCGTCTTCTCGACCTCCCTTTGAAATGGCTTTCTGGGTGCTACTGGGGATAAAAAGTAGAGGGGACTGCGACTCATCCGGACCCCGCAATCTTTTCGTATCCACCGGCATGATTCTCAAGCGAACGAAGTGAAAACATGCAGCAACCTTACCTACGAAGATGGACGGCGGGCTACGTCATCCAGCGCCTACAGAGGCTGATGGAATATGAAGTCCAGAGACAGCGCTGGTGTCGTACATTTTAAACATTCATGACTTCACTTCCCGAAAGCCACTTGTAAAACTTCTTCTTTTTCAACAGTTTGGTATGGAAAAACAGAAGTGTGCATTACCACCATCTAGTGCCAGTTCTGATGTCTACACTAGCCTTTTCAGAGAGGTAATTACAGACGCCTCAAATTTTGTTGGGATCAGAATTTGTTGTCAAGGCTAAATGGAAATGTAGGCAAGTTTTAGTCAATGTGGAATTAAGATAGATAAGCATCTGTTGGACTTGTTGGTCTACATTTAATATTGTTAAATAACAATGTTGTTTACATATTTCAGGTTTACTATTCATCCAAATATTGCCGTGTCCTAATTATAACATACCTATACGTACATGACCATAAACAACTTAGTAACCATGTAGTAACAACCGACATGTACAGGTCTGGAACATTTGGTGGAGGTTTCACAAAACATTTATTTGCATAACGACTCTTTTGCAGAGTATATCACATTGTGTAGGCCTTCCTACTGTCGCATGTTTTGTACTTTCAACGTTTTAATTACTGCCATTCGGTTATAATTTTGGGCGTACTTCTTTCATTCAGACAAACTGAAAAATCCAGTGGTACAAGCCGCGTGTCCAACTTGTTGCTTTTTCATTGCATCAGCCACGATGCACCGGCTGCGCGAAACCCTACTTATCCGGGTCGCCTTGCCGACTGTAACATGACAGCAAGGCCTACCAATCAAAACAGAGAAATCCGTGTCTTTGGCACCAGTAAACCAATAGGATGTCTCTGTGAGTGAACTATTGCTTTGCAGTATCGTGTATGGTTTCACCCGCGTGAATAGAGTGAGCACGGCGTGTCAGAAAACGGGCAGCTCTTCCGAATTAATGTGAGTAAACCTTAATATTTCGAATAAATGTACATGAATTGTAAGAATTGCTGTTCGTCGTGTGTTTGTATAGCCTGCTAATTTATACCAACGGCCCGTTTGTTACTAAACTGGTTTGAGGAAATGCAGTTCACTGTTGGATTCGTGTCATGCGCCTGCTGCAGTCTGTCAGTTAAGCCAAGACTATTAATTACAATATGCTTTTATTTTTCCTTTTATTTTGTCTTTGAATATACAACCATTTATGTTCTGTGGTGCTTAATTGAGATAATAGCATGTTTTACTTAATGTGCCGGGTTGAATAATAACTGCTTGGATAGCCAGCTGGTCAACCACAGCGACAAGGCCGCCTAGCTTGCTAGTTTTATTTTGCTGTAGATTGACAGCAGCACTGTTGCTAACCAGTTAGCTAATGTCAGATTAAAACCATTTTCAGTAAAGCCAAGAAAACTGTTCTTTAGCAAGTTTGCTACGTTTGAGCTACCTAGCTGCTACTGTGACACATTTGGGTCCAAATACCGGCATTCAGACGTTTACAGGAGTAGTAGTATTAAACTATACTTTAGTGTTAGCTAACTGGCTACAGACATGAATTAACTGGTGCTAACAGTAACAGTGGTAATATAGCAACGTCACTGTTTCTGTCGACTTGATTCAGCAATTTAGCAGATAACTGTAGTTGGCTAGCGAGCGTAGGCCCTTTTTTCTAGTCGTAAAATAAACAGTTCCGTATCTGGCCAAGCGAATGAATAGTGTCACTGGTATTTGAGAATCTGAGATTCACAGAGCAGTAGTATGTACCTCAAACTATGGCTAGGTTCTTTTTTTGTAAGTAGCTCGTTATGGATGTGATTTCTCAATTCATCAGGCAAGGCGCGAGTAAACCTTTAATACACAGCTAGCATTATTTCACCCACTGTATTTCACAAAAATGAAATGTCATTATCACGCGATATAATTATTTTGGGTTCTACGTTCCTTGCCACATACGCCTCATCTAGTTTTATTAACCTACTGACTGTGTGTGTCCTTTGGCTCTTGAACACCCTGGCGTCCCTCATTAACATAAATTGGTGTTGCAGAAATGGCAAACTTTGAACATTCAGCCCACTGGCAAACGTCACTGATAGTTGCTGCCAAAACACAGTCTGTTTTGAAGAGAATGTCTGGAATTATATTTAAGATGTGGCCATATATATTGAAACAATACATATGTACTGCCTGAACAGAAACAACATACATGATGGATACATGGATCTTTTCATGGATAAATATGGCTTTTCACATTGCTTTGTTGTATTGATACAGCATTTCACTTTGCAGTTTTCAGTTTAGGGTGGACTAGAGACTATCATAAGAGGTTATTTTTTAAAATGTGGGCAAATGAGGATGTGAAGTGACTCCTGATTAATTTTATTGCTTGCATCGATGCCATTATTTTTTAACTGAACTATGATTTTTCCACATAGGCTGGCAGTTTCAATGTGTACTGGCTGATTGGGTTAATTTGAGGTGCTGGTCTCAGGTGACCAGTTGGTTGTTACAATAGAGGTATGGTTACCAGGATTGGGACTGGGGCTGTTTACTGTCCCATACCTCCTCTCCTAGGTGTCTTTTTAACAGCCATTTGCCTTTCTTGATCTCCCTAAGGGATTAGTAACTCTCTCTCTTCAACTAGTCTCTGGGGCACAAGTGGAGGCGACATGTTGAAAAATGAATAGTGTCTTGGTAACGTTAACCTAAATGACAGGTTATGTGGTAAATTGACCAACCTGTGAACCTGCTTTTGAGGATTGGTCTCCCTTCTCATCGGCTACACTATCCCCCTCCACCACTAGGTGGAGCACAGATTGGCTCGTGCCAGCAGGTCATCGCCTCAGGGTCTAACCTAAAGATTCCACAAACAGGAAGAGGACCAGCTTGCTGACACCTGTGGTTGCCTTTTGCTCTCCTAATTGCAATTTAAGGTTGTGCTGTTAGATTACCCTCTGGTTTAGTTCAGACAGTCTCTAGAGGTGTGGGCCTCAGGAAAAACGTTGATGGAAAAACTGCCAGCGGAGTTTGTTGCTGGATGACAAAATGTCTTAGAGTGTGGGGAGAAGCAGGTGCGTGACATGCAAACATAAAGAGCTTTCCTTTCCACTCGAGTGGTTGATTGGCAGAACTGTTATCTTCCGTGATGTGGAGAGTCTGGCACAGTATGCATTTTCAGGCTGGACAGGCCTGTGGTTTTCCCTAACATAAAACATTTTTGATGCTATGTGAGTTTGTGATCAATATGTAAAGAATATTTAAATTATGTAGATTTTCCAGTTATGTATTTTTATTGCCCTTTGCTGGGGTTGTTGGTTTGTGTCTCACTGGATAAGATAAGTCTTAGGGTTATTTTGTTGAAGCATAGTAAAACATGATAGCTTTTATCATTCAGTGAAGAGGTTATGGTCATGTCAACCACTGATGTTTTTGTTTCTCTATTCTCTGCCAGCTCTACATATTCAGTCTGACCCACAAAGCCAGCCCTGGACTTTTGACCCTGACTTTCACAAGCCATTTTCTGAAATCTTGTGTCCGTATCTAGTCCTGTGTAGGTGGCAGTACCGAGAATGGACTCCTCACTGACTGCTGCTCAGATCCGAGAGAAGTTCATCAACTTCTTCCGGCGCCATGAGCACCAGTATGTCCACTCATCTGCCACTATCCCGCTGGATGACCCCACTTTGCTCTTCGCCAATGCAGGCATGAACCAGGTATAGAATGACATCATCAGCTGGTTTCCTAGCTGTTGGCAGAAAAACCTAGAGCCATTTTGCTTTGTTCCTCAAACTCAAATTTTGCTAACTCTAATGGTGTGATAATGGCTTTGTTCCTTGTTGGAAGAGGTAGCGTGGACAGTTGTGTTATAACTTCTTTCTCTCATGAACACTGTTACACTTGTGTATTTGTCTAAACTCCTCTCAGTTTAGGCCAATACAAACTGAAGCAGAGTTGTTACAAGTGACAATTTTCAGTGTTATATAATGGCAAGAGGAAAAAGTTTAGTACATTGCACAGGTCTCATAAAGATGCCTAATGAATTTACCCTATACCTCTGTGGCATTCACACACTGTTCCCAATTTTCTTTACCACCCTCCACAGTTCAAACCTATCTTCCTGAACACCATCGACCCCTCCCATCCCATGGCACGGCTTCGCCGTGCAGCAAACACACAGAAGTGCATCCGTGCCGGTGGAAAGCACAATGACCTGGACGACGTTGGCAAGGATGTCTACCATCACACCTTCTTTGAGATGCTGGGGTCCTGGTCCTTTGGAGACTACTTTAAGGTGAGTGCTTTAAGATTCTTTTTGTTCCTGTTGCACCTCAGACTGCTGGGAAATGTAGTTTTCTCCAGAGGCTGCAGGGCAGTTTAGTTTCCTGTCATGGAGCTACAGAAAAATGTAAAATCTCAAATGGCCAAATTCTGGTATGTATGCATGCATGTGGTCTTTGCAGACTTTGATAACCCCTTTTTTATCTTTCCCACAGCATCTAGCCTGTGAAATGGCCTTAGAGTTGCTTACGAAGGAGTTTGGCATCCCCATTGAGCGCTTGTATGTCACCTACTTTGGGGGCCATGCTGAGGCAGGACTGGAGCCAGACCTGGAGTGCAAACAGATCTGGTTGGATCTGGGGTGAGTGGAGCCATGGTCACCAGGGCACAGTGGAAGCGAGTCACGAGTGCAGCTTCCTCTTTGTGTGTCCCAGGTTTCAGTAAGTGGTGTCTTTCCCAAGAGGCCCTGTGGAGCACAGATCCCCTGTGCTCACTGTTGTGAACAGAGCTAAATTAAGTTACATTCCTGCTCTGATGTTAATGTCTAGGGGTAAGGATGAGCAGTGTTTAATAGTGTTGAGGTGTGTTATAGCTGAAGTTGTATAGTGGGAGTGTAACTCTGCAGGTTTTTACATATCCTCATATTTCCATTTGCTGAAGTGTGTATGTATGTATGTGTTTCTTCTCTTTTAATGACTGTGAATCTACCTACCGTATCTGTGCCTGTGCATACCTGTACCCATATTCTCTTCTCACATGTGTGTATCTAATTTGTCTGTCTTCAGTCTTTACCTGTTTGCATCTGCTGGTCTGTATGTATCTATATTTGTCTACCTGTCTCTTTGAACTGTCTGTCCTCTTTCCCTGGCTGTGTGTGATAATCTCCCTTTTCCCGTAGGATGGAGGAGAGTCGTATCCTGCCGGGCAGCATGAAGGATAATTTTTGGGAGATGGGCGACACTGGGCCTTGTGGGCCCTGCAGTGAGATCCACTTTGATCGCATTGGGGGGCGAGACGCTGCTCACCTGGTCAACATGGACGACCCCAACGTGCTGGAGATCTGGAATTTGGTCTTCATCCAGTTCAACAGGTAATGAACCACACCCAAACTAATACAAACAAACAAGCTTACCAAATTGAACATGCACATAAACACAGACACACAAGCCATG
The DNA here is from genome assembly GCA_022829145.1 of Albula goreensis. Lineage (NCBI taxonomy): Eukaryota > Metazoa > Chordata > Actinopteri > Albuliformes > Albulidae > Albula > Albula goreensis. The sequence continues at coordinate 26,296,000 of CM040755.1, forward strand.
TGCACTTAAAAAGAAACTGGCAAAGTGCACATTTACACATTGGAAAGGAGCACATGGAACACACGCATATGTACTGGCAAAGAGCATTTGGAATGTGCACACATACATGCAAGCACACACCTGAAAAGTACACAGCTGCAAAATGTGTACACACACACACACTTGGAAGCACCTAAAACACACTTGCATAGTACACAGTTACAGTACACACAGGATGATCGCACATGGGCACACATGCAGCTCTGTACCTGAAGGCCCTTCCTCCCTCCCCCCTCAGGGAGTCTGAGACCGAGCTGAAGCCCCTCCCCAAGAAGAGCATTGATACGGGTATGGGACTGGAGCGCCTGGTCTCCGTCCTGCAGAACAAGATGTCAAACTATGACACCGACCTCTTCATCCCCTACTTCCAGGCCATCCAGCAGGTGAGCCCCTCGTAGTCTCGTGTGCGCATGTGTGTGCCTGCCTGCCCATATGCATTTATTCTTACTGTGCCTCTGCTTTCACTGTGACTGCAGGGTACAGGGGCCCGGCCATACACAGGGAAGGTTGGTGCTGAGGACACCGATGGAATCGACATGGCATACCGTGTTCTGGCTGACCACGCCCGCACAATCACCATTGCCCTCTCTGACGGTGGGAGACCTGACAACACGGGCAGAGGGTGAGCAGTTAATCTCTGCCCACAGGCTTTTCTGAATGAAACCAGGTCAAGGGGACCATACTATTTTTGGTTGCTCATATTTTAGCTAGCAGTTAATCTGGACCCAGGGCCACTGGATTAAACTTGTACTAAACTGTTTCTGTGTGTGCGTGCGTGCGTGCGTGTGTATATGCGTGTATGTTCACAGGTATGTGTTGAGGAGGATCCTGCGCCGTGCTGTCAGGTATTCTCATGAGAAGCTGGGAGCTCAGAGGGGGTTCTTTGCCTCCTTGGTGGACGTGGTGGTGGAGTCACTGGTGAGGATTGCTTTCTGTCCTGCTTTGTACCTCTCCTTTTCCCTTTCCTTTTCCCTCCTGGTAAACTCACCCTCCCTCTCCTGCTGCCCTCCCCCCTCAGGGTAATGCCTTTCCTGAGCTGAAAAAGGACCCAGAGATGGTGAAGGACATCATCAACGAGGAGGAGGCACAGTTCCTCAAGACGCTCAGCAGGGGGCGCCGCATTCTGGACAGAAAGATCCAGAGCCTGGGAGACAGCAAGACCATCCCAGGTACAAAGTTGCTTTTGGGACATTTTGTAGAGGTGCACAGAACAGCTCTGTTATATGGGGCAAAACTCCTACTGTGCACAAGCAACAGCTTACACAGGGGTTCATTTGAAAGCAGTCTCTGCCTTTCTCTCTTCGCTTACAGTCTTTGACATGTTTATAAAGTCTCTTTGCAGACTGTAGGATTCTGATTTTTAAATCCTTGTACTGTCCATCACTGCCTCTCCAAATCTCTCCATATTTGTTACTGTCTCTCAGCCCCCTAGCTACATTTAAAAATTGCATTATTGATATTACAGTGAAGAAATTACCAAAGTATTTTGTTATATCGACAAACATCAGTGGGAATACCTTTCTAACTCACATCCCCTGAAGGTGTATTAGGAGAAATCTGTTTCTCTTTCCCCTTCTTTTGGTCTCACTTTCTCTTCCCCCTTGCTCCCAGTTCCAAAGAATTGAAAAAATAAGAACACTGTATGACAATAAAATGTAAAAAATAAAGCCAATAATAAGAATAATATGTAGTTACCAATACAGAAGGAAAAAATCAAATCAGAGCATTTCCTCTCCTGCAGAAAAGAGAACAAGAAGCTCCACACTGAATTACTTGCTGAAAAATTCACACCGGTTTGTTGGGTACAAAAACGAGCTGAGCTCTCTGTCTATAGGCGTTCAGGAGAGCTTAACAAATCGAAAATATGTCGGCCAAAGACTATATACAAAAGATATGTTCCATTCAACAATTTAATGACTTTTTTGCAAGTAATTTGGACATTTGAACCTTTTTATTGTCATTGCATCTATTATCCTCTGTCACATCTGAAGTCATACTTCTTTTGGAAATGCAAACCTTGATTTCATCTTGCGACCCTAATCCAGAAGTAACACTCGTTTTCCGTCCCTGTCTGCCCAGGGGACACTGCCTGGCTGCTGTATGACACATATGGCTTCCCTCTGGACCTGACCGCTCTGATCGCGGAGGAGAGGGGCCTGGGGGTGGACATGGAGAGCTTCGAGGAGGAGAAGAAGGCCGCCCAGGTGAGGAAGACAGGGGTGGGGGCAGAGAAACAGGCATGGGTGCTGAGGGGGCGTGGCCCTGCTGTCAGGCTCCCATTTCAGCATCTGGTAGCTGCGATTTCAGATGCCATTTCAGAAAACAGCCTTAGCCCAGTGGGACTGTGGGGTGAAGTGCACAACCAGCAACCAATGAACAGCCCGCCGCTGGGGTGGCTGACAGAGCAGAAAACTCTTGCTTCGCCTTGCTTAGCACGTCTCTCAACACCCGTGGGATCACACTCCAGTTATTCACCATTACTTACTGTTCATTAAAAGGAGTCATGTATTTGTGTGCCAGCAGAAGTGGGAGATACAGCACATAGGCGTTTAATAATGCTTCCTTTACAAAATGGCGGTTTGCAGTATCAGAGTCCCCTCTTTGTACAAGAACTCATTGGGGAGGGAGAACTAAACAAGCTGATCTACCAGTTCAATTCACAAATGAGGGTGTGTGTCGAAAAGCTGTATGAGTGATTTTTTTGGTGAAAACTTGTGATAATTTCATACTCAATAGTATATAACAAAATGTTGTCTTTAGTATTTCTCAAATATGCCTGGCTGTGTTGAAGCAATCATTGTCTCACCTGAAAGACTCACGTAATTTCCAGTGAGATAAGCTCAGGATCTGAAGCTGCATGCTCGGATTCATCACATTTTTTCCAGAAGTGTTCATACGGTTCCTTCTGTCCCTCTCATAGTTGAGGTCTCAGGGTAAGGGCTCTGGAGAGGAGGATCACATCATGCTGGATATCTACTCTAATTGAGGAGCTGCGCAACAAGGGTGTCCCAGCCACTGACGACGCACCCAAATACTGCTACAGCTCTGAGAACAACGGCGTCTATGGTGAGATACACTGATCTGAGGGTTTCGGTTCATGGCTGAGCTGTATTTGAGGGTGTGTGTGTGTGTGTGTGTGTGTGTGTGTGTGTGTGTGTGTGTGTGTGTGTGTGTGTGTGTGTGTGTGTGTGTGTGTGTTTGTGTGTATAATAGTTGAACAGTTTCTGTGTTGTGTTACAGCGTTTGAGCAGGCCGTGGGGACCGTGCTGGCTCTGAGGAGAGAGCGAATGTTTGTGGATGAGGTGACAACAGGACAGGAGTGCGGGGTTCTCCTGGACCAGACGTCCTTCTATGCCGAGCAGGGTGGACAGACCTATGATGAGGGCTACATGCTCAAAGAGGACGACTCTGCCGAGGACGTGAGTCAAGACAGTGGCCACCAGGGGGCAGCGCTGGATAGCTCTCAGAGGAGTAATGCTGTAGAGATGGATTCACTGCTGTCCTAATCATCATCATCACTGACATTATCATCAGTGTCTCACAGATTATGCTTATTAAGTTAATGCACAGCTAATTAGGTGTAATTATCTCTCTCATTCTCCAGAACAACCTTAATTTACATTGCAGTTCATGGTGTTGGAGTTGTAAACCATTCTTTATCCTTCTCTCCCCGCTCTCTATTACCCTTTCCCTCTGAGACTGTCCCTCTCCTCTTTATTCCACCTCTTTTCTTCATCAACTGTTCCCTCCATTTCCTCTCCCTCACTCTCTTCCTCTCTCCTCTGAGCAGAAGATGGAGTTCACAGTTAAGAACACACAGGTGCGTGGGGTTACGTCCTGCACGTGGGGACGGTTTACGGCTCGCTGAAGGTTGGAGATCGCGTAACGCTGCATGTTGATGAGGTAGGCCACTCGCCCTGCCCCTCATGGCACCCCTTTCTAGAAAACACATCTACATATCACACTCTGCATTTCATGTCTCCCTCCCAACTCTTTCCTTCAATTTCCCCCTCACCTGTATTTACTCTTCATGTTTTACCTTCATCTTTCATCCAATCCCCTTCTTTTAACTGTTTTTTTTTTTTTTTTTTTACATACTACCTCCCTCTCCTCCTCTCTATGTTCACATGCCTTCCTCCATCTTTCCGTTTACTTGTCATTTTCACTGTCCCCCCCATCCCACTCTAATCTCCCTCTCTTTTGTTACCCACCCTCATAATTACATCCCCTCCCCCCCCAGGCTCGTCGTAGGCCCATCATGAGTAACCACACAGCCACCCACATCCTGAACTTCGCCCTGCGTGGGGTCCTGGGAGAGGCCGACCAGCGGGGCTCCCTGGTGGCACCCGACCGTCTGCGCTTTGACTTCACCGCCAAGGGCGCCCTGAGCACGGGCGAAGTGCGCCGTACCGAGGAGATCGCCTGCGCCATGATCCGAGATGCAAAGGTCAGGATTCTGGAGTTGTCTGGGGCATCATCACTTGGGAACATAAGTGCTGTATCCTCAAATGACACACTGTGCTTGCTTATATTTCACACTGTCTCCCATTCTTACAGGTACATAATACCATATACAGTTATGCGCAGAGTGGGAAAATACACCTGTATGCAACCTCACTTGAAAGACCCATATGACCTAGTAAATTTATTTTAAAAAAATCTAGTGTGGTTTCTGGACATGTAGATTTTTTTATAGGTATAGGATTTAGTCTTATATCACATGGCGAAGCAACTTTTGAAAACCAGGAGGTCCCGTGTGTTCCAGGGATCAGGATCGTCACACTGCAGCAGTTGGATTGTCAGGGCATTTCACTTCATTATTACTATTATTATTTTATTCTTTAAAAAAAGGTGAGCTCCGTTCAGAAGCCCTACCTTTGCTGTCTTTGATCTGGAGTGTGTGAACTCTCTAGAATACACAACAGGACGCTCTGCGATAATGACCAATTTTCTCTGCCTCCAGCTTATTAATTAGCTCATTTCCTGTTAAGAAACTTCTCATCTCTTGTTGTGTCATTGCTTTGTTCTGATGGCTTTGCTGCATGTCCTTTTCCTCCCCTCTAAGGCTTAATTTTTTGGATGAAGTCTTTTGTCTCTTTTCCATTACTTTCTTTCTTTGTTTTTGCCAGTTTTTACTGCATTTCACCTTTGGTTTTGTCCTCTGTTCATCTGCTCTGTCAAACGTGTCTGTTATTTTGCGGCTCCCAGCTGGTTCTTTTCATCATTTTCAAACTCACTGCATCTCTTTCTTGACAGTGACCTCCATAAACCTGTGCTGTTCCTTCTCGTCGTTGTCGGTCTTCTTTCATCTCCTCACCTCCCTCTCTCCTTTACCTCCTCTCTCCCCCCCTCTGTCTTCTCTCACTTTTTTTGTTTCACCTTGGCTTTCATGCTCCCACCCCCAAACCCAAACCACTCTTTGATTTTCTCTCTCTTCCTCCTTTCTCTCTCACCCTTCCCCCTCTCTCTGTCTCTATCCCTTTTTCCCTCTCTTTAGCCGGTCTATGCCATGGAGGCCCCACTGGCCGCAGCCAAGGCGATCCAGGGCCTCCGTGCCGTGTTCGATGAGACGTATCCAGACCCAGTGCGTGTAGTGTCCATCGGGATCCCCGTCCAAGACCTGCTGGCTGACCCAAACAGCACAGCTGGGTCACTCACCTCCATAGAGTTCTGCGGAGGAACGTGAGTGCTGGACCCTTTCCCATCATCACTATTTGAAACATCCAGCTGTTTCAAAGTCCATGTTCGCAAAAACCGTGTGTTGGCTTTCATAGTTTTGTATTTGCAATGTCCAAGTGGCAGTGTTGGTGTAGATTCAAGTTTCTCTGTCCATAATCTCACCATGTTCCTGAATTAGCTAAAAGGCAAGGCTAGTCCTCCATTAGTTTTTCTATACTTTATGAATGCGGGCTCTGACCTCTGACCTTTGGCTCCAGTCACCTGCAGAACTCGGGCCACGCTGCACCCTTCGTCATTGTCTCAGAGGAAGCCATCGCCAAGGGCATCCGACGTATCGTCGCAGTAACAGGGGCTGAGGCACAGAAGGTAAGAGGGAAGGGGTTGAATTTAGGGGCGCAGTTGGAGGGTTTGGGTTCACAACAGGGAAGTGATACTTATACATAATGTGCTATTGAGATGAGGTTAAGCCATTATACATTCTCTGCTAACTTTTACTTTAGACTTCAATGTGGATGAGTTCATCACCCTGTACCTCCTCTGTGCAAAGCTCAAATTCAGATCTCCTTTATTGGCATGGTAACTGCAGTCTGTTGTGCTGCTAAAGTACTAAATTACAGCAGCACAACAATAACAGGACTGATAATTGGTTGAAATGTGTTTCCATAGCTGCCTCCTCACTGTCCCTCGGGGAGGGGCATGTTTCCACTCCCTAAGCAGCAGGTGGTGCTGTGTTTCCTCCCTGATTAAGACTGATTTTCCTTCTGCATGACTCATTTCTTTGAATTAGGGAAGGGGGTATCTACATCTTCAAAGTATTTTTCACAATGTAAAAGAATTGGCATGTCCTCCTACATACTGATTTTTTCGCTTATTTGAAATCCCTTTCTTTTGGCACAGAAAGAGTTGTGGCAGAATTTGAAAGGGAGAAAACTGGCAAATGGCATTGTTTCTAATTATCTGTGGAATGTACCAGCCTAGTGTTCCAGGTGCTTCCATCTTGAGCTGCTTAATGGACTGACAATGAAGTCAGAGTAGAAGTACTCAGCCTCCCCCAACCCCCTCCTGTGTGTGTCTCAGGCCCAGAGGAAAGCAGATGCTCTTAGGCAGGCTCTCTCTGCTCTGGGGGAGAAGGTGAAGGCACAGACTGCCCCCAACAAGGACGTACAGAAGGAGATCGCAGACATGACTGAGGTGAGCCCTTTGAAACAGACTTCAGATGTCTGCATGCGTGTGGGTATACACGTGTGTGTGTGCGTGTGCATGTGCGTGTGTGTGCGCACAGAGACCAGGCATCCTATGGGCAAGTGTTGCCCTCAGTTGTTCAGGGGCATATAATCACATATTGAATGTATTGTGCTGAACTGATGGTCCTGTGTTTGTCTCCCTCTCTCTGTAGTCTCTGGGCATGGCTGTGACCTCTCAGTGGCAGAAGGATGAGATGAGGGAAACCCTGAAGGGACTGAAGAAGACCATGGACGACCTGGACCGTGCCAGCAAAGCAGACGTACAGAAACGGGTGAGTATGGGAGTGCTGGGTGGACACTGTGCTGGCTAAACTGTGTGACCTGTGCTGGGGTTGAGTAGCACAGCATCTGCTAAATTCTAAGGATGTGTGCAGTACAACTAAACAGCCTTCAGTCCGTTTACAGAAATATGGTATTCTGTGTTAGAATGACAATATCAGATTCCAAAGGACGTGTTTGCAAGTCTCCAATAAAATACAAAATACTCATGTTCTAATGTAAAGTCTGTTTATTGAGTTGCCTATATGAGTACATTTGATTGAGTCCCAGGCTGTGTCTAAGGGAACGCTGTAGTGCTGTTTTTCAGTTTTGAATGTATGTATGCCTATGTCTGTCTGTCTGTCTTGTTTTTTTACCTCCATTCTGTCTTGCTTCAGGTGTTGGAGAAGACAAAGCAGCTGATTGACAGCAAGCCCAACCAGACTCTGGTCGTCATGGAGATGGAGAGCGGAGCCTCTGCCAAGGTAACCCTTTCCCTCCTAGCTGTGAGCGACGCTGCTCTCCTGTAAGGTATCTGCAGCAGGATGACTCTGTCGTATGGGGTACCTTCAGAAGGACGTGCGGTCAGTAGGCCAGCTGTATCCGTCTCCTGTGTGGCCCCTTGTTCTGCCTGTGGAGCGTTTTTTGTTCTGGAATTGTGTAGATCCTCATTGCTGTATGCGGTGTGTTTGAAACCCCACAGGCTCTGAACGAGTCTCTGAAGCTGCTGAAGACCCAGTCTCCCCAGACCGCTGCCATGCTCTTCACAGTCGACAACGAGGCGGGCAAGATCATCTGCCTGTGCCAAGTGCCTCAGGTATGTCCCCTGCCATGTTTCTGCAGACACTGCGGTACACCATGTCTGCTCAACCCAGCTGCTTTGTGCACTTACAGCTGTTAGCTGTACAACTACTGGTCTCTTGGTTCATTTTTTTCTACTCCTAATTTGCAGTCAATGTGACATTACAGAATGTGCATGATAATCTTATGTGTTGCCAAAGCACATTATTGCAAAAAGATAGTGATCCCAGTACAACAGCACAAATACAGTCAATGCTCATTCTTGCAAATTTGGAATTTTAAGAAATAAAACATTTCCCCTCCATTTTTCCTCTTCTCTCTCATCCCCTATTTCTCACTTATCCCTTCCCTCATCCTCTCTGTCCTGCATTTCTTTACTCCCTCAGGAGGTGGTTAACCGTGGCCTGAAGGCAAGTGAGTGGGTGCAGGAAGTCTGCCCCCTGATGGACGGTAAGGGAGGTGGCAAAGACATGTCCGCCCAGGCTACGGGCAAGAACACGCACTGCCTACAGGAGGCGCTGCAGCTGGCCAACGAGTTTGCTCGCCTCAAACTGGGCGATGTGCAGAACTAAGGCACCTGGAGGAGGAGAGAAGAGGACGGTGGGGTTCAGCTTGACGGGTGGGGGGGGTGGTGTAGGGGTTAAGGGGGGTCCCTGAGATTTCACCATGCCCGCCCTGGGGTCCTGGCTCCACAGTGACTCTGAGACATTCCATCAGAAAGTTGTACAGGAAAATTCACTCACTTGGTAGGAAGGGAAGCAGCAAGCTCCTCCCTCTGGAGGTGTGGTGGAGGAGCTGCAGTGCATGTGTAGATAAACCTTCGTCTCATCATTCTTCTCATCATCCCGTCGGCTCTTCCACACATCTGTTGCCCAGCCCACAGTTAGAGATTAATATAATCTGAGTAATGATTGGCAGGAAAGGGGGAGGGCAGCACAGTAAAATTCGTAAGGGGTCTAGTAGACATAACTGCACCTCATGTTTTCTGTACCCTCCCACCTTCTAGACTGTTCTGCTCTCCATCCTCATGAACTCTGTACATGAGGGACAGTTAGGAACCCGCCTGCCTCCACCTCACTTCAAAACTGACTGCTTTATACTAAATGAACAGGTTACATTTGACTGGCCTCTGTGGGTGAACTGAGCACAATGTACTGTAGTGGGAATTAGCCAAACACAAATCGCTCAATATGTTACGATGGTGTGGGGAGTTGACCGCCGTCCCTGAAGCCTGCATCCGGGCCGCTACTAGTTGTACAGAACTATGCTGGGAAAGAGCCATCTCCATATGTGTCGTGTCCAATGGGAAAATACCATAACAATGCAATCATGAAGTAGCTTAACACTGACCGCTGCGGATGGCTGTCTGAGGTGTCCATGTGGAATGAGCTTTGTTGCCACTTACTAATTATAGTTTAATGTTGTGACCTGTTGTTGTAGGCCAGTGTCTGCATCCCTGAATAAAACTTTGAGTCACATGCAGCTGCTGCTTTTCTGACCTCTTTATTGTGATTGTGTGTGAGAGAGATGAGCTTCAGAGGTCAAACCAGGTCAAGGGGATCACACTATTCTCATATTTCAGTGAGCAGTTAATCTGGACTCAGGGTCACTTGCGTATTTACTTTCCCTCTGCAAAAGGGCTTAAAGTCGTACATCATCCTTGCTTTCATTATCTCCCTCTGACGGGAGCTGCCATACAGTGAATGGGAAACGACCTTGCACAAAATCAGAGATCAGGTCCCTGTCAATCATGCTAACTGTTTTGAGGTTTGCAGTAGAGGGACCATGAATAAAGATAAGGCCATCCTGAAAGGATGTTTTGGTGGAACCCTGGTGATATAATTAAAATTCGTATATGGTCAGTTTGTGATAAATCAGTCATAGTCACCTAAAAAATGAGGTTGAAATTTTTAATAAAATGAAAGTCTTTTTTATGTATTTCCCTGCAGTGATCTCTCACCTTAAAATGCAGTTATTCTCAGATATTCGTATTGACAAACCACAGCCCTGATTGGCTCACTGCACTGATGACCAAAACAAAGCACCTGCATGCAGAACAGAACATCCATGACTGTCTGTTCCAGCTGGGTAGTTCACACCATAGGTGAGGAATGTTGTCAGTTAAATATGATTGGTTCATGAAAATGAAGCCCATTTGTGATGTCATAACTTCTGCCAAGAACTAATTTCAAATTGCTGTAAAATAGTCTGAGATTTCCAAATGTTTGCCTTTGCTAATTAATGCTGATTTCTGTCAAATATATTTATTTATAACCTCTGTGCTCAAATGCCATTCAAAATATAGGAAAATATCATTTTGACCATAGGAGGCATTATAAAGAGGGACAACTTGCATGATGTTTCTAGAGGTGGTTCAGAGGATAGTGGATGTAGCCATTTGGAATGAAAAAGGAATGTGAATTATCCTGGGAACTGTTCTTAAAGACCGTTCTCAGTCCCAGTTGTTGCCTTCACATCAGTTCTTGAAATTGAGATAATATCCCTATATTTGTCTTTAAAAGCTGCAAGAATGTTTCCCCCCAAATTACTTTGTTGAAGAAAAGTGGAATCCAGTGACTGGAGAAAGCCTAGCATCTTGAAATCACCGGTGACTCATTTTACAGCCCACTTGCTTTCCTTTTTATGCGTGCAGGGTGTATTTCCGTGAGGCAAGTCGCATAAAGCGAGCAAACCTTCTTAAGCATAAAGGAACTCTTAATGGAAGCACAGCTGATGAGACTGCGAGAGATACAAGATACAAGGTAGGAATAAAAATCAACTGGCAAAACACCCGTTTTTTCAATGTCACGTTTATTTTTTACAATAGCATAAGATAAAAACAGTCCTTTGTCGCACAGAGAAATTGTGGTTATAAAAGGAGAGAAAGAACAGATTAAATGATAATTATAACACTGATGACAGTCCTAACAGCATTAACACTGAGAGTTATGTACAGTCCTGTGGTGTTGGTAAATAGTGTGACAGACTGCAGTGATGGACAGTGGATGGGGAGGGGGGGAATCTCTAAACCCCCCCTGCCCCTTAAACTCCCCATCACTCTTCACTATACCTTCAAAAACATTTTTTTTAATCTTAAGAAACTCCCAGGACCTTCCTGAAGGAGTCGCTGAGAGAGCAAGAGACTCCTCACTGAGTCATAGCAGAAAACATTTAATAAAAATGCACACGTTTACCCACCACCTCCAGCGGGTGGCAGTGTTTCCATCAGGTTCTGTTTGGGAGGCCGTGAGGGGTCAGTTGTGTTATGGACCCGTGGTGGACAGGCACATGAGCAGGACCACAGGGCTTTGCTGTGATTCTCTGATACTTCTATAATCTAGATAGCCAATCACATTCATTGATCCCACTGTTTTAGCCCATCCACGCGCCATAGAGATAAGGGCATTGTGCACAGAAATTTGAACCATGAGTGCCAGCTGGTTGTGATGGGGAAAAGACAGGAGGATTTTCATTGGCTCAAGGGAGGGCGTAGTTTGGGATGAAATGATTTGTATCCCTCAAACCTGAGCCAATCATCTCCTCCCCAATAAGCCTCAAAGACATTCAGAGGACCACCGTCGAGAGCACATAGTGATTAAAAACATTTTTGTCAGAATGGTGCAGAAGGAGTTAATGCGAGCAGCAACTTAAACCTATGCAAATTAAACAAGCTGATAACAACTTTTGGAACAATATGATAACTGTAACCATAACACTCTTTGGTGAAATATTGCACATCAATTTTGCTCTCTTGTTATGTACCGAAACATGTAGCAAGGGTGGTAAAAAAGATTTCCTTTTCCTCTTTACTAAATAAAGTCCCTCTGGTTAAAAGATATGTAACCGTAAAAGCTTATTCTCTTTTTTAATGTAGTACCGCCCAAGATTCCTCTGTCTCATCACAAAGAAAAAGAGGTTCAGGTAAACTGTGGAGATAAAAATGGAGAGATAAGTGTGGGCGTCTTTTCCAAGAGATACAGAGGGAGACCAAAGACATGGTCTCAGGTCTGAAGTGTTTCTCTCTCGTCATCTCTTTCCCCTTTTCTTTTTCCAGGGGCTGAAAAGAAGCCGAGCAGCCATGGAAAATGTACAGAGTGTGAAATGGACACGCTGATACTGATTTGTGTAAAAAGGCACGGCGTTGTCATGGTAACCCTTTCGAAAAAAAGGATGAGGGGGCTGTTGAGGGAGCGGGAACAGCGGGTGGGGGTAGGACCTCAAGGGAGATGGGAAGGACCCAGGTCAAAGCTGAGGGGGCAGGGTTTGGGGGAAGCCGGAAAGGTGAAAGGTCAGGGTAAGGTTGGGAGTGGGAGGGAGGGGTGGGATTCTTGGCCCCTGTTGGGGAAATACAGCAGCAGTCAGAGATATGGAACAGAGATATGTCCCATTAGGGGGCCATAATGGTGAGGAACCCTGTTTGTGTGTGTGTGTGTGTGTGTGTGTGTGTGTGAGGTGGCTAAACCCTGCATTGTCCCTGACTGAAAATGAGGAGATAAACACAGAGGGAAGGGGCAAGGAAGGGGCAGTCTGGTTATACAGTGTTTGACTATTTGACCTCCCCATTTCCTTGGGTCTTATTTAACATATCAATCACTAACATACACATGCATTATACATAATGATATACAGACACACTGGATAATGCCCCCTACTGACAGGGTACTAACGGGACAATGCAGGGAGCTGTGTGCATTTTGAGAGAGGTTAGGGGCACACTGTGAGGGGAGACAGTACCCAGCAGGCACAAGGCACTAGTGTGTATGTGTGTGTATAAATGTGTGTGTGCTTGTGTTGGAGGCCTGCAGACATACATAACAATATGTGATTTTTGTGTTTCAAAGGGATCTACTTCAAAATTAAGAAAATTAGCAGTGTGTGTGTGTGTGTTGCAAAAGATTTCTCTCACGTTCACAAACACGCACATAACACACACACGCACAGCTGATTTCGTACATTCATACTCCTGAAAATCGCTGACAAAAATCTAAAACTGCAGCTTGCTCTCCTTTTTTCTTTCCTTCCCTACAAAGATAATCAGACGCTGTTGTAGAAACACTGTACAAACATGGATTGGGTAGGACAGGATTGACGGAGCGGGTGGCGGGTGAAAGAGTGACACAGAGACTGAGAGGAGGGGGGAGAGGTGGAGGGCATCCTGCAGCAGCATGGCGGTCTGAACCCGCCGGCGCTCTGACAGACATTGGGCTGGTTTCCATGGCAGCCTAACTGCGTGGCAGAAACGTTCGGGGAGAAATCGATGGCTGATATTTTCCTCAGTGTTTCTGTAAGTTTAGGCTGCGGATCCACTCATGGGCTACTGCTGCCTTTACTGGTAGCGTTCGCTGATGTCAAAAGGAGACTGGTCTGAGAACAGCCCAGCTTGACATTGTGGTCTGAAATTGATGCCAAAGACTGGTACAGATGGGGGAATGGATATGGCAGAAAGGCAGAGCTTCATATACAGTGACTTTGTGTGAGGGTAGGGTCTGATGATGTCACTCATCTGCTTCCTCTTGGTAGAGAGGGGTGAGAACCGGGCGTCGCTGGAACTTCAAGATTATCAGAGTGTTCTAGAACCATTCAACATGTCTGCAAAGAGATGTTGGGTGTGTGTGTGTATACGTGCATTCATGCATGCATCAATTGTCACTACAGTGTCTCAATATTCATCTATCAATAACATTACAATATCCTGAATGTGTGTCTGTGCTGTTGACTGTGTCACTACTAGACTACATCAGTGACGTCCCATTCTGTCAGTTATAAGTAACAAAGCAGAAACAAATAAGAGACCCGGCAGCCAATGAGAGTGACAGGCATCTCCACCTATGCAATATGGCAGGGTGAGATTGCCCCGCCTAATTCTCAAACCCTCAAGCCCAATCAGCAGGTCCATTAGACCTCTGACCACACAGTGAGAGAAGCAGAAGACAAGGGATTTAAAACAAAAGTACTAAAATAAATGAATAAAGATAGCTAAAACAAAACCACTGGCAAAGCTCTAATGTATGTGCCTTATGGCTCGGTCAAAAGCAATGCGAAAGGATTTACCATATAAACACATAAACACAAACTGATGGTGAATGAACGTCCTTCACTCAAAGAGCATGTAAACTTCACTCTCTGGCACCCCCTTGTGACCACCTTTGTTATGTGCAGGAGTTGCAGTGCTGCAGGAGGCCCCTGGAGACAAGTCTCCACCCTCATGCCAGTCAGGTGAGCAGGGAGTCTCCATTGTCAGTGCTTGAGGTTCACATCCATGTGATTGTACAGTCCCCACTTTTTTATGCTGACAGGTAATTGGTTGAAAAGCAGCCAATAGTGGGTATGCCAACTCTTTGATTTCCCAAGAGAGAACTTTCCTGACACACAGTCTGGGCTATGCAGGGAGGGCTGTTTGCCTGCAGGGGGCGATACTGGGACACCAGTAAAAATCCTGATTTCAACAGCAGGAGGTAGAATGTCCCGAATCTGCTCCCATGTCGAAGCACTAAAGTGATAAGAGGTTTGGAGAGTTATTTCAGTAGGTAGATAACGCCCCCCACCCAAACACTGATCCAGATCAGGTCCGAATCTTTTGGGCAAAATGTCTGTGGTGTTATGATAAGGGTTTATCTGTTCCTGGTTCAGTATCTGGGAGGGGCAATTCACCCAACAGTGCATGTGCATGAACATGCAAAAAGAGCCTGGTGGCTGATGGGTAGTGTAGTTTTTTGTTTGTTTTTTTGTTGCTGTTCCCACCCTGCCTCACTTCCCAGGGAACACGGTGATCTTTCCAGCTTTGGCCAGCGAGTCTATGATCTGGGCCTCAAAGTCAGCGTCATGGACCCCCGTCTTGCGGAACTCTCCAGAGTAACGGTTCTGCTCCCAGTAGTGGTGCCAGTTCCCCCGGCTGTCAGCCCCAAAGCCAAATACATTCACCTGAATAGACAAGGAGAGACAAATATATTGACCTGCCCAGACAGGAAGAGACTATTACATTCACCTGCACAGACAGAGGGAGAGGCAAATACAATCACCCGCACCAACAAGGAGAAATATTTTCATTTGTTCAGACAGCAGGAGTCAAATACTTTAACCTGTGCAGACAGTGAGAGACGCATACATTCACCTGCAAAGAGACCAATACCTTCACTAGTGCCGGCTGCCTACAGAGGGAGATACTTTCATTTGTGCAGACAAAGACAGACAGAGCTTGTTTGTTTCTTCTGGATCAGTGCTCTGCTGATGTAGTGTAGATTCAACTGATCGTTACATGATCCAGGAGACTCATCCTGTTCACCGAAGCCCTAACATCAGCATCCAGATACAATAAAGATCAGTTAATCTGCACAGCACTGATACCAAAATTATATTTACACTGTCTGGCACAGGAAGAAAATTACCCCCTGCTTTTCAGAAGCAGTGGGAGCACAACACTTCGCAGGTTTATTTATTGAGAGCTGGAGGATGAATAACTGAAAGTGACCTTGTGTCTGAGTTTATGTATATGTGTGTGTGTGTGTGTGTAGTGGAATGCTGTAGGGTGAATACGCTAATGTCTCACCTCGTCGCACACGTGCAGAGCAAAGAACAGAACCAGCATGCCTGTAGATGGGTAGCGGCCATGGTGTCGGGTCCAGCGGTCGTGGATATACTTGAAGAATGCCGGGTTGTAGATCTGGACCTGGGGGACAAAGGGTGACAGGTTACCCTGACCAATCTCAACTCTGAATCTGGGACAGGAAGGAAATGAGTGGGTGATCTGGACCAATCACAGCTCCAAGTCTGGGGCAGGCAGGAACTGAGTGGGTAACCCTGACCAATCAAAGATCTGAGACTTGAGGGGTAGGAGGTGCCCAGAACCATTCATGGCTGTTAGACTGTGGAGGCAAGAGGTGACTTAAACCAATCACGACTTGGACAGGAGGCGATCTGAACCAATTATAGCTCAGAGACTGAGGGTGGCAAGAGGTGACCTGAACCAATCACATTCTGAGACAGACTCAGATGTACTGACTGATAACACCTGGCTGCCGAAGACTGGATCACTGACATTGAGAGTGTTTATGGAGACAGAGCAGTACCTTGTCTTTATCCACACGCAGGAATTGCTTCACTGGAGCGTAGGTGCTGCAGAGACAGAGAGAGGGAGAGAATAAGGAGGGAGAGAAAAACAGGAGGAGGTAGAGAGAGGGAGAGAGAAAGGTTACCATCGCTGAAGTCGAACTGAAGCAGATGTGAGCTGAAGTCTTAGCTTACATAATGCTGCTTACGCGTTTTTCTCCTCTCATTCTCACATGCAGGAACATGCTGTGGTGGATCAGCCCCCAGGAACTGACCCTGGATCAGTCTCTCACCGTCAGTTTGTGATAAGGATTAGGGTCAGAGGAACTGATACACAGTTTGTGTTTGAGAGAAGAGTGCACCAGCAGCTGTGGAGGTGTATGTGTGTGTGTGTGTGTGTGTGTGTGTGTGTGTATGTATCTATCTGTATGTTTTTGTGTGCCCAAAATTGTATTTGTATGTGATGGTTGCATGTTTGTGTGTGTGTGTATGTGTGTGTGTTTAAATTGTATGGGCTCCCAAATGGACACATGTATGCATGTGTGAGTGAGTGTGTGTCATAGCAGATCTCCGCACTCACAAGCGTATCTGGCCGGTGGACAGGGCACTGGTGATCCAGAGCAGGTCCAGGGTCTTGAAGGGCACCAGGACGAAGCTGACGTTGGCTGCCAGGTTCTTGGCACTCTCGGGGTACATGAAGTGGTGGGTGGTGCGGCTGCCGGCGTCCTCCTCGTACCCCACTGTGGGGGCCAGGTTTATCCTGACAGACGGACACACAGACAGTGGGGTTTCAGACCAGGCATGGGGGCGGGACAGACGGACAGACTGACAGACGCAAACACGCTCAGGCAGACAGAAGCGTCTCAGCCCACGCAGGTGGCTCTGAACAGAGCTGTGCTGCTGCTGCTCCTGCCTCTCTGATGGGTTTCATTACAGCCATTTATCCACCCACACACACTGCCTCATTAAGAGAGCCCAGGCAGTGCAGCGCACACACACACACATACACACACACAAACCACACGCACACACACCACGCACACACACATACACAATCTCCCACTCAAACATACACACACAAACCATCTACAAAAACGCTGTATTCATATATATTGCGCCTGGTGTATGGCTTTGTATGAGTCTGGTTCTGAGGGCTTTGTGTAGCAGACGGGCTGTGTGTATATGTTTGTGTGAGTGAAGGCAGGACTGTGTGGTGTGTGCGTGTGTGTGTGTGTGCAGCTGTGGAGGCAGGGTGGAGGGGGGAAGAGGGCAGTTGGGTTTAGAGCTCCTCTTCATTGTGCTCCATGTTTGAGGGCATTATTACAGTAATCTACTTTAAGAGCTCAGTGTTTTTCTTTTTTATCTTCTTAAGACACAAAGCTGGGTGTGTAAGCTGAGGGCGCCTTACCCTCCTGAGAGCCGACCTGGGGGGTCACAAGACCAACAGGGGGGTGAGGAAATATAGTCTTATTGCTAAATCAGTGCCTGCCCCTTTCACTCCCCTTAACCCTAACCAAAAATGCCTTTCACCCCGTTCTTCTACCCCCTTCCCCCCAGCACACAGGGCCCTGTGGGTCTAGTCTCAGCCCATTCCTCTTTACACACACTGTGAAGTACAACAGCTGAATCTACACAGCCACAGAGCTCTGGAGCAGCCAGACATTTACAGCTGGATCAAAGCTGTTCCTGTGGTAATCAATCTCACATGCGAATACGCACATGCGTTCATACGCGCTCAATCACATGAAAATGCTTCCTGTCTGTCCCCTTTACACACTAAAACCAGACAAATACCTGACCCTATCTCTCTCCCTTTCATTTCGTTATTGGTCTCTCGCATAGACAGACAAATATCACAATCCGTCTCTCTCCCTGTCTCATATTTTATTATCTTATATTTTATTCTCTCTCACACACAAACACACACACACATTTATTTTCCCCATTCCTTCCACACAGACACATGCAGACCCTCTCATTGTCACACTCACACATACACACACACACACACGCACACACACACACACACACACACACACACACACACACACACAACACAGAAATAATATATTATATATATCCACAATAACCACAGTCACCGTCCTTGGTCTTGTCAGGAAAGCTGAAAAAAAAACCTTGTCGCTCTTTGTGTAGCAGTGTCTCTGTGGACAAGCGAGGCCACCCAGTATGTGTATGAGAGAGAGAGAGAGAGAGAGAGAGAGAGAGGGGAACAGAGGAAGTGACAGAAAGAGATGGAGGCTGATAGGAGCAGTGGAAATGAGCGAGAAGATTAATTGGAGATGTTAGTGAGAGCGACAGTGGAGCGAGACACTCCCAGAACACACTGTCATCTCAATCCTCTCTCCTCTGAGCGCCTCACTCCCTCCATCCTCCTCTCACCTTTCCCGTCTCCCACAGAACAACTGCCGCTCTCTCCATCCTATCGCCTCCACTTAATTCAAATGTGAATCTGAGAGTGAAGGAGAGGATAGAGAGAAGAGGCTGTTCTCTCCATTCCTCCCCTCTCTATGCGTGTGTGTGTCAGCATGCTTGGCTTACATATGTCACCCGTTGTCTGGTTCTGGCACCATGATACAGTCTACCTATATCCAGTATTCTGATTACTCACTGCACTTGTGCATTGTATAAAAATTATAAACACAAGCTGATACTGGAAAAGGTTACACTGAGTGTATTACTAAAACATGTTTTTTTAAGTTATAACTTTGAATCATCATTCAAGAGTACAGGCATTGATGCTGTCTCTCAAGCTTCACCTTACGGGACTCAGTCTCTGCTGTTTCTATGTCTCCTGTTTGTCTCTCGCTATCCCACCCACAAACATGTGGACACACACACATACATTCATGCTCACACACTCACCACACAGAGTAAAGTAAAACTATTGAAAGTAAAAAACAGCATAACCCCACGACTCATTCCATCACCTTATACTCACCTCATGATGAAGCTGTGGCCATCTATCAGCTGCCCGTACCCAGCCCCCCTCAGGTTGCCTGAATTCCCCACCACAGCGCAGCGCTGGCAGCGGGAGGGGTCCCACGACCCGTAGGGGGACTGGCCTGGGATCACCTGGAACAGCCGCGACAGCACCTGCTGAATGCTGTGGGGCTTAAACTGGGGCTGCAGCATCTACAGGGGGCGACAGAGAGGCAGGAACACCCGTGTCACTATTCATAAAACGTTCGCCTGCCTAGGATCAGTTTTGCCCTTTTGAGCTCATGCTGAATAAGGTTATGATATGAACTAGGGAAGCCTGATCCCAGATCAGCATCCCAAGTTGGAGATGCTTTATCAACAAAGCCCAGATCAGGAGGCATTCGGGAGGCGATGAAATCAGATAGAGACTTAGAGACTGACACAGACAGATGAGAGGGGTGATGAAGACAGATGGAAAAAGGGAGAGTGAGAGAGTATGAAGGGAGGAGAGGAATATTAGTGAGGGGTGGGAAGTGGGGACCGAGAACAAGATAGAGAGACAGTGAAGGTAGGAGCGAAAGATGAATAGGCAAAGAGAAACTCAGGGGTATCTATAGTGGTGCTAAGGCAAATATTGTTGCCTAACTCCATTTAAAGGGTAGCAATTTACCCACAGCCCACATTTCATTCACATTACATTTTTTGGCATTTTTTACATGTGTTTGCCTTTGTAACTCAGACCTGGTAGAGAGGAGGTCTGAGTGCTCTTTCCCACCTGTAGTTCTGCGCTTACACCTATCGGCGGGTGTGTCCGGTTCCCTCCCCCCAACCCCCGTGCTGTTTGCAGGTGGCGCCACAGCCTGGCACAAACGCCCGGCACGTCTCGTCCTGCGATGAGCATCCGATCTCCGACACATGCTCCCCGCCACCCCCAATACACTGAGCACCGTTCCTGCAGCGTTCACACCCACCCAACCCGCCGACGTACTGGATATACTGACTTACCCCACAGCTGAGGGAATATGCTGACCTGCACCTCAGTTGATGTACTGCCTTACAGACAGGACAGGGTGCGTACGCTGCCTGACTCAATAATGTTATGGATATTCTCTCACTAATCCCTCAACATAATGACAATGTATTGACTCTCGCTGCAAGAACATGAGCATACAAACCTGCTCAAGCTATAATGTACAGAATTTGTGGCTTTTACTTGCCTTGTGTGCTCACGGTTGCCTTCTGATGCTTTGAATAATGTCACAACTGTTTTGACTGTGCTCTGACTCAAGTTGTATTACTGGTGAAAATGATCTGGATGTCTGCTTCCCCCCCTCCCCCGGCCTCCTCTTATCTTTCTCCAAAATCCTCATTGCTTTCTTTTCTATTTCTCCTTCGAAGAACATCACGGCTTACTTTACCCTGTCTTCCCCCAGCCATTAGCTTTTCTGGGATTTCATTTTGCACACAGAAGCTTGGCTTTTTCCCCGCAAGGATTTCACAGTACGGTTCCAGAGCTTAGCTGATTCTGAGGGACCCCTCAGAATGGACGTCCTTTGCTTACCTCGGCCAGCCTATCACATTCAGGCTACATCTTACATGAAAAAGGCAGTCAGGCAGCCGAAGCAGAGAGGGAAAGGGCAGGGGGAAAGAAAGAGAGGAATGGGGTGTATTTGTGTTTGCTAGGAGGAGAGATGGTTACTATTTTCTCCAAGGGATGGTTGTTGTTGTCATTTATGTACTCAAATGTACACAGAAAAGCAACAAAAGATCGTTTCTCATGTAAGTTAGGAATTCTTCGACTTGAAATAGGGAATAAGAAAGAAGTAAAAATAAGATCAGAGATAAAGAGGAAGGGGGAAGAGACAAATGTAGAGTGGGAAATGGG
The DNA here is from genome assembly GCA_022829145.1 of Albula goreensis. Classification (NCBI taxonomy): domain Eukaryota; kingdom Metazoa; phylum Chordata; class Actinopteri; order Albuliformes; family Albulidae; genus Albula; species Albula goreensis. The sequence goes on from CM040755.1 coordinate 26,316,892, forward strand.
AGAAAGGGATAAGAGATTGAGGAAGAGAGAAAATGAGGTGAAGAATTTTTTGTCTGGGTTGGTTTACTTACCACCCACCAGTAGTAGACATCGGATGGGAGCTGGATGTTGTCCCGAGTCCAGACAGGCGAGATGTCAGGGTCGTAGTTCTCATCAAACCACTCTGAGACGCCGGGATCCCCCACACAGCGCTCGCAGGCGCAGGTTTTGGACTGAGCGCCCCCTTGTGGCCCGAGGCGGTGGGAGCCGGTGTAGCTGGGCACCAGCTTGACCCGCCGGGACTCCTCCCAGCTTGGGGGGTCCAGGTATGGCAACCCGGCTCCCCCTCGCAGGGAGAGGGAGAAGAGCAATGAGGTGAGGAAGAGGAGGGCCAGGGAGCCCAGCAGCACCCAGATGCGCAGGGAGCAGCGCATGGCCGTGGCCCCGCCCCCGACCGCACCCCGGGCCCCCCTCTCTGCCCCGCCCCCACCTCCTCCGATGCCCCACCAGGGCCTGTGCTCCCCCAGCCTTTGGACCCTCCCCAAGCCACCCCAGCCCCACCCCCGCTCGCGGTGCTGCGTGACGGCCGGGGCCAGGCCCCCCCAGTCCCATCCACCGCCCCCGGCCACCCCCGCGATAGCCTGCCCTGCGTTCAGCCTCCCGGCTCCGTCTCCCAGCCCAGAGGGAAAGGGGGTGTGTCAGCACCCTCCCCACGAGCTCTTAATGTCTGTCCTGTTCCAGCCCCTGTGACCGACCCCCTCACAAGAGCTCCAGCCCAGGACACTTGCTCACAGACGGCGTCTGATCACTGCCTCCTGCAGGGGGCAGCGTCTCTGTTTTAACTTTCCCCTCCTCCCCCACAGGCACACAGACACACACACAGTCCTTAGTGTGACCCCAAACCTAGCCTTTAGGCCCAGAGTTCTGTTCATACAAACATCCTGGCTGTTTGTCCATCAGTAAGTCTATCTGTCTTATCTCCTCTCTGTGTGCCAGACCTACCAGGTGGGCGGTCTTTGAGGACTCATGCGGAAAGTCATTGGCTCCATTGTGGCGGCCTGTGCCCTGACTGGCCCCCTCTCCTATCCCTGCTCCCCTGTTGCCCCAGACACCCCTCTCGGTTGCCGGGTCTACAGAGCAGGGGAAATGAGGCGGGGCTGGGGAATCAGAGCCGGGACTGGGATCCAGCGACCGAACGAAAAGGTCTGCACATAGTCCATGACCATCCCTGACTCCAGAGGGCCCGAATTCTGCTCCCTTTTCCTCCCCCTTCCTCTCTGTCCCTCTCCTGGTCACTGCCTGCGTTCAGAGATGTCCGTGGTCATCTCGGCTCACGCCATCTGGTTTATGGTGACCAGGGCACTGAGCTTATCTCGGATTCTGTGTCCTCTGTCCACCTCCGAGCCACCAGGAGTCGGTAAACAGGGTCCGGGATCGAGCCGAAGGGGCGACCGCTGTAGTCCTCGGGGCCGAGCTTCGCGCCGCGAGTCTGCACCGCTGCTGAGAAGGGCCCGAGCAGAGACAAGAGCACAAACAGGAGAGTGATTAGATGAAGGAGGAGAGAAACTGGCAGCCAATACTGCGACAGGAGAGAGCAGCTCCGGCACTCCACAGTAATGATGCAAGCAGACTGAGGAGCCTCAGGATCCGGCTTTACTGTCGCCAGCTCCGGGAGAAAATGAGCGATTACAGAAAAAAGGCAAAATAATAAACAAAATCTCATCTCTTATGTGGAGGGAGGAGGGGAGGGAGAGGGAGGCAAAGGCCACAAGCTGCTCGCAGTCCATCCTGACAGCCCACATGGGTGTGTGTGTGCGTGCGTGTGTGTGGGTATGGGAGTGTTTGCGTACATGTGTGAGGGCCTGTGCATGAGTTGGCATGTGTGTGTGGATGTGGGAGTGTTAGTGTGCAGGTGTGAGCGTGTGTATATGTGTTAGCGCATGTGAATGCGTGTGTGTGTGTGTGCATGTATTCCGAAGGGGTCTGGCAGTGCAGCTGAGATTAATTGAATTTTGTATCCATTGGGAGGGGTTGGGGGGTGGGGGGCGGTATTCTGCGCTGACCTGCTAATCTTCTAATCTAATCTCTCCACCACATCCTGCCCAATACGGTGCCCACAGTCTCTCCCGCTTTCTCTCTCAATCTCTTTTTCTCTCACCCCCTATCCCAGTTCCCCACTGCTTCCTTTCCTCACCCCTATAAATCTAACCCTGTCTTGACCTGTAGGGCCAAAACTCTCACCTGTTATAGTATCCTGTCCAGAAGGGAGGTAAGGATCCTCCCGTCTAGTTGCCCACACAGACAGACAGATGGCCAGTCTGGGCCTTGCCGCTTGGTCTCCTCTTTAAGGTTTGTGGACCCGTTCACTCTGTCTCCACACTGCTTCAGTCTAGGGAAGGGGGGGCATGAAGAAAGGAAAGGGGGTAAGCCAGGGAATAAAGGAAATATGGAACAGAGAGAGAGGGGGAGGGAGAGGGAGGAGAGCGACACAAGTGAATAATCAATAACGATCCGAGTCTGCATCGGACGTGAGAAAGAGCTGGCGGTTCGCTGGGTGAATGTGTGAGAGGGAGAGAGTGTGTGTATGTGCGTGTGTGAGACACTGTCACTCCTGCAGCAAGCTTTCCTCTCCGATTCTGTTCAGAACCAGTGTTTCACACACACACACACACACACACACAAACGCGCTCCCTCGCTCGATAAATGCTATTCATGAATTCGTGTGAGTGGCTTGAGCTTAGACCCCTGGATGTTGTTTGAGGGACTGGAAGGAGCTGCTTTGCAGAGGGGGGGTCAGCGATAACCCTGGCCTTGTGTACGGGCCCAGCCCGTCTGTCAGGCTGGAGTTGTTCAGCCCGCCTTAAATAGAGTCCCGGTCACAACAGTGAGTGTAACTGAGATAAGTGCACACAGATGTAACCGCTGGGACAAGAGCCTGTTACCTGTCCTTGCCTTTATGTTTTTTTTCGGACCCAAAATGCAAGATGAATGGAGCACAAATTTACATTAACGCGCTCCTCGAGGGCTTTATCCACGGTGACATAGATATCCCATATAAACCACATTTATGAAAATAATGAGCTGTTTTTTGACAGAAAGAGGGTATGGCTTCCAGAGTATGGCAATCATTTCCTTTGCTGCTGTGAGCTGGCCATTGAGATGGATAGGCATTTCCAGGTTTACCGTTTGGATGTGTGAATCACCTGCTGCTTTAGATCGCTGGGCCCGTGACGCATACGTTATTTCAGTTTAGAGTCTGGTTTTCACCACCTGTAAAAGGGCCTGTCGAGCAGTGTGTTTTAACTGCCACAATCATAGAGCTGACGGAGACATGCCTTTGAGTCTGGGTCTGACTTATTTCGCAGTGGTATGGTGTGGTGTGTGTGTGTGTTTATCACAAAAGGTGTTAGTATATGTATAGTATCCTACCTGGTGTGTGTTTTGAAGCTAATTTTTGAGTCGAGATAGTGTGGTGTAATGGCTTATGAATTGTAGGTATTTTGTAGCTCGGGGTAGAGTGTATGTGGCAGGTATGAGGTACGTTGTGTTGCGTGTGTGATGTAGGGTCTTGGTTGTGGGTGTGATGAGGTTTAGACTACCCTTCCAACACCCCGCCGCCCCATGCTCAGTGCATATCGTTTCATTCATTGGTCATTGTTTCACTCAGCTAACCAATCGCCGCACCAGTTGCTGTGACCGCCTCCTGTCAAACCAATGACTGCCCTCCTCCAACGAGGGCTGAGCGTCCCGAACCGTAAAACAAAGATCAGCAGGAGCAAGATGTTCCACTGGTGAATCGGGAGCGTCCAGACTGCAGCCATCACAAACCATACGGCCCACGGTCCCCACGTGCCTGGAGGAGCACGCCCTCCGTCTGCTCCCGTTCCCCCAGCTCCCCCACATTCACATGATGTCTACTGTCACAGCAACCCAACCGCCCCTACTGGGTCGGCTGGGTTGCTGTTTTTAAATTTTACTTGTATTATGTCAAGACATTTTGCCACTGCTAAATGGTTACTGCCATGTGCTGTCAATGACAATGACAGACTTGAAACAGCTAAAGTGGTTTGCTATTTGGTTCATACTACAAATTAGATTACGCTTAAACTGATTCATTCAAGATGGTGGCTCTACCCATAATGGAGTTCATGAAGCCTCACATCTATTAATCAATCTGTACATTCATCTACATATGCACTTATATATAAACATCTAAACCTACGTTGCAAAGCAGATATCAAAGTCTCATCCACAACATCTCAACTGGCTCCCATGCCTAAGTGCCAAAGGAATGGATGACTGCTGTTTTCCACAAACAGCCATTAGGGTTGGAACCTGCAGGAACTGGCTATAAAGATCTCCTCAGGGCAGGAAGGAACAGGACCTCAGGGCTGTTCTTCAATGGTTAAAAGTAACTACTCCTGCAAACTGAACTTCCTGTGGGCTTGATCTATATTTCAGTGCTCGTTGTGGTCCACAATGAGGGCGAGCCCGAATGCTGCCGGACCTTTGAATTATTGATCCCATTCTGTTGCCAACTGCTTTGATTGGCGTTCGGGCAGACTGTGGTCGGAGAAAAGACCCTCTTTGATGTGCTCTCGGACATTGATTGTGAGTCCTGTGGTCTTACAGGAGGTCAGTCCAGAAACAAGAGATTTGGGCTGGAAGAACAATAGGAATCTGATCTCTCCGCATGGATAATCTGGATTAGCATCGGACACACACAATGGCGGCACGCGGAGGACAGCCCACACACACGTGCGAGAAAACCATGTGTGCGTGTTCATATGTGTGAGCATACATATGTGTAAATGTGTACAAGAGCAGGAGTATGTGATATCCAGCTGGTCACATTCATTGTTATTCTGTATTCATCTGCAGTGCAAAAGCACTTGTCTGTACATTACATAGGGCTGATGGACTCTTGTATAGATGCAATTGTATAGACAGACATTAGATTAACTCGCACACTCACTGCAAGATTTAGTGTATGTCCTCCCCATACACATCCATTATTCATCCCTCCCTCATCTCTCCCCTCCCTCACCTACCTCTCAGCCCCTCCCCCTCATCTTCTCCCTCATTTTCTTTCCTCTGTCATCCCACTTTCAATTTCCGCTCCATTCCTTTCTTTCTTTATGTCTCTCTACTCCCTCTCCTCTCTTTCTGTCTCATCTCACGCCCTCTTTTTCAGCCTTCCTGCCAAAGCATTTATTGTTGGTTCTTATTTTCTTTCTTTTCTTTCTTTTTTCTGTCTTTATTTCTCTATCCAGGTGTAACTCTTGACGTCATCAGCTCTTTTCTCTCATAACCCACAGCTCACAGGTGAGTGCGAAACACATAATGTTACCCCAGGCAACAAAACACAATTTCTGTCCCCTTCTGAGTTTCAGGTCTGGAAAATGTATTAACTTTTTACTTTAGATGTGGACAAATCTAAGCCCCACTGTCATGCCCAACATGGTGGAAAACCCCCCAACTCTTCACAGCCTTTATTGGCTGACATAACGTAGCCTCGCAGGAATCATGGTGTCAAAGTGTGTGTGAAATACATCACGCGTACAGGATATAGATGCCTGCTTGTTTCTCTCACATGTGTCCATAGCTAATCACAGCAGTTCTCATTTCCTCTCGCAGGAAGACACACTTCTGTGGTTAAGTGGCAGACATCTACTCTGACATGCACTAGATGTGTTCTCTCTCAATGCCTCTATCTATCAAGTTGCTTTCCTCGCACAAAAAAAAATAAATATTCATATTGCCAAATAATTATTGTACAAAAACAATACATATCAATGATGATGAATAATACACTACCGAAAATGCAATATTCAAACAAAACTACTTTCTCATTAGGATACATATAATATACATTACATTACAATACATGGAATGAATATAATGTAATGTAATGAAACGTAAGATCTAGGTAGATCATATTGTTTTAAGAAGTAGGCAACAACGATGTACTATTTCCCCTAGTATAGAACACCCCTCTCCACACAGTCTCTCTTTCCCTCTCCAGCTCTCTCTCTCTCCCATTCTCACTGTCTATCTTATTTTGGGCTCCCCTTTCCCCTCCCTCTTCACCACGCTTATCTCTCTTCCCTTCCCACCCCCTCCCCCTTGCTCTCTCTCTTTCTCTCTTTGTCAGAGTTGGCGACTGGGACAGAACGCGCTTCTATCTTTGTCCTTTCTAGGACAGGTTGAGAAGCGGAGACACACTTTCTCTGCGGCGGACCCACGGAATGTGGAACACCACCCCGCGTAGGAACGAAACCCCCTGACACTCACCAGTCACATGCGAGAACTGCGATTCCCACAAGCCTCCAAGACACCATACGCTCCGCTCCCACAAATCTCCAGTGCTAGCACAAAACTGTAATGCACACTGCACAGTCACACAGTAACCCCCTCCCCACCACCAAAAAATATAGACCCACCAGCTGCATCTCATCAGAATTAACATGCTTTCAGAAATTCAGCTGTTACATATTTTAAGAAACAGAGAAAGCAAGAACAGCAGAATATGTTTGTGTGCGTGTGTGTGTTCTGGGTGTATGAGTCTTTTGATGTTGACAAAGTTAAATAAGTGTTAAATTCTACATCAATAGTTTCATTTTTTGAGGGAAAGGGATTTGCTTAATTTTCCAAGTGGGCCTAATGACATTTCCACCACAGCGGTTCTCACTCTGACTACACCGAGGCATGTGTGTGAGTGAGAGACGGTCACATTCACATTAACTGTTCAATCATGCCTCTTTCTTTGGTGTTCTTGTTCATTTCCTTTTCCTGTATTGTGGAAAAGGGGGTTTAGTCTCTCTGCTTTCCACAACAATTTAGAAGGTGCAATATGTGATGACCAGACATTACTGAGTCTACAAACCACGGTTACATAAAAGTGCTTTCAATGCAAAACTCAGGCTCAAGAGTACCAAGAGCACACACACACATGCACGCAGGCACGCGTGCACACACAAACACACACACATATATCTGTCAGCAGAGGCCTGGAAGCCTGCAAGCAACTGGAAACCACATAACAAGACTTGTTACAGTACCCATGAAATTTGCTGTAAATTGTGATAAATTTAGATAATGTTGTAAATTTAGATAATGTTGCCTGAAGGGAAGCACTGACTGACCGAACAAAGAAAAGAAACGTTGCTTTGGTTTTTATTTGTTTTTTTATTCAGGTTTTATTAGTTCTACTGAGCATGCTGATCAAAGCTAGCTGTAATCAGTGACTCAAAGGTGTTTAGAACTATATCTGTTGACAATGGATTGTGTGGTTATTTTTAAAAAATAAAACTAATACTACACAATATACAAAATGCAAGGGCAGTAGCCCAGTCTGTGCTCAATTTTAAAGGATGAGCGACACAATCGTCATCAGACAAAAAGACATGCCTAATCCTTAGAGCATGGCAGTGCAGTTAAAAATGACTGCCACGCTCAACCACACAGAATAAAATTGACAAAAATGTCACAGTATTATTATCACCATCACTTACCATCAGTGAATCAGTTTTGTAGTGAATCAGCTTTCAAAAGGGAAGTGCTAAATGAGGTATACCTGTATCTCATTTCATACGCACACACACACCACATTATTTTTATGTATTGCTGTTTGATTGTCATTTTACATTCATTATAAAATTATTCATTTTATATATATTTATGTGTATGAGTCAGAGGTAACATGAGCATTTTTCTAATGTTCTCCTGTCTCAGGGTACCTCTGAGGAATATCCATCAAATCCACCTGAGCTGGCAGGTAGTACTATGCTTTCACACTCCAGCAAAACACAGGGGATTGAAGCAACTCAATTCACCACTGAAGAAGAGTGCATGGGTAAAACTCCAGTGACCCGGAAAGAAGCCGCTGGAAACGAGGGAGGAAATGGAGGACAGCATCCTCGGTGACAGCGTGCATGTCTATCGCAGCTCAACGCATTAACGGCAAGGCAGCAGAGGAATGCAGGCTCAACAAGTGCAGGGGGAAACCTTCTGCAGGTGACACAAATCCCATCATGCCTTTCAACAGAACTAGGGTAACTCAGAAGGATAGCGGTAAGGGAAACATCGAATCATATCTGATGTATTGAAGGATAGCGCCTTGAGATGAACCATCTCGTTTTCAAGGGGGTCCAACACAAATACACATCAGACATAATACACACATAAACACATCACACTAAACACAAACGTATAAATTGATTGCATATTAAAATGTATATAAATTGTGCAGGTTGTTCTGGATAAGAGCGTCTGATAAATGCTTAAGCGGTGAATCATGGGAAAGCTCTGAGGGACAGCCTTTAGCGGCCGCTCTGACAGGAGTCACCAGGATGAGCCATTTGGTAATTACTTTTTAATATTACTTTTTCTGCCCTATTTTTAAACCGCAGTTTCAATTTGGAACGCCCAGTCACAGCCGCGTGCCTGTCCCATTGTGGAAACCTTCTCTGGGTACTCAGGTGGGTGGCAGAATTACTTTTCCTCCAAGCTATGTGCAGTCAGCCGTCAATTCTTTTCTCTGTGTGATCCACCAGCTGCACTGAGCGATTACTGCGCAGCTGGGGCAGATGCAGTTCAAGCACTAGATTGGGTTGGGATGGGGGGGGTGCAATATTGGCACAATTCTCTACCTTGTCAACTGAAACTCTCCCTCCCTTGCAAATTTGCCCACTCTTAGTTCTGCTTTTACACATTCACAACATGTATGTGCTACACTATACTCAGATACTCAGTTTGTGTATGAGATATCTGAATGAGGTAAAACATGTATGTGTGTGGGTGTGTGTATTCTGCCCTGGTCTATCAATCAAGGGAAGAGGTCTGAATTACACAGACATAAGAATGACAGCCATTTAACACATGTGACAGTACAGGTTACCATGGCTACCCATTAGCTATTCTTTGAATTTCAGGTCACAAGAACAAACCAAGTTTTTTTTTTTACTTGAAGTTCCTATTAAAACAAGCCTGGACAGATAGAAACCACACAATGAGCATATGCAAACCACTGGAAAACCACTGCAACAATGCAAAAGAGGAACGATAAGATACACATACAGCTAATGAACAGAGTGACATACAAATGCATATACATACAAGTACACACATACATGCAAAGTGACACAGAAAAAACAACCGTCACCTTGGGATAACACCCACATATGGTGACCTACAGTAATACAGTAACATTGGCATCAACCAGCACCCAAACCAGTGGCGGTTCATACCGATTGGCTGAGGAGCTGGACAGACGCTGCTGGATGCGGCTGCAGCTCAGATTAAATTATGGGCGCAGTGATTACGCGCGTGGGCGTGTAGCGCTAAAGCTCGGATAATACTTCCCTTTGTTCTCAATTAGAAAAATGAATTTCAGATTGCTTCTCCCCCCTTTTTCCACACGGCCTGGATTTCTTTTTTTATTTCTTTCTTAAAGCCTCAAATCTTGTGTATTCTTGAGCCAAGGAATTAGTTGGTTGTTGGGGGGCAGAGAGAGATAGAGAATGACTAGAAGAAATCCTGATTTTCCCCCCTCCATACAAAAAAAACCATTACATCTTCCTTGTGAAGATGTAATGAAACAGAAATGCACACACACACACACACTGTGACCAATGCCCCTCCAGTGTTACAACCCCACCAGCAGATGGCGCACTCTTCATCATCTCCCTCAAATCATCTCCTTCCAGTTTACAGAAAGCATCTTCCTGTTGGAACTATTCACTGCTACTGGCTGCTGCCTCTATAACCTGGCACCACCATGCCCACCAGAGCCTGGGAAAGCGCACACACACACGCCCGCGCACACAGTCAAACAAACAAACAAACAAACAAAACGCAAAGCGCTGATGAGATGGGTTTGGCGCTTTTCTCTCCGCAGCTGTCGTGTCGTCTGTTGGATTGAGCTGACCTCGCTCTCTCTCTCCCCATCCACCCCCACGCCCGAAATACATGCACACCCCAACCGAGTGCGGCATCACGTACAGATGTTGTTCTGGGGCTACGCCGCAAACGTGTGCAGACAAGGTGGGTGGTGGTCTCCCACACTGTGGGGGAGGCGGGGGTACATGGCTGACCTCCGTATATGAAAAGAGAGGCAGGGAAAAGAAGAGTGACAAAGAAGGGAGGGGAGGGCGAGTGGGGTGGAGGGGAGAAAGAAAGGGAAGGGGATATGGTGGTGGTGGTGGTGGTGGGGGGCTGTTACCACGGAAACGCAGCATCACCATTTGCTGCCATGGGGACGCACTGACATAAAAAAAGGCAGAGAAAAACCTGAGGATTCTCTGAGGCAGATGCTGGCAGGCAGGGAGGTAGGAGATAGAGAGATGAAGAGACAGACAGCATGGTGATAGCTGCATGGAAATCTCTTTCGCCCTCCACAGGATATGGTAATCTCATGCCTAAACGCCATCTAAGGCTGACCGAATTTAAACCGTTTATGGGTTTACGCTAAAGCCATTTGCAAGTGTCTCTGATGAAGGGAAGGGTGTGGGGTTAAGTTGGCCCCCCCCGAAGGCATGTGTCCACTTCTGATCCACATAAAAACTCCAGTCCTACAGGAGAAAAATTGGAATTTCTCTGATTTTTCCAGATGAATCTGAAAATACCGTTCTTTAGACTCTGCCAGTCTTGGGGTCCACTTACATTTGGTAATACATTGAGATGATAACAGGATCCCTCCCCCTCAACCGCTGTTCAGGAATGCAATAGCACTTGATGAATGTGCATATCCCATATCCAAGTCCACTGCTTCTGGTTAAAAACATTAGGGTCTGAAAACCAATACAAATCAGGAGCAATCACGCCCCTAATAAGAGCTGGTTTGGGAATTCTAGGAAAGTATATTTTAAGGGGGTGTATTATTCACACAAATGTATAGGGGTGTGCCTTAGTGTTATGGGGGAGGGGTAGACATGTTAGTGATAGATGAAAGATTCTAAGCGGAAGTTGAAATGGCAGACATCTGCTGAACGAAGCCCTCCATCACTAGGCGATGCTATGGCCAGTCAGGTGCTGCTCCACAGGACCCCCAGCCACCCCCTGAAGCAGCCCAGTAGGGGCTCAGACTCCGGGCTGTGGAAAACATCACTGCAGGAGCTGGTGCTGTAGCCACGCATTAGCCTGACCACCAGGGTGCCCTACAACTACCGGCACTTCATCAGCTTTCAAAAGGCTGAAAATCAGTGCTGCACTCATGAAATTATGAGATGTGTTTTTTTCTGGATACACAGTCCAGAAGCTGATTAAAGGGGATGTTCTCATTGCAACAATAGCTGCTTCTGTACGCCGCTCCTTTAGCACATGGTGTGAGGAAAAGCTTGTATGTTAATACACCGTGAAGTACCTCTCCAAATCGCAGAGCAATAAAGCACCATCGAAGTCATGCAAGTACATTAAAAGTCAGTTAAAGTAATTTGCGGTAAAACAAAGAAAAGCATTTAAATGTTCAGAAAATTCAACATTTTTGAAACTTACTTTAAATGTTTTGAAATATCAAATTCTTGCAAAAAATGAACATCTCTGGGTTGATTCTGTGCTGTATTTGACTCCTTCCACTTGGAAGACCCCACCCAGCAGCTGAGGGTCACGAGTCTCATTCCCTCGGAGCCAGAACCATGACTGTGGCTAGTGTGTATGTGTGTGTGTGTGTGAGAGAGCGAGAGAGCAAAAGAAATGGTCTGCAAGAGTGTGCACATGTCTGTGTGAAAGAGCGGGACAGAGAGAGAGAGAAACTCTGAGTGTGCGTTTAAGTGTGTGGCTGTGTGTGTGAGTGCGTCTGTATGAGTGTGTGACTGTGTGCGTGCGCACGGGTGTGTGAGTGTGTTTGCACCATGCGGTGTAATGCGTGGTCACAGTCAGCAGGCATTAAATGGCAATCTCTTGTAGCTAGACACCCTATAGGGACAAATGCCAGCACTGATTAGGCTTTTACACACACCAGCCCACGCAAACACACTCACACATCCAGCACAGCCGTTTGATATTCCATCGTACCTTTCTATGGATTTTAACACTGCAATTTTGCAGAACGACATATAAACGAATTAAACATCATTTTCACACTTGCTGAACTAAGTGCCTGACTACCCCCTTACCAACACAGCCCTTGCTGGTCACATAGCATCCCTGTGGCCAATGAAAAGCTCACATATTAATTCTAACCAATGGAATGCCACAGTCGACCAGTTTCTCAGACAATTTTTCTCGCCAGCCCACTCACTTCTTCCCCCACGTAGCCTTGGGGTCCTGCCCCACAGGGTACCAACACAAGCTATTATAAACTCCTCTCTCCCGTCCAATACTGTGAGCAGTGTCACAGCGGTACCGGGGCAGGGGCCTGCGGGGGTGGGGACTGTCACCCTGAAACAGCACACGACGTACCAGGCTGCATGCTGCAGACTACGCCACAGATGTGCACCAATGCTCCTGGGCTTTGGGGAATCGGGGACAGACTCTTTCGTTCAGGAGCAGGGGCCCAAGCACCACCGTGGTCTGACGCAATGAGACTTTTCAACCGCGCCCACAGCCTTGCCTCGCTGTGCCAGGCTTTCTGAAAGGGGAGCCGAGGGATGGCCCATGGGGGCACACCCGACGAGTGCGGGCAGCCCCTCCTGCCAGCTCCTCGGCTCCGGGTATACCCTTACCTCCTGAAGCCTGTCTGTTTATGTGTGACTGCAATCTGGAGGTTCCACACCACTAAACCGAGACCAGCCTTTCAATGCGACCCGAATCTTCTTTAACCTTCCCTGGCATGCAGCTCCTACTGTTCTCTCTGTAGTACATTCCCCATTTATCCTAGAGGTTTCCCCATTCTTACTTTGGATACAGTGTACATTGCCATTATATCAGCTTCTGGTGTGGTATATCTCCAGTTTCCTTTTTTTCTACAGTGTATCTCCAGTTTCTGTTTTGACTGAAGTGTATCTCTGATTTACTTCTCTTTTCGGGGAAATATATCTTCATTTTCTTTGCTTCTGGAACAGTATACCTGGAATGTTTTGAGTACAGTATATCTCTAATATAACAGCTCTGTGTTTTGTGTGCAAGAGCTCAGCCAGCAGGCCTTCTCCATTATCTGAGTCCTGTTGGGTCGATGGCTGCTCCTATGGTCTGTACGACTAAACAAACCTGCCAAGTCAACATCCGCCCCCTATGTCAGCATCCTGGAGATTCTGTCTACTGATTTTCAGAGTGTCTTCCCTCCTTCCTCCTCACCCACTAAACTTTTCTCTCCTCCTTCAGTGTCCCTCTTCTGCCATTCCTTCTTTCTCTTCCCCCTCTCACCTCCTGCCATCTCTCCCTTTCTTTTCTCTCCCACTCCTTCTGCCTCTCTTTTCCCCTGCCATATTATTCCCTTTCTTTTCTTGCTCTCGCTTCCTCCATCTCTCCCTCACTCTCTCACTCCATCCAGCCCCCCCTCCACCCCTGCCCATCAGTGGCCAATGGGAGACTCTCCCCGCCCCAGGGCTAGGGCAAGCTGCCAGGGCCCAGCGCAGACAACCCGTGGATCCAGTACCCAAGAGAGGCTAAGAGGAAACCCGGGGCAACGGGGCACTGGAGCGCAGCCTCAGCAGTATCGGGCAGGACGAGTTAACCCCTCCCGTGCCACACACATGGGGGTAACACAAGAGAAAGAGGCTGGTTTTGGCTGTGTTGTGCTGGTTGTGCTGCTGTTGTCCACTGGACTGACCATCCATAATGAAGCCAAAGGAAAAAAAACAAAAAAAAACAAAACATGAAATCTCTTGCCCTTTTTAAATCCTCACCACGTCTGTCAAGTCAAATTTGCGTGCAATTAGCGAACAAGCAAATGAGTGCCAGCTCATGATGTGGAGTGCTGAGAGGCCCGCAGGTGCCTGCAAATCCTGACATGGCTGTGTGTGAGTGTGCATGCGTGTGTGTGTGTGTGTGTGTGTGTGCGTGAGTGTGCGTGCCTGTGCATGCGTGTGTGTGTGTGTGTGTGTCAGACAGCAGGGAAAGCTCCTAAGTCTCTCACTCTGTGTGTTTCTGACACCGGGAATGCTGCTTGGTCTGTGTGTGTGTGTGATTTTAAATAAGCAACTAATGACAACAGCTCTCTCCCTGAACAGTGAATCTAGCTTACAGACACACATACAATTGAACACACACACATGTTAATGTACACTTCACGCACCAGCGCGAGGGCTGTACTAATTTTCCCTGTTGAGGGGAACTTGTAAGCGTCAGGATCAAACGCCAAATTGTAAAAGCCATCAGATCCTGTATCAGCTGCTGCAAAGTGGTGATTCTGCCAGGAAACGGTCTCAGTCGCTCTCCCATCTGTTAGCAGCAGTGAGCGGGTGCACTAGATGAGCTGCCCACAGTTGGCATTGGTGAGGGGGTCATTGCTGTTTGGTTTGTCAAATCTGTCCATGCATTGGTATCTGAGGGTGGGGAAATTCCAAACCTCACAACCTCAATCTGACAGAATATTCTGCATGAGAATATAGTTAGTCTTTCACATAGTTTTACAATGATTATTGACCTACCACTAAGAGCTTTTTATGGATACTGCTGTTCAGTCACTTAGTTTAGATGTTTAATTTATTTTTCCCTCCATAACTGAACACCACATTTGCTTGTCACTGTACATGTTGAACAGTGTGTTAAAGATTCCAGCAGGCCCAGTTTAAATGTGACCGGAATCAGGGAAGTGAATACAGTCCTACTCATTGTGTCCTTTGTGTTTAATTAAACAGTAAAAACCCCGTAGCGAACTGTCTGCTTAAAGAATGTTACATTCCGCCGATGACGTAATTAATTCCAGCACCGATAATTCACGTCCCTTTGAATTACGGCGCGCAGATTTTTATTAAACAAGCTTAAGCTACAGGGCGTCAGGCAGCATCGTTTGAATTTCAGTGGAGCAATTATATGCTCGCGATTTATTTTGTGAATTGTTTCAGTCTCATCGATTTATAGTTACAACCAATCAAGAGTGTGAATGTGAAACTTGGATTTTTTAAGTATAGGCAGGCACATGCCTGCCATCTCCAGTTCTCGAGTGCGTGAAGAATGCCGCAAGTGTCGGAAGGTAGCTGTTCCCTCAACCGCAGTCGAGTTGTTCACAAACCGACAACTGTAGTCCTCCTCAAATGTGTTCTTAATGTGGTTTTTGTACCATGACAGATTCTGAACGTTTATAAAATGCTTTTCGGAATTATTAACCCTATTTCTCTGCTCAACGTCACGGAATGGTGAAATGCATTTGAGCAGAGAAACATGAGATTGACTGCGTCTGTACCTCACGCAGACCCCAAGCGAACTTTAGGGTCAACAGCTCTTGGGTGGCCTGGCCATGTAGGAAGAATTTCGTAACGGGGTTAAACATTTCTGAAACACAGCTAATGTTCTATTCCTGGAAGTAAAATTCGAGTAACAGTACATTTGTACATTGTACATTTAAGTACAATGACAGCTCAGTTTAGCAGTTCTTCTTTCACTTCTTTGATAAAAAATAAACACTGATTGTCGAGACAGGTACACAGACAATCACATGCACTGATAAATTCTGTTTTCCACTGTGGACAAGACTAAAGCAGTATAATGTCAATCAATGTATTTCCCTTCATCCACTACTTCAAGGCAACATAACAATCTCAATTCACAACACACAATTAAAAACGTGTGTTCACACCTGCCTAACTGTGATGAAGTGTTCACATCAGGGCGTGTGTCTGACCTGATCAAAGAGGCGTCTGACAACTCTCACATGTCAACGCGACCTTTCAAGAGCTCACCATATTGCCGTGACATTCCCAGACGAATTGTTTAAAGGAAAAAGCTATGGGTTTTCCATGTCGGCCTACATCGGGTGAAGTATGCATCTGTCATTTTGCCCGATTGTCTTGGTGTAAGCCTATTCACAATTCATATGTTTGGATAGTTCAGCAATGTGGGTTTGAAAGAAAGAAGAGAGGGAAAACTACATCACTCGGCTTATGAAAGTACCAGCTGACATGATTACCTGTTGCCCTGCAGCGACTGGGCATCCAGCAGACAGAAGTTGCTGGAGCGGATGAGAGGACTGAATGGAAACTTTGCTTCTGTGTGATGTGACGGGTGCAGTCGCTCGTTCCGTAGCAGCGCGCTGCGCGAGCCGTCTCTCTCGTTAATTACACCATGACTGCAACTGCACCGCTGCTGGCTGCCAAAAGTTTTTTTTTTTTTTTTTTTTAGAAGAGGAGGCCCTAGAGCCCAGTGCTTGTGCAGAAACGCAACCTCGGTGCCACGCTGTTCCCGCTGTGAAAACGTTCATGCCAAAGAGGGGAGAGCGGGGGAAGTGGGCATACCTGACGCATACCGTACAGCGTTTCAGTCTATTATTAACTGACAGTATGTGTCTTTCTGAGGACAGGGCTCTACGTATTGAATCGGATTGAACTGCATACCCCCCGTTACTCTTGATCCTTTGAGGCAATACTGGTCTGTCCTCGATGTATCTTAGCAACGCCGACAGATCGGTACGGGGTCCAGAGTGCGATAAGACCCTGCATAAATAAAACGCTGCGACCACAGGCGGAGCGATAACACTCACAGGGAAGCCCCCATTAGAGAAGACCACCAACTAAACCAAGCGAGCGCGTGCAAAAAACACTCAGTCTGCGTTC
Source organism: Albula goreensis (assembly GCA_022829145.1). Classification (NCBI taxonomy): domain Eukaryota; kingdom Metazoa; phylum Chordata; class Actinopteri; order Albuliformes; family Albulidae; genus Albula; species Albula goreensis. The sequence continues at coordinate 26,333,520 of CM040755.1, forward strand.
GCCGAAAACCACTTCGCTAAAACACATCTGTCAACAGCCTCCTTCACCACCTACACACACAGTCACACCTCCACAACCAATCCAAGTTCTCCGGTACCATCTTCAAATTAATTTATTTACAATCAAACGCAAGAACCATGAATATAATGTAGCTATCTTGGCTGATTCTTGTCATGGCACCCTTACCTCATGTATGCTATCTTGCTATGACTGCTTCTTCCTCAACTCCATAAAAGCTTTTGCCTTCTTCCAATCTGTGCTGTGTCTTCTTTGGAAAGCGACAACTAGCTGCCTATTGAGGGGACTTTATTAAATATGAAATCATATAGTCTACGCAATGATCGAATTCCGTGGTTCCTTTCCCACGGAGATTTGATTTACGTATTTCTCTCCCCCCTCTCACTCTCTGTCTCCCTCTCCCTTGTTATCTTCGCATGGGAGAGAACAGTCCGGCGAATATTCATTGAAATTCACAACGACGGAAAGAATGTTCTCCAGTCTCCCGCTACGCATCTCCAGATGTAACGTGCAATTTGTATAAGCTATAGGCGATATGCCGTAATATTTTGCAGTTTCTCTTTGCCTGTTTTGCTATGCCCAGCCTTCTTTGCTAAAGCAGTAGCAGTATCGGATCGGTTCCTACCTCTTTCCGAAAGCCGTGCGTCCCTGCCCAGACTCCGACAGCGTCTATGGCAGTCCCCAAAAAGGCGACCTCCGCATACCACTAGTCCGTCTTTGGGTTTTCGGGAAATGTAGTCCCAAGCAGCAACACCACAAGGCGCATTGGCCAAGCAGAATGGAAAAGCAGAAAACTACTTCAAACGAGAAATATTCCGGTTCACGAAAATGAATTGAGATAAAGATTTTAGGGAATTGTAGTTTACGAAGAATTACTAACGCATCAATCGTATGGTATACAGGGTTAATATTTTACTGTAATTCCCAGAATGCCCCTCGAAATGAGGGTCTGCGGTCCTACAAAACAATACGGAGACTCTCCATCATTTTCCCGAGCTACACCAGAATGGGCAGAGAAGCACAACCCCCTGCCGATGAAGATAAAAACAGACTATTTTACTATCTGCTGACTGCAGGGATAAATCGGAGTCTTCCTTGTCATATAGCCTACGATTTAAACAATTAATTAAATAAATGTATGCATCCTCTACAATGCTGGATATCAGTGTCAACTCATGATTTTAAACAGCTGGGACCAGAACCGTGTGTATAAATTGTGTCATGTATGTAGTAAAATGCCTTTTCATGCCTTTTGTATTATGTTTGTGTTGTAATCAATACACAATCTACGGAAGAATAACCGATTTAAAATCGGATGTGTGCTAGATTAATTGTACTCATTCCATAATGAAAACGACACACAGTACATAGCTTAACTGATGCTCACGGTCAGGGCTCTGGGTGTAAGGTAAAACCAAGTTAAGGAAACAGAGCATGTAAGAGCATCAAACCTAGCGTCTTCTGCCTCAGGCTGTACTACAAGAGGAGATACACTCAAATTTGAGCTCCATGTTATAGTTGTCTTAAAGTCCCCTTTATCCAGGGTGACTTAGCCTAAATAAATGATAAACTTGTTTTATAATTTATTGTTGTGATGAAGGTAAAGTATTTATTGACAGATGTAGTAACAGCATTGTAATTGTGTGGATTAACACTCTTTTATGTGATAGATTGACAATCATGTCATGAGTCATGAGCTGTTCATAACACAGTCTATCATAAAAAGTGGACTTCACAGTGTGATATGTGTTGATTAAAGAATCCATTTGGAGAGGGTTATTGACAATGAGTGGCCAAAGAGGTGGAAACACAAAGCATTAATGTACTCCTTATTTAGGGAGGTGGGAACCATTGGCTCACACACATATCTACAATTTCCCATAAACACCCAACTGGGTTCAGATCTGGTGACTGTGAAAGCAATGGCATATTGATAACATTGCTGTCATGCTCATCAAAACTGCTTTGTGAATGCTCATTCATTTCGGTTTTCCAGGGACATTGTTGTAACATGGGTTGAGGTGTTATGACTGAGAATCTTTAAGTCCTTATTAGTTGTTGCCCTTGCCTCCAATGTGACTGAGTGTACCCAAGCTATGGCAGACAACTTCACCACTGACCATTGCAGACCCATTGGAGCTCTTCACCGTTGGAACCAAGCCTCTTGACTATGAGCTGCCAAAATATTGCTGATGTTTAACTCAAATCATGAGACACACCTTTCCAAGGAAAACAATTAAATATTTAAACACCCTACAGAATGAGGGACTCAAGATTCTACAGAGATCCCTAACCAGACTGCCCTCTCTGCAGATACTGGGGTTAGTGCACTCACATGCCACATCAGCACTGCAGTCGGATTTGTCATTGCAGGATAAGAAGCAACAGGCTGAGTGCTCAGGCCATTGAGGACCTGGTGAAGGACCTGGGCTGCCACACCAACCATCTTAACATCAGGTGAGGGCATGTAAGGTTCCGCAGGCCTTTATTTTTATAGGTGAAGGACTAACAGGGAGGACTACAATGATTGCCTGGGCACATGAAATAAAAGTTTGTGGTTATAATCTGAATATATTTATATATATATTTATAAAACAAGAAACTATATTATTGACACATCCAACACAGTAGCTTATAATAAAATATAAAAAGGTACAACAAAAAGTGCAGATGTACAGTGAACATGTCCTTTTCCGGTTATGATAACGCATTTTATTATTTATTATTTATATTGTAGCGTAGCTCATAGATGCGTTCATGAGGCAGTTTGTTTGTATGGGATTCCTGGCCGAGCTTTGAGTTTTCTTTTCACCTTCGATCACAACTGCAGGTTTAATTGAGAATTTCTGTCCGTTTTTGGTCACAGTCAGAGTCAGTAAAGTCAACAAACTGCATTGCATCTTCGACTTCATTAGTGACAACAGCAAAAGTTGCATCATCATCTGTTGGTTCTTCAAAATCTGCTTCGTGACCTCTTTCACATACAGTACTTTTATTCAAGTCGGGAATGGTTTCTTCATCACTGCAGTCCTCGTCTTCCAAGTCTGACAGCACAAAGTTCATCTTATCCTCCTCCACCTCGAGAAAGTAATCTCTCACCAGTTCTTCCCACTGAGTTCTGTCTGGGATTCAGTTCATTAATATGTTTGAGAGCTGCCTACACTCCATGATTTGAACAACACTAGAAGAAGAAACGCAAGCGGAACTACGCACCATAGAAAGAGAAAATGCCAATTTCAGTCATAAATCAATGATTATTTCAGTTACTTTTTTATCCAAATTGTTTAGTATTGTGAATTGACATCAAAGACAATGTGACAGGGAGGTCGCAATCTGCATGACAGTATCAGAAGACAGACCCATATGATATGCGATCGCTTGGTTTGATAGTACAACATAATACTGAGTTGATGACATTTTCTCCCTTGTCAGTTCTTGGAGAACCAACTTGCCTCGATATTTTATTAAAATTTTCATACTTACAAGTCATTTTCATGGCTTGGTTTCTTTTGCTTCACAGTGGTAGTGTATCAATGATAGGAAGAGACTTGTCAGGTCTGTTGACATTGTAGGGATTTGTTATAGTATTCCTCGCACAGGACACCGAAAGTGTTAGGAATTATCTAAACCTCACGTGTGGCACCAGTTACGCAAGACTTTATTATATTCCCCACAACAAAGGGCGTCACTTACGTGGTGGAAATTCTACAACATATTCTACGAATAATGGTGCAACTACGGTTAATCAGTCTTATATATCAGTCTCATAAAATATATTAGTCTCGTTATATAGCTATAAATACGTAATTCCAACTAATAATTAAATTAATAATTATAATCAAAATTACAATATCAATAACTAATCATAATCAAATCACAACACTATTGGTTCAGTTTTACCTGAATTAATAACGTTAATGATTGATCAAAAGTGAAGGCATTCGGAGTTCTTCAGAGTTGCAGAGGTCGGCAAACATTCAATATTTATGCAACATTAATAAACACACAACCTTAGAATATAACAAAGTTTATTGAACACATGTACTAAACGGCAAAGCACGATTTATTACAATGTAACAATAAACGATGCGTGTGTGTGTGTGTGTGCGTATGTATGTGCATATAGTTCAGGAATGTATAGGGCGTTGGCTTGTGTGTAGTGGTAGGAATGTTCTCCTACGTGTGGGGGTCGCGCAGCCTTGGGTGTGTGCGCGATACACACGTGTTCATGGAGGACAAAGGAAAAGAGATGGTGGGAGTTTTGAAACTTAGCTGAAGCTAAGCGATTCAGGAAAATGGCGCATGCAGTGTGGAAAAATGGATGTAATCGTGCAGATCACTAATGCCGGGTTGTCGTAAGTTAGTAGCTAAATAGATCACATGCAAAACCTAGTTTGTAGTGAGATATTTGCTTGCTAACGCTCTTGTGCGGGCGCTTGCTAGGAGCCAGCTAAACAGTGATCAAACACAAGAATGATTACAGATATGAAAAATAAATAACACAGTTAATTACATTCAGTTATGAATATAACAATATGTACCTAAGCTATGTTATCTATCTGTGCCCAGTGTTACAGCCTTACTGTTGCGGGTTTTCTCCGTTGGTTAGGCGGGTCCAGTGCGTTTCTTTGTTTCGGTCTCTGGTTTCCCAGGGCGCAGAGTTGGTTGCTCGCTCGTTCGTTCTCTCTTGTTACGATCTCTGGTTTCCCAGGGCGCAGAGTTGGTTGCTCGGTCGTTCTCTCTGGGGTTCGATGCCGTCGTTCACGAAGCTGGATCCTCTTTGCAGGCTGCTGGCCTCTTGGGACTTACAGGTATTCGCTCTGCTGGATTCCGGGGTTTGCTGCGTGGCTCTCTGCGGCAGGGTTCCACTCGTCTCGTGGCCTCTTGGCTGTGCGTCTCTGTTCCCTCTAGCTGACCACCGGGGTTCGAAGCTAACTTTTAGGCTGCATTGAGCGGGCCTATTTAACCGGGGAAGTTATTGCGCACAAGGCAGACGAGGGACAGAATTCCTTGGCATGCGGTGTGCATGCCAGGCCCAGATTAGAGAGTTTTATGCGTGCGTTCAGCACGCAAGTTGAGAGAGAGTCTCTGAGAGAGAGACTCAGAGCGATAGATTGAGAGAGAGCCCCAGATTTCTGGGGTGTTGGTCCTTTTTATTACCTACGTTTTATGGCTTTTAACGTAGTTACGCTGTGAGTTAGTTATCTCTGGAATTTGGTTGTGGAACTATGGGAAACGCAGTTCAGTAGTCCCTACAACATCATCTGAGGAAGTTTGTAATGAGGTTCCATTTCAAAGCTGAAGGATGATTTCAGTTTGCTGTATGCTGTGTCACAGCGTTGGACTGTTCTATGAAACCTCCCATCCTCCATCAGAGTGAGTATTTCATTTTAAAATGTTATTAATAACTTTGAAATTACCTTAGGGATCTGCTTCTGTTTTTAACCTAATCTGTATGGTATCAAGAAGAGCCTTTTTTAAATTGAGAACAGGAAATGAATCAATGCCAAGATAACATACTGCTATGCATTATTTCATTTAATATTTTCCCTCCCACTTAACATCATCTGCCATCATTGGAACCAAACCTTTTAGTGATTTTTTCATCGCTTTTCAGTTATTGGAACTAGCAGTATTTGTCCAATACCTCTAACATCCTGAAATTCAGTATCATATCTATTTCCAAATCTGACTACATCTAGCTTGATGCCACCATTGCTAATATTAGCATACTGCTTGGCGCCTTCACATTTGTATTTACGGGCAGGACTTCGCTGTTATTACATTGTTATTACACCACTATTATTATATGGCAGTGTAGTGTAATGGTTAAGGAGCTGGTCTTCTAACTCAGAGGTGGTGGCACTGCTGTTGTACCCTTAACCTTAACCAGAATTACTTCAATAAATACCAAGCTGTATAAAAGGATAGTGTGTAGAGATGTTAGTTGCTCTGGATAAGAGCATCTGTGAAATATATAAAAATGTAAAAATATGAACGTTACTCAGATGGACAGAGGCAATATGGAAGAGCCATCTTGGTCATGAAAGGTGTCTGACCTAGTGAAAAGCTCTGAGTACAGTGGAGTTTCCAGTGACTCCTAAGTCTGACCAGAATTCCCAATGACTCTGTCCAGAGTCACAGCATTAGCCCCAACGGTTTAATCCTTCCTCCAGTGTCCACCTCTTACCACCAAAGCTGATTATAAGAACCAGCTTCTATAGCATCATTTTCCTCTTGCAATCCAGCCTGAAACTGCTCTATGAACTTTGGATGTGGGTACAGCATTGTAGTAAACCTTACCATGGCAACCATAGTTTGTGGTTTGCAGTTTTTGTCTTTTGCTGGAATGGAAGGACAGACCGTGTGCAAATGTTTTCACGGACTACACAACTGGCTCATATCAGCTGTAAGTGTCTATTTTCACTAAAACAAAGTATATCTGCATAAACTGACAGTGTCCTTCTGTTTGAAATGGCATGCATGTCATCTTGATACCCGATGCAAGTACAATCTATGAGCTCACCCTCTTAGCTTATGAGTGCATCTTCCCCCGTTTGTAAATTCTGCATCTGAATGAAATCGCTGTAAGTTCCTGTTGTGGTAATACCTTAAACACTGGAGGTGAAGTATTTTTTAACAACAGGTGGTCTCCACTGTCCTCACATCTTTCTTGAAAAAACAACTGAGAAAGAGGGTACTTGACCATACTCTCCCGCTAAGTCAAAGATTTTGCCTGCCACTGTGAGTTGAACTCATGCTCTCCTCGCTATCTGTTATTATATCCTGTACAGATTGGTATTTATTTTTTCTGGTAGACTTTGGATCTCTTAATAATTTATACAATGATTATCATCTGGATATAGGTCATTACTCACTTAAGACAGATATGTGCTATTTCCCAGTCCATTTCCTGTTTCCACAGGCCTTCTCCAGCTTCTCAGCACTCACAAAGATCGATGGGGCATCTCTCTTGCGTTTGGGGCTGTCTCGAACACACTGTTCGAGAAGTTGTTAGGACCAGAGGTGTACCAGTGTTTTTATTCACAGGTCCCACTTTGGATCCTAGGTATACAGCACATTCTCCTAAGGAAATTGTGACTGTTGATAAAAAATTGGTGATGACCAAATTCATGTGGGCAGTTTCTTAATTCATAACCAATATGGGTGATTTCTCTCTTTCTCATTGTCGGCATCATTTTCTTTGGCAGGTTTGGTGGAAATTCTCGTTACTCTGGAAATAGCAGTGGTGCACTACCCTGTCAGCTGTCTCAGTCTGGAGACCACTCGCCTTGGAAACCTATTGGGCTTTGTGTACTCCCTGGCCTGGTGAGCACCACTCTTATGAGTGCCCACTCCACTGGCTCCTCCCATGGCTCCTCCCCTGTCTTACCATTGGCTATCGTACCTCCACTCAACTGGCTCCTTCCATGGCTCCTCCCATGGCTCCTCCCATGTCTTACCATTGGCTATTGCACTCCTTGTTAATATCCTTGGCCCTTTCTTTTGCAGGTTTATCTATCAGGTTGTTAGGACTTCTTCAAGCCAAAGTGAACAGAGACTACAACAATGGAACTTGAGTGAAGGTTTTTATGATTTATGTGAGCTGTATGTGTTGGATTTTTATGAGCGTTCCCCAAAACCCCACAAATAGAGGATGTCAAACAAGGATCCCTGTCAGTGCTATCCTGTTCTTTCATGATGAAAAATTAGGAAAAGGCTGAAAAAGATGTTGGCAGGTCAACTTTTTGGGACTTATTACAAAGAAATCCTCACTTGGTAAATAAACAGTACAAATATTGTATTGGTACCAATTTACTCAATAATGCCAGTGGTGTTTGGTATATACTTTCTGGCTATACAGCTAGTGAGACTGGCAGAAAACACCATTGGTGTTATTCTTTTGGTCGTTACCAGCATAGTCTGCAATTGGCTGAATTTTTCCATCCATATTCTTGTTTAATGAAAGGATTTCCAGTAATCTACATCACTCTGAAAACACACCTTAGAGTTACTTTATCCATGTTATATATAAAATATAAAATAGCTTCAGACATCAGAGTGGGCACTCATAGAGAATGGATATGTACCAATGGGAATCACTTTTCTTATTTCTTCCCCAGGTTGCTTAGGACTAACCAAATGGTACCACATCTTCCCTTCTCTGTCTTGCACTGCCCTCCTAGCCTTGCGCTTCCTCTACCTCTTCTTCAAAGTGGTGCACATGTGACAGAGAAGAGCAGAGCCAAAGGAGGAGGTACCCTGCCCCACCCCACCATTGCTGTGGAACTATAGAGCTTAAGGTCTTAAAGTCAACTGCTCCATTAAAAAGACAGTGCTGGTCTCACTCTGTAGCCTAGCTGAACTGAAAAGTCACAACAGTGAAACAGGCACAAGACCAATGTTTGTTTAAGATGCCATTCATTGTTCATGTAGTTGATTTGAGGTGATTCTTGTGTATTTTCACAGGCATATAAATTACACTTTTTCACATCACCATGGTCTATCGCTACACTGTGTTTTTGGTGGAATTCTTGAATTTTGGGAAGTACCTTTTATATTCAATGTAAGTTTATTTTTCTTTGCTCACATCCTATATGTAGCAGTTTAACATGAACAATTATGGTCTAACATCATTGCTGAGATCGAAACTAACTAACTTGTAAGAGTGAAGTCAATAATGTCCTAAGGACTATGCCACTCAGTCTCCTCCAGTGTAGTAATGAGGGAATTTCTTTTAAACTTGAAGGTTGCAGGTTCAAATCTTGGATCACTTTCCAGATATCAAATCCAAGTTCAGTGAGACAAAAATAAGTTGTTTGAGGTGTGTGAGTAAAATAAATAAAAATAATGGTTGTTGCAGATATTTTTTCTTTTCATCCACACCTTGCCTAACATAGAATAGTGCACAGATATGTTGTTTCTTAGTGAAACTTGCTGTACGTGGGTTCAACGGTGAGTTGATCTGCCTTAAGAAAAAAAATTGCCATGACCTACTTTATACACAAATAGCTGTGTTTGTCTCTGATGGATACCACAAACGGAGCATCATAGATCTACCCTATTTTTTATGCTGCTTCCTCTTTACATAAAGAAAGTTCATTGCTTACATACCCCATAACTGAGCTAGATTATGATACTACTTTATATGTAGCACAAATTATTTCACTTATTGCTAATACAGAGATTGATCTGTAATCCATACAGTCATTTTCCATAAAAAAGCAGCTCATGAGATAGCTGGTAATTGACAGTATATAAATCACTAAGGTTAAGGCAGAGGCTATGCCTCCACCCTTGTTGATTAACTAAACGACATAGACTAACTGCATTAAAGCAACGTATTATACCATTCACCATAGACCTTAGAATGCAAATTTTAAGACATGAGCTCAGGTGCAGAATGTCTCTAACAACATTATAGCACAATAACTCTAATTACTTATTCTATCAGCAGCAACAAATCTTGCTTGATATTAGAATGGAATCCATCTTATAATCTTACATACAGTACCTTCAGTTAAAATGCATATTGAATATTTTTTTAAAAACCCAGAAAAGTACCAATCATAGTAGAGCACAGATGTCTTTAGAAATTCCAGTTAATTACCAGTATTTAAACTCAATGTTCCAAACTGTCTGTTCCACTGTGGTGCACAATGTAACCACTATTGTAATAGTACATAACAGGACACCAGGACAGAGAAAAAACTCATTATTACTGTTATTATTGCTATTTTTGTTACTGTTCTCAAACTCAGAACACTGTACTCTCCTTCACTCATTCTGTCCTGCTTCAATTCACTCACACTCTGGTCCTGAAACTAATTAGCAGGCAGGTAATGGATAAGAAAAGCATAACAATAAAAACACTTGTGCTTACAATGTAAACATTTTGAATCACTGCACAAGCTCTGAAATATGTACAAGAAATATTGCACCATTAGTTACTGGGCCAAGCATTTTGCCTGCTCTACTACATATACAGCCAAACCACCATAGACTACAAAAAACATTTCACTAACAAAACTACTTTTTATAATTATATGCAAAATTTATTCAGTTGTAGAAGCTATTTAGGGAAAATAAATGAATATGCCTTCACTATTGCTAAACTGAGTTTTAGATAATAACTGGCATTCATATTGTGTAATGTTTGCTAAAGGTACAATGAATCCTTAAAGCAGATGGAACTGCAACATTGTATCCAACCCCAGATAGGATACAGACATTGAACCTTGTTGCTTAGTTCCCCTGTGGGTGAACAATTAAAGGGTACGAACCCATAGTATTACTGTTGTTTGTGTGTAGGGTTGCCTTACCATCAGCAGTACTGTGTCATTACAGGGTATCTGACATGGGTGTCTGTGCTGTTGGTGGACTCCATTCACACCAACCCCACCACTCGCCCTGACCTTCTGTCACTTCCTGCTCCAGTCCTGCAAGACCATTAGCCCCGGAGCAAACACTGCCTTTCACATGGCTGTTATTTGATTCACCTTATACAACCTGCCCCTTGAATCTCCAAATTATCATGTCACTATCATGTTATCACTATCATGTTATCAATTATCAAAAGTCCCCAAAGTATCATGCTGGTCGCCAATGCTCAGGTGAATTGTTTGTTGACTACAGACCTGATGCAGAGCTTGTCCTGTACTCTGGCCTTTTCACACTAATTAAACACAGATGGATTACCTGGCTACCTGGACCAAATATGGCGGAGGCAAACCCTGACATATGAATTTTGCTGTCTTCAGGGCGCAGGGCCAAGAGGAGGTGGTGGCTGCTCTACAGCCTGCTCGGAAACCCCGGCCTGGTGGTCCTCCACAGACACAAGCGTAACATGCACACTGTTCTCCAGGCAACAACCCAGTCACTCCCGCTGCAATTAGAAGCAGCAGAGTGATGTCCCTGAGTCAACGCTTTTATCCTACTTCCATACTCTTGGCAGCCATTTGAGCTCATCTCAGCAAAGTGTTCCCCTTTTCTCTCTCCTTTTGATAGGCTTTTTCAGGCTGTCATGGTCCATCGATTCACTCATCGCTAAATCGACTGCAGGGTTCACTCCGTTCACCCCCCTCCAATGTCAGCCCACCCTGTGTCCACCCAACCGGTGATTGGCTCCTACATCTTCTCTTAGAACCTATATTATTTGCCACAATTATTGTACCCATTTCTCCCCATCCAAACTCATCTATGTTAATCAGCCCCACCCACTGTGAGAAGACTTGGAAGGGAGGCGACTATAACCATCACAATTTTTCAAGCTGCCAACATGATGCCAATCACAAATTCCCTTTCTGTCAGAAGAACACGGACTCAACATATGTTCAGTTCCCAAATCTTCAGGCACACAGCCAGTCGGGAGAAGTTGCTGGATGGAGAGTGAGGATGAGTTTAACCAGCTTATCTCAGTTATATTTTTCTGTGGCGAGGCAGAGCCAATTGTTGCTTCGTCATCGTGAACCTCCGGTCATAGCTGATAATAGCGAGGCTGGGAAGCTCCCAGCCAAGGCCTCCAAAATCAAGCCACGCCAGTGAGCCGCCAGCAAGCCCGATGCCAGGGAAGGAGCTTGGCAATGCAACTAGGAACAGGAGCGCTGAATTTTATTCGCCGTTTTTGCCAGTGAGGCATCTGTCTCACAAGCAAATTACAATGCGGACTGGCTATTCGTTCAATCTGTCTGTTCAAACAATACACACTGTTGCTTTCATAAGCAACAAGTTGCTTTGGTTCTAACGGTAAAAAAATAATTTACAGTGACAGAAATTCTTAGTGTTTAGCAAAATCTTTATTCTTTCCTGCCTGTGTTCACCATATAGCTTTTTCGCTTCTGCAGTGCATTTGCTGGCATGTTTGTTTTGCAATATGTACAATGACAGTTCTGACTGGTGAATCCCGAGGGGTAAAATAAGCCTGTCAGCTGTCTTTGTTGTTCCAGCTAATATGTTGTATAATAGACAGGCTGTGCTTGAATGCTTGTAACTGTATATTTTTGACATGTTTAAAGACAGCTTTTCATAAAATTTCTGGTTTTTAAATTTTGCCTGTGCTTCTATTTACCATACACCTACAGTCACATGACTCATGGCTTCTTCATGATTGGTTTCAGTAACATTCTGGTCACAGTGATGCTGGTTACTGTCATACCAGAGGAGTTCAGTAGTGGGTGAGAGCTCTTCCAATTCCACTTCTTCCAGGGGTATCTTGTAACTCCACACACCCTGTCCTCTCCCATCACCCCTTTCTGTCCCACCACATGGGGCCGCCAGTCCTTTTAACTACAGTGGTAATCCCACCACCATTTTCTATAACATTCACACAGCCCTTACCCCCCAAACCTTCTCCACACTCTTAAGTGTGTATTTGGGTGAGAGAGCTCAGTCCATTACAGGAAAAACACCCACAGTCATTCTGGGTCCAGGTTGAGGGGAGAGGTCAGAGGTCACAGGTCACTGAGGGTCAAACCCTACAGCCGCAGTCTCTTGATGTCCTCGCTGCGGAAGTCTATGCGGAGCGCCAGCACCTGCCGCACTTCTGCGGGGGTCAGACGCCAGGTCAGGGGGCCAGAATTCGGACCCCAGTAGTCCAAAATCTCTGTCACCTGCACATGAAGGTGAACAGACAGAGGAACACGGATTACTAACAGCTGACCTCCTCTACATTTGGTTTTAAAAGGAACATACAAGTGTGACAGTCCCATTCACCATTCAGGTACTGACATGGTCCAGTCCACACTACCAATGGGCTGAACTTGAAGGTGGTCCCAATCAGACCACACCTATCACTAATCACCTAGCCAGCAGATTTCATTTTCTCTGGTACTGTGTGACACAATGGCTTCAGTACAGAACTACCTGTGATTATGTTAGAATACCCATTGCAAACTTGATCCCCTTAAAACAAGCATTTAAATCGCACATCTAAATGGTGCTTGACACGACAAAATGTTTTGTTAAATGAAAAGAAAGGAAGCAAAATAGGAGGAGGTACTTGAATATTTATCATGGGGTAAATCTTTGGCTGAATTACTCATATAAGTTCCATTTTAAGACCAACTTGTCAGGGTTACTTTTGAAAAGACTACAAGAGAACAATGTGATTTGCTGAAAGTGACAGGCAACGACATAGTAAGGAAGAGAGCTGCAGACAGAGATAAAGGGAATGAAATGGAGGATAAGAGAGGGAGAGATGGAGAGGAGAGGACAGGAGACAGGGGTGTACTCTTACCCTCTCCAAATTGAGGATCGTGGCCATCTGCGTGAGCCGGGCGAACTTGTCCCTGATGGTCCAGGTGGTGACAGTGGTCAGATAAGCTACCAGAGAGCGCAGCTCCTTATCGAACTGAAGCCCGCCCAGCTGGGGAGAGAGACAGTGCACTTATCTCACAAACATGACAGGGGCTGCATTTAAACAGGCCCATTACAGTGGATCTCAAAGAACGCTTTAGCAAAAACCTTTATTCCATCACAAACGATGAGTGTTACCTCTTGGGGAGGGGCCATGTGGCAGCCATTTTGTGTTGAAACAAGCAATTGCTATACAGTGAGTATTCATTACAGCCAAAAGATGGGGTCTCCTACAGCACAGTATTCCCACACTACTTGAGGACACATGAATTTCTGCTTAGTTGAGAGGACAGACTGCCCCCTCCTGCCTAAACAATAATACATCCAACAGTTCATTTCCAAGTCTTCTCTTATTGAAGTACTTACTAAAACAGGTTCAGCTAACAGAATGTAGAAATACTCAGGAGAATATGGCTGCTGAGTCATGTCAAGAATGAAATCCAAATCTCATGACCATGGCAACCGTTGCCACTAATGCTCCATGTTAGCTCAGATTTCAGAAACCCTGCTTAAGTGTGGGTGGGTGCTGAGCATTAGAGGCTGGACCACCCTGGCCCCTGCCCTTGCCTTCTTACCCTGCTGAAGGTGCACTTGAGAACCGCCTTCTCCATCTCCAAGGAGATCAGACTGGTCATCAGGCTGGTCAGCGTGTCATAGATGACCGGGGAGAGTCCAGCCTGCAGTGGGCATGACAACATCATTATCAGCACGTACATTTCCCCTTATCCCTTACATATTATCCATTAGTATAACTGGATGCTTACTTAGGCATTCAATACTTTTCCCCCACGGTTATAGATCAATGGGTGCTAGCTTGTTTTAGTATTGCGCCTGTGTCTGTTTGCCATTTGATTCAGTAAAGCATCTGTGGGTAACTGAAAAGCTCAATCGAAAATACATTATGATTACAATTAAGCGGCATTCACTCTGAAAAGCCTACCTTGAACTCAGCCATCAGCTGCTCCAAATTTACGATGAACTGCTGGACCCAGGGGTCGTTAGCCTCGTATTCATTGAACTCCTCCTATAGAGCGCAGACAGGAAAAGGAGGTTTCAAAGAGTGCCTCCTCTTGTGGAAGCCCAGAGCTCCTCAGTATCGGTATGTGTGTATTTGCAGGGTTGAGTGTGTGGTCGACGTACCTCCTCGATGTTGTGTGAAATAGACAGGAAGTTGCTTATCCAGGGTTTGACCTGTGGCTTGATTGCAGTGTTGTTCAATTCTGTTAGCCCCTCCTAAATAACGCACACGCATACACCCACAAATATGAGCTTGTAGTCTCTAGGCACAAACAGACAGCTGAATACAGCACATTATGCAGCAAGGCAGACAGACAGTCTCATGGGCTCTCACCTGCAGGAGATCTTTGAACTTGCTGGATGAGTTCACCAGATCTGACAGGCAGCTGTCAATCTTAGCCTGGGCCTGCTCCCCAGATCCAAAACCCTGACTGAACAGTTTGGCGCAGTCATTCTGTGAGACGAGCAGGCAGACAGACAAACACAGGTATTTAAATACAGAGTCAGTCTTCTGACTGTCCCCAAAAGTGGCAGCAAAGGGACACTTTCTATTGACATATAAGTAACTCCAATATTACTCTGTGACACTATCAGAATTTAGGAAACTGAAATGAAGCGTAACAAAAGGGAGCACCTCAGATTGGAAGTACCCTCACCTCCAGGTTCTTTTTCAGGGTGATAATGTTCTCACTACACACCTCCACATTATTCAGAGTCACCTGAGGAAAAGTGAGAGTGAGAGTGAGGAAAAGCATGAGAGCAAAGCAAAGGTATTATATTATTTCCTTTATTCCCAAATTGTCTCAGTTGGCAAAAAGACAGTTGGCATCAGTGTATGACTTTCAATGTATAAAGAAAGTAAGAGTACAGGACAGTGTGTACAAAATATCTATATATGAACTATATATGTATATAGATGTCAGCATATAGTGGTGAGTGTGTAGAGGTAATTGTATATAGATGTCAGCGTATAGTGGTGAGTGTGTAGAGGTAATTGTATATAGATGTCAGCGTATAGTGGTGAGTGTGTAGAGGTAATTATATATAGATGTCAGCGTATAGTGGTGAGCGTGTAGAGGTAAGCAGGGCGCACGCACCAGGAAGGAGGCTTTGGCGTCCTCTGCGCTCTCGATGCCCAGGGTGTTGAACTTGCCCTGCTGCAGGCTGCTCTGCATTAGGCTTACCGCACTGCTAACGCCACGCTGGATATCCTGCAGGGTGGTCGCGGGGAAACCCTGCCGCAGCTTATTGTACAGCACCTCCCTGTGGCCGTACACAGAATTACAGACAGGTGAAGGCAAGAGACAGAAGAGCAGGAACGAACAGTTAACGTGACAAACATTACACTGTATATAAGGTTGACCTGGGGTGGGGTGAATACACCAGGACTCACTTTTGGACAACTAAAAGACCAATTTCAAGTGTAATAATAATGTAATGTCAGATGGAATGGAAATACAGGTGGTGAAAACTGAACTCAGCTGGGGTATGTTACTACCCAAGCCTTGCACTCAAAAAAAGCATGTGTTTCAAGTCTGGCCAAAAAAAGTGTACGGTCTAACAGAGATGTGTGCTTATGGAGTATGTACAGCAGCAGTGCAGTGTAGTGACTACAGAGGTTTTAATTAAGAGTTGTAAAATGCATATGTATAAAATGTAATATAAGCTACTGAAAAAGAAACTGAAGTTAAGATGAAGGGATATAACTGAGCTTCCACCAAAGGGCAGTAGGCGGATGTGGGTGGGTCAGGGGCGAAGGGGAAGGGGGCAAACCTGAAGTCGGACTCCAGCACGGAGGTAGCGTGGTTGATCATGGCGCAGAGGCAGTCGATGCTGGAGCTGGACAGAGCCCTGCTGATGCACTTCTTCACAATGTAGAAACAGTCATCCACCATGCTGGAGGTCAGCTGACCCTTCTCATATGTGTCCATGGCAACGGCCTGAGGAAATGGGTGGGACATACAACAGATGGGCAAGAAAGACTGGGCATCTAACAGATACGAAGGCTGAAGAATCCTATGTATATATGGTTGTATTATGCTGTGCATATCTGTAGATGTAGTGCATAGGCTCATTTTATACATAGTATACTGTGTGTATATACAGGTACAGTGTGTTAAATCATATGTAGTTGTAATATGCTATGTTAGTTTACAGATGTAGGATACAGTGTATGCATGTAGATGTAATATGCAAGGTCTTGTGTAGGTATTGTATAGCATGTCCCCATTTAGATGTAGTGTTGTGTACTGTGTGTATGTACAGATACAGTGTGCAATCTTATGTAGTTGTAATATTCTATGTTTGTGTGCAGGCGTAAGATACAGTGTATGTATGTAGATGTATTGTATCTTGTGTAGGAGTAGTACACATGTGCCTGTGTAGATGTAGTATGTGGTCTACCTTGTTGACGCTCTCTCGCATGTAGTACTCCTCCATAGGGATGTAGTACCCAATTAACTCCTGCATGTTGCGGCTCAGCAAGCAGTGTTTCAGCAGCTTCTCCAGGCTCTGCTGGTGCTCTGGGAGACATAATCACACTGCAGCCATCGCACAGAGACACAGTCACCACGGCAACATGCTTTAACTACAGAGAGCTGCTCCACCACAGACAGAAGAGGCCGCAGACTCACTTTCATTTCACATCCATTCGTTGCTTGTCATGAACACTGCTTCTTCTTGGGTCTACATTTTTGTCATAATTAAAACGATTTAAAGTAAAAATGCCAATACTACATTACAGCATCAGGCATAATTAAGTGGAAAGGCAATCAGCTCTTGGGTGAGCGATACACATAAGCTTCTTGGCAGAACCTTGTAATCCTCTACAATCCACTTCTCTTCATTAGGGATCCCAGAAAGTCCTGAAGGGCTGTGGGGCTTGCACAACCTTCTGGGTTCTGCTCAGTTAGCTGTCACTTTAGATCATGGAAATGACGTCTACGGTCTCTTCAGCCAATACATTACTTAAGAGCTGAAACACACTAGAGACCTTTTAAACAACATCTGTATTCTCTTTGGCCAACAAATTACATACTTAAGAGCTAAAACACACCAAAAACAGCTTAGACTATGGCCTGACAACAGGGAGGCTATGAGCAAACAAAACAATTAACAGGTTAAATGGCATGTCCTCTGCTCTAGATCTTCTTCATGGCTTGCCACTGATTGCAATACACTGTGGTGGATGCCAAACACACACACACACACACACACACACACACACACACAACTCAAACACACACACACAAACACACACACACACACACACACACACACACACACACACACACACACACACACACACACACACAGTTGAGTGCCTTACGCTTTACCCTGCACTGTGGCTTTGGGGGCAGTGGCGTCCCCGACCTCAAAGTCAGCCGTGATGCGTCGCCGAAGGAATCGCAGGTACAGTTCCGCTCGAGCGTTCATGACAGTGACCTCCAGCAGCACAGGATCCAGCTCCCTAAAGACACAGCTATGATTACCATATTAACCCTCACAGAGGGAGGGGACACTGATCTGGGATCTGTCTCCCCCTCACAGAACGCATAAGGTAGTGAAGACCACACTGTGCCCTATTGTGTACCAACCCATTACCTTATATCCGTAGAACAGAGAGGGAGAGGAAGTATACTGTAATCTACATTCTGTTATTCCAGACAGAATTTGGTGAGGAAAGTGTACAGTAACCTTGGTTTTGTTATCTCTGGCAGACTGAGAGGAAGTGTTCACCAGCTAGGGTTCTTCCTAGGAGGGGCAGTGTTTGCTGACCTGGGTTCGATTTTTTCTGTAGAGACACTTCTCATCATGCTGCTCTGGACAATTTGAAACTGCAAGGGAGACAAAATGACAAACAGAGAGTGTGAGAGACTTTCAGGACCCCCTCTGTCACAGTCAAAGACACAGAGAGTGAATGCAGTAAACACACACACACACACACACACACACACACACACACACACACACACACACACACACACACACACACACACACACACACACACACACACACACACACACCTTGTTTTGGTAGTCTCTCTGCTGGATGAACTTGTCCACCACTTTTTCGGCCTGTCGGTCACACTCCACCTGCAGGTGTTTGATCAGCGTGTAAAGACGCCCAGGGCCATAGTATGTCTCCACAATGGGCTGGTGGGTCTCCACAACCCGCGCTATGCCTAAACCGCACACACACACATACACACACACACACACACACACACAGAAAGAAAAACACACTGCACCATTAGAGGAATTTCCAAACAGCTTGATAATTTAGGCAACAACAGACATCCAACTGTGAGGGGTGCCAATTAAAATACTTCTGCAATGATTCCACCAGTGCAGCAATTCAAGTCCCTCAGAAAAAGGGAGCGACACACAAACACATAGTATCTCACCTTCCAGCAGCAGTGTCAAGGTGTCAGCAAATATGAGCGCAGCCCTGCGTTCACCCAGCTCACCTCCTGTTGCCAGGAGCAGGTTCTCCTCTGCTTTACTGGCCAACTGAGACAAAGAAAAGAATATGATTACAGGAGATATTGTGCATTTTGACACAGGGCTGTCCCTTGGTGACTGACCTTAGCAGATAGAAGTGTACTCATTTGTGAATGGAGATACTGTATGAAGTGAACGGGCATACCTGGGTGCAGAGGTACTGGGCAAAGCGAGCAAGGCCCTGGTCATGAAGGCCCAGCAGGGGGAAGATCTTGAAGAACCTCTCCACCTGGGCCAGGTCTCCATCAGTGATGGCCTGATCCAGACGCTCCTTCACCAGGGCCTTCAGGCGCTGCTCTGCTTCCTGAAGTAGGGCCAAGCTGGCATCCACTGCACTGCCTGATCAGAAATAATAACTAATAACTGTGATACAAAAACCAGGGTAAGTGTAATTCTTAAAGTAAAACAAACTCTGAAAGCAGTTAATCGGGGTAATTGAAAGGTCAAATTCACAGACTGCATTAAGAGTTCTACTCATGGCAAGTTTTACTGGCCAATAATAAATAAAGACACATAATTAACAGATTGATTGCAGCTATTGATTTGGTGAGGCTCTTTTGGGCCATATCCAAGTGATAACAGCATATTCTCTGCCAAATCAATTGACTCCTATGAAGGGAATTATCTGCTGATGTAATTGGTTTTACTAATTAGGGTCACAGTCCGGGGTTTGTGTTTTTACTGGTTTACACATTTCCTTGCTCTTAATTAGCCAGGCCATGCACTCAGCACTGGCAGTTTATATGTAATGACAGATAATTCAGACTGAACATTGCATGTCCACTATTAGTTGGAACACTATGCAATAACCTTTGCAACTCAACACATTTAAGCTTGTATTCATAAAGTATCTCAGAATCATGGTGCTGAGCTAGGTTTTTTTAATCCCCTGTCTGTAGCCAAACCTTATCCATTACAAAAGACCAAGCTGATCCTAGATCAGCTCTCCCGCTCTGGTACAAGAGCACAGCCCTAGTCTAAAGCGTCATTGACTATGCTGCCATGGAAATAAACCAATCTGTCTGAGAGTCGGAGCCTTACTCTCTCCACCCTGTCGGCTCAACTCGATGACAGACTGATCCAGGGACAGGTAACGATGGACATGGGCCGCTGCCTGCTCGTAGTCCTCGTTCCGCAGAGCTGTCTGGACCCCATCCGTGCAAAACTTCAGATCCAGGATATCATCGGCCCGCTGAATTGCCTGGTACAGTCGGTTCTGGAACGGTGCACAGGGAAAAGGTAAGGGTCAGGATTGTAGTGCATTTCTGTAACGTTTGTGTGACTGTGAAAGCACATGTGCATTTATGTGTGTGAGGGTTGTACCTTGGCCAGGTCCAGCTGCCGCACTTTGCTGCTGACATTCTCGGCAAGGCTGCAGGTGAAGGTGATCATGCCTGAGAGCTGGCTGGCATCTCCCTCAATAAGCTGGAGGTTGGGCCTGAAACACATATTTCTATGTGAACAAGCTTAGTAGAGGCACTTGGGTATTAATTCAAACAAGCAGGTCAGAAGGGTGCTACGAAGGACAGCTACAATCAGACCTCATATGTATAATTCATATCTTATTCAAGATTCAAACCAGTTGATCACACCTCTCCTTCCCAGCTGTGATGCACACTCACCCCATCCTCTGCAAAGCAAGCATCTTGGTCTCGATATTTCCCCGCTGACTGATCAGCGCCTCAAGCTCTGAGTCCACCTGCTTCTGTAGGAGGATAACAGTGCAACACTTAATTACTGTTCAGCAGAGACCAAAATTAACACCAGCCAAGGGCTATTGCTGGTAGATCCCTCCTTTGACTGGTAAAAAGCCAAATTTGACTTTACTTCATCTGCAAGTGATATATTTCCTCTACAGTCACGTTGACTGGATGATGAAAAATCAAAGACCAACCCCGACTGTTAGTCACCCCTGTGATGTAAGAGAACTGATTTTATGTTGTTTCTTTAGTTGAAGTCAGTTGAAAGGATACTTTCAGTCATGCTGTTTTCAATGAAGTGACAATTCCATTTCCATATAAACATTTTAATTAGAGTAAATACAATCCCTTGGAAGCAACTGAGACTTGGCTTGGCACTCTCGACGTACGACAGAGATTCAAGAAGTTGCTGCAGTGCACACTACCCTATCTATGACAGGAGCTCCTCGTAGGACATCAACTCCCCTATCTCCGTCCCTATCTCCTCATTCTTACCTCCTCTTCGCACAATTGCTGGTACACCCGCTCTAGCTCATCCAGCTCGGTCAAGCCTTCGATCGTCTCTGTGCTTACAGCAGAGGAGCCCGTTGTGGCACTCCGTTTAATCGCCATGGCTGAGCTGGTTTCCGACATTTTTCCCACATAAACACAAATGGCGTCACTTCCGCATATGTTTCCAGGATCATGACGTTTGACTGAGTGCGCCGCCTTTCTGCAAGGTCCTACGCCTAAAAATAAAAAAAATCGGATGATTTGCAACTTATCTTCGAATGAAAAACAATTTATCATCTGCATTTCTAATTAATATATCTGTTCTATCAGTTTCATTCGAGCAGTTATGTTCTTTTAATTACATTTTGGAAGGGCACTGAGTGGGGCACCTATATCGGCGCCCTGCGACGTTGCAAGCGAAGGCCCCCTGTTCGGCTCTAACCGTTTACATTGTAACTCAAACGCAAATGAATGGTGTTGATATAATTTTCCATCTATCATAAATCCAAACCATCCCGGCTGATAAATCGGTAAGGTATACCCACACACCATCTTTACACTTTGCTACACCCTATTAAATGTATATCTCCAAGAAAATGTTCAATTTTACGTTAAGATGTAGTGCAGGAGGCATTGGACTAGTGAAGAAACCGGATCGGTTGCTAAGTAGTTAGCTAATTTACTAAATGAGTAGTCGTTTTCTATTTACTTAACTTCCCACATACTATATGGGTGCATCTGTATTTAATGCATTAGCTACCTAGTTTTTAATATGCTTGACTACTTGCGCAAATATTGCATTCAACGTTGTTGTACTTGGTTGTTAAGTGGCAGTGCTAACTTTAGCAAACGTTGCGGGCCGGACATATTCCTACAGCCTGTAATTTATAAAAAAAAAAAAAAATCAGATTTCGAGTAATTATTTAGTATTTCTTGTTGCGATGCGGTGCTTGTGCTTTTAAATGGCCTACAAAGTTTTGATCTCTGGTATTAGCCATTGCGGCGTGTTACGCTATTGTGGTAGTAACGGAAGTTTGCTAGCTAATGTTTGCAAGCTGCTGTGCACTTTTGGTGGCGCGAACCAAATTTGACTGCTAGTTTCCTGATCTAAATGCAGTGAAACAAACAGCCTCTGCATGCATGAATCCTGTTACGTTTTATGTGTTCGTCTTTGTGATCTATACCAATCGAAACCTCCAAAATAACAATTTCCCTTGTGGGACAATGTTTCAAATGAGCGAACAGTCCCCCCGTATTGAAGGTTAGCAGTATTGCACTGCATAGTACATAACTGGAGAGCCACACATTTTACATGTCATGAGTGTTTGTCTGCATTGGCTAGTTGCATGTATGCAGATAGCAGTGCTCTGTAGATCACAGATGATGTACCATTTAGATAGCTGTGACCTCAGCAGCAATTTCGGGTTACCGTACACAGTATATACGGATAATGCTCCTGATGCATAGACTTGAAAAATGTAAGCATGGTTTTCTCAAAAACCTACCTGCTGGGTACTCAAACTCACAGCCCTCTAGTTCCATGTCCATTGCTGAAATTGCCATGAAGTCAAAAGAATCATATTTCTCTTTCAGTTGTGCTGAGAACAAGGAGCTTCCGTAGCTCTTTTCTTCTTGTGCCCCAGAGGTCAAGAGGCAGACGCCATGTTTCTGTATAACCTGACCCTGCAGCGTGCCACGGGCATCACCCATGCCATCCATGGCAACTTCTCTGGTACGTGCTCCATATCAACTGGCACTTATTGTGGTACTTCTTTCTGCCATACCCTTGTTACACGACTAGGCACCCTGTTGTCCTCTTATCCAGCTGTTGTCTTTGCTATCCCCTCTAGGAACCAAGCAGCAGGAGATCGTTGTTTCCCGGGGGAAAATTTTGGAGCTTCTGCGTCCGGATGCCAACACTGGGAAGGTGCACACCCTGCTCACCATGGAGGTGTTTGGAATCATCCGGTCCCTCATGGCCTTCAGGCTCACCGGAGGAACCAAAGGTAACAGAGTGACCGTTCAGACAGGCCAGGGCTGCTTCCAGTGCACAAATCATGTTGGGCTCCTACTGAGTGCTATGTTCATTCAGAACAGTTGGCAGCAATTTGCATCAACATTTTAGATTCTTTCCATTCTTGTTTAATGGAAAATTCTGTGGGTGATATGGAATAAATAGAAGCAGTAACTAATGTATTTAAGCTTTGATGTTGCACTCTATAGTCTCCTTATCAGTGGTCATTATTGAAACTCCCCTCACCTCCAATTCAGTACAGCTTCACCTCTCCTTTTACCAGTTGCCAGAGTTTGCATTATTTTTCTCATCTTGAACACAACCCTGGTTTTACAGGATTTCTGATCTGTAGTAAAAGAGTGATATAAGATTGGTTAAAAGGGCATGGGACCAAAAGATGGATAAAGAATGAATTTGTGTTAAGGGTATTGTGATGTTTCTGTGTGGAGTGGAAACTCTGTTGCCTTTAATGTTTTGGGTTTGTGTGAATGTGTGGAGGGGGATATTACAAAATCTCAAATACTGTAAGCGGTAAGTTTATAAGCTGGCGCTCCTTGTACAGTTTGTGTAGACCAGGCAGTCTTTTTGTGTGGTGCATCTATTGTGTGTGTGTGAGAGTCGCTTATGGTATGTACTCTTTCCTTGAAAGGTTAGCAAGGTGTTACTGGAATGGGATTGAAAAGCTCTTCCTGTCTGTGCTTCTGTAAGTTGTTCCCTGGAGGAACGTACACTAAGTGAGTAAGTGTGATGTAATTCTCGTGCGCAGACTACATTGTGGTGGGCAGCGACTCGGGACGCATCGTGATCCTGGAGTACCACCCGTCCAAGAACATGTTCGAGAAGGTGCACCAGGAGACCTTCGGCAAGAGCGGCTGCAGGCGCATCGTCCCCGGACAGTTCCTCGCCGTCGACCCCAAGGGCAGAGCCGTCATGATTGGTAAGACATGGATTACCCTCTTCCTCTTTTCAACACACAGAGTGCTGATTGGCCCATAAACTTGAGGGGTGTAACAGCGAGCTTTGTGTAGTGTGACTCCAAATCAGAAAAAATGATGAACCATCATAGCGAACCTCCCTGTTCAGTGATGGCATCCTTTACGCTTGTAAAAGTACGGAACTAAACTTGATACTTGAAACAAGGAATCGTTTTATTTAGCCTTCTGGCTGTTCTGTTCACTCAGATAGTACTTTGGTCTGTGCAGTAGCTGTTTGCAGATGGATTAAGTAAAACCTTAAGATTCTTGTCAGGTTCATAGAATTTATTTAATTATCTTCCCCTTCTGTTCAGCATATATTCTTGGCTTTTGTACATTTCACAGTTTTTCCATCAAAGATTTAGAAAACAGTTTATATAAAATGGTCTCCTCCTGTGGGCAGATTGTTTATATTTTTGCATTGAATTTTGGCAGTTCTTAATGGCTTTAAATCCCCACCCTGAGCTGATAAATACCATAAATTCTCATAAATACCAACAGAAAATGCAGGCAAAACCCTTTGTTTCTAATTAGAATGTAAAGTTTTTCTAAAGTGTTTTCACTGAGACCGGTTTTCAAAAGGAATCCTGGCAAACTGCCTCCGTCTATCAAAACTGTTACATTGACTGTAAGATAATGATGTGTGTGCATTTTATTTTGCCTTGTTTGGAATGGAATGGTGGACCAGGATTATTTCCTAGATGCCAAAAGAGGCATTCAGTCATAACCCATTTAGCAAATTGCACTTTTATTTATTTATTTATTTATTAATTTTATTTTTTAGAATATCTGACAATGAATGTTGACAATACTTGGAACGAGTTGCAATGTCATGTAGTTGAGACACAGACTTTTGGTATGTCTAAGTCCAGGCTCAATGCAGCACTGGGCACTCTGAAGATGGTGAGCTTAGTTAGTATGACTGGCCTGTTCCTGTCATCATGTGATCTAACCTTATCAGATGCTCTATGATAGTATCTTATGAGTTCCTCTGAATTTCTCTAAAACGATAAATCCACTGCTGCTGCATTAGGTATGTGGAGGGATGTGATGTCATTGACATGTTTTTGTCGCGTCCCCCTGCAGGTGCGATCGAGAAGCAGAAGCTGGTGTACATTCTGAACCGCGACGCGGCGGCGCGTCTCACCATCTCTTCCCCGCTGGAGGCCCACAAGGCCAACACCCTGGTGTACCATGTGGTGGGCGTGGACGTGGGCTTCGAGAACCCAATGTTCGCCTGTCTGGAGATGGACTATGAGGTGAGGAGCTCGACTACGTGTGCACATGCACATGTGTTTTCCCCACACACACACACACACACACACACGTCAATACTTACTTTGTCCCAAACACATTCTGATTTGCAAAAGAAAGGCTCATGGTCACAAACACACATGTACAGTACCAAATAGTAAAGTGTGCACTTGCACTAACAAGCTGATGTTTAATAAAATTCATTCAGTAAGTACATCTGTTTTCTTTAGTAATGCTTTATGCGGTTATCAGATCATGGTACTACAAACCACATAAACAACCACCGGTGATTGGGGCTGGCTTATCTGTCATGGGGCTGGAACTCGGTGTAGACACTAACTGTAGATGTGATGAGTTTTCATGTCTCTTCTCTGACTGACTGACTGGAGAGAGTCTGTTATACCTCTGATCTCAGTGTTCGTTCCTACACCCATGATCACCCATCAGTCCATCTGACCACACACTCAGATGGACTGCAGACTTGTTTGTCAGAGCTGGAATTCTACCTGGTGGAAGATCCTAATCTGACTCTGAAATCAGGCAAACAACGAGTAGATGAAGCGGCTGAGCTCTGTTGATCCCCTTCTCTGTTGTCTGTTGCCCCCCATCCATCTCTCCAGGAAGCAGATAATGACCCAACAGGTGAGGCAGCAGCCAACACCCAGCAGACCCTGACGTTCTATGAGCTGGACCTGGGCCTGAACCACGTGGTGCGCAAGTACAGCGAGGCTCTGGAGGAACACGGCAACTTCCTCATCACAGGTACTGTGCCACACCTGCCACCAGGGGCCAGCATGAGCAACTCCCCTCTAATGGATAGTGTAATGCATCTGCCACCAGGGGGCAGTGTCATGCAACTTCCTGGGCACACGGCTTTCTAGTGTATTTGTTGAGACAAATTTAGTTGCCATATAAAAGAATACAGTAATGCTGTAGATGTGATGAGTTTTCATGTCTCTTCTCTGACTGAATTTCACTGGAGAGAGCATATATTTCTCTGATCTCAGTCCCTGCGTACAAATACATTGTCACTCATCGGGGGTGCAAGGAAAATTAATATTCTTGAAATGAATGTATCAGGTTATGCTTACAGTGTAAAAAATGTTGGAGTCTTTCCCTGCTGTCTTACCCAGTCTGTATTTTCCCCTGTCCATGTCTCTGTCTCAGTTCCTGGTGGGTCTGATGGCCCTAGTGGGGTGCTCATTTGCTCCGAGAATTACATCACCTACAAAAACTTTGGAGACCAGCCGGACATCCGCTGCCCTATCCCACGCAGGCGGGTGAGTGTGAGGGTGGAGGGGTGGAGTCTGGATTCCAAAGGCCTCTGTTTTTCGATGTCTCATACTTTCCTTCGCTTCTCCCTCGCTTCTTCTTCCCTACTCCCTCGTTTCTACCTCTCTTTCCCCTGTGTCCTCCATTGCTTTTCCCTCCCCTAACCTTCCGTTCTCCCTCTCCCCTCCGAACAGAACGACCTGGACGACCCTGAGCGGGGTATGATCTTCGTCTGCTCGGCGACGCACAAGACCAAGTCCATGTTCTTTTTCCTGGCCCAGACCGAGCAGGGCGACATCTTCAAGGTCACCCTGGAGACGGACGAGGAGATGGTGAGGCGCCGATCAGGGCGGTGATGAGGGGGGTTAGACGTGCCTGACTGAAAACCATAATGGTGGGCAAAAAGAACTGCTCAAGCGCTGGGTCTGATGTGCACATCAGGGGAAGTAATTTAAACCCACATGCATTTGATCACATTGTGAAGTGGGACTATACAACAATGGATTGCAGGTTTGTATTCTTTCACTGTGTGTAGCAGAGTGGGATATGGGTGGAGTGAAATGAGTAGGGCTGGCTATGAGCAGGCAGACGGCAGGGGTGGAATCTCATCAATCGGGGTGTCCAGAGGCTGAAAAGTTTTGGCTGTAGAGGTACAGGTTCAGTTGAGGGTAAACAATGCTCTCCTTGCATTTCTATCGGTTGGTCATCATTTGACACAGCATTCACCCCTAAAAGGGGAAATTAATCATCTACAAATATTATAATGTATATTATGTCATCTTAACTGCATTGAGGCTCTAGATGCAGTGGAACTGGATGTTTAAGCACTTAGAATAGTAAGATGTGTATGATGTCAGGGCCTATATGAAGTCATCTGACTACCCTGGTGAAATAGTGAACTATTCTGATGTTCAGTAAGAGAATTTAAGCAGCTTTATATATTGCATCATGGTTAAGAGTGGATGTGTGTCTTTAGAAATACCCTGATTCATTGGCGCTGTCATGTCTCCCAGGTGACGGAGATCAGGATGAAATATTTCGACACCATCCCTGTGGCGACGGCTATGTGCGTGCTGAAAACGGGCTTCCTCTTTGTGGCCTCCGAGTTCGGCAACCAGTGAGTCATGTGATCCCCTCGGCCAAACAACATACTCTCCCCTCCACTTGCTCTCTCCAAAAAACACTCACAGTCAATGCTCATACTCTGTTAATTAAAGCCCAGTGCAAAGTGGTCTGTGCAATATACCAATCACAGTGCAGCACCAGTGTGCACATGTATGCTGTGCAAATCAAGCTTCATTGTGCTCACATACTAATTGACGGGCAGATGTTGTTTTAGTAAATAGCCCCATTCTTTACTACAGTCCTTGGCCGTGTTCCCATGGCTGGGTTTTCAAGTCGCAGCTGCACCGCTTATTGGCTATGACCAGAAGACCATGTTGGCAAGCCTACAATAGACTCCATGGGTGGATAAATAAGGGTTAAAGAGGGAACAAAGTGACCTGCCTCGTAAATCGGGGAGGAAGTCAACGATGTGGCCTTTCTATCCTAAATCCGTGGGAGAAGGTTTTTGGGGTAGGGTTGAAAGCACAGTTAAATTCAAAGGGGGAAAGAAGGAGGGAGTGAAAATAAGTAATCTCTGACCAGGTTTTTTTTATAAATAATATAAGACCTTGTGAGGGATTAATCATACTTTCATTAGCAGTAATGGTTAGAGCTGTCACTGGGTGGCTTTCCAGCTATAGAGCCTTAGTGTGGAAGTGATGAGAGTTTTCATGTCTCTTCTCTGACTGAGTATCTGGAGAGAGTCTGTATACACTCTGATCCCATTGTATACTCTCATATACACAGAATGCCTGGTTCTCACGCCCTCACACGTATGTACCCGTATATACACACACACACACACACACACACAGTTTTTTGACCTCCCGATTTGGACATCCAGTGAGTCATGTCTTCCGCTACCTTAACATATTTTCTCTTGATCAGGCTCATGAACGCGCGCACACACACACACACACACACACACACATACACAGCTTGCCTTGTCTGTAGGGACGATAGTCACCTATATCAAGTTACTGACCTCCGTCTCGCCCCATTAGCTACCTCTATTGAACTGCTCACCTCGCCTTTCTCCTTTGTTAGTTACCTTTTGTGAAAATTCTCACCCCTTTTGTTTCCCGTGTTAGTTACCTGTATCAGATTGCTCACCTGGGCGACGATGATGAAGAGCCCGAGTTCTCATCCGCCATGCCCCTGGAGGAGGGCGACACCTTCTTCTTCCAGCCCCGCCCCCTGAAGAATTTGGTGCTGGTGGACGAACAGGAGAACCTTTCTCCAATCATGGCCTGCCAGGTGCGTGTGTGTGAATGTGCGTACGTGTGCATGAATGCGTCTTATGTTGTGTCGACACTGAAGATCATGGTGCAGAATGACTGCATGGTGGTATTCCCTCCTCAGCTCAGCAGGTGAATTTAGATCTTAGTTCATGAACTTAAAAACACCCGTTATGTTTAGTGAAGATTTCTACAGTCGACTCCATTTCTGTTTATTTCATTTGTGTTTTTCACAAGTGTTTTCATGTGCTCATTCCTCATTTCTCCCTCTCTCCTTGTCCGCAGATTGCAGATCTGGCCAATGAGGACACACCGCAGCTGTACGTGGCGTGCGGCCGCGGGCCCAAGTCCACGCTGAGGGTCCTGAGACACGGTCTGGAGGTAAAGCGTGCGGGTCCGGCTCCCTCATCTCACACAGCAGTGTGTACAGGGTGTGTCTATGGGCTTTGCATGCATTGCTGTCCGCGTGTGTCTTACACTCACAGAGCGGACATGCAGAAGTGATGAGTGTTTTCATGTCTCTTCTCTGACTGATTTTCACTGGAGAGAGCTTCTATACCTCTGATCTCAGCCCATCTAACACACACTCAGATATGTGCACCTGTTGATTGAGAGGAACAGTGGGAGTAGCACTATGTGTGAACGAGTGCTGAAAGTGTTTTGTACAGCTCCGTCTCATTGCCGTCTCCCCCCACCCGTTTCTCACTCCAGGTTTCTGAGATGGCCGTGTCTGAGCTGCCCGGTAACCCCAATGCCGTATGGACAGTGCGTCGTCACATTGAAGGTACATAACCCTGCGTTTGTGTTTATATTTAGATTTTAATCTGGAGCTGTATTCCTGCAACCCATCCTGGAATCACTGACAGCTCCCCCAATTTATACGCTTAGCATCTGCAACACAGGGCCAGATACATCTCAGAATTATCCCAGCGTCCCAGAAAAGTCTCCTGCCAGTCCTGGAGAGAGACAGATATGTGCACTCTCCATTGGAACGAGGCCCAACTCCACACTCACATACACATTCACTATTTATGTAATGGCTGCCAGCCTCAGACTATCCTCTTACGCGATGCCCGGGCTCCTATCCAGCTGAGTTAGTGCAGACGCTAACATGGGCACACATGCAGACGCACTGTCCAGGACATGCAGGATGTATCGCACAGTGTTTGTGTGTGTCGGAGAAACGGGGCGCATAGTACAGGCATGGTAATAGGCGTGTGTTTACTTTAGCTCCTTTCGGATTAATTATTTATCCAGAATGAGTGTCCAAAGGAGGCTGCAGTGCTTCTTTTCAGAGCAGCCCTTGTGTGTGTCCCAGGGCCAGTGCATTATGGGTACATTGTTCTCTTTGCCAAGACTTTCCCTGCAATCATGTGACTTCTGAGACTCTGTGACTTCCAGCGCAGGGTTCACTGTGGCTGGGCTCCGCAGCTGCCCGGCACGGGCACTGAGAGTCTCTGTAGCTGAATTCTGGATTGACATGGAGTTTTTTTTTTTTTTTTGGGGTTAAAATTTTCCATGGTCCTTCATTTTTACAGAGAAGAAATTTGGCAAAGTACAACTTTCAGTAAGCCCTGATCGTAGGCATGTCTGTGTCAGCCAGTGTCACGGATATGAATTTTTTCCGAATGAGTGTGATGTTTATGAATGTCGATTAACTGCAAATATGGTTGATTCTTTTTCTCAGTGAATTTCAGAACTTTTTGGCATGTATGTGTGATAGTGTATGGTATTTAAAATACACCTTCAGCAATACAAATACAACCATGCATATTTTGTACTTTTACAGGATCAATGGATTTTCATCACATTTCCAATGTGTAGTTGTTTGTATCATTATTTCAAACAACTTATTTTTTAAATTATTATTTTCATGAGAATTTCACCTCTTTAAACACCCAAACACTTGCAACTGCCTCCTACTTTTGGTTCTGGTTTTCCTAACATCAGTCAGGACTAAATTTTTATCCACTGAGCTGCCTATCAGTTAGGATTTTTGTGGTCTACAGATTTCGAAGAAAGTTTCGGAAGTGTTTTGCACCAGAAATGACTTGTTTACTACTGTAGTCACAAATTAGCCGGCTATTTGTTGGTTTCTTTGGTTTCCCGGGAAGATTAAGAAATTTTTGTCTTTAGCAACTATCACGCGGTGTCCTTAGAAGAATTGCGTAGATGTTTGTGGTTGGACGGTGAATGTAATTTACAGTACTTGTTATTGAAATAATGCAAATACGCCATGCGTGTGCCCAGCTTTTGTATGACACAGTTAGTGGCTAGACCAGTTACTGTGGTGCAGACAGGATTTTGACACTTACTGTAAAAGTGATGGGAAGTCGTGTTTCCTCTCAGACTGGTTATCAATGGAGAAAGTATGCATACCTCTGAACTCAGGAAGGAAACCTTAATAATCATATGGGAGTGGAGTCTACACATCCTGTGTGTTGGTGATTGGGCTGAGAATCACAGCTGAGAAAGGTGACTGACTGACCGTGCATGTGACTGTGAGTGTTAGCGTGTATGACTAGGGGCCTTGACAGAGAGAACATGGCATACGCAGTAAGACATGCTCTTGGGCGAGCCTGTTTCGAATCCCAGCTGCACCATTACTAGCTGTGACCAGCGGTCTTCACTAGCGAGTCAGCAGTTGGCTCAGCCTCCCCCAAGGTACGATGGGGATCAAACTGATTTGGTTTGTTAGTCCCGTCGCTCTCTAGTGGCCGCTCCTGGTCGGCCGGGCGCCTTCCTACGCACTGAGTGTTTGACTTCGTAATCCTCCCGTGACATGGGCAGTATGTAATCGGCGGTGCGTCTGCAGTGTGGAATGATAGCGAGGGTCCGTTTGCGTGTGAATCAGAGGATTTGTGTATTCACAGCTGCCTCCTAAGTCAGCAGGAGATGGTTTCTGTGGGAGGCGAAACAGATCAGATGCATTTGGGTGTGGTAAAGAAGGGCAAAATGATTTTTAAAAAAACTGAATGCAAATGTGTGTATGTGTCAGCATTACCATGGAAATAAGTCGGAAGCGTAACTCCCTGCTCTCCTTCGCTCCTCCCGCAGACGAGTTTGACGCTTACATCATCGTATCCTTCGTCAACGCCACGCTGGTACTGTCCATCGGAGAGACTGTAGAGGAAGTGACGGATTCGGGCTTCCTGGGGACCACGCCCACCCTTTCCTGCTCTCTGCTGGGGGAGGATGCTTTGGTGCAGGTAGTTCACCTATTCCCTCCCCCTGGCCTCCCGGCCCCCAATGTCACCCAACTGAACCCTTTGAATTATGTTTGAAAAAGTTTGAATTCTCCTCTCCGTCATACACAAATAGATAGTTTTCTATATTGTGTCACTGGTAAACCACAGAAGTTCATCATGGTTGGCTTGCTCTCTCTCGCTCTCTCTCCCTCTCCCTCCCCCTCCCTCCCCAGGTGTATCCTGATGGGATCCGCCACATCCGTGCAGACAAGCGTGTCAACGAGTGGAAGACCCCAGGGAAGAAGACCATTGTGCGCTGCGCAGTCAACCAGAGGCAGGTGGTCATCGCCCTGACTGGTGGTGAACTGGTTTACTTCGAGATGGACCCGGTCAGTAGCATCACATTTTAAATCCTTTTTTTTGTTTTTTTTAAACGCAGCTGTCGAGAAAGTTCAACCGGTGACACAAAATACTAAAAAGAGGCCTCTCATTGTGAACCATAGGAATATGTTGAGCTAGTACCTTGCCTAATCTTTACAGTTTGTCTCTCTGCACATCTGTACCTGTAGTGTTTTTACATGAATTCACTCAGTTTTCAAAGTTTACAAAGGGCTGTCCAGGCTGTAGCTGAGTGACGCAGAAATGGTAATGACATTAAGTATTCCTGCAGAAGACATGGCAGCTCACTAGAATGACTTCTCACAAGCCATCTTGGCCTGCAAAAACAACACTGAATACTGTGAAATAGAATTGAGGAAACTGTTAAATGTTTGTTCTGCACTATATAGCGGGCCTAGTAAACTCTGCTTTGCATGCCTACTAAAGAAAAGTGAGGGCAGACATTGCGTATGTCTCATAAGTTGCAATTGCACATTCTCTTGGCCAGTTTCATTCACAGTCCACACACTTACTGAGGAAGTGATGAGAGTTTTCATGTCTCTTCTCTGACCAAGTATCTGGAGAGAGTCTGTATACCTCTGATCCCATATGCAAACGCTGCAGTGAGAGATGTGGTTCTAGCTTACAAAGACTGTATTTTTTACATTGTAAATGAGTTCCCTTTGTGTGTGTCTGTGTATGTCTGTGTCTGTGTGTGTGTCAATCAATCGGTGTGCATTCCCTTCCCGGAATTGGATTTATTAGATTTATGGCTTGTTTTTCGGGTCCTAAATTTTTTTTTTTTCCTTGGTCAGCAACCGCAATTTAATCTTGTGAAAAAACAACAAAAAAAGAAGTGCCAGATTATGTGTTGAGCTAACCAAATTACATCATGGACATTTCATTTTTCTCATGTAATTTGAGCAATGTTATTTCAGTAATTTCAGTAATCACTGTTATTTTTGTCTTCCTAGTCTTTAACCATGCAGAACAATTAGGGCGTTTTGGAGGACAGGGTCAGCTGAATCCTTGATACAGATCTTACCTTCGAAACATATGTCCCTTCGAGTCACTTAAATTTCAATGAGTAGATTCATCACTGAAGAAAAACAAGCAATGAAAGACACAACAGATAGAATTGTGTATGAACACATTGAACTGACATGACATTATATGACAGTATTCATTTTACTTGGTCTATTCAGGTTTGCACATTGAAAGATATGCTTTTTAAGTTTGATCCATTAATCATGATGCAGTCTGCCGCATGGCAGAACAAATGTTTCAGCTAATGTAATGACTGAATATCAAAGGAATGGTTAGCTTGGGACCACTCTGTTTATAAAAAAAAAAAAAAAAAAATCAGGATCTGTGGAATCACACCCTCTCCTCTCCAGTCAGGGCAGCTGAACGAGTACACAGAGAGGAAGGAGATGTCGGCGGACGTGGTGTGCATGAGCCTGGCTAACGTCCCGCCTGGTGAGCAGCGTTCGCGCTTTCTGGCTGTCGGCCTCGTGGACAACACCGTGCGCATCATCTCCCTGGACCCTTCGGTGAGACCCACGTCCACACATACATCTCTCTCCTATGTTGACTTAGTTCCGGCCTTACAATTCCTGTACATTGCTCTCAGAAACTACTATACTTATTTGACATTTTTAGTTTTGTCCACTTCTGCATTATATTAAAGTGAAAAGTCTTTTCTGTAAGCTATGATTTCATAAACGCTTGATATTCACAGTTCCACTACCTGATAAGTCATTAAAGATGAGTGAGAATCTTGACAGCACAGAGTCCTACATTTTTGTGAAGTTTTGGGAACTTTCTTGGATCTCCTTTGCAGAAAAATATCTGGTACCCTGGAGAACTGGCTGTTCTC
Organism: Albula goreensis; assembly: GCA_022829145.1. Lineage (NCBI taxonomy): Eukaryota > Metazoa > Chordata > Actinopteri > Albuliformes > Albulidae > Albula > Albula goreensis. The sequence continues at coordinate 26,367,904 of CM040755.1, forward strand.
CAGGGTTACATTAACCTTAAATATTTTTGACTGATTTTGACTTGTCAGAGATTGCCTTCTGTGTGTGTGTTCCCTGGTTATTATATTCTTTACTTCCCAATTTTAAGCATTTGTCTGTCATGTTTATTTAATACCCTTATATTACAGGAGTGCAAACTAATGAGCAATCAGAATTATGTGTAAGCTTTATCTTTGTTTTTAATAATTTTTTACAATTTTTTTACAAATGAATTTTTTGATCATTTTTTAACAATGTTTTATAACTTGGGGAACTGTTGGCTCACCGCTCATCCAGCAAGGTTCAGTTATAACTCTCAATACGTTCCCTAGCTAAACACAAATAAAATAACATGAAATGTACACATGCACGTTATTGTTATCGTGTTAATCGATAACAAACGCTGCAGTGAGAGATGTGGCATGAGGCTCCTCTGAGAGGTAAAAATTCATTTAACTGAATCAAGCTTTAAAAATGATCATTCACATTCCTTGGTTTTTGCTGGAAAGGTCTTCATAAAAGCATTTTTAATTGCACTGTATTATTGAGGACAAATGAATGCGGTGAAAACGTTTGATGGTACGTTTTAAAATACGGTTATCATTAACTCTGCCAAACTCAAGTCTAGTAATTCAAAATAGATTTATAACATCTAGTATTGTAATACTGATGTAAAATATCTATGAGATTGTTGATTTTTGAAAATGTGTTCAAGATTAACAAGATGCTTAGATAAAGTTGTTTGTTTGTGGGGGGTGTTTTAACATTGTTTGCTTATGACTGGTCCGTGGTGCTGGAAAGAGGGTCATAAGAAAGCCTTAGCAGTGTTGTGAAATCACAGCAGTGACGCAAGTTCAGGAGAATAAGCGCAGGTTAATGACAGACGCCAGATGTGCCGTATGACACAGTTTGAGTAATGAAGTGATGGGCCGCAGCGTGGCGTCTCCTGGCTCTCTGCCCTGTTCTCCCCTGCCGCCGCCTCCTCTCGGGCTCATCTTTCCCCCTAAAGCTAAAGAGATTGTGGTTTGTGGCTGAGCCATGGCTTAGTGGTGTCACACCCTGCCCCCCCAACCCATGTGATCGCCATTGAAGATTTTGGGTTCAGGCCCGGCTCTCGACATTTCTGTTTTTGGCTCCTTGTCCTTAGCCTCCACATGTAATTTACAGAATATTGAAGGAGAATGAGATTCCAAGACTCCTTAAAAAAATCATCTGCTTTCATGTATAGGACAGTAAGTGTGTACAGATCTGTGAAGCAGCATAATAAAATGTAAAGCAGGGACTATAAGTGGTCATACACAGCTGGATTTCATGGGGCACTTCCCTCAGGTAAAGGGGCCAGATATGTTCATCACTGGTGGTGTTATTCAGCTTCTCCCCTCCCAGAGCATTGTGGGTAGTCATAAAGGGTCATTAGATTTGACCTGGCTGTCTGTCTTTCTCTTGCAGGACTGTCTTCAGCCCCTCAGCATGCAGGCCCTGCCGGCCCAGCCTGAGTCTCTGTGTATCGTGGAGATGGGCGGGGTGGAGAAGCAGGATGAGCTTGGAGACAAGGGCTCCATCGGGTTCCTCTACCTGAACATTGGGCTGCAGGTACACTCCAGCACTGCCTGCCTGTCTGTCTCTTCTCTACCATGGTCACTGACTGCAAGTATATGGTCTGTGTCTTGTGATGTCTGTGTGTAGTCATTGCTGTGTGTCTGCCTCTGACCTGTCTGAGTACCTTCCTGAGTCAGTCTGTCTTGTGTGTCTTGTCTGTGTGTATTGATCTGGGTTTATTGTGTAATTAAGAGAAGTTCTGCTCTTAGGTGTCTGCTTTACCATTAAAGTAGATGCTCTGAATCTCTCATCAGCATGTCAATATGTCAATATCTTACCCTGCTGTCTCCATGGTGATGTCTCTATCTTACCCCTCTATCTCCATGGTAATGTAAGCATCTTACCCTTCTAATCTCCTATGGCTATATCCATGTTTCACCCCTCTTTCGATCGTGTCCCTCTGCTTCTGTCTAGAACGGTGTCCTGTTGCGGACAGTGCTGGACCCAGTGACCGGGGACCTATCCGACACTCGCACTCGCTACCTAGGATCACGGCCTGTCAAGCTCTTCCGGGTCAGGATGCAGGGACAGGAAGCTGTAAGTGAGCAATTTTGGGCAGTTTCATAACAGACTTGCATGTAATTGTTCTGTGCATGTAAGAAAGCAGGTTTTGAACTGTTCTTTCAATCCAGTCAGAAAAACTGGATTGATTGAAGAAAAGTCTGCCAAGCTCAGCCCTGCACAGATTATTTTCTCTTCAGAGGCCATTGTATAATTATGACAAGATATAAACTTGTTTGAGCCAGCTATAATCAGAATAAATTATAATTTGATACACTGTTATCTGCCTTAGAGTAGCTTTCATAGTCAGAATGTCTGTTTGGCATTCGTGTGCCGAATTTGTACCAGTGGACTGACTGATTTTCTTGTTACAGAAATATAACTTCTTTCCATTTTTCAAATATTTCTTAGTCCTAAAGAGCGACTGTGAGATCTGAAAACGTTTTGATCTTTTCATTTTAACTGCAGCTCTTGGTATTTTGTGCCCTCCACCCCGTTGAAAGAAATTACACGATGGGCGACCTGCTGGGGTGTTGTGCTTTTTGTAAAAGGAGGCCTTTGTGCTCATGACTCACGTTGGGAGTTTTCACTGGAAGTCGCATTTAAGTAATGCAGGCTCTTGAAGCCAAAGTCAGGGAGTGACTGCGCTGATTTAGTCACCATTACAGCAGGAAAATAGCTCTCTTTAGCCGTGGCCTTATTCATCCTCACACTCGCTCGAACTGTTGCGGGAAGGCTTTGTTTCCCGCATGTCCTGTGCCCCGGTGATTTTTGACCTTTCGCCCACATGCTCAGGTCTTGGCCATGTCCAGCCGTTCCTGGCTGAGCTACTCGTACCAGTCCCGTTTCCACTTGACGCCCCTGTCCTACGAGACCCTGGAGTACGCCTCGGGTTTCGCGTCTGAGCAGTGTCCGGAAGGCATCGTGGCCATCTCTACCAACACCCTGAGGTGAGATTACTCCGCCCCCTTCCATTTCCCTAGACACACCCCCACACCACAGACATGCCCCCACACTCACAGGGTGAACCAGGGTCTGGGACACTGCATTAGCACCTAGCATTTGCACTCACAAGGCAGAAACACAAATTTTAGGGAGTTTACAACCAAAGGTCTGATACTTTATGAAGGCGTTAAGGGTTTGTCAGGCACTTCAATAACCCCTATGGAGAAACCGACAACATTGCAGGTGTCAAGTGTTTCCCAAGAGCCGTTTCATGAAGCATGGTGGTGCCATGCTGGTTGTAAAAAATACAGTCTGTCATGGATTGTTCCTTTAAGAAGAATGTTGAGAGTGTCTTCAGTCTGGCTAACTGATTCATTGTGAGTGGCTCTTGACTTCACACTTAATACCAAGTGTCACCCCTCATTGATTTGAGGGGAAAATGATGTAAGATTCAAATTCACCCACATACTCAACTACACACTTACCAGACATGCCCACACGTCTGGCAGACACGCCCATACACTCCCTGGTACGCTCACATTCTCAACCAGTCAGTATCTGACATGCCCACAGTCTTGGAGTGGCCCACCCACATGCCCGCTCTCTCAACAGCATGCCCACACACTCATCAGACACGCCCACCTCCTGGCTTTGCTAAAACCTGCTCATGCACTGATCAGCACCCCAATACCACCCTGCAGGCAGCTCACTGAACACTTGTGCCAAAAATGACTTTGTTTCACAACACCGGAAAAGGAGCAGAGGCACTTTACACTATCACTGCCCCATTTTGTGAAAACCTTACTCTGCCAGTAGAAATCCGCACCTCTGTTTTATTGCAGAGCTGGAGCCAGAGTCTGTCTGACCCATGTTACAATACGATTGCCGTGATTGCTTTTCTGCCAATTAACTCTGCTTTAGGAGCTGACGGAGTGAATATCGCTCGCTTTTTATTGCCGAGCTGATACCAGTGAACAGGTACTTGGCGTTAAATGGAACCAGGAGCCCACTGATGTAATACGGGGTAGAGAGTTTCATTACCTGAAACTGGAGCCGCAATGGTTATGAGCACACTGAGTGTAGGCAAGCGTCCAAATGGAGACGCCTGGCCTTCACTCTGTCTGCTGTCCAAGGTGGGGGCTCCCCCCCCCCCGTTTGCTACTTGATTAAAAACATTCCAGTACAAGCACACACACGCTCCCAAAATCAGGCATTCTCTTCTTGCTTTCACTCTCTCTCGCGCTATCTGTCAGGAACAGATTTCCCGTGCGAGGTGCATTAGTGGAAAAACAAAAGAACGTAAAGGAAATGAATGCAACATGCTGGAATTTGACTGGCTGCCAGCAGCATTTTGGAAATGCCTGGTGTTTCAAAGGGCTTGTTTTCAGGCATTTTCCACTGACCTGTGTAAGTGCATGATTATGTTTACTAAAAGTGCACACAGCCAGTTGTAATAGTCTGGTCTGCTTAATATCTGTTGGCAGATTAGTTAAAAGCTCATTGGCTACTGGAGTCTAATCTAGAGCTCTGTCTCCCCCTCCCCTATTGCCTGCTCCTCCCCCAACTCTGCCCCTCCCATCCCAACCCCCTACCCCCTCCTCCCCATTTTCCTAAACCCTTTTGTCCGCTCCAGGATTTTGGCTCTGGAGAAGCTAGGTGCGGTTTTCAACCAGGTGGCCTTCCCCCTGCAGTACACGCCTCGGAAATTTGTGATCCACCCTGAGACCAACAACCTGGTGCTGATTGAGACGGACCACAATGCCTACACCGAGGCCACCAAAGCCCAGCGCAAGCAACAGATGGCCGAGGTGAGCCAGGCAAACCAGCAGAGGGCGCAGGGGGTGCCCTCCTCTCTCTGTACAGGGTGGGAGAAAAAATGCAGCTGATAGCATAGTGAAACATTTGTGAAATCATTGCTCCCCGTAAACAGACAATTTCCCTGATGTAACACTACAGACATGCCCTGGAACTTGAAGACAAAGGTTTAAGAAGCTGTTAACAGGCATCACTGGATAAGGGCATGTTAAGTGTATTTGAAATGTGACATAGCTGGAGGAAGCGACCAGGGTTGGTATGAAGTGATGAGTGTTTTCATGTCTCTTCTCTGACTGATTTTTCACTGGAGAGAGCTTCTATACCTCTGATCTCAGCCCTTTCTCTAACATGTGCGCGCACACACACACACACACACACACACACACACACACACACACACACACACACACACACACACACACACACACACATACTTTGTAGTTTCAGTGCAGGGATATTGGCTTTGCTGTCTTTTTTCCAGTTAATATCCTCTCCCTGCCAAATTCCATGGAAGCCAGAAAGGAGCAAAGTCATGTTGGCACAAAAGGATACAAAATGATCACATGATGATCAGATGTTTGGATCCTCTAGCCTGTCACCTCTACCATTCAGAGTTGCTCGTGTCCATTTGGTCGAGATTGTGGGTTCACATTTCTGCATGAAATTATGGTCTGGTTGGAATTTGAATATACAGCCCTTCCTTTGCAGAGCATGTGTGTGACCTCCCCTGGCATAGAGTAGGCCTTTGTTTGAAGAATATGTGTGCAGCACATTTAGGCAAATTTTGTAACCACTGGCCTGGGATTTATCAGTTAATTTTGATGCAGGTGCATGGTGACTATCCCTATTCATAATTTTACATTAGTTATGACATAATCTAAGCCATCTCTGACTCTGGTCTTACTCACTCAGTTGAGGTCAGACCTTCACAGTTGACTTGTCTTCAACCAGCATAAGAATAGATCACCATTCAGTGATGAAAATACTCCCTGAGGATATGACTAAAATGAAAACCAGATGCATTTTATAAACTACTTAAAAAATAGACATCTATTTATAAATATATTTTCTTAATCATTAAAACAAACTCCTACATATGTGGTGGTAGTGAAATATTTGCAAGGTTGCAGTATTTCAATGAGAGAGACCATTAAGTGGATATTTCAGATCCATTGTTGCTGAATAGTAAAATATTGGGTAAGGTAGGTAAACTCAGGACTCTTGTCACACTCTAGTGTCCTCCCCTGACTCCCTGGGCACCTGCAAGTTTGTGAAGTAAATGTATGTTACCTCCATTTCCTTTGAACACACTGTTAACATGGGATTGGTACTGCATATGTTGTCTGAAAAGTGGTGAAGACCAATCACCACACCATTCAAAGGAGTCCCATGTGTTGACCTTTTCTGAGTTTCTACATGGTTTTACATAGGTCAAAAAAGGAGGTGGGGGCAAAATAAGATGTATTCATGTACTCATGGAGGTAGGAGATTATGGCGGGACTTTGACCTTTCTGTGCTCTCTGGTGCCCCCTTGCAGGAGATGGTGGAGGCAGCAGGGGGAGGATGAGAGGGAGCTTGCTGCAGAGATGGCTGCCGCCTTCCTGAACGAGAACCTTCCGGAAAACATCTTCGGCGCGCCCAAGGCTGGGGCGGGACAGTGGGCCTCCCTGGTGCGGCTCTTCAATCCCATACAAGGCACCACCCAGGATCAGGTCCAGCTGGAGCAGAACGAGGCCGCCTTCAGGTAATGCAAGGGAGGGATGCAGGGAAACATGCGAATGAGAGACGGAGAGATAAATAGAGTGGAGCTAAAGGAATGATAGGATCTATTGGATTATTTTATATGAATGAATGAACTTGTAGAATAGAATATTTTGATTATATATTTTGATTAAATATCCCACGGCACAAATTGTCAGTGTAGGGAAAAAAAAACATTGTGTTTACAAAAATACATCTTATGATTAACTGTGCTATTGTTAGTTTTTACTCCACTTGAGAGGTTTAGTCATTTAGGCCTTTGAATGGCTCATCCAGTTTAAGCATTGTTCCAGTGTGTTGGATGGCCGCTATGGTCTGGTGTGAGATCTGGTCAGTGCCCAGCAGCCCGTCAAGGCTGTACATAAAAGGCCTCAGCGCTGCCCAGCGATGGAGGGATTCCCTTATTCCTCCTCACCCTCATCACTCACCATGACACTCTTAGTCAGTCAGCCTACCCAAAGTGTCTTCCTGAGACCAGTGTCTGCCGTAACTCAGCTTGCAGGCTGTAGTGTGAAAAAAAGCGGCGGCGTCATGTGTTTGTGATCAGCGCATGTGTTTGACTGACCTCTCTCAAATTGAAACCTTAAGTTGCAGCAACAGATTGTGTTTTTGGGGGGGGAAAAGGGGGAAAGGAATTCTAAAAATGGTGACTAAACCCCATTAACCACAGGATATGTTACAGTCATAGTACACAACAGATTCAAGCTTGAGTTGGGTATCCCTTTGAAAAATGGAGATACAAGATTAGCACTGACAGGTTTATTTAAATCGGTCAATAAACCAATAAACGGATTTTTGAAGTAAAACCCATTCATAACTTTACTTTGTCAAATGCCTTTGACTCCTCACTTTGACACACTAGCTGTATAAATTAGTATATAATATAGGTGACTTAGTGTTGGTGAAGGAAGGTTGTTGCTTTATTGCAAAGGTGAAGGGCTGATCTGAACAACCACCAATCCGCCAGTGTGCAGCACCCAGCTGGGCGATGAAGGGTGGCCGTTTTGGAGCAAACTGCGAGGTCTTGCATCAGCGGTGGTGGAGAGGAAGAGAATTACTGGGGCATTAAATCTGGGGGATGAGTCAGTGGCCGAATTGAGAGAGCCAAGATGGGAATTTGGCCAGAGTGCTTGGGGAACCCCCTACTCTTCTTCATAGCAGCCCTGGGCCATGTAATAACCACAGTGAGATATTAAGCGGAAAGCTGGTTTAACCTCTTATCCTAAAGTCAATGCCTCCTGTAGAGAACAGTGAACAGGTTTTCCACGCATCCTGGAAATTTAGAGACTAGTTTTCCAGTCATGCAAAACACCTGGAAAATGATAAAAATGACAATGTCCTAGAAATATCTATGTTGTCCTGGAAAATTTGGATTGTATTCTAGACCCTCAGATCACATACGTATGTAAACTTATTTTTGCTGTTCAAACATGACTGTCACTTGTGAATTTTAGAGCAGACTTCACACTTCATCCTGAAACCTTTAGGAATACAACTGGGGTTAAATGTGTTAATACTATAGTCCCACTGGTAAATTAAATGACCATTTGTGAGCAACTGCTATCCTGTATCATCAAGAAAAACTCCTGAAATGTCTTGGAAATGTCCTGGAAAAGGATTTCTTCAAAAGAGTGGGAACCGTGAGTGAACTATTTACTACACTTGGGAGTTTTAGGAGTTTATGCTTGGAGGACTGCCCCCCTACTGGCCAACTAACAACTCTTCAGAAGTGTGCATACTTGTAGAGTTCAGTGGTGAGCATTCTCTCTCTCTCTCACTCTGCAGCGTTGCAGTGTGTCGGTTTGCAAGTGGTGGCGATGATTGGTACGTCTTGGTGGGCGTAGCCAGGGATATGATTCTCAATCCACGCTCAGTGGGAGGTGGCTACATCTACACCTATCGTCTGGTTGGGGGCGGGGACAAGCTGGAATTCATACACAAGGTGAGTGACAAGGAAGCTGACCAATCCACTTAGCAAAACGTGTTGTTTGATCCATAACTCTCAACAGGTATCCAAACAGGGATCTACCGCACAAGTAATCTGAAACCAGAATCACAGACTCTGTATCAGTTGTGGAATATCACCGTTGCTCATTCTTGTGTGTTTATTTGCAAGATGACTGCAGTCTCTGCAATGCAGGTTCTCTGTGAGTAAACCTAAAGGACATACGAGGGGTGTGCGAGTGGAATCTTACCAGTTTGTTTCTGTGGTGAGTTTGAGGGTGACCGCAGTGCTCAAGTTTTGAAATCGGGGAATTATGTGTGTCATCACGAGCAAGCTTTTTTTTCCCCCCCACAAGTTTTAACAAGCTCGATGTTTACCGTTTAGCCTGCCGTGTAGGTTGTCAAAATGCAGAACCCAACTCAATGGAACAAAGTGAAGAAATCACCTTCTGTTTGCACCAAGTCACTCGTTTCCTCTTGTTGCAGTTCCGTTTGACATGGCTCCATACCCTCAGCCCCAGTTTCTTATCTCCGCGCAATGGTCTGTTTGCTGTACCTTCCTCATCATGCTCTCTAGCAACAACTGCAATCCAACAAGATCTAACCTGGCACAGAATGTAATTACCACAAAAATATCCTACAGGTTAGAAATGCACTCTGACTGTGAGAGCAGTCTATGAGCAACAGGAATTGTGTAACAACTCATAAAGTCAACATGGGGGGAAATCGTGAACTGCTGCCAATGGTAAAACAAAGCAACTTCAGATTTCCATTTGTATATACTGAATCTAAACAAGAAAAACATAAAACCTACATCAGCTATTGCAAAACATAAGTCCATGCTGTAATTATATCTGTTTTAGCCTCTCCTGGAATTTGGCATTTACTCTTATACAGAAGAATTTAGATGAACATGAACACTAGTTCAGAGTGCCGTAGTATTCTGAATCAGAGCGTGGCAAGTATTGTCCTAAGAGACAAACATTGAAGTGCTAAAATGCTGGAATCAACATACCACTTGTCAGCTACCTGTACAAGTTAAGGTACTTTGGTGTAAAGTGCTTTGATATCGATGCCCTAGAAAAATTCTCCAGAATGGTTTATCTGTTTTTTTTTTTTTTTTTTGGTTTTTTACAAAAAGTAGGTAATGAATAAAAAATTTGCTTTCCATGTACAGTTTAAGTAGTACAGGATTTGTGCTATGTCTGTGTGAATTGGTTGCACTTCTTGTCCCAGAATACAGCATCTGTAATGGAAGCACTGCCTGTCTGAGCATGACAATTCCCATGCTGTTGGATGACTATCACACTCAAGTCACTCCAGATGCTGCAGGAGATTATGATTCAGTACAGATAAGAGTCAGAAGAGGCAGCAGAGAACAACGCTTTAATTGTATTCTGTTACCTGTAATGAGGGCAAAGTTCAGATTAGGGGGAAGTGGTTGAACGTGATTGGTGTGACTGACTGTTTTAACGATCCTTGGCATTACTCTTGTGGTTTTGTAGAGTGTCTTGTTTTCCTAAAAATCTGCCAAAGAAATGCAAAATGTTATTTTAAAACCATTACACTTCTGTAAATAAAAGGTGCTGAAGTGCCTGTTGACAAAATGGTCTTCCCTCGGGGCATTTGTGAATGCGATTCCTTGTTGTTGCTGTTAAGGTAGAATGCCGTGCTGTCTAAACTTTGTTCTGCCCAGTGCTTGATTGACCGGCTGCTCCATTCACAGACCCCGGTCGAGGACGTCCCATTGGCCATTGCCCCCTTCCAGGGGCGTGTCCTGGTGGGCGTGGGCAAGCTGCTGCGCATCTACGACCTGGGCAAGAAGAAACTGCTGCGCAAGTGCGAGAACAAGGTACCGCGAGAAACACCCGCCCCGCTACAGCTGTTATTCTACACCGCAACACACACCAACAGGCACTGCGTCACACACCGTCTGTCTGCAGGGATCTCGCTGGGACGGGACCTACCTGCTCTCTGCTGCGTCGGCAAGAGCCCTGTGTCTATCTGCAGACTGACCTAAACTTAGGAGGCTAGAACAGGATCGTCACTTAATGGCCCATATTGTCACTCTTATAGACCAAGGTAGTCTCACCTGTGTAGGCAAGAGCAGAAACTCTGCAGCTACTGTAAGTCTGTCGGGTAAATGCGCTAAATGTAGAGTGAGGGGAGATTCTACCTGTGGTATGATCTGCATGGGGGAGAGAAAGCGCCCCACAGTCTTCAGACTGGGGTGGGGGGGGGCGGGGGGCAGGGGTTGTGAAAGGAGCAAACTCAGAGAACTTGCCCACCCCCACCCTCACCTCCCCACACACTCATGTACGTAGTGGAGAATGACGTTTCCACGGCAACGCCCGGCTCACCTCCTCCCGAGAATATTTGCTCGCAGTGCAATGTCAATGATTTATTTAGCGACACGTCTTTGGTTTCCGCGAGAGGTTTGCTGTGTGCACAAATAGCTTTCACCCTTTACTGGTTTTTACCATCCAAAGGTAACGCACAACGGTTTGACTAGATCCCACTTCACCCGGCAGGAAATCCATTACGGGATTAACTCCCATTTACCGTGCAAACGGCTCTCCCGCGATGTCGGTCAGACCAATTAGCTCAAGGCTTTATCAGCCTGTCTCCTGTGGTGTGTGTGTGGGCTGAAGAAGACTAGGCTGTGTTCTGTAATCTCTGCAGAGCTGAGAGTCTGTGATGGACCTCACAAAGCAAACCTTTCTCTGTTTTTTGAGAGAAATTTTCAACTACAGCTGCCGAGCCAAAGTCCATTACATTGCATACAAAACGTAATGAACAATCGCCTTCTCAACCCACAGTTACTGGAACCAGTGGTCTTTCTCATGTTAATCACTGCATGCAAGAGAGTCACTCTGCCTTATTCAGTGTTTGGAGTTGCGAGTTGGTAAAACCAAGCCTGAATTCCAGTGAACCACATTATTTCTCAAGAGTACCCCTGGGCATTTTTACAATTTTTTTGCAGGTACACAGTTAGTTAATTCCATTTGAGGAATGAGATTTTTTTAGACCTCATGTATATACTCTTGAATATTCTCTGTACCTATGTGTGTTTTTGCATTCTGTTTGCATCGTTGACCTACTTGTTGTTGGTGTTCCCAGCATGTGCCCAACCTGGTGACGGGCATCCACACAATCGGGCAGCGTGTCATTGTGTCCGACGTCCAGGAGAGTCTGTTCTGGGTCCGCTACAAGCGCAACGAGAACCAGCTCATCATCTTTGCCGACGACACGCACCCGCGCTGGGTCACCACCGCATGCCTGCTGGACTACGACACCATGGCGTCCGCCGACAAGTTCGGCAACATCAGCATCGTACGTGCCCCGCCCCAAAACGCGTGGCCCCTCCCCTTGTCCCTATTGCTGACTGACTGTTAGCTGTCATTAGCTTCTCACCCAGGCTGTAATTATGTGTGTAGCCATCTGTGTTCACACTCTGAAAAGAGTACTGCAATTGTTCCACCCAAGTAACTGCTTGCATACAGCAATTTCCATTGTAAGGGTTTTACAGTGAAGGGAAAGCACACTTGAAACGCCACCAGTGTTCTCCCAAGATAAATAAGCGTGGCCTGGCCCTCCTCCATACTTGGATAGGTTACACATAAAGACCGGCTACCGTTGGAAGTGCCAATTGGGGCTGTGACTTTACGTGCCCAAAATTCATTGGAAATGTTCTGTCATGATTGGCTCCCTTGAGTTGTAGCATAGATAGTTTTGCTACTTTGAGGCAAAACCTTTGATTCATGACAAACAATAATCGATGACCCCACATGGAGTCATGAGGGGTTGTGCTCACATGCCTTGTTTCTAGGGTGGAATATGCTGAAAGCTCAGCGAAACTGATCCTAGTTTGGCATTACTTTAAGGAGTCCTCACGCTCTAGAATTTGGACAGCCAGTAGGGGACGGTCTTCTCTCTGGAACTTGTTGGAAATAGAATCCCAGTCTCTAGGGAGGTGGATATTCCCATAGGTGTGTCTTTTAAGATTGTCTTCTGAGGGTCTGACTCACTGTGGACGCTGAAAAAGTAGGAATTCCCCAGCCTTACGGAATCATTCGGGCTTTAAATCTGGTTATCTTAATTATTCCACAGTTAAGTTGTCTGAAAAAAATTCCCCTCCCACTGTAAAATTCCTTGAGATCCATCATGCCCTATGCAATTATTCATTCTGTGTAAATGGTCAACAGAGACCCCGCACAGTGGGGGTTGGTATCTTGGTTTCAGGTCTTTAATATCTGGTGGGCAGTATGCCATTGCACCTGTGAGTCATGATCCTTACCCTTGTCCACTTATCCGGCAGACCAAGGTCAAGTACGTGTTTGAGATACTTTTTTAAGTCATAAGTAAAAAAAGAAAACATACAGCAGCATTAGAATTTTCAAGATTTCAAAATGTGTGGTCCAATGAAAGAAGAATTTTGTTCTGAATGTTGATGAAAATTTTTCTTTTAAATGTAGTCGTCTGTGATCTGCTGGAAATTTTAAAGAGTGAAATTTTCTCAGATTAAGCTTTTGCTTTCAGCCTGGTATCTGGCTGTGTAAATGGATGATTGATGGTGAGTGAATGCAGTGTAAACGGACCTCGATACGGGTGATTGCAAAGGAAATAATGCTTCCGTAAATGCATGGGGCTTTCAGAGTATGACCACAGCAGCTGTAGGGGCAGAATGCCATACATGGTTTGCTGTCTGGCATTGTATGCAGGATTGAGCGCTAAGAACTCTGGGATATGTAGTGTATCTGGCATGAAGTTGAAGATCTCACTCCCTGCTCCCAGGTCCGCTTACCTCCCAACACTAGTGACGATGTGGACGAGGACCCCACAGGGAACAAGGCATTGTGGGACAGGGGGCTGCTCAATGGCGCCTCCCAAAAGGTAAAGACATTTCCATCTCTTTTACATCTCGTGTGTGTGTGTATGAGAGAGTACTTGCTTGCAGGTGAGTATGTGCACGTGATACACATGCAAGTGTACTTGAGTGTGTGTTGTATATTGTTTATGTGCATGTTATGTATGTTTGTGTGTGTATGCGGGTGTCCGTATGTGTGTGGTTGTCTGTGTATGTGTTTTTGTACATGCCTATGGGAGTAGGCCCACTCCATGAACATTTCCCACAGGACTGTTCCCACAGCCATTTAATGGGACTATGGTTAAAAGCCAGAGACAAAAAGTACTGAGCTCGTCAATGGGAATTTCCCACACAGCTTACCAGCTCACCGCCTGTGTCTGTGAGGGTTAGCTTTCCTTTTACAAAATGCTACTTTGACAGTTTATTTAAAAAAGAAAACAGATGTTGGTTATTTGTTGAAAAAATTACTGTCTGTGTGTACACAAACACACAGACATGCGCGCACACACTGACACACGCACAGACATACACACCCACACGCACACACACACACAAATGGATTAGGTGCAATATCTGTGTTATATCACTGTAATTACCTTGTTACCATTCTTCCATATCATCTTCCTCTCTCTGCTTTTTTCCATTTTACTAAACATTAAACCAAAACATTGAACTTGTGGTTAACCTCACATGAACCAAGGGCTTACCAGGGCAGCATGTGTGCATTCCAGGGCTTGTTCAAGTCCACAGTCAGCCCTCTGTCCGTCAGTCTGTCCGCCCACCTGACTTCCCCACCTCTTTTCTGTCCCGTAGGCAGAGGTGATCATGAACTATCACATCGGAGAGACGGTGCTCTCTCTGCAGAAGACCACGCTGATTCCTGGCGGGTCCGAATCGCTGGTTTACACCACGCTCTCTGGCGGCATCGGCATCCTGGTCCCCTTCACCTCCCATGAGGTACTGCTAAGTGTTGCAGCGCCACCTCCTGGCTAGGAGGGCAGATACAAGATCTGAAAAAAACTGCATATCTCCAAAACAGTTCACTTTTATAGTACATCAGACATATATTCATGACATTGTGTCAAATAAAGTACTTTGGTCATAGAATTATTGCAGTTTTTAGTGCTAGCTTTTCATTACTGAGTAAACCTCAAAATGCTGATAAGGTTTTTGTTTTGTTTTTTTATTCCTCCAGTAGACAGCAACTGCAGTCCACTCTTTTTGAAGTCTCCAGTAAAGCAATGGAGACTAGCAGGGCAGGGCAATTTATTGTACTTTGGTGATCGGCTCTCATTTTAGACTGTAAACAGTTAAAATAAACAGCTAAGTAAACTATATAGAGCTTAGTCAGAGCACTCAAGCATCTGTCTCCTCTCATTAAGTTAATTTACATCTGATATTTTGCATCTGGCTAACGTTCAATGTACTGTTCTCTTTCCCTGTGTTTTTTCAATGTCCTATCTTTTTGCTTCCTTCATACTCCCTGTGCCCTCTCTAACCTTCCATCTCCCTCTTTCTTCCCCCCCCTTTGTCCCTGCTGCTTCCTCTCTTCCCCTCCCCCCCTGCTGTCCCTTCTTCCCTCCCCCCTTCCTCCCTTTCTGTCTGACCTAAAATCACTCATTTCCAAATTCTTCTTTCTGTCCTCCTCTCATGCAATCTGTCACTCCTCCATCTCCCTCTCTGCCCCCCATCCACTTCTCACTCTCACTCTTTCTCTTTCTCAGGATCATGACTTCTTCCAGCATTTGGAGATGCATATGCGATCGGAGTTCCCACCACTTTGCGGGAGAGACCACCTTAGTTTCCGCTCTTACTACTTCCCTGTTAAGGTAAGTACCATTTTTCCCTTAAAAAGCGCTAACACTGGTGTGCAGCCTCCCCCCTCACCTGCAGCAGAGATGGCACAGAAAACCCTCACATGACCAAAGCAGTGGGGAAAAAAGAAAGTGGGGGCGATTCATTGTTTTTTTGTTGGAAGAAACAGAAATGAGATTAAATGAACCTTCATTGTTTTCCATTCTGTTCTTTTGTATTGTTTTGTTTGATATGGGCTCGCAATCATGTGTGAAATCAGCCAAGACAGAGCCACATGCTTCTATCTCAGCTGTTCGCCATGGCCTGAAATCAGACTGAATGGACTGCTGAGCTTGGATAAGCCTCTATTTTCCATTACACTGTGGTGTGGTGGTTTAAAGTGTGTTAAAAACCTTCCTTTTTTTAAGCAGATTAATCTTCATAATTACAAGCTGCTGCTTTCATAATTATAATTTCCATCACCTCCAAACACACACACACACACACACACACACACACACACCTGCAACATGAAGTACATTGTGATTCTCTGCCTATCATAAGTCTTTGCTTGTGTGTGTGTATGTGTCTGTGCGCGCGTGTTATCTTTGCACAGAACGTGATTGATGGGGACCTGTGTGAGCAGTTTAACTCCATGGACCCCCACAAGCAGAAGGGCGTATCTGAGGAGCTGGACCGCACCCCCCCTGAAGTCTCCAAAAAGCTGGAGGACATCCGCACGCGCTACGCCTTCTAGAACCCGCGGTGTGACGTTACCCAGCCAGCACAGCGACATGTACCCCTCAAACTCCAGGGACACAGAGGCATTTTAGCCCAGACTTTTCTTTTACTTTACCACATCAAAACATTTTAAAGGGGTAGCAGAGACACCCAAAGACTCAAACTGCCCTATTATTCTTTTTTTGTATTTGTTTGAAAGTACACTAGACTGTGGTCAGCCAATCAGAAATGTGTTTAGTTCAGTGTGTTCAGCTTTAAGCCCCAGAGGCTTGTGGGATACGTACATTGTTGCAGTGTGCCATGGGGGGAAAAACGTTTGACCGCAGAGAAGAGCCACATCAAAATGGAACTTCAGTTTTTTTATTTCCCCTCTTGCTCCTCTTTGTGCTTATGTGAATTATCTGGACAGTTTTTAGGAGAAAACTTTCATAAATGGTTACTGATGGTTTTCAGTACAGGAAATGCACAGTAGACTTTTAAGGACACAGAACCAAGGGTCATTAAATTATAAAAATACAGCCAGTGTAACTTGCAGTTTTATACTGTCTCTTGTGACAACAGTTTGAAGGCAAACTGTTGAGCCACAGTGGTTTTCTTAGCTGTCTGTCGCCTCCATTTCAGTGACAGTACATACAAACCTGAGCCACAAGTCCAACCACGCAGCGGCCAGTCTGTAAGAGAGGCTCTGTGTGGATTTTCTGTTAAACTTGGGAAAGTGATCGGGTCATTGAGCGGCCAAGTGGTTTAGGTGAGGTGGGGAGGGGGACTTTTTGTAAATAAAGCTTTTCTACAATGTTTTTTGTGTTATTGTGCTACTCTTTCTTTGGTAGGTGGGGGTTGTCATGTAACCTATGTCTTCTCAGTCTTGCATTCTTGAGTTTTTTGCAGACACGCTCTGCTTGAGAACTTGTCAGCAAGTTGCGCTTTTGTGTGCATTTTCTTTTTTGCAGTTTAGTCCTTTGTTATACAGGACCACGTTTATTTTCCTTATTACTTTGTTGGCCATCCTCCACCCCCACCTGTCCCCATTACTCACATAGTTCACAGCAGGACCTATAACAGTTTGGCAGAAGGCCAGCTTCTCAGCCAATCACATTATGCTGCCCTGGTAACCCACTGTGAGGTCACTCAGTGTTTGATGTCTTTTTTTTGCCTCCATCTTCCTTCAACAAACGAGCACATTTGTTGTGTTGTCCTAGCACAGAGATGCTTTGCTGAGACATTCTTGAGATACTCTGTCGCCCTCAGCACAGAGGGGTTGTGACCTTTCACCCTGGAAGTGTGCATGTGTGGTTGGCTTGCTGTCACCCATTCAAACAGCATAAGACCATGTGTGGGGTTTTAGAACATGACATCACTGTCATTCTCTACGAGCCTGTCTAATGGTCTCTGACCAGTATATGTCAGTGCTCTGCTGAGACAGATACCCACCCAGTTGTTTTGGTAGTATGCCTCTCCCCGATGTTGTTCTTTTCTCAAGCCTGTGACCGGGTTTTAAAGGCATCAAGGTGTGGGTGCTCTTGCGTAAGCTGTTTGCAAGAAGTCAAATTGCCCTTGGGGCTGGAACAAAATGACAGTTTTTATCCAATTTAGACCTTGTCCTGATTTAAACTAATGTGCTGAAATGGAAAGTAAAAGAGTGGACAGACCTGTTTTTGTGATGGTGAATGACTAGCACAAGTTCCTTGAGGAGTAAAGCCCTGCTTGTTTGCATGAGCCAGAAATACAGCGCAACCTTAATTTCATCAGAGCAGAAGGCCCTCACTCAGGTGGGTGTCGCAAGTGGGTCTTGACTTTGGAGGCTCGCTCTTGAGTCAAAGCCAGGAAATGGAGCTTTTGTGCGCATGGGACGGATTCATACAGGATTACAGTCACTCATTGGTTCTGTAAAACAGGTTGTTCCTGCATGTATATTTGGAGCATTTGCACCTTTTTGGTTAACGGGCTTTGTCAGAGCATTCGAGAACAGAGAATGCTGGGAAAAAGAAAACCCATGACCTATGAGCCATAATCATATGACGGATGAGCTCATCCAAACAAGGCAATGACGGGTGGGGGAGCAGTGCAACCAGCAACAGGCCTACCAATACATACCCATACATTTATCTTGCAAGTACAGTAATTGTATTCATTCACAACATGCAAACAGGAACTGTTCATGAATTGACATGAATCCCATCTACCCAGTTTTCTCTATGTACCCATCTCTCTGTTGTCCTATAAGATGCATGACGTGCTACTGAAAACTCATTTCATAAATGGACATAAACACACCTGGAATGCTAATTTAGAGCATCCATTGCTGCTATGGCAGTATACACCCATTAGACGACACGAAATTGAATTGGCCCGACAATGGTGAGGATGGATAGCCTTGGATATCTCATAGCCGACCCTGAAGAGCTGCTGCTTCAGACTGCCTCTTGCCTCCCTTACTATACCCACCTGCAGCATTTGCTAGCTTGGTTAGGTATATTGATTTATGTTGTTATGGTACGGCTTATGACTTATCCAGGTCATAGAATGGTGTAGTAAAGTACATTAATGCTTTGCCACTGTTGCACATGCTCTCTCTGAGGTCAGAGTGTTGTTTACCAGATCTGCACTGCAGTCGCTCTTCACTGCTAAAGATGTGCGTACGTTATCCTGTCTTTTTGGATATTCTAGATAAGGGCATCTTCTAAATTAGTAATAGTATGAATGAAAACAAAGCAATTTCAGGCATGTTGTAGCCACACTTTCATTTTTGCAACACTGTTATGGCACACTTGCCTTAGGTGGAAGATTCCTTATACAGTATTGTGTGACTGTACAGTCAACTTTCTCATTTGGTCCTTTTATTCCAGTGGTTCTGTCTGATTGTCATTGATAAAATTTATCTCATAAAAAGGATCAAAATTGTGTAGTTTACCAACCTGAAAATGGATATTTTATGAAATTATAAAATGGCATCTTGAATTTCTGTAGCATATGCAAATTTATCGTTATATGAAGGCTTATATTTTTCGGCTTTGTGAAGGCAGAGTACACATCTTGTTGCAGAAAAACAGTTTATACTCAAACTTCAAAACTAAAGGTTCTTTATTGGAAAGACATAAACTGTTTTGCCAAAGCAAAGTTTACAATCAACACACTAACCACAATAACAAAACCCAATGCACATACAGCACAGATTTTACTGTTTTACTATTTTAACTACATACCATCCACACATCCATTTCTTAAATAAAAGATTACAATCCAAAAATCTGTCAATCATTTTCCCTTATACAAAATCTTTTTCCATTTAAAAAAAAAAAAAAAACGATCAAACTTACTTTGATCGGCACTCATCCTTCATTATAAAAGAGACCGAACAGTTAATACAGAGTGATTTGCCACACTAACAGTGCTTATAAAATATGTTTCCTCCCCAAAACAAGCTGTTATCAGCACCACCTTGTGAACCTCTCCCATTCACTCTGGAGTTAGCTTGCCACACATGTAAGTTTCGTGTGGGAATTTGCCGCATTCTGCAGATTCCACACCGATCGTATGTTTCCCATGCTGTCCGAAGAGCACAAAGTCAACACTTGTTCCGTTGGCAAACTCGCAGGTGCCTAACTGGACAGGAGAGGCTGCCAGAAAACAAGCCTGATGATTTCTGGCTTGCCTCCAGTTTTTGCCCTTTTTAGTCCCAATCAGGCTGAGCCAGTTGTCACTTTGCCAATGAGGATCTTAAGCCATGGTCAGTAATGGTGCATTTTGGACTCAAATACCCTGACAGGGGATGCATGTGTTTTTGCTCCATGCATCACCTGAGGGCACAGGATGATTCCCATGCCAGGTGTTCATCCAGGCTGCTTTGGTGAAAACCATCGATCATATTCACTGGACTCTATGTGACAATCTTTACAGTCTGTAATAGAAAATACAGATGTCATGTTGAAAACTTTATGTTGACTGTTCCTTTGAATGTGGGCATTTTGATTATTGATTATTTTTTTGGGGCCAAATTAACATTGTGACTCTTGCTTGTGGTTAGTATAATATATTATTTATAAATTATGGTATACAAATGGGACAGGACTGTCATTCTGAAGTATTTTAAAGGTGATATTATATTTACATTTAGGCATTTAGCAGATGCTCCTATCCAGAGTGATTTACAAAATTGCAGGCAATAGGCTCGAACAACAAGCTGAGGGGACACCAAGTTGCCAGTGCCTCAGCGGAGCATAATAGTTATTACACCAGCCTAGAGAATATCCTTAAGTGCTTTCAGCAGGTGCTAGTAGAAAAAATAGATTGAATGTATATAGAGAGGTTGATGAAAATAGGTCAGGATTTGGTGAGACGATGTAGTTTACACAGATGCGTTTACGTGTTTTCAGTTTGCAGCAAAACAGAAGAGATTCTGCTGCCCTTACTGTGATAGGAAGTTATTCTTGTTGTACAGAGAAATGCAAGAAGTAACTAGACACCCTTAGTTTTATCAAACACTGTTGGTGTCTGTTTACTTGCATGTTTCTGTAGTAGTAATAGTTAGTTTTGGTAGTTGTAACAGTAGTACTTGGAGAACCAGTAGTGGTTGTGGATAATAATGTAAGATGTTTTGCCAAAATGTTTATACACCCCTGAAATTATATGAACCGGGCCATCAAAAAGACATTTGAGCAGCATTTGAGGTTAGGCTTACGGTACACATGTGGTGTATACTTTAGGAAATCTTCAGGGACTGAAAATTATTGTGCCTTGACGCTTATTCCTGGCCTTATTTGTCTCTTGGTGGTTTGGCATGCAGCAGAGTTATGACACACACTTGACCAGCAGGGGTCACATATTTGTTAAACGAGCTAGAAGTGACAGGGTTGCATGTTTGGGCAGAGGATTGCCTGGGGTTTGTTAGCAGACATAATACGCAATGGAATGACTTGCAAAACTGTATCTTTCATTCAATTCGATCCCGAAGAAAAGCAATTGGTGCATGGTTTGCCGCACATTGCATTAATGCTTCCTGCAAGACTTTTGATCAAGCACTCAGGAATTCAAATGAGTGTCTTACTCATTGCTAATGGTGTGGTCATGCAAAATGGTCTCTGAGAAACTGGTAACTATCTGGCAGCTACCAGCTCAGGGTCCTGCTTGGGCGATCTTTGTACCATGTCTCCTCGCTGCTGGGAGTTCCGAGTCCGGCCCTGTCCAGCGATGGGGGGACCAGTGACTCATGTTGGGTATAGAATATTTGAGGGATGTGTGTGCGCGTTACACGGATATCGACTCAAACACAAAGTCAGCGCTTCTGCACACAGGCGAGACCGAGGAAAGCCACTGATGCCACAACCCACAGACTACGGTCCCTCATAAACATATGGCTCTGTGCCAATGTGAGGCATCTGCTGGTCATTAACAAATGCACTTTTCCACCATTGACCACTGGAAGAAAACAGGACAAGATTACCCGTTAACACATAGAGATGAATGAAAGGTAAATGGGACTGGATTGCCTAAATTCCTAAGAAAGGGGCCATCTGCCATTGGATGCCATTCACTAGAATGGGAAAACAGAGTAAGGGATTATCTCCTATTGTTCACTGTGCAATAAAACTGAACCCAAGAGAAAGGGACTATCTGCAAAAAGTAACAACGGTACTCTGGAGTAAAAGGGCAAATGAGGACAAAACACGCACCAATGGGAATAGGTCCACCATTGCAGGAAGGCCCGATGCTTTGAAGGTAATTGAAGGTTTGAGTGAAGGGGAAGTAGAGGCAGATATGGAGATTTCAGTCCTTAAGGAGACTCTATTCTGGATGGGAGAAAGAGGAGAAAATTTACTTCAGGCTGTGCAGGCAAATTTCCTTCCCCTGGTGGCGTCATCTTCATCCCTGGATTTGGGATTTCCCAAGTGAAGTATTGTCTACACTCACAGATGATGCTGGTGGTCCATTTTAAAGGTGGCTTTGGTTGGAATCCCCCTTCTCCAAAATTTCCAGACCAAAAAATGCACCTTATTCGGTCATCTGTATTATAACAAATTGTAAATAAAAATGTGCAGATGTCTTCTCAGGGCGTAGCTAGAAATTCTGGGCCCTGTGCACAGGCAGGCTCTGAGGGCCCCTCCACTATTTATAAAAACAATTCCCAGATTTTCGGGGGCCCCTTCAAACCCTTGGTCCCTGTATACTTCGTACCCTTTTTCCCCCTGGTGTTCTGCCCCTGTGTCTTCTCCCACAACAATGCAGTTCGGCCAGTATAGACAGTGGCATATATAAAATACAAGAAGGCTTGGCATTGGCTCGTTCTGGCTAATGGCTCTTGACTGCTCTTCAACCCAAAATCACACCAAATCATTTTTGCTGTCAAGTACTTTTTCTGAACCACTTAGAGTGGCACAGACCTACTTTGTAAACCATATGCCTCCATCACTTCACAGGAATAGAAATTTGACCCAGCCAACCAGCAGTCCTTCGTCCCCAAAGAGCAGCATTCCTGTTCACCTCGAGACCGAGGTAAGGCGATGGAAGAAAGGAACATGCAGTTGTAGTGGTCAGCGGGGGCGTTTGTGGCCGGACAAGCTGGTACCTCTGAGCGTGAGAGTGCGCGCACGGAGCAGACGGGGAGAGTGTGGCGAAGGAGGCGGTTTTCGCCCGAGTGCGCGTGGGCTTATTGACTCTGCTCTGCGGGGCATGACATGTCTTTCAGTCAATTTATTGCAACAGTGACACATTGCTGTGGTCTGTCCGGGCCCGGGATAAAGGATCAAGATGAGCCGTTGTATGACTAACTTGGAGGAGATCGCTCACTGAGATATTTTACAAGGAACGAGGTAGTATGAAATAACGAGATTATGACTTATTTGTTTGGTAGCTAAGATAATATTTCACATTTAAGCTTTATTAATGAATTAGCAATAAAAGTGCCAAGCAGTGAAGCAGGCATGGAGAGGGTGGGCACTCACCCTCGAAAGTGAAAGTAAATATCTTCTGACATCACCCTACATTCACCGTGTTATCGAGAAGACCTGTGCAAGAGCGAGGCTACTCTTGTTGCAAGATTGTAACATTCGGTAAGAGGGGCAGTTGACCGTGCGACATGGAAAAGTGGGTGAAAACCTTGAGAGGCGGAGTTTAATCTTGGGAAATTCCACGTTTTCGTTCTTTTTTGCAATGGGAGAGGGGAGGGGGCTCATTTGAGAATAGTCTGGCAGATTACGCGCTCCCTAAATGACTAGACACGCGGATCCTGCCGTTCTCAGTCCAGCATTAAGAACGATAAGGTAATTCATTCAAGTACGCGGTGGGGATGGCGACAAATACGAAAATCCAAGGCTGAGAGGTGCGTGTTGCTTTTTTCTTAATTGGTGTTTCAGAAGCGAACGTACAGGTGTTGTCAGGCACTGTAAATGCTGTGCGTGTCGCAGCACCGGAGCACTGTGACACGGTATCTGGCAAACCTACGGTAGCTTCGCCAGAGTGCTTTTTCCGCTTTCTGCAATACTTACATTCACAAAGCCTGGTCTGTCCGTTTTAAAAGCAATAGACATGCTGTAATATATGCTAGAATAAGGTGTTAGTAAAATAAAACTGTAGTGAAATAATACAGCAGTTTCACGCGACAGAGACAGTAAATATCTGATATCGCCATGTGGCGTAGTAGGCTGCTAAGTCAGTTATGGTCAGTTATACTTTAGGTTGCACAAGTATGCAGAAAGTTGCTCGTTTCTGTTTTGAACTGTCATAGTTACCAGAACAATTTGATTTTTTTAGCTTTAAATATGTGATTTATTCTTGTTCCTCGATACGCTAGTATACTTAAACTTCAACGTAATGGTGCTCCGAAAGAAATATCACTGCAAGCGGGGTGAATACTACGAAATGTAATAAATCACGACATATTTCATGGCCTTGCTGAAACATGAAATATGCTGATTTGAAGTTGATATATTGATAAAGTCATTCTGTAATCAGTGTAAATATTAAAAATACGTAAAGCACGGTCTTGCACCTTCGTTTACATTATGGCGTTAACGCGAACTGTCATTTAACGAACAGAAACACTTTGGGTTCCACAGTGTTAAGAATGATCTTGTCCGTGTCTTCATCCAGCCGGACACCAGTGCTTGTCTGGCTATTGGGATATCACCCGGTTTTTTCTTTCTAATTCAGTTTATTTCTGTTACAGTGCTCGAGCAAGGAGAAATACAGAAGTGGGAGACCTTCCAAGAGGACGATCATCCTCCTGAACTTTCTAGTTCTTGAAGAGGAAGAGGCCTAGACTGGTGAGTCAATTGTTGACCGGGATATGAGAAATGGGGATGAAAATGAGATGTTTTTTATCGAGACCCCCTCTAATCCTGCGGTGTCACGGGGGAGGATGTGTGTAACACTCCGCATGCTGTGTGATTTGGCCCTTAATCCTATGCCGGGAACCAACATCTGGGTCGTAAACCACGTGCTGAAATTCCGGGTTTTTAATTAATTAAATTATTTGTAATATTTTGTACGTTGTCGCCCAACCTTTGGACTATCAGCAAATGACCATAATGTAATATGAGTGCACACGAATGGTGTACACTTTGATGTACCCTTCCTCTTAGATAAGCAAGAGAGGTACATTTATCTAATTCTCTTTATCTATCTTATTTCATCTGACAGTTTCCTGTTAGTACTTGTTTTGCGAGGATTTGCACTTTAGCTTTTCTTGGGTTCAGTGCAAAATCCAACCTTTAGATAGTATGTTAGCTTAAGACAAAATAATAAAGGAAAAAACAACCACACATCTGGTCTAGACTTTTTCTGCTGCCAATAGGAAAGTACAAAACAAAATTAGAGCCCCTGGAATTTTGTGGAAGTGTATTTATTGGTTTACGCAAGGTAAGCTTTTAGACTCTCGTGACCTCAGTTAAATAGAGTTGAAGCCCCTGCCTGCAGGGCAGCTAGTCTGTTGAACTCCTTGTTCCCTCAGATTTTTTCAGTGCAGCTGTGAGGGGTGTTCTCTTCTCAGCTGTGACAGAGAGCATTGGAGGAGACAGGGACCGCCACCGATTATCTGTCTGACGGCTGCCTGTGCTCGCTTTTGTTACAGGGCCTGGGGAGAGAGAGAGAGAGGGAGAGAGGCTGAGAGCGAGCAGCAGCTTGGGACACCCCTCTGTGTGCCAGCGCGGTCTGTGGCGATCACCTGCGCCCCTGGAACCATGACCCGGACAGCAGTTTGGCTGCTTGGACTGTTGCTGGGTAAGGCACAGTGTGGGTTCACTGTATGTTTGTGGAAATGTGGGGTCTGGTGGGGGATGGGGGTCACGGTAACCCCATATTCACTCCCTGGGGGGGTGTAGCTCTTGAGTTGGGGATTAAGGAAAATTCTAGAAGGATGACTGAAAAAAGAGGCCATTTAGTCCCAAGCACAAGTGTGTGTTTGTCTGTGGGTGGTACAGTATACTTATTTAGAATAAGTGTGCATGAAAACAACATAGATATCTGGGCATATGTATGAATGCATATATATATGTGTGCGTGTGTCTGCATCTGCACAAGATCATATGCGTGTGTTATGCAGTGTGTGTGTATTTTATTGTGTGTTGGACGAGATGCGTTTTTGTGTGTGTGTGTGTGTGTGTGTGTGTGTGTGTGTGTGTGTGTGTGTGTGTGTGTGTGTGCAGAATCAGGTGTGTGTGCATATGTGGTGTGTGTGCGTCTGTGGGATCCAGTTGCGGAGTGTACATGGCCGGCGTGGAGGTGGATGAGGGGCTAACTATCTTAACGGATGGTGCTAAGTTATTTTTAGTTTGGTTGATAAATCACAGTCATGTCGGGAGGGCCAGACTCATGTTGCTGACTGCATTTCCACAAGCCATGTGAGGAAGCACACAGGACTGCACTGACTCAGCTGGTTCTGGGTTCGAGCCCTTGGGCAAGACAGTGTTACCATAAAATCCAGCGCTGCGAAGCTATGTATGAATAAAGGACAGGCTGCTGGGAGGAGAGTGAATATTTCAGTGCTGTAAAAAGGAAATGCTGGAGTGGGTGAGATGCAATATTGGGAGATAGTAATAATGTGTTTAATTGATATAGCACTTTTCAGTGGCCATTTGGAGGGTCATCTCTGAAGCAGAGAGGCTGATTTACCTCATCATCCACAATCAGTGCCCCGCCTGAATGAAACTCATCAGCCACATTTTTACAGCGCAGCGGCTGAGGTGGAAAAAAGTGAGCTTTACCAGAGAGTTACTCTGGTGAACCCTGAGATGGTCAGATTAGAATTTCACTGTGAGTTATTGAATACATGGTGCATCCATGGCGGATTCTTCCTTTTCTAGGAAAATGCTTTGTGTGGTTGTGTTGGCTGTGTGCTGACTCTGGATCAGCATGACTGCATCAGTTTGTGATTATCAGCAGGCTAACAGCTGACTCTGGATCAGTGGTCCAACCCCATCAGGCTGTTCTCTTTGTCATTATCAGCTGACTGACAGCTGGCTGGCTTTGCTCAGAGGAGCAGTCAAAAGTGATGTTTGGAATGGAGAGAAAACACTCTCCTCAAAGCATTTTTTTAGCTCCGACTAATACAAACACTTTGTGCTGGTTTCAGTTTTGGCTGTGCTCTTATTTTGCAACACTGGGGTGTAATTGATGGGAATGGGGATTTGTAGGAATATGATTTTTAGAAAGTGTACGGAGGGCTGGGTTAAGATTGTGTTTGGCTCTGGAGCGGAGTTGATTAAGTAAATAACCTCTGTGGTGACTTTTGATTTCCTGTCATGGAGCTTTGTCCCAGAGGCCACCCTCCAAGTGCTGTATCAGAGATGCATCTCAGGAGCCAAAATACACCAGGGATGAACATGAACGTCATGGAGGGAAACTTTGCTTTACACTGGGTTACACAGGGCTGTGCTTCCAGTATCTATGTGTCTTTACACTGGGTTACACAGGGCTGTGCTTCCAGTATCTATGTGTCTTTACACTGGGTTACACAGGGCTGTGCTTCCAGTATCTATGTGTCTTTACACTGGGTTACACAGGGCTGTGCTTCCAGTATCTATGTGTCTTTACACTGGGTTACACAGGGCTGTGCTTCCAGTATCTATGTGTCTTTACACTGGGTTACACAGGGCTGTGCTTCCAGTATCTATGTGTCTTTACACTGGCACAGTGTTTTTGGATATTGGTTTCAGAATAACAGCCTGTTCAGCTCATCTTTAACCTCCTTGCCAGTCTGTAGCTTCCTGTCATTTCCCCTGTCCTGTATTAACCAGAGCAGTGTGGGCCAGTAGGACAGGTCTCTCTGAAAAACAGACTCTTTACTTTTAACTAACTTTTCCTTGGAATTGTTGATAATTCCTCAGATTTTTTAGCTGTCACCATGAATAATGACAAAGGCATCTCAATGTGGATCACTCTCAGAGAATGTAGTGAGTGATCCAAGAGCGGAATATTATTGGGCTCTGTACCAACTTTGCTGAATGGGTGTGTGTCATCTCACTGTTAGCCTCAGTCCTTCAGCCTTTAAGTGTGTTTCAACCATGAAAGGCAGCAGTATTCCTTAAATAGTTAGGGATATGGGCCTGTAACTCTTAGCTTTTAGGATGGATTGCCCAGGAGAAGCACTGCTGTTGTTTTCTAAAGTAAGGTGCTGAACCAGCTTTAGCTTCATGGTACAAATGTGGGTCCTGCTGCTGGGGGCTTGAGTTCCAGCTGCGTCACGGCTGGAGGCCCACTCTGTGGAGGCAACATTAACCTCATCTTTGCTGGAGAAAGACAGGGGGCTAGCCAGCGGCAGCCAATCAGATGGCACTTGAGGCCAGCCAGATACCCACAAGTACACAGAACCAACATGTTCTGACTCTGTGTTCCTCCAGCAGCATGCATGTAATCGGTGATGTACCTGCAGTGCAATAAAGTTGCAAGTTTGTTGAAACGTGAATTGGAGGAAGCCAGTCGTTCCATCCTGTGGTGGTGGGTTAGAGGTGCTGCTTTATAATGGGAATTTCATGTAAAACAGATGTGCACTATGTAGGTTACTTCAGATAAGAGTGTCTACCAAATGTATAAATACACTATATATTCAAAAAGTATGAACACAGTACAACATAGAAGGTAAGCAGATATAATGTATGCATGAACGTGCAAGTTTCTCTCAGTTTGGATTGGTCATCTATTGTAATTTCAGACCACCAG
The DNA here is from genome assembly GCA_022829145.1 of Albula goreensis. Classification (NCBI taxonomy): domain Eukaryota; kingdom Metazoa; phylum Chordata; class Actinopteri; order Albuliformes; family Albulidae; genus Albula; species Albula goreensis. Next base: position 26,396,019 of record CM040755.1, read on the forward strand.
GTTTGCCGCTGAAATAATCTACCCATAATGCTGTAGTTTATGGGAATCACAGTTAAGAAGATGCTGCTACAAAGAGAAGCCAGTGGTTTGATTTTAGGACAGAATAAATGGTAGACTGCCTTTGATTGGTTTCTCATTTTTTTTCTTTTTAGTTGTGTTCTTTTACATACTTTTGCAGATTTCTCAAACAAGAAGCAGCTTGTGTTTTGGCTCTCAGTTGTATTGCAGATGTTTTTCTAAAAGAGGCGATCTCTTGGTCTTGACTGTGGCCCCAGTTACAGAGGAAATCATCCACAATTTCAGTCAAATCCTAAAAGAGATTAATAGGATCTGATGGACAGATAGAAATTATTACAGAAAATGAAAGTGGAGGAGTTCATGCCATGGTTGAGATGCCACTCTGCTGCCCCCTGTAGGTTTTTTCTGGGTACTGCCGACTGTGGTGACATCCACTCCAAGTGACCTCTGCAAGTCAGTGACCACTCTGAAGGCCAGTCTCAACTTTACTAACAGGAGGCAATACATGGTAAGAGTGTGAGAGACCCTTTATATTGTTGTGATCAGCTTTTGTTGTAAATATTTTACTGATGCCAAGCCATAACTGAAACATGGATTCACCTATGCATACCAAAAGAAATAAAAAAATGTATGTAAATAAACAAAAAATACATGGTCAGTTATTGTAGTTAACATGCTACAGACACTTAACCAGTGAGCCACAACAAGTCACTGTCTTACAAAGAAAAGAATATGACAAAATAAATAATACATGGAAAATACATATAAAAATAAAGCTGTGAACCCATAATTATTCCACATTAGACTTATCCAACCCTGTCCATATTAACACAACACGTGTTAAATTATATGAGTGTACACCATCCAAATTACTTGTTCTGATGCCGTCTATGTTTTTCACCATAGGGTGGAATGAGGGGATATAGAATAGAACAAGAGAGGTCTGGGTCTTAAAAGAGAAAGTAGAGTAAGAGTGGGGAAAGATTGCATCCCTGTGAAGATTAATAGACTTTGTCTTGTCTCTCTATTACAGAAGCATAATTTTCCCATAAACTACACTATTAGAGTGCACTACGAGGAGATCTTCAGAGTGCACAACATCAGCAAGCTGGTGAGCGCCCCTCCCTCTCATTTGCCATGCTTCCTCTGCTTCTGCTCATTCTCTGCCTCTCATCTTTCCCTCTCCTCACCCACTTTCCCCTCTTCCCCTGTCCTTTACCTTGTACACCCTCCTCTCGTCTCTCCCTTCTCTCCTCTCCCTTATCTCTCTGTGCTTCTCTCTCTCTTCACTATTTTCTTCCTCTTCTCCACTCTCTCTCTCTCCCCCCCTCCACACTCTTCTCTGTCTTCTCTTTCTTGTATCCCTCCATCCCTCCCTCTTCTTTCTCCTTTCTTCTCTCCGTCCTCCTTTCCTGACTCTGTGCTCTGTTCTGGCAGAAGGCCCGAGTTCAGGGCTTGGAGACCAGGGACCTGCAGGAGCTGTGGCTGCTCGTCAACCAGGAGGTCCTGAAGAAGGTCCTGAGGGTGCTGCCTGAGAGGCACCCCTCCCGAAAGTACACCTCCGACCTGGAGCAGCTCCTAAGGATGGTCCAGCAGGTCTTCCAGCAGCAACAGCTGCAGGGCCCAGAGAATGAAGAGGTGAGGAGAGACTCACATGGTCACACCTCTCCTTTCACATGCCACTACAGCCCCTCTCTGGCTGTGTGGACATTGCACACACTCTGTTGGAAGGCTGTAGGTTGTGTTAAAGGCTTACACAGTTTTCACTGTGTGTTTGTGTGTGTGTGTGTGTGTGTGTGTGTGTGTGTCTGGCCAGAGGGAGCCACCAGAGAGGATACAGGACATCTGGGACAGAGTGAGAGATCCTGACATGAGAGCGTGGAAGTCAGTGAGGCCCAAAGCCCTCCTGGATAACTGCTACCGCACCATGCACTGCCTGTTCCAGGACTGTTTCCAGAGCAACGAGGACTGTAAGTCTGCCTCATTTCTCCGCCTTACCCCCCACCCTCACCCATTCATTCCTATACCCTCATTCCCTCATTCCTACACTGTGATCATCACTCTCTACCCTCACCCACTCATCCCTGTTCTATCACACACTCATCTCCCCACCCTCATCCCTCACCCATTCATTCTGTACCAGTCCCACACTGCCTACGCTTAACTCTGTAGTTTAATGTCAAGTTTTCCCATGGGTTTAGCTTTGGGCTTTGTGTAAGGGCAGGGGTTATGTAAGTATTGTTTTGGGTAGATGTTTCTAGAAACCCCAGACCATGATGTTTAGATTCTTCCTTTTTGCGCAAGACGTGGGACATCAGTAACATTACCCATGTCTCTGTGCACTGGCTTGGTCATGAATATTGTTCTTCTTCTCTGATTTTGAAAAGGCAGAATATATTAGCTTGTGCTTCAGGCTTTCTGTTCTTTCGTGGGAAAAGTCATTAAACCGGTTTTGGGGGAATATGAAGAATGTGTTTTGTTACTCAGGTGTCCTCTCCTAGTGCGGGGTGTGTCTTCCTCACCCAGGTATTTACCCCAGTCTGATACAGTGCTCTGCTGCATACAAATGCCTGACAGAGCGCCCTCTAGTGGAGGGTAAAAGAAAAGAATCTCTCTGTCTTATTTACTGAGCAAGCTTTGTAGGTCATGCAGGTTCTTATATAGGTTCTTACTCATATATAAAAATGACTAGAAGCATAAGCTATTGTGGGAAAAAAAACTTAACTAATACAACAGAAACAATGAGTCAGATAGAATCTTTTTAGGAGCATATGTTGTTCAGTGAAATTAAAGTTAACTGGCAGCACATGTCAATAGAGTTTAATATGGTGCAGATGCTCTCCAAAACAGAAAGTAAGACGGTTCCAGCAAATGAAAACAAGTAATTGTCTCAGTGGACAGGCAGCCCAATGTGTTGTATTTTGCATGGTAGTTGAATACTAGTAGCATTAAATAAAATAATAGCATTTAGTAAAAACATAATAACATTTTTGCTAATACATGGATTGTAGGTTATTTGTTGCATTTGCCTTTATGGATTTGCATAGAGGATAACATACAATCATGTAGTTCTCATGTAAATTTTTCTCTGCGTCCAGTAAAGTTTATGAATCGTTTAAAACAGGGATACCCAAACCTCACCCTTGTGGGCCACAGGTAAGGGTGGTTTTTAAAATCACCTTAAAATCAGCAAATCAGTCAACAAACCAGTTGATATGAGATAACCATGTAATCACCCGGTCAACCAAATAATCAATAAAGTTTTGGGTAACAATGGAAACTGGCCAGTTCTGTGGTGCTTCTGGACCGAGGGTTGAACATCCTGATTTATCTGATATAAATAAATGATTTTATTTTTCTGTTTTATTACATCCTAACATATGAATGTATTCTGTTTCAAGCTGTAGTTTATCATTTGGAAAATATCACATTAAACTGGCAAGTAACTATCAATCTGTGACTATTTATGTTATCTGTTAATATTTATGTTAAGTTAAGCTGTTAGACAGTTGTAGACAGTGACTCAAGTTTGTAGTTCTAGCACAGACATGTTGTTGCATGCTGAAGACTCGACAAGTTGTTTCGCTTAGTCTGTGATGACACTTTCTAACATATGCCTGTCATAACAGTGTGCACTCATAGATGCAAGATATTATGTCCAAGATAATGAATCCAGACAGGGACTCAAATGTTTTGTCTCTGTAACACTAGTCGGTTATTTACAGTCCCAGGTCAAGGTCTGTTCAGTCTTTTGTTAATCATTATTGGTAAACAGCAGGCAGAGATCTGAGTGTTAGCAGCGATTTGATTCTCATTATGTGTTGTTCTTTTTCTATCTGAATTTTTGTCAAAGGTGTTTTTACGTGTGATTGTGTTGATTGAGAGAGAGAGGACATATAGAGGCACCTAATAGAAACACTGCAAATGAAGTAGTCATTCACTAATTTTTGTGTGATTATTGTTTATGGTCTTTAGAAATGTTTACTCTGTACCCACGGTTAATATCACGTCATATTTTTTATATGGATATAAAGTATTTTTTGATGCATGTTTGATCAAGCAGACCTACTCTTCACTCAGCCATTTTAGCAGAAGCACATCCATGCAACTGTACAAGCTATACAAAGAAAAATACAAAGCAAGTGTACACTATCAGACATGAGTGCTGCTAATTTCATAATGAGTGCTGATTGTGACCAATGAGAGGGAGGACAATATTGACTATGGCCGATGGGAGAGGGGCGGTTTTGATTATGGCCAATAACAGAGAACATAGCAGACTGTGACCAATGAGAGGACCCTGAAGTGATTGACAGTGACTAACTGTTGCTGTTTCTCTGTTTCTGACCAGTCTGTAGTGTTCTGCACTGGAGGAGGGGGAACAAGAAGCTGCCCAGACAGGCCTGAAGAAGTCTCTCTGTCTCTCTCTCCCTCTCTCCCTCTCTCTCTCTCTGTCTTCAAGGGGGATTCGGGCAGGACTGAGGCCGGGCTTCTGCCGCGCCCAGAGATCAGCGGGCAGGCAGGGGCAAGCTCTGTGCTGAAAACTGCACTTCAACACCACGCTTCCCGTACGCTGTCATGGAGACAGCCTCCAAGAAAAAAAAGAAAACAAAAAGAAAGAAAAAAAGCACCACCTCTCTGCACGAGCGGCACCTTCGTCCATCCAACCTGTCCATTTTTCCACTGGCTTCACTGCCCCCTTCCCCCGTCCACATTTCAATGGAAGAAAAGGGACTTCTGATTGGTTTAGGACATGTGTCCACAGCGTTCTGTTTGCTGTACAGCTGCCCAGAGCTATGACACAGCCATCTGGCTCTGTTGTCTGTGTTAAAGTCCTGAAGAGAACACACTGTGATCCTGTTAGGATGCGTCTGCAGGCAGTCCAGGCTTAATAGATTCTCTGCTTATAGCATGCTTCAGTGCAGTCAGGCCGTAGTCCTTCACACACTAATCACAGCGGAGTACGTGCATCGTCATAAACCTTGTTGCGTTTATGCTGCTGCAAAAATCAAAATGACTCTAAAAGATAGTCTCATCTCTTTCGTGCCAAAAACAGCTGTTCCGTGTAGCTAAGCTATTGGATGTTGGTGAATTGTGTACTTTTTTTCCCCAGTGCTGTGTTCCTGTAAAATTGCATGCAGATGTTTAGCCGACTTGCTGGCTTAGTTGGCGAATTTCCGCAACTCGTGATATTGGCCTAGAGCATTTTTTGTGTAACTTTTTATTTACAGCAAAGATGAGCTTGAGAAGGCCCAGTAACCAAATATGAAAGTATATACATATATAATTTTGATTACGGCCAGATTTAAATAACAGATACAGTTTACTTTTTTATGTGGATATTGCTTTGTGTAACTATTTATTTGGGAATGTTGCCTACGTGCAGATTGTCCTGAACTAGTGAGGAAATGATTGAAATAAATGGTAAGATAACCCTTACTTTTTTTAGTTGTTCTTGTGTTTGTTATTTTGTCTGAATCTGATGATTTTACGAGTGATAAGATGTGTCCGTTTATGGATGCATTCAAATAGAGGTCATGAATCTGACAGTACTGTATTCTGTACTGGGTTTACAGATCTGCATAAATCCGTAGCCTTCATGGATCTAGAACATCTTCATTATCCATTTCATTGATGAAAATTCCTGATTTTTCATTTAGTTGTTTTCAGTTTTACTGTTTGTGTATTTGTGAAATTTCCCTTTCATTAAGATACTGTACAGTTGTCTTTACAGAGAATGACTTTGGCATATGGTAATACAATGACAGAATGATAGATACAATGAGAGAAAATGGCTGTTTGTATATCCCTGTACATAATAAATAATATGATAACTTACACAGAGATGGGTGTATGGCAGAATTAAATAGTCATATACTGAGACTGAAATATGCTTTGGACTTAATAGTTTTAAGGATTATAATTGACAAAGGTACAGTATTGCAGGTATCTATTGTCTACATAAACAGCCAGTCTTGCAGTTAACATGTCCAAAGTCCAAAGATGATATTTAATTGATACAGTGTGGTACATGCTTGAGTCTGAATGTTAGCTATTTAGCTGATAGAACTGACTAGCTGTGGTTAGCTTGGAACTGACCAGAACGAGTATGGATTTTACAGGAAAACTACTGAAATGCAGCAGTGCAGAAAACATGATTTATATGGGCAAGTTATGGAAGAAAACACATGTAATGTATATGGAAGCCTTATTGTTGACTGCTTCATTAATACACAGTAAGTTGAATGGGGTACTTGCACAAATTATGTTTATTAGAAAACTCACTGAAAATCATACATGCCTTTGGTTTAAAAACTACTGTCTCAGAATATTTATTATAATTAAAATCAAAGAGTAGATTGTAAATCTTCCTATATGCCAAGAAGTTCAACACCCACTGGTTTAAACGGTGCAAGTCTAAAACAGTTGGTTTGCATAAGCATTGAACTAAAGCTCTTTAACTCTTTTTCTTGCCATTTCCAGTCACTGATTGGGTGTAAAATAAAAATAAAAAAAAAACATCACTTGGGTCAATGTGACTGCAAGTTCTGAGATTCAAAAAATAATTCTGTATGGTGACTTGTTGATTTCTTTTTTTAAATTTGTACAATAGAAATGAAATGAAAATAGTACTGATTTTCAGGTTATGGTTTGTTAATGAATGCTGATACAGTGCATTTCAGCAGAGGAGTTCAAACCTTATCCTAGACTAAGCTTTGTCTGGCACCTGATTTTTTTAGAAAGAATCATTTACCAGTGATCCACTGACAAACTGAAAATGTTTTTGTACATTAAAAAGTAAAAATCCCAGTGAAACTGGTTAAAACAATTATCCAAAATTGTGTTAAAAAGCAGATATTTTTATAGGAAATCGAAAAGGATTAGCATGACACATGACCTCCCCCTTGCATACACACTCCAGTGATACGTACATACATATTTATCAGCCTGTAATAGCTATTATGTGGATGTATTATAGACTGTATGGATGTATTAAACTTTCATATATTTAGAAACGGTACACTATCCTGTGTACCCTTTGTATTTTTCTTCAACTTTCTTGAAGGGAGTGGAGGAAAACAACATGTTGTGTAGGCTAGCTGCTCCCTTAGGCTTGTCTCACCAGGGTACAGTGCCCATTAAGGCCATGTAAAATACTTGTACAGGTATACTGGTACCTCAAGGATTACAGTATACCAGCGCACCGCGGCACTACTACACTGACACTTCCCGACCTCAGCCAATGACTGAGAATCGAAAGATCTCCAAAACAACGCCCCGCAACACCAGGTCTTAGATCACGCCAGACACAGAGAAATGTATGATGGGAGCTGTAGTTTTAGTTTATCAATAGGTAAATTGGTCTGAATTATGTCGGATGAAATACTCTTCAAGTATTTTTAAAAAGCGTAATGAAAATGGATACAGAACTACATGCGTATTGGACTGACAGCAAGCATCAACATATGTGAAAGCTGAAAACCACGTTTTGTTTCGCTACACTTAAAATTTTGTTTGTAAAAATAAATGCAATTAGAAGCATCTGACCACTAGGGGGCATCAAAAGGCGAAGGTAGGAAACAGGATTAAGTGGTTTGTCTCTAAGAGGGATCCGTACTTTGCCATTTTTGTTTTTCGACTCAGCTGGTCGACTGATATGAAATGAACATTGTCTGGATCGCTTACAAAACTTCTGAGTTTTTGTATCTTGGGGAAGAGGTCGCCTCACAGAGTCTACCATGGCATCTAATGGTGGTATCCGAATCCCGAGCCGACTGCCTCTGCTTTTAACGCACGAAGGGGTGCTCTTACCAGGCTCCACGATGCGGATAAATGTGGACACGCCGAGGAACATGCAGCTGGTTAAGAGTAGACTCCTGAAGGGGACCTCGCTGAAAAGCACTATCATCGGGGTTATACCCAACACCCGAGATCCTGAACACGAGACTGAGGATCTCCCAACATTGCACAGGTACCTAGCAGCTGGAGCCGTGCAGTGTCCTGTAACCTACACCAAATAAACTCATTTTGTTCTTGATTTTTTTGCTATTTTGTGTTGGCATCCCTGTGCTACAAGTCCAAAACCGTCGCAACATTACTGAATGTAAACATTGCTAGGTGTAGCTATTTGTCAACTTAACACTTAGTGAATTGCATCGCAAATTAATTAGCTAAGTTAGGTAGCTGTCACTGAAATGTTCCACTGAATTTATGCCTGGTTCCTGGATAACAGGCTATGTTTTAACATCAGGCTTGTTTGCTAACTTAGCTAGCTGCAAACAGCAAGAGTGCTGATATGATTTGAACAGCACAAAAGATGGCAAAACCTGTCTGACTTAAAATGCAATCTGTATCTCACTTTATTTTGCAAGCATACCTTGAATTTTCTTTCTGGAAAAGTCGATGGGGCCCAGACGGACTTTAACCTTGTGTGTATGACAGCGGAGTCCATATTTGAACTCGTTCCACAGAGAACATTTTGTCCCGACCACACAAGCCGAGTTAATGTTTCTACTCCTGCTCACTCACCAAATACCTGTTTTTAGAGCTCAGATCTTCAGAGCTCATGTTTGCTTAAATAATGACATAAAGTGCTTTCTGTATTTCCATGTTCTGAACATCTTTCCTCACTGAGGCAAGTCACATTTGTTTGTTTTTTCTCCTTCTGTAAATTCACCTCAGTTAAGTCCTGACAACAGCCTGATGTGCGAGGCCTGAGGTAGACCCTAATATTAGCTCATTTCTGTTGGTTCTGTATTGCCATGTAGATGCATTTAGTTTGTGCCTGCTGATAAATTCTCCCTCTTTTCAGGATTTGTATGCGTTAGCAAATCTGACAGTGCACGTGGCGCATTGGACGAGTAATGCTGGTTGAAAGCTTTTTCTGTCTTCTTGTCATTGCATATAATATTTTCCCCCTAAACTAATTGACGAAATTATGCTGTTCCTCCTCTAAATTTGGCACAGCTCAGTTTGTAGCTCATTTTTTTGTTCCTGTTTTCATGTGGTCTCTGTCGTCAGGTTTGAAATCGCAGGGTTGCTGTGGTCAGGATGAGGGGAGGTTCGCTGACATATATGAGATTGACGTAATACTATGAATCAGTTATTACAGTACTATAGTTATATATGTATATGCAATTCATACTTTAGATACCCATGTACATGTACACACAAAGCACATTGTCTTTTTAGTATATCATGTATAGGTAGAAACATATGTTATCGTGACCTTTAATTTAATGGCAATTTCTTTCTCGTTAGCATTGGCACGGCGGGGCTGGCGGTGCAGGTTGTCGGCAGTAACTGGCCGAAGCCTCACTACACGCTTTTGATCACGGGGTTGTGTCGCTTCCGCTTGGCGAAGCTGCTGAAGGATCGCCCCTTCCCCGTGAGCGAGGTCGAGCAGCTGGACAAGCTGGAACAGTACACCAGCTCAGACGCAGCCGACGCAGACGCAGCTGAGGCAGATGGGGAGCTTGGAGAGCTGTCGCAGAGGTTCTACCAGGCAGCAGTTCAGGTGTGTGTGTGTGTTTGTGTGTGTGTGTGTGTGTGTGTGTGTGTGTGTGTGTGTGTGTGTGTGTGTGTGTGTGTGTGTGTGTGCGTTTGCGTGCGTGCGTGCGTGTGTGTGAATGTATGCCTGTTGGTATGTGTGTTCCAGTGATACTTGTATGTCACAGAGTACCATTTACTGTTAGTATTTCTAACTCTCTGAAACACTCTCTTTCTCTTTCTTCCTTGGATAGCTCGTGGGTATGTTGGACATGTCTGTCCCTGTGGTTGCTAAGTTACGGCGGCTGCTGGACAGTCTCCCTAGAGAGACCCTACCTGATGTTCTGGCTGCCATGATCCGCACATCCAATCAGGAGAAACTACAGGTACTGCAGAGCTCTGCAGGGTGTGTGTGTGTGTGTGTGTGTGTGTGTGTGTGTGTGTGTGTGTGTGTGTGTGTGTGTGTGTGTGTGCGTGCGCGCGCATGCATTTGTGTGTAGGTATATGTACATGTATGTGAGTGTGTGTCTGTGTTACATGTATTGTGCATGTTGCGTTGGATAGGTGAGTGTCAGAGGTAAATGTACATGTGTCAGTTTTTTGTCTCATTGTGTAACAGGTTAGTGTACATATTGAACATGTATGCTACACATGTGTGGATGTTGCATATAAGTGTCTGTGTGTTATATGAAGGTATGTGTGCTTGTTTGTTTTAAATGTGCGTGCATTGTTTCTGCGTGCTATGGTTCGGTGTGCTTGTTGTGAATGTATGTGTGTGTGAGTGTACATTTTTCACTGGTGCTTCTGTGTGTGTTCAGGTTCTGGATGCAGTGGGCCTGGAGGAACGCTTCAAGAAGACACTGCCGCTACTGACTCGGCAGATTGAGGGCCTCAAACTGCTACAGAAAACCCGCAAGCCCAGACTGGATGATGACAAGAAGGTATATATATATCACTTATATAATCCACCTTACTTCTGTATTATAACTTTTTTGAGTGTAACTTGAAAAGTAGATTATGTCTGCTGTTGTCATAAGAGAAATGTTGAATTTTTCTGTGGTTGTAGCCACCACATTGCATATTTAAAAGCATTGTGTTGGAGTGTCTTTCCAGATTTGATGTCATGCAAAAGTGGTGCTCTGTTCACACATAGTGCTTTGTTGATGCGGTGGCAGCCATCATGTGGAAACACCCACAAAAGCTAAAGAACTTCACTCAAATGGTTTCTGTAAAAGTTGCAAATAACGTGGTGAACTGCCACTTTGAGAGAACTATATGCAACATATGAAAATGTTGACGGTGTTGAGCAGCTTTGCCGTTTACTTCCAGAACATTCTCCAGTTTATCTGCTGAAGCCTGTGAGAAATGCTGGATTTATCTTGCTCTCTTTGTTTCTCTCTCTTTCGCTGCCCCCAGGTGCTGACGGTGCGGAGGGGCGGGGTGTTTCCAGGGCGCCAGTTCTCTCTGGAGGAGGAAGGCGAGGAAGAGGAAGGCGATGACATGGCCCTGTTGGAGAGGAAGGTGAAAATGGCCAACATGTCAGAACCAGCCTTGCGGGTGTGCCTCAAGGAGCTCAAACGGTACCCTCATGTCCTTCCGTCTGCTCGTCTGTCCGTCCGTCCGGCCCCACATGTTCAGATGTCTTATCTGTCCACATTGAATTTATCTCCTTTTTGTGAAACATGTTTCATTATTTTATCTTTTACTGTATGTTTATGTGATCTCTTCAGTGTCCCCCATTGGTTGTCTGCATCTGGCCATCTAACAACCCCTGTATCTGATTGGCTACATAATCCCTTAAAATCTCTACCCACATTGATTTGCCAGATCATTACTGGCAAAGAGAATGGTGTTTTCAGTTGGTGTAATGAAGATATTTGGGAGAGCACGTGACCCTTTTCTGTCTTATCACATTACTCAAGTCTGGAGACTATGCACACACCAAGCCCCTGGTACACAGGTAGAAAATTCACAACACCAAATGTTTCGTCTTTAATCAATCAAGTGTGAAACAAACTCTTTTGTGTTGTATGCATACTGAGTAGAACTGGCCTTTCATGTCCTGCAGTAATTTTTTGCTTCTGATTTTGACCTTTTTTTCATGCATTACTTTCCTGAAAAAGAAAATGGTATGGAAACAGAATGCTGAGTGTATCCGAGACTCGCCTTTAAACTGGGCTGTGTTTATGTGTTATTTATGTGTGCACGGACGCGTATAAGTACTTATACAGAAGTGTCTGTAGTTCTGTGCTCTCCTTTCTCTCTATGCAGGTTGAAGAAGATGCCTCAGTCAATGCCTGAGTATGCCCTCACCCGAAACTACCTGGAACTGATGGTGGAACTTCCCTGGGGCAAGTCTACAACAGGTGAAACATCAGTATGCACATATGAAATGCATGCACGCATGCCAAGTTTTAGACTTTTATCCCTCAGGTTTTTGTGCTCTGGTGGTTATCTCAGCTTACTGTAGTACAGTGATATTGTAAAGCGGGATATTTATATTTAAAGTGTTGTTTGTCCCTAATTTTGTTATAGTGTTATCTGTGTTGACATTCCACCCTATGACCACCAGAGGGAGCACTGCACTGCTTCTGCTTAGCTTTTTTTCCATTTTGGCTCTGTACCAGTGTGGTATTGTACCACAGGCTTGGGAGAAAAGTGAAGTTGCTGCATTAATATGAAAAGCAAGTCCTCCATGAGCTTTGTGGTGGCTCAGAGCTTCACTCCACCCATGCATACACACACACACACACACACACACACACACACACTTGTGCCTGCATATCCTCACACCGACTTATTCAGGGTCTTTAGATGATCTCCCGTAGGTGTCTAGCTGCTCTAGAAGGACTGCTACCTGTCCAGGTGCGTAACACACCTGTCAGGGTTCACCCAGTGAGTGTAGCAGAGGGGGTCAGTCATAGGTATTTAGGCCTCAGTCATACTGGCTAGACTCTCCTCCAGAGTATTGAGTGAGTGGTGCAAGACCAGCGCTGCCCCTTTAAGGAACCCTCTCACACCCAGAACACACTGAACAATCTCTCAGCAAAAGCTCACAGTAAGGAGTGTGTCTAGATCTCTTTCGTGTTATTTATTTATTTTTTTGGGTGGGGAAAAAAATCCCAAAGAGGAATTATGTTTTTGCACTGTACTGTTTACCCTCAGATCTTTGACATGGCATGGGACGGGTGGGTGGAAGGTTTTAGGCTGTCGACAGCTTAAAACGAAAAGCATTGTGCAACTGGCGCGCGTGCGTTTGTTCTGCTTTATCGGATCTGTGTTATTTGTGTCTGTGGGCTTTGTTTGTGTGTGTCGGCATACATGCTGAATTGAGTATGCCCCTGTGTTATGGATCGGCTGTTTGTGTGTCTGTACTGTCTGTGTTGATTTGACGAGGGAGATAAGATTGTAAAGTGCCTTTGTGCCTCCCTTTAGCCCGTTGCTTTATTCTGAGTGTGTTCATGTGCAGCTGTGGCAGCATTTGAGCTCACGGCTTGTAACAGCTGTCCAGTTAAAGTTTTAGTGAGAACACCAACTTGCAGTATAACACCATAGTACATTATGTACTACGTAATACATACATGGGTGTAGATAAAAACAGTGCATATATTAATCAAAGGAAGAGCCACAATGTCATTATAATTCAAGCATTAATTGACTACCTTGACTTCTTATCATTTATGCCATTAGATATAAAAGTAATTTACAGCGGAAAGTCAGATATGCATAACTCCAAGCACACAGGCCATAAATTCAGGAGTAACTCCGTTTCTTGTATGCCTTATCAATTTGACACTCTGAGGCAGGTGAGCAGTAAACCAAAACGCAGTCACGATTTCCATTGGTTAAATGAAATGTACAGCTCTGCTGTAATGAAATAAAGGAGAATGACTGAGTGCTGTTGCTAAAGAATGCTATTTGAGGAAATTAAATCACTTGGCAAGCAAATTCTAGTTGTTTATGATTGTGATGTAGTTTGTAGGAATCTGTTTCATGAGGCAAGTTAGATGGGAAAAAGATATGCACAATTTAGAAGAAAAGTCGACAAAGCTAGCTATTTGCCCAGAATTGCGTAGTATTTTTAGGATAGTTTTTCCTTTTGCAGTTGTTACGAGTACATGCTGTATGTAGTGCTATGTACTTAAGGTGTTGCCTGTGCTAACTGACAGTAACACTGCTAGTGTGATGGTTGACAGCTATAAAAAAACTAGCCTGTTTTAATCAATAAAGGATTAAAATGATCTAAATGTGTGTAATTTTACGGCATAGTGTACCATATTTACAGAGCTTTCACTATGCTTTTTTGCATAGTGTATCTGTGTGGTTCTACTGTACATGTCAAACATCCTTCCGCCAAAGCATGTTTTTGCATTGAATTTCAGGAAAAATCCAGAAATGCATATTACCTCTTTGTGTTGCATTTTCACTCAGAATGAACCCCCATTGCATTGCATTTCATGAAGTAAATGACATCATTCATAACTCAGACCCGTATAAAGTGCTTTATTTTGCTTTGGTGGAATACTGTTTCACGCGGCCACTCTTCTGTGTGATTCAGTGGAAGTTGAAATTAGCCTGAAAGGTGAGCCTGCGAGCCACCATTTGATTGGCTGTTGGCGCTGTGTCCCACCTCCCTCCAGACTGCCTGGACATCCGCGCGGCCCGAGTGCTGCTGGACAGCGACCACTATGCCATGGAGAAGCTGAAGCGGCGGGTGCTGGAGTACCTGGCGGTGCGCCAGCTGAAGAGGGCGCTCAAGGGCCCCATCCTGTGCTTCGTGGGGCCGCCGGGCGTGGGCAAGACCAGTGTGGGCCGCTCCATCGCCCGCACCCTGGGGAGGGAGTTCCACCGCATCGCCCTGGGCGGGGTCTGTGACCAGTCTGACATCCGAGGGCACAGGTACGGCAGGGAGGCAGGGGCACCAAACTTGCCGAAGGTTCTGCTCGGTCCGTGTAGAAATGAACTGTCCCTTTCAGTACTGTCAGCTGACTGGCCCATCCACACAAACAGGGCACTGCATGGTCAGTAACTAACTTTGAATTCTCCTAAAAGAATCCTGTACAGCTTCACCCTGTGTGGCTATGTGCTCATGCATTTATTGATCCATAGGGTTTAATGTGTAGAATCATAACTAGTGCCTGCCTCTTGGGATAGTAATGGGACAGGGGGCGTACATGAGTATGTCATAGTAATCTCCATGGGAATGGATATGTACCACTGGTGGTTGGGTGGGGTAGGGTGGGGCAGTGTGAAGGAGGATATAGATCTTACTCCGGCTCAGGCGAGGGGTATGAGGGGGCAGGATTTAATAGCTCTCGGTTAACCAGACAGCCAGGAGACAGATAAAGGAGAAGCTAGGCCTTAATCTTAGGATTATGCTGGAAAAGTCAGGTACTGCAATTACTCCTACAGTGTGTTTGAATGTGTGTGTGTCTGAGGGTGGTGGTGGTGGGGGGGTTAAGTGAGGAAACCTTTCATTAACTCTGCTCTGCGGGGTGGGGGGGGGGGTAGGTGGAAGGGTAGAGGGGGCGTAAATAATCGTTCTGAAATATGATGTGAGCAGAAATCCGATCTGTGAAATGATGAGTCACTGCCGAAGATGTCGCCTTTGATACACGGCTCGTCTCCTGTCTGTGTTGCCTGTGGAGATGGGGGTGGGGAGGGGATGTGGAGGGGGGTGACCGTTTGATGGGCACGCTCAGGCAGGTTGCACCCCTCCTCCCTCCCCAATGCCCCGCACCCCTGTCCCACATTTTCCGCCCACACCTAAACACCGTCACACACCGTCTGTTTGATGTCACCCCTAAGTGCCGCCAAGTGCTTTTATTTAAGAAAACAGTGCTTCTGTCTGAGACAGTGAGCGAGTGCGTATATGTGTTTTTGAATGTATGTGTCTGTCTGTAAATGTCTGTTGGTATATCAGAGAAGTGTGTAAGTGTGTTTATGCCTGTGAGTGAATGAGCGTTCATTTGTATGTAGGTGTGTCTGTATGTGAGCGTGTGTGTCTGTGTAAATCAGTGAATGAGTGTGAATGCAGGACTGCTGTGTTGCCCTCCCACTCTGCCTTGCATTCTATGTGACTGAAATACAGTGTAACTCAGCTAAGGCTATACCTTAAGAGACAGCTATGACCTTTTCCTTCCCTCTTGGAATTGTGGATGGGCTCTTTGTTTTGCCAGTGCAGTATATTCAGGTCAATCCACAGCTGTGTGGGATGGCATTTTGTTTTGGGACAGTTCTGGTTCATAGGAGGACGGATTCACATAGATGTCCTGTTTGACCAAGCTCCTCTTTCTCTCAAATCTGTTCCTCTATCTGTACCCTCTGTTGGTTTGTGTTCCTCTTTACCAATACCAATCCCACATCCTCTGTGTTCTATCTCGCCTCCCTCTCACTTTTTCTCCCCTGTATCTGTTCTCCCTCTTTCCCTCTCTCTTTCCCCTCTTCCCTCTCCTCTTCCTCTCTCTCAGACGTACGTACGTAGGCAGCATGCCCGGACGCATCATTAACGGGCTGAAGACGGTGGGGGTGAACAACCCCGTGTTCCTGCTGGATGAGGTGGACAAGCTTGGGAAGAGCCTGCAGGGAGATCCTGCCGCTGCCCTGCTGGAGGTGAGGGGGACTGCAGAGAGAAGGAAATACTTGGAATGGGATGCTGTGTTAATTTAGCAGACGAGAGCAACTTACCCTGTGGAGGAACATGAACGCATTAACGGGGCTGTTGATGATATGAACAGTGCTGCTAGATTACAGACCATGATTCTCCATCAAAACACTTCTCAGGAAATTCTCAAAACTTTAAGGGTGAGGGTTTGGCTCACTCCATGCACTAACCTTCGCTTGATGCTTCACGCATCCCTGCTCCAGTTTTTGGCCCCATTCCCAGAAGCTTTGCCTGGAGGTTGGGTGTCAGGGTGAAGGGGGGGGTGGTTGTGGAACCGGGAAGAGATTAAGGACAGAAGGCAGATAAGCACTAGGTGGGGAGCAGTAGAGGGACAGTGTGGAGGTGCAGTCAGGTGTACATGGGTGTGGTCAGGGCCGGGGATGGTGGGGGTGGGATTCAGGATTTTGGGGTTGAGTAGCTGTGGGGACCTACAGCACAGATTTAGATATGTGGTGATGATAACACCCCACACACACACACACACACACACACACACACACACCCCTTTCCCAGCTATCAACAGCTTTGGCTGTCAGACTAACACACATCACTGCTTATAATCCTGTTGTTAGAATACCTCTCACACACACACCTACACTTACGCTTGCACACACGTGCACACCATGCACACATTCGGTTACAAGCATGCACATCAAAGCTAACTTCTGCAATCTCACACAAAAACATAATTGTAAAATCTCGCTCAGTCAGTCTCTGATAAACAGATAGACACACACTGGCGCATGGAGATAAACGCAAACAGTGAGCTATAAAGAATAAGTGTTTAATCCCATTCATAGCCTGACTCAGAAGAACACACACACAATAGCATGCACTCACAAAAGACACGCAAGTGCTTCAGTCCACACAGAAGGACATGTACAAGCACAGATGAATGCTGGGATACATGCATGACACATGCATACGTGACGTTCATACACCATTGTGTATACACACACACAAACACACACACGTGCTGTTTTCTGCACCCTGCCCCATTCTCTTTCCCCTGTAGCTTGGTTTTTGTTTGTTTGGTTTTCCTCTGCTCTAATCCTCTTATCTGTTGACGTGTGTGGTTTTGTAATGGCCCTCTCTGGAAGAATCTGGCCTGTAGATCTGCACGCCCAGGTGCTCTGTGCTCTCCAATTCTGCCTCTTTCCCCGCATCTTCATTTCCATCTCTCTCTTTCTTTCTCTTTGTCCTCCTGTTGGTCCATCTCCCCATTCCCTTTCTTCAGTTCTTCACCCTGTCAGTGTGTCCTTCTGCCTCTCTACCTCCAATCTCTGCTCCTTCTTTTATCCTTCCAGCTGTAGTCTACTGTACTGTCCCTCAGTCCTGTGTGACACCCTCTTTCCTCTCTCTCTCCCTCTCTCTCCCCCGTTCTCCCTCCCATCTCTGTCATCCCATAATAAACTGCAGTGTGTTAGCCTACACAGCTAAAAACTGCCAGAATCAGGCTGGTTGTTTGTTGGAGTCCTAACTGCTGCCTGTGTTCTCACCATCTTTTGATTGTTCGTTGAAAGGAAGAACCCCCCTCCCCAATAAAAACCCAGTGACTGGAAGGGAGGGAGAGGGGAGGAAGGAAGGAAGGAATGGGAGAGGAGAGAAGAGAAGGTGTTTTCCAATGTTAGAATGTAGTCTCACTAACACTCACTTTCTCCCATCTGTTTTTGTGTTTCTTTTTCTATGAAAGACAAATTTGTTTTTTGGTCTCATATGCTCATTATATTAATTTCCTACTCTCTGATTTCCCCATGTTACAGTTTGTCATGTAGCTATTTTCCTTTATAACTGAGGATTTTTGGGGCTAGTTATGACCACATGACATTTATAGAAAATCAGCTTGGTCTGTTCTTGTTGTGTGCGTGTGTGCGTGCGTGCGCGCGCGCGCCTGGGTGCCTGTGTTTATATGTATGTGTGTGTGCCTGTGTGTGTGTGTGTGTGCCTGTGTGTGTGTGAGAGAGCATGAGCCCTCCTCGCTGGCTCTAATCAGCTCTCCTGTCATCTCTCGCTCTGTGTGTACACCAGGTTCTGGACCCAGAACAGAATCACAGCTTCACCGATCATTACCTGAACGTGGCCTTTGATCTCTCCCAAGTTCTGTTCATCGCCACAGCTAACACCACGGCAACCATACCCCCTGCTCTGCTGGACAGAATGGAGGTGCTGCAGGTGCCAGGTCAGGGACTGGGGGATCAAAAGTCATGGGCTCATGGTTTGTGTGAGCGGTGTACCTGAGGTTGTGCACAAGATTTTGATTTTGTTAATTCATATAATGAATTTTCCTGTGAATTTACACATAAGTAACATGAAGCACAATATAATCACACTGGAACTGTTGCATATGAGCTATTCAAAACATTGCATATTGTATATAAAATAACACATATATAAAAACATGTGTAAGTGTGTATGTGCATATTGTGTTTGTGTATGTGTGTTGTGTACATGCCCATAGATGCTTGTGTGTGTAATGTGTGCCTGATGTGTGTGTGTTCTGTGCTGATAGGGTACACTCAGGAGGAGAAGGTGGAGATCGCTCATCGCCACCTGATCCCTCACCAGCTGGAGCAGCATGGACTCACACCCCAGCAACTGCAGATACCCCAGGACACTACACTGGAGATCATCATCAGGTACACACACACACACACCACACACCCAGGACACTACACTGGAGATCATCATCAGGTACACACACACACACACACACACACACACACACACAGGAAGACACTACACTGGAGATCATCATCAGGTACACACACACACACCCAGGACACTACACTGGAGATCATCATCAGGTACACACACACACACAGGACACTACACTGGAGATCATCATCACACACACACACACACACACACACACACACACCCAGACACTACACTGGAGATCATCATCAGGTACACACACACACACAGGACACTACACACACAGATCACACACATCATCAGGTACACACACACACACCCAGGACACTACACTGGAGATCATCATCAGGTACACACACACACACACACACACACACACACACACACACACACACTCACACACACACACACACACACACACCCAGGACACTACACTGGAGATCATCATCAGGTACACACACACACACACACACAGGACACTACACTGGAGATCATCATCAGGTACACACACACACACCAGGACACTACACTGGAGATCATCATCAGGTACACACACACACACAGGACACTACACTGGAGATCATCATCAGGTACACACACACACACACACACACACCCAGGACACTACACTGGAGATCATCATCAGGTACACACACACACACACACAGGACACTACACTGGAGATCATCATCAGGTACACACACACACACACACACACACCAGGACACTACACTGGAGATCATCATCAGGTACACACACACACACCCAGGACACTACACTGGAGATCATCATCAGGTACACACACACACACACACACAGGACACTACACTGGAGATCATCATCAGGTACACACACACACACACACACACAAAAAACCACAGGGAGTAGAAAAAAATGGGACCAAATGAAGAAGCATGGGTACTTTGATGAAGTGGCCGTTCCTCATTTCTCTCATGTTTGTCTGTGCAGGTACACCCGAGAGGCAGGCGTGCGGTCTCTGGAGAGGAAGTTTGGGGCGATCTGTCGGGCGGTGGCTGTGAAGGTGGCCGAGGGGCACAAGGCAGCCAAGCCTGAAGCCCCGCCCCCTGAGCCTCCCCAAGCCCACAGCGAATCCGAAGGTGAGAATTCCAAGGGGGTGGGGCTGATTTGGGGCTGAAGCAGAAAATGTAACCAGTTCATGACATTCTATACCCAAAGTTGTTGTTGATGGTAGTTGGTGCACAACCACTAGTATCAGGCTAGGCTGAATAAAATACAGTCCAGATTGGTACCCGATTCACTGGACATTCTCAAAAGTTTATATGAACAGTAAAAATGGCAGAGAACTGTACTACAAGAGTGACCAGCTCATCTGTCTTCAAATTCTCTGGCATTCTCTACATCTAATGATAAGAAAAAAGAGTCAGTCTATGGAAAACAAATGAGTAAAAGACAGGTGAAGGTCTGAAGATGACTAGACTGAATAAAATACTGTCCCGATTGGTGCCAGTGCTCTCAAAACCTGGTGCTGGTCTTATTGGTTGTGGTGTGAAGACATGGATTGTGGAGTTCAGGTCTGGGTCCATTTATCTGCTGAGAAAGGAGAACACACAGACGTTCCGGTGTGTATGAAAGTCGCAGTGTGCGCATCCAGGTTTTTGTTGTGGATGTATATTTGCAGTCACAATCTGACTGCAGTGAGGCAGTGCAGACCCTGGCTGCTCAATGCTTCCTGGTAGCACACATGAGGTCATCAAGAAAAAAGCCATTTGTAAACATGTACACAACAGGTACACACACCACAAATACACACACACACACACATATATATATGCAAAGACACCACAAATTACACACATGCATACACACTACCCTGCTGCCTCTACACTCACCCGACAACCTCATTCAGCTACCCTACTCTCTCTCTCTCTCCCTCTCTCTCTCTCTCTCTCTC
This sequence comes from Albula goreensis, assembly GCA_022829145.1. NCBI lineage: Eukaryota > Metazoa > Chordata > Actinopteri > Albuliformes > Albulidae > Albula > Albula goreensis. Next base: position 26,416,778 of record CM040755.1, read on the forward strand.
ATAGACCGTCTCATTCAGCTACCCTACTCTCTCTCTCTCTCCCTCTCTCTCTCTCTCTCTCTCATAGACCGTCTCATTCAGGCTGCCCTCCTCTCTCTCTCTCCCTCTCCCTCTCTCTCTCATAGCATCTTCACACTCAGGACACATAAGCAGAGCACAAACACACAGCCTCGTGACTGCCCCCCCTCCCACCTCAGCCAGCTGCTGTAGTGTTGAGTGGTTGTGTAACAGAAGGAGTAGCTCTGCCAGTCAACATGACTGCTGGAGAGGGGGAGGGGCTGGGTTTGTTTATGCTGCAGCTATAGTGGTTGTTCTAAGGTCATGTGACTCCCTCCCTCCCTCGTTTCCCCCACTGCTGGAGAAAGAGAAAGATAGAGAGAGAGAGTGGGGCTTAACCCTTCTGTGCTCTGCGTGGACAGTTCTCTGTTGCCAGGTAACGGTGACATTATTGGGGAAGGAACACAAAGCAGGGGGAAGGGGGGGCCTGGGTCTGGGGTTTAAGAAGGGGGGGGGATCGGCATTCTCTCTCTCTCTCAGCTGCAGTGAAACATGTGACAGCCATCACTCTCTTCCACACCTCTCCATCCCCATCCTCTCTCCTTCCCTCTGTCAACTGCTCACCCTCTCTGTATTGGATTTCTTTCTCTCTCTCTGTCTCTTTTCTCCGACTCTCTCCCCCTTTTGCTTTCCTTTCTCTCATTGGCTTGTCCCTCTACCTCCCTCATTTTTTTTATTCTCCTCTATTTCTCCCCCTCAGCTCTCTTTCTGTCCCTCTCTCTTGCTCTGCAGTGGAAGGGTAGTAGTGGGGCCTGGGTTTCTTGGCTGGGTCTCTGTTGTGGAATTTCAGATCATTTTTAATAAGAATGTCGGTCGTAGCAGGAAAACCACCCTCTTCCTTTTCCACATTCCTCAGTGTTAGAAATACGCAGTCTAACAGCTCTGTTCTGAAGCTAGACCATGGCTGACCAAACTGCTAATACTGCTTTAAACTCATAAGCCTGACATGCGATGCGATGCCTAATGGACCAGGAATAACAGCTACCCACAGATATTCTCAGAAAAATGTGTTCCTCCTCTGTCACCTATTCCTTCACTCTTTCTCTGTACCTGTTCTTCTCTGCCCCCTCTTCTCTCCCATTCCTGTCCTGACGTAAGAAATTGTTACTACCAAACTAGGGTGAGATAACAGCACACAACAAATTCTGTTCATGATGTCGAACAAAACACAAAAGTACATTTTTTTTTCCTCCAAAGATAATGTGTCTTTATCTCTTTCTGTGTTCCCCTCCCTCCTCTCTCGCTCTCTCTCTCTCCCCCTCCCTGCCTCCCTCCCCCGTGTTTAATTCTCAGTAGCCGGTGGTATTGAGCACAGCAGTGTTGACAGCTGTGAATGCTCACTCTGTGTGTGCGGATGATTGGCAGTCGGGTCATGTGACCCGTGGGCAGCCTCTGGCATGTGCACAAAGAGGAACTGGGGCATCTCCCTCACCCACAGCCAGTCACAGGGCAGTGAATTCAGAGGGGCATTCAGGGAGGCAGGTGTCCCTCTCTGCACCCCCTCCCACCCTAAAGTCTACCCACAATGCTGTGGCCAATGAGAGCGATGATCTGACAGGTGCAGAAGGAAACACGTGCCCTCTGTGCTGATGGGTACCCCCCATGTTGCCGTTTGCCTATAGCGGGATTTGTTTATGTTAGGAAGACCAGCTGCTTGGTGTATCTTTCACTCTTAACTACTCTCCACCCTCCTGTCTTTTTCTCCTCCATCTTTCTTTTCCAGTCTCTCCCTTCATCCATCCCACTCTACACTCAACCCCTCATTCTGTGACTTCCACTCTCAAGAGTCAGATTGTGCTGTTCTCGCAAGATGTTACAGCATAAAGTATTACCAAAGTACATGTTCAGGCATGATATATGTGATACAGCAATAACTGTGACAGGAAAAAATCTGCTGACAACCAAAGTATAATAGTATGAAAAAAAATTGGTGTGACTTAGGTACAGAGTTACATAAAATTATTTAGATCAGAACAATAAACAACTGAATTTTGCTACCTCTGAAGTTAATTATTTTAGGATTGTCAACAATTGCAGTGGCAAACGACTCTACTGTAAAGAGTAAAGACCTGCTTTACTGTCTTCTCTGGCATCCTGTATGCTTAAGGATAAGAATAGAATGGAAGGAATTTGTCCATGGCATTGGTCGGTGCTGGGGCATAAAGAGAATTAAGGCCAACTTCAAAGTTTTTAATGCAGAGATAAATATTAAGGCTGTTGGGAAAGTGACAGTTTAATTTTATTTTAAAAGAATGCTGGATTCCATTGGTATTAGAGGACTGTGTTCCCATTTAATGTCATTTAATGGCTCTCTGAATATCAAATGCAGGTAGCAGTAGGTTCTAAACCCTTACTTATGAAGTGCTAAAATCCTCACTTATTCAACAAGTGAAATGTATTTTGTTTGATATAATTTAGTAATTATCACAGATACTAATTACCAATGATATGGGCAAATTCAGTGATGACAATGAGGAATCTTGTTGCTCCAAACATAAAAAAAAACCAATTCTTAAGGCTGGTTTAAGATTTAAGTTATAACATTAAGACATTGTAATAAAGAGCCAAATTGAAGATGCTTTCACCCAAAGTGTCCACACAGAGCCAGAGAACAAAGAAAACATTTGGAAAAAGAGGCCCAGAACACGTATCTAAGAAAAACAAACAAAAATCCCCCAAAAAACTACAAAACCGAAACGAAAAGGCCTACATGTGGACAATGTGCTCATGGAAAGGGAAACCCCTTTCACTGCAGCCAGGGGAGATCCAATTGCCTAAGCAGTTTTACATAACTTTAAATTTTCAGTTTCAGTCAAGTCATTCAGCTTCAGTCATTTCAGTTAAAACTCAATACCCCTTTTTTAGGTTAGAGTAACACAGATCATCTCGTGGCAAGCACTGTGTGACTGTAAACATGGCTGCAGTGGGGGTTTGGGAGAAATATGTTTGTTAATAACATAAATTGTAGTTGGGTGAACCATGTTGAGTAAACTACCTCAGGCAGTAATGTACCAAGTGACCAAGAACAACATTAGTTCAGTGGCCTTGACTTTAATCTAGTGGTATGATACAGAATTTCCAACATGCTGTCTGTACATAGATTCAAAAAATGTGAGGTATCGGAATTAGTGTGCTTGACTAAGGATCTGTTAACCCTGACACAAACATACACACACATTTAATTCCCTCAAGTGCCATAAAGTGGTCTCCAGCCCCTTGGTGTCTGTCTTCATTTCGTTGGTCTGTTCATCTGCATGGTTATCTGGTCTGATCTGGGATAGGCTTTTGAAGTTCCCTGACCAGGCCAAATGGTCTGCTTGGATAGGACAATAAAAAGCACAGAGCTGTCCTTACAGACATTCTTGAAGATCTTACAGCTAGATTAACTATAACAGTTCATGTTTGACCCTTTTCAGAGAATTTATTACCAGAGTAAGTGTATATTTACATTAAAGTAGGTATCTAGTAGCAATCAAGCTAGGGAATCAGGTGCCTAAGTAATTTTTATGTGCTACCATTCAAATTTTTCAGCTTGTTAGCTATTTGACTTTTGGAGTGTTGCAGCTGCAATCAATCTTGAAAAAAGGTACCACAAATATCAATTCAAAAGGTTATGAGTTATCAGAGTACTGGAACACTGAAAATAGTGACAAACACTGGGCCAAGAAGAGCAAGCCTTGCATTCAGTTTAGTTTCTCTGTCTCTCTGTCTACCCATCAGCCCCTGAACTGGAAGGCCAGAGGGAGGAGTCTCTGGGCGGGTCTGCAGACCTGGCCCTGCCCCCTGAGATGCCCATCGTCCTGGACCGCCACGCCCTCAAGGACATTCTGGGCCCGCCCCTCTTTGAGATGGAGGTGAGCTGTCAGGCACCATGTTTGTGTAGCAGAGCCAGACCCCCCACCTCTTCTCCATGCAGACAGAGGAAGGGGGGTCCAGTCCAATGTGGGTTTGAAGCAGTAGTGATTCACTATAATTTACCTGGTTACCTTACCTTAACAGGTGTAAATATAAACCGATAATTAATTGGACTGTTTAAGATAGATGAATTAGTTGGACCTAAAACACACTGCAGCCGTTATTTGCCAGCCCTCCAGGGCTTGAGTTTGAAACCTCTGGCTCAGAATCAAACATTCAAAGTAGAATTTTATTCTTGAAGAACGAAAATTGTGTTTAAATATTAATGAACTTTTGATACTTGATACGTAATCGTCTCCGAATCTCTCACACTCTTACTTAGCTGTTGCCTTGCCCCTTTTTAACCGCTCTGCCTCTCCATCTGTCTCCTCCTTCTTAATGTGTAGCAAACATCATTCTCAAATCTTCATATAAACATTTTTTCTGTCAGAAAAGGTGTGTCAGGCTAGTATCCCCAGGTGTGTTTGTGTCTGCTTCAAATTCCATTACAGACTGACAGCACTGACTGTGACAGTGGAAAATTCATCAGCTCAAAACATTTATGTGACAGGAGCTACATGAGCAAACTTTTTTGCAGTTCTGCAGTTTTAGCCAGAACATTAACAGAACTTGAGATGCCCCCAAAAACAATGTCAGATTCATAGTGTTTCTTTTTCTGCACTCATTTGCATTTACTGGTTTATGGGTGTAGTAGGAATATTCAGGAATATGATAGTGACACAGAGGTATTTGCACACGTGTTTCTGTGCATGCCTGCTTGTCTGCATGTCTCCTCAGGCCCCAGCCAAACGGGGTACGTGTCGCTCTGCGCGTCTGTGTGGAAGTTTTTGAGACACCACTTAATTTTTTTTCCCAGAATTCCTGGCGCCCACTCTGGGAGCCACCTGCTCAACGCGGGGCCTAGCATTCCGCTCCTGGGGCGAGCAGTGTCTCCTTACAGCTCCCAGACAGCATTCCAGGTTTGGGGGGGAGGGGGGTGAGGTGGGCGCGTGAGTGGGGCTCTGAGTTGGACTGGAATGCATCTGATTCACAGGGGCGGGGGGTATCGGGTGATCAGGTGACACTCTTTGGCCAAGGGAGGGGGTATGAGTTACACACTCCAGGGCACTAAGGGGGGGTGATATTGTCCGTCCTTGTTCTTTATCCCATCACTCACTGAGTTTTACGATGGACGCACCCTTTTTCCCCATGCTCAGGTTCCCAGTTTGTCTGAGTGAGTGACAGTGAGAGGGGTTAGCACAGTTAGCATTAATAATGCAGTCAGGCAATGCAATAACTAGCATTTGCCATTCCAATAAAGCTAATTTGAGTCTGGATTTAAGAGAGCAGGAGACTGAGAGAAAGTCAGAAAAGGCTGGTTGTTGATGTGTGCGTATAAAAAAAAAGTGAGAAACCCAGATCAGAATCACATGGTTTCTATCTTTACCACAGTTGTTACCAAGGAGACTGTGCAATTTTTTTTAATCTGCTCCAGTTCTCTTACATCTGTTTGTAAGGACTTTTTTGGACAGGTGTCGCTTTCATCCCCTCCATTCCTCCCCGCAGGTGTCTGAGCGTTTGACCCTGCCGGGTGTGGCCATCGGGCTGGCCTGGACGCCGTTGGGCGGGGAGATAATGTTCGTAGAGGCCAGCCGCATGGAAGGGGAGGGGCAGCTGACCCTGACCGGTCAGCTGGGAGACGTCATGAAGGAATCCGCCCAACTGGCCATCAGCTGGTTACGCAGCAACGCCAAGCTCTACCAGCTGACCAACTGTGAGTCCCCACACTTCACTCAAGGACAGGGCGACTCATCACTGTAACATCGACGAGAGCAGGCTATTCAGCCAAACCACGCTCACTGTTAAACTACAGCACTGCATTTAGCCTGGTTTACATGACTTGACTACTCCAGTGGTCTGTGCCTGAATCACATGACCTGGCACCTTGTGCTGAGTGTTGATAACTGATACTTATATGCACTGATACACACACCTGCCAAATGACCCACACTACTACACATGCACTCATACTCTCCCACTCGCTTACTCACGCATACGCCCTCACACATACAGAGCCATATGGCTGTGCACATTTTCTTATTCACACTTATCCAGTTATGTAACATGCTCTTTCATTCACACGATACCACACACTATCCCACGTTAATACTCATATACGCCCTCACTCATACACACAAACATAAGAGCGTGACATACGTAAGAGATGTTTTAGAGACAGTAAGAGATCATTTGTGTTTGTGTCTGTGGTGTGAAACAGTGTCAGGTGGGGCAGACCCACTGGAGGGGACGGACATTCACCTGCACTTCCCTGCGGGCGCGGTAACCAAGGACGGCCCCTCGGCTGGTGTCACCATGGTAACGTGCCTGGCCTCCCTGTTCAGTGGCCGCCTGGTTCGTTCTGATGTGGCCATGACTGGGGAGATCACACTGCGGGGCCTGGTGCTACCGGTTAGACACTAAATACACATTCATATACTCCACCAAAATGTGCATACGGTCCCATGTATCAGTGTATAAAGTTATGCATTACGAATGCTTTTATGTGTGTGTAAACCTGTGAGTGGTAACTGGCTATGGTCCTGCTGTTTCTAGGTGGGGGGGATTAAGGACAAGGTTCTGGCGGCCCACAGGGCGGGGCTTAAGCGTGTCATCCTTCCCAAGCGCAATGAGAAGGACCTGGAGGAGATTCCACTGCACGTCCGTGCTGAGCTGGACTTCGTCCTTGCTGGCTCCCTGGATGAGGTCCTCAATGCCGCCTTCGATGGGGGCTTCCCCACAACCCAGGAGCCTTTTGTCCACCCACAGATTACAAGCAAACTTTAAGGCCCCACCCCTCCCCAAAATAAATATCCAAACAGTTAAGAAAATAACTAAAGAGAAACAACCTTTTCCCCACTTTTCTCTTTCTCAGATATTCTAAGGTTCAGGAACAGTGGACAAGAAGTGCTCTTAAATTGTAGCAACTACTGGAGAAGCCAATTTCTCGTTTGTTTTGACCATATGAAGCATAACATACGGCTTTGATGATGTCACACATCCTCAATTTTGGGATTTACGGATTCTAACCAGCCCACACAGTGGGTAGATATGGCTTTCATTGAAGAAACTGTTTCACCATAGCTGGGAGTGTTTTCTTTGAGTATTTAATCACTCAATGGCTGCAGTACTCTGTATCATCTTGTTGAGATTTATAAATCACATAGTCAGCAGTGATGTAGGCTGAATTTGCTATTTGTAGCAAGCCCACTCTGTTCATTCCTGTATGTTGCGACTGACTAAATCACAGATTGGTAGATGGGTAAAAAGAGGGTAGATTGACTGTCGTCTTTGTAGAGGTACAGTGATTACCTTGCTAACAGTGAGATTTATTCATCGTGTTTACTTTGCTCTGTATCTTGCCACCATTGGCCAAGCAGTTTTTGAAGTCTGAGGATTAACAAACTAAAGTTAGCTACTTTTAGCACTTTTGGGAGACCAGAGCCAGGTCTCCTTTTGAAAGGATGATGGCTGCATCTGATTTCTCAGTGCAAGCCCTGTATTACTGCATTCACCCAAAATGCATAGCGGTTCCTCGCTCAGCGTTTAATGAGGATGTCTGGATTGTCATGCAGTTGTTTTATTGTACAAAGAAATTAGGATATTAACATACAACTCATCTGCCTCCTTGAAAATTAAAATGTTTAATTAGAGTGGCTGTTGTCTTGTCCTTAAAATCAATTTTGGTAAATGAGTTTCTGTACACCAGTATGTAAAGACTGCAATTTAGGAAAAAACTTCATCACTTTAGTAATACATCACAGAATTGTCTTCTGTTCCACTATTCATTATGGCTTCATAAAAGCTAACATCTCATTGAAATGAAGACTTTTTTATTACAATTTGAAATAGCCTTTCAGTCTTCAGTGATGGTTGTTTTGGAGTTTTGGGCTGAAAACTGAGACTAAAATGATGGCTTTTGAAGGTTTCAAAAGCCTTTATCAGGACGTTCTGTAGATTATGTGATCTGTGGATCAGGGCTGTGCAGCAGACAGAGAGGGGGAAGACATGTTCTGAGATGTAGGGCAGCCAAACCACCCCCTGCCCCCCAAAAGGTCTCAGATTTCCCCAGCCTTATGCCAGATGCAGCAACTCCTCAGCTGTCAGGGAGTGGGCCCCAGCCATTAAGACACCGTAAAAAAACGACCTAGCACAACCAGACACCGGTGTGCAGCTGTCAATCACACCAATCTTAAACAATGCATTGTAGTCAAATGGTTAAGAGTCTTAAGTGCTCCTCTTTTAAGTTTCTGCTGGGCTAGACAGACCAGAAGTGGAGCGGATTTCCCCAGTCACATTGGTGAAGTCACTGGCAGCACGAATGAATGTCTGATAGATTCACAACGAGAATAAATCCTGAATGTGCTGGCTGTGGCCAGTAGTCCGCAGTCCACATAACTAATGTAATGCCAGATGGGACTGTTCACTGTACAGGGCGTTCCCCACCTCATCACTAAATTGCCCCTCATTTAATATTGAAAGGCAATTCTAGAAATGACTTCCTATAAGTAAGGTTTTTGGAAAGAGAGACAGACCTAATATACCAGCAAAAACCACAAGCCCATCTACAAATACACAATAGCCACACCAGACATAACCACCAAAAGAATTCCCATCCCCAAACACACCCCTGGCCCAGGGTACAGAAAACCCATCCCTTCCCCACCCCTCCACAAGTCACCAAATCCCCCAAATGCACCCATTCACCATCCCCAACCACCACACATGGGTGACTCAATCATGTGACCACTTTCTCTCAGGCACCCATGCATTCTCATGCTTAGTCTCCTCAGTGCCCTTTCTTACAGACTGACTCACCCCCCCCACCAGCCCAATCCTGCCTGTCAGGGTCTGTGGGTGTCCTGTTAGGACCTGAATTTGCTGACAGGGGGACAGAATCCCCCTCTTTTTTGCTGCACATTCCTGAGAATGTTGACCAAATCGGCATAGTGGATTATCAAGTGGGAGCAAATAACTAGAGCACAAAAGAAACGGTGAATGACAAGAGGTATGAAAAAGATAGATTTATTTAATGGCAAAATAAAAGAAACAAAAAAACAAAAACTAAAATGACAATAAAACTAGTCTTACACAGAGAAAGGGAGAGAGAGACCAGGAGCAGCAGACTGGGATCGAGGGAAACACTTAGCTCTGCTTCACCCCACTCCTTACTTTATGCACTTAAGACAAAACTGACAAAACAACGAGGGGGAGACAAAACAAAAACATTGAAAAAATGAGAACATGAAACAGTATTTTTTTGAAGAACATTACAATCTACAAACACTGAAGATTAGCCACAACTTTACATCTTTTTCCTTTTTCTTAAAATGCATTACAAAAATGATAATCATAACAATATTAATAATTATAATAATAATAATATTACTATATAAATGGCCCCCATTTTTGGGCAGGTATTGAGTGGTTTAAGCAGAAATTGTTGGGACTCCAGAGGACTTCATCTTTGACGGCGTTCGCACTTCAAGTGGTGGGGAGGGAGGATGCGGACATGTCAGAATAACCAATGATAAATCAGAAATAAACAAAAAAAAAAAATGTAAGAAACAGAACTTTCATAAAAGTTAGTGTTTCACTTTAAATTAAAAAAAAAAAAATTTCATACCCCACATATTTTACAGTCATTTTACTCACTGTACATGAATGAGGAGCACAGAATCCCTCCAGCATCTCCCAGCTAAAAAATAAACATTTTATAATAATATTCATAATGAACTGAAACCCTTCTCCTCCCATGCTATGTACACTTCTGAGTGTCCACTATCTGCGTGGCTGAGGGCTTTTCAGGGTTTCCTCTGAAAAATAATCAACGCTTAACCTTACTATAACCATTTGACTTAGCCAATATGTCCAACTGGAGCTTGAAATTAATCCGCTGGAAATGAAACTCAGGGAAACGCATTTGTTGGACGTACCAAGCACAACAACAACTAGGGAACACAGATCCACAAGACTGACCGGGTGCTCAGCTCTGTATTCTTAGCATGAAAAGCTTGGCCTCTGCTCATTTTTGAGGCAGAAGAATCCCGATTCGCTGCCTCAACATGAATATTCAAGCAGGGGCATGCCAGGAAGAATATATTTATTGCTACAATATTGTGGCAATGGATTTTCGGCCCTTGGACATGCCTCTTTCTTATTATTCACTAACTAGAAAGGCAAAAGCACTCTAAACTATTACCTGTTACCAACCAGTACCTCCTAGCCATGGGAAGTACAGAGGAAGGAGAGAACACAGGACGGAAGGAACGTAAGAGCTGACCATCTGGATACTAAAGAGTATCTGCGCTGAAAAGCACTTAAAAAAGCCAACAAATGCTTGATACGTCAGATAAAAACAAGTTCCCTGGGTTCCCTTAGTTTCTTAACGGAAAAGGGTCCAAGGTAATCCCCTTTAGCGCGTGTATGGGAGTGTGTGTGCGCGCGCGCATATGTGCATGTCCATCAGTCAGTCAGTCAAGTTTGTCCTCAGCACATGGAGATGGTAACATTGATTCCCAGGTTGCCGTTCTCTGCAAAGAGCTGCGCGATGGAGGTGTCAAACACCAGGCAGTCACTGTTCATGATTGCCGTGGCGATGCCCTCGTGGATGGAACGGGGCGTGGCCTCCCAGGTGAGCCGGCGGCGGTGGCCGTTGAGCTCCAGCCGGTAGGCGAAGTTCTCGGCCTGCTTGCGCGTGCCGATCAGCTGCACAATGGCGAAGAACTGCTGGTGCCCGTCATACTTCTCCTGCTTCTCCAGCACCAGCATGAAGTGGAAGCCAAAGCAGGACTGCATCATCACCCAGTCCACTGCGCCGGGGAGGTTGATGTCCGTGGCCAGGAAGACGATGTCCTCGCCCTGCAGCGTGGTGATGGACTTGTGTTGGTGCATGAGGTGGGGCATGACGGCGTCCAGCGAGCCCTGCCACTTACAGGAGGCCCCAGGGCAGGGGCACGAATACGGCCGGAACTCGCACAGCTCCTCGTGCTCCGCCTTCTCTGTGTGCGGCAGCGTCACCTCGCAGCCCGACGAGGCGTACTTGCAGGGGAACAGCACCGAGTTGGCCACCTTCTCCATGGCCAGGTTGCGGATGGAGCCCAGCGGGCCCCGGCAAGTGGGGCAGCAGGTGAGTTTGGGCCGGCAGTTGCTGCAGACCAGGTGGCCGCTCTGGCACTGCAGGATGGGGGGCAGCACATAGTCGAAGCACACGGGGCACTCGAACAGGCTGGCCAGGTCGCTGTTGGAGGCTGTGGTGCCCGAAAGCGCTGGGACTCGCTGGGAAGGGGCGCACTTGGAGGTTCCTGTGGGCAGCGCTGCGGCGGTCTGGCGACTCATTTCTGCGCCCCAGAAGCAGGTGGGACGAGAGAGAGAGAGAGAGAGAGGGGCAACATTAATAACCAGGCATAACAAAACAAATATGCACACTGGAGACTGGAATCTAAGACTTGGGTTATTATCATACCTTTTTATTTTTTATTTTATATGACAGCAACTACCCTACTAAAATAAGTTTTTTTTTTTTACAAGATGGTTAATATTTTAGAACAATCAGAAACCCAAGAACAAATAAAAATGGCTGTAGTCTATTTGCTCTGCTACTGCTGGGACAAAAGTGACAAAAACACTGCCAAAGTTACATGCGAGTACAGGTAGATATAAAAAGTTGAATTCATCATGCTGCAACTTTGTTTCCAAAGCTTTGGTTCTGAATGCATGCATACATTCTCTGCATCATGGCCACACTAACTGACTACTTGGGGACTCAATTCAGTAAACTGCTTCATGACCCCACCAGCAGTTATCGATATGCAGAGAACGACTGCCACACCACCAATTAGAACAAATGTAAGCGCCCACAACTGGATGGAGGGTTAATAAAAAACATGTCCCAGAAGGCAGTGGTCCAGCTCCATCCTTGGAGAAAGATCAGTGTGTACTGTCCCCACCCCACACACTGTCAGCATGGAGCCTCCAGAAAGGGCTATTTATAACTGGTGGAGAAATCCGCAGGTTTTAACAGCTGTGTAAAAAGGGAGATGTGGAAAGTGAACCCAGATGGCTGTGAATGTGGGCTCTTCCTGTCAAGCTGTTCCCATAATGACTGTAGGGGGGTGGGTGGAGGGAAGGGTCCTGCCAGCCTGCTGGAAGACTCTGGGCAACCCCCTATAACACCCTTTTCCAGTGGTGCCTGTGTCGACGCCCTCCTGGTCCACCCCATGAAACCCCACCCTATCTGTTCTGCAGCCCTGCCCTCTCTATTCTTATACCCAGCATCACTTTAGCTGTAGCAGCTTTTCTGGGATCGGTTTGCTCTCCTGGTTAATGGTCATATCTCACTGTCTGACAGCTCTTAAGTGTGATTTGATTTGCTCGGGAAAAAAATCACAGCCTGCTGTGGGAGTCAGAGAGATAAACTCACTTGAGTGGATTTGATTTGTTACGCTTCACCATGTGACTTAATGCATTCCAGGTACTCTGCGATTGACTGATTTGGAGACATTTTTGGAAAAAAAAGAGCCCTGTACACAGGATGGTGTGTTCAATTGGAAAGTTTTATAAAAAAAAAAAACTACACTTGGCTGCCGATGCTCAGGTTTTATTTAGCCCTTAGCTCACATATTTTATTTAGTTCTTAAAGAGAAAGACAATGTAGTTTTAAAAATTCAGATTACATGTGTAATTTGTGTATGAAAATTCATAATTCAGCACAAAAGTTCCAAAAAATGGGTTGCTTACAAGCCTTCAGAAGACACTGGCTCAATAAAAGAAAACACGGTGCCTATTTATTCACACCAAGCCAGTTGCTCCAGCAGAGAGTGAGAACAGTCTCTGGCAAAGCACTGTTGTGTTGGGTCTTGCCAAACAGCTTTGAACATTTGCATGTTGAGATTTTAGAAGATAGAATTTCATAAAGTTTGAGCTATAATACAGAAATTTTTTTTTTTTTAATTTTACCCTGATTTTTCCCCGACCTGAATGTTCAACCGAACTTGTTGACCTCACTGCAGCACTCGCCCTGACAGCTGTGGGAGGAAAAGTCGTGCACGTGACTCCTACAATTCACGTCACTACACTTTCACTTCTTTTCACATTGCAGCCGCACCACCAACCGCACGCTGCCTATGACGTCGGAGGAGGACGTAGTCAACGTACAGTCGGTTCGTGCCGCCGCAGGTGCCCAAGCATGACAAGGAGAGTGCTATTGTGATGAGGTCAATGGGAGTTAGGCCGACCTACCCTGTATCAAACCCCGGCCAGGCTGGCCAATTGTTGTCTCACCAATGGCCGGGAATTGAACCCCAACCTCAAGACCTGTAGGCAGCAATTTATCCCACGAGCCACTCAGAGGCCCTCCTGAAGTAATTACATACCACTTTGTTTTTGTATTTTCACTCAGACTATCTTCCGACTTGAACTTTAAGCATTGAATATTTTAATTGCCTATGCATCACTAATGCTAACTGTACAAGCTCCAAGCAAAGCTCAACAACTCTTCAGGGAGTCCATTTGAAAATGCAATCCACCAAACTATTTTGTGGTAAAACTATATTTTGTGATGTCCCAAATCAATTGGTATTGTATCACATCACTGTGAGGTCAGCCTTACATCCCTGTTAAAATTGCCATAGTCACTTTTAGATTACTTATTTAAGGAAGAAAAATGTAGTAAGTGTCTTATTAGGGTAAGCAAGTACATACGGTCAAACTGCTTTACATAAAAAAAAAAAAAACAAGTGTGACAGACCATCTCCCAGTTTACACCGTACGGTCACAAATGAGGGAGAAGGTGTACATTCACTGGAGAGAAAAAAAAACAAAAACAAAAAAAAAAAAAAAAAAAAAAAACATAGCTATATTACAATGTTTGACTGAGAGTATTTAGCCATGGAGAGATAAAGATGCAGGCTGTACCCAGGTAACAGCAATCATATCACGTGTGAGCACCTGAATGTAGATGCAGCTATATTTTCTTGCAGTCCCAGAGTCCCAAATGCTGGTGTGAAGCTGCACTAAGCTCCACATTTTGTTAAAATTGTGTTCCTGCGATGGATGGTGCACATCGCAAGGTCATCCTCATTTTGTCAAGGTTTTGCCAGAACCCTGTTTCCCCACTATTGCATTTCGCTTACACATGCAGTAATAAGGTGTAAGACTGCTGCCCTTCAGATGATGAGAAATGCACAAAAAAAACAATTTCCCTCAATCTCTGCGTGGCAACAAAACATGAAGTATAATATCAAACATACGAGATCGGTTTTGGTACTGAGATAATAGGACTCAGACAATGCTGAAGACAAACTAAACTGTAACAGATGCAGACGAAGCTGTACAGAATCGGGGGCTTGGCTTGGAGAGTGGGGTGGAGAAGAGGGGGAGCAGAGGGGTACAGTCAGTCCCTTTGGCTCAGTGCCTGTGCTGGCTTAAGAGGCCCACACACCGAGTGAAAGAGAGAAAGAGAGGGAGTCATAACTAATGTCTGCCCGTGCCAATGTGTTTGTAAACATCATCTTTTTAACACTGCCACCAGTATTTAGTGATGCAAGCGATTTAAGGGGCAGGTCCATGAATTGGTTTATTAGACTACTGACAGATCAGTCATTGTGTCAGCATGTGTGTCTGTGTGTGTGTGTGCGCGCACTGCCAGTAAACACATCCTCCTGATAAAGGCCGGTTTATTTTTACACATATCCGAGAGCTTTCTCAGTGGCTGTGCAAGAGCACCAAATTAGAACAGAACAGAGCACAGGAGAGCATACACAAGGGCATCTACAGCGATCCTAACCGATGCCAGCCTGGACTGGTTTTGAAGTAGCTCAACAGGGTTTGCACGTGTGTGTATGTGTATGTGAGCTCAAGTGGTAGTTCTCATATAACTGCAAAGGAGGTGGTATTGTTGTCCATGGGGAATAGGCTCCTGAGTGCAGACAACCCCAACAGGAGACGTTTCTTCTCCCAATAGCTCCAGCTGACACCTGCACTGCCAGCTGCTAGGAGGGTCTGATGCAACAACTGGAAACACTTTCACACAAAGCAGCACATATGACCGAGTGAAAATGAGCGTGTGCATTTGTGCTTTTAAATGACTGCAACGGTGAAATACAGGCACATTAATTAGCCCTGAAGGTTGGGTCCCTGGGATCTCCTGGACTAGCAGAGATCAGGGAAAAAGAACAGCAGCTTTCCATCCCAGAGTGCAGGTCTGTCCATGTTTAAATTATTCAGCCATGAGCTTGGATGGTAATGGCGGCATTAGAGCGTGAGAAGCAGGCCTGCTTGGTGCAGAGGAGTGGAAGAGTGAGAGGGGAAGGCCACTGCGCTGGCAGGAGGCAGCACCAAGACCAAGCGGGAACACCAGTGCTCTGCTTCACTTCTCATCCATTAGACAGAGAAATCCACATATTCAAAGCTGGGGGTGGGCGCTCTGAGCAACCCAGCCTCCCTCCCCCCCTTCTTTGTCCATGTTTTGCTTAGCGTGCCACAGCATCGGAGGAAACCTGGGGCCTCAGTTGAGCTCCACACTCAACTCACAGGACAAGAGCAAATGGAAAAAAGGTTGGATTCCATCGCCCCACAGAGGAAATGCTGTGACCCTGAGAGGTCAAACAGTGGTGTGGGTATTCCACAAAATATACAGTCACTAAGCCTGGACTGATTATGGGATGTTTTCACAAAAACAAGCAAAAGGATTACGGACACTCATTTGCATCATTAACCAGCTTGATCTGACATGATTTTCATTCAAATGTACATGTAGAAAATGGCTGTCCCCCACTACAGCACCAAAGAGACAGAGCAGTCATGGGGGGTGAATCACATAGTCCTAGGGGCCATTGGGCATTCTGGTTTTTGTAGTTTCAGCACACAGTTTAGGCTGGCGAAAAAAGGCTTTGGACTGTCGGCAATCAATGCCTTAAGCAGTTAAGTGCAGAAACATGGGGGAAAAAAAAAAAAAAAAAAAAAAAAAGGGTGGGCAAGAGAAACACCCCCCCAATCCATGAGTGAAACCATTTAAGGTGTTATGTGACCAAAATACCTTTCTCCACAACCCGCCCTTGATTGACCGTCACTGGAGACACAAAGCATCTCCTTCCCTTCACTTATGTACAGCTTTGGTGGCCTCCAAATAGCTCCCCCCCTCCCTAGCCGACCCCAATAAAATAACAAGCAGAGCCCAGAGATCAGTGCTCAGCTGTCCCAGACCAGCAGCAGGCCCTGGGGCTGTAATTCCTGTTTGTGTGTTCATTCATCTTCTGTTTTGTAAGCAGAGTTAATACAGGGCAGAGGCAGGCCCCACCACCCCCAGCCCATTTTACACACAAACACACAGATTTCCTTTTCCATCATACAAAGGAGAATGAACCCTCAGAGACCCACACATGGGACCGAAGCCTGCAGATAATCACAGCGTCCCCTCCCTCCCCTACCCGCCTCAGAACCACCCAGGAGGGTCACACCAGGCTCTTTCACAGGTTTCTGGTGCAGAGCAAGGTGGTGGGGGTACTGCCGGTGGACTCTGCGGTGTCACTCATCTGTGATGAGGAAGAGGAGGGTGATCAGAGGGCCAGTCAGAACGAAGACCACATGTGCTCCACTTTATCCCTCTCCTCCATCTCCACACCCTGTCCCACATCCTGCCATACTTAACACAGGAATGACGCACAGCAGAGACAAGTAGTGACAACACGGCGACACTGATAGCATCTTACCTTCGTCCATAAGATTTCCACTGAAGGCTTTCTTCCTCTCTGGAAACACAGGGCCCTCTACAACAGACAAACAGAGAGAGATACATAGGTGTCTAACTGCTCCACAGAGATACATTAACACATAAGCACACACATGAAAACTAAACAGGCAATGTATTTACTGCACTGTCACCTGGGTAATGTCAGCGCTGTAATGCGGGCTGACCATGCCTTTGCACATACTTCTCACTCCTGCCTCATACCTTAAAATGTATTATTTTACATGAAGAACACCAAGGCTGTTGGTTAAAATCACTAGTGAATATCCTCTCAAAGCCAACAGTCGTCACTTTAATTCAGTCCCAAAAGTAACAATAAAAGGGTGTTTATTGTGCCCCCTTGTGGTACAATGCAGAACTAAAATCCACTTCAGAGGGAGCCACTCAACCAGCAAGCAATCCAGTCAGGCAATAACAGACAAAGTATCTATAGTGCCAAATCCTATAAAGTCTGGGGAGGGGGTCAAGCAGCTCCCCCAAATGACATGAGAGCAAACACAATCTACAGTCACAGTGTCCTGCAAAGGCCACAGAAACAAACACAACCAACAGTAATCATGAGATGGGGCTCTGAAGCAAAAAGCTCAAGCCCATCCTGAACGGTGTGTGACAGGTCCCCAGTCAACATCCCCTCAGGATTTAAAACACACGCCTGGCTCCCGAATCCAGCTCACTTCCGCCTTACCCTCACTGTAAACTCCTGCCACACGGCCCTGGCCGGCAACGTGCCACTGTTTACCACCAAACACTGCGGCACCTCCACGCCGGCTGCACTGTAACATGCACGCTGAAGCAGTAAACTAAGCTGCACCCTGATGGCAGGGACAGACTGAGCATGGGAGGGGGGCTACAGAGAGAGAGAGAGAGGTGCACATGCACGAGTTTCAAAGCAACCTTCAGGTATGCAACACACAAAGAAAACCAAACTCTGGACTCTCCAGGAAGAAAAACACGAAAATCTCCTCTAAGTCCCACTGAGACTGGAAAGCCCCTTTTCACTCTCTAGGCACATTGGGGGCAGCTCAAGTTGTAGACGCTGATGTATCCTCACCCAGGGCATACAAAAAGGGGTGCAAACAAGTAGTGGGGGTATAGGTACTTTTGTGGGCAGGTTAACATGAGGACAAATCAAAACACCCAAATGTCTAATCCTGAGGGCAATGAAGGGGTAAGAGAGGTATAGTGAAGGAGAGAAAGAGGAAAAAATGGGTAGAGGGAATGACAGAGGTAAGGAAGTAGAAAGAATGGAGGTGAAGTTACTATCCTTGGCACACATGAATTTATATGGTTGTTTTCATATTTATACTTATTACTAGTGATATACTTATTTTAATATCCCCACTCCAAAGACTTTTATTACACTGAAGGGATAACTCAGGAAGAGATGAAGGAAACAAAAGACAGGGGGATGGTAGGACAAACTGGAAGAGAAAAGGAGGCAGAAAAGTGAGGGGAAGAGAGAGATGGTGGGGGGTTAGGAAGCAAGGGCAGAGAGTCCTGAGGGGGTTTTACCTTTAGTCTTGCTGGCAGTTCGGGCTGCTATGCAGGTGAATATCTGAAGCAGCCTCTTCCATGAGTACACAGGCTGCAGATGAGCCCTGGCCGTCATGGGGAGAGGAGTCGCTCATCATCGCGCTTCTCCATAGAAACAAAACAGCCCATAACAGCGGTGCCTGCCCGCCACCCAGAGGCCCCACCTCTCTCCACTGCTTTCCCTCCCCAAGCCCCGGGGCCCCAAAACCAGCAGTCCCCGGGGGTGGGGGGGTAGGAGGCCTGAAATGAGACCGCACACACAAAACGCACGCCAACACAACCCCTCTCTGATGCCTGTCACAGTGTAGCACGCACAAAAACAAACGCAGACCTCTGACAGCCTTCTCCTTCACTGGCCTCTTCCCTTGGCGGAACTTGCTGGCCTGTTCTTAGAACCTAGATCCTCTTTTAAAAGTGCAGAGCTGGGAGCACAGAGGAGGGGGGAGCCGGGGCTGGGGCTGAGGAGGAGCGAAACGGCAACCAAAACACACGCTGCTGTAATCCAGGAATGTTCCACTCGTCTCCGGTTCCCACAGCCTGGCAGGAGGCAGGGAGGAGGTCCAGGGAGGGGAGAAAAGGGAAAGGAAGGGGGGGTGCAGACTGCTGGAGCCGTGTGGAGCCTCTCCCACCTCACTAACAGCACATTCCAGCCAACGCTTTGCTTAGCCAATGATCCCAGACCCAAGCACAGGGGCAAGAACAAATAGACGGGTCCTGCTCCAGCTGGTCACAGTCAAGTCACAAAGTTGAGTCAGAGAGGGAGTACAGTTGTGTCCTGTCCCATCTGCGCACGCTGCTCGCTGGGCCACTGTCCTCTCTAGTGGTGCTGCTGGCTATTTGAGCGGTGGAGTGCTGAGTGCTGTGCCAGAAAACCAGCAGCTCCCTCCCTTTCCCCTCCATCTCTCTCTCCCTGCGGGGCCCTGCCCGGCTCAGGTTACGCAGCCGCTGGCTCCGCCTCCAGCTGGCTGACGCCACCTCCACCATCCCTCCTCTCGCCGTCCGCACAAAGAGAGACCAGGAGCGCCGTCCGGGCCTGCCCCAGACCTCCTCAAAGAGGGAAAAAAAAAAAAAAAAAACATCTCACCATCTCCTGCCTCTACAACACGTAGGGACAGCCCAAATGCTGGCGTAACGTCAGGCAGACGCGAGACGCACTGACCTTCCCAGGGCGCTTCTGCGCGGAGAGGTGACAGGGGCCATTAATCTAATACATTAGGCAGCACATTATTCCAGCCATAATCATCACCATCATGCTCATCAACCCACCCTCCAGCCAGCCATTAACAAAACCATATCCTTCAGTGACCTTACAGAGGGAGCGTTCCCTCTGTAATGCTTTACAAATCAACTCTAATGCTCACACACCAGTTCTTCTACAGTGACCAATAAAAATGTGGTACTGCCATCTACAGTAGGAGACCAAGAGCAGAACAAAGGCACAAAACACCACCTGTAATTACTGAAACAGTATAATAACCCCACCTTTCTCTTCTTTCAGATATACCCCACAAAAACACAGACAAACATCTGCACTGCTCAGTATCTACATCCAACAGGACTTGGGCTTCAGAGGCTTCAGCCATCACTGATCCCTGATCAGTTAAAGTCTCTGGTTCCAATTACTCACTCCAGTCTGAGTCCCCTGCCAATACATGAGGACGAGCTGCTGACCACTGATTGCCTCCAATCAAGTAAAAAGGTCAACTCCTACTCATTCACACCCCATCCAATGGTGACTTCTATCCACAATATAGGATACGCTGTAATGTGCAATAACCACTACATATGGGCTAGGCTGATGGAACATGGGAACAGAGTTGCCAAAAGAGCAATTTGCTCTTACTAAGACTGACATTTTTGTAGGTACACTTTTTAGGCCTGGGACTCTTTAATGACTTCACATCTGAAAAAAAAGAAGGAAAAAAAAAAAAAAAAAAAAAAAAACTTTAATACCACTCTGTCTGGGTTGAAATGTCCATAAACAAACTGTATTGATCAGCATTAATGCTCTAGAGCACTAGACAGGTGGGGTGCTGTAGCACTTAAAGGCTAGGGCTCAAAAGAGTTCTTCAGCTTGTTTTGGCTTCCATTCAGTCTTTCGTCAACGATGGAAACAAGCATGGACTCTTCTACCAATAAAGGGCAAAATCATAAATCACTACTGAAATGCAATGCAATTGAAAATTAGAAGACACTTCCTGTCCTCAAAGATTTAAATGAAATTTGGGGAAAAAAAAAAAAAAAAAAAAACTTTGTTGTATTATGCTCCATGGAAAGGAGCATTGCTTTCAAATGTTATGCAATAACCTGTGAATCAATACGCTGCAGGGGAGTGACCAAACAGCACCTGTGAACAAAGGGCTGCAATGCAAATTCTATATTTCCATTTAAAAGCAGCTGTTTGCACAGACACCATGGAAACCTACTTCGGGAACAGGACATGTGGACTGGAGACCTGCCACCAGGATGCAAAACAGGTTCCTGGTGGAAATTTTCTCACCTACTTGGACCCACAAGGCACAACATACGCACATAAACAGGAGTCTCGTCAATACAAAGGTAAAAACAGCCCCAACATCCAATCAGAGATAGCCCTTAGGGACTGTCTTCTGAGATCATCCTTTCTTTTGAGGGCTGGGCATTATGAGTATCCCTGGGGTAACGACTGTTGTGTAATTAAGTCTAAGGTGCTGGACTACAGTTTCCTGTTCTGAGCATACTGCATTTTCACTCTCACTGCTATGTGCTATGGTGTGGGGTATTTTTGTACACCTCCTTACCAACCTGCAGCAGGCCACTGTTACATGCTACTGAACGGTCAATGCTACAGTAACCCTTACTATGTATATGAACCAAACAGCACTACGGCACCATTCAATGTTACATAATACATTGAACTGTAATGCCACAATGTGCCTGGTATTAGTCAGGTGATTAAGTCAGTGGTGGTCCACCCTCTACACACGCGTACACATGTAGGCAGCATTGTGAGTCCTATGGCCACACAAAGCCCCTTACAAACACCATGACCCGTAGTGAAAGACAAAGACCACAACAGATGAACTATAAACTGCATTGGACCCAAAAGTCTCACAAACTAACAGACAGAGGGTATTATGATGTGACATCTTGTCCCAAAGGCCTGACGGCCAGGTTTCGATTTCTACAACAGCAGTGAAACAAACTCGAGAGCTTGCAGCTGGATGACAAAATGAGACAGCCCACCCCAGCCAAGTCAAAACCTCATACTTCCTGTTACATGGTACGAAGGGGGGAAGCAGGAGGGGGGCAAGGCAGGGCGTGTGCCGTCACCCTTGAAAGTGAACAGGCTTTTGTCATGGCAGAAAAGCAAGTCACAGTCACCGGGGCACTCCTTGCAAAAAACAATACGTGGCCGTTTTCGACCGTGGGTCAAATGATCAAAACATGGGTGTGGTCAAACTGCTAACTGTGGTTGGGCGGGGGCTTTTCTGCCTCTCGCAGCCGGAGCCTCCAGCAAACCTGGCTGTCCTGAGGAAGCAGACAGGAGAACAGCAAAGGGTTTTGTTCTATATTTGTACCTGTGTACAACGTGCTGACAGAGCACTGTGCCCTTCTCCACCCGTTATAAAACTTCAGGCAGAGCAGGCAGGCAGGCAGGCACTAATCCCGCGCTTATAGCCTCATTTTGACACCCTACCCCACTGCTGCAGGCCTAACAAGGAGCAGGTGATCCACCCGCCCGGCCCTCATTCGCCAGTGGGGGAAAAAAAAAAAAAAAAAAACAGCAATCACTGCAAATGACCTGTAGGGGACATACTGCAGGATGCCTCCGGGGTGCCCATGTTTCCATGGGGAAGGGACATTAAGGGAACGAAGCTTGAGACACACACATACGCGCACACACTTGCATGCACAGCAGTCCTTGTTCATTACATGAGGGACAGATGGCCCTAACACTGGGTTCAGTGTGACTGTTATCTAAGAGATTGCTCAGTACCAAAAGGAAAAAGAAAGAGAAAGAAAATGGTGAGAAAATGAGGTGAGAAGAGGGAAGAGGTAAAGACTGAGAGGAGTCAGTGGAAAGAGGGCAAAAGGAAAGAGAAAGTGCACTTTCTGTTGCACTCTACATTCCAGCTGAGATGCACATGGGTAAGAAGACCAGGGTTAACTCAAAGCCACCCCTTCACCTTAGGCGGTTTTGTGCCACAGCTGCCATTTTTAAGGGTTACCAAGTTCGCCATGGTAACCACATAGAGCTGCAATCAGCACATCCCACTACAACCACTGAGTGAGCTGCACAGCCATCAACCATGAATTTCAGGTGCCCCGAATGACACACCCTTGTATTAAAAGGTTCTGCTTTTGCAGGGCTTCCAGGAAACACAAACAACACAGCAGTCTTGGTTTAATGGGATCACAATTTACCTGGTCTACACACCTGGATCAATATCTTAAATGCATGATGTTAGTGATGTGTTCATGCAATTTATCAACAATTACAATTTAATGAGACACATACAGTTCAAGCTTGCTTAGAACAAGGTTAGGGAGAACATCATTCAACTTCAAGGTGCTGCATGCAAGAGCTGACCTTGAGTCAATATTTCCTACACTTTCACATTGCATTCTAAATATTCTTAACCATAAAGTGTGACTGTATGTGACTTCACTGGATATTTTAGAATGGTGCAGTGGCTTTTTTGTTTTCATAACAACCAAACTGATAGTGGACCAAGTTTTCCATTGAAAGCTAGTAGTTTCTTGGAACTCCCTGCAACAGCCTCAGACCCACAAACAGGACATGGCAAACCACACAGATGCAGCAGAAAAACCGCTTGTCCAACTGGAAGCCACAAACAATGGAATGGAATAAATAGGAGCTAACACATTTTTATAACATTACAATACTTTAAAACATTTAATTAGTTCAATTAGTTTTTTTCGGTTGGCTGACATTATGCCATAACCAGCTGGACCGGGTTGATTGCACAGATTGTATTTAGAGCAGGCCGGCCAAGGGAGCGAAATGGGAGACATCCCCATGGGAAACTACATCAAATGCGCTAGGGAAAACACCACTGCACTATTTTACATCACGTCATTATCACATTCATGATTTTAAACCCTCTAAAAGTAAATATACCGTATTACAGCGTACATGAGAATATGGAGACATGTGGCATCCTTCACTACGTTGGTAAACACACAGCCAATAGAACATACGGAATTATCCCGATCTGCATAGTCCAAGACCCACTTCTACAAATGCTGACAACTTGCCTTCAGTTGTAGGTTGATGTTTTGGCGGTGTATACTCAATTCTCTCTTTAAGTATTTACACTTTTGCTACACAACTAACAACCACTATTCATACTTGCATCATGGGTTTTATTTATTGCATCGGTAAAACATTAAGGAAGTATGCAGATAAGCTACATTTCCATCTGAATAGCCTCCCGCCCGAACACTAGAGACATCTGTCAACGAAAATCGACTTTGTGGGAGGACAACCTGGCCTTTTGTCTCACAAGCTGGCAATATCACTTGCTAGCTGCTCTAAGAAGAATATGCGAACATCATAGGGTTGGATTTGTCAAACTGCTGGCAAAGCTACAGCTCTAATATTGCTGCAAAGCTCATATATTACTCAGAGTAAGCGTTATTTTACACTTTATTTCTGGTGAATATATACCTAGCGGGCCACAACACACACAAGCTTACTGGCTAGCAAAACAGCACTACAGATTCCATTTAACATTTTTTTTTGCTAACTTTGCATGCAAGTCGAAGCCAGCTAACCTTAACTTAATTGCCAGCTAGATAATCTGTCTCGCCTAACAAGCAAGCTTGCAACTCATCTCCAGTTGTAGCATGCTGGGGGACTGGCTACACCGTCAGCTGTCGGGTTGGAACGTTCAGACATCCTAGTAATATTAGCCGTTTGCTTCAGAAGTTAGCTAGGAAACGATTACGGCCATCAGAAAGCAAGTTATGAAGATGCTACACATGCAAATAAAGCACCACAATGCGAGGATATTGCTAAGAAATAGAAACTAGGACCAAGCCGTTCGTCCTGCAGCGCCCAGACACATAGTCGGTGGTAGGCCGCTGTGCACCATCACCCCCTCCCCCTTGCACAAAACACAGAAGCCGAAGGGTCAGCTTTCACACGGGCACTCGGCGCAGCCGTACACACACAAAAGCTGCACAAGTCAAACATTACAACAAGAAAACTACAACATGGTTTAACCCTTGACACTGCTCATACACCGCTATCACGACCCCGAACCAATTGTTTAGGAAACGGACATTATGTTCCCGTGACACTGCGTTGCTACGTTATCAAGCTAGCTAACGTTAGCCATCACCAATATTTTCACGCGCACACGGATCACGGGGTCTGAAGGTTATCTTTTATAAACATATAAACACAGTAATCATTGAAATACGTACGTAATGCATATGAAACAATGGTGTTTACCTTATTTACTTTACAAGCTAGTCACCTTTTACTCCAGGGCGAAGTCTCTGCAAAATGAATTGGCCAGTTTCGCGAGGCTACACGACAGGCAGCTTCGGCTAGCTAACGGCTTGTTCTCCGTGGAAACACAAAGCAAACCTCCGTTGTTGTCGAATGTATTCCTGCGAGAAACCCCCACTCTGGCACAACCAACGATCGTCCGCTTACCTCAGAAGAAATGTCCTCTTTAATCTGTTTAACTTTCGTGAAATAATCCGTCTGGGATTCCACCCGTATTTGAATCCTTTACTCGTATCTATGTTTCTATCACCACATTGACGCTGCTGTCGTCGGTCGCGGTCCCGCGCACTGACTGTTGTTTAAATACTTTTCCACGGGAACTGCTCTCTCAGCTCAGGCGCGCACGCGATTTCGGAGTCGGGAACGCGCTGTTTATATACGTTTCCAGTCAACCAGCCAATGGAAATCATCGATTTAAAACACCTTTGATATAAAAATATGCATGTCCACCATCACGCGTGAATATCAGTAGTTGCAGATATCTTGACGTTGCAGTATGCACATTATTTAATACTGAAAGGTACACCAAAAAAGGGATGCATGGATATTGTCTTTTCATAATCTTTCTCTTTTGCTTTTGAAATGTGCAATTGAATTGCAGATCATCATCGGTTTAACTGCATGTATGTGAATTCCGTACATTGTATGTTGTATTAGAATGCCCAGTATTATATTAATTGCAATATTAAGTGCAATAATCGATACCATTATTATGTCAATAAATGGTACAGTGATATCTCACAATTATGCAATATTATGTATATAATGCATATAAATTGTTGTATTCGTTGCTTACTGCTATTTGGATGAATGGATAAATGATTCACATTTTAATGCAGCATTTGTTAAAATAACATATTTAGATTTTGCATGATCCCAAGTACAACAGACACTGATCACTCTGTTTTTATTTCAGGAAAATTATGTCATGATGCAAGAAAGACAGCTAGGCCTATATTAGCCTACATCACACCACCAAAGCTTTATCTCTTTAAAATACTCAGACAAATATTTTGGCTGCAGGTGTGGACTGACCTGTGGTTGCTCAAGGATTCTGGAAAATGTTTCTATTCTGGCCCAGTCAATCATTTGAGATGTAGTGTAATTGACTATATTGCCTCTCTATCTGGCCTAAACCTACCTTTTCCAGTCTACCTCTCTGACTATTTAAAACTTACTGAATTATTAACCAGCCTGGGACCTTAGGCACTGGGAGCCCAACCAGGATAAGCAACAATGATACCTTTAGCTGCAATGTGCTCTTTGTCTGAATAGATATAGTTACACAGACTCAGCAGCTAGGCTGTGCATGGTGCCAAGTTATTTAAGGGGCATATACACATGCACATGTACACATTATATACAAACACACATGCACAGAGCTGCAGCGTTCATATACCCAAGCACACACATGTGTCTCCATAAAAAGAACTGTATGTCTGAGCAGAATTTGTGTGGTGTGCATATATATTGGCTGCTAGGATACGGTCCAGCCTTTTGACCAAAGTTATGATGACACAGAAAGCACTTTGGCAAAAGATGTGTCAGTGACTCACATTTCTCTAGCCTGGGTGGTTCTGTGAGAGCGTGTGTGTGACAACTGATGACTGATGTAGCAAAAATGCACACAGAGACTGAGTGAATCCAAACAGGACAACCCTGAAGAGTTGACCTTAAAAAGAGCGTCAAATACATGGCTGGTCATAGATGGGTTTTCAACATGTATGAGTGAACTGGGTCACTTCTCTGCTTATTACTTTTTGGGAAGTTTGATGTTATTTATATATCCGTACACTTTTAAATGAAGTTGAAAATTTATCAGTGCACTTGCTATCACATTTTCATTTTCAGTTACAGTTTGCTTTAAACTATTGTGTGTACCTTACATTTTATCCATTTATTGATATATTTCTACCCTTGATGCAAGAATTCTGCTCCTCATTTCAACAGTGGTGGTGCTCCAGTTTTGTGACAGGTTCATAACACTGTCAATTCATCTCTGAACCCCAAGTAAAGCAAGTCTCATGGGTCAGGTTCAGGGAGTATCAGTTTCGTATTTGTATTAGGACACATACACACCTCGACCATTTCATTGGTTGATGAAAATAACATTTAGGGTCAGTCAGAGCTTAGTTTGAAAGAGTGACATCATTGCCTCAGGGTGTGTACTCGAACAATTCAATCAAGATCACTACAGAGGTTTGTGACTGTGTGTTTACAATATTAGTCAGTTACTACCTTTTTGCAGTATGACAGCAAACCCATTCAAGGGAATTTTGAATGGAACCATTTACGAAAGTATACTAGTGTGTATACCAAGTCTCATGTAATGGCATATTTGCCTTTGCACCTGTTGTTTCAGCCTCTCCAGTTGCTCCTCCTTGAATATCTCTAGAAGGACTCTGTTATCATTCGAAAGATACAAAACTCTTTTTGTATGTTATTTCTATTTCAATCAATAAATGAAATTAATATTAATACACAAAGATAAGATGAAGGAATTATGATTTTTTAAAATTCTCTGCAACAACTGTTGCCTGGAAATATAGCTGAATGGCAAGTATCAGTGTGCAGTTCAAAACACAACTGAAGCTCAAATCCATAAAGCAGTTGTCAAAAGCAAAAAGGACTGTTTATATAAATAAGAGTGACACCTGGTCTCGGTCCTGTCTATTAAGTCAGAAGATGCTCATACATCACACAACAGACTGTTACTTTTTCCACTGTGTGTAGCTATGGCAACGTGTGCCATTATTGAAAAACCCCAGACAGGCAGCTTAACCCTGAGCTCTCCCGTTCCCCTCCTCCCCTAGCCTGTCTACCACAGGGATCACCTGACCAGGTGCAGAGTGAGGCAGACACACCCTTCCGATGTTCTGTAAAAAGTCGTTTCAGCCCCCCCCCCAGTACACTAAAAGCTGTGTGGATCAGAGTGTAACACTCTCCAGTTGAAGCAGATACTCAAACACTTAGACACAAGGTTTCTTATCATCTCCCTTTCCCTGGCTCCCTCTGCTCCTGACTCATTCCTCCTCAGTCTGTAGAGAATGATGTCATCCAGACACAAGGGGAACCCCTCCGCCAGACAGTTCCTGAGTCATCTTCCCAGTCCAGACCAGACACGATATAATAAGAACCAAGGGCAAGGAGCAGGTGAGGATGGTTAAAACCCACCTGGGGGGAGAATCACAGGGCACGGGACCTCCCACTCTCCTCCCTCTCCCACAGTTGTTTACAGTAGTTGACTGCTCCCTGGGAAACATGCAGTTGTCAGCTTGGCCACTTGCAGGAAATGACATCATGCTTGGCAGCGAGCAGGCAGAGGGAGCTGCTCCCGTTTGAGGCTGCAGGGCGTCGAGCCCCACCCTGAGGCAACACCCTCTCCATGGTTATGCAACCATTAAACAGAGAGAGGGAGCAAGAGATTTCACTAAAGCTGGGTCAGCAATGGTGTGTCCTTTTTTTGTGCAGCTCCTGCCTGAGGTGAGCACAAGAAGGATTCACACCCTCTGTTGCAGTTCACATCCTTCCATTAATGGCCCTCCTGCAGTTATAGGAATGTAGCTGGTGGCATGTTGGTTTAAATCTATCTTATTTGAATATTTTGGTGAATATTCATCAATGCTCTTGACCTCAGAAGTCAGCTGCTCTTCACTCTGCTCATGTTTACATGCACTGGCCCTGTTTCACTGAAGTTTTTTTTAAATAAAATCATTCAGTGTTAGTGAGGTTGTTTGTCTGTTATTTGGAGGGAATGTCTACATAATTCACAACCCTCAGTATGTGTTTCAAGGTTTCGTTCTGGAAGAATTCAGAGCAGATGTTCTTTTGTCTGCATTCTCATGCATTTAGGATCAGATGGAAACATATGACTACATCAAAGAAAACCCCACCCACAGTACCCCAGCGCATCGCAACTGCAACACCTAAATGGAGCCCCCATGTTCCAGATCCATACTGTCATATTGCAGTTCATCAGTGAACATTGAAAAAGTGCAAACTGCAGTGGTTTCACACCTCCGATAATTAATTGCAGGCATTACGTTCTAAATGTCATACTTCAACAGAAAACAAAAATATGGTATTAAATTAGCAACGTTTATGACTGTTTTAATGCCTCTTGGATTGCAGCATTGCAAATGTAGCCCATTGTGGCAACGTCCTCTGTTCATTCAAGTGGATGAATGCTAAGCTGGGTTATTGATGCCTGTAACCAGCTGCTGCTTCTTTTCACACTATAATCTGCCTTCTGAGCAGTGCAGCTGTTGAACTAGAGGATGACACAACCAATGAAAATCTGTTTGGAAGGTAACAGGTGCCAGATCAAACAGAGGGGTCACTACTGAATGATGGGAAGGAAATACCCTGTCGGCTGAAGGCTTCTCTCCAGGAGCAGTGGTATCCCCAGCTATGAGCTGCCCCATAGAATAATTTTTTATTTATGGGAGATGTTTTCAAGCAATTCCAGACAAATTCCTCATTCCATAATAAGTGAAAAAACATGAATTTCTACTACTACAACTTTAATCACACTACACCACACTTCAGGTGGACCTCAAGCTACTGCGAAACCAAAAAACAAAGCAAAAAAGGCAACCATAAGTATGACACTGCATTGCCTGACATTTCAAAACACAGGCGTGGGAGGAAAATTCAAAGGTAGAATGACATGGGGAAGGAAAAGCTCTAAATTGTGACTGTAACCTGTGTCTGTTCTTACAGTGAGTTTGGTAGTGAATGTTTTACTGCAGTCCAATGCCAGGGGATTGGTTGGGCCAGCTAAAAGTGAGGTCTGAATGTAAAAATGGAAGCTTACAACAGGCCTAAGCCGTGTTAATCTGGCCTAGTGCCATTCCACATTGAGAGAAAGAGAGGGCAGCGGACACATATATTTAAACAAATTCTCTTTGGGCTCTGTTTCAGTCAGAGCGTCCACGTAACCTGACTACAGGAATAACCATGTCACACTGGAGACTCTAAAATAATGCCTGCTGTAATATTAGAGGCAGATAAAAGCAAGTCCATCCTTCTTGCCTATATATAGCCCTCCATTTTACATATTTATCATCCTTTGCTCATAAAAGTACATTGCTATTTGAAGTCTCTTTGTATTAAATGCCATTTTTCTTGCCTTGAAATTGAAATCCAGTTCCAATTCATAGATTTTCCAGGAGCCAGAGATCTGAGTCCATCAAGGGCTGTATGTCTGAAGCTAACACACTGTGTGCTTTATTAGGTTTGGGTAAATACAGAAATGTATCCTCTTCCAGAAGGGATGCACTGTTCCCTTTCTGCAATATTGTGATCAAACTACTCTAGTTTTCCTGAGCCACACATAATTCTTGGTGTGATAGCTGCCATCTCTGGTCTCCTTCATCTCACAGGTTTGATCATCATTTCAAAGACCTCAGTAGTAAACCTTATTAAGCGCTTTGCTCAGCTGTGCCACTCCAATCTGTTGAGTCATTGAACAGTCGAGGGCTTCGGTAGCTACTTTACACGGTGGTTATTTCTCTGTTTATGTGGGTGCATGCAATACCCATTCAGCCTGTTTTTCATTCACCCGGATTTACTCAGTGAAAGAACAAAGCCATATCCCTCTCCACCCAACCTCGTTCCTCCCACTGCACCAGGACTGAGAATGTCCAAACGCTCAGTGTCGTAAGATTAGCCCGCTGCAAGTACAGTAAGCTACCAAACCACAAAGCAGAGATTAAAACACTCTTAAAAACATGTGTTGGTGCAATAAAATAAAAAGCTCTTTATTGTAAGGCATTTTTACAATATAGCTGTCTGAACACTGCTCTGTGGCTTGTGTACTAATTCTAAACATTTCACTGTCTGGAGTGTGGAATCAAAAGGAAGTTTAATGGTTTCCATTGATGTGGCCCTGTTGTGATTTCTTGCACAGACACATCATGCTTTACAATCTTGTGGCTACATCTACCAAATATTTATATGTGTAAACCAAAGAATACATGAATATTTAATTAATGTGTAACTAATAAGGAGTTTACCTTATTAGAACCTCCCTTTGTGTTCAGAACAGCTTCAATCATTTTTGGAATGTTATACAAGTTTTGAACGGTACATTCGACCCTTCTGCCATGTATGAAGACTTCTTCTTAATTGCAAATTTACTTCATTCAAAATAAAAGTAAAATTTAATTTTGCGCTTCCATTATTTTGTCAACTCCCTGTATGTATATGTATTTGTTAATGTATATATGCATATTTATACATATACATGTGTATATACATATATATGTATTTGGGTGTGTGTGAGTGTGTGTGCACTGGTCTGTGCAGCAGCAGTGCTGTATGACTGCAGTGAGGACAGACACACACTAGTACCTCACCTATCCATTAGTCAGCCTGAGAGAACCAGAAACTGCACAAACTCTGTTGCTGCGCTAACTCTCTTGATCTAATTTCACTTGTTGTCTTGACATGCAGTTTTTTACCCCCACAAGCAGAAATCGACACTCTCCCTCCCATGATTCTGAACAATCCACCCAAAGGCTGGCTGTCAGATGAGGCTTGCTTCATAGTGTGCTCTTACACAGAAACAAGGAAAAACATATTCATGTATTCATACATGTATTCATATAAAATACATCAGGGTATGACTTACAGTTATGAAAAAAAAACAAATCATTTTATAGTGTTAAACTCTGCACACATTGGATTTCCCTGATGCAGTGATAAATTATATCTCACACAGAAGGGAGGGGGGGGAGGGCAGCAATGGGATTACAGGCCTGGTTATGTAAGCACATTGTACTAGCACCCTGGGAGAAGGGGAAGAGGGGAGAGGAGGGAGGGGAAAGGGGGAGGGAAACACTGGGAGAGGGAGGGAGGGGGGGAGGCGATGGGGTGGGGGTGGGCATATGGCTGGGAGAGTGGGGAAAGCAGCTCCCAAGAATGTTGAGCTGTTCTGGAATGTTGATGATCTTCGGACATTCCACCCTGGACATAACTTAAGGTTTTTTGTACTATTCTTGCAGAAAAGAGAGAGGGGGAGAGAAAGAGAGGCAGAAGGGTAGAAAGGGGGGTGGTGGGGGGGGTGAGAGGAAGGGAGAGAGAGAGAGAGAGAGAGAGAGAGAGAGAGAGAGAGAGAGAGAGAGAGAAGGGGGGCGGTGAGTGGATTGACAGCCTGTTGTTTCTTTATTCCTCTACGGACTTGCTCTCCACCCAACAGAAGGGAGAAAATGTGCAGGGAAAATTCTCCCTCTGACTAATTAGAACTCATCATGGATCGTGAGCATGGCACTTACACACACACCCCCTCCAACACCCCCTCCCTCAAAATGACTAATATGTAAATACGCTAATTTTCACCCAGCACAGACACCACCAAAGTGGTGAAACTTGCATGCAGATGAGCCAGGCTGCTAAGAGAGCAACTTCTGGGAAACAGACCAATAGAATTTCCCCTGCTATAACCCACCATCAAAGTCCCATGTGTTTACACCAAACAGCAGTGATAGTGAACTCAATGAGTGAGGTGGACAGTGAGTAAAGCGGACAGGCACTCAGTGAGTGTGTGAAGTGCAGCTTGAGAGTGAATGAGTGAGGTGGGGAGTGACTGAGCTTGAGTGAATGGGTAAAGTAGAGAGGGATTAAGTGAATACGTGAGTGAAGTTCAGATGGATTAAGTGAGTACGTGAATGAAGTTCAGATGGATTAAGTGAGTATGTGAGTGAAGTTCAGATGGATTAATTGAGTACGTGAGTGAAGTTCAGAGGGATTAAGTGAGTACGTGAGTGAAGTTCAGAGGGATTAAGTGAGTACGTGAGTGAAGTTCAGAGGGATTGAGCGTGAGCAAGTGGGTCAAGTAGAGAGAGATTTAGTGGGTGTATGAATGAGTGAGGTGGAAAGGGATTAAGTGTGAATGAATGAATAAATGAGTGAAGCAAGCTGAAGAGGGTTTGATTGTGAGTGAGTGAACACCTGAGTGACTGTAAAGTGGAGGAGTTTGAGTGAGTGTGTAAATTATACCCCTTTTACAATAAAATCCTGGGTTTATCCCATGTTTGATACCATTTACAACATAGACATGGTTAATTATCATTGTTGCTGTTGATATTTGACCTAGGTGCAGGAATTTATTTCTATACATGTCATATACAAGAAGGGTTAGAGCATTTATATATCATTAATGTATGGATGCCAAACTTTGTGTACTTTTGAGGTACATAAGATGGATGGGATTTTGTTAGTGTCGTATTGCCAAATAATGTTATTACAGAGTTCATAATAAGAGAAATACACCTGATCTACCCTGCTTCTGTAGTCATTCAGGATTTCTGTGAAATTGCATTTTAAGGGCCTTTGAAGTGAAAGCATTTGTCTTGTAATATTGCTTAATTCTTTAACAAGTGGAATGTTCTTCACAGCAAAGCTGGACATTCAAACAAAACAGCATCTTCTATTCCCCCAAATTAGGGTAACTAGCTAGCTAATGAAGACTAATTGGTAACAAAACAAGAGCTAGTTAGCTATCTTGTCTATCATTGCCTTAGGTTTTCAGATGGATTAAACATGAGGGAATTAGTAAATGCTAATTACTAAGGAGAGAGGTGGAAGGGCTCAAATGAATGAATACGTAAACTGGAGAGGGACTGGGTAGGAGTGAATATGAGTAAGGGGTACAGCAAATGAGTAAGAAAATGGGGGAGACAGGCAGAGGAGTGAAGTGTAAAAGGAGAGAATTGGATAAAGAATGAAAAAATATTGGATTACAGAAAAATACATATGTTGAGGGCAGCAATTGAAATCAAATGTGGGAGATAGAAAATTACTGTGAATGAATGATGCAGTGTTTGTTTTGTGTCAGGACAATGAGAGTGTGGAAGAATGTAGCATTTCCCACTCACACTTCACTCCCTAAGACATACCGGCTTTCCTGGGTAAAAGGGTGGGCGCGTTTATTCATGAATCATTTATGAACTGTTTGCTATGAGACAAGAGGACAGGCAAAGATGTACAAACAATGAATATTTAATACTAGGCTGGGTATTTATGGAATTTTGGCTGAAGTGAACGAATGAGCCAATGAGATTATTTCAGGATCAGTGAATGTGAGAAGGATTCTGAGAAACAACCAACTGTTTTAAACCAACTGACTCTAGTGAGGGTCACTCCCGTTGTTTGGTCTTCCTCCAAGATGCACACCAGAGGTAAATCTATGTTTAAAGATGTCTGGTTGGTTTGGGACTGGGTAGCATTGCTAGAGTTCTTACTGAATAACGGCAGTTGGTTAAAATAAGATCAGGTGTCCATCTGAAGGGCAGGTTGAGATTTAGTCACAGTGAAGCTCCTTGGCAATTACATCAGCCTAATTTAGTTCTGTTCCAGGGGAGGGAATAACACTGTGCTTCCTTGAAAGTGACACAGGTGGGTGATACAGTTTAAATGAACCTACAACAGCAGGAATTCATATTACATGATAAGTGTAAATAATTTGTGAGTCTGTTTGGTTTTTAAGTGTTACTGGCACAAATTCCTTGCTAACACTTTTAATTATTAATGAATATGTTTTCGAAACAAATGAAGATGTGGGTGTGTAATGTTGCAAGAGTATAACATTCTCAGAAAGAAACTTTGCAATACTCGGTAGCTTTGAGCAACGTTGGCTGTCTTTGGTTGAGCACAAGGTTTGTTTTCTTTTCTTCAGAACACATGGCTCAGTTCTGAAAGTGATTAGCTACCTGCATTAGGCTCATCTTTCACTGCTTGAAGTCATCTAACTTAACTTTGCACAGCGTATTGTGTAATTGCCTATAACCTCCAGCTATCTAGGTAGCTCTATTTTCAAGAGCGCAGCCACAATCTCTCAGGGGCTGCTGGACGCTTGGAGTGTCACAAAAGCCATCTGCAACACAAACCCACATCTGGTTACATAAGGGGGTGCCACAGAGACTGCAGGATTGCTTACGTAATTGACCATTATCTGATACACATACGGTCACCTGCGACTGGAGACTGAGGCTCACCCCTACTAGTGGGGAAAGGACTACATCTCCCAAAATTCTTGGCGGGGAAGCAGAACAGAGCTCCATCACAGGCGGATGTCACCATGCTGCCTGCATAACCGTGAGCCTCTGGTGTGTATGCATAGTGCCACAGCTGTGACCATCGTGACCAAATTATCTTAAATTGATTCATGTGAACTGTGTGTAGAAAACCCATTTTCCCGTTACATCTTAGTTTACAACTTCATCTCTTCGGTCTGTAATATAGTTTTTGTGGTTTGTTGCTGGGTGCTTCCAGTGAGCTCCTCTGGCTGTTCCCATGCCAACCGCCAAACCGTCTCTAAGGGGCTTCTACATGCTCCATACTCCATCCTATAGTCTTTCAGTGCACAGTCTCCCATAATGAATTAAATATGCTGCGTCTTAATTAAAAATTGAAAGTCTGTGAGCCGTTATAACCCCCTAAACACAGTGAGTATTGCTCTTTCCTATATCACATTACCTTGCTCCCTGTTTTCTTTGGTCTTTTCCCCTTTACATACCTCCTTGTTTTAATTTGTTTCCCACTTCCTCTACGGTTTTACAAAAAGAACGATAAATAATACAAAAAAGCGACATGGCCTTTAATGACATCATCACCTTTAGAAAATCCAAGCAACTTTCACCTGCTAAATCATACAGATTGGTTTGGGGTCTGTGGAAAAATGAGATAATGGTAATTCCCCCTCTGCTTCTCAAATACAAAAAAAAAAAATAATAATAAATAAAAAGCATGCCAACCACCAGGAGATAAGTTGCCCATTTCTTTGCTTCAATGACATACAGCAGAAATGACTTCGAAACAAAGACAGAAACCCCAAGATAACAGCTCCACAGGCAGGATGGCTGAAAGATGACAATATAAGGTGGACTGAAAAAGATTGTGCACATTGAATATTATACACCACCTGCCTTCTGTGTTACCTTCCTGGCCCTGATGCAATGAATTGGTCACAACAGCACTGCACATGACAATGACGTGTGTGCGTATGTTTATACAAGGAAGGGCTGCTGGTCTCTTAAGAGGACAGTGAATCCTACACATCAGCAGGTAATGGTGTGTATAATTCAGTGCCTAATGTTACCGGGACCTCTTTTTGTGGCTTATAGCGGCCTCTTGTGGTCACATGGTAGAACTGACGGTACACGAGGTGTGGCTATTAAATAATGAGCCCAATGCTCAAGAAAAACACATCTATTTCAACGATGCGTAACAGCAAACTGAAGACTAGAGTGGATTGGAACTTTCAGGGGCTGTTGGACAACTTATGCCATGCGGTCCACACATGCTTGCTGTGGTTCGACTTACTTAAGCACAGTCAGGTTATTTAATAGCCACACCTCATATTACCTTTGTGCTCATCTGTAGTTGAACTGTACACTATGTGGAGGAGAGGGTTTGCTGCGCAGCTGAATGATGTTTTAGCTGTTTGTTGGTTTCTACCTTTATCGGTCCCTGCTTTCAGAGATTTTTACAGAATCTCTGTGTATGTCCCATTTCAGCAGCACAAGAGGAACGCTTTAACACGTGAACTCAGCTTCAAGGACGCAATGGTGTTCTCTGCTGACAGAGATGTATCAGTCTGTGCTTGAAGGTTGGTGGACTATGGTACGGAGTTGCAGATTCTTTGCCGAGCATGTGGTGAAAAACACCCTGCTAACAATGTTCTGCAACTCAAAACCTTGCAGTCAAGTATTGTATTTTGAGGGATAGGGAATCATTTCAACAGAGACGGATGTTTCCGTGTGTAAACAATAAACGGTCGTACGGATAGAGAGAGGGAGGAGAGAGTCCAGTGCTCGAGGGAATAAGGTCTCTTTGTAAGAACGCCCTCCGGAGTACAGGCTCCAGTTCTCTTTCCTTCCCTTCCTTTCTCTCTCCCTCTCTTGAGAGTCCTGCGTTCAGGTTGCGACAGTAGTGAGGATTACTTCTGTTTCTGTGCAGTGGAGGATTTAATGTCATATTTACAAATGTAAAAACAAAGTCTTAGTGATCTTAATATTACATCTCCAGAACAGAAAAGTGTCCTTCTCAAATTAGGTTCTCCTCTTAGGCGCTATCTTTACAGAGAAACCACAGCTTACACAGATTTCCCACTTACTTATACAATTTTACAAAATATATGGATCTGCAGAAATAAATTATGAGGAAACATAATTAATATTTACATCTGTGTCACTTTCTTTAATTAACAATCACCTTAATTCCACTAGAGATCCGCTTTTGACTGACATTACTCAGCATTCCACTTAATGAGACAGGAAGAGTCCTTAATCAGACAGGAAGTGAGTGTTCTGGCAAGGAAAGAGGCACTCCCCATGACTCCTGAATAATGGGATTTCAGTCTCAAGATGGTGCCCAAGAGGTTTCCTCCTCCTTCCCCATGGTGATGCATTCCAAAAAAGTGCTTTTTATTAATTAAACTGAAAGAGGTCAGGCTGTTTGTAACCCATTCTTACATGGGTTTCTCCCAACCCAACTGCCTCCCCCCCCACCTCAGATGGACAGACGGACGGACGTATGGATGGTTGCCAGAGGAGCTCAGCCTAGCAGCAGGCCCGACAAGGCGTTCAGGTCTCTCATGTACGGGTTGTCACTCAGGATGCGGTCGATGCGGGGCTTTTGGTCGGGGAAGATGTCATACAGCTTCTTCTTCAGTTCTGTGGTCTCTGCTGGCGACCGCTGAGGTGGCGGAGAGGGAGACGGGCGGGGCGGGTGCCAGCCGGGGGGGCCGGTGTGGGGCCATCGGGATGGTGGCCGGGTCTGGGGGGCAAGGGATGGCCGCGGGGCTGATTGGAGGGCCTGGACGTAAACTGCAGGGGTCGCCCGCAAGTCTGGTCTGGATGGTGCGGAGGCTGGAGGTTGCCTGCTCCAAAGAGAGATGGTGTTTACATTTGGGTTCACAGTAACAGGACTTACACAGGCAATACTGTAATCTGTAAGACAGACACAGAGGCCAGACAGAAACCACCTTCTCACAAACAAACAAACACACAGACACACACACACACACACACACATGCATGCACACACACACCTGAAATCTTTGTGTAAGAAGTCCTCTAGGTGGGGGCCGTGCTTGCCCAGAGGGTCATCAGGGATCAGGAAGAGATCTTCCACAAAAGTGAACTGCAGGAGCCTGCAGGACCCCAGCACAGATGCTCAGCACATTACATTACACTACACTACAGTAAATTACATTACACTACACTACATTACACTACAGAGACATGCAAAAAGTAAATAGACACAAACAGTGTTTGATAAAACTAAAAGGTGTCTATTTACTTCTTATGTCTCTATACATTAAATTACACTACATTTTTGTCTTTTGGCAGACACTCCTAGCCAGAGTGACTTTGTGAGAGAACACAGCTACATTCACTTGATTAATAAAAGCAACTGTGACAAACCTAGCTAACAACATTCCCTGACCATCTAGTATATATGTACAATTACTAAAGCAAAGTTGCTAATTCGAACTAAAATTAAAATCCTGACAACCATAAATAAGGGATATATTCAATCAAACACACCGTGACATCCCTTTACTGGCATGTTATTCAAACACACCTTAGTTTCATATAGACTGTAAATCTTACGAACAAGAGGTGGTATCACCTGACGGAGGACATGGTCATTTTAAAATGAGATTAATACATTTTAATTATAACATTATCTATGTCATAACTGGATAGTGTGTTTAGGAATTCAGTATAAAACTGCGTGATTATGACAAGGAATTTTTTCACATGGATTTCTGCATTGAGTCGCATAGGCATTTCAGTGACAGAAACTGCTCAGGTGAAAATGCAAGTGGATTTTTAAGGGAATGGAATCTGTCAATCTGGGTGGTTTACTGTGGGTTTGTGCCAAAAACACACCCAACGATAAATAAATCAATCTAAAACAAACACTCACAAACCCTGTAAACACTTCCTTGTAACTGCAAGTCATTCACACCCTCAAAATGAATGGGTAAGTCAATCAGTAGCAGCAGACCAATTAAACGCTGTTTTTGTTCTGAGGAGGGCTCTCAGTGTGTCACTCACCTCTCTTTGATGATTTGCCTCCACGCCTCCGATGTGTCCACAAAGTCCCGCAGGTTGTCATTAGTGACGATAACCCCACCTGTCTTCTCCGCCAGGTGGAGCAGGAACCTGGTGAGCAGGAGCCAAAGCGGACAGGTGAGCTGCAGCTTCTCCAATTTAAACAGAATCAGGTGGGTGTGAGGAGGATGTGGATGAAGTGTGAGGTGTGAGGTGTGGAGTGCTGTGCGCTGGGGAGAGAGGTGTGTGTGTGTGTGTGTGTGTGTGTGTGTGTGTGGGATGGGTACCTGTCATCGTGGGAGGAGATTCTCTGCCCGCACACCTCTCGGGAGGGAGTGAAAGACAGTAGGCGCAGGTCCTCCAGCTGGCTTAGAAAGTGCTGCTCTGTTGAGACAGGTAGTATACACTTTCACACATTACGAGCATGAACTGACACCATCACATGTTACAGGAAACACCCAAACACATCTTAACATACTGCACAGAACACAAACACACGCACACCAGGGTTGGAGATTTTCCAAATCCTGGTAAGTTTTATTACCTCACTCGGAAAATCCCGGGTTTCCCATAGCCTTTAGAAACCAATGATACAAATTAAATGCTCAGGCGATACTGTGCTCTCCATGACATTTGGGACAAAGACACATTCTTGCTTTCATTTGACTCTGTGCTCCACAATTTTACATTTGTAATCAAACAGAACACATATAGTTGAAGTGCAGATTCTCAGCTTGTATTAGAGTATGTTTATACAACTGTGGTCTCATCATGTAGAGAATACAGACATTTTTACACATACCCCCCGCCCTTTCAGGGCACCATAACATTTGAGACATACTAATAAACTCTTAATTTACAATTTTTGCTTTGTCACATACTGACAAGTGAGACAATACCTGCGGCAGTCATACAAACCCAAACCATATTTACCCAAGTGTATCTTGGTTTCTTCTATCCACAAGACAGTTTTTTTCAGAACAATGCAGACTGTTTAAGGTACTTCTTTAGTAAACTGTAACCTGTCAATGCTTTTTCTGTGGCTAAATAGGGGCTTGCATTTTGAAGTGGACACATCCATTCCTGCCTCCTGAGGAGAATTTCTGATCTGTGGGGTAAGTGTTTAGGGGTTTTTCTTCATTATTGTCAGAATTGTGAGATCTTCCTTGGCCTACCAGGGCCTTTGTGGTTACTGAGCTCACCAGTGCAATTTTAACCACATGTGATTTGTTTGATTACAAATGTGAAATTG
The DNA here is from genome assembly GCA_022829145.1 of Albula goreensis. Lineage (NCBI taxonomy): Eukaryota > Metazoa > Chordata > Actinopteri > Albuliformes > Albulidae > Albula > Albula goreensis. The sequence goes on from CM040755.1 coordinate 26,456,908, forward strand.
TGCAGTACAGTGCTAAATCACTCACTCACTCACTCATTCACGCACGCACGCACGCACGCACCTGTGATGTTAGGGTCTCTCTTCTGCCTCCACTGAGGGACAAACACCGTGATCTCGCGGTGGCCTCGCTTCCAGAAGGTCTCCACGGCAATGGCGATCCCACGGCAGGAGAAGAACCGGTGCAGTCCGTGCCTGTGAAGGTCAGAGGTCAAGAACAGATGTGACTCAAGTAAAGGGAGTCTCTTAAAAATGTAAGTCAAACATATTTCTCATACAAAATATTTCAGTAATAATATGAGGCCATCATATTTTTTGCTGTGTCTGTGTAAGCCCTGATATTTGTCTTGGTCTATCTAAACTTTGTAAACTGCTGTGGGTAGGATGTGAAGTGCCTAAACAATCTGGTCACTTACACCACCATTTACATCACAATTAATAATTTTACCACTTTTCACATCATCATATTACACGACAATCATACCGTGCTTTCTCACTAAAATCTCAGCCTGAAAACTGACTCATCCAAACTTGGGGATAATTGAACAAAGCAGACAAACTCCTTCTGAACACAGAGGATTCCTAATTTAGGAGAGAGTCAACAGACCGATGAAGAGAGGGGGAAAAAATAAAGAGATGAGGGGAGATGATAGACGGAAGAGGAGAGCATGTTAAAGTAATAGAGGTAGAGACAGGTATTGGCTTCAGGATGTAGAATTTGTCATTTATTTGCTCTGGTCCACCCCATCTTGCTGGAACACAAGTCCAATCAATCAGCATCAGAAACACAGGGTTAAACCACAAATTGACTAAAAATGAAATAAAATCTTTCTGTGAAAATCAAGTTATGAAGTGTTACCAAGGACACATATATTGCCAACAATAAAATAAAAATAAAAATTAAGCTGTAAACTGAAGTGAATAGCAGATACAATGGGAGTGGACTTTGAACATGGGGGGGGGGGCTGCTGTACAAAGTGCTGACTGAAGGACGGTAAAGCTGAGTTTAGATTCATTGTGTGAAGCTGAAGTGATATGACACGGAACTTCCCTTCAGTGGAGAAAGTGATTTCAAACAGGAAATGAGCCAAACCTCACCACAGCTGACGCGGTCAGAAAAATCTCCTAAAGAGCATGGACATGACAGATGCTGAAATACACCTGAACTCAAAACTCTTGGTTAGATTTTTGCAAAATACCAAATAAAATGAAAAACTTCCTGTGACCTGTGACTGACTCTTCAGCATATACACAGATTAGGCACTGCACTGTAGGGTTTTTTCCCCGACACTCATAGGCTGACTGTAGGGATAAGCATGTCAGAAATGTTCCAGAGAACCTATCTATATCTCTGTCTGATCTATCTCTACAACACAGTACTGCCTGTACAAAGGTGCCACAGTGCTTATACTTTTGAGCGCAAAAAACAAAGGTAAAACTCATTACTCTTCATGGCGAAATTCTGTGTTTTCTCAGACCGAGCCTACTTTAAGGATTGCATTTTGTTCTATGCTCTTGTGCTCGAGAGAAAGTAGTGAAGAAGAATGAAACAGAATCACACCTTTTCCGAGCATATTCAAAATAAGACACAACACGTCACTAAATGATTTCTTTGCTGGAGTTCCCCTATAATGAAAAGAGGATATTTGTTGTCTGAATACAGAACAGGAATATAAACTAACAAGGAAGTAACTTCCCACGGAGTCAGAAGAATGGGAATTCTATGATGACATCATGTTACTGGTCAACGGGGGAAACGTGATACCACACACAAGCACATTTGCACGTAGAATGCTCCTATGGCTGTGTTAATCACAAGTAGCTCCCCTTCTTAAGAAAAGAACAAAAAAAAAGAAAGGACAAAAGACGGAAAGGGGCTCTGGGTGGATCAAACTGCAAAGAAAAAAAAAAAAAAACTGTTCTGTGAGCAAAGCATGAGCCCTGTGATTGGGTGTTTGAGTCCCAGACACACCCCTGGCATCTATGCCCATGGGTCCATTTTGGTGAGGCAATAGTTGGTCCAGCCTCGCAGGTAAGCTTGCTGGTTCTGTTGGTCTCACTGCTCTATAGTAGCCATGGCTGGTCAGGCAACACACTTGTACATGAACTCAGAATATGGCTGTCCAAATATTTATTTGGTTACATACAGGCAGCATGTGATTAGTTGTGTATTTGCAGCGTTTCATCATGTGAAATGGAGGAGTCATGTGTCCACGGCTGCCTCCTCCTGAAGTTGGCTGGTTGGGTTGCTAGCGGGACTTCAAGTTGGGGAAGAAAGAGGACACTATAATTGTAAAACATACAGAATAAGTGAGAGACAGAGAGAGAGAGAGAGAGAGAGAGAGAGAGAGAGAGAATGGATGGAGGACAGAAAGAGATGTGAAAATCAGACCAGAGGAAGTCAGAGAGAGATTTGAGTCTGAGTCAGGAGCTGAGCAATAACCCCCAACCCCCCCACCCCACCCCCATCCTTCCAACGATGCTACTGCTCCCCACACTCGCTGCACCTGCCGTTCGGGCCAGCCCCCGCACACTCACACACTTCCACTCCCATGTGTGGTGTGACAGAAAGGGTTACGGGAAGCGCTGCGTGTGTTTTTGTTTTATTTTTACTTCAGAAAGACAAAGAGACTTGTCGCTGACTGGCAGCGCACTGCTAAGGTCAGATGACAAATCACCACACTCTCATGTCGATAAAGCCTGTGTACTGTACATCCTCACGTATTCACACTACACTCACACTACACCCCCATGCGAACACACACATACCCTAGGACCTTTCAAACGCACGGATCCTGTGTAAGTCTTCCTGCCTGTAGTCACTGTGAAGCAGTGCATGTTCTCAGGAGAGCTAGCCTGAGACTACAGCAACAGGCTGCTGAGCTTGCACTCTAACATTTACTGGAAGATCTGCACCGCCTCCACACAGGAACACCTACACCAGTCTTCCTTGTACCTAGCCTGCCAGCACTGACATCTCATATTGTCAGTTCAGTTTATGAAAAAAAAACAAAAAAAAAAAAAACCTTGTATCTCAGAAATGACAACTTTTCAGGAAATGACAAAAACTCTTTAACAATTTATTACAGCGGAACCTCACTGATCCAGAATGGAGGTCTTTTGGAACTTCATAAACTGATGAGAAAATACAGCAGTTTTAAAAATTTGAATCTATTATTATTATTATTATTATTATTATTATAAGTGCCAGGCATCAATGGTATGCAGGAGCTTACTGACTCTCATTCAAATGTACTATTTTCTCAGCTAACGCAGAAGCATTTTGTTTTTCTTCAACATGCCATCACTCTAATAAACAGACACAACAGCATCCAGTTGTTACCTAACAACACTGGCCACATTTATGAACGAGTAAGGCAGATGACCATGGAGAAATGTGCCGTTTTTCCAGCTGTATGTTTCTCACTGTCTGCTTCTCTAGGTTTTTAGCTAGCTTTTACACTATGGATTGAATTGGCCCTGGTTGTGCAGGCAGGCAAAGGCTAGCACAGTCATGTTGAGTTTGCAGCAACCTACGAAAACCCACTGTCAGTGAATGCTCAATTGGGCTGCCTGAGAGCACCAACATTAGAGTTTTGCTAGTATGTTTACATCATTGATAATAAAGTGCTTGATAAGGCACTGAACTACAGGCATCTGTGCTCAAGTGAAAAATGAAAGAGTGGAAGCATTTTGGTTTAATGGTGGCCTTTTCTGCAACTTGAAATTTAAAAGGCATAATTAGAATGCTACTAGAATGCTTCTAGGGTCATGCTGCGTTCGGCAAACCAAAATTAAAATAACACTAGTTTTACTCACTCAGTTTAGAAGAGTCCTCTATCAGTCACAGAGCCATAAAACGCTGGCAACACTGGGGTTCGACTGGTGTCGAACATGAATTTACAGAATGAACAGCTCTGTAATTTTCACTTTTCGGGGCGCACTTTGATTCACTCTATATTTTAATATTCCATGCTGGGCACTTGTTCAAGGCCAAGGCTCTCCTGAAGAATGCTACAGTGGCGCTGCACCACTCTATTCTCTTTCCAGCGCCACGATGCTAAATTAGCCACATCCACTAATTTTGCAAAGAACATACAAAAAGATGGTAAAACTAACTACATGTTTTTTAAATGTTTCAGTTTAATTAATGGGTTTCAATGCCCAATTCATGAAATGTAATGCATGCACTGTATCACAAATCCCCTTCATGTAAAAGCACTCCAGGGCACTCCCTGAGTTCAGCATCTCACCGAGATACACATACTTAGGCCCCCTACGGCCCTAAAAGCCATCTAACAATGACTGCTTTTGTTCTAAAAAAACATCAAACAAGGTCTGAAAACCATCGAAAAATATTAAAATGTCTTCTAAAGGCTATTGCACACTTGAAGATGCAGTTGCCATTAGGACTGCCATACTGCAACTGCAGGCCAGGCTGTTGCAAGGTCTGACTCTGCAAACAGCCTGTTCACACATGGCGACAGGTGGGTGTGTGGCTTGTCATACTGAAACATGTCTTTCAACACGACTGCTACCAGCCAAAAAGTCATATAGCAAGGATTGATTTGGTCTTACAACCATCAAAAAAGGACTGCCGTTTGCCTGTTACCCTACTCTACTCATGTCGTGAAGACAGCAACGGGTCTTAAGGCTGTCAACAAAAGGTCATTAATGAGTTAAAAACCATTAGGCTAAAATCAGTGGAACAAGGATGGCGATTGCTATGAAAGCACCTGGAGCACTTGGATTACTTCGGGTCTCTGTCTTATGACGTAAAAATGGATAAGAACAGTAAGGAACTCACATCATGGCCACATTGCTTCCATCGATGATGATGTGCCGGAGTCCTGGCCTGCCCGGCTCATTCTGCAGGTTGAGCTTGTAGGGCGTGCGAAGGGACTGCTGGAAGCGGGACACGCCAGTGAGTGGCGTGGCCTTAGGGGGTGGCTCTGTACGGGCTGGCAGGGGTGTAGGGGTGGAGGAGGGGACCCGGGGGGCTACAGTCTGATAGGAGCAGCCGGGACGCTCCAGAGTCTGAGGGGGGCGCTGCGTGGTGCTCCGCAGGGGTGTGACGCTCTCCAGTCGGTCAGGACCCAGGGTGCGTGTGCTCCCCCGGGACAGGTAGTCCATCTTGGCCACTGCAGCAAAGTTTGGCCTTGTCGCCGATGCTTGCCTAGGCTTGGTAACCACCTCAGGGCCCTCGTCAGAATCGTCATGGACAGTGATGACGTCATGGACGTCTGGAGGCCCGGCAAGCCGCCTCAGTGTAGGGCCAGGCTGAACGGACGCCACTCCACAATGCATCTGTGGGGACACGCCATTGCTGCTTGGCTGGATATTCTCTTTGGACTTGATCTCAGGGAACGCCCTGCTCTGGGCCCGCTCCTTCTCTCTGCCTCTCCCAGTGGATGAGGAGGAGGAGGCGATGGCTGCAGATGGCTGGAAGGAGGGGCTGGGGGTTCGTGGCTCCCTCGTACGCGATCCTGCCCGCTGGCTCTCCTCCACAATGCGCTCCAGGAGCAAGAAGGTGTCCTCCCTCTGCCCTGCCTCCCTCACCACCCGCTCCACCACTTCCTGCTGGTACCCCATGGTCCTGAAGAAGTTCACCAGGCACTTGAAGTTGGTCTCAGGGCTCACGCCATCTGAATCATCCGAGAGTTCACTGGAGTCCAGTACCACTACCTCATTGGCTGGGGTGGGGGTAGAGGCGGGTGTTTTACCACGCCTTTCGCTGGCTACACAGCACCAGTCCGTCTCCAGCTCCTCGTCCCGCCGCTCCAAGGAGAACTGCCTCTTGGTGTCCCGTGCTTCGCTTTCGGAAGACCGCCGCTTGTGGGAAGGGCGCCCATTCAGGACCACTTCTGGAGGTGGCCCCACTACCCCCTTGTCCTTTTCCTTCAGGGTGGCATCCAGGATACGGTTGGACAGCTCGGTGACGGGGGTGCTGGTCTGGGAGCGGTCTTGGATGAGGGGGTCAGGGGGCTCAGTGGGGGGTAGGTTTGCAGGGCGGACTAGGGGCGGGGCACTGCTGCAGGAGGCCAGGCCCAGCAGCTCTTCTTTCAGGGCACTGGGCAGGAGCAGGAGCTCCATAGCGTACTTGTCCGCCCGCTCCTCCACAAATGTCTTGAAGGCCCGCTTGACGGCAGGCTCCAAGTCACCTGGAAGGCTGCGGTTCTCCTGGAAGAGCGATACAAACTGCTGCACACGGCTCTGCGCCATGACGACGGCCTCCGCCCTGCCGAGTAAGCGCAGGCGGCCTGGCTCCAGCACGGTCACCTCAGCACTGGTGTCACGTAGCAGTTGGTCCAGGAACAGTCCCTGTGCCCCCACGAAGATGCAGTGCATGTCGGTTGGGTACAGCTCAACCTGCTGGTGCTCTGGGTCGCACAAACCCTTCACATACTCCTGCAATGACAGTGATAGTGACAGTGTCAAAAAAAAAAACAACATTCCATCAAACTCTACCACACCCAAGAGCTCTAAAGCTGTCACTCGGGTTTGGGATCAAGTACACTCCCATTCAATCAAATGAGGAAATTAACTGATAAAATTCGGCTATTTTTTCCCATGAATTATTACATTTAAATCAATTTCCTGAGTTGACTGGAATGGATCAGAACTGATCTCAACCACAATGTAAAATAATGCTGCCCAGACCACCTCTGGGGCAAGTAAAGGCTTTGTGACATGACAGCTGTCGAAACAACAGTTAACACGGAGCATTTCTTTAGCTCAGTCATTTGGTCCCTGTCATCAGCTTTTGAAGGACACATAATCAAAGCCACAGATACCCGGGTGTTTACACAATGATCTGCCCTGTTGGTGCCAGTGTGGGCAAGCACCGACAGTGTGACTCAAACACAGAGGGAAAAGTACAACATTATCTGTATGAGAGGAACATTTATGTGTAATATTTAATCTTTTCATACAAAGATAAAAGGGAAATCAAACAAAATGCCGACAACTACACCACCCTTTGAGCGAGGACACTACATTGTCGGTGGCCCAGTTTCACAAGACCATACAGATCATCTATATGCAGATTCTGAATAGGCAAAACAGTTTGCCATTTCTGAGTCACCAAGGTCTATGACCAGGGCTGCCACCAGCCTACTCCCCCAATACTTGCTGTTTAATTCAACTTGAACAGTTAACTCAAATTAACTGCAAAAAGTGATTGGCTATCAAATAACCCTCCCAGCTGAACTTGATATTTCTAACAAAAAGACTGCAGATGACTGCCTCGAAATTGTTTATTTTTCCACGACTGCTAGACAACCAACTAAATTTGAATGCATTCCAAAAATCCATACTGTGTTTTTAGTTTCTGGAAACTGAAATCCTTACCCAACAGTGGCATTTAATTTACTATGCTGATGTATTACAAGTATTAAAAATGTTCTCCACCTGTTTCTGACAATTCAGAAGAATAACAAGAGTGAATGAGAGGACCGGATTGCCAGCATTCCTGTTTTCCCAATATTCACACAAGCAGCCAATCAGATCCACCCCTGCTTCAAACCTTACATTGACTTCTTCGCCAAAAAGTGATCCTGCGAATGTGATTCCTTTACTTTGAGTCACTCAACTGAAATTGCTTGAAAAGGTTTATCACCAAAGGAACTCAAGCACTAAGTTTGAAATAAACCAAAACACAAACTAGTGTCAGGAACCTTTTGTCAACTGTTCTTATGTTACCATATGTACCCCATGCACTGGGGCTAATTGGCTAACATTAACACTGTATGTAGAACTGAATGTTCTAAATAAACTTGGGTTCCAAAAACTCTTGGATACTTACTATATATTTATCTTCAGTTCTACAACATAGTATGACAGCCACAACAGTAATCATATTTTTTTGCTTATGAATTATTGCTACATTATGTTAATTGAGGTATTTGGGTCAAATAACTGTTACAATTGTTTTTGTCCTTATTGTGCTGCTTTAGGTCAGATTTTTATTGCTTTCATTCGAACTATCTGTAACTGATTCACAGACCAATGACCAACAACATGAAATAAACAGATTATGGGTGGCGCAAATGATAAAACTGATGATGTCTGGTAAAAATGTTGTGAATGTTCCTTTACTTTTTCTTTCCCACTGTTGCAGAGGCAGACACAATTTTGAAACTGTTTTGGTTGTCTGCAGAGGATAAGCATTTTTGGAAGCGATTCACAAAAGATTTCTCATGAATACTCACCAGATGTGAAGTGAAATTCTGGTCAATTGTTTTGCTGAATAATGTCATAGCTTTAGTAAAAAAACCGAAACACTGAACAAAGAGTTTTACATGGTCCTTTGAAATAGTACATTTCCAATCAACTTGGATGAATCTGCTTTGCTAATGCACAGATATTGGGGGCATCCAATGGGTATGGCATCACACACAGCTTGCAAACAGGTGAAGGCCAAGAGTCCCTGGACATCTCAGCTGGTTTTATTTAATCTACATCCAACTGCATTTACTAGTGCAGAACTATTTCCACATATAGTTGCAAACATGCAAACTTGTATGTGAATACATTGTCATTGTGAGAGGGGCATCAGTAAAGTGGTCTCAGGTTTTTGGAACTACAAAAAATAACCACAGCCCATGACAAGATGTTCATTGTATAGTCTGCTTTGGGTTGCCCCTGTAATAAAACTCCTTGCTTTGGTTTCAGCAATATGCTCTCTTGCGCTTGGGAGTCAGCATTGACCTTTTCTGGTTTAACACTTGAGAATCTCAGCCACAAACACTGTGTTTGTTTGCGTCAGACTGCACTTTGAGTGGTTGTTTACAGGTCCTGGTACGATTTTCTTACAAATGGCCCCCACTTTATCAGCACTGACTCACAGCATCTCTACTACCCACCAACAGCAAAAAAAAAAAAAAAAAAAAAAAAACCACACAGAATCAATAACTAGCATGGTGTTAAAAGTCGGACAGATTTCACCCGCAAATACGATTCAGCTTACCATTTTATTGTGTTTTGGGGTGTGGAGAGGAGGAGGACAGTGAGCAGTTTGTCTTTCTGGGATTGGGCAGTTTCACTGGGGTAAGGTCACAAAGATACCCTACGGTCTCAGGCAGTGGACATTGAGATCTCTTTCCCGAACCACGCTACCACCCTTCACATCACTCAGAGTAACAGAGAAGTGCTACTGACAGGTGACAGTGGGCAGAGAGTGTTGGGGTGGTGACTAATTTGACCTGCACAGGTGGAGAACAATTTTCATGCAACCACTGGTTTGAATAATTTTCTATGCAGACGCTCTTATAGTAACCAGTTAAGACTTCTGCACATCTTCACACACTGAGGCAGGTGATCCACATTCGCAGAGGGGACTGAAGCATGGGGTTTCCCCCCCACAGCCACAACTGAAACCTTACCAGGAGAAGAAGCAGAACAGAGCTTTAAACCAAAAGGGGTGGTACACTTTGCTAACAGACGTCACTGAGCTTCTGTTATCACTTACATACCTGTCAACAAACTGCTAGTTCATATCATAACATTCGATCTTAGACTAAACGAGGTAGCAGGAGGCTATAACACTACATATTCACATGCGCAATTGAATCTTTAGTATAACATGATCTACAATGTGTAAGGTAACTTTTGAGTGACATTGACAGCATGATTGAAATAAACTTTGTGCATGAGAACTGTAGCCATTAACGTGTTAGGGGATTTTGTTCAAATAGAGATGAATCAGCGAACGCAGAGGGACTTCCTGCAGGAAGGCCTTCTACAACTGTAATGACACAATCTAAATTCGTCCCTCAATGCATTGCGCATGATTTTGCGATTTCACAGATACCAAAAGTAGGAAATAAAGAGAGAGGGCGATTGTGTCAAAGGGAGGAAAGGGGTTTCCGTTTCTCGTTTGCTCAGAACGGAGGGAGTGGGGGCTATGCGCTTACCGGCAGCAGCAATAGCGTTTTCCGCGTTGAAAGTAACCTAACAATGACAGTCGGTGTCACATAGAGGAGGTGAACTCGACCGAACTTGGAGGCCGTGAAGGCGGGGGCGGGGAGCCACGTTACGCGCAGAGGGAAAATTGAAGAGCTAGGGCTGTCCGAAACAGTCAAAACTGAACTAGAGTCAAAGCAGAGGGAAATAACACAAATTACCAAGGACCACGTGGAAAGAAACCTGTCACTAGCCGGATCATGGTCATCTATTTCGATGGATAGCCACCAACTTTCTGATAAGACAGTAACGTACATAACATGCAGCTTGGTAGCCAATACTTTCAGGAAAATTAAGGAGCTTGCTATTTTCTAACCAGAATCAGTTTACGTTGGGTAGCAATGAGTCACTGTGTAACCACCACCTTTAAAGCAGAACCACAGTGTAATGTGCTCTGGGAATTAGCCAGAGCAGAGTGAGGTGTACAATGATTACACAACATGGTGCTGATTTTGGGATATTTCACACAACATACCGAGATAACATAAAAAGAGATAACGCTAGTTACCTAAAAGCTTAGTCTTTCTAGAGACAAACTGACAGTAGCTGTTTACCTGATGTGCAATACTGGGTGAATAATTTGGGAAGCAATATCTCAATTAAAGTAACACAACAACCACATCCAATAACCTCCACACCACAGTGACATAGGTGTTAATTTTAAAGTCACAGAACCCTGGTCAATATGGTTTAGAGTATCCAGCCCAAAAATTTCCCATGTGTCAGTGACACAACGCCACTGCAATAGATTGCCGAAATGTTTGCGTTGACGTTAGCTTTAGCTGCAATTCATGTAACATATTTTGATAGGCACAATAACCCTTCGTGGTTTAATTTGGCAGCTATTTTAAAATGCATTGGTATAGAATTACTTTTTTAATGGTTAGAGAAGGAGTAATATGTTTACCTTAGCCTTTGAAACATCCTCTCGCTTTCCCTTAAGCTGAAGCCAAATTTGCCTGGACGCTTTGGTGCCGTGGGCTCCAGTGGGGTCTAACAGGCCGATAATGGTGAACGTCACCTCAAAAACCTGCTCCACTCGGGGTTTAGCGCATTTCAACTCCTCCTGTTTCACCTCCGGAACTGTAAACTCGTCCACTGTCAGCGCCTCTTGCTGCTGCTTTTGGACGGGCGCAGACAGCCTGCCTCCCGTAGGCTCTGAGCAGGTTACCTCGGTGATTCGTTTCATCCCGAGGAGGGGCCGCGTTGTTGACATTCGGTACTCTGTCGCTATTTCAGTCTTTATATCGCTTGGATGAGGACTGTTTATTCTTTAAAGCACGTAACGATGAACGAATCGTTTTCTCCCTTCATTATTTTCACCCTGATTTCTTCCTCGCTTCTGTCTTCTTCGTACCCTTTTTTTTGCGACCAAGTTTCAGCTACTGTAGCTACATCTATGACACCCCTCGTCTATACCCGGAAAGTCCCAGTTACGTCATCAAAATACGACCAAAATGAAGTGTTTTATCTCCGATATCTAAGCGCTAGCTATATCAGGAGTAGCGTTATAGCTTTCGGTCTTACTCAAGGTGATTGTGTAACTTAACAAATACAACATTGGCAATAATGTACTTTCCCCTAATTAATTAATTTTATTTCCTCCTTAATTCACTGCACTTGCTGCTACGAATCATACCATGCAAAAGATGAGCCAGCAGTTCTTTTGATACGGTTAAACAACTATAACCACTTCTAATGTTAATATAGAATGTACATAAACAGTTTTAATTTTTATCAATTGAAATACATTTTATTCATATTCAAACCCAATTACTTTATGAAAATGTAATAAATTGTATGTGATATAGCGCCCTTTAACTTTCAGAGTGCGTAAGTATGAAAGGAAGTATACTTAAATATTCTGGATATAAGTAAGGCAGCAGTAATGATGTCATAGCAGAAAAATAAATCAACTGGGTTCAAAATTCAAATCGTCATAAACATACCCCCCACAGAACAATAGAATGTGAAGTCCAGAGCGTGAGATTGTTTGGTACTGAACATTTTAGTCTCATCTTTTCATATTTTTCCCGAAATGCTCTATGATTGAATGGAACTCCTCTCTTTGAGTGTTGATTATTAAATGTATTTAACATACACGATGTTTGTGTTTGGCTGAAGACTAAAGAATTAAGTTTTCAAACACACACCTTGGTCTAAAACAGGCCAACCTACAAATACAGCAGGGAGTTCCTGTCAAATAACACAGGCAAACAAATGTATTGTATGAGAATCGTATAATGGGAAGCAAACACGCGTAGGCAACTTTAGATACATAAAGCATTAAATAAGTATGTTTTATTTTGGCCTGCATGTTTTGTTGTAGCCCGATTTTACCGATAATGCTGCGGAAAAGCTCTGCTGTTCCCCTACATGGGAAAAAATACAATTATTTAATTAAAGCATTGTCACAATGAGCACTGTATATTATATCATCATCACTCACTTAAAATAATAAGTTTTAACTGAAACGTACCAACTCACTCAATTCTGGCGCATTTGGAATTTATTGCGCCCCTTAGTGGTAAGAGAGCTCAATAAAAATGGTATTCCTCCACAGAACACATTTCTTGCCCGTCCTCTTTTACCCTTGGCGACAGTGCCCCCGTGTGGCTAGTAAAAGAACAAAATATACACATATTTTTTGTCATTCTAGGAACCCAATACATCTTTTAAGTGTTGTCTAGTACCATACAGAAAATGTATTAGTTATTTTTCAGTTATTTTGAGGTTAAAAAGATATCTGTATGACTGAATAGTTTTATAGCAGCTCACCCTGAACACATGGTCCTAATGTTTACCTGCTAACATTGGCCCTTGTAAAGGGTTAACATTATTGTAATGCACACATAACCAGCATAGCTGAGGGACTAGTGGAGGGGCTTCTCCTTACAGAATGGCATTCACACATTTTCAACTGACTGGAGAGAACATGAGGTTTTCTTGTTGCAACTTCCTGGGACAGAGATGTTGTCGGATGTTGTAGGTGGGAAGCTTTAAGTGTCCCTCACAGTTTGCATTATTTGATAGCACACACATTTGTGGGGTTTAGTAATCTGCAGGGGCCAGTCAGTAATGAATGAAGTAGAAAATGACTGAGTTACTGCTTTTGAAAATATGTCCTTAGAGGGAGGTGAGAAACAATCCCAGAATCCCTGTAACAAGTATTGTGTTCCGAATATAACTCAGAAGTGTATTAACTAGTGCTATTATTCCTACAAGCTTATTGGTTGAAAAAGGTCACATAGCAAGTGCTCTTCCTTTGTGACTCCTCTGTTAAGTCTTTCTGTGGAGGACCCAAAAACCCACATTGTGTATGTACTTTATTGTGCTTGGGAAAAAAACTGGCTGGAGCTGTTTTTTTTTTTAACATTTTTGGGTAAAGCCAAGCACTGTGATTCAAAAACTGATTGAATGAAGACTTCATTTTGTAATGGTAGGAAAAATCATGAGCATGTCTCTCATGAAAATTGTACAGAGAAAAAACAGATGGAACAAGAGAAGGAATAAGAACCATACAGGGAGAGAATAGGTGGGGCTGTGTGTGTGTGTGTGTGTGTGTGTGCGCGCTCTGGTGATTGAGGAGGCTGTGTGCATGTCTTTGTGTGGGTGAGGGCTCTGGTTGAACACGTGTTGCAGGGAAAGGGCCACGTGTGTTACAATGGTGGGCCCTTTGTCAGGCTTCAAGGCCCTGAGCTGGAGGAGGCAGCTTGGCACAGACACACGACCCATTCAGAACCACACTGAAGGCCATGGTGTATCTGCCTCTCAATCTCACGAACAAGAGCTCAAGGATGATCAACACAGGCATGTACGCGCGCACGCACACACACACACACACACACACACACACACACATATGCATACACATACGTACACACTTTCACAAACGCACAACACAAATGCACACAAGCACACTTAACCAGCGCACATACCTAATCAGTACAGATATACACACAGCACACACACAGACACATACACAAACACACAAAACCTGGACAGATACGTACCTACACACAACCTTTAAACAGTTTTACACACTAAACCCGACAATATACATAGTCCTAACATGCAGCTATACACCATAAAAATGCACCTTAAGAAATAGTGGAAATATACAGAATTTGAGAAAATTTGCTTAAAATAAATGAAACCATTTGCTGATGGGTTAAGAAGAATGTACTTCATAAGATGTCTTAAAACAAGGATTATAATAATACAATGATAAAATAACAAAAAAGGAGTTATTGTTTGAATTTAATTTCACAATACCAAATGAAAAATATTTTTTTCAGTGCATATGTACAAACACACTCAGACACATGTACATGAAGCATACCTACACACATATGCATCTACATGGACTTACATCAGGCATACACACACACACACACACACACACACACACACACACACACACACACACACACACACACACACACACACACACACACACACTCATAGACAAAGGTAAAAACAAAACAAACAGCCCAATAAATGTACTTCGGCTTGAACATTGAAAAACCTATTGTGCTGTTGGAAATCAGAGATTTAATAAAACTCAGAGACGCTTTTTTGATGTAGGAAATAAAGGGCAGCTGTTTTGTCTCTGTCTCTCTCTGTCTCCATCCTCTGTCAGCGCTTTATCTGTGGCTTCCTTTAGGTGGCGCTCCCATCCTCTGTAACCATCAGTTCTGCAACCTACATGCCTCACATCCCAGCTCAGGGCTCAGGAGAGTATCGACTAGAATGTAATGCTCAAATCGATATGTTTCATTATTTGGACCCCAGACCCACAGAATTGGGGCACATTTCCTTTATTAAAGTTCATTGAGGAGAAGTACTGCTGAACAAGAGGAGGTAGCACAGATCCTGTAGGGAGATGACTGTAATATCAGCCCTTGAGTGAATCCTTCCTTGCTCATCCCTTGCACAACTATGTGGGACTAAACCGCAAAGAGAGTTGACTACTGCCCCCTGGAGGACAAAACACAAACAGCATCATATTAACACCACCAACTCTACATTAGTCATGCCATATTCTGCTCATGTCACATTTAACGTCAACTGTCAATCTTCCCCAGAGAGCTACCTGTCTAGCTATCACTCTCTCTCTCTGCCTCTCTCATCCTTCCTCACTCTCTCCATCAGTCCATTGAGAATCATGCTTACCTATCATTCTATAAATCTACCTGCCTATCTACCTGTCCGCCAACAAATCAATCTCCCTGGTCCATCTCCCTAGCAACAAACCAGTCTCTCTCTCTCTCTTGCCCTCTCCTTTTCTCTCTCGTTCTAGGTCTTTGATATACCCACCAACATTCGTACTTCTGTTTCAATCAATTTCCAGGGAAATCTCTCATTTGACCTCTCTGTATGTTTGTGTTCAAACCTTAATTCATGGCTCGTGATACTGCCTGCGCAGGTCGATTGAGATGTGTTCTTCTTTCAGTCAATTTCCTGCCCCCCTTCACTGCGTCTCATTCCCTCGCTTCAAAAAAAAAAAAAAAAACTATCCTTGCTTTGTCTCGGTGAAAGCCAGAACTGTCTTGCTCGCCTCTACTGCAGAGATAAAGCTTGTAAAACCTGGAGCAGCTTCCCACGCAAAAAAAAAATCCTCCGGGGAAAAAATTCGTATTGTAAAATTGGTGGAATTTTATGGTAAACTGGACTAGTCCCACGGGAGGGCGTTATGATAGCTGCGCGAGCCAGGTTGGCTTCGCCGGAGGATCGCGGATCCGCGGCTTCAGCTGATGGCTGCACAGCTGCGAGGCGGAGATCCGCGCTGACCTGAGACACATGCTCCATCTTAGTTCCGCTCCACCGGTCACTCCTGCCGGCCGTGGCTTCGCGGGGCCGGACGGCAGCGAACGGCGAGATTGAGCGCCCGCGGTCATTAAACACGGATATTAAGAGCCAGTTAACCTTCATATCAGTCACCTGAAAACAAGTGCAAGTGAAGAGGGGGTAAAAGCTCATGTCGTGGCGGATCATAAAATGCACCTGTCACACAGCACAGAGATACATCCACTCTGTTAAGGCAGTACACCTATTCCTTTTGACTCTCAAAAATACAAAGTCAAATGAACACATATTTGCACAAGTACAATATCACACAAATACACTCACACAAATAAATGCACAAAAATACAATCATAAAAATGCACACGTTCAACTCAAGACTACACATACAAGCATAAGCATGCAATTACGAATGTTAAAGTAGGTAAACAATATCACATGTACACATGCATTTTATACACAACCTCACACAATAGAACTCAATGCACACATGAACATGCAGGCATGTAGAGAGACACATGTACACTCTCTTCTTCTCTCTCTCTCTCTCTCTCTCTCTCACACACACACACACACACACACACATATGGGCCTGCCTGCTGCTTTCTGTAATGTGAAAAGGGAGAAGGAGAACAGATGCAGTATCTCTCAGTTCTCCTGCTATTGATTACCTCCCCACAGCCTCCTGAGCCAAACCCCACTGAGCCTGCATCATCCCAGCCGTTTGGCCGGCCCAAAACAGCTCAGCCGCGGCGGGGGGCTCTGTAAAACATGAAACGACCTGGGCCCAGCAAAGGACAGATCGGTTTGTTTCCACAAGGTAAGTAACAAGATGCACAGAAATCTATTGAACGCTCCAAATGAGACAAAGATGAAGGAGGATACAGGCCTCCATGGAGGACAGATCAGAGAGCAGGAAAGGGGATAGGGAGACAGAGAGGGATTATGGGTAATGAGTGGCTGTATGATGATCTCAATATAAGAACTAGGGGCTCTCTTAGGGGTCTGTGCTGACCTTTTTCAAACTTGCCTCAATATTCTCTAATTCTTGCTACCTGTGGAGAGTGAGCTAAGCCAAAAGACCTAAGTGTGTAGAGAGGTGGTGGTCCAGGGCCATTTGCCAACAGGGGTTAAAGGTCAGCTGATCGCACGGGATATCCTGGCTGTAGAGCATAACAGCTTAACAGCATAACATGGGAAGGGATGCTGTAATTTTACTGGGGCTCAGCCCTGTGATGGGGGTTGGGGGGTAGGGGGTGCATAATTTCTCTGTGATTGGCGGGAGACAGTGAGAGTACCAGACCCCCCCGTCCCTCCTCCAATACACCATCACTTTCGTCGCATGTGGAGTGCAAAATAAATATATAAACACATAAAAGGCAGATCATGAATAATAAAACAGCCATAAATCCCATAATCTGGGGCAATGATTTATGAATTTACAGTGGCTGATGGGCCTGGCCACACTGTAAATATTCATGCGACAAGCACTAAGCTTTATTTAATCGTGATTAATGGTAATGTGGCCAGGCAGCCTCATAACTGCCAAGCGTTATTATAGGCAGCTGGTTGAATGCAAATGTTATTTCGTGTAAGATTAGGGAGACAAATGAGCCTTTCCGGCGGGCTCGGCCGCTTTAGACACCGGCGGTCCCACGGAAACCCAACTCTTTATTTTATTAGCGATGGTTGGAGGAGAGAAGTGTCCAGCTCTAAACGCGCAGTGAGGTCCAATCAAGGCCATTCCCACACTACAATGTCATGACTAATACTGCAGCTGCTACAGTTATTACTTCTGCTATTACACATGTTATTACTATTTATATTGCAGTTATGAACACCATGTACTGGTGCTTTTACAACTTTTACTACTGCTATTACTGTTGTTATTAGCACTCCTGTTTGTTACCTACTACAGCAAGTATAATTACTCCCACTGCTATTACGACAAATTAGTTTTAATATCACTGCTGCTGCTTTTACTATTGCTGTTACGGTTCATTGTTATTATTAATACTGTACCAATGCTTTTATAAATTGTTATTTTTATTTTACTACTACTACTATTACTGTCATGTTGCTAAAAGTTGTTCTGAAGAAGAAAATGACTTATAACCCGAGTTGCTACAAATTTTGAATTCTGGAGTATGGTGCTGTAATTTATAAAGACGCAAATGTACTTGTTTTCTACAATATATTACTGCTTCTATGATATCTAAAAACTATTTTACAGTTCTGATCCTCCATACTGTACTACCACTCTCTGGATAAATTACAGAGAATAAATTATATTACATTACACGACTTTAACAGATGCTGTAATCTAGAGTGAGTTACACCTCAAAGAGTAACGTTATTTCTTCAGAAACATACGCCTCTTATTTAACCCATTACAGATCATGCATGATATGTGTTGATTTTTGTTTTTAAATATCAGACGCGATAACGTGTTTATCATTTTTACTGTGTTATACTCTCTACAACAAGAATGTGCTTGTGGCATCGTGGAGTCCCTCTATAATGAAACAAACAGAAAAGGAACTGGCGGCACACAGCACTATTCAAATGCAAAGGGAATTGTAAGTATAACTTTGCGCAGAATAAGATTTGTAGGTTGGGATGCACAGCACAGAGAGTATTGACAGGATGAAGTTTTGATACTGTGATAACTGTCCTTACTGCTCTAAATGTCACTACCGCTGATGTCCCTACAAGTACTGTTACTATTACTACAGCTAATGCTACTGCAAGTGCTGTTCGTGCTGCTGCTAATTCTGAACCCTCTCTTACCGCTACGACTCCTACTATATTACCAGTGCTATATAAAACTGCTTATGCAGTTCCCAGCTGCAAATTCCTCCTCCACCCCTGACACATATTCTGTATTTGCAGACTAATTTATTTCAAGAAAAAATATTACCCATACCATAATGTTCGGCTGGAGTATTCCTTTTCATTTTTTCATTTTTAAATGTTATCCTTGATTATGATTCCAGTCATGGAAAGGTAATTAGCCCAAATCCCGCCTCACCTACTCATTAGGCAGGTAGCTGAAGTTTTTGTGTGCTGACCATGGGGAAAGGAGGGGGATTCGGACAGGGGGGGTATCAATTAAGCAAACAGATAAATAAATAAAGATGAGGAACATTAAGAGAGTAGCCAGGAACTGTTCCTCTCTAAGGCTTAGTGTTGGGCTTTCACTCCGAAAGGAGGCTCTGGGCCAGGCGAAGAGCACCAGCACGTGTGATGTCACTCAGCGTGTCACTGTGTTGTTTGTTACAAACAGAATGTGAATAACAATTAGGTGGTCGGGAATGTGTGTGCTTGTGTGTGTGTTTGTGTGTTTCATACGTATGTTTATGTGCCTGAGTGTGATGTATATGCCTGCGTATGTAACTGTTTGCATGTATATGTATAATTGCATATCTGCTTACAATATTTGTATAGTACTTGCATTTGCTTATGAACATGAAGTATGTGTGTAGTGTGTCAGTATATCAGTATGTGTGTGTGTGTGTGTGGGGAGGGTTATGCACGTGTTTGAAGTGCATGTATGCTTGTGTGTTTGTCTTTGTGTACTGTGTGCTTGCATGTGAGTGTGTATGTATGTGCATGTTTGAAGTGTACACATAGTTGTGTGCATGTCTTTGTGGGTGTATATGTGTGTGTGTGAAGTTTCCACATGCTTGTGTGCATGTCTTTCTGTGTGTGTGTGTGTGTGTATCTGTATGTGCGTGTGAGTGTCTGTGTGTGTGTGAAGTTTCCACATGCTTGTGTGCATGTCTTTGTATGCAATGTGTGCGTGTGCGTGTGTGAAGTGATTGCATGCTTGCGTGTGTGTCTTTGTGTGCAGTGTGTGGGCAGCTGAAAGGAGCTGGCTGTCCTTTAGGATTTTCTATTGAGAATATCAAGGTCTCAGTTTTTATTCTCATTTTGTTGCCATGCAGATACAGATTTTCACAAACCCTGCCCTCAAACACAAAATAGCCCTGCATCACCTGTCCTCCACATCAGAAATCTTCTCTCACCGAGACAGCCACACCAAAGCCTTCCGCTTACATAAAATATTCACGCCAAAAGCTCACCCTAACAGCCACAAATCCATGCAAAAACTTTCCTCATTCAACACACAAAAGCCTGTTTGCAAAGTGTGACAGATCCACTCTGAAATGATTACTTGTGAAAGAACCAAGGTCTCTGTGCTTTTTTCTCACATTGTTGCCATGCAGATTTGAATCATTTAAACACTGCAAATCTCAAATGTACAGACAGGATGTACCTTATCTGATTTCAGCATTTTTGTTTGTAGAGTGTCACCAGAACTGGGATCAATGGAACTGATTACAACAAATAAAAGACGCTAAACACCCAATAACGTAATGTGATGCCAGACATACCTTCCGCTGTATGAAAACTGCATGCAATAGAATAAGAGACTTACAAGAGAAGAAAATTCAAATCGAATGGAATATTAAGTGTCACATAATTTTTTTAATAAGGTTATTCAATTATTTTAACAATGCAAGGGAGATTCATTTAACTTTATTTATATTAATTTATTGTATTTTTATACATATACTTGCACCTTTACTTCTGACAAAAGGTTTTTATTCATTTTTGGTGGCATTTTCTGTTATTATTGTGATTGCAATATAACCTTCATTGAAACTTGTGAAAAAAGGACTCCATAGTTCTCAGAAAATTTTTTTTCCCAAAATGTATTATTCTCATTGGTGATTTCCAAAATCTACTGCAGATTCCCCATCATCACCTGCAAGCCACACAGCTCGGAACAACAGGATCTCCAACATATGATTGATACTGGAATGGTTTGGAACTAATGAAATGACGTGTCAAAATGTACCAGTGTCAAATATTTGAATCCTATGTTGGAACTGATTCAAATATTATTTTAATTTTACCAATAAAGAATGAGTGATCAATATTTAATTACAATACTTAATTATTTTTCAGCTATCTGAATGATACTAACTTCATGTGTATGTTTCACTTTTTTCTATTGTGCTTTTTTTTTTTCAAAAAAACAACATGAATAAAAAAAATCAACAAAGGCTAAAAAAATGAAAGCGTGCCATCTTAAAGTAGGCAGCTGACGGGACTGAACTGAAATTGGAAAACTAAATGCAATGACAACAACAGAAAAATCCAGTTTACCTTAAATGGAACTATGTCAGGTCTCTTGTGACGCACAGAAACTAGAACACTCTCGAGTGCAGTTGTTGGTAACACTCATTCACTCTCCATTTCTTGGGAGTGCTCCAAGTAGCACACAAGGTACAGCATGTTATTCTTGGAAGAAGGTTTATGTGTGTGTATGTGTGTGTGTCCGTGTGTGTGTAGGGAAGGTTAATTACTCCACATGATGCCTAACATCAGTGAAATGTACTTGTGAACCAACAACTTCTCATTCCTTCTTTTTTATATTCTTTATTCCTCATTTCTTTTGTTTCCTAAGCTGTTCTCTTGCCTTGCCAGTCTCTTTTTCTATTCTCTGTTCCATTGCCTCTTCCGCTGTTTCTCTCCATTTCTGCTCCTCCTCCCTCTCTGTCAGTGAGTCCATCTCTCCCCACTCATCCTCTCTAATTCTGTATGTCTCCCACTCTCCATTGCTATGTTCTCCTTTCTGACAGAGCACAGTCCATTGAAGAACGCAGAGGCTCACACAATACTGAAGCTGGCCAGACGGGGCAGTGTTGAGTAAGAATAGACAGTCATTAACAACCTACTGCAAACCTGTGATTTGATATTGTGTTCAGTGCCTAGCTCTCCTTTTTATCATAACCAGGACACCCAATGCCCCCAAATGTAGTTCCTTAGTGGCAAGGTGTATTTTATGAGAGGTCCACTCAGATACCTCTACCTCTGACAGACCCACCCCACTGCAAAACAATGTTAATAACTCTCTAATTTCACCAAGAATGGGACAAAAGAACTGCTGCAGCCATAATGCAATAGAGATGTTGAGAAGAGCAGAGTGACATTTTCATCGAGGACAAGGGGTTTGCCCTGTGCCCGATCATCCCCGCCCCTCCCCACTCCTCCGAACCGGCTCACAGGCTCCGGGAAGACTATTTTCAGAAGAGGCGGACGATGGAGGGATGTGGAAAAACAAGCAAAGAACATCAGCATGTGAAGGGAAACGCAGGGCCTGCTGGACACCCTGTGCAGTCCCGGATCAATGGCTGCTGGTGTGGCGATTAGGGCCGGGATGAGCGTGACGGCGCGCTCGATGTCGTGCGGGTAAGAGCCGGGCCCCTGGGGGGCCGGGAGAGGGAGGGACTCAGGGCTCGTCCCGCAGGGAAACGGCGGTGCCTCCCCCAGGCCTGAAGGAGTAGGCAAGATGAGCTCTGTGGGGGGGCCGGCTTCAGACATGCCTCCCTGACACCAGTGCGGATTAGGGCCGGGCTTCTGTCCCGCTCGGGTAATTGGCACCGGTGACGGGACAGGCACACAGAAAGACAGGGAGACGGGGGCCCACGGGGGAGGAGGGGGAGCGGAGCGTGACTGCCTGCCTCTCCAAACAATTGTGAGGATTCAGCTGAGTTCATCCCTCACCGGAGGCACAAGGGGGTGGGGGGTGTAAGGAGGGGCGGGGCCAGCATGACATCACGTCTCCCACTTCCAATCCCAGACAAGAACCAATGGAAGGAGCTTTCCTGTGTCCAATGATGGACTGCTGCTACTGAACGTATGCTCTTCTTTTAGACCTCTGGCCCTCCCTCCTTCCTCTCTGCCTTTCCAAACCTGTTCTTTTTCTAACCACTTTCTTCTCCGTCCCAATCTTTTTCTTACTCCATCTCTCTTTCCCACATTCTCTTTCATGTTCTTTCTCTCCACTCATCTCATCTTATTTTTCCTCTCTCTTGTCCTCCCACTTTCCTCCTAGTGTTGCACCTCTCCCTGTCCACATCCACAGCAAGTCTGTGACTCTTACTCTTTCATTTTCTCATCTCTCCATCCCACACCGTCCACCAGTTTTTGCTGAACAGAGACACAAAGATGGCCACCGCTCTCTGCCTTTGTCTGTCTATGTTGTGTCTGTGTGAGTAAAGAATCACTGTTTGGTTCAGTGCGTTCCCTCCAAGGCACCCAATCATCGCAACCCCCTTCCCGCCCCTACCCTCCCCGCCCCTCCCCTCCCCAAACCCTCTTCCCACGCTGCATTGGAGAAGTTAAAAATATAATCTTGTAATGGCACAAAACAAAACAACAATAACAACAGAGAGAAGATGGTGAGATGTTTTGGGGATTTTGGATAACATTTTTTGTATCACGTTCTAGTATCGTAAGCAGAGCAGAGTTAAGTGGATATGACTTATACTGACCACCATCTCCAGACAACATGCACGGACATGAGGACCGGGATTTGACAGTTCTTCTGCCATCAAGCCTAACCCCTTCTTCCTCTCTGCTAGCCCTCCTCAGGCCTTAATCCCTAACCCCCCTCCCCACGCACAGCCTCAGTCTGCCCTGCTCTTAATCCACTACAAGGAAAATGCACAGCCACTGAAGCCAATTAGCTGAAATGTTACAGAGCACTTACTTAAGGGCTGCTCGCCTCGTTAAGCATTAAGAATTGATGACATTTAACTTTTCCACATGGTAAACAGAGAGGGAGGGGCTGTTTTCCTTGGCTCTCCACAAAAACAGCCTTATTTACCCCTGAAAGGAAGACATACGTCTGAAAGAACGCATACGGAGGGACAGAGCTGATACTCTGGAAGCTGAGAGGACTGGTACTTACCTGAACAGGAGGTTGTGGGATGACCTCCTGAGATGGCAGGTGTCATACATTCACCTGAGAAGTCAAGAATGATTTATTTACCTAGGAAGAAATGTGTAGTTTGTTGTATTTACCTTGGTTGAAATTTTGCTGTGGGATATATACCAGATAAGGTAGGGCACATTTCCTTTGTGCTGCTGTATATTTACCTGAGGGGACAAGTATGGTACATTCAACGTGATGGGGCAGGTGTGGTACATACACCTCATCTGGCCAGGGTACAACATTCTCCACTGAGGAAAGGTGTGGTATCTTCACCCAAAGACAAAGGTGTAGCCACTTTATGTGTGGTCAGTCATATGTTTCTAATGTCCAGTCTTTTGGTTTGAGGTTTGACCTCTTGAATATAAATGGTCACTGTGAGGGGGGCTCCTGCTCCGACCGTTCGTACAGTCAAAGGAGAGGCTATGCGTGCCGTCATAGGCATATGTTGAAAAAGTTATGTTGTTTTCTATTCCTGTCGGATTTCAAGGCAGACTCAAACACCTCAGTGTTTTGCTTCCTCTCAGGGGCTCAGCTGTCACTCAGCTCTTTAGCTATAGTCAACCAAAAAAATAAATAAATAGAAAATAAACAGAAAGTGAGAGCACTCTAAAAAATATTTCCGATGTCAGTTTGTTTTACTTTTTCTGTCTATACTGGTCTAAAATAAGTTTGTGTCACTTGCTTTGTTCAAATTAGTTAACATAAAATTTAAAGGTAGGAAGATAACCTAAATTTTTAAGTTTAAACCCATAAAGATTTTTTTTTCAGTGAGAGAAGATTACATTTTTTTAAAGATTATTTTTTTGGGATTTTTCCACTTTATTTGACCATTACAGGAGAGAGACAGACAGAAAATGCAGGAGGGAGAGACAGGGGAGGACATTCAGCAAAGGGCCCAGGCCGGATTTGGGTCCGGGCCGCTGCGGTAAGGCCTTGGTCTTATCTGGCATGTGCTCCACCGGATGAGCCACCCTGTGCCAAGATTACATTTTTTTATTTTTGGTGGATGTAAAGTCTAGGACTAAAGTCAAAACTCGAACACTGTCCTTAATTGGTCCCAATAATGAATTGAAATTCCAGTATTTGACAAACTGTTGTATTAGTCCTTTCCTCACACATTAAAAGCACATGGTATGGATCTTAAAATAAACAGAAAATAAATCGATTCAGGTGTTCTTTAAGGTGACTTATGTTGATCACTATTGTGATCAAGATCATTGTATTCGTCCTTCTCCTCAGTTCATTTTGCACCCATTTCTTTCCACAGTGACACATAACCAATGGTGGGAACAGATTTAAATTGTTCCACATGCTGTGCTACAAACCCACAGCCTTTCTCATCCTGTCTCTCTTACACTTGACACTTTTCTACAACCTCAGGGTTTCAACTGCTTACAACAGCACCAGGAAAAAACAATTAACAGTAAAAGAATCTCAGATCTAATTACTTAATTCTACATTTCAGAATAAAAGACCATGTGAGAGTTTGCACATTTTATTCATTTGAGGTATGTCTACCTAAGTACTCAGGACAGTGTTGATGCTGTATTTTTTATAATGACTTGACACAGTCACAGTTGTGGTTATATTTAAGAGGACTACTTTCCAAAAACCATAGCGCATTTCTCAATAATAGTTGTCATTCACAGTCCTGGTTACTACGGCATTACCATGGCAATCATAAATCAGATGACCACCCATGATTCTGTAGCAATCACAAGCTTTTAAATGACAGTGGATTATGTTAGGAGTAACAAATAATGTATGACAATTGGCCAGTTATTTTTATATGATTGAAACATAACAGTTATTAATATATTCAGGAGAGATTGCTGATTGCTCTGATGTTATTCAGAGTAGGGTCCACCAGCAATATTTTACAAAAATGTTTGGTGTATCTGATTCTGAAAACTTACTTTGATCCATAATTACAGTATGATGTCAGTGCATATTCCGATGTGGTACCATAACAAAAGTATGTGGCCCTTTTCCAATTCTCTGCATGTTTTACATACAGTGTTGAAAAACTCTGCGATTTATTAGGTCCTGAAGCAAAACCTGATATTAGATAAAAGAGAACAAGAGTGAACAAATACATCATAACATATGGAGACTTATTTAATTTGTTTATTAAAAAAAAACATGTACTGCTTAGTGTTCAAAAGGAATCACCACTGTAGACTCAATGACTGGTTATGCTACATTTAGCAGCAACTATTGCAACCAAATGCTTCTTGCAGTGATTGTTCACAGTGCAATAGAGAAATTTTGACCCACTTCTCCCCAGAGAACCATCTCAAGTTAGTGATATTGGGTTTTCAAACAGGAACTGTTTCATTTTCTGCCATCACAACTCAATAGTGTCTAGGTCTGGGCATTGACTAGGACGGTCCGAAACTAGTACATGTTCATCGACCTTTCCGATGTAGACTTGCTTGTGTTTTGGATCACTGTCTCGCTGTTTGACCTGACTCTGCTTCAATCCATACATGGATGGCCTGACATTCTCTGTAGAATCCTGATCCAGAGCTTGTACAAAGATGAATTCGTCAATGATGGCAGACATATTGGGGTCCGTGTCACCAAGAATACGGTACTTTTCACATTGTTATAAAACTCTTGAGGATTGGCAACTTAATTGGAGTATTCACGTTATTCTTAGTGAGCAGTGATTTCTTGGGCAGGGCAAGGGCACCATCACCATGGTGACTGTACAGCTCTTAATATGAAACTGCCAATGGTGCTTTGGACCCCCGTGGGCGCCCCCCTTGCTGGTTGCATCCAGTACCTTGTGGTGACATCATCCTTAACCACATGAAGCACAAAGATCTCCCATCTCCCCCGGGACTGAGGCTTTATGGAGTAATTGCACATCTGGGGAAGCACCCTGCTGAGTTTTACCTGGAAAACACAAAATACATCAAACCCCACCGACATCAGCCTACCACAGGAGAAGAAAGAGGTTAGCTAGAAGGGAGAGAGAGAGGGAGGGAGAGGCAGAGAAAGAGGGAGGGTGAAAAAGTGACTGAAGTGAAGGTATGAAATAATGAGAAAACACTCTTTGAGAAAATAAATGCAGTTATTATAAATGTGGGAGCGCTGCATGATGGGAAGGATAATCACTCACCTGCTAATTGGCACACATCTCCAGCCTCTGATGGAGGGATGGGAGTGGCTGGAAGGTTCCTCCCGCTTCACACACAGCTGTGCCATCTTTACACGTCAGCAGACTCTGTGGGATATCCCTGCCCCCACCGTGGGACAAGGGACTTACCACATATTCACTCACAGCACGGGAGAAAAAACACACAAGACTATTTTAAGCAGGCTATTTTTATTTCTTACATTCAAACTGGAAGAGAGGCTTTTAAAATGAGTTCATTTACCTGCTTTATTTCCTGTGCTGTGGTTACAGAACCTACACACTGAAATGTGGTATCGTGCTCTCTGAAGAACCCCTGGCCCACCTTAACTATGGGCATGCGATAGTGGTCTGAAATGGTAATTGCTCACCACTAGGGGGAGCTTGAAAGGGGAAAAGTCATATGGGTCTAACCGAGTGAGGCAATGGCTTGGGCACCAATAAACCGGGGATGGAAGTACCCCAATTATGTAGGTCCAGTAAGGACCTTTATTTCATGAATGGGTAACAGAATACATGGAATCTGTGTTACTTGACCTTCAGAAAGGGCATGTGTCGCAATGAGCTAATGAAACAAAAGAATGTAGTGCTGAAGCTACAAAAACAGGCTGCAAATGGCTATTTCATATTATCTCCTAAAATGTATTTATCATAATAGATGAGCATGTCACAATGTGGCCTCTTATGTGATGGCTGGGGTGACCTCTGACCTCTGACTGGGAGTGGCATGGAGGTTTAGGAGGAGCATTCCCAATCCTCCTTTCCAGCCCCACACTTTGTTACCCCCTCAAAGCATCTCTTTTCATCTCATTTCATTTCATCCTTTCTGCTTCCTTTGATGTGCTCTCTCTCTCTCTCTCTCTCTCTCTCTCTCCTGTTCTTTCAAATCCCCCCTCTCCCAGTATCTGTTATTACTCTCACTGTTTGTTTCTGTTATTGTTTTAAAGATATTTCTCCCCCTTCTTCTCCTTCCTGTCGCTCCCTTCCTCCCCCCATGCTTGCTGTCTCTTTCCCTTCTTCACCCTCTCTCTTTCTCACTCTCTGTCAATTTCACATTTCAAAGTCAAAGAGCGTGGCAAATAGGAGATCGACATTGCCAAATAATTTTATGAGTACACATCACACATACGAACAGATGCAATACGAATATGATTGATCTCTGTTTCTCTGTCCACCCCCTTCTCTCATATTTCAAACCCATTTTCAAAAGGACTTTATTGGCATGACAATAAACAAAATTCTGTTGCCAAAGCATATTAAACAGTACAAATCTGAACTGGTGAAACATAATAGCATTTGAAAAATACACATATAGATTTGAATTATCCCCTGTTCCAGCTCTTTCCAAGAACTGTACTTTTTTATTGGAATGTTACAAACACTGTCCTCCTTCCCTCACCCACCACCTATGCTGAATGAGGTCACCAACTGTTGGTGGCAGGCAGATACCTAATTGGAAGCTCCAGTTCTCCCAGTTGAATGTAGATTGTAATACACCCAGGAAGGAAGTCACCTTTCAGTCCGAATGATTGATTTTCCAGCATTTAAAAATATTTTGCTCCTCCCAACATTTTCCCACATTTTTCACCCTGTAAGACCAAGTGTGTCTGTCCTCCTTCTGGTATCTATCTTCCTCTCAACCTCTCCCTCTCTCTTCCTCTTTCTCCTGCTTCCTCTCAGCACCCAGGTGTCCCTTCAACTAGGTTGTTGTTGTGTGCTGGGAGGGAAATAAGGGGACCGGGTGCACACTATTGGGTAATTGAGTGGAATCTGGCAGCAGAAAACCCACCCGGGCACTGACCCTCTGACCTTGGACCTCTGACCCCACTGGCACACGCGGTTCCACATGACCTCATGCAGCCTGTGTCGCATTCTGCATTCTGGAAGCAAGCTGAATATTATTTCCAACCATCTGAGCACTTGGGCCCACATGAGTCATTTTGATGTGTGCAGTTGATGTAAATCCTGTTGTCTGATGGCACAATGATTAAAGTCCACAAACAGCCATTTCAGTGAAAGAATGAGTATATTTACTCATTCTTCAGTTCAATTTACTTACTCTAAAAGCTCAAAAGCTATTAGACTCCCCCCAAACCTATTCCCTATTTACCATGACATAACCTGTGTTCTTAAATATTTTATTTCTACTTCTATTTATCATGTAATGGAGGGGCATAAACAGCTGTTAGAAAAATTTGCTATGGCTAAATGAGCACCTGTGTAGTGTGAGATTTAAATTAGCCAGCAAGATACATTGAACCTAACCACCTGTACCTGTAAATGAAATCAGAAATTTGGCAAAGAAATACTCATCATTTCAACCAATTTATTTGCGCAATCAAGCACATGATAATTTTGAATGGTAGCTAGTTAACTAGCAAGCTAGTGACCTTACGACTGAAATAGTAAGCCAGATAAGTAGCCAGTGTAAAGAACACCTGTATTTTCTTCTAAAAGGTAAAAAGTATCATGCATTGACAGACAGCCTTTCAATATCCTTCATGGGAATGTCATAGAAAGGAGAGAGAGTATGCTAATGGGGAAAGACGGTAAGTCAATAGCATGCTGAAGCGAGTGAAGTGCGATTTTATTTACCATGTGGGTCAATATTTTGTTTTTGGCTATGAATACCTTGTACAAGGTCATAGCATAAACATACGAGTTCCTGAACGATTTTGAAAAGTTTTGTTACAATGGAACTGAGGTTATCTTTGTCCTGGAGTTACTTTGAACTGTGATAGATACATAGAACTCATATGATTTATGACATTCTTTATTGAGGCAGCTAGCAGTTTTGTGTTGAGCTATGGTATCTGCAGAGGCTACCTGGGTCTTGAGCCATTGAATGTGCTCAACGCAGAAAATCGTTGGGACATTGTTGCTCACCTCTACAGCACTGCACATTGGTCATGGCTATAAAGCCAGCGTGGGGCAGCTTCCAGGAACCAGAACATTTTCAGTTAAGCTAAACACGCTCGAGTGAATTGCTCTGCCAACCAGATGACTCATCTCCAGCAGCTCTGCATCAGAACCAGTATGAGTGTTCTTTTTCTTCCAAGGATGACTTATTTTAATATTCCCCCAACAAGGTGGCGGCCCTGGCACACTAGCTAGCTGGCTAACACTCAGAAACATTGTGGGTGAGTTTGCTAGGCCTCACTACAGAAGTTCAGAACCTATCTCTTCCTGGCCAAAGCAACTCAAAGGCACATGGCTTGTTTGCTGGCAAACTGTGGTTACCTTGGTCAGCTACCACAGAGTCATTACTTTCCCAGCTACCTACTCCTGGTACTCATATGTCACTCTACTCTCCAGTTTGTCCAGCTTTATGGACATCTGTTTCAGGAAAAGCAGTTGGCAAAATCAGCTTTAGGGATGCTTAAATGTAAGGAAAGTTGAGAGTTGCACCCCATTGCAGCTGTGTAAAAGCACTGACAAAATATTTCCTAAAATATTGATTCTAACCTCCTTTCATCCAAGCTTGCTTTTGTGAAGGTTAAGCCCGGGGTCTATTTTAAAAAAGGTATTGTGGCAAATGTTTGTAAAATGTGCTGAAACTGCAAATGTGAAGTGAACCGTCCAGTTATCTGTAAATATCCTATTCTCTCTACACTGGGCCTTGAGAGTATCTAGATAGGTGATGACTTTGACCCCCTGTAGAGGTAGACTTACACGATCAGATGCGTACAAAACTGACAACTCGGGTTGCTGTATAAAATGTTTAAACTTTCAATATAAATGCATATCTTGGTAATAAATTGAAGTTTGATGTATTTACTTTGAGTGGAAGCAACAACACACTTTGTAAACCCAGAATGTAACATTATAGTATGTCAGAAAGAGAACCAAACCTGAAGATTTAAATCATTAGCAGAGTTAGGCTTTGTTCATGCTTAAGTGTTGACATTTTGGTTATGAGATGAAGTATGGTAAATGAAAGGCAGCTAGACATGGGAATAGGCTACAACATGCTTTTTGCTGCATTATTGAAAGTACCTATGAAGATATTCACAATCAATTGAAAATGGGATAATCTGAATGGAGGTTAATGACACCATTTCATTGTGCTCCCCTTTAGACTCATTAGGGGACTGAAGGGTTTTCTGGTGTTTTTGAAAATTTATGAAGACTGGTGTAAATTTTATTTTTTTAGGATATCCTCTTCTGTGTTATATTAAGGTGGAGGGTTGTATTGGGACTTTTACAGAGGAGATTATCAGGAATGCCATTGTGAAATCACAGTTAAGTGTGTTTTCCTCCCCTTGGATGGATGGAGAGCAATTAAAACAATGCTCTCCCTTGTCTCGGTGGCACACGTGAACCGATCGGCTCAGATTACCCAGTGGTGGATCGATGGCGCAGAGGAGAGAAAGTTGTTTTTCTCAGCACTCGGGTAGTTAAGTGCTCTCCCAGTCACTATGACTGTTATTGACTGTCTGTGGTTAAAGGCAACACACTGGAGTCCACGCACACAGTGTCTTCATAATGTGCTACATCTCGTCACATGACTGTGAGGGACAGAGTGCAGGGATGAGAAACAACAAACTGAAGCGCTGCAAAGAGGTGAAATACTGCTTCCAGCATTATAAGGACAATAAAGATTTAAAATACAGTCAGAGAAGAGTTAGCCCTTTGAATAGTAGATACATGGGAAATACTGTGAACATCATTGGAAAAGGAATCATATTTTGAAGTAACTTCTCAGCAATTAAAAAGGAATCTACATGTGTTTCATGTTAATGTCAAAAAATTATCAACATGTTTCTATGGTAATTAAGCTTGATATGTCGATTTCTAAAATAACATGGGACAGAAAACAGATTTTGGAAGAGTTAACACAGTTGGTGCCTGAATTGGAAATTGGAAGTATGCAATTTATGGAATTGGTGCAATTATTGAATGTGTTGAGGGGAACAGTTCTTTTAAAATGCCAAACGAGGAAATACTGGAGGACTGCTCACAAGTGGCATGCTTCCCAACAGGAATAGATGAAATTATGGCCTCCTTAAGGCAGTCATTTGGACTGATTATCACTCTGCACTGTAGAGTTCTGGACAAGGAAAACGAAGCAATTTCAGTAAAGCACGTGGCCCTCTCACGTAATCTGTGTCTCCTTAAGATGTTCCCACATTCTAAGATTATAATACCCCCACATACACAGCGAAAGGGGGCCAAGGGTAAACACCAGGATGTTGTGAAAAACCTGCGATAACCTGCCCAGTCAGAATATGACCACATAATTGATTGAAACAGAAATACTTGGAAAAAATAATGATTTTTATTCTGATCAAAAACATTGGTACATTACAAAGCTCAACAGGGAGAGGAGGAAAAATATTAAAAAACGTCACCAATAAGCATGAAAATGTAGAACGGTATAGAGCACTTTTCATTATCACCCCCTTAATTAACTGTGTGACATCTATTAACCTTAATTAACTTTATTAACTTAGCTGTGTATATATGTTTTTTATCATTGATAGATTGTTGGATTGATTATTGCTCATGTCACATCTGACTTAAGGAACCTGCAAAAATCATAAAATATCAAAAAAATATCATCCGCCACCGTACTGTATTTAAAACATATTGGTATGTCAGGATATATGTAAGCAGTAGGGCTCAAGAAACCTTGGTACACTGTAACTATATCCACAACTGTAGGATGTCAGTCATGGCTTGATGTCTACATTAGTGCCTGAAACCCCTATAAATGTGACCACATTGACAACATAACATGGTCTCAAGTGCTTTATTGCTTTAATAAAATGTTAACTAAATATTAAAATACATATAAAAATGTCTCATGTTTCCTTTGGGTTTATGTTTGTCCTTCAGTAGCTTTGTGTTGAGCACTTATGTTTATGTCCAGTCATACTCATAATAAGCCCGACCTCTAGACCTGCAGGGGGAAACTCATATTGCAAATTTCAGAGGGGGCAGTGGTCAGCCCGAGGCTGCACAAAACTGTGGCAGCAATCTCGTTTAAGGTGGGTGGTATTATTTTACACAGTATATGCTGTAAGGTAAACAGGCGTGTTAACTATGTCACAGCTGTTGCCATACCAGTGTCCGTATCACAGTTTGAATGATGTCCCAGATTATTTTATGAACACACGCACGCATGCACATACGCTCGCACAGATATGAAATAGCTTTTTAATGTGTCTGCATTTCAGCACGGTCGGTGCACACCTCCATCCTCCAGCATGTCATTTAATGGTGCGAGCAGCATCCGGGCTGGTGCGACCCCAGCCCTGACCAGGCTGCTCTGATGAGGCTGGATATGGTGGCTCTTCAGTGGAAGAGGCTGACCTTTCCCATGCAGATGAGTGGACTGTAATTAGCGCCATCGTTAAGGTGGAGATAAATAAACTCTTCCAGATGAATAATGGCAGGAGGGGAGTGGAACGGACAGCAGATTAATAACGAGGGGGATAGGGGCTCTGCGCGCGGGCGCCAGCTTGCTTATTACTGCTTCCAGGTCAGAGGTCATCATAATGTGGCTTCTGTCAAAAAAATGCAAAAACAAGCAAAACAATGGTGTGGACAAATGAATCATTAGAGCATAAGAGAAAACTGAAGCAAAAACGTTTATGAACCAGGCAGTGCAGTGCCATTATGTCATTGTTTAATTACCTGACCATTAATTCCTTACAGCAGACAATGCAATTAACTAGAATGAAGACAGTGGTTTTAATGGGAGGTGACTGGAAAAGGGAGTTTGGCTCCACTCTCTCCCTTTCTCTTTCTCTCTTGTGCTCTCTCTCTCTCTCTCTCTCTCTGTTTTTTAAAAAAACATGTCAGTTTAAAGAAAAAAGAACAGAGAAAAATGGCTGTTCTAACCACCGTCTCCCTGCAGAGGGTTATGGGAGGTCAAGCTATTATTGGGTGTGATATTTCCGGCCACTGCATAAAACTTCTGAAGGCAACCAATTTACCAGTGAGAAGGAAGGGGAGAGGGGGAGAGAGAGAGAAGGGAAGAGAGAGAGAGAAAGAGAAGAGGAGAGAGGGAGAGAAAGAGAAGGGGAGAGAGGGAGAGGGGCTGCTCGAGCAGAATGAAGAGGTGTGTGGGAGGGAGAGGAGGCAGGTTCTCCGAGGGAAAGGACACAATGAGATGGGTGACACTCAGGAACGTAAGGTTACTGAAAGCCCAAACCGACTGACAGGCGGCTGAATAGACATTCACACATAACATATGATGTGATAAGATCACTTGAATTTGTCTTCATGGCCTTTGTTCTGTACTTGAATTACCTGATACATAATTAACGTTGAGTACCCGTTTTTTTAAAAAAAAAAAAAAAATTCAACAGGCTCAATCAGCTTTGACCATTTTCGGAAACTTTCACACACCAGTTATTAAATGAGTGGCAAGAGTGACATAAAATGCATTATTTTCATATTTCGTGACTGACCTCTGCTCGTAATCTTCAGATTTGATTAGCTGACACTTCATACTTTGCATTCAAATAATGCATGCATTCAGAACCACTTAATGTGGAGGAGCAGTGAAGAATCCACTTCACATCACTTGATTGAGCCCACTATTAATAGATCGAAACAGATATTCACTTGTCTACTCTAATACAATGATCTTTCAAGCCATTTCTGACCATGAAGTTTAATGTTTTATTAGGTCAATATGTGCGTTACATTACATCTCATTATACTCACATGGTGTTACCAACTCATCAATACATCTATCACTAGACCTCACTTCAGAAGTTATTAAATGCTTGCACACTTGTTATCATTCATAGAACAGGAAACATTAACATATCTACATGACGGTGAAACTGTTCGCGGTTCGGCGCATCCCTGACACGTATGGCAACGGCTCATTTCATGCGATTCTGAAAGCTGAAGCAGTCACCATGCGAATGTGGTTGAATCTACAGACTTGCTGAGGTAGTAACAGTCACTTAATCTCAGAAATGTAATGGTTGTTTAATCAGCGTTGTCACCCTCGCCATAAGCATAGAATATAACATGATAGAAGGTGAACAGAAATTGAGTGTCACAGTCAAAATTTTGCTTTTAATGTTGCACAGATCCTGGAGTTAGCAGAGCAGATGCACAGCGTTAACAAAACAGATATCAGTGTAAATGCGACTCCCATCAGAGCGCTAATGGGCTGGTAAGTTAGTGGTGAAGGAGCTGGTTGTGTATTTCATAGTGGATGGTTCCTGTGTTAAGGCAGCATGTGAATCTGTGTTAATGGAGTTAGCGTTCCAGTGTTAAGGCGGGACATGTCTCAGTACAAATGAAGCATGAGCTTCAGTGTTAGTTTCAGTGTCCAGTGGTGGTGCTGAATTTCAGTGTTAATGAATCATGTGTAAATTGAACAGGTGCATCAGCATTAATGGATCTGGTGGTGTATTTTCGCAGTTTATATAATGGATATTTCAGTGTTAGCAGAGCTTGTACTTTGGCGTAATGGTGTGGGATTCTCAGTGTTTATACTGCTAGTGTTTCAGTAGTAATGGGGCAGATATGTCAGTGTTAATGGAGCTGCCGTTTCAGTGTTAATGCAGTGGTAGTTTCAGAGCCCGTGGAAAAGGCTGCTTAAGAGTGAAGAGCCGGGTCTGACACAGGGAAAAGAGCAGAGCAGATAGAAATTAGCCTGGCTCGCTGAAGGAGTCCCCAGCTGGCTGACACACACGCCGAGGATAATTACACTGCTGCTCTCCGACCGTTTCTGCCCTCGAGTGGAGGAAGACACCAGAGATACCGGAGACGCCAAGCCCAAAATTAAACCCGCTGTTTCCACTCAGTCCCTTCACCTGCCTTACCCAAAACATGCACAAACACACATGCACATGGAGTCACGTAAACACCATGTTTTTGTTCCACCCAAGCACTAAGCTAACCATTTTGTTTACTTAGGCACACATACATCATTGCACTGGTACTTTCAGATACTAGGGTTCCACAGCTCTACACCCACACACACACACACACACACACACACACACACACACACACACACACACACACACACACACACACACACACACACAGACACACTCTTATATGCACACACATACACACACTAATACATATACATATACAGATATAAATGCACATAATACATGCATTTATGCATATATGCTCACATACATGAAATCGCCCGCACACGCATGCTGCGCATACATACATAAACACTCCCACTCTTCACAGATTGCTCTGTGTGCGTGTGCACCTGCGTGTGGGTCTCCTTTTGACCGTAGGAGGGTAGAAACATGGCCTGTGACTTTTCCCGTAAGTTTCTTTGAATTAAATTAGAGTTTGTTGAATGGCTACAATGTAAATGCAAGATGAAATGATGTGGGAGAAAATTAAAACATGGATCAATGTGATATTTAATGCAGATCGTCCTTGACAAAATAGCCAATTACACAGTTATTATAAGCCTGTTCAAAACGAAGCAGCAAATCTTGTGCATCATGGGGCGCTCTGTGACATTAAACACGTTTATTTCCCCATGCTTTTCCCCACTGTCGACCCAGAATAACACATCTCATCCCACATTTCATCTAAAAACTTCCTTTTCATAGACACTTTACATTAAGTTGCACTTAATGTAGTAATGTAAGAGGGAAATGCTCTCCCATTTGAATTATCTTATATTCTGATGGTGATGTTTCCTATCAGGCACAATTTCAGTTGTCATATCTGCTCTGCTGTGTCTGATTGGGACCTGCTTTCCCTTGGCAGTAAAAAACACATACAATTATATTTCCTGTGATCACGGCAACCTTGATAAAAAGGCATTATGCACTTCTTGTGTGTTTGTGTCTCATAACATTTTTGTGTGAGGGATCCCAAAAATAGATATTCATCATGGCTAGCCTACCAGCTCCAGCGGCCCCCGCCTTTTTGTCACATTTTATTTACGCTAAATGTAGGTGTGAGAGTTTAGTAAATATGGACAGGTGTTTTATTGTGCATGGTGACTGTTACCCTCACTAACACCCCCACATCCCCCACACACTCACACACACAAATTTCAAGTAAACCCAACCCTGGGTGAGTGAATTTTGTAACAGGAACATACTTTCAGACTAGCTTGAATGAGATTTTGCTTCACAGGTTTGAGTCAGGCCAATTTAAATCTGCTACCAAGATTCTTTTGCCTCTTTCAGATGAAAGAAATGGGTAAGAATTTGGCACTCTCATATACAAAAAGCCTGTGACAGGCACCAACCAAATCTCACACCTTTCATTGTAACGAAAAAACCAATAGAATGACCCACAATGAGCTGTCTGTGTGAGTCTATTTATTTTTAAAAGTACAGACTTTCTCCAATTTCCTCCACCAACAGATGTACCAAAAGACTGAGGAATCTTATAGACATTTAACACCATTTTTACTGTACAAAAGAGAGGGACTCGGTAAATGAGGAGAGCAGTGAAAGTTGGTTTTGCCCTGCCCTGTGGGAGCAGTGAGATCTGTAGCAGTGACTGCCACAGTGAGGTCAGATTCTTGGAGAGTTATTAGTCATTGCATGACACTTTTGATTGGTGTGACATTTTTGCCTCCATTGTAGAGTAGCTTATTCTTGAATTGCTGGTTTGAAGCGCCATCTTAAATGCTTCATCACCAACATGATGTGACTCCTTAGAAAATGTCGGCCATGGATGGAGAGTGGGCTTAAATGTAGCAAAATATGTTTGAGAGAAGCCAGCAGCTTATCATATCCATTCTTTTGCCTGGTTTTGTGTCAAAGGTGACATGTGTTGTGGGTGTGCTCCTGTGAGTATGGAACACATATGTAACATAAATTATATTCTTTGTTTTACGTGTTAAACAAAGCATATCAACTGTCACTAACCATGCTTATCCAAATACACAAGTTACAAATGTCACTCTGAACAAATGCAGCCGTATTTGGTCATTGTAATATAGTAATACTACATTACAGTCATTAAGGAAGCAGTGTTACCAACGGGGACTTTCAATGTGGGCGAACATAAGCGCATTCAACCAATAACAGCATTGATCGCAATGGTAATTACAGTAAATATAAACAAAGTGTGATCACAGAAATTAGGCTATTAAGGGGTAAAACAATGTGGTTGATTAAAAAAAAACTGAAGATGTGTTTGCTGAAGTGTAGCGGACTAAATGAGTAGTGAAGAGAAACACAGCTTTAGCTTAAGGGTACACAAACTGCTCTGCAAAGTGTTTTGATGATTCTTTGCAATGTGACAGTGAAACTGGTCATGTACATCTGTTGAGAAGGAAGCCCTTGAACCTTGCTTTTGCCTGGGTTTGAGCACACAGTCACAGGACTGATGCACTGAACTACAGTGTAACAGGCTGTATGCAGGAGATTGGCTAGGGTGGTAGCCTATGGCAGTAAAGGGGTGGGGTACAGGGAGGGGAGAGGGAAGAGACCCTGACCTGATGTTCCACCATCCATACATGTGTTTTTCTGATGTTCTACAGATCAGAAAGTTTAAAAAGCCAACAACCGAATCACAACCGAATTCTCTTGACCAAGTGAGTGGATAGGAGAAGCATGGTTTTGTTTAGCCAATCAGACGTAGGGAGGCAATTGGTGAGCAGTCGTAGCAAGTCCGGTGGTGAGATAACTTGTCAAGGACACCAGGGTTAACACTGCTACTCTTTCAAAAAGTGGCGCACTTTTAATAGCCACCAGGACCTTGGTCTTCCAAAGGTCGAAAATCTCGTTGTCTATCCTGCCTTTTGTCTGTCCTCCCTTGGGCCTTGTCCATGTATCTGTACTTTGTGTCTGTGCAGCATTAATACCTGTGGATCAGTCCAGTGTGTCTTTGCTGGTCCTTTTTCCTCTTAGTGCACTGACAGGTAAACCATGGTCACCACCCACTCTGCCGTTTACCTTCCCATATCATTAATATTTTATTTATTTCCTCTTTTTAGAGCAATTACCCTCTCTCCCTCCAAACAGCCTGTCTGAATGCTGGTTATTAGCTGCTGGAGAGACAGGCTGGCAGTGAGGAAACATTCCTTTAAAAAAAGAATGGCAGCAGGACTGACCCCGGTTACCATCACCATCCTTCTCCTCCCTGGCGCCGCAGTAAATTGCCTATTATTTCTGCCTCTCTCCTTCACTCGCACTCATGTTAATGGAGCCAGCCTCGGAGAGGAGCGCCGCCAACATGGACGCGCTCTCGTTAGATGCGTGGAGCGCTACCGTGTTTCAGCCAGAGTGGAATTGTTGCGGAAGTGTCGGCAGAGCGGTTACCCGTTGGACAGGCCGGTCGTGTGAGTGATGCGGGGAAGACGCATTGGGTTCAGTGCTCTCTGCCCATCAACACGGCAACCGTGGGGGGCCGAAGTGGGCCCCCGCTGATGACGCCTGCCTGCCTGTCTGTCCGTCACCCTGGCGTCAGCAGAGTCAGTGCGACCTCTGACCCCTGGGGCCAAACGAGATGGCCCATGCCAGTCAGAGCTGTCAGGGTCAGGGGACAATGCTTAGCCCCTGGGGGGGGTAGTGGGAAAATATGATCACTTTCTCCCTCTGTGACTGTTGCGTTGTTGGATAAAAACTTTCTCTATTTAGCATTCTTGGTTACTGCATAAAAAAAGCTCAAATAACTTTTGAACTTTTGGAGTCTGAGATCAAACTTTTCCAGCAGTTTGCATGCCAGTATTTACACTGTTCATTTACCTGGCAGATACTCTAACTGAAGGAGATTTACAGCACATCTCATACATTCTATTATCCCTTTAAACAGCCACCGCTCTGAATTCACTCCCTTTATATCACTTCACGACCCATTTGTGCTGGTGTGTTGTTTGTTGTGGCATTTTAGTGATGGGCTTGGCATGAATGGTATATAGTAGGTATATATAGTCTCTATGGTATATAGTACATTTTTCCTGTATTACATAAGCTGAAGTATTCGGGTGGATATGGTACAATATATTTGCATTACAAAGGTGCAGGAGTGATTGTGATTGTGGAATCATATTTTGTTGGGATGGCAGTGTATGTATGTATGATGTGTGTCCCTTATAATGTAGAGTAAGCAGTCAGCGGCATATGCCTGTTCTTACTGTTAGGAAGAGTATGTAGCAGAACAGACAGTAATTATAATAAAAAAAATGAAAAACATAAAAACTGCAGTCAGCCCCAGCCTAGTAACAAAGGTGTGGGTGAAATAGCCTACCTTATTTAACTGCAGGGGGAGAGAGAGAGGGAAAAAAAGAGAACGCAGTTTTGCTCAGATCACAAATCATTCTTAATTATTATTGTGCGGATTCATAACAAAGGGAAATATTGTAATGAGTTGGCTTCCCGTTTCTGTGTCTCAGAAGGAGGTGCAGTTCATTTTTCAGCCATATATTTGCATAAATTCTCATCTCTTAAGTATGTGCTGCCAAAAGTGATATAGCACACGCGGTAGAAAGTACGGAGAGTGGGAGAGAGAAACTGTGGAGGGAGGGGAGAAAAGTGAAAGGAATTCAGAGAGAAGGAGGGAAGGAAGGAAGGAGAGCTAAAAGGGAAGAAAGGGAAGCAGAGGGGAAAAAGAAGAGAGAAAAGGGAGCTACAGAGGGT
Organism: Albula goreensis; assembly: GCA_022829145.1. Classification (NCBI taxonomy): domain Eukaryota; kingdom Metazoa; phylum Chordata; class Actinopteri; order Albuliformes; family Albulidae; genus Albula; species Albula goreensis. The sequence continues at coordinate 26,497,157 of CM040755.1, forward strand.
GCGGGTGATGGGAGAGATAGCGGGTAGTGGTAAGTAGGATAAACGCAGGTGAATTTAGGAGGAGCGTGAATTTGTGCACGCGCTCAGTGAGGGAGGGAATTGTTGGCTCTAGTCGTTCAGGGTTTTTACGGCGGCAGTGAAACAGGAGTTGTGTTGGGTCCTGGGGCAGGAGTGGCGGAGGTCGTGAAGTTTTA